>CM072542.1:14225000-15675000 GCA_036898165.1 Silybum marianum | reverse complement strand
CATTCCTAATTGTCTTCATCGATCACTGAGTGCAATCAGTGATTGCGTTTGCTGAGACTGAACAGACTCTAAACCTAATATTTTCACTAAGTATAGGATCATCATCAAATCACCAAAGGAGCTTGGATCAACAATATCCCCTATTTGATGATGACAAAGCAACATAAGGAAATTGCTAGATATGTCAGTGAGGATATAAGACTTATAAAAATACAAATATTAAATACTGATTTGTGAGATATTTTTCAACTAAAACAATATTTGAATTGAGTTTCATTTATAAGAAGATGAAAGAACAGCTTATTACACGTGTTTTAAGCTAGAAAGCATATTCACTTATAAGTAAAAGAAAGAGTGTTATCAGTGAATGCAAGATTATAATAGATAAGGACTTATAAGTGCCTTGTCCTTGATTACTGTTTTAGGAATCTTTTCAGTACTAGATGAATTAAAGTTAAGAATAAAATTGAAGATTACATCTGAAAACGAAATTACACTACTGAAGGGAAAGTACAATATACTGAAGAAAATAAAATAGAAGCGATAAGTAAACTAGACTATCTGCGAGCATGAGAGGCTATAATGTCTTTTCTTCTTTGTATTTCCTTTTATATCTTCCTTCTCATGAACTTGAAGGGATCATTATCATCACAACAATAGTAGTGGAAAACACTGAGAAGTTTGGTTGGAGAGATCATGATATTTTCAATTATGAAGAATCTTAGCTGGCCTAAGTTGTCTATGAAACTTATCCATGGTTCAGGAGTTGTATTGACTTCATCGAATCTATAACTTCTATCTTTAGGAAGAGAAATGTTGAACATTGAAATATCAGGGATCTCTAGGTGAGCAAACAAACTTGGAACATCAAAAGAGATAAGCAAAAGAGAAGAGTGAAAAACTAGCTGAAAGGCTAGCAGAGAAGGAACTGACTAGAGACAATCTAAGAGCTAATCCTCTTGTAGCACAAGAGAAAATTCTACAAGCCCTGAATAGAGAAAATGAAGAACCCAAGGATGCTGAACTCGAATGGTGTACTAAAAAGGTTAATTTTCGCATTTGCTCTGCAACAATTACTCATGCAACTATTCAAGGATGCAAGCTAAAAAGAGGTCTAAGGATAACAGTAACCATGTTCAGAGATGATAGAAACAAAGAAGAAGAACCACAATTGTTTAAGTTCTATGGATTCTCTAAATGGCTAGAAATCAGAGATGCCATTAAGAATTCCAAATCTCAATTCAAAGGTGTTGTAGAAAGACATCTTGATCAGTTACTGCAAAGGATATCAAAACACGTCAGCGTTCCTCCTCTCCCTGAGAAAACCAAGAAGAAAAGATCCAAGTCCGATATTGAAGAAGGTCCGTCGTTCAGAAATGAACATGAGAGTAAATTTGACCTGGCTAGTATCTTTGCCCACCTCATTATTCCTAATATTTCAATGCTTAATACATCCCTGCCTGAGACGAGAAAGTATGAAGAAAATGAGATCACTACTCTCCCTGAAGCAGGAATGACATTTCTAGGAAATGATGGGCAAACAAGCTTTCTCAGAAATAAGGAGATTTGAAAAGCTCCATCAAAACTCATAAAGATCATGTACTACAACTGTCTGACCACCTATGGTCCAGAATGCCTTCAGAAGACGATCTATGAGAAAGAAATACGAAGAAGAAAAGAAAAGCTCTCTGACTAGTCTCTGTTGTTTTTCATTTCCTTTGTAATTTTCTTCAGTGTACTATACTTTACTCAGATTGTAATTTCATTTTACATTCACCGGATTATATTTTTCATGAAATACAACGAAGTACTCTACTCCATCTATGTACTGAAAAGATCCCTAAAAATAGTAAACGCGATAATGAACATAAGAGTTCTATTTTCTTTAAAAGCCCTCATACTCACTGACATTACACTTTGTAATCAATTAGTGAATATACTTTATAGCTTTTATACTTGTAAAATTGTGATTTCATATCCTTATAAATGAAACTCAATTCAGATAGTAGATTAGCTGAAAAAGATCTCACAGATTAGTAATTAGAAGCCTTTACTTTAAATCTTCTAAGTCCTTACTAATTTCTTCAAGCAATTTTCTTATGTTGCTTAATCATAATCAGATAGGGGGAGATTGTTGATCCAAACTCTTTTTAGTGATTTGAATATGATTCCTCTTATACTTAGTGAAAATTCCATGTATAGGATAGTGTTCAGAAATCAACGACAGCACACACTGACTATGTTCAGTGATCACTGATGATCAGGAACAACACCCTATCCCCGAAGATCTGAAGAACAACACTCACACCACAAACTCCTTCAGCGACTGTCAAAGGCATAGTTGAAGAAAGAGATGGATAGCTCGTGATCTGAAGCGGTTCAGTGATAGCAACCTTCATCTATCTGAAGTGTGAGATCTTGCAAAGCCTCAGTGATACCCGAAGACTTCATCCTTGAAGCTTCTGGTTCAGTGATCAAAGTGGGGCCTACTCATCAAGATCAATGTTGATCTTATCCTCGATGTACAAAAGTCAAACCTCAAATACCTGTCAGACAAAGGACGTACGAATTGTCTCTTATATCCCCATCAAGTCTGATTTGGTTATTGTTCATATCCGGCCAAAAGCATGGTTGCTTTTGAACAAATGACAAGTCTCAAATAGAAACTTGACACATGGCATATACTTTTTATTTTGCATTTAATGGATCTTTAGGTAAACCTCCAAGAGTTAGTCGTGATAATTTCCTAGTCTGGAAGAAAAGAATTACTCTATTCCTAGAAGGGTCAGATCCTAAGATCTACTATCTAGAGAATGGACCATATGTTCCAACATTTCTTGTTCCAGCAGTTCCAGCTACTGGTAACACCCCTGCTATTCCTGAGAGACGAATTCTCAAAACTCAAAATCAATGGAGTGAGAAGACAAGAAAGAACTAGCTGTTGATTCAAAAGCTAGATCTATTATTGCAATGTCTCTTCCAGATGATGTTTATCATTCTGTGATGAAAATGAGGACTTTTAAGTCCTTGTGCGACACTCTCTATGTTCAATATGAATGAACCAATGAGGTTCATATCACTCGCAGTATTAACTTGGTAAGACAATTAATAAATAATATGAGAGCTTTCATGTTTCTGAAAAATGAAACTCTTTCACAAATCCACCAAAGGTTTAACTGTCTATTAATAGACATGAAAACTGTTAATTATGAGTACTCCAACTCTGAAATCCTAACTAAGTTCATGGAAGCTCTTCCTGAACAATGGGAAACATTTACTATGTGTCTTAAGTTGTCAAAGGACATTGAAACTCTTTCTTTAAGTGCTTTGTATGGAATATTGTTCAATCATGAGTAATCTCAAATCTTAAAAAGAAACCTCATTAAAGATACTAAATCTGCTAAAAGTACATCTCTGGCTCTAGTGACTTCAGAAATGGAACCTACCAAACTTGTATCTTCTTCTATCACCTTTATCACTGAGTTAGATCAGTCTAACTCAGAAGAGATCACTAATGCAGATATCTCTGAATTCGATAATTCTTTGGCTCTCCTTACTAACAAGTTCAAGAGATTTGCTAGAAAGAGCAACTTCAGAAAGACCCCTGCTATCACCCACGTTAATCACTGGAGGGGTGAGTGTTGTAGAAGCGGCAACGGTTTCAGATACCATTGTCGTGGTTATGGTTGAAGGAGGTGGTGTTGGTACGACATTAAAATTCATAGATCTTCGTCTGTTGAAAGCCCCATCCCCTGTGCTTCTTGGTGGATGGTTTGGTTGTTGTGGACTTCTTTCTTTGTCCCTCAGCGGTTGGGTTCTTCCTCTTATGAGACAGATTGGGGTTGATAACAGGGATAGTCATTGTTGGGTTAATCTGGGATCTAGAGTTTTCCAGTGACTTTGTTACCCGAGTCTTCACGGCAACAGTAGCAGCATAAGTAGTAGCAACATCGTAGAGGAGGTGGATCACTGAGCAACCAACATCATTTCAGGGAAGATGGGGACATCACCATCTTTAACCCTATGTTCCAGAATTCGAGAACCCAATTAAGAAAAATTTCAGGCCTCCTACCTTGGGGTAGTCAGGGGGTACATGTATTAAAAAATCATGCTCATGAAGCACGGATAAGGGACGCCCTTCTCCCTTTGACGCTTGTACACCTTTTTCTTCAAATCATCAAATATGATCTTGGCAAAAATAATGTTCCTTCCATAGAACAAGGCATAAGCTATGTTCAGGAACATACGACTGGCGTGCTCTTGACCACCCGTCTTAGTGTATAGAATTAGGAATTAAGTTTAGATCACAGTGAAGGAAATAAGGAATTTAAGGATAAATGGATAATATTAATTTTAAATATAATTATTATTTTTTGGGTTTTTGGGTCGGGTCGGGACGGGGTATATATTAAACCCAACCCGCACCTACTTTATCAGAGGTTCAGTTCGGTTTCAAGTTATGGGGTCAATTCGGGTTTCGGGTTAAGGGGTTAAATTCCGATCAGGTTGGGTCGGGCTTGCTCACTCCTAGATTGGGTTGGAGTTGAAGGTTGTAGAGGACCATAGGTTGATAAGAAAGAAAGTAATATTTTAATTGAGAACGAGTTGGAAATAACTTTAGTAAACATTTGAGATTTTTTATTTAAACTGTTTATTGACTTAATTTGATGTGGTACCGGTAAAAGTAGTTTTTAGTGTTTGGACGGAGAAAAAAATAAAATGCTTATATCGGTATCAAACCGATAATAAAAAGTTTTTGATAAGTTACAACCTCCAGATTTATTAACTTATTTAAAACAAGTTATCACTTTTTAATTATTTTACAAGTAATCATAAACAATCTAAAAACAATTTATTAAGTTATTAAGTATTGATACAATCATAACCTAATTCAAACAATTTTTGTAAAACCCGATTTGTAACCACGTAATTTAACACACACTTTCAAACAACCCTAGCTTAAAAACCAAAAAGTAAAGTAATGCATACGAATGAATAGTTGTAAGCGTCTGCAGGTACTCAACTCTCACATTACTGGTGCTCATCAAGAACCTTCTGCCATGGCGGCTGAGAAAGAAGCCGCTCTTGCTGCTGTTGCCTCCGATTCTCCCACCATGTATGCTTATCTTCTCTCAATGAATATGCATCTACTGATGCTGGGTAATTATTTATATAAACCTGTTTATCGGGTTTTTTATAGATTAGTTCGCTAAAAAAAGAATTTGTTAGAAGCGACGTTTTCTGTTGTTATGTACTTCTCTTTGTTTTCCCGTCTTGATATGTTGTTTGATTGTATGATGAACATTTTTTATAAGTGTTTTATACTACATTCGAAAAAAGGGATGGTTTTAGGTTTTGGAAGTCGATTCATAGTGGTGTTGTCCAAATGCAAAATTGACATGGTTTTGGTATTAGTTTATCGCACAGGTTTCCCCAATTCCCCTACTTGTTATCTTCCTTCAATATATCATATATCTACTCACAAAAGGAAAATAAAAATAAGTTGCTCAACAATGTTAAGGTTAAAGATACCCCATTTTATAATCGCTAAACAAAGTATATTGCTTGAGCTAGAGCACCAAATATCGGATGAGATTGTGGAGGCTAATTTGTTTTACTTTCAATGAGGGCTCAATATCATGATATTTTAATGAATGATAAATTTTATATATGAATAACATTTGATGTTATGACCCACCCGGTTGGTCTATATATGTGCAACTCGAGTTTCTGTTTCTAAGTGGATGGTGGTTCCCGTTTACTTGGATTCACTTATATGTTGCGAGAATTAGGGATAACCACCATTATTTTTATGTATGTATGTATCGGTATCCTTAATAGGAGTTGTACTCTTCAATTGCCAAAAAGGAAATCATTGTATTGTCTATGCAACAAGCATGTATTAGTTAAAAAATTGTAAGATGTGATGATCCTTAAACCCTTTGTTAAATTAGTGTTTTGCTGCTTACAAAGTGGCATAACTTTTCTTATCTTTTTTCGTTGATGAGGGTGTAATATGTCAATATATCTTCGAAAATGATATATTTTTTTTATTCATGTCCCTTTGAAATGAGCAATTGAAATTTATTCAAGTAATTGATATTGCCATGATCCATCCAATATAACTTCATTAAGTTCTTAACTTCGATATGAGTACATTGTTACCACTTACTCCAAAAGACTTAGGTGGCTTTTGTTTTTTAAAGTGCTGAAGTCTGATTTCAGTTCTAAAATGGTTATGAAACGTTGATTAAGAGGTTAAAATGAAAAAAACGAACAAGGCCTTAATGATCAAGTACATCCTTTTCCATTATGTCTAGTATTCATGCTATTTGAAGTTTACATCCTTCTTAGATGGCAGGCTCCAGATATGTTATTGAACATCCGTGGTACTTAAGATCTACACCTCTTTACATTTTTATCATTTCTGCCTCTTCTAGCCTGAGAGCAAAATCTTTTAAGAGTTAGTGATCTTTTTCCGTTAAAGTGGAAGACTTGATGCTTAGCAGTTTCTCTAATTTCTTGTTTGAATAATTATTATTTTGTTGACAACCATTTAAATGTTTTTTTTTTAGTTTGACAAGTGTGATTGCTATAACAACAACAACCACACAGTTAAGATAATATAGGGGTTTACGTATATAGAACAAAATTGAAAATTGGTACAATGCATGTTGAATACCTAGTCCTATTATGCATTAAAGCTTATGTTGGTTACATTTATTTTTGACTTATTGGTAGTTGATGCCCATGAATTTTAATCTTCTGGTGTATTGCTTTGTGTTCCTAGCCTTCTAACTTCACATCACCTCATTGCTTATACTGACATAAGCCTTACACATTTCTTTTCCTTCTTCGGCAACATTAACAACTTTTAGTTTTAATTTTTAAAATTGTTTATTGCATGATAGGACTTTTTAGCTTCTATATCTTGTTATGTCATCTCATATTGAAATCTTTTTATGTAAGCCTATATTGTTTTGTGTTACAGTTTTGACAAGATCATTAACAAGCAAATACCAGCAAATGTGGTTTACGAGGATGATAAGGTAGCACATTACTATATTGAGTTTAAATTGTTGGGATTTTTTATTTTGAACTCACAACATGTGTTCTATGGTCAATTTATATATACTTGAATTCAACCTTCATGGAAATGGTTGTAAGATCTTTGATTAAGCATCCAAATAACAATGCCATATTGGATCTTACTGGTTGGAATCCTTTATTTACCCTACTCATTATGGGTATTGTTTCCTTAACTCAATTGCTATTATTGATGAATTGCTCTTTCTGTTCTATCATTCCTTAAAGATAAGTTACGCAATCATTTTCATTGAAGCTTCAAGACAAGGGATATTGGATACTTAAGACAGAGGGAAGATGGAGGGTTTGGTACTTACAAACTTCTGTAACACTTGTTAAGGAGAGGCAGGAAGGAGCTATTGAAGCGAATTCAAAACTTAACAAAAGCTAACTGGAATTCCAAATTACCAAATTCAACACTTAACAAAAGCTAATAAAATTGACAATGCGTTCTGCCGACTAAATTGAAAGGATAACTTTGTCTCCTAAACAGTCAGTGTGTGTGTGTATATACTGAGAGTAGCTTTTATTAGCTAATATTAAAAGAATCAGACAATCCAATTGGAGTGTTGAGCTAGAGTGGCATTGATCTATTTCTACGAGTAATTGTTGATAAAAAAAATATCTAAGAGTCTAAATATGAAACATGAAACGGTGAAGTAAGACTTGCTATTTGAAATGATTGAGGGGTGTCTTTCCTCGGTTTGAGCCTTGAGGCTAAGAGCAAAGAGCCAAGGACCCTTTACTTAGAAATATTATTAAGGATGTATGGTCCATATATGGAGCCATGGACCAGAGAGGCAGAGACCCATAAATTAGTAGAATATTGAAGCAGTGGCAGAGTGAGTGAGAGATTGCCATTACTAAATTTGAAAAAGAACACGAGCTAAAATTGGGAACTTTAACAGACATCAATTCACTAAATTCAACACAGAGAGAGAGAGAGGAGTTCTTACAATATTATAAAAATATCGGAGCACCTATAAAAAAAGTAGAATTCTTTATCAGCAGCCATCCATTAATATGCCATACAAGAAGGATGTTGAGGATCTAACAAGTGAGTAGGTTTTTTTTTCCCGGTCGTAATAATAGAAGTATTTGGATGCTATTTAGCATTGATTATGGTAGTGCGACTTGAAACTTGCTTTGATTTGGAGGGTGGGGGCTTTTTCAATTGTGTTGAGGCAGTCATGGGTTTCATCTTTTCTTTATAAGAGGGAATTACCTCAAAGTATGACATGGCTGCATGTGTATCATATTCCTTTTTGTAAGGTGAACTTTTGTGCAGGATGAGCTTTTGGGTTTCTTATGACTAAATTGGTGTTGTTTTCGATCATACATTTAGATGTTTGTTAAATGAAACCGACATAATTAAAATATTGTGAAAATAACACTTATATGTTCATTGGCACTTTTATGTAATGCTTTAGGGTTTGTTTGCCTCTTAATGATGCTATTAAGATGTAACCTCTGATTCGCTAAGAGGAGAATCTTGTTTGGCAAAAAAAATTAACCTCTAAATGATTCCAAATACCTCGGATTTTACATCCAGGGCCAGCCCAAATCATTCAGAGTCTACGTTTTTCCTTGACTGCCTTAGGGTTGTTTGCCTCTTTGTATTTTGATTTCTTCTACTGTAGATCTGTTTGCTTCTTCAGCAACCCATTAACCCATCTATTGAATAAAACTAATCTTGTTGAACCATCGTATTGTTACTAATCTGGTTGAAACATTTTCAAGTACTTGGCATTTTGTTAAGTACTAATATAAATCAGTAATGTAGCTGTAATAACTAATAAGAATATGTCCATGTTAACATGATTGGCATAATCTTGTCAACATTTTCCTAAATATGTATCATCCTTTTGGTTTTTTTTCTTATACTGATTCTTCTAGAGCCTTTTTGGAGAGCCTACAAGAAGGATTCTAATTGGTTTATCATCGTACCTAAGATGTTATAGTGTTTGTTAAGGTTTTGTGTGTGTTACTCTCTTATATTCTTTGTGGCTCTTCATAAGCAGTTTCATCATGTAACTTTGGTAACTAAGATTGTAACATCTTGAATATTTTTCTTATTTAATTGTCAAAGCCTTTTTTGGAGCATATAAAAAGGGTATTAGAATCTTCTGCAATTTGGCAGGGTTGGGAACTTGAGATTTTGTGTTGATTCATGGTGTAAGACAATATAGGAGCTTTAGTGGCATTAGTGTATTGGATCACCTATATGTGTTGCACCTCTTTGTGGACAATTTTAAAAGGTTGGAGCCTTAATGATGATCTTATTCCTAACTCGAGAACTAAATGTATTCAACTTTACAACTACCATATTATATATCTTTCTTTCTCTCCTTGTGTGATGAGTTTTTTTTATTGAATCACTGATTAATTATTTATTGTTGAATTTTATTGTTATGTTTTTTAATGTAGAACTTGAACAAGTAATGTTATGCTTGTTTGGATTAATACGAAACGTTGTTTTAAATGAGTAATATTGAGTACGTAGTGTATATTTGCAAAGAAATTGTTTTATTAAGATTTACCGAACAACTATATTTCTTTCATAACTAAATCTTTAAGAGGGTTAAAATGGTAATTTGTTGTCATTCAGACTATCCACTCAAAACAGTTACCACACGACCATATTTCATTCTGCACTATATCATACAGAGCCTCTTTATCATTTTGCATCAAACCATTCAGCAACTGCCAAACAACCCCTTAGTTGATTATCTTCATTTTGTGATTGGTAAGTGATGAAGATGCATGTTCAGGCAAAGTGTAACATTGGTCTTGTACTTTATAAACAAATAAACGGTTGTGATTGGAATTTACACAAGTCGTAGCAATTTAACATTTCTTTATATTATGCCATGTTCTTTTTTTCTTTATATTTGATATGCCACCCAACATTTCCTCTTTTTTGTAGGTTCTTGCATTCCGGGACATTGCACCTCAAGCACCCACACACATTTTGCTAATTCCGAAAGTTAGGGATGGCTTGACTGGTCTGTCTAAGGTAATTAAATATATTCACAAAGTCATATATGTTTATGGCATAATTAAAAGTGCAATGGTTTTTTTTTTTGAGATACGAAGCAAGAAAATAAGTAGAAAGCATTTGTAAAGCTAGCATCGGATTATACTTCTTATGCAGGAATGTTAAGCCTACTAAAATCCCCATTAATGTATCAGCCACTTTATCCAACATTTGCAATGCGTGGTGCTCCTTTAAGGATACATATATGATAACCTTTAACCTTCATACATGTTGTTTTATTTGTAACTTTTTGTAGGCTGATACACACTAGAAAAATTAGGGTTGAACAAATCAAATGGTTTGATAGAAGATATAGAGAATGGTTACAGAATTGCTGGCTTTCGAGAGGCCAATACTCTCCCAAGGCTCTTGCCTAAGCTAAACACAGTACACACAAATCAGAATGAATCCTCCTCACTCTCACACCCCTTATTTATAGTTAATACCACATACTTACTACCCAAGCATTGCCCGCTTGTACCATAGCACGAATTACTTATACTTTCTTACCATAGTCTATCGATCTTGACCCCTTGACACAACCTACCCTTTTTTACTGCTTGACTATTCAATTCAGGGTATAGCATAGGCAAATCCAAATTTCATGTTAACTATATTTTAGAATGAAGATTGCTAGACAGTGACTGAATACATTCTATAGAACAACAAAATAGACTTATTATCATTAATTGATTGATTAATGAACATTTTTACAATTTTACTTGAGAGTGGCTCGATATGCAGTAGGTGGCAATTTATGTTACTGTAACACAGTTGCATCCTAGTATTACAATATTTAGTAAACTGCTTACAGATTCTGTGCAAGGTTTTAAAAAGCAGAATCGGGACTCGAGGCGTTTTCCTTCCACGCCCTGAGACATAAGCCTCGAGGCGCTCTGAGGCGCAAGGCCTCGAGGCGTAAAACAATTTTTTTCTTATAAATATTAATAGTAAGTAAAACATAATTCCATACCCAATTTAAAACGCCATAGATTCATAAAATGAGTAGTTATAAGTCTAAAAACATATCAATCTACAACTTATAGTTCCCCCTAGCATGATCAAGTTGCATAGAAAATAATACAAAAAACAGAAAACCGAAAATAATACAGAAAACAGAAAAATAGTACAGAAAACAGAAAATGAAAATAATACAAAAAACAGAAAATATACAAAAATAAATATATAACACATTTTGCATATAAAAAATACATTATACATTATATAGAACAACTATACTTGACTGAAATGTATATAATATATAATACATTATACATAATCTAAAAATATGGACAAAAACCAAAAATAACATACTTTTGGGGTTGACCTTTGGGATGAATGTCTTTTTGAGAGAGGAAAAAGTAAGAAATGGAGAAGAAAAAGACAGGGTTTGGAGAGGTATTCTTGGTGGAGAAGAAAGGAGGAGGAGAAAATATGAGAAGAAAGTATAGGAGGAGAAGACAAAAGTAGGATTAGGAAATGGAAAGGTAACATTTGTTTTTGATTGATAAGATAAAAGTACATCATTTATTTGTACTTTTATCGTATATGAAAGTACAATTGAGTGTTTGACTTAGAAAAAACGTAAGTAAGTTTTTATTTTCAACGAATCAAGGGAGCAAACTGAGGCTTAAGCCTCAGAAACGCCTCACGCCTCAAGGCACCGCCTCACGAATTGAGGCTTAAGCCTTAGGAGCGGTTTTGGACCGCCTCACCTCGAGGCACTGTTTTATCAATTCCGTTCCATTTGTCCATTTGCAGCTCTTAAAAATGCCAATTGAAGTTAAGTATAAATTTTTATTCCACCTATCTCATAGTACGCCTCAAACGATTTTGAAAACCATGATTCTGTGTAGCACACATTTCAAGGAGTGTGCCTCTTGGGTATAGAACCCATAGTTTTCATGTCTACTCTTACACTTTTAGGTTCTTTTTGAAGGATCTTTGTTAATGAATTTCCCTTGCAATCCTCTAGCTTCTCCCCTTGTGTTTTGTGGTTTGTGATAAGAGGAGGAATTTTGTAGCGTAATATCTACTTCTGTTGGGATTTCATGTTATAAGTTTTATTGAAAGAAAAAAGAGGATCTGATGATAGAAAAACAAGTGAAATAATGAAAATTCTACAAAATTCTGCATATTTTACCATAACTCAAGGGTATTTCAGGTTGTGATAAAATAGTTAAAGAAACTTGTTTTTAAACTGGTGTAGAGTCAAATATGAAGTTATCTTTTTGGAGTAAGAAATAATGAAAAGATAATTATTTCTTTTTTTATGGTCATTTCACATTCATAATCGGATTAGTTATTTGTAAATTCATGTGATGTTGTAGGCCGAGGAGAGGCATTGTGAAATTCTTGGCCATCTTCTCTACACTGCAAAGGTTGTAGCAAAGCAAGAAGGTCTTGAAGAAGGATTCAGAATTGTTATCAACGATGGTCCAAATGGATGTATGTATAACTTTGTAAAACATTCTTGATGAATAGTTGGTTTTCAAAATATTTACTGAATTTTCTTCTTTATATATATATATATATATATATATATCAAAGATGGGGTTTGGTTTAAGTGTTGAACAATGTTTTTGTCAGGCCAATCTGTTTACCATCTTCACATTCACCTCTTTGGGGGACGACAAATGAACTGGCCCCCTGGCTAATATGGACAACCTGAAGCCTAAGCAGATTCGTATGGAGCTTTTCCTTATTGATATGATGTTGAAAACACATTTGTGGGCTGTATTTGTGTTGAACCTTTAGCAGGACTCTTACTGTTAATGCCAGTCTTCATGGTCACATTATGCAACTTATAAAACATGATTTCTTTGACTTATTATGATATGGTAGTCGTATGCATGCATATGGGTCACAACTCTATTTAGACACAGATGGTGAATCCCAAAAAGTTCCAAGATACGGTTTGATTTTGAGTCTCTAATGTGGGACCTTTTTGAAGTATAATATTTAGAGTAAATTACGGATTTGGTCTCTATAGTTATAAGTTTGTCTTTGATTTATTCCCTAAAGTATTTTATTCCAGAAGAGCCTCTAGAGTTTGCATTTTCGTAAACTGGTGGTCGGTCCCTTGCCACTAACAACTCTTAACTCCCATCTGTTAAGTGAGGGGTAATTTGGCCATTTCTCTTTTTTTTTGTCTTATTAAAATTTTAGGCATTTAAATTGAGGGTACTTTGGTCATTTTAATTCTTTGTCTTCATCCTATTTTGTGTTTTTTCTTTATTTATATATATTTTGTATTTTGTACTCATCATGATTAATCCGACCTCTACCCCATCCGGCTTTGATCAGAACTCTCTGACAATCACAATCCAGTTCTTCCTCAAATCTCTCCCTCTTCACTATCACATCCGATTGCTCCTGCCTGAGCCTACCTCATTTCCGATTTGCTCCATATTTTCTGTTGATGCTTCTGGGTTACGTGTTCTAGAGGAATTGCTTCGAGAGAGAGAGAGAGAGAGAGAGAGAGAGAGAGAGAGAGAGAGAGAGGGGTTTTACATAGGGTTTCAAAGAAATGGGTTTTGCATCTAGGTCATCGGAGAAGATAATCGGTGAATGGGTATATATATTTTATTTTTTATATAATATAAATAATTCATATATTATATTTTTATTTATTTGAATGAAAAAAAGTGAGAAAAGATCAAAAAGCCCCTTGTAACAAATAGAAGTTAATAGTTGTGGTTAGTGGTAGACACCAAAACGTTTCGAAAACGCAAACTCAAGAGGGCTATTTTGGAATAAGAGATTTGGGGACTAAAATTCAAGATAACCTTAAAACCATAGGGACTAGATCCGTAATTTATTCATCTTTTTCATTTTATTTCAAAAGTAGTCCTCAACTAGGCTTCGACATATCTTGTCATCTGAAGAACGTGTTTGACAGCCATAAATTATCCATATGATAAAATAAAAGCTTTATAGCGAAATCTTATTGCAAAATCATCAACAATTAAATATGAAATACTTTATTGAGGATGTCGATTCTAAATAAGCTAAAAACAAATACAACCATAACACTAGTAGTTAGGACAAATATCATATCAACCACAAAAGTGAGAGAGAGAAGATAATTGACAATTATGGTTACATCCACACCAAGACATTTGTTGAGTTTGATTAACTCTTTGTGTTCTTTTTCCGCAAAGAAGAACCATGTGTACACCAAGTAGTTTACAAGAACATTTATAATAGTCAACTAAAAAACAAAATAAGGATATTTTATTCAATCTAAATCACTTTCAATGACATATAATTAAAGGTTTTTCATCAAGCCAAAGTGATTCTGATTCAAGATTAGTTGAGTAACTAGATGTTTGAAGCTTTAGGATGATGTTTTAAGAGAGTGAAATTTGTGCAAAACGATTTTCTAAAGTGATGCATAGGCAAAATATGTTGATGTGACACAAATTTAATTACGAAATTATAAGGTTTATAAATTTAATGTACTGCAACAAATGACCATTGCAGTAAATTATGTACATTATATGGATTGCTAATGTTACACCAACAATTTTTACTGATTTGTCAATAGTTAGTATAAGAAACTGTGTTTGATAATTGTTAATATCAAATCAAGCTATTTGATATTGTATGACGTCTTTTATAAAAAATATGTATCATATATATTCAATTTTTAATATTTGTTATAAAATTTTAATATATAACAAATTTGTATTAATAAAGTTGTGTATTAATATTTTAACAAAATAATACTAGCTAGTCAATATAAATCTTATAGAACACAAATTAACTTGCATCAATCTTCGTTCAAGGTTTGTTAAAGTTGATTTTCATACCATCTTTCGGACTTATTTTTGTTCTTTATTGTTTTTTATTTCATACTTATCTTTAAATTATCTTAAACTAGGTGATAAATCAATGAATAATTGATTGCAATTGGAGTTGGTAGAAAGGATTCAACATGGATTTTAAGGAGAAAACGATTTTAATCAAAATATTTCTTTTGCATTTCAATATAATAGTTTATCATTTGATAAATGTCGTGTGTTAAAATATTTGTTTATTTTATTTGTATTAAATAGAAATAGAAAGATGATTCTTTAAGGACTATTGTATAAACTTACAAATAAATTGAAATAAATTTTTTTGTTTAATTTTAATAATGATATAAGTTTTTTTATTATTATATTTGCTCCAATTATGCTAATTAGTAGATTAGAAATAATGGTATTGAATTATAGTATAAAAAGTTAATCCAGGCTTTATTGTTATTTAACTAAAATGTAGTATTTTATGCTAACATGACATTTAAGAAATTGGTTTAAAATCATTGTATTGGAGGTGAATAGTAAAACAATTGATTAAGTTGACGTACCACCTAAAAAATTAATTTAATAATAATAAGGTAGTGGATGGTCGAAAAAGTCAGTTGTAACAAATCTATCTTTCATTTAATAAAAGATATATGTGGATGTCAATCATGGAATCTGCAAAGGCCTACTAACTACTAAGTATAAAAAGAAATTTTTAAAACAAAAACATGATTTTTTTAAAGATAAACTTTAGTTATTCAATCTAATTTAATTAGAAAATAAATTATTCTTTTTCATATCACAAAAGTTTGAATGAGTTTGCTACCTCTAATAGAAAATTGATTATCACCGACTACATTAATCAGAAAAACAATACTAAAATAAATAAAAAACGATCCGTACGTGATTTGTGATGGATTACCTTAAGAATTTCACATATGTCGGTGATTTGCGACGGATTACCGACATAATTAATCAAATAAAAAGGAGTAAACTCTAATTTTGGTCCTCGTGGTTTAGTGAAATCTTTGGATGTGGGACTTAAACTTTAGTAACTCTAAAAATTATCCCCGTGATTCTCATTTTGCTTTGAAAGTGGTCCTTCATTATTAATTCCGTTTATTTTTCCTCTGTTAGTGTTAAGGGCATTTTTGTACATTTAAGCTACTTACTTAATTAAAAAAAAATAAAGATATCAAACGTATAATATGATTTTGAATCCCACAATATATCTTTGTACATGAGTTTCTAATCTTCATAGTGTAATCCTGTTGGCCCAGATAACATCTTTAACTCCTCTTAAGACCCAAAAAAACTCAAATTCAATACCTTAAAAGTTACCAAATGTGGCTTGAAAGTTGTTGATTTCTAGGTAAACCGAAAATCGACCTGTATTTGACTTGAACTCTAATGGTTGGTGGAGAAATACGGTCGACTTGTGCATCTGGGTCTCTCTTCTAAACCTAGCATTCAAAAAAAATTATATAGGTTAAAGAAAATAAAAAATACCACAATTAGCCTTAGTTCCCCCTAGTGAAATTTTCTAAGGGACCCCATCTTGCCGTTGATTGACAAAAACACCAAAAATGTCTCTTGAAATCAATAAAAAAACCAAAAAATCCTTCGAAATCGACAAAAACGGTAAGAAATCCCTCAAAATGTCAAAAACACTAAGAAAATCCGTTGAAATCAACTAAAAAGATTTAAAAATCCTTCGAAACACGTCGGGTGACTTTAGACGTCTTTAGTCTACCTAATGGGACCCTAGTGGACAAAAATCCTGGATCCGCCACTGCTCTTGGTTGGACCTCCCATTCATTTTCACTAACACTACATTCGGTCAGTCTGAATAATACTACATTCGGCCTGAATATTTTCCTTCATTATTCGGTCTGAATATGAAACGTGTCACGCTCTCATGGATGGACGTAAACTCGTAAGCTACCGAGGGTAGGGATAATCGTCCCGTTCGGTCGCCTATGATACTAGGACCAATAGGTCAAAAATGGGTTTGTGCCGCAGGTGTTGAACGATTTTTACAATATGAGAATAAGGTAGATAGAGCTTAGACAAGAGTAGATGATATGTGAAGCATACTAAAGTGTGAAAACATGAGGCCTAGAAGGGTATTTACAGATACTAGTACCTGAATGACAAGTGACGAAAGAAAGCAAGAAAGAGTTACCGTATTGGTATCAAAGCTATTCCCATGTTCCGATCTTTCCATTTTTTTTACCCATTTCTTGGGTAAAGTCTCTCAACTATATTTGAAAATGAATTGGTTATCCATAAAAGACGAATCAGAAACCTAAAATGGCAGCTAGAACCTGCCAAAAATATTTAACCTTGCAATATCTATTTTCTCCGATTTGCCTCAAGAAACCCACTGAAAAAATGAATCAAGAATCAAAAGGAAAAAGAGAACGATAAAAATATCCTGACCTAAATGGACAAAAATACCCTTAACACTAACAGAGAAAATTAAAGGAGTTAGTGATGAGGCACCACTTTCAGAACAAAATGAAAACCACTAGAACAATTTCTATTCTAGAATTATCAAAGTTTAAGTCCTGACTTTCAAAGATTTAACTAAACCATGAGGACCAAAATTTGAGTTTACTCCAAATTTTATTAAAAAAAAGTTAATCGATGTTAAATTTGTTTGAAATTAAAAAAAAAAAACTAAAAGGTTAAAATGACCGATTAAGAGACCGGTTATAACTTATAACCAATTACTATTTGGTTCAAGAGAGATAGGTTAAATATCGGGAACAGTTACGGATACGACCAAGCTAACCGCTTCCTTAACCAGGTGTCTTCGCAAAGCATTCCACAATTAGTACATGTAAACAGACTCTAACCCATAATGTGGAAGTGTTGTATGACAATACATACGATATACATATATGCAAGGCATTACAACGTTGTCGAATCAGTAACATTACAATTATTATTTGTTTAAAAAAACATTACAATTATTAAGCTAGGCGAAGGACCACGTGAGAAGGAGAGGTAAGGTGAGAAGCGTAAGAACGGATCTGGACCCTTTGATAACCTTTAATCTCAAATTCACCCATGGATCACGCTTGATACGAGGATTGATCCGGTGCATCTCATCCTAATGTGCATCCAAGGGTGAAGATCCCTACTTATGCTTCTCACTTTAACATTGTTTCTCACTAGAACCCAACCCTATTATGCTATTACATTATTTTAGACCTCAAAATGTATCATTGCATTGGTTCCTATAATGAAGATGGATTTGGATCAATCCTAATTGAAGATCTACACTATTTAGATGCAGCGCATCAATTCCCGTATCAAGCGCAATTCATGGGGGGGGGGGGGTGAGATTAAAACTGATCAAGGGTCCAGATCCCTTGTTACGCTTCTCATATTAACTCCTATTATCACACGATCCTTCGTCTGGTCTTTCTACCATAACCTACCGATCTTTGTAACATTTAACGATGGATGCCAAGTTTTTCATCCACTTTGATGTAACCCATTCTTAAAACGGTATTCACGTCATCAAATGTTATAAGGTAAGCATGTTACAATCAAAACATCATATGAGCAAAGTTCATATTTTACCTACATGAATTGATGGAAACATCAAGAACAAGAAAAGGAGGTCTTTGACTTTTGAGATCAAATATCATTTAAAACTAAGAACTAATTGATTCTTATTGTAAACATAACATCCACCATATTTTTTTTCCAATTTTGTAGGTGTTCAAATATGTGGAACCCCTAATCACTCTCCAAAAGCGCCCTTCAGGAGAAAGGGGAGGTTCCAACAGATAACAGGAAAAATGATCCAAGTCTAGCCGACGCGGGACTCCAACAAGCCCCCTCTAACGGAGGCTAGATGGACACAGATGGTCCCACGGTATTGAGAGGGGGCTAGCAGGAGTGTCGAGTCCTTACAGTGGTAAACTTTGACTCTGGTACCATGTTAAAATATACAGAACCCCTGATCACTCTCCAAAAAAACCCTTGAGGAGAAAGGGGAGGTTCCAACATATATACACAAGAAATGATCCAAGTCTAGCCAATGTGGGACTCCAACACGCCCCCTCCAACAGAGGCTAGATGACAGATAGTCCCAGGGTGTAAAGAGGGGGCTAGTAGGAGTGTTGAGCCCCTATAGCGGTAGACCTTGGCTCTGATACCATGTTAAAATATATGGAACCCCTAATCACTCTCCAAGAGGACCCTTGAGGAGAAACGGGAGGTTCCAACATATACAGGAGAACTAGTCCAACTCTAGCCAATGTGGGACTCCAACTGTAGGATTCTTTAAAAGGTTTGAATTGTTTGTGAAATTTTCTACAGAATTCAAGCGAATCAGTATCAGGTTTAAATTTAAAACGTCAAAACTTTGACCTGGAAAGTGAAAGGAGACATCGTTTTTTGGAACAGGTGTAGCTGTTAAGTGAAGAATTTTTCTGATCTAACAAATACCCTTGAAACATGTTACATATACATTGAAGGGAGAACTAATCCTGTTTTATCAAATACCCATAAAATAATTCACAAATTGCACACAACTTATAGCTAATCGCGATAAGCTTCCCATCACGAAGAATGAAGCCTGAACAAAAATACGTATCCAAAATTTGTTCCAGATTGGTACCCAAGAAATTAAAAAAGATGGAACACCCGCTGAAGGCTTACATCCCTCTTCTGCAAACAAAATACAGTCTTATGAATAGGAGCAGATTCATTTGATAACCATAAATATTTTTTGAGAACCAAATATTCATGATGACTCTTTTCATGTATATTCATTATGAATATTTGGTTCCTTGGTTCTCAAAATAATTACGGTTCCTAAATATTATTGTCAACGTTGTAAGATGTTATCTTATTACCAATTCTTTTGTGGTTTATCTTCGGATGCCTCCTTTCTTTCATTCGTTTGAGACTGTAAAAGTGCCTTTTGTAAAGGTAATTCCGCGATGAAAAGAAGAGTCTGAGCCCAACCAGCATATTTACCGTATTTTTCCACAAATGCATCTGCTACTCGGCTGCAAAGCTTGGGTGTCAAACGTGTGCCAGCCAGCTCGGGAATTAGGTATCTGGTCGCAATCTGGTTCAACCCATGCATCAAAAAGATAACGATATTTACTAGTTATGTTTCATGCAATAAAGTTTGTATCGATGTACATAATGAGAATTCATTCTTATTTCTTCCTATAACAACTCTACTCAATGATCAATTTAACCAACCTTCAAATTAATATCAAGAGAGAAAAGTATTCACTGATTGCGTTCAACTTTTTTTTGGAAGAGTTGACCAACCTATGCTTGAACTAATCCCGGGAAATTGTGACCGCAAGAAATCTGCGCTCATAAACTCAGTGGCCACAATTGCTGTGTAAGCCTGGAATCAAACCCTGATGGGATATTCCACCATATCCCACAACAACTAAGCCACACCTCTTGTGGTTACTGATTGCATTCAACTTCATAGCAAATATTACACAATAAAAAATCATCATGATAAAATTGATATCATTTTGATTTGAAAGAGGGAAATAAAGTTTCTTCTGTAGAAATGTCGGAACCAACTCTCTTATTCCTTCCATATAAAAAAAATGAAACATGCGTTTGGTAAACATATAAAGCATATCGTTCTCTGCAACTGATGACATGGTTATATTTTTATGTTGTTAGCTAAATTTTGATAATTAGGGTTCATGTTTCTAGCAAGGTTCAAAATAAGTGATCACAATAAGTGGTCACCAATCACTCGGGTGAACACAAATCATGCCTATTCGTATTATCGGTAGACAATATGTGATAACGTTGAAACCAATAAACAATTATTTCATGAACGTATATATATATATAAAGCATCTTATGTAACCCTAAGAAGCTTACCTTCCACACGTGTGTATCAACAGGAACGGCATGATGTTGATCTAAAGAGAACAAAGCTATGCATGCTGCGACTTTGGGCCCCACACCAGGTAGAGTAGTGAGAGCCTCGATTGCCTTATCAAGATCTAACTTCCGAAGAGATGCAAGCCACTCTACACCTCCACCAGGTTTTGATTGCAGTACTTCTATGGTGCCGATTATGTACTTGGCCCTGCTCATCATAGACGAGAAAAAGATGAGATTCTAGATAAAAGCAAAGTATCATTCAGTGAAAAGAAGTGGCATATTGAGGCAGAAAAAGAAAGATAAAACCATTTAGTACAAAGAGGATGGTTGTAGAGGAAAAATAGATATTTATGTAGGATAAGTTAGGAGAATAATATTTGAAAGAATAAACGAATCGTATTTGAACACATAGTGCCACCACATATCCCTTCTATTGATTTGTCACTTGGAGATTTTGTTTTTTGTGAACTATTTTGGATACCTCATTTTGGTCCCTTTTTTTTTTAATTTTTTTTGCTCAAGCATCTTGCAATTGTGAATTCTAAAAGATATTCTAGCCCTACGATTGTTATTTTCACTATTTACTCCCACAAGCTTGTGTTTGTTTAAGGGGTCCCAATATGGCATAAGAAGAGAAAGCAACAATTTTAGCTACAATATCAAATCCAACTTATACTTGAGATATTGACTGCAAAATGAAGAGTATTGAGTAGAAGACTCTAGTATCCACATTATTCATCGTATAAATAAACAAAACCTGGAAAAATTAAAAGCTCTACAATCATGACTACAAAAATACTACTCTCCTCAACACTTCCGTTTTGTGGTAAGTTCAACCCAATTTTACTATTTTGCCTAATAGTTATCAGTAGTTTGATGTTTCTAACTTCAATTTTGGTCCAATACTTTTCTTGATTTTGTTGTTACCTTGTGGCATTTAGATATTTGAGCTATACTCAAAACATTTTTTTAAAATTATATGCCACATTCTTTGGGATGGAGGGAGGTATTGATACACACTCAAATGAAATTGATATTGCAATCGGATGATTGATGGTATTTTTGCAATTCGAGAAGTCAGGGTCTCCCTAGGCTACCAAGCATTCATCTTTCTAATATGCTTTTTATGGGTTTTATGCACACGTTAATGGGTAACAATATTCAAGCATTCATCTTTTTTACTCTATTTTCCTGAGATCTATGCTCATGTGAATGAGAAACAATATTCAAGCATTCTTTTTTCCCTCTGTTTGTTTGGGTTCTATGCACACATGAATATGGTGACTTATTTACATGTGCATGCAGCCCAAAGAGGACACTGAATATCGTCTCATTCACATGTACTTGCAACCCATAAATTGAAGGATGTTGAATATGGTTTACTCATTCACATGGGCCAAAAACTAAAGAACATTGAAAATGGAGTCTCATTCACATGTTAACTTTTTCCTAGTAGAAAGGAATAGGATGACAGTCTTCATATGATTCCTAGGAGGGTTTTCATTGTAGTGATCTATAATACAAGACCCATTAAATCAATTAAATTATACCACTCCAACCTTATTCTATTCATTCATACCAAAGGCGGCATAACTTCCATTTCTTTTTCTATGTTTTCATTGTTCTCTAGATTCCCTGACCTTGTGATAATCATAAAAAAAATGGGCCATTGATAGACCCTGCCATAAAAATTAGTATAATACGCCAGCACGTCCTTGGCAACAGACAACTTTGTTCCTCTCTTTTTTTGGAAGGGTGTCCGAAGTTATGCCTGGACTAATCCCAACAAAATATGACTGCAAGAATCAGCCCTGATAAACTCAGTGGCCACAATTGTTGTGTACGCCTAAAATCGAACCCTGAGCAGATGGAATATTCCACCACAATCCTTGTGGTTACTTTGTTCCTTGCCATTGCTGATATTAGTTCTAGCTATCAGGATAGAATACAACTATACATCCAATCTTTCTGCAACTCTAAAGTGATACTGAACTAGGCAGTAGCTTACTAGTAATGAAAACATTCTCAACTGCAAATCTATCCCCAACTCTAGGGAGTGGCAATTGTTCTAGGTAATGAAAAATATGTGTGTGTTTCCATCCAAATAACTTATTTCTCCAAAAGATATATGTGCAGCCGTGCAGCCTTTTGACCCTTCTAGTTTCAGTTGATGGTCAGACCACAGAAGTGGGGTTGCCATTAAGTGGTTGTCTACAAATCCTACCTACAAGCTAGTTTGAGTAAACTGCCATCAGGAATTTGAGTTACATTCTACATTTATCGATATACCAGAATAAGGTGATCATCTAGGCCATCCACGGACATACAACAAAAAAATCAATTTGGTGCTATTTAGGAGACAAATCCAAGGCCAGGAACTAGAAGTGGTGCTGGAGTAGTTAGAAGTTCAAACATACTTCAATTGATTTCATGCCAATTTCAGTTCAATCCCATTGAACCGAAACTACGGGCATGTTTTAGTTGGTAGTCTTGCTCTTATGTCATTTTAACTTACTCATAAAATGCAATAAGATCTTAAACAAATTAGTATTTCGTAAAGGGCAAAATGTATCCTATTTAGTGTAACAAGAACTTCTTTTTTCAAGTTAGTGTAACAAACCTTCAATTATTCCTATTTCGTACCCATTTTACGATGGGTTTTTAATAAACGTGGTATAGGTTGATTTTGATGTAGCATTTTCCACATAATAAAGAAGAACAATATATCTTGACAGCTTCGCATCCGGGTGATCAATAGTTACAAGATTATAGGTCAAAATATGTACAAAATAAGAAGAATTGAACATTTGTTACACTACACTAACTAGTTGAAAAAAATTCATCATTACACTAAATAGACGAATTGTGTTGATTTTTGATGATTTTGGCCATTGTAAACCAGGTAGGGAACAAAAAGTTAAAATAAAATAAAAGGAGGAAGAGATATAGACTTGTAATTTCAAAAGTAGTACTTTCCATTTGCAAAGTTCATATAGATTTTGTTGCCAATTCACCATCAATTAGTAAAACTATAAATTTGATCTATTGTTTTCACATAAATAGACTGGGAATCATGTGAGACCAACTTATTTACACTTGAAACTTCACCGTAAAATACTGTAAAGTTAACCTTCACAGTGTTTTTCTTGAAGATTCGGATTTTTTTTACATTGCAAATTGTAAAAATGTGGTCAAACTTGGTCTCATGGAAACATGTATAATTAGAATTCATGTGAATTATGGATTAGAAAAGTGATAGGTTTTACAACCTAAAGTCTAACCTGTATCCAAAACCAGCCTTTCGAAGCTCTTCCTCAGAAACTTTTGACAGCTGATCCAACGACGGAAACTCATAGAAATCAATCCCTTCAATCACACCCAGATAATTACCAAGTGATGATAAGAAATCAACCATTTGGGTGATCCTCTTAATATTGTTATTAGACGAACAAATAAACTGAAAAAGGCACTCAAGTGGTTCTTGCCTGAGAACTCTTGCACCGCTTAAATGCTCTGCCAATTCAGCAAACCGTGGATCAATGGCGGAAAACTCACTCCACAAGTCACCCAAACAAATACCCATATTGAGGAAATCCAACAGAGCTGATTTAGCAGCAGCATCGGAGGTGTGGGAGTTGTGAAAACAATAAGCTACGTTAGTCCCATTTGAATCGTCAAGTTGTATGAGGGAGACAAGGTGGGAGTCAACAACACCTGTGAATTGAAAAGGGGATGTTTGTTTCCACCTGAATGTTTGGCCGGTGGGGAATGTGAGGGGCAAAAAGAGCTCTGATTTGTTCAGATTGAGGGGTACCCATTTGGGGTTTTGAGGGGATTTCTTGAGGTGTTTTGTAGGTTTCTTGGAAGAGTAGTATGAGGATATGGAATTGGTGAAGATGGTTTTTGAGCGGATGGGTTCTGGGGTGGCCGTGGTTACCGACGGCAGGTGACAGCGTCTCTTCATGTCTCTCTCGTATGATGGATTGCGTAAAATTGGCTGTCAAGAATACGAGAATGGAGGTTTTAAACCTCTTCTTTTCCTTTCTGATTCTGATGATGTTATTTGTTTCTAACCCACAAGGGTGGGTGTTTGGTTTATATCTTCGTAGATTTTGATGCATTAGAAGGAATAGAAAGAAATAATTCATTTTTGACCGAATTTTAAATCTATGTTTGATCTATATAATGAAATCCTTTAAATTTTCTTGAATAAAGAGTTCAACGTTATATTCGATATCTTAAAGAATACAATTTTATCCAACTAAATGCACCGTCAAATTCCATCAAATTGTATTCCAATCTTTTTAAAATCAAAAAAAATTTGATGGATTCTAAGGGGGCGTTTGGTTCACATAATGGAATTTGGTGGACTTAGAATCCATAAAAGAAATTAAACTTTGAAAGAATTGGAATGGAATTTGACCACGCATTTGTTTCGATGGAAAGAGATGGAACTCAATTCCTTCACTAATACTATTGAACATTAACACTTGGTTGTTTTTTCATACTTTACAGGTAAGAATTATGAATATAACAATCTCCCTCTAAGTATGAATAAAGAAAAGTAATTTAGACTAGAAAGTAAGAGGCCAACTTGGTCCTAGTAAATTTCATTACTTGAGAAATAGCTAAACAAATACAAGTAAATGAAATTTAGAAGTCAACATCAGGATGGCTCTAGGATATCTTCGAGAAATTATGAAGTTCACAGTAGCCTTGATGATTTGAATGAATTCTTGAGTTGATTCTGGAGGAACAGTTGGTCTTCCCATTCTTCGAGTTACCTCAGACTTAGAGCCATTGAATGGTTTCTATTAAGTATTGATAACTCTAATTTAGAGTTATTACATACCTCTTTGTTATCATTGAGTGATCTAATAATTTTGTTATCGCATCTATTGATTCGTTCATAATTCATCGATGACCATCATTGAAACAGGCAGTTAGCCCATGCCAACTCTTGATTTAACCCCACCTGCCAGTCATTTTTTTCTTAACAAAGAGATGTTTCAAGTTTTCATGGGGACACAACATATCATCTATCTAGTTTTCATTTGGGAAACTTGGATATTGAAAAGGAAGGAAGTCTGTCTCGCCTTCGAACTTCGGTTTGATGCACATTGAGTCTATGGAATATATTTCACATTTTGAACCTTAAATAGCATGCAATGCTTAATTCTTTCTACACATTCACGAGTCTTTGTGATTCGAAATACATATTTTTGTGTTTATGTCGGAACAATTTGAGAAGTTAGTTCTATAACTTTACTTCAGTGATGCTGGAAGTCCTATCAGTCTACATCGATGCCAACACTGAAAATAGACCACTCAATGGAATTTATTTCGATTGTAGTGATAATATTTGCTAAGCATGCTTATGTATATTAGTTGATTACTGACGCAGCGTAGGTTTGCGGAAGGATCGACAAGCGTCTAAACCCTTTGGGATTGAGAATTACGACACGTAAAGCTCAATAAATTAAGAGAAACTCTTAAAAACTCTCAAGGAGAAGAAACTGTATTGAATAATAATGTGTAAAATATTGAAAACAATGAATTTTATTTATAGCTAACCTAATTAAGATAACTATGGAAAGTAATCAATTCTAGACCTAAACCAACTATAAAACTAATTAATAAAAGGAAACTAATAATAAGGAAACCTATGATAAGAAAACTAATAATAAGGAAACCAATAATAATAATCTTAATCTAAATAGAAAACAAATAAATAATAATTAAAACTAAATAATTATCCTAAACTAATTAAGAAATAAAATAATTGAACAAGAAAATAAATGCAATCTTTTCAGGACTCGTTAGGACGTGACCGCGACCCGGCACGCGACCTTAGTTGCGCAAGAAACTATTTTTCAGTTTCCGATGCAGGTTTACGAGCTTCTTTCGAGCTCGTTTTCTTCTTCTCCAAATATCAAAGAGACTTAACTCTAGAAACCTCTCTATATCAGTCACTCTCACTTGAAAAGAACTCGCCCTCAAGTTCACTTGAATACCGTCTTCATTCGACTCTCTCGAACTTAGATGCGATACCAGTTCACTTATAGGAATTTTCTTCTTTGAAACATATTGATCTATAAATCGATCATTAGAATTCAAAAGGGTTGAGGAATCTTCAAGTCCCAAAGTATGTTGACGTGATCGCCTCCATACAAGCGATACTCTATCGAACTCAAAAGGGTAAAATGCTACAACTTTATTAGGAACTGTTTCGGTTAGATCTAGAGCCTTGGTTGTTAGAATAACGGAAGTATCATCTTTAGAATCATTCTTCTTGACTTCATGCGATAAGGTTTTGTTGACTCGGGATTGTCTTCAAGTGATTCACTTACGGTTTCTTTGATGGTTGGTCCAATATATGGTTTGAACACTTCGGTCTTAGTAAAGATTTCTTATTGAGACTCTATTACAACGGGGATGACATTTTCTTCGATTTTGTGGGACAAGACCTCGTCTTTTTCTGCACTGGTTAACCCTTTGACGACAATAGGACAAAAGATTTCAACCTTTTCTGCATCTTCTTTCATCTTTTGCTCAGGTCATGATGAGGAAGTTATCGCTTTTCTTGTTGGGGATCTTTTCAAAGCTACTCACCGGCGTCATCATCCGATCACCCCAACGGAATACCATAACATCATCTCGCCCCTTATAAGTAATGTCGTTATCAATTTGCCAAGGTCGGCCTAATAGGATGTGACACGCATCCATGTCAAGGACATTACATAGAACCTCCTCTCGATAATACTTTTCGATCGATATTGGTACCCGACAAGTTTGTGTGACCCTAACTTGCGAGCCTTTGTTGACCCACCTAAGAGAACAAGGAGCTTCATAAGGTTGAGTAGGTAGGTTGAGATAATCGACCAACTTTTTAGACACAATGTTTTCACAACTACCGTTATCAACGATGAGATTACATACCTTTTTATGGATGAAGCAATGAGATCGAAAAATATTCTTTCTTTGACCCTCCTCTTCGGATGAGAAAAGTACCCGTTGGAGTATGATGTTGACCTTTTCTTCATACTCTTCTTCGGCAAACTCGGCCTCGACTTTTTTTGGTGTATTCTCATGAATAGACGTTCGTTTGTTTAGGAGAAGAGTCGGATCAATAACACGGTTGTATATATTGTCCTTCAAAACCTTAACCGGTAAGACTTTATCTTTTCCAAGCGGCCTCTTACGAACGAACGATCGTTTTGCCCATGAGAGAAACCGAATCCATAATACTGTTGTAGATGTGGCCACGCGAAACTTTGATCAGTTTCTCGTGCATGTCTCTTCTTCGACATTTGTCGTTGTCGGGGTTAGAAAAACGTTTGTTAAAGCCTCTGTCAGATCAACTAGAGCTGCAGTAACGGCCGCAGTCATCTCGGCTAAGTCTGCTTTGGTAGACGGCTGTTGATCTACCATGGTTGGTGAAAAGACAAGCGAATCCTGCTCTGTTACCAACTGACGCAAGGTAGGTTTGGGGAAGGATCGACGACCGTTTAATACCCTTTGGGGTTGAGAATTACGACACGTAAAACTCAAAAATTTAAGAGAAACTCTTAAAAACTCTCAAGTAGAAGAAATTGTATTGAATAATGATGTGTATAATATTGAAAACAATGAATCCTATTTATAGCTAACCTAATTAAGATAACTATGGAAAGTAATCAATCCTAAACCTAAACCAACTATAAAACTAATTAATAAAAGCAAACTAATAATAAGGAAACGTATGATTAGGAAACTAATAATAAGGAAACAAATAATAATAATCCTAATCTAATTAGAAAACAAATAAATAATAATTAGAGCTAAATAATTATCCTGAACTAATTAAGAAATAAAATAATTAAACAAACAAATATATGCAATCTTTTCGGGACTCGTTAGGACGTGTCCGCGACCCAACACGCGACCTAAGTTGCGGAAGAAACTATTTTTCGATTTTCGATGCAGGTTTACGAGCTTCTTTCGAGCTCGTTTTCTTCTTCTCCAAAGATCAAAGAGACTTAACCTCTCGAAACCTCTCTGTATCAGTTGATACCAACTGACGCAGCGTAGGTTTGCGGAAGGATCCACAAGCGTCTAAACCCTTTGGGGTTGAGAATCACGACACGTAAAACTCAATAAATTAAGAGAAACTCTTAAAAACTCTCAAGGAGAAGAAATTGTATTGAATAATAATGTGTATACTATTGAAAACAATGAATCCTATTTATATCTAACCTAATTAAGATAAATATGGAAAGTAATCAATCCTAAAACTAAACCAAGTATAAAACTAATTAATAAAAGGAAACTAATAATAAGGAAACCTATGATAAGGAAACCTATGATAAGGAAACTAATAATAAGGAAACCAATAATAATTGTTAGACCTCAATTTTGATGAAGTATGAATCAGAATCAAGTAACTACATGTGCATCAAATGATGTGGCAAGCACACCCTCCGTGTGTATCTTAGTTTGTTACTTCCCTGCTTACGTGTCTCATTGTAATAGGCCAGGTAGTTGACTTTCTAAGTTGTAATCGTATAAATAGCTCCTTCTCAGATTGTAATAGAATCGATTTAGGAATACAAAATAGAGAGCTATTGTTTTGTGCACACTGTTGTTTATCATACAAACGCAATTCAATATCAATTACGATTGTTATTCATATTTGTTCTTACTAATCGTACTGTTAATCA
Organism: Silybum marianum; assembly: GCA_036898165.1. Lineage (NCBI taxonomy): Eukaryota > Viridiplantae > Streptophyta > Magnoliopsida > Asterales > Asteraceae > Silybum > Silybum marianum. The sequence continues at coordinate 15,645,493 of CM072542.1, read as the reverse complement.
TAGATCTACTTGCTTCCGCTCATATTTACATATTTGATCTATTGATTACCTGCTAGAAAGGGATCTGGGTTCCAACAACTGGTATCAGAGCCTGATGATCAATCTATTGATTATTAGATCTCTTCCATTTGGAGAAATCCCTTTTCTATTGACAATATTTTTCGATTTTAAGCTCCTGTTCTTCACTCTACCCTGTTTTACGAGATTTTGTTAAATTCATTACAATTTTCTCTAAATCTGTGGTAATTTCTGCTTAAATATGAGATTAATAAGTATTCAGTCTCAAATCTATCATTTTGAAATTAATTTGATTCAAATTTCAACAAATCTCCAGTAATTTTCAAAATCCCTGTTTCTGGTAATATGGCCAATTCTAATCTGAATGTTGTATTACACCTCTGGTTCTCTGACTAAACCTCCTACTCTAATACGTGATGAATATCCACAATGGAAGATCCAGATGATCAACTTCTTTGAAGGATTAGACGTTGATCTGTATCCTATTGTTCAAAATGGTCCATTCATTCCAATGACAACTATAACTAGGGTTCCTGCTACAGCTGTTACTGATGAGGTCCCTGCTAGGAGTATTCCAAAATCACAAGATAATTGGACGGATCCAGAGAAGGCAAAGGTTGAATTGTCCAGAAAAGCAAAAAGTCTCTTAATCATGGCAATTCCGAATGATATATTCCAATCTCTGGATTCCTGTGATAGTGCCAAGGAGTTATGGGATCAATTGGAAAACATTCTGGAAGGTGGTGCAAAAATGAAGAAAAACAGAAGAGCCCAAGCTCTAAATGAATACAACAGTTTCCAGGCCATTCCTGAAGAATCTCTGGAACAGACTTTTCATAGATTTAACACTCTGATAAATCTATGTAAAAGATGTGACATCATAAGATCCAAAGAAGACAATAATGTCTTATTTCTCAAAAGATTAAACCCTGAATGGTCAAATCTCTCTATGTCTTTGCAAGCCAATCAGGATCTGGAACAATGGTCTCTACATGATGTTTTTGGCACTCTTCAAGCCCATGAGAAAGAGGTTGTTCAGAAGAAAAACACTATCGGTGGACCTCTGGCTTTAATTTCTGAGTCCAGAGGATCAGTTAGAAGGAGTAAGGATGTTGAGAAAAAAGGGAAAAGCAAGGCTCTCATGTCAGAAAAAATCCTAGAAGATGATTCTGACTCTGATGACGATATCAAAGCTTTTGCTAATTCATTGGCACTTATTACCAAACAATTCACGAAAAGGTTTGGTAATAGATCTTTCCAAGGAAGCAAAAGGATTGATCGCCCTGTTCCGAGATATGCACCTCGTCAAGAGATAAAGAAGAAGGAAGAAGAGTTGAAGAGAAAGAAGGATGTGTGCTACCGATGTGGCAAGCCAAGGCACTATTCAAAGAATTGCAGAGGACCTCTGAACAAAGACAATATGTATTACAAGAATAAATACAAGTACAATGTTGATGAAAGAGCTCACTTTGCAGAAAAAGAAAACTGGCTAGGAGATGAGTCAAGTGGTGATGAAGCTATGTTTTGTGGAATGGCCAGAACAAATGAATCAGAAGATCAGCCTTCTGAAACACCTGTATGTACTCTCTCTCACACATCTGAACTTGAAAACACCATTTTTGAAATATCAAAATTTTTTTGAAGAACTTAAGCAAAAGCTTACAGTTGAAAAGAAACTGAGGAAACAAACTGAAAAAACTCTCTCTGAAAATCAAAGAGAGAAGAGAGAGATTTATAAAAGAGAAATGGATCTTCTAACTGAAGAAAAACTGGAACTCAATATTTAAAATGAGAAGATTTCCAAAAATTTTAAAAATACAGAAGCTAAGTTCAAAGAAGAGAAATTAAACTTAAACAAACTTTTGGAAAACAAATAAAATGAGATTAGTGCTAAGGAAAGTGACAGATTAAATTTTGTTGCTCTTAAAAACTATTTTCAGAAGGAGAGATATATCGAACTTCAAAAGAGTAAGCTACAGATCAAAACATATCTGGATGCTCAGAAAGTTCATGATAAGATAAATACACAAGTAGGGAGATCTGGACTTGGTTTCGAGGATCTGGATCCCTACACATGTGAGAAAAGATCAACTCTGAAATCTGTTTTCTGTCTAGGACAAGAACAGAAGCCTGTGTTTCCTATATTATATGAACCATCCATTTTTAAAAGACCAAAACTTGAAAATGGTTGTCGTCAACGAAAACTCAAATTCAAAAACATTGAATATTTGTCTGGAAAAACAAGTGTTGATCTGAACAAAATTCAAAAGAAAGGCGACATTTCAAATTTGGCTCAAGCATTCACATGACTTTGAATCCAAAGGCAGATGTATTTATTCCTTTTCAAGCAGAAGAAGAGCTACGTCTAAGTTTCGAAAAAGATATTCTATCCACTCTGGAAAAATGTTTTGAACTTGAAAAAGTTCAGAAATTCTCTTCAGAAAACAATCTAGAGATTGCTCCTTGTTCTTTTGTAGACCTTAATCCTTCTAAATCTCAAGACTGTTTTGACACTATTTCATACCCTTGGGAAAATGATGATCAAAGTGATGATTTCTTTTACTTAGAAAAATATCTCTCAACTCTAGAAAATCAACTACCTTTTGAGTACAAAAAGGTCCCAGAAGTAACTAAGACTACGGAAGTTCCTTTCTTATTTACTAATGAACCTCTGGAAATCAGAGCCTCTGGTCTGAATATCGAAAGACATCCAAGTGGAATACCAACTTTTTCTGTTCCTCCAACAGGACAGAGAAAACCTGTGTTCATTCATCCATATTTTATTGGTATCTGTCTTAAGGCAAAATCTTGTCTTGAACTTGAGAAGGAAGAAAGTCTTAAAAAGAAATGTTTTGTTCAGCCAAAATTATCTCAACCTTGTTATCCAAAGTTTACTTCTGCTCAGAAAGGCAAATGGAAATCTAATCTTTCTACTTCTGTTTCAGTAATTCAGAAAACTCCAGAGAAGGTTTATCAGAGGAAGCCTCAACAAAAGAACACTTATGATTCTAAGTATAAGTCTAGCCTAGCGAAGAAGTTCAATAGAACTACTGATACTAGTATAGACATGAATAAGAAGAATTGTAATTATCATTATTCTAATGAAAATTCAATGAAATCTTTTATGTCTCAGAATTCTGAATGTTTTTCTTTATCTTTAAAACTAAAGGATTTTTTCTCGAGGTCCTCTGATCGTTCTTATAATGATTTCTCATTTCAAGCTAAACCAAAGAAAAACAATAATACTGCAAACAAAAAGACCAGATCTTTAAATTCTGCAATATCAAGCCATATGCAAATTAAAAAGAGTGAAAAGATTAACATTAACATTAAAGGACCCATAATGAGATGGGTACCTAAAACACTCTGACTGTGTTTGTAGAAGCAGCGCGTGCACATCTGGTATCTTGACTCTGGATGCTCGAGGCACATGACTGGATTGAAAAACTTACTCTCCCAATTCAAAGACAAGTGTGGTGGAGCTGTAGAACAGCTGGAAGAAGCCCGGGCTCGCTTACGGAAAGTAGAAATAGAAGTAGATCAGTTTCGCGCGAATTTAGAGTTATTACCTATTTTATTTATTATTATAATTATATTATAATAATTACGTATACTATAAATATAATATAAAAAGTGGTGGACAAACAAAAGAGGAGGGGAAAATTTGTTTAAATCAAAAATGAATCTTTGTGAACAATGTGGATATCATTTGAAATTGAGATACTGATACAAGTTCTTCCCTTCTGAATCAGATAGATTCATATCTGAAAGAGGTGCCTAATTGACACCAACGAGTAAAATCTCCTTGTGCTTCAGGACCCCATAGTAATAACAAAGAATGTGCTATACTTGTACTTGCTCTGCTATTCTGCCCCATCCTGGCTGAGGAAGAGTTACGGGCGCCATGGGAAGGTTACAATTTTGAAGATGTAGTACTCATTAGCGAGCGCTTAATCAATATAGATTGATCCGAAATCTGATTCAAATCCAACTCGAGAAAGTCTTTGTGAATCCATACAACTTTAGTTTTTCCGTTCCAATCCACGAAATAATTTGATCTATGGACAGCATCATTTTGGTAACGGCGGCCGTAACTATAACGGTCCTAAGGTAGCGAAATTCCTTGTCGGGTAAGTTCCGAGGCTTCTCTGGTACGAAATGAGCCACTTCAAATAGATTCATTGCTCCGGCCCAGGGGCTCGCACGACGGGCTATTAGCTCAGTGGGTAGAGCGCGCCCCTGATAATTGCGTCGGTTCAATGTCCAGTTATGAAATCCTTGAAAAAAGAGGATAAATCGAAATATATCCGTAGAGTACATTGAATGTACATAAATGGCTATAACAGAGTTTCTCTTCGAGAAACAAGTGGGCTATTTCTTTGCAAAATTGTGCTCAATTTATTTGTATATCGGGTCTTTAACGAGTCTGATTATCCTTGTCTTTGTTTATGCATAAGGATACTAGATTACCTAGTAGAAAAGATTTCAAAATCATCATTTCCTTCACGAGTCCGTTCACCGACTCCCCCAAATACGGGGTTTGGAGACAATGGTAAGGGTCAAATAAAAGGCTACGGTACTTTACAAGAAGGTAACATTACCTTATCAAAAGTAGCTCATGTTTCTGGATTGAAACATAATCTGCTGAGCGTAAGTCAACTTTGTGATTCTAAAATACTTGTTGTATTTGATGAAAGATATTGTTACTTGTTCTCTAAGGCAGGCGAAGAACTCTAGAGAGCAGACAGAAAGGTAATTTGTATATGATGAACTTCACATCAAAGGACGGTAAAGAAACCCTCTGTCTTATTTCCAAAAAGAGTGAAATTGCATGGGTATGGTATCACAAAATGTCTCGCTTAAATTTTGATAATCTTGAGATGCTTGTTAAACATAATTTGGTGACTGGTCTTCCAGAAGTCCAATTTCAAAAGGATCACCTCTGCCCCGCATGTGAAATGGGAAAAATAAAACGAGCATCTCATAAAACAAAAAGTGATCATTCTTGTACAAGACCTCTGCAATTATTACATGTTGATCTTTGTGGACCTATTGCAACATAAAGTTTATCTGGTTAAAAGTATATACTGGTACTTATTGATGAATTTTCCAGGTATACATGGCTTGCATTTGTAAGACAGAAATCTGAGGTACCCATCGTATTGCAAAATATGATGACCAAAATCCAAGTTCTCTTACACCAAAAGATTCAACAGCTAAGGAGTGACAACGGTACTGAATTCAAGAATGCCTAGCTTGAAGCATACCTTGTTGAAAATGGAATTACACAGAACTTCTCTGTTGTACAAACTCCTTAGCAAAATGGGGTTGTAGAGCGGGACAACAGAACCTTGGTTGAAGCTGCCAGAACAATGCTTGCTGCTTCTGGACTACCCGTCCATTTCTGGGCTGAAGCTGTAGCCACTGCATGTTTCACCCATAATCGTTCGATAATCGTCAAGAGACATCTCAAAACCTCTTATGAGCTAATTAACAATCGAAAACCCTGTGTTAAATTCTTTCACATTTTTGGATGCAGGTGTTTCATTTTAAATGACAGAAAAAAACTTGGCAAGTTTGACAAGAAATCAGATGAAGCAAAATTCTTAGGTTATTCGTTAAATTCAAGAGCTTTTTGAGTTTTTAACTTACGTACTAAGACTGTTATGGAGAGCATTAACATCGATTTTGATGATCAAACTCAATTAACTTCTAAGTATTCTACTTCTGAACTTAAACTTAACACAGTAACTTCTGAATATCTTTCAGGTACCAGAGAATCTGAAATAGATGCCATGTTTCAAGATTTTATGGGCGAAGAGATACTTCCAGAACCAAGACCAATCCCTCAATCTCCGAGTATTCCTAAAGTTCTTCAAGCTTCTGGAATTACACTTTCTGGTCCTTAATCTCCTGCTGAGAGCACTTCAGAACCTTCTGTCATCCCTTAGTTATCAAGTGAATGTCCAGAAGTTACTCATATGCCTTCTGTTTCTGAATCTCTTCCAGCAGAAGTAATTCCATTCTCTGAAACAGAAGTACATGCTCAACCAGTAACACAATCTCGGATGACAAAATGGACCAAGTCTCATATTCCAGATCTTATAATTGGCAGTCCCTCTGAAGGTGTTAAGACAAGATCTGCTACTGCAAATGAAGCCTTCTTTGTAAATTTTCTTAGCATGATCGAACCAAAACATGTTCATGAAGCTTTACAAGAACCTAGCTGGGTCTCAGCGATGCAAGAAGAATTGCTACAATTTGAACGAAACAAAGTCTGGAACCTCGTTCCTTTGCCAAAGAACAAAGTAGCTATTGGAATCAAGTGGATCTTCAGAAATAAGAAAGATGAAGATGGCATCGTGATCAGAAATAAAGCTCGACTGGTTGCTAAGGGGTATTGCCAAGAAGAAGGAATCGATTACGATGAAACCTTTGCCCCTGTAGCAAGACTTGAGGCGATACGACTATTTATGGCTTTCTCTGCTTACAAGAACTTTAAAGTCTATCAAATGGATGTTAAATGTGCATTTCTGAATGGATATCTCAAAGAAGAAGTGTATGTTGAACAACCTGGTGGATTTAAAGATGCTAAACATCCAGAACATGTCTATCTCCTTGACAAAGCTTTATATGGTTTAAAACAAGCACCTAGAGCATGGTACAAACGCCTATCTACATTTTTGATCAATAAAGGTGATGAGAAAGGTAAAATCGATACAACTCTGTTCATCAAAAGAGGCAAAGGTATGCTAACTGTTGTTCAAATTTATGTGGATGACATAATCTTTGGTTCTACTCATCAAACTAAAGTTGATCTGTTTTCTAAATTAATGGAACAAGAATTTGAAATGAGTATAATGGGAGAATTAATGTTCTTTCTAGGACTCCAGGTTAAACAAAATGCCTCTGGCATATTCATAAATCAAGCAAAGTATGTTTCTGACATGCTTAAGAAATTTTATCTTCAAAATTCCTCTCCAGTGAAAACTCCTATCTCTACTAGCACGAAACTAGGCCCTGATCCTTCTGGGAACTCAGTGGATGTTACGGGTTATAGAGGTATGATTGGATCACTTCTGTATCTGACTGCAAGTAGACCATATATTATGTTTGCCACTTGCCTCTGTGCTCGTTATCAAGCGAATCCCAAAGAATCTCATTTGGCTGATGTTAAACGAATTTTTCGATATCTCAAGGGATCTCCATCACTTGGTCTCTGGGATCCAAAAAATTCTGAATTTGATTTAATGACATATACAGATTCTGATCATGCAGGTTGCAAATTGGATCGCAAAAGTACCTCTGGAAGTTGTCAACTTCTGGGTAACAGACTTGTAAGTTGGACCTCTAAGAAGCAGAACTATGTGTCAACATCCACAGCAGAAGCTGAGTATGTTGCTGCTGCCAGTTGTTGTTCACAAGTTATCTGGATGAAAACTCAGCTCAGAGACTACAGCTTAATATACGACAAAATTCCAATCCTGTGTGACTCGGAGAGTGCCATTGCCATTACTGAAAATCCAGTTCAGCATTCCAAAACAAAGCACATTGATGTCAGGTATCATTTCATCAAAGACCATGTAAAGAAAGGCACAATCGAAATGTATTTCGTCTCTACTGACTTTCAGCTTGTTGATATCTTCACGAAAGCTCTGGATGAAACACGTTTCAATTTCCTAGTCAGTAAGTTGGGCATCTTAAATATGTAATTTTACTTAATTCTTTGATCCTCTTAGAATTCTGTCAAATTATTTATTCTTGTCTAAATTTTTGTCGACACATTTTTATGTTCGAACAACTCAGAACAGGCCAGAAGCCTCTGGTTGCTTCTGAAGGTTTCGTTCAGAGGTACACAGAAGCCTCTAGACACCTCTGTACCACTTTTTACATTGTTTGATCCAAGTGTTCACAGAAAGTTGCAAATCTTACACTTGCGAGGGGGAGCAGAGTGCAATCTTCAAGGGGGAGCAGATTATTTTTGTAGCAAATTTTTTTAAGAGCATAATAGAATGCAATTTTTGAGGGGGAGCACATCTTACATGCTCGAGGGGGAGCTTACCAAGACTAACTTCTGTTAGCTGTCTTCTGAACCTCTCTTTACTTAAACAATTTTCTTTAAATTTGTTTCTTCTGACTAACTCTTGCCGTCAAGGTTACAAAGATGTTTCAGATTCAACTTAAATTCTTTTGAAAAGATGTTCTTTGACATTTTTTGGTCAAAATTACTTTCCGTGACAATATATTCTTTACCTTTGTGTTTCTTTTTAAATTTTCTTTAATAAGCCTATTTTATTTAACTCTTGCCTTCAAGGTTACTTAAAATTTTCTTATTATTGTTTAATTTTTTAAATAAATACTTGGTTTCGAATATTAAACTCTCATTTGGTACAAAAAGCTTTCTATCCAAATGTCTGATTTTAAAATTTTAAAAGGAATTAATTACTATAAAATCAGTTTTTAATCAACAGATTATCTGTTTTAAATAATGCTTTTCTTTTAATCAATTTCCTTTTAATATTCTTTTTGAGGAGGGAATACTCAATCGTTTTTAGGCGCCCAACCCTTTCACTTGTCAGTTCTCCTTTACACGTGTCCTTCATCGTGCCCTTGCATGTTGACACGCCTGCGCGCACACCTCAGCTAACACGAACCGTTTTTTGTCAGTCCCCAAATTAAACCCTTCCAATTCAAATATCACTCAAGTACACACTCTCTCATATATAAACCCCAATTTGGGAATTGCACAGTACTGCACTTCATTATCTTCCTCAAAGCATCTAAATCTTTCCAAATCGGCGTCTTATTCTCTCCAAGGCTTTCTTCATCAATGGCGTCTCCTGTTGCAAACCCTAATACCCAAACTTGGTCACCTCCACAACTGATAGTGCTCCTGTTGTTAAGCTACCATTGAAATCCAACAATGTTCAGGTTCTTCTTGATCCCAATACTTATCTCTCTGATTTCAAGATCATGATTGAGTTCCTGCAAAACCATTCCCTGAACTGAGCCCTAACCATGACAAACCAAAATGTTCCTGAAATTTATGTACAAGAGGTCTGGCAAACTATGTTCATCAAGGATGAAAATACCCTTATTGGAATCTTTTGCCACCCCAGTGAATCTGAATCTGCAGTCCAAATCCCAATCACTCGCAAGAAAATAGCAAAGTATTTCCAACTTCCTCAACCATTCATTGAAGCTGAAGGTCAAACAATTCCCAACCCTGACCTAGAACCTAATCCCACACCAAAAGCTCAGTTGGCCTTTATTCGCTTCTTGGGTTACAACGAACACATCTATAGGCTATCTGAGTTTAAACGAAAGCAGCTACCCCCAATGTGGAACGTCCTTGTCTCAATCCTAAATAAAAGCCTTACCTGCAAAATCGGGTCTCTCGATCAAGCCAGTAAGAACATTCTCACAATCATGTATGGGATGTTCTTTAATAGACCTCTGGACTACACAAGCCTAATCTTCTAGGAAATGAAAGTTGCGGTTCAGACCAAAAATTCTCTCCAGAGTCAAGGGAAACCATTACCTGCGTTGATGTTCCCACGATTTTTATCACTCTTCACCTTCCCAGCAATTGGTGCACTGAAAGCTCCTCTACTCCAGCCTTTCTGCAAAATAGCCTCGATGAGCTCTCACAAGCCAACAATCGACACCAACGGTTATCCTGCTGCCAGAGAACTTTCCAAGTGCATGTTTGATCTTATTCCTTCATCCTCTCTTACTCTCATTTCTTATAAACGCTCTATGGTATTCTCAGAACAGAGAGTATCTACCCCAGAGCAGTTAGAGCCCAGATTAGAAAGTGAGGGGTCAAGTGAGACTGAGTCTGAAAAGAATTCGAGTGTAGACCAGAGAGTTTCTACCCATCCCGACCTCTTAATGCAAGAGGGTACGGAAGATGTCCATAGAGACACATTTGAGCGATTCTCTCCAAGATCCCTAAGGGTACCCACTTCTCTTGAGGTAGTTGTCAACACATCTACACTCATTGAAAAAGGACAACCCAGTCCAAACCACCAACAACCAAACCGATCAGAGGGAATTCTTTGCTCCTCTGCATCACGCACATCTGGGGAATCCACATCATCATCATCATCCTCTCAAAAGGGTGATGATGAAACTATAAGAGTTCAGTCGCCCCAGAACTCGTCACCTCCCACATAAAACGTTGATGTCTTCGTGACCAACGATGTCATAGGACAACCAGAGGGTAAGTTCATGCCCTCTGTTAGTATAGATGCTGATGAAATCCCATCAGAGGGGTTACAGCCACAGGATGCACCACTTACTGGGGTCATTACCCTTCCTAAAGGTAAGCACATTGTGTTCAGCTCCCTATCCTCTGATGATCGGGATAAAGCTAAACCTTTCAGAACAACCGAAGAGGTATCTGTGAATAACAGCCCTCGACGACAGGTTGGAAGTCCCTCCACACTCAACGTCGAAACAGGTGTGAATGAGGGCCTCTCTGAACGCGAGAGACAAGGGCTCCATTTGTTGGAGATGCACCGGTTAACCCTTCTGAATTTGTCACCATTGCAGCGTTCAAGGCTTTTGGTGATCAAATTCAGAGATCTATGGAAGATCTAAAATCATTCCTTGTTTCCCAACAACAAACTCTGTCAGCTATACAAGCTCATCAAGCATCTCAAAATCAGACTTTGGAAGACATCAGAAAGATTCTTTCTGATAATGCAGAAGCTCAACAAAACTCTGCTAAAGCTCACTTCCAGGCTCTGGACGCTGGAATTAAATCAAATGCAGAGGCTATCTTTAATCTTCCTTCCAAAATACCCACTCCAAAAGTCACCATCTATGCTGATGAATATAGGTCATTTGTTGCTGACATCCACAAGCTTATCACTGCTGTTTTTCCTTCAGAAGATGCATCTGCCTCTCCCTCTTCACTAGTCAAAAAGTCGGATATGGCACAATTTCAGAAGGCGATGATTGAACTCCAAGTATGCCTCCAAAACTAACTCAAGCAACTCCCACATGGATCAGAAGCTCACAACTTTGGAAACCACCATATCACAGCTCTCTTCTCTGGTAAGCGCCTTATCTTCCTCATTTGAAGAAAGAAAGAAAGCTAAAGAAGCCCGAGCATGCAAGAAGGCTGAGCTCAAGTGTAAAAGATCTGAGGATCAGGATCCTGATTCTCAGAAGGGGGAGAACATGGATAATATCAAGAAGATGAAAACCGAAATGGCTCAAAAGATGAATCAAGAAAAAGGTAAAGCCTCATCCTCCTCACCTTCTGCACCTCCTCCTTCTAAGCAAACTTTGTTAACGCCTACTCCTCTGGCCACTCATCGAGGTCCCCTTCCTAAGGATCCAGAGATTGCTAAATTCATACTGGAGGTAATAGGGAATACTAAAACGCAATCTTCTCAACAAGCTAAAATAGAAGCAGCTAAAGCAGAAGCTGCCAGAGCAGAAGCAGCTAAAGCAGAAGCTTCCAGAGCAAAAGCAGCTGAAGCAAAAGTTGCCAGGGCAGAAGCTATGAAAACAGAAGAAGCCAGAGCTAAAGCTGCCAAAGCAGAAGAAGAAGCCAGAGCTAAAGCAGCCAGAGCCGAGGCAGCAAGAACAGAAGAAGAGAATAGACTAAGGTCTGAAGCGGAAAAAGCTAAGGAAGAAGCTCTGAAAGCCAAAGTTGAAGCCGAGAAAGCCATGGCTCAGGCATAAAAGGAGAGAGTAGAAGCTGAAAAGGCCAAAGAAGCTGTTGAAAGGGCTCGTGAAAATTTTGAAAAGCTAAAAGGAAAGAGTCTGCAAAATTCAGAGCAACAAATGAAGAAAAGATGCAGAAGTTGGGAAGACTTGAGCTACCCAACTTAGAAATCAAGAATAAGCATAAGTATGCTCCTGTGGATCAGAAGATATATCTAATGATGCCGAATTTCTCAAATGATTATCCAGTCAGTGATGAAATCAAAGACAAATTTATTACCCGCAGACAATCAAGAAAGGAGGCTTATTTCATAATTCCAATCAAGACCATTTCATTCAGGCATACTCAATTCGAACAAACTCCCATCTGGTACACAATTTATAAGGTTGTCAGAGAAGATAACAAGTCATCATATTTCTATGACAATGACCTATTGTCGATAAATCCCTTTGATCTGCTAAGTCTGGAGAAATTCATGAAGACTCAAATGAACAGAGAGAGTGAAGATCAAAACAAAGTTGCTTACTTCCGTATCATTGAATGCATGAAGTCTTTCATTCGATACAGAAGGCAAGTAGACTTCCAAACGGGTTTGAACTACAAAGTTGATAACTTGTGTATCGCTGCACCAGATGAATATTTGGAGGGTATTAATACTCTAAGGATTGGAAATGTAATAACTAAACCAGAAGTTGGAATTGTATTCAGAAGGTCGAGCAGAAAAAGCTTCTTCAGAATCAAAGATGCTCACAGATACTCTACAGAAGTCGTCTACATTATAAAATGTTATGCTTCTGTAGCAGTTGACAATCAAGATGCAGAAGTCAGAGACAAGATTGAAAAGATACTTGACAAACTAATGAAGCTCAGAGAAGTTACAGATGCTATCTACAAAGTCATTTCTCAAACAGCTCCCTTCTGATACAATTACAATCAACTATTATGCCTTTAGCATAACAGGGAAGCTACACGTGCAGCATTCTGATTTTCATACTTAGGGGGAGATTGTTAGACCTCAATTTTGATGAAGTATGAATCAGAATCAAGTAACTACATGTGCATCAAATGACGTGGCAAGCACACCCTCCGTGTGTATCTTAGTTTGTTACTTCCCTGCTTACGTGTCTCATTGTAATAGGCCAGGTAGTTGACTTTCTAAGTTGTAATCTTATAAATAGCTCCTTCTCAGATTGTAATAGAATCAATTTAGGAATACGAAATAGAGAGCTATTGTTTTGTGCACACTGTTGTTTATCATACAAACGCAATTCAATATCAATTACGATTGTTCTTCATATTTGTTCTTATTAATCTAACTGTTAATCATAGATCTACTTGCTTCCGCTCATATTTACATATTTGATCTATTGATTACCTGCTAGAAAGGGATTTGGGTTCCAACAATAATAATACTAATCTAATTAGAAAACAAATAAATAATAATTAAAGCTAAATAATTATCCTAAACTAATTAAGAAATAAAATAATTAAACAAGAAAATAAATGCAATCTTTTCGGGACTCGTTAGGACGTGTTCGCGACCCGACACGCGACCTAAGTTGCGCAAGAAACTATTTTTTAGTTTTCGATGCAGGTTTACGAGCTTCTTTCGAGCTCGTTTCTTCTTCTCCAAAGATCAAAGAGACTTAACTCTCGAAACCTCTCTGTATCAATTACCTATTGTCCAAAGAGGAGATACTTGTTCGATAGACATCAATTTTTAAGGGGGAGAAAATGGTTCTACATAAAATATCTTTTTGAGGGGGAGCTAATAGTTGGGTTTGATAAAACTAATTTGATCAAGTCATTGATGGTTAATTATGCTCATCATTCTCCTAATCATCATGAGGGGGAGAAAGTATATCAAAGGCACATCAAAGGTACGTAAAGAAGACATTGTGCAAAGACAAGAAGAACTGTTTAAAGACATGATGTTGATGTTTAGGGGGAGCGGTCAGAACTTAAAAGGTTTGAATCTAAATTTGTTGATTCAAAGGTTGAAAAGCCGTTAGATTCAAAGATTGTAGATGTGATGTAGGTCTTGGTGCTTAACTGTTGAGATTTACTGATGACAATTCCTTGATATATAAGTGACGAGCTTAGTACACTCAAAGCTTTGAGCCTTATTGGTTAAAGCTTGGTTGTTGATTGTTGAAGTTTCAAATGTGTTTCGAAGATTCTAGAGATTAATTCAAACTTGAGATTTTGATATGAAGATTTTTTTTTGATAAATGGGGAGATTGTTATTGGAAATGTTATAGCTGTGGTGATACCCTTGCTAAGGACTGTCCTAAGGAACACATAGTTTGCAAGGGCAAGAAGGATGGCGCTCCTAACCCAAAAGGACACATTCTATCGGGGAATGATTGGTTCTTTTCTTTATCTTACTACAAGTAGACCAGACATTATGTTTTCTTAGGACAGTCCTTAGCAAGTACCTTGAACTATGTGTCCTTTTGGGTTAGGAGAGTCATCCATCTTATCCATGCGAACTATGTGTTCCTTAGGACGGTCCTTAGCAAGATGAAAGGCATCACCACAGTTATAACATATTCTTATAACAATCTCCCCATTTATCAAAATAAAATCTTCAAATCAAAATCTCAAGCTTGAATTAATCTCTAGAATCTTCGAAAGACATTTGAAACTTCAACAATCAATCAACAAAACTTTAACCAGTGAGGCTCGAAGCTTTGAGTATACTAAGCTCGTCACTTATATATCATGGAATTGTCATCAATAAATCTCAATAGTTAAGCACCAAGATTTACATTCACATCTAAAATATTTGAATCTAACGAATTTTCAACCTTAGAATCAACATATTTAGATTCAAACATTTTAAGTTCTGACCGTTCCCCCTCAACATCAGCATCATGTCTTTGAACAATTCTTCTTGTCTTTGCACAATGTCTTCTTTATGTACCTTTGATGTGTCTTTGATATACTTTCTTACAAAATAGTATTTTGAGATTGGATTGGATCATGGTTAAATGATATAAAAAGTGACATTGGGTTGGAATTGAAGATTGTGTGGGTGGGAGAGAAAGTAATATCTTTATTGAGTTTGAGTTGGAAGAGATTGTGAGTAAACATGGTTTAAGATCCCTTTCTCAAATTCAGATCACCTAAATCTATCAAGATACTCCCAAACCCAAAAATGTCTCATTCCTAATTCAAAATTTGGTATATGTGATTCATAGCTCTCAAGATTCATGAGTTGTTTTACTGCTATTCTTGCTCCCACTTCAAAAAGACGACTTCTCATATTTGATTTCTTCATTCACAGCTTTGATTCGACTGCTTTAAAACCTATAAGTTCACAGCCTTGGTTCCTAGCCTTCATCTGTCAGTTCTCCACCACCCTATATTTGTAGACATGTCGTGGGATCATGGATACATGTGGTGGAAAGTTTGATTGTTTTATTTCTTGTTCAAATTTTGCAGTACTTGCTCAAATGGTTAATTCATTTTTTTCTGGGTTTAATTGTACATCTTCAATAATCTCTAATGAACTTGATGCCTTGGACTCACGATTTCGGTCCTTTTCCTAATTTGTTTACCAATGCTTGTTCAACGTTTCTCCATGAGTTTGTTTCTTCGCTTAAGAGGCTTGTTATCGATTTTGTATACTTTAAGTTTGGTTTTGTATATTTCGATTAAGATGCTCATCAATTATTTTAGTTATTATTTTGGGTATTCATGATGTTTTAAGTTTGATGTTAACTTGGTCGATGTAAGTATGGTGCTTCAATAAGGAATAATGGATATTAGAGTTTCAAAGGTAACCATTCTCACTATTCTAGGTTCTTAGTTCCATTAAGAGGTTCTGAGTTCCATCTTGCCATATGTTATTTTTGTTAGATTAGGTCTTCAGGTCCCTATTTCGTTAATCTAATACTTTTTGACACATTGAGTTGTTGAAGATGTCGATTTTTCTTTACTTCCAAAACAACTTTACCAACTTTTGACGTGTTTCTTATTTATTATGAAATCAATGACAGTTTTATCCTGCTTATTTTTTGATATTCTCTTATACCGTTGTTCGTCTTCCTTCCCCTTCTTCTTTGCATTTATTTCTAGCGACCCATTTTCATCTCCATATTCACTTTTGATATATCTGATGAGGAATGACTGTACTGGTTATTTTATTGGTATGCAAGGGTATTTTATAGTTTATTGGTTGTGGCCTTAAAGTTGTTTCTTTTTCATTTTAAGTTTCTGATGGTTTTGCAAGACTTAATATGAAACAAAGGTTTTTCCTTCATAATCCGTAAAGGTTCTTTACTTGGTTTCTAATTTGCCGGTACTCTGATGGTTCTAAGTTACGGGGTTTGCCAGTTTTGGATGGATATCAAGCTTGATTATAATATGGGAGGTATAAGGTGGATGATATATTGTTTGCTAGAAGAAATATGAAGCGAGAAAATACTTTTTGCATGAGTAAGGGACAAATAAAAGCAATCTTCCTTCACAAAATAATAGTTGATTTTTCGTTTTTGCTTTCTTCAAACATGTGACTTTCATGTTATTCAATTTCGTATTCTTCTCTAACAACTTTGACTAAAATATTCTTCAGTTATAGTGAAAAGTTCTTATAGACATATGTTTCCGTTCAAAGGGATATTTGGTCATGTTTGTTTCTTGATTCTTTTGTAGGGTCTTAGTGTTGACCTTAGCTATAGCTTTGCACGATATGTCAAAGGTATATAAATTTTGACTTCGGGATTCACTCTTTTATATTATTTTGTTGTCTAAAGTGGTCAAGCATTGTAAATCTACGACCAAAAATGAATATCAAAGAGGCTTGCCAACTCTAGCAGGAGTTGCTTGGCTTTTGGGTTAAACATTAATGGCCTTTGACTCAAACTCATCTCTGTCGAGTTTTTCTCTTCCATTGTTGCTCACGAACAGTATACGACTACATGATGATTCATCTCCTAGATTGTACGGTTCCCTGTGGAGGTCTTTGTTCTCTCCGATTTGCAACATATTTATGTTGTAACTTTGAGTATCACCGAGTAAAACATTATGAGGAGGAACATTAGGTGTAGACGTGTAGTTTGTGTTTCTTTGTTGGTTATATGAAGATGGGATTGAAATATAGTTGTTTATGGTGTTAGGGGTCTTTGTAACTGTTTTTATGTTGTTACCATTTGTTGGTCATCCCCGTTGTACTTACTCCTTAGACATGGCATCTGGGTATTTCCAGAAGTCATATGATGTAAAATGGTTTGTAGTTCTGCTTTATATCCGCTTGTCATTAAGTATAGTGAAGGAATGCTCTCATTTTCTTTCTTAATCCCAAAAGTTCACTATTGTTGCCATTAACTGATTTTTTTAAGATATATGTTAAACAAAATCAAAAGGACCGTTAACGAATGATGAGATAAGATTGGGATGTATAAAACTAGAAGATATTTAGAGCATAGATTCTTATTGTATAGCTTAAAGAAGCCAGAGTTTGCCGTTAGGGACCGCTTATGTAAAACCCAATATATATATATATATTAGTATTAAATTGAAATTAGACTTAAATTGTAAGGAAAGGTCAAGACAGGGGTGAAAAGTGTTAATTTGGCCAATTCATTGAAGACAGGGGGGTTGAACGTAAGTTTCCTAAAGTTAAGGGGTGGTGTCAGATGTAAACAGGTCCAAACCAGAAGGACCTGTTTTGTAAATATGGCAGGCATATCTGCGAAGTGAAAAGGACATAAAGATGGTCGATGTTAGAGGCGTCTTATTGGCTCACCTAGTCAACCAATAAGCCAAAAAGTTGCAGATTTAGATAGCTAGTATCATTGTTTTCATGTCTGGTTCAAGTGGTTTCAAAAAAATCGGAGAAACGAAGGAAAAATCGGATCCCCAAAGTGCTTGCCTGAAATCCCGGTTTAATGTCGTTTTAAGGTAAAATACTCAACCAAACTTCAAGTTCTTTATATGCTTAGCTTCGTTTTTCAATCCTCTATCGAACCTTAGAAGTCTTATGTCTCATATTTGAATTTAAGACGTCTGATTTTGTGTTCTTACGATTTTCGGGTAGGTTTTTAATCCGAAACTTTAAGAGTATGGGACTCATTACTCGATGGTTTTTATTGATTTTTGTTAAAACCATGCTTAAGGAAAATGATTCTCTAGAGTTTTAGCAAGAAAAATCTCCGAAACCTATGAGAAAATCAAGCCCAAACGGCCGTTGTTTTGGTAGTCGGTGCTGTTGACGTGCTGCTGCGAGAAGGGGGTTGTTAGCTCTCCATGGGCTGGTTTCATGGGTTTTTTTCAGAAGCCCAATGCATGTCATAGGTTGTTTAAGTTTGTTGGGCTTATTCTTGATGGTAAATATGGAGTAAATAGGAAATACTACGCCATAGCCTTATTGAAATTTAAATTTAAAATATTTGGGTTAGTGCATGTTAATGAGATTCAGATATGACAGATGCATTCATGGTCTCATGGCTAAATAAATGTTTTTATATTATACATATACATTATTGTATAAAAAAGGAGAAAAGGAGAAAGAAAGATTATAACTTACGTTGTTAAGTAATCACTTTATTTTGATTAAGTAATATACTAAACTAAATTCTTATTTATTTAGTTAATTAACTTTAAAGAGTTAATATTATTTATTAATTATTAGTTATGCTAAATTAATGCTAAATTATTCTAGGTTATCCCTAAATGACTTATTATTCCTTAAATAACGCTAATTAAATTATTTATTTTTAAATAATTTGATAATCGTTTAAGACGTCATGTTAGGCTATAATTTTATAAGGTATGTTGTTAAGCATAGTTGCCCATAGTTGACCGTAGGTTGACTCTTGGAGAAATTAATCATTAATGGACTATTTGACTTTAAAATTGTAGGTTACCCGTCAGTAGCTTTCGCTAATCAACCCACATCATCAGGTGAGTTTTCATGAGACTTACACTGGGATGCATACCTATGTATAAATTTATTTTTAGCATGATATGAATTGTTTGATGATGTGTACATATACGTGGCACTTTAGTTACATGCATGTTGCGACTTTATCTTGCACTCATGTCATTTATGATAAGGTGCATGCTATATGTTTATTCGTTTTAAATAAATATGGCATGCTATCTCCTACTACTGTTTTATGGTTAGATGTAAAGGGGTGGATATTTGACCAGTAAGTCACGACCACTATAAGATACGACCCAGACAAGTGGGTGTTCCATTTAGATAGACCATATCAACCCAGGGCGTGTACGTGACTAAATGACCCATACCCGATCGCACAGTATATGAATGCTTTTTCCTTCAGTGTTATTGGTTTCTATAAAGTTTTTACTTTTCATTTGAAGTATATATATATTTATATATGCATGATGTGTACGTCACGACATGATTTTATTCACGCAAACCATGAACTCACTGAGCTTTATAAGCTTACTATAGTATGTGATAGGGGTATTAACACACCTACAGACAGGGCAATTAAGATCAAAAGCAAGTATACTTCTAATCCTAATGTCGTCTTTCAAGTAATAAAATGGTAAGAACCAAGTATCGTATTCCACAGGGATAGGTATCATAAGTTGGAAGATCTTGAGTTGGAAAACTAACTTCAGATGGCGAATTTGAAGATTATGATTGATTTGATTTGGATTTGTGGTGATTGATTTGACAGAATAAAGAAAGTAGCATGGGTGTAAGACTTCCGGTGAGACATAAACACAAATTCAAGTGGACCAATACCTCTCAGTATTGTAGTTTAAAAACAACAAGTTCCACCATCTGTTTTGAGGGTACTCCTCTCGGACTTCAATACCTGCATTGATGTTTAGATTCAACCCATATTTCTATGCAGTATCAGTACTAGTGGCAGTGCAGAATAGAGTCCTCAAAATATATGGATAACAACTGTCGTTGTTTAAAATCACTCTATTGAGCAGATTCCTCTCAGAGTCCGACTACACTTTAACACTTTGATAAGCGACCAACCCGTCGAGAATTAATCAATTTAAATAAAATAGTTTACAACTGTCATTGTTAGTAACCGTCACAAATTACTTCCTACGTCATCCAAATTGATGTGCATTCAATGGCTCCTCTCAGAGTCCATGGCACTTTAACACTTTTCAAAGTGATCAACTTGTCAAGAAGTGTTATTTGGAGTTATAAAACTTGAAATGAAATGATGAAACATTATTATTAAGAAAAAATGTCTACCATCCTTTGGATTATAATCTCACTATCTACCTCACACCCACACTTGAGAAAATTAGCTACTCATACTGGAAAGTAAGTGCAAGGAAATGTAAATAACTGAAAGTAATTGCATGAATTTAAGTGCGGAAATTAATTGCATAAAAATAAATGACATAAAATAAATGAAGGAATTTAAATGACAAAAATTAAATAGCGGAATTTAAATGACTTAAAGTAAATTGCAAAAAATAAATAACAGAATTTAAAGCGCATAAAATAAAGACAAGAAATTAAAGGTGCAAAGAAATAATGAAGATTAAATACTTGAATTACATAAATCAACCATGGTACTTGAGATGTTCAAGTACCAAATGTTTTAGAGCTTTACTTGGCTCTCGCCCAAGTTGATTACAATGATACTAACTACCTCTATTTATACTACAAATAGAAGGGCATAAGAAGGAAGCTTCCAACAAACTTGGCCACCAAGTTTGCCAAAAAGTCAACAAAGTACATTTCTTAACTTAACTAGCAAAAATTAATATTACAAGACATAAAGGTCTTCAAAAAGTCTTCTAAAGCTTTCTTCTTCAGATTACAGCAAGTCTGGTTAAGCTCCTGTTTCCACAGCTGAATCCATTAAGCCCGTCAAAAAGCCAAAAACCAACAGCCAGCAATGATGCATGAATGCTGTGTAACACTGTGCTATCCAAAACACCAAAATAAGCCTACAAATATTACTAAAACAGATAAAACACAACTTTTAGCTTCATGACACAACAAATGGAAAACAAGAGAATAAAAGACTCAAAGTAGGGACATAGAAGTAAAATAAGCTATCCTAAAGGTATAAAATGAGTGCTTAAACATTGATTTCTCAATGGTTATCAGTATGCATCTCAGGACCAGGTAGCTCGAGGTTGGATAAGGACACGGGGCATGCTTAAGGTGCGTTTGGTGCGCTGAACAGGGTGGAACAGGACAAAACAGAACATAACATATTAGTCCCATGTTTGGTGTAATTTTAGGTGAGTGGAACAGAGACTAAGTGGAACAAATAAGGGACACGCGTGTCCACCCCTTACCCCATGGAACTAAATAAAACAAGCCATAATATACCATTCTACCCCTAACCTAAAATACACGCTGCTCTCTTTCTCAATCACCACTCGGCTGCTTCCAAAAATCGTCAGGTAATCGATTTCTCCATTCTCCATTCTCATGTACAATCGAAGCTTGATCCATTCTCGATTTCTCTCGTGGATTCGATTTTGCTACCGATTTCTTCTAAAAAATTGATTTCCGCTATCATTTTGCTTGAGGAATCGATTTGTTACTTTTGTTGCTGTCGGTCTAATCTTCATTTCTACTATTGTTGTCAATTTTTATGTTGTTATCGATTTTTTGCTGTTATGTCGATTTTTTGCTGTTATGTCGATTTTTCTGTTGATGCTGTCGATTTTTCTAATGATGCTGTCGATTTTTCTGCTGTTGCTTTCGATTTTTCTGCTGTTGCTGTCGATTTTTTCTGCTAATGATGTCGATTTTTTCTGCTGTTGAATTTGTTTTTGTTGTTATGTCGATTTTTATGTTCTTTATGTCGATTTCTTAGAGTAACTATAGTTAAAAATCATTGATGTTAAAAATCATTGTTGTTAATAAATCTATTAAGTATAGTTTGAAGAAAAAACGATTTTTTTATGTTGTTTATGTTGTAGACTGATTTCTCCATGCTCGATTTTTCCCAGCGACAATTCCTGTTTTCCATCGACGATTTCTGTCTCTAGACAGCCCCATCTCCATCGATCGAAGCTCGATTTTTGGCCTCCATCTCACTCTATTTAAATTTCTTGTATATGAGTTTGTTAATCGATCGATTTGGGTCTTGTATATGAGTTTATTAATCGATCGATTGTTACCGAGTTTGTTAAGCTATCGATTGTTAATGAGCTTGAGACTTGGGTTTTCTGAATTTTGTGTCATCTTCTAAACAGCTCACTAGGGGTAAATTGGTCATTTAAGCGGTCTTGTTCTGTCCTGTCCAACCTTCTCATGTCTTACCAAACGTTGGACAGTTGTCCTGTTCTGTCTTGTCCTGTCCCGTCCTGTCTGCGTACCAAACGCACCCTTAGAGACTTTCCTATTATCATTTCATTTTAGTTTTTTGTTTAGACTTATGTGTATGGAAAAATGGTAACTTAACGGAACAGGTTAACTCTTAAGTTACATGACTATGTATTTGAAGACTTCTACTGGAACATTTAAATTATTAGTCGTTTATTTGGAGTTTTTAAGGAAACTTTTTGGTGGATGCTGTGACATTTCCCTTAGAGAATTTAGGGGTGTTACAGTTTATAAAACGCTTACCCGGGTAAGTCTTACCGGTGAAATTCAATACAATCATTTAGTTACCGGGTAAGATTTTAGTCCATGGAAAAGGTATTGTATGCAACAATTTTCCTGGTAAGCATTAACCACGGTAAGAGTGTTCGTCTTCACTTATTAGATAAGACCTTCGGTCCTTGCCATATTCATATGGTAAGGTAATGTGACTTGGTAAGCATTTACATGGGTAAACATTTGGGTAAACGGTCCCGTAGTGATGTTTCTATATCCATTTCTCCTCATGGTTACTGCACAGAGTAAGGATCTTGGGTTCAATGGAGAACCAAGTGTAACTTTTTACCCATTTATAAACATTTCATTCAATATTATTCGTTGAATATTGTTTGTTTTCTAATACATTTTGTTGAATTGTTTATGCATATTTAATCCATGATGCATAAACACTTGGTTGAATATTGTTTGTCTTCTAATACATTTGAATCTCTCACTTTATTTCCTCAGCTCTACATCTTTTGCTATAAACCACCATGACATCGATAAAACTTTAATCGTAATCGGTATGTTCTCTTATATTTATTCAAATTTTACAATCTGCAACAATTCGGCAGGTACACAACTAGTATAACTATAACAGTCTATACTAACATCTATGGAAATATTCCAATCGTCCAATGCACTCTTGATATTCGGTAAATTACTTAGCCATCATAATCATATCTATTCCAAGAGAACATCACCACATACGTCTACACCCATGGCATAACAAAATGCTTAACATATCGAAAAACACCTTCACCCCCGTATAACCAAAACCATATAGTACCAGGTTAGCTATAAATGCTCCCAACTCCCAAAATCATAACAATACATATAATGCACCACAGAAGATGATTCTAAGTCAACAATGTGTCATCAATCCTTTATTGGCACAATGTGATAGGAAACGGTCAATTAGTTCACATACAAATATACAGGTCTTTAATCCTAACAAATATCTTGAGGCTCCTGTTGATACATCTTTCTTGAATAGGAACAATGCCATCTCTAAAGACCATAGGACTTTGTGACTACATCTAAGTAGATTTTTCATATACGCAGACATGATTGGACCTGAAAGAACAGAAATAGACACGACTGGGCATGACAAGAAGGTAGAACTAGACATGATAGGACTGACAAAACAAGTGTCTGTCTAGTGTTTGGTACGACTAGGAGTGGATAGGATAGAACTAGACAGGTTCCCCCAAAAGTTATTTGATAATTTTATGTATCATATAATGACTATAATTAACACAAATAAAGTAAATAATTCAATTTATAAACATTTTTACACAATCTTAAATACATACATATAGAATAGTACCAAATTTGAACGAAAATTTTGATATAAATTGATGATAGTTCGAAAAAACTTGATTCGTACAAATGAGAAATTATGTTTTATTCAGTTTGGAAGATCGATATCCACTAGAAAAGCCATAGTGAAGATTGTTGCAGCAATAATAGTTGTGGAGGTAGAGGCATTAGTGATTGGTGGACGGTGGTGGTTGTGGAGGACATGAAGATGACAGATAATGGTGGTGGTGGCGGTTGATAGTAGTGGATGAGGTAGTTTGGGCAATGTGGTGGAGGCAGGGCGGCCTTGGGGGTGTGCTGGCGATGCCACCACATGGGGCCTCCGATTGTAGAGGGCCTCCGATTTTTTATATTAGATATTGTAATTAGTATATATTTTAACAATGATGTTAAATAACACAAGTGTCATTCTTGCTGGGTTGGTAAAGTGCTTATCCACACGGGGCCTCCGATTGTACAGGGCCTCCGGTTTTTTTATATTATATAGTGTAATTAGTATATATTTTTGCTGGGTTGATGTTAAATAACCCAGGTTCGAATCTTCCTCCTTATGCTCATGATTTTTTTTGTTGAAATGGTATTTAAATTATTTTCTTGTCTTTGTATTGATGATTATTTTTAATTGATATGGCATTTAAATTATTTCTTAATTCTTATTCCTCTCTTCATTCTTCGATTTAAGCTGTTATCTAAATATTTTAAAAATTTATATTTAATGTTGTTTTTTTAATTTCTTTTTCTTTTTTTTAGTTTTCTTCTATAACTTTATTATTTGATCATCTATATATGTTTTTTTTGAAGTTTTTTAAATTTTTATTGTTAACGTTCTTTTAATAAAAAAATCAAAAAAATAAATTTTATCGTTCATATGTGTTTTTATATATACAAATAATCATTGATTTATTTTATATAAAATAGGATACTCCAACTAAAAAATTCAAATCAAGTCATTCTAAAAGTCAAAAAGAAAAGAAAATTTTAGTTAATGAATTGGAACTATTACAAAAACATTTATCAAGTGAACACACTACAATTAGTACAATACTAAATTTCTTAAAAATGGTAAACACTACCATATAAAGTTTTGCTGATACCATGTTACAGTTACATCAACTGAAAGAAACTTTCAAAACTAAACTTTTGAAATTGTAGGAAAACGATGGATTATGTCTCAAGAAAGATTAAATACTTTAGCTTTGTTTTCGATTGAAAATGAATTTATTGTAAATCTTGATTAAGAAAGTGTAACATCCCTAAAAACGGGAGTTATTTAAACCGAAATTTAATGCGGAATAAGACTAATAAATAATTATCACCCATAAAATGGGGAAAGAGTAATAGAGTTTACAACACTATACAGATACTAAATAACAACCTAGTCATCTATACAATTCCGGAATATAGATTCTGTTCGGGTGTTACTAATATCCTCAAAAGAAAATGGTTCTAGTAACTCCATTTGTACACTTGAAGATGTACTCCCAAAAAAGATGCCTTCACCGGCACCTAACTCCTCTCAACTCTTTGGAGCCCCACTATGACGATCACCTGATATACATGTCATTTGAGAAAAAGTGTTAGGCTTAACGCCCAGGGGCGATGCCAGGATTTCTGTTTAGGAGGGGTCTAGAAGATGACAAATAAAATGAATTTAACTTGTTAATTTAAGGCATTCAAACAAAGTGTTAAAGTGACGTATGCGATCGTTTCACAAGTCACATGAGATTCTAAGAGAAATTTTGAGGTGCAATGAGTGAGATAAACAAACGAAAAAAAACAATGAATATTGTGGCTTGAGTTTTGAAATGTTAGAAGTGGGATAGATTTTATTGTCAATTAAAGCGCAAAATATATTTTTATCATCAAATTAACCATTATATATTTTTATCATCAAACTAATCATTATTTCTACTGATTTATAACTATGATATAAATAACACCTATATAATTGTCCGTAGAAACATAAATATTGTAAGTTCCAAAGAAAAAACTTATCAATTAAAATAAACAAAATAAAAAAATTATTATTTAATTATATTAAAAGACAAACACAAAAAGATCCCAGATGTAACACCCCTAAAAATGGGAGTTAATTTACACCAAATAAAATGCGGAATAACTTCAACTACATAAAACATCACCCATAAAGATGGGGAGAAGGTTAGAGTGAGTTTACAACTTCTATTGGAATGTTAAATGACAACCTATTAATCTATACAATTCAAAATACAGATTAAGTTCGGGTGTCACTAAAAACCTCAAAATAATCTTCTATGTAACTCCATCTATACACACGAGGGTGCACTGCAAAAATGATGCCACTACCGGCATCTAGCTTCACTCATCCCATCAAGCCCCACCCGCTTGATCACCTGTTATACATGTCATTTTAAGGAAAAGTGAGAACAAACAGTTCAAATATAGAAAAACCATTTAAACTTCGAAAACGGTAAACAAACATTTAAACAAAGCTTTTCTAAAACATCTCTTTTTCTTTACTTCCGCGATTTACACCTAAAAGATACGTTTTACTTTTTTGAGGGAAACTTCTACGGGAATGACCCGCCGTCACATTAGTTACTCTTCCGCACAAGTTCAACCCCAAACCGGGATCTATTACAAGTGTCATCCTCAAATACTTCTGACTATATGTGCCTATGGATCCATTTACACTAGTCTAACTTCCTAATACAATTGTTTCCAATGTATTAACTTCTCTTCACAAACCTTTGTGAAGTATAACAGCATGCTTTCAAAACCTTCCTTCCAAAAAATTAGGTCAAATAATCATTTAGGTTTATACATCATATTTCTTGCATTTAAAACTCATAAGAGTATTCCAAAACCGTTCTTGACTTCCATTTCATCATTTCAAAGAAAACCCTAAATGATACATTTTGACCTAGTTTTACCAAAATCTTCCAAGTATAGAAAAACTTATTTTAAACATCATATTAAGGTAAAATACATCATTTTGACATGTATAAAGTTTAAGAAAGGTAAGAATGAACTCACAAGCTAGAGTTTGAGGAAACCCTAGAAAAGTCTCTAAGAGGAAGAAGAAGATGAGAACTTGAAGAATACCACCAATGGTAGCTTTAAATGCTTGACCCACACTTGAATCTTCAACTTGGAGGGAGTATTAAATGAGAAGAGATGAGGTAGTTGGAGGGAGTTAAACCCTAAAATCGCCTTCAATGAGATGCTCTCTATACTGACTTTTGATAACTGATAAATGAGAAGAAG
Source organism: Silybum marianum (assembly GCA_036898165.1). Taxonomy (NCBI): domain Eukaryota; kingdom Viridiplantae; phylum Streptophyta; class Magnoliopsida; order Asterales; family Asteraceae; genus Silybum; species Silybum marianum. The sequence goes on along the minus strand of CM072542.1, from coordinate 15,618,665 downwards.
AGAGCCAAAATCATGACTTAAATGCTTCCTGACCAGATCCGGGCCACCTTGCCTTCGCGACCTTGACATGGCATCGTCGTCGTGTCATCGTCGCCCGAAGTGTACCGCCAACTTCCACACGACCCAATTTCCTTCTTGGCAACCATGCCTTCGCAACCTTGACATGGCATCGTAGCCTGTCATGGTCGCCTAGAAGGTACCGAAACTCACATTTGTTCCGTTTTTTGCTCCTAACTTCCAAATAAATACAACCCAACATTGAAACCTTGAAACACACCAGTTAACTTACAAATATCAAAACGTTTAGGATGCGAAAATCATTATCTTGATTACAAAATTCCGGGTGTTACACCAGAAGGATTCGAACTTGAGTAACTAAGGATATAGGAAAGGGCGCTAACCAACTGGGCAAAGCTACAAATTGATTACTTTTTTCACTATTTATGTTAAAAGGGTACTTGGTAGTTAGGGGGGGCTTAGCACCAGCCAACCCCCCTACTGGCTACTCCACTAAGAAACAATTTAAATAAGAAATTCAATAAACCTTTGAAAGCAGTACAGAAAACTTTGAATTATTAAACTTTCTTGTTTACTCTTTTCCTTTTTACTCATGCTTGTTCAGGGAGAACACAGGTTTAGGGATAACGGGGGAGACCCGCTATGGCACTAAGATCAACTAGATTAGGTCTTTAGTTCAGTGCATAATTAAGCTCAACCAAATTAGATCCATCGCTTACGGGTAACGAGTTCAACCAAATTAGATTTGCACATCGATATTTATAACCCAAACAAGTTCAACCAAATTAGATCCATCATTTGCTTTATTCTAAAAACCGACTTTTATGCCTATGGATCCACTACATTCTAGTCTTAGAGTTTGTTGATCCAAACTCCTTTCTGTGATTTGAATATGATTCCTTAAATACTTAGTGAAAGTTTCACTTATAGGATGTTGTTCAAATTCAGCGATAGCATACACTGACTTTGTTCAATAATCGCTAAAGATCAGGAACAATATCCTATCCCTAAAGATCTGAAGAACGACACTCACACCACAAGACCATTCAGCAAGAGTCGAAGGCTTAAAGTTGAAGAAATAGATGATCAGCTAAGTGGCCTGAAGAGGTTCACCAATAGCAACAGTCATCTGCCTAAAGTGTGGGATCTTGCACAAGCCTCAATGATACCCGAAGACTTTATTCTAGAAGATTATGGTTCAGTGATCAAGTGGGCCTACTCAGCAAGATCAATGTTGATCTTATCCTCGATGTACAAATGTCAAACCCCCATGCCTTGTGAGAAAAGCACGTATGGATTGTCTCTTATGTCCCCATCAAATCTGATTATGTTACTGTAATACCTGGAAATTTTAGAAAGTTAATTTATTTTAGTGGGATCGTATTTTAAAAGCTTATTGTTGGTTGGTTTGATTTTGAGAATAATTTGGCAATTAATTGGAGAATTAGTATTGGAAATTATTTTATATGAAGATGGTTTGATGTAGGGGTGGCAATTCGCGACACGACACGAAATACGACATGAACCCGACACGAAAATAAATGGGTTAGGGTGGAAGTTTTTGACAAGCCAAACCGCCAACCCGCCAAATAAAGGGGTCGTGTTTGGGTTGACCAAATAGTGTCGCTGGTCGACCCGCCAACCCGCCAAGCAATTTTTAATTTTTTAAAAATATTTTATATTTAGTTATTTACTTAAAAATTAAAACTCAAAAAACAAAAATGAAAAATCGTGACCGTTTTATGTGTTTGTTAAGATTTTTTGTTGACATTTGGATGTTTATATCTGGCTGAATTTTTAGGTCACCTGCCAACCCGCCAACCCGTTTTTGACCCGCCAACCCGTTTGTGATCTGCCAACCAGCCACCAAGCCGCCAACTTGCGGGTTGATCCGCCAACACGATCGTGTCCGGGTTAGTGTTGTGTATCTCGACACGATAAGCTAAACAGGTCGTGTCCGCGTTGAGCCTCCCTGACCCGTCAACCCGCCAACTCGCGACACGCCAACCCGAACACGACACGATTGCCACCCCTAGTTTGATGGAGCAACTCATATAATAATGATAGAAGCATTGGAATAAAATCAAGACGCATCCGAGGCGAAATCAATGTCGAAGTTGATCAAAGAAAGTTGAATAGGAAAGAATAAATAAAATAATTACTGGGTGTTATTTAAACGAAAAGGAAGTCATGGCGTAGTGGTAATGGCGCTAGGTTGACTACTGCAGGAAGTCTCGAGTTCGAGCCTTGTCAAGCACAATTCAGAAATCTTCTTTGTAATTGAAGTTGAAGCTGGTTTGGGACTCACCCTAACGCGCGCAACTTGGCCCACAACTTAAGGTCGCGGCCCAACCCGCGTAACTCACTGTTTGGACCTCTTCCCTTAGCCTGCAACTTGGCCCGCGACTTCAGGCCGCGGCCCAGCCCGCATAACTTAATGTTGAGCTGATTTGAAGTCGCAAAATCGGGTTTCATCTTCATTCCACCATATCTTCCTCATACGAACTCCGTTTTTGGCGATTCTTCTTCCTACATTCTCGATTTTTAGAGCTCTTCAAGCGTATATCGTGGAGTAAACTCAAAGGTTAATCTTAGATCTACTTGGAGAAAGTTTCATCTTCATCTTCTCCATCTTTTTCACCATTGTTGACCAAGTTTGGGCTTTTTCCCCAAATCAAGTTTGTAAGTCATTATAACTCTTCTAAACCTTATTTATTGTAAAAAAACTTTCTATTTAGTTCCTTAGAACTTTTATCTTGAAACAAATCTCTTGTTTTAGGGTTTTAACCATTTTAAGAGATTTGAGGTTTTTTACTAGAGTTTTCATGGATCTTATTGTTGGGAGTAATTCTTGATATATTTAGGTTGCTTATGAACTAGAAATGGTTTATAGTGAAGAAATATTGCAGATCTGGACATTTTTTCAAAGGAAGCTTTTGGGGTAAACCTAGATTTAGCCTAAATCTAGCAAGGTGAGTTCAAGTTGCTTTGTGAAAACGGTGTACATGCCAAAAATGTCAATTTTGTTATATTAACATGTTTTACTTGCTACTTGTCAAATATTTGAGCAGTTTGATAATATGCAATTACTTGGTATAAATGGTTTTATAAATCTTACAAAATGTTATATTTGGATTTTGACACTTTGATGAATAAAACATATTTCATTAGAGGTATTGGTGCTTTATTTATAAACGAAGGTTATTTGGTGTCAATGATATTTGAGGATATCGGATTTATAAACCCATGGAATTTACATGTTATGGTATTATGAGACATTTTGGTAATTTATGAATGTGATTTCATTTGGGAAAATGGTTTGTCTCAACCAATGATTCGAGTAGATCACATAATTGTTGAGTTATAGAGCTTTTGGCTCAGTTTTGACTAAAATGAGTCTCATGGACATTTGTCCAATTTAAATGACTAAATGTTGAGTTTTGGTGTTACATGCATTGTGGCAAAATTATATGATATTTTACATGCATTGGGTGTGTTGATCATTCATGTCAGTGTCATGTAAATTAGATTGAGTTGCATTTGGATACATTGGCACATGAGTCAGTCACTCGGTCATTGAGAGACTTTCGAGTCCCTTGCTTGGGGCTCAAGCCGTTGGGCTTTTAGTAGTCGGTATTACAGAGATGTCCCCAAATGGGAATGCCTCACGACCGTGGGTATTACAGAGATGGCCTCAAATGGGAATGCCTCTGCGACCCTATGTTGTTTTTAGTGTTCGGTATTCCAGAGATGGCCCCAAATGGGAATGCCTCTGTGACCGAGGGTATTACAGGGATGGTCCCATGTGGGTTGGCCTCTACGACCCTGGGTTTTACTACAATGAGTATGTTGTCGGAACCCATGTCTCTTCAGTAGGTCTTGGATTCGAGTGTTTCCGAGATGGATCCGTATGGGTCGGGCTCCCGGACCTTAGGTATTGCAGTGGGTATTCGTTGATGGGTCATACACTGGGATCGTGATCTTAGGGCGCTACTTACAATGTTGAAAATATGGTTTACTTCATGTACGCCATTGTCGACGAATACGGGTCTCCCCGTCACTGAAAGGTGTTGTTTTGGGTATTGAGTCTTATCCATTGTTTTCGGTGACGTATCTTGGAGTATGGAGTTTTATCCATTATTTATAAAATTGCATCATGAGGATTTGACCATATTTTTGGTAATAAAAGGAATGGAGCTTTGTCCACAATTCGGCATTCGAAGTATTTAAGTATATTCACGTTTTGGGTGAGTAAAAGATGTTGAGTTCACGTTTGAACGGACATTCTATTTAAAGCTTTCATTAATAATAATATTTTGGTTTAAAGCTTTTAATTGTGGAAATAATGAATTTGAGAAAGATGTTGCTTTTATAATGAACTTATTTTATTTGAGTAATATCTTTTATCAAGCAAATCTTTTGAATTCAATCAATTATGAATATGTTATAAACTCTTGAGCTCACTAGGCGTTAAGTCTAACCCTTTTTCGTTGGGGGTTGATACTAGCGACACATGTTGACTCGAGAGCTAGGAAGTAGCCCGTTAAAGATTTAGCTCTTGGTGACGTTTTCCACATTCGGAGATAGCGACTCTTTGGGTTTAGTAAAACCCGACCATACATAAGTCTTCGTATAAGACTTGGTATAACTTTGTTGAGGTTTAATTAGAATATTTGTTGAAGTAATTTGAGTTTTGATTTATAAGAGTAGGATTTACTCCTTAATTATTGTATTGATGAAAATTTTAAGTTAGTCGCTTTTTCCAAATTTGAGGGTGTTACAGTTACTGTTCATATACGGCCAAAAGCATTGTTGCTTTTTGAACAAAGGACAAGTCTCAAATAGAAACTTGACATGTGGCATATATCTTTTATTTTGCATTAAATGCAACGGGTATAAATAGAAGAAGAACCCTTCTTCATCTTCATGCATACATAATCTTTCCTCAAACCTCTGCTTCTATTTCTAATCTTTCTTTGTGCATCAAACTTAGTGAGTTCTTAAGTTGTAATAGAATAAGTTTAATTACTTGTTCTTATTCCCCATACAACTGTAAATTTGTTTATTCAATATAAACTTATTTAAAAACCCTAAAAAGCTTGTGTTTGTATTCAACCCTCCCCCTTTCTACAAACTGTTTCTATATCCTTGAACTATTGTAGACTTCTTTGGGACCAACAGAGTTTAATACATCCATTCTAATATATTAACCATTTCTCAACACAAAATCTTTGTATGATTAACATTTTTCATCCAAAACATTTTCCTTAAAATTAGGTCAAAATAGCATTTAGTTCCAAAATCGGCAATACTTTGAAATAGACCAACCCAAAGAGTTTAAAACCATTCATCATACTCATTTTGACCAAACAAGTGAAATCCCAGAATCTTCCAAGTTTGACCTAGATTGTCAAAATCAACCCATATGTAAAATACTTGTGAAATAACCTTGCAGGAAGAAAGATACATCATTTTGACATGTATAAAGTTTTATAAAGAGTAAAGAATGAACTCACAATACTAGAGTTTGAGGAAACCCTAGAAATCCCCAAATAACTCTTGAGCTAGAAGTGGAGATGAAGAACACTAGTGGTTTGAACCCTAGATCTTGACTCCTAAATCTTGAGTTTGAATGCTTGATCTTCCTTGGTTGTTGAAGGGAAGTAAATACTCCAAAAATCGTCTCTTAGGGTTTGGTAGAGAGTAAATGCTGAGAAAGAGATTTTGTATAAGTAATAAAAGAGGTTTTGTATAAGTAATAAATGAGGTTTTAGCTTAAAAACCCGTTTTTATACCTCAGACGCGAGGTGCGATAGTGCCACTAGTAGGGTCGCCCCTATGGGTCGCACCTTCTAGAACCCTCACTTACGGTGCACAAAGTGCAACGGTGAGGTGCGATGGTGGCATGGCAAGGTCGCACCTTCCATGTAGCTCAACCTACGGTACAAAAATTGCGATGTGGTAGTGCCAGGGTCGCACCGCCAAGGTTGCACGTTCAAGGTCGCAATTCTCCTCTGATAGCCCTATTGGAAGTAGACATATAATACATTGCAAAACCAAACTTGTATTCATATTAAAAGGGTCGATAGAGGTGAAATTCAGGGTGTTACAGAAAGCCTCATAGATGATTTTGTTTCCAAAAATGCTAGAAGATCCATGTTCAATAAATAGTAAAGTCTAACTATTTGTCTTCATTTGAAATTTACGTATCAATATCAATTTAGTATTGAAAAATGAATGGCAATTTATGTTCATTATTAAGATATTAAACTATTTGTGTTATATATTATACTTGTAGTTATTATGTGATTATTCTTAACTTTGTTATTAATTAACTCTTTATTCTTATTATAAGATTAATCATTGGAGATTTATGAGTATTGATTTAATGATGTAAATGTCAATTTTATTTTTATTTGAATCTGGTTTAGAAATAATTTATGTTTAGGCACTTTTAACATTTTATTTTTTGAATTTAATATTAAAAAATTTAATATATAATGCAACTAAAAAAATTATAGGGCCACATTTATCTCTTTGCACAGGGCCTCCAAAATGTCAGGGTCGACCCTGGGTGGAGGTGGTGGTGGTGGTAGCCCGTGGTAGTGGTTATGGTGGAGGTAGTGGTTGGTGGCCGACGGTGGTTGTGGATGACGTAAAGATGATATATATTAGTGGTGGTGGCGGTCAACAGTGATCGAGGAGGTAGTTATAATCAATGTGGTGGAGATAGTGGTGATGGAGATGAAAGGTGATGGTCGGTCACCGATGGTGGCTGTGGAAGTGGTGGAGGAAGTTGTTGTAATAGAAGAGGGGTGGAGGTGGCCAATGATGGTAGTCGTGGCGGCAATGGAGGGTGGTCGTTAGTGGCCGACGGTGGTTGTGGAGGTGGTGATGGACGTTGGTGCTCAATGGTCGATGTGGTTGTAGAGGTGGTGAAGGAGGTTTTTGTAGTGGAAAAGGAGGTAGAGATGGACGACGGCAGGGCTGGCAATGAGTAAGGGTAAATCCGTTACCCGTTATGTTTCGACCCGTTGGATAAGGGTATGGGTAGAAGTTTTTTTTATCCAATTATCCATTTATCCATTACCCGTTTACCCGATATTTTAATGGGTAGGATATGGATAAACCATTTTTTTCGTTACCCGTTACCCGTTTGTATATATATATATATATAAATTATATATACAAACTCATAATTGATTGTCCTTACCAATGTAAACATGATGTGTGGTCATCATTACTTTAATTAATTTTTTATTATTAAATAAAGAAAACAAAAGGTCATTTTTACTTTAAGCTTTATCATCTTACTGCAGAATTTTACTTCCAACTCTTTTCACTTCCAACTCTCAAGACACCATTTTTATGAAGAATGAAATTAGAGATGATAAATCCTTGTTGAGAAAAAATTATATGGAAGTTACCCCATTTGTTTTCTAATTTAATCCATTTTCTGCTCAGAACTTCATCTTCACCGGTAATTTTTACAGCATCACTCCATCAGATTTTTTTTATCTTTATCTGATATACCTCTGTATATGCAAACACTGATTCATTAATTTATTTATTGTTGGCGGTAATATGATAATACAGACCAGTCCACTAGGAGTTGCTACAAGTCTATTCTCTACAATCCTTCTTCTTCATTTCCTTCATAGGAGGTAACTTTTCTTGTTCTTTGTTTATTAATTTCTAACACAGTTAACTCTTAACAAATTCATTTTAGACATAAAATGACTTTTTAATCTCCAGTAATTTCTATATAAGTCGGATTTATTGAGTTGTAAATTTACAAGTTCTATATTGTGTTTAGATAGTAATGCCTAGAACCGAAAATATGCAAAATGAAGCGGGAATTGATGCTAACCCCGAAACAGACCCGGTAGCACCAGATTCGAAGAAACGATCGACAAGGTCTACCACTTGGGATGATTTTAACATAATATATAAAGATGGTCAGCGAAAGGCAGAGTGTAAACATTGTAAGCATATTTTTACTGCAAAACCCAAAGATGGGACAAGTCATTTGCAATACCATAGAAATACCAAACACCGTAAAAAAAGGTACATATGTTGATCAACTTCTTTTAAAACGCGGTGACAAGAAATCTGGGGGATTGGAGGAATTAAAAAACTTCAAATATCAAGAAGTAAGTAGAAATGATCTTGCTTGCATGATAAGATTGCATGAATATCCTTTCTCCATAGTAGACCATCATGCTTTTCATGATTTTGTCGGAAATTTACAACCGTTATTCAAGTTGGTGACACATAGAAAAAGAAAAGATGTATACCATATCTTGGATTCATTGCCTTCTCGTGTCAGTTCACATCAGATATGTTGACATCTGCTACGAATAAAGGTTATTTGTGTTTGACATGTCATTATGCTGATAATAATTAGGCCTTGCATTAGCATATTTTGAATTTTGTTGTTTTAAAGAGTCGTCATACAGGAGTGTCAATTGCTAGTGCAATTTTACAAAGGTTGTATGAATGGAATATCGACAAGAAATTGTTTTCTTTAGTACTAGATAATTGTTCGGTTAATGATTTTGTGATTAGGGATATCATTAAAAAATTTACACCTACGGGGGATTTACTTTTGGATGGTCAATTGTTTCACGTTCGTTGTTGTGCCCATATTCTCAATTTGATTGTTCAAGATGACATTGATTCGATTAAGGATGTACTTGTAAAGGTGCGCGAGAGCGTCAAGTATATTAACTCGTCTACCTTAAGGTTGAAAAAGTTTGAAGAAGTGGCTAATAAAATGAAGGTTGCAAAAAAGTCTTTACTATACATCTACAAGGTGGAACTCAACATATCTTATGCTAGAAAGAGCTCTAGAATTCAAGAAAGCTTTTGAACGAATGAGTGTGGTTGACAATAATTATGCTCATGGACCTTCATCAAAAGAATGGGCAAATGTTGAAGTTGTTTGTGGTTGTTTGAAATATTTCTACGAGGTGACAAAGATTTTCTCAGGTACTCTTTATCCTACATCAAACTTGTACTTCAATCATGTTTGCGCTATACATCTCCATTTAAATGGTTTGTGTGCAAGTAATGTCTCATTTGTGCAAGAGATGGCCAAGAAAATAAGAAGTAAAATTTTGAAGTATTGGGATAGCACATGTAAAGTATTGGCTATTGCTTCTGTCTTAGACCCTAGAATGAAGATGAATTCTATAGAGTATCATATGATGAAAATCTATAAAGAAGAAAAAGCGGGAATAAAAATTGCCGAAATAAAAGTTGTTTGTATGAACTTTATTTCAAGTATAAGTCTATTTCAAAGGATCATCCAACTGATAGATATACGGGGATGGGTTTTTGTAATGATAATACTGGAGGTATGGGTAATAACTCGGGACTGGACAAGGCTAGTTTCATTTCCATGATGCAAACCGAGGTTGGAGATATTTTAAATGACTTTGACAACTATCTGAAGCAACAATTGGCCTCTAAGCCTCAAAGATCAGATTTGGAAATGTATTTGGATGAAGTTGTTCATCCTAAGCAGAAAGGTTCAATTGACCACTTTGATATATTGGCATGGTGGAGACTTAATGCAGCAAAATATCCTATTTTAGCTCAACCCTGGCTCGTGATATACTAAGCATCCCGGTCTCTATGGTTGCATCAGAGTCTTCATTTAGCACCGGAGGCAGAGTATTAGGGAAATATGTTTGATGAAACCAACCACCTTGGAGAGTCTCATATGTGCACAAGATTGGATTAGACGTGGATTACGAGGTACATACTTCATTTTATTTACATTATTGATCAACTTTATACGATATATTAAATATACTTAATAATATTTTGCTTTGAATGTCAAAAAAAGATACTGAGGTTGCATCACTTTCAACAATATTTTCTGAGGAGGAGAAAGATGAAGAAGACAAAGATGAAGACGATGAAATTGAAGAAGTGTTAATAAAAGAAATTTAAGTTTGATGAGTTGTTTGTACTTTATAACCATGCATGTTTTTATTCTTAATTTGATGTAGGACTTCTTGCAAAAAAAAGTTAGGTGTTAAGATTCTAGTTATACATGTGTAAAGTATACTGACATTATATTTAAGTGTTAAATATAGTTCGTTGAAGAAAGTTGACAGAGGTGCTTTGAAAGAAAATATGACTTACAGGAGAAGTTTGCCAAAGGTTTGTTATGCAAGGTTTTGTATTTTCTTTTATTATTTTTTGATTTTATCATGTATGACTAAAACTTCTTTTATTCCCTAGATTATATCAAGAAGGTTTTGTTGTGCAAATGACAACCGGGAGATGAAAAGAGATACAAGAAGAAAGTCTCGTTTATATTTCTTTTCTTTCTGTTAGAGTAACATTTTATTTATATTTCAAAGAACTTTACATTATGTCCGCAGAACAAGTTATATTATGGAATTGGTTTGGATGTTTATCAATATTATGTATAATTTAAAATGAATATTTTTGTCCGTTTATCCATCACCCATTTTGTTACCCGCTATATTAATGGGTAGGGTATGGATATGGATAAGTGTTTTATATGATGGATAATTACCCGTTTCGTTACCTGTTTTGTTAAATGGATAGGGTAATGGAATAACCCTTACCCTACCCATACCCTGCCCGTTGCCAGTCCTAGACGACGGTGGTTACCAACTAGCGTTGGTGACCCCTAAAACAAATACCATATCAAGGTTATATATCAAACGATGATGAATTAGTAATATTTTAGTTTATATCTCATTCTTGTCCCATCTTGTTCCACCTATGTTGGTGGAACAAAAACATTGGTCTCACCTTCTCCCAATTCTTGTCCTTGTCCCATGTTGCTTCAAACGTGATACAGTAAGTTGTTTGTTGGTGATTTTAGTGTCACCATTCCATTTATGTGATTGGAAATAACATGATGACTATATGGGTTTTATACTGTGATCTAATTCAAGTTAGTTGGTGCGGAGTGCACGCTTGTTATAAGGCGAATATGAACCCGATATAACGACTAAATACAACAAGGTTCGACTGGAACCCAGTCAACCTCTGTGAATATTAATCTTGATGAATATTATTCATGAATATTAATCTTGATGAATATTAATGGTTTCGATGTCGACGTCCTCTGGAAGACACTAGTACAAAATAGGCTTTTATAAACGGTTGTTTTGGCCTTTATACACGGTTTTGGAACCGTGTATAAGCCCAGTGTTTGTGAAAGTGTTGAACTTTTGTACGCGGTTCCACAACCGTGTATAAAACTCTAACTTTTATACACGGTTCCAAAACCGTTTATAAAAGATTTAATAACCGTGTAAAAACGTCACCATCTTACGCGGTTTTTAGATAAACCGTTTAAAAAAAGATTAATAACCGTATATAAAAATCATCATCTTACACGGTTTTACATAAAACCGTTTAAAAAAGGATTAATAACCGTGTCTAAAAACAATCATCTTACACAGTTTTTTCTCAAACCACCATTTATAATTGTCATAATTATTCACATATATAGCAATATATTAATCTCTGATGAACCTACTTAAGATTGAGGTAAAAAACCTATACGGATTTTAAGGTTGCTCCTGCTTAAGATTGAGGTGTTGATAAGCCGTTGGCTTTTATTATATAAAAGAAAACCTTGTAGGTTTGATGTATAAAGGAAATTAAAAAGGATAATCCTTTATGTTTGTCGATGTGGGACAATTAAGCTAAACCTTTATACTAGAGAATAAGGAGAAAATTCTCTTATATTGCCGATGTGGGACGCCCACCAACTTTCAATTGCAAGCCACACCATTCAACAAAGTGGAGTCAATTTCAAAATTTGATTGTTATAAAATTATTTTATTTTATATTTTTAATATTCAATATATAGTTACCTTTTTATTATAATCGGTTATTTTGGTTTTTACTTAATAAAATTATTACTTGGTTTTTACAAAACATATTTATTTATACTAGAACTCTTAGATGTATAAGAAAATCAAATAAGAAAGCTATAAAAATAAAAGTTAAAGAATAATGGAAAAAGTTATCGAAACGGTGGAATTTGACTTGAAAACATGTCAAAGTATGACATATTATTGTGTCTTGCTCAAAAGTTTGATTCATTATTAACAAAGTGTATTTTATTCCCTAAATCAACACAATAACTCTCAAGGGTCAGACCTCGACGTTGGAGGTGTTTTTCTTTTGTGAGGGGTATCCCAAGCAAAACCCAGACTAATCCCGGCAAAGTTTTTTTACTGCAAAATCATCCTTGATAAATTCCATCTTAAAGGGGCACCCGCTAAAGGAAAATTCTAGGTCCGCCATTGCATGAACTTGTGTATATGTTATATAATAAATGCATCCAACTTAAAGTTTTTAGCAGTCATGTACTAAATTAATATAGTTAATGTGTAGTATAATACTTGATCGATATACTCGATTGATCGGTCCAATCCAATTAATGGATAAATAAAACATGTATAAACGGTTACTTTTATACACAGTTTCTTATACACAACCGTATATAAAAGTTACTTTTATATACTATAAATAAACTAACACACTTTTTTACACGGTTTTTTATACACAACCGTGTATAAAATATGACTTTTATACACGGTTTTTTCAACCGTGTATAAAACTAGCACACCTTTTTATACGGTTATTTACACACAACCGTGTATAAAAGTTGAGTTTTGTACACGGTTTCTTCATTGCAACCGTTTGTAATTGTCGAGTACCCTGTTTACACGGTTTTTATTCCAGAACCGTGTATAAAACCTTGTTTTTAGCAACAGTTCCATTTCAACGGCGTAAAAAGGGTCCGAATCTATCTTTTATACACGGTTTTAGTAAAAACAACAAAAAATATGTATAATTAGGCGCGTATAAAAGTCATATTTGTAGTAGTGAGACTCGACTGGGCCAGTCAAGCCAGTCGGGCTTTGATCGGACTTGGAGTAAAGTGGGAAAAATGATTCAGAAGATAACTTATACAGAATCTCTGAATGGTTATACAAATGTTCTGAACTTTGGTCTTCAGAAGTTCTAAACTTTGGTCTTCAGAAGTTTTAAACTTTGGTCTTCTGAAGATAATTTCTGAAATGGTTACTGTGCATTAAATGTGCAGTTATTGAGCAGTTACTGAAAATTATGTAACTGACCACTACTCCTAAATTTCAGCCATGATTTCGATTTCAGTTACGTTATTATGAGTATAAATAAGAATTTATGCTCATAAATTTAGACACGGTTTTTTGAACAATCCTACAATACTTTCTAGAAAATTGCTTACGTTTTTGTGCCTAAAAACGCAAGTGTTTTGGGTCTTAAATCCTAGATTGAATTTCGTGAACCCAGATACCCAGGCATAGGGTTGAAATATCAATTCGGAAAGTGTTTCACACGATTTTCATTTTAATCCAGTGATCGATTTACCCTTGTTTTCCTACCTGTTCCTACATTCTTGTCCTATCCCATGTCGCGCCAAACATGGGATAATGAGTTTTGTCTCGTCATGTGTTGTCCTATGTACCAAACGCAAATGCAACCTTACACTTAAGTGCACATAAATCTTGTGCTCATAAATAGCACTCATATAAGTGCACTTGTCTCTAACCATTACGATTAAACATTGTCATACTTGAACCAAATATTGGTTCATCACCCTACTCAACCTCTTCTATAATGGATCCATGTTACATATTGATACATTATCAAATCTTATACACAAAGTAAATCAATTCTAAGTCATAATCGACTCATATACTCCTAGTACTCTCTTAATCTAAATTCCTAATACATTGCTTAGTTTAAGTCTAGGCTATAATGAATACCTAATTCTCTTAGGTGGCGTTTGGTTCACAAAATGGAATATGTTGGAATTGGAATCTGTCAAAGGAATTAAAACATGAAGGAACTGGAATTGAATTTAATCATGTTTGACTATAAATTTGGTTGGCAGGAATTGGAATGGAATATGTCTAAGGAATTTGAATATGCATGTTTAGTTCGTTGGGTATAATACTAGTGGTGGGGTGGAGGCGACAGTGGTGGTGGCGCCGGTAGTGCTGGCGGTAATGGCGGCAGCGGTGGTGGCGCCAGTGGTGGTGGTGGTGGCAGTGGTGGCGGCGGTAGTGGTGGTGGCAGCGGTGGTAGGTGACGGTGGTAGCGGTGGCGGTGGGGGCGACGATGGTGATGACAGTGGTGGCGGTAGTGGTGGTGGATGGGGTAGTGACAATTGTGGTTGTGTTGGTGAAGGAGACAGTGATAACGATGTAATGGTAGTTTTCGAGGCGACGATGAAAATAGTAGTAATGGTGGTGGCGATAGTGGTGGCGGCAATGGTGGTGGCGGCAATGGCGATGGTGGCGGCGGCGGTGGTGGCTGCGGCGGCAGGGTAGTGATGACGGTGGTGGTGGGGGTGAAGGAAATAACGGTAACGATGGTGATGGCAGGGTTAGAGGTAGCGGTGACGACGATAGTGGTAGTGATGGTGGCGGCGGTAGTGGTGGTGATGACTGTGGTTGTGTTGGTGAAGCAGAGAGTGGTAACGATGGTAATTACAATGTTGGAGGTGACGATGACAACAATAGTGGCGGCCACGTGGCGGCGACAGGCAGTGGCGGTGGTGGTGACGGCGGCGGCGATGGTGGTGACATCCATCATCATGGTGGGATAAAATGAAATTGAGTAAAAATAAGCAAATAATGATTTTTTCCTTCAAAAATGGTACGAAGGAATTGAAATTCCTTACTAAAATCGAAGGAATTTACACTCCACCATATGTGGAATTTGAATTCCTTATCAAAACTCAAAGAATGAACCAAACGTATGAATGGAATTCGGTCAATGGAATTGACCATTCCAATTCCTCTAGATTCTGCTGGATTCTAGCGAACCAAACGCCACCTTAAACTCAAGATCTAATACCAACTTGTAACACCCTCATTTTCACCATGAGATGTCACATCATCAATGCTAACTTTCCATGACTATCTTCAAGATAACAGGTAAAAAAACAGACCGTAAAACTTAATAAAATAAATACCTTAAATGCTAATTTGTCCCATATCGGGTCGAAAACATATCCAAACTACAAAAATTAAAGTCTCTCTATACATGTCCCTTGCCTTTATCGACTCAGTGAGTTCATGCAATGACACCTATCCAATATCATATATCACAATGCATTATATGTAGGAACAGGTAGGCAAACAAGGGTAAGTCGATCACTGGATTATAATGAGAATCTTGTGAGACACTTTCCGAATTGATATTTCGACCCTATGCCTGGGTTTCACGAAATTCAATCTAGGATAAGACTCAAAACACTTTCGTTCTTAGGCACAAAAACGATAGCAAATTTTCTGGAGAGTATATGGGAGTGTTCAAAAAACCCGCCTCTAAATTCATGAGTATAGATTCTCATTTATACTCAAAATAACGTAAATGAAATAATAATCATGGCTGAAATTTAGGAGTAGTGGTAACTTACACAATTTCTTGTAACTGCTCAGTAAAAACTACACAATTAATGCACAATAACCGTTTCAGAATTTATCTTCAGAAGACCAAAGTTCAGAACCAAGTTCAGAACTTCTGAAGACCAAGTCCAGAGCATGACTGGCTCGACTGGCCCAGTCGAGTATTCCAGAACTTCTGGTTTAAACATTCAGAACTTCTGAATAAACGTTCAAAACTTATGTATAAACATTCAGAACTTCTGAAAAAACCATTTAGAACTTCTGCTTCTGAACTTCTGAAAACCATTCAGAACTTCTGAATCTTATTTCCCACTTTTACTCCAAGTCCAATAACAGCTCGACCGACTCGACTGGCCCAATCGAGTATTCCAGAGGATATCAACATCGAAACCAGTATAGACTCGATTGGCCCAGTCGAGTATTCCAGAGGATGCCAACACCAAATTCAAAGAGGTTGAATGGAACTAGTCGAGCTTGACTGGGTTCCAGTCGAACCTTGTTGTATTCAGTTGTTACCGGGTTTATACTCGTCTTATAACAAGCGTGCACTCCGCACCACCTAAATTGAATTAGATCATAGTATAAAATCTTATAGACATCATGTTATTTCCAATCACATAAATGGATCGGTGACACTAAAATCACCAACATTATATATGTATATAAACATCGTATGACTTTTGAAAGAAAATATAACTCTTACAAGATCTCATAAATTACCTCAATGGGTAATAAGTAATAAGTCATAGCTCGCGAGCATTTCTAGGGTGCATACAACTCTCCCTAAAGCCAATAAACCATTACTGGGTCATGATGCTATGTCACAGTCGCCTATTTTGGGATTGAGCCTACCTTTAAGTGTGACACACTTTACTGACACATATTTTCCCAAGTATGTACCATCGGTACAATTTAGAACAACAAATTTTTTTAGCATGAGATAAATGTTTATAAACTAAAAACATTTAGCATGAGGTAAATGTTTATAAACTAAAAACATTTAGCATGCATACCCATAAATCTCTATATACATGTAATCATAAAAGCGAGAGCATATAATTAAAACATCTTATCATCCATAACATACATCACCACATAGGCATACATGTAAAAACAAATTTTCATACATATGCATACATCTCAGTAAAATCTCATAAAGACAGTCGTGCACGCTACTAAAGGCAAACACTAACATGTCATATTAGACTCATAGGTCATATCACAAACCTTACATTTTTACTTGACCCCTAAACATGCACCTAACATGTATTAGTTTAACTACACTGAAATACAACTATTTCAGCATTGAACATGTTACAAAATCCAACAATTTTTCATAACTCCTAGGGTTTTCAGAATTTAATATCTAAACAAAAGTTTTAGATAAACCTCTTATGATTCCATATATTCAAAACTAACATCAATTGGAGTTATAATGAATATTATACGAATTTAATAAAATCGATATGTTGATTTTGTCAAAATTCTAACTAGTTATAAAAGTAATCGATTTTGATTTATTTAGAAGCCATTGCATTCTTGTAAAGATGTGTCGTAGAAATCTCAAGGTTCTAGAAAATTTGCACCCTTTATTTCAAAAAACGAGTGATTTTTATGAATTTTACAAACAACATATACTTTTATGTTTTCTTCCCTAATTCCCAACAACACCCATACACATCGTGTTTTACCTTTGTTAGCTTTATGGATTCTTAATCACCGTAAAAATGATGTAAAACACTTCTAGACCTTTATGCCACTATCCCATCATAAAATTAACGAGTTAGGATGTAAATGTTACCTCAAACTTTATGATTCGCCCCATTAGACGTTATGGCTTCTCTTGTCTCTCCAACGGTGTTTCAACCCCTCAGTCATTGCGATAGTTGACCTAGTATCAACCCTCTCTTCCAAATCCTCCCTTCTTTATGGCCAACCACTCTCCTCGAGAGTTATCTTCTTGACTACACCTCCTCGACTTTGTTACCCAGACCGAAGTCTCGTACTCGAACTGGCAAGAATGATCCAACTTGTGTGCTAACTATTACCTAACACCAAGAATGATCCATTTTAATCTAAAATTCATGATTGATCAATGAAGGGTGGTTTTGGAAGTTTTTTATTCTCCAAATCTTTAAGAATAACCTGAAAGGCGAACCAGTGGCGGAGGTATGTGATGGCAGTGGGGGGGCAAGGCCCCCCTGATTTTTTTGCTGCTAATTCGAGTTTTATGTTTCACAATTTAGTATATTAATTTTTTATTTGAATGGGCTCCTCCACAGACCTAATCCAATACATAGTAAAAGTCCATGTGTCCAACTCTCCATAATAATTCAATAGGAATAGATAATTCAAAGACCAAATGGTAATCCAAATTCCAATAAACAAACATAAAAATATTTATTATCTAAAAAAAAAACCTAGATCCTATTTACGACCTTCACTGTTCAGTCATTCAAAATATTTTTGTTTCTTTACTTTTTGTTATCGTGAAACCCTTAGTACCCATCCCTCACCCCTATTTGGCACATAACCAATCTCATAGTGGCATAACCTTCATCGATTACCGATTACCAATTGGTAAGTTAATTAACTCTTATCTTTGATTGTGATTTTGTTAATTTTATATTTAATCATCTAATTTATTCATTCAATGGTTGTCGAGTTCCACTTTGATGAAAAAAGAAAAAAATAATTATGTTTTTGGTCTTTTTTTAGAGTTTTAATATGTTTTAACTTTAATTAATGTTTTTTTGTGATTTCTAAAATATATGTCTATTATATCAAAACATATTTAACTTGCTTATATTATATATTTGTATGAAAGACTAGTCTTGGCCCCCCGGCTTCTAAATCCTGTGTTCCGCCACTGAGGCGAATGGTGTTCCCTTCCATACTTTTTTTTGAAGTATATAATATTTATATATCGCAAATGGAATAAATAAACTCACACACTCTCCCCAACTTTGGGGAGGTTTGAACCCCTTACCTCCTCGAAGGTCAAAGGCTCACATATCATTGGACCAAAGGCCCTTTTGGTGTTTCCTTCCATACTTAACCTCCTCAATTCCCTCCTTTATAACCCTTTTGAAATTTAATATTTCAAAATATTATTATGTTTATTTATAAATAAATCTTAAATGTTTTAAACAAACAACCAAACTTTACTAATTGACAATACTAGACCTTCACATCAATCACCTTTAATGTCTTGACATAACTAGTCCCTCGTTGTAATGTCTATTACAAATTTCCCCTATTTTAGGGATGTTACACATGGCCACATGGATCAAGGTTCAAAGGTTATTTGCCAACCCCAATAAATTAATCGAAGCAGGATCCCAACATTTGTCACAAGTATTTTAAAATGAACAATATATCACAAAATGTTTGAATAGTTAGCAATAAGAAAACAGTTTGAAAAATAACAAAGGGGGATGACCATACCAAGAACAAAATATAAGATTAAACAAAAAGTTTTGAACATTGTAACTGTAATCAAACCAGGGAGGTTTACCCAAGATCCTCATCATTATAATTACACATTTTATGTTTATAAATAAGACTTATCAAACAAGTAGCAAAAAAGATTGATGGATGAAAAAAAATGCACACAAGAAAAAAAAACTTGGTGAATGTTAGACCTAGGTCGTGAATACAAATGGGGAGTATGTAGGTTTTCTGTATGTCCATATCACATATTAGTACTATGAAAATGAATGAAGCTATGAGGGTCGCTTACATAGTATCAATCGAGGTCTACCTGACATTGTACGTCATTTTATTTAACTTTCTGTTGCCATTAGAGGAAGTTAAGGATGCTTAATTGGTGTTTCTAGATTATAATTTTATACAATGTAGATTTGAACTACTTATGAAACATCCATTTTTGTAGCTTGACAAAGTTGTGACTTTATTAATTTATGCATTGATTGAGTTAAGCATGCCAAAAAGTTCCGAAAATAGCGAGGGTTTTTTATAACATGATCCTTAAAGTTTATGGGATGTTAGAAGATGTGAAGGTCAGAGGATATGAACTAATCAGGGTCGTACAATGCATGTTCCAACCTGTGATGCTGAACAGGGCCTCCAAAATTCTTGGGGCCCAAATCCAGTTATGTTTTAACTTTTGATTTTACCTAGTACCAAATCCAATTTTGTCTTCGTCAATTGAGAAATACCTTGGCTTTCACTTTGTTTTCCCGCCTATGGCAACACGCCCTTCAAATCTCTACTGCAATATCTTTTGAATAGATTATGAAATAATTAATGGCTACTTTAATTTGTTTGTTATCGTCTTCGAAGACGAAGACACCACCAAAATCATATTTGAAATCACCTTCAATACTCTTGATTAAATCACCTATCCACCTGCAATTTCTATCTTGTTCAACGATTCAATCAATGTTCATCGCTTCCCTACTCATCCAGTTCAAGCTTCAACGGGTTAGCCGGTTGTTCATTAATTCATCTGTATTTTGTAAGTAACTTAGTTTACTGATCTAGATTGTGTGAGAAGATTTGATGTAACGATATAATTTTGATTTTTGAATTTGTTGGTTTGGGTTTTTGAAACCTAAAACTAATGATTTTATTTGTTTCCCTTTTGTTGGTTGCATTTATAATATTTAACCTAGTACCACATTTACGAATCCCAATTTTTAGTCTAACGTGTAAAAGATTATTCATAGGGATTTCAATTTACCGCATGTTAATTCCCGAACTTCTCCAGTATTTTTCGTACATCTTTCTGCAGTAGCTCTGTTCTATAACACCATCTATACAGTTTATCCTCTCCCATTCCACGTCTCCATAAGAACATTGAACAAATTAATCCAAAGAGAAAATATTTTTAGGTTTTGGTTCGTCCAAACAAAGACTTGGCTCCCACTTATTCAAAAATAGAGAAACCCATTCACCATTCATGGTACACTTCCCATCACTTTCTCCATTCTTACTTGACTTTTAAACTTGAAAAGAAAAAATCCAGCAACATTCTACATATTTCTCCTAAGTCAAAACTACACCACATTCGACTCTCACTGGTTTAAATTTAAAATGTGTATTGCTTTCTTTAACAAGAGTGGCTATTTTGTCAGATGTTACCCCTATTCCGATATGGCATCAATATTAGCAGCACAAGGCCACCAAAAAGATTGAAACGGCCCTGAGACTAATTGGTTAAGATGTAGGGCAACATAGTTTGTTAGTTTGAAGATATGATCGATAGTTTGTCAAAAGACCATGCATACATGATCAATAGTTGATAAGATAACAAGTTTTTAAACAAGTTCGTTTTAAAAGAATTATTATTTGGTGACCAAAAAAATATTAGCTATTATTTAGAAAATGGAAGTACAAATCATAATTAGAAAATACTTTTATATAACAAATAGTTACAAATTTGCTATAAAATTAGATTTAGCCATAGATGGGTACTTCAACTATATATATGCAATAAAGATTCAAAATGATGATTAAAGTACAACACATGAAAGTTTAGAGGTCGTAATATAAAAATTAAATTATATTTTTAGTCCCTATAGTTTGTTGAATTTTTTTATTTTTGTCTTTATAGTTTTAAAATTACAAATTTCATTTGTATGGTTTTTAATTCATTACCTCTTACGTTTTTATGATTTAAAGTTTATTGGTTTTTTGTCTTTATGGCTTACAATTCATTTCTATTTTAATCCTAGTCTTAAGGATGAAAATGAAAATGAATTACAAATTATAGGGATGAAAACTAAAATTTTGAAACCAGAGAGACAAAATCCCATACTTAAACAAACCAGAAGGACTAAAAACGTAATTTACTGTAATATATATTTTGCATTTTTGGTCGTTAGTCCTCTAACTTTTGAATGTATACATTTATGGATAGGAAAGCAAGATAAATTTTCTGTGCGCAATCTCGTTTTCTTGTGTTTTGGGGAAGAAACATACATAGGAAACCCTTCTCCCCCCTTCTCTATCGTGTTTTCTTGTCCTCTCTCTCCCATACTTCCACCATTCACGGACCCCACAATTCCTCTAAACCCCTTCTTCTCCCCCCTTCTTTCTCTCTCTCTCTCTCGCAGCAATAATGCCAGCCTCCTCCTCAGGTACACACACTCTCTTTCTCTCTCTCTCTCTATTATATATATATACGTATATATATATGCACCACAATTGGTATCTGTGAGGCTTTGATTCTATTTTCGTTTTCAAAATTGAGCTTTGAAATAACTTCAATTTTGGGTTTTGGGTTTGATTTGGATGTGGATTTTGAATCTCGACAGAAACTAGGAACAGGTGGAGGAAGCGGAAGCGAGGAGAGCAGTCGCGAAAACCTAGACCTCCACCCCAACACCACCACGACGAGGAGGATGAGGATTATGAAGAAGAAGACGATGTGGACCTCGATCAGCAGAACCCACATCCCGAATTTGATGATGACCTCAGCAATTCATCCGATCCCACTGCCGCTACAGGAGCAGAGAGTGAGGTCATATCCGATGGCGCCGTACGAATCTCCACCTTCCCTTCTGTGATCAAGCAGACGGTAAATCAGCACCATTACTCGGTGATTCAAATTGTTGGCAGGGAGAGGGCTTGTCAAACTGGAGACAGTAGCAGTGGTGGCATGAACTGCCCTTTCTTGGAGAATATTTCACATGGCCAGCTCCAGGCGTTGTCTGCCATGCCTAGGGATGCCCCTGCTCTCACTGGCGGAGACTCAGAAGGGTCTTTTGTAATTACACCACCTCCAATTATGGAAGGTCGTGGTGTTATCAAGAGATATGGGTCAAATCGAGTCCATGTTGTACCAATGCACGCAGGTATAACGCTATAAGCTTATCATTACTCTGCAAAAACACATTTGGGCTTCACTTGTATGTTGGTAATTCTGCTTTTTACTTGTAGATAATTTTAGCTTTTAGTAATTGTAGGCGCTTGTTACCTATATATACATGGAATTCTGTTCATTTTCTATATATATATATATATATATATATAAAGTGGCTTTCATTTGATTATCTGCTGTGGGTTTGGTGCTTCTTTCAAGCAGATTGGTTTTCACCAACAACAGTAAACCGGTTGGAGAGACAGGCCGTTCCGCATTTTTTCTCAGGGAAGTCAGTAGATCACACTCCAGAAAAGTACATGGATTGTCGTAACCGAATTGTTGCTAAATACATGGAAAATCCAGCAAGGAGGTTGTCGGCTTCTGACTGCCAAGCTTTTCTAGTCGGTGTGGATGCTGATGATGTAACTAGAGTTGTACGATTTCTTGAGAACTGGGGTGTCATTAATTATTGTGCTGCTCCGTTGAATAATCATGATCCTAGAAATGAGGGCTCGTATCTGACAGAGGATTTAAAAGGAGAATTACGTGTACCTGCCACGGCTTTGCGATCTATTGATAGCTTAATCCAATTTGATAAACCCAGGTGTAGGATAAAAGCAGCAGATATATATCCAGAATTGGCTGTTGATAGTGATGAAAACTCTGATTTGGACAGCAGAATACGCGAGCTATTATCTGAAAATCGGTGCAATCATTGCTCTGTATCTCTTGGTATTGTCTACTATCAGTCTCTCAAAGAGGTGATTTACCAACCAGTTTGTACTCGCTCTTTCTTGTTTAGCATTTGTGATCATTCTCTTTCCATGTCACACTTTCTGAAAGTTTGAAATCCAGATGATCAGAACTTATTCTGAGGTTAACTATATGCAGTACTGTCCCAGTTCATTTCTTTTAAGTGATGGATAATGTTCAGAACTTATAAAGCGTGAATGAAGGAATATGTGCCTAAATTATTGATGACATGATGACATATGATCTGTGGTTGGAGGCTTAAAAGCTACAAAGCATTGACAAGTGCTAGCATTGAGGAATGTCTATGACCCACCACAAGTGAAGGCAAATTCGGAGATACCTTGACCAAAATATTATCCATTATCAGATCTTTTTGGTCTTTTGTTCATATTCACTTCATGATCCCCACATGTATGCATTTAGTTATATACAAGCAGACAAAAAAGTATCAATAAGATAAAATACACAGTCGTATGCACTAGGAAATGTGTGCTGCCACATATCTTGCGCAATCTAGGTTGACAAAACAAATACCCATATACCATTTTATGCCTATGAATTGAACACATTTGAACTAGAAAAAGCGTTATGCTTAAATATTTATTATTGGTCTAGAGCAATATTCTTAATGTACAACTGTTGAGAACTCTAATATTAAACTTTAAAGTGAAATTTCTAGTTACTAATCAAGTTTCAGGACTAGATAATACCATCTATTTATCTTCAATGCTAATAACGCATC
Organism: Silybum marianum; assembly: GCA_036898165.1. Taxonomy (NCBI): domain Eukaryota; kingdom Viridiplantae; phylum Streptophyta; class Magnoliopsida; order Asterales; family Asteraceae; genus Silybum; species Silybum marianum. The sequence goes on along the minus strand of CM072542.1, from coordinate 15,594,853 downwards.
ATCTCTATTAGAACATAATAGAAAATTAGTACTATCTAAACTGTTCACATGTTTCATGAACAAACTTTTCACTAATTTACAGGCCTGAAATGCATTTGTTTGTTAAAGATTTCAGTTTTTCTGTGTCTGCATTACTTTTGTGCTACTTTATGGTGAGATAACTTCTTTCGCCAGATTGAGACACTATTATGCTTGAAATGCTTCAATGAGGGGGCATTTGTTGCTGGTCATTCAAGCCTGGATTTTATAAAGGTTGATTCCACCAAGTATTATGGAGATCTTGAAGCAGATAGCTGGACTAATCAGGAGACCTTATTGTTGCTGGAGGGTATGGAACTCTTCAATGAGAATTGGATTGAGATTGCTGAGCATGTTGGCACCAAGTCAAAAGCTCAATGTATCCTCCATTTTGTACGCCTCTCCATAGATGAGACTCCTCTGGAAAGTATTGAAGTTCCAGCTGCTTCAAACTTGCCCAATGGTAATGGATGTGGAAAACCACAATCGTATGCAAATGGGAAAGGTATGTCTACAACTCTCAATTTCTGTTTCCTATGTGGCAGGTTGGTTGGTTAGCTAATGAAAGTTATACCTGCAAACATTCTTATGCTAATATAGCATCCATTTTTGAAGACCCTGAATTTGAAGACAGATTGCCATTCGAGAAATCTGGAAATCCTGTAATGTCTCAGGTGAGTTCCCTTTTGTCAAGATTTATCATATATCTTCACATATATTAACCTACAATTATGTGCCATGTGATTGCATCTATATAGCTCTTGTTTCATGACACATTTTTAATTTTATAGAAAAGATGGATAACTTAATTAGTTAATTGTTTGATTACTAGGGGTTTTCTGGGGTTGCTTTACTTCAGAAGGTGCTTTTGATTCCAGGAATTGATTATTCTAGTGTTAGATGTGGGTATGTTCACCTAGATTTGCTTTTAAATAACATTGCCTTTAAAGTAAGACTTTGGCGAAAGCAGCCATCATGTTATAAAAGGCGGTTGAGTGACCTTATAGTGCTTAATTACCCAAGTTGGGACTAAGCATAGGCGGTTCATCTGAAGAGGATCGTTTAACTGTAGCAAGAGCTCAAAAAAATTGATCATTTCTTATCAAAACTTTTTTTTTCCGTTTTAGATTATGTAAAGAAATGAGAGTTACAAAATGTATACTATGTTCAGAAATTTGATTAATGGGAGACCTACTTCCTTTATTACTTAACCAATGCATTTAGGATTGATTTTTTGTTTATCATCATCAAGACTACTTTATGCTTTGTTCATGTGATTAGACACTAGTATCTTACCCTAAAGGGTACTCACTCACATTGATATATGTATCAACTATTCATTGGTATTTGTTGTCAGGGAATTGTGCAAGGTAATTTGAGATAAATAGCATTAAAGAGAAAGACTTGAAATTCACTACTGTTATTAATCATCATCATATGTGGAATTTGTGCAACACATTTTTGATCCGAGTGTTTTAGCAAGTTGCAATAAAGTAAATTAACACTTGCAGCATGTATCATCTTCAAGTCAGAACATGTCAAACAATCATCCTGTATATTTAATTGGGTTTGTTAGGCATTTCAAGCTCTTCAGATTTTTATGAAGGGATTAACTAAAACTAGAATACTTATCATTTGCATAAGAGGTTAAAGCCACCGAATTGATGTATTTAAGTATGGCTACGTAGCCAAAAAAGACTCTAAACCATATCAAACCAAACCAATGAATCCCACATGAAGTGGTGTGTGGGGAGGGTAAGATGTACACTGCCTTTCCTCTATCCCGAGGGGTAAAGAGGCTGTTTCCATGAAGACCCCTGGTTTGTTGAAAATATTTGCAAAAAAGAAATTTGTGTGAAGAAAGGGATAAGTAAAAGCAATAAAAAGTTAAGGAGAACTGAAAAAGGCATTGTAGCAATCTTGGGACTAAAGGAATCTGGTAGTCCCAATTTTTATAGTTTTACTATGGCATGCATCTTGAGGAAAGTTTTGTCAAACCTATTGATATTATATATATTCAAGATATTATTGTGATGTATATATAATGTTTAGTCTAAGACCCCTCAGTGAAAGAGAACAAAATTAGTATTGGTTTCTTTTTGGTACTATATGAGTTTTCTTTTTGATGGTTGGTATCTTTGATATGAGTTTTTACAAGCACAGTAATGTATTTTTACTGAAACAAGGACTCTATTAGTAGTATATGATTAACTTCAAAAGCTGACAACAGCTATCTTGAGATCCATGGATGTCGTAGCTTATATGAGTAACCCCCTAGTTTAAGGGCTTCCATTGATGGGATTTCCTATTTCTGTCTCATCTTCTTACCTTTGTGTTTGAATTTTTAGGTTGCCTTTTTGGCGTCTGCAGTGGGACCGAGAGTGGCTGCAGCCTGTGCACATGCATCTTTGGCAGCATTGTCCGAGGATGATCATTTAGGTGCTTCTGAAAATGCAGGAGTGGTGGACGGATCTGTGTCCGAAAATAGGTATCTTCCTTTAGTTACTATTAGCATCAGCTTAAGTTTTTTTTAGGTGGACTAATTACCTTTGGGATCGTGCATTTAGGGGCTGTTCGGTTCATTTTCCATTGTCCTGTATGGATATAGTTGTCTGTAGTGATAACTCTGTCTGAATGATATTTGATAAGTTGTTGTTCGGTTGTTATCTGAATGAATTGTCTGAACGATAAAATGACTATTTTACCCTTTATTTTACATTGAACATCCAATTCCACCAAACCAATCGATTTCTCCACTGATTCTGGCAACATGCTAACATTCAAGGAAAAACAAAAACAACCATAAGGAGATCGAAAACACATCTCATCTGAAGAAACCAAGAAATAAATTCTAGCAAACCACATCTGACCAAAAACTCATCTGATCAGAATACCAACAAGTAAATCAAAAAATCGAAAAACCAAAAACTACAGGGAGAAATCGATTTGTTTGTGAGGGTCGATCCCAGAGATGAAGAGGGTAACTGGAGAAAGATGACAACAGATTGAAAGTCGATTTGAGAGGATTGAGCGTCGTTTCATCAACAGAGATGAGAAGGGTCGAGGGTCGTTTCACAACAGATCGAGGGGTCAGGAAGTTTCTTCAACAGATCGAGGGGTCATACAGGTAACGAACGAAAACCAGATCCAACAGATGACAGATCGAACGAACCAGATCCAACATACAGGGGCGTTTCTTCAACAAATCGAACGAAAACTGATCCAGATGAGGAAAGGTATAGCTGTTGATTTCGATTTGGAATGTGGGGAAGGATGAACAAGCCGGGCTTCTTGGAGAATGGGAGGTCTCTTGATTTAATGCTGGGTTAAATGTGAATAGTTGGGGAGAGGGATAAACATGGAATAAGGGGATAAATAAATGGCTGAGTTCAAAGGACTCCCTTTTTCTAGCTGAACCACTCAGCCGGTGGCTGAGCGAATAAGCATCTACCAAACAGCCAGATATGGCTGAGCGAATCAGCCATATAGGCTATTCAGCCCAATAAGCATCTACCGAACAGCCCCTTAATAACAGAAGCTTATGAAGCGATGCACATTTTTTTATCTGTTAGTTTAGTTATTAATTTGCTTGGTAAGCTCGTATTTTTTTATCTGTTAGTTTAGTTATTAATTTGCTTCGTAAGTTTGTATTTTTTTATCTGTTAGTTTAGTTATTATATGCATACCACAATGATTATAAAGAGCCTCCAATTAAACGGAACATGAAAGAACATTGATGCAAGTATATAAGTTACATAGGATCTCAGTAATTATAATTGACACTTGCCTAGCATTCCTCTACGAAATGAGAACATTTACAAATTTCTATGTAAATCAGAATCACACCATATTGATTAAATTGGCATCATCTTTCTCGTCATCATGATTTCTTTTTGTCTTTTGTCTCTCTTCATCTTTGTGGTTGTACTCTTTCTTTATACGTCATCAGATTATCCCTGTCACCTGTTGTTTTTCTCTCTCTTCTGTCTTCCGTTTGTGACGTATCTATTGAAAGTTGAAACCTTAATTTTCCTTTGATGGTTTGACCTAACAGATGCTTTAGAATGCACAATTTATGTTCTATTTAATCAAGTTCTGTTGCTAATTTCTTGCTATCAATTTATTCTTTTACTTAAATGAAATCACTTTTATCTGTGCATGAGTAAAATGCATGTAATACAGCCCAGTTGGTTTTAACTTTTAACTAAATTTATCAAAAATTTAGGATTTTTTTTTGTTTTAACTAAAATGTTTAGGTTTTAACTTTTAACTAAATTTATCAAAAATTTAGGATTTTTTTTTTGTTTTAACTAAAATGTTTATCAAAATTTAGAACGTTTTTGGAAGGGTGTCCCCCAAGGCTATGCCTGGACTAATCTGGGCAAATTATGACTGCAATAAATCAGCCCTGATAAACTCAATGGCTGACTGTTTGTCTGTTTGGTGGTTGCTGATGAAATCATCATTTTTTGCTAATTGTTTGGTATGTTGGTGGCTTTTGTAATATTATAATGACATATCAAGTGCTGTATTATATTTATTCGTTTAGTTTGTTGTTTTTAACATTTATTGCCTTGTAATTTAATTATTTTCTATTTGTAATTTGTAAAATGGCTACTTTATTGCCTTATAATCTCATATTGTTTTCTTTTTGTAATTTGGAAAATGGTGCTCTTCGTACCGCCGAGTCGTATGTTATGGCTCGTTTTGGGTTTGCATCACATCTGGTTACTACTTTGGCTTGAAACAATTTTTCTTCTAAATGTACTTAAGATTATGAGGTTCATTAATATTCAAATGAAGATCCTTGCTTAAAACCTAGATATTCTCTTAGTTAGCTGGGTTCTTAGCATCTATGTTCTCTCTATGCATGGCTTCATTCCGTTAAGACTTGATTCCTTCATACTGGCTGGCACTACATCTCTTCATTCTATTCTTTGTACTTTTAAGGTGCGGCTGGTACTGGGGGACATGACAGGTTAAAACAAAACTTGTTGTCCCACCAAAATAGGCAAAAATCAAGGAGATAAGGCAAGATTGGTAAATTACTAAACTACCCGTATCAAATTGTAACTCTAAAATTTTCCACAATCATCACCCATGTACCTAACTTTCGTCCGCATACGAAATGCACCCTTAGTTTCCATTACTTATCCTTTTGTGTTTGTACTACCGTGCGGTAAGCAGAGTGCAATCATAAAGTTCCTTATTATTATTATCTTTTTCCTTTTTAACATCCCCACATTTCATTAGTCTAAAGTAGAGAACATCATAAACAATTGCCTTAGTCTAATTTGGGAGTTGTGTTTTGAAGGACGAATTCAGAAACCATCAACGGTAGAGATGATTGCACTCGTGCAGATACCAGAAACCCAGTTCAACAGACAGGTGGCTTTTGATCTAATTAGTCTTGTTTTTACATGTGCCCTATATTTTTCTGATTATATTGTGATATAATTCTCAGGAGTACAAGGTGAGGCCACTGTTACTTGTATATCTTCTGAGAAGATGAGAAATGCAGTACGAGCTGGTCTTGCAGCAGCTGCAACGAAAGCAAAGCTGTTTGCGGATCATGAAGAACGAGAAATTCAAAGGCTGTCTGCTAATATCATCAATCATCAGGTATATTTCAATTCTTGAACTCTACTCTTTTATTGTTAAATAAGTGAAAACCTAATATTAATTATGTCTTTCAACCTTCTAGACTTCTACAAAAAGAGTTATTAGATAAGTCTATTCAATTCTCTATTAAATATATCAATTCTAATCAGTTATCTCCTATAAATACGTCCCATATATACATTAGACTCTCCCTCACGGATTTAAACCCTACGTCTTCATCACGGCTCTCTTCTGGACTTCTGGTTGCTGCCTTATACTTTATTGACATATGTTGATATTACTATTTTTTGGAAATTGAAATTGAACTATGTTTTATATAATTGTATGAGTTGATATTGCTACTTTTTATATAATGGTATTTGAGTTGTGTATTACTGTGTGTATGTATGTATGTGTATATAACTATATATATATATTTATATTACTTTTTTATACGGCGCACCTCGCGTATGCGCCTTTAACATCTCTGACAAGAGTTGCAGCTTCAGTAGGTCCACCATACAACTACTTATATTTCTGTATTTGTTTATTCTCTGTCATCAGTATGGTTTTCCTTTTCACCTCTACCAAGCTCTAATGCTGATACATTTGTCGTAAATTTCTACTCCATCCGTTCGAAACTTCCTATTATGGGAAAAATTATACTCTCCCGTCCCAATTTAAATGTCCACATTTCTATTTATATTTGTCCCAAAATAATGTCCACTTTCAAAAGTAAATAACCAATCTCAAATTTACCCTTAATTAATGCACATATATTTAAGAGTTGTGAGGAGGGAGGAATTAAATATGGGTAAATATGTCATCTGGTTTACCAAAAAAGTGTAATTATTATGCATGTCTAAAACTGTGTGTCATATCAATTGTGGACACTTAAATTGGGACGGAGGGAGTAGTTATTGATGCTATTATTTTTGTGCATAATATTCCTGTATTTTGTTCTTGGTAGAGGATATACAAGGCATTAGACTAACAATCAAACATTTTCATGAAACTGTGCCCGGTGAAGAGTAACGGTGGTTCTTGGGACAGAGGAAAACGATATAGATATATTTTACAATACCATTATAAAATCAAAACACATCCCATCCATTCATGACACCCTAACAATGATATATGGAAGGATAACAACAACCATTATATCTCTTCCTTCCTTCTTTCTGCACTCTGTATTGTTGTTATTCTTTCATGTCCTTTTTCTCTGTTGTGTAACGAATGGTCTCATTTAATATGACAAGTTGGGTGATGTAGGGTGTGTGAGTTTATTTGTTCCATTACCTTATATAAATATTATATACTTAAAAAAAAGTTGGGCGATGTATAGTAAGAAATGCATCCTATTTTGAGCAAGTATAGAAAAGGGTTTCAACCATGAGGGGTGGTAGCTTAACTGGTAAGGTCTTGGGTTTGCTGAGGTCATCAGTTCAAGTCCTCTAAAAAAAACTGTATTTGGAATTTTCTCAAATTTTGAGCTTGTAAATTATATTTTTATCCATTCATACACACCAATTTGAGCAACAGGTTCAAGCCTCATTGCATACTTTCAGAATGAACCAAGTATTCTGTTACTCTCGTTCCAAAATATTTGTCTGCAATTTTACTTCCAAGTTTTTCCCAAAATAAATGTCCACTTTCAATAACAGAAAGCTATAATTTACTAACTTTCAAACTCTACCCTTAGTTATGATGCACAAATATTTGAAGACTTGATGAGATATTAGATAGAGGGGTGGGTTTCCAGTGAGAAGGAGAGTTAAGGTGAGAAGCGTAAGAAGGGATCTCCACCCTTGGATGCACATCAGATGCACCAGATCAACTCCCTGAGTCCCTTTTAAAACGCAATTCATGGGTGGGTATGAGATTAAAAGTGATCAAGGGTCGAGATCACTTCTTATGCTTCTCACCTTAACTCTTCTTCTCACACGATCCTCTGCCTTAGATAGAGAGAAGGTTTGCTTCTATTTATCGTTCAGTTGATTAAAACTGGAATAATTACAAGTGTTTTTCCATTTATTTTGGGACACAAAGTCAGTGTATATCTTTAATAGAGAGAGATCTCAAATATCGGTTATGAAATTTGTCAAAATCTTGCTATACTATCTGGAGTTTCATATGTTTTGTGTTTAAATGGATAATTTGTGTGTTCCCTTCAGCTGAAGAGGCTAGAGTTGAAGCTGAAGCAATTTGCTGAAGTTGAGAGCTTATTAATAAAAGAGTGTGAACAACTGGAGAGGGCAAGGCAACGGGTATCGGCTGAACGAGGTCTGCTCCTTTCATCCCAATTTGGACCTGGTGGTGCAACCAGACCCACAGGCTTGCCAGGTGTCGGTCCTTCAATGGTTAACAATGCTGCAGCTGGATCTAGCCGGCAACAAGGGTCACCTGGACAGCCATTCATTTCAGGGTTTCCCAGTAATCACCCGCAACAACCTATGTTTGGACTCGGTCCACGGCTGCCCCTTTCAGCTATAAATCCGTCATCATCATCATCATCAGCCGCCGCTTCTCCTCATCCCATGTTGAGACCCGTTTCAGGAACTAGATCTGGGTTTGAGTAGATTTAACGGTTTCCTTAAAATGTCAGAAGAAGAAGGTAATTTGTTCATTAGGCAGGCTGTTCAATGTTATTCCTGACTCAATTGCTGTTTTTTGTTCTTTGCTCACATAGGATGGATGCTAAGATTGTCGGGTGTTGTACAGCGATATTGATTATGTAGCGATTTAGCATTGTGATATTTGCATTTATGTATGCTTATGGAACGAACAAACAAGGTTTTAAGTTAATTCATGAAGCAGCATTCGGTCGGATGAATGGATGGATAACACGTGGCTAACATGAGGTTGGGTTGGGTTGGGTAGCAGTTAGAGGTCGATGGATGTTATGTGTAACTGCTTTTGGCTTTTTCATAGCGGATACCTTCAAGTTAGTGGTTATGGGAGTTCTTTTTCATATGCATAAATCAAAGACATTTATGTCCCTTTTGTGCTTGTGTAGATTGATCAATTTGTTTGTGTTAGAAATGCCATTTTTTTACGGTGATGTGGATCTTAATGGTTGATGGGCGAAACGCTGGTGGTGACTTGTGCTTATTGATGGGTAATCTGGTTAAGTGATCGGGTTCTTGACTCGTTTTTGAACCCTAGCTCCATTAACCGGTTCTGGTTATTAGAGAAAGTTTATCCGGACTGACAGTAACGGGTTAAATCAGTCTCATGAGGTCCTTCGTGATTGATCAACCTGGTTGGTTTATATATCTATTACTTCTAATAAATAAGTAACATTCTGGACACGTGTCGTGTTTTGGTGAGACGTTTTCGTGTTTTCCCTCCCAATCATGTATCTAGACACATTTTGCATGACATGTTCATTCAATTTGACGACAATATATAATTTTTATCCACTTTACCGATTTAACGACCACATTTACCGATTTAACACTATTGCCGATAAAATTGGTTATGCTCTCTACTTTATCAGAAAATAATTTCAATTTCTTAAATGTGCTTTACGTGTCTTGCAGAAGTGGCCGATATTTAATGGTCGTACATTTAGAATAATTTTCTCCTTATCCGATTATCTTATATAATGTTTAATCTATCCGATATATATCTCTCCGATCTTAAACATTACCACATTTATCCGATATTAAAATATTTATTATTTCAAGTTCGCCATAATAATTTATTTAATTTTATAAGAATTCAGCTTTAAAAAAAACATATTTCGTCTATAGCAATGCCAAAAAAGTAGAGATATTCTTCCAATTTAAATTTGTTATTTTTATTTTAAATTTTGTTTATCAGAGAAATTATCCTAAGCTAATTTTATTTAATATTTTAAATTCCATTTATAATTATGTACATACCTCATTAACAATAAACTTACCATTTTTTTTAATAATATGAATCTCTTTTATTGTTTTTTAATATACTTTTACTTCACAATATCTAAAAAAAAATCAAAGATTTCGTCTATTGTAATTCCGAAAAAACAGGGATATTATTCAAACTTAAATTAGTTGTTATCCTTATCGTTTTGTCGTATATATAAATGTATATAAATACCTCAATACAATATCATTATATATTTTACAAAAAATTGGTACTTTATTCGTAAATGTAAAATACCTCACAGTAGTTGCTAATACTATCACTCTCTTATCAACCACCTTGATATACAAATAGATGATTTAATGTGAAGATTAGAATCATCCGTTTATATTTTGATTTGTTTTAATACCGTATCTCATTAAACATGTTTTTTTTTTCTGCATATATAATCAGTCCTATTTTAAGGGCACTAAAATTCATGCCAATGTTTTTAAAGGTGAAGGAATTTATGTTGACCTGAAGCGTGATCTTGATGAAGTTTATGACGCCGATGATGCAATAAAAGGGTCTGCAACAAAATATCAGAAAACATCAATTACAGATGAAAAAGAAGGTCGTTTAAAGTTGAAAACCCCAAAAGTTGAAAAGTTATATTTATTCGTAATTCAAATATGTTTTAATTTTTTTTACGTGTTAGTTTTTTTGTTTTGTTTTTTATTTAAGAATTATCATTAATTTTATTTAATGGTTATCCGTTATTATTTGTTCACCGGTTTAACTATTCCGATATGTATGCTTCATTAATCTTTATTCATGTATGCTTCGTTTTAAAATCAAATTTTAAAATTCCGCTATATATTTAGATTCGTAATAAATATACCTTATGTGAATTAAAATCGTAACTATCTTTCTCCGATTTCATTGCCTTAACACTTCATAATTACACTAAAACCCTTATCTGTTGGGTCACCGATGATTTGGTGATGAAACTTCTCTATTATTTGTTTGATTTTTTATAGGTTCTTTTGAAGGTCTGAAATATGCTTCAAGTATTGTAGAATCGAAGACTATCAAATCAAGGGTTGTACATCAAAATGTGGAATTTTTGATGTATCAACTAACATTAATATTCAGATCACTTGCCGAAATCACCAGCGTAGATTGGTCATCGACCTGACAGACTGGGTCATCAGACAGATCACCGACCTGATTGTTTGGGTCATCGATCTTGGATGAAGGTCACAGAAGTGACATATAAGGTAACCGATGATTTGAGTCACCGATTCATGCATTGGGTCACCGATGATGTACACATGGTCACCGAAAATTGCAGTTGCCTTTACTTGAGGTTGTGATAACAAGTCACCAATATAAGGATGTACACTTGCCAACACTTAGTGAAAAATGAAGATCACCAAGCAATGTGTACACTTATCAATTCCAACCTTACAAGGCACTAACCGATGTGATACATGGTTCCATATATCACTTAGCAATTTTCAGAGGTAAGTTATTGACTCACAATAAATGCAAGATACGTAGGCAGCAAGAACTTGGGAAGCAAACTTTAAATAAAGACATTCTCTTTTATTCTTATAAAAGGGATGTTTGTAAAATTATATTAAAACCCTTAATTTTATAAATAGTTTGATATTAATATTTTTCGTAAAATTTTCAGTAATAATAAATATTTCTCCGATACTCGTTCGATATGTCTATCGAATTTTAATTTAAAAAAATATGATTCTATATATATTGTTTACTTACCTTAATTAACATTTATTAAAAAAAATTATTTACATTTAATAACTATATAAGTATTTAAATATTATCATCACCTATTTCAATTTCCCAAAAATACAATTATGACCATCATCCACGTCATCACCGTCACATTATTAATGTGACAATTGTCGTCAATACCCCTCTTATGTAATTTTTAAAGATGTCATTTTAACTTCCATTTTCATGAATACCTGTTCAGCTGATTTATCTTCCGATACCAATTCCAATAACAATAAGATTATATAGTTTTTGGAAAATTGCTATTCATTTATTTATAAAAAATTATGTTTATCTTGTTATTTTTCTAAATTTCATTTAAATCTTTAATGAAAGGAGATAGAGAAAGAGAAGAAAAGAAAGATGGTCACTCCTTTTAGGAACATGGCTCATTCATTCACTTGCTCATGAACTCACAACTTCTCCTTATTATGATGACCAATTTCATTTCCAAAAACATAAAATATAACTGTCATCGATGTCAGGCGTGTCACATCATACATATGCCATTTTTCGTATATTCACCTTTATGTTATTTTTGAACATGTTCTTTTACCTTCTATTTTCATGATTACCTATCCCACTGATCTAAATTTCGATTTAACTACATATTCGATAATTACATCTTTTTAGTAATTTTAATTATTTTTTAATAACTTATCATGTTTATTAAAGGTAAATAATCTTCCCATTATTTAATCTTATTCGCTTCCGATGATAAAAAGTAATTTTTATTAAGAACTTATCATCGACAATTATTGTCTAAATGTAATTTATATTTAAGTAATATGCCGACATGTATTAATATTTCACCATAATATATATATATATCTGCCGATGATATGATTGACATAATTACAAATCTTCCTCTCCAAGTTTTCATAAGTTGTTCCACAAATGACGTCATCCAAGTTGATGTGTCAGATAGTGGAGGCGACGGTTACAGTCTATGTCTGTCTGTCAACGTGCTTTTTCCACCAGTCCTTTTACCTTCATTTTTCAACCTCGAACGTAAACCTTTCATCTACTCTCATATAAAAACCACCATAAAGGATATTTTATTAAAAAATTATTACCTCATCGTGGTTGGAACTTCATCTTTCTCTCTAAAACCTGCAACTGCATCATTCTTACAAATGGCCTCATCCAAAAGCTCTAAAACCAAGTCTGCTGTACCACTTACGCTTGAGAATGTTTCATTCCCTCATTGCAATCACCTTGCTCGATTCATTGCTGATCTTGCATATCCAGAATTCAACAATGTCTGCTCCTTTCTTCAAAGGTCCCCTTTGGAATACGCCTTTACACATACCCCAAAGAGGAGTAAATTCTTACTTGGTAATTTTTGGGTCAACAAGAATCAACAAAAGAGGTAATTGCCACTGTTCTTACTTCTAAAGATCTGGTGTTCACTATTGAAGATGTAAGGTGTTATTCGTCTTCCTCAATATGATAGTGTTGATCCAAGCTCCTTTAGTGATTTAATTATGATTCCTCTACGTAGTTAGTGAAAATCCTAGTTCTAGTTACTGTTCAAATTCAGCAAGAGCAAACACTGATTACACTCAGTGATCATTGAAACCATCATGAACACTATCTGGACATAGAAGATCTGAAGACGACATTCACACCAAAAGAACATTCAGCGACAGTCGAAGACCTAACTGAAGATAGAGATGGGTAGCTCGTGATCTAAGTGGTTCAGTGATAGCAACGTTCGTCTACAGCAGTGTGAGATCTTGTGTATGCCTTAGTGATACCTGAAGGACTCATCCTTGAAGCCTCAAGTATCAGCGATCAAATGAAGCATACTCAGCAAAATCAAAGATGATCTTATCCTCGATGCACAAATGTCAACCTCCCATACTCTTGTCAGAAACTACGTATAGAGATACTTTATTGCCTCCCACGTGCTTACCAACTCTGATAGCATCACTGTTCATATTTGGCTAAAAGTGTGGTTGCTTTATAAATAAAGGACAAACCTCCAATGGATGCTTGACACGTGACATGTACCCTCTGACTTGCATTTAATGCTTTGGGAATCTCTTTCTGAACAATGGGACACATTTACTACCTGTCTTAAATTGCCAAAGAACATTATAAAATCTTTCTTTAAGTGCTTTATATGGAATATTGCTCAATCATGAGCAATCTCATGTATTAAAGGAAAATCTATTAAGGGACACTAAAAGTTCCAAAAGTTCTTCCTTGACTTTAGTGTCATCAGAGACTCTTCTTCCATTACCTCCATCACTGAGTTAGATCATTCTAACTCTGAGGATGTATCTGACGCTGATCTGTCAAAATTTGATGATTTTCTGGCTCTTCTAACTAATACTTTTATAAGGTTTGGCAAAAAGAGCAACTTTAGAAGAAATCCTTCTATCACTGACCCTGGCAAGTCAAAGATCTCTTCTATTGATAAAGCTTCTGCTATCTGTTTTAATTGTCAACGTAAAGGTAACTTTGCTAGTGAATGCAAATCTAAGAAAGCTGCTGTTTCCTCCACTTCTCACAAACCCTTTTAACCCAGAGATGATAAGTATTTCAAGTTGAAAGATAAGTATCTGAAGATGAAGAAAACCCAGCGTAAGGGTAAAGCCTTTATCGCCTAAAAAGTTGACTGGACAGACATCACTGACGAGTCTAGTTCAAATGAAGAGGATATAGCTCTTATTTGCCTTATGGCAAGAATTGATGAAGTTGGCTGAAACCTCTTCAATTAAAAATCTTTCATCATCTTCTTTCACACAGGTTCAAATCTGAAAGACTCTTCTATCCCTGAATATGATAACTTGTCGGCTCTCGACACTTTAACTGTTGATATTAACAATGCTTTAAATGATAAAACCAAAGGTGAACAAATTAATTATGACTTAATTGAACAGTTTAAAAATTGCCACCTAAAAATCAAAGAAACTAACTAAGGTCGAAGAAGATCTTAAAGTTCAAGTATTTGTAAATCAAATTATAGCCATTGAGAAACAACAAGCTACCACTGAGCGTGAAAAGGCCATCGCTGATCTCAAAGTTGAAAAAACCACCATTGAAGGATGGTGCAAAGCCTCTGTAAAGGCAAATGAGATCATAAATTCTCAGATCGCCATAAAGGTTAAAAGTGTTATGGGATATTCCTCTGACCAGGAAAAACCTCCTAAGGATCGTTTCATGCTTAAGTTTGGAACCTTTCTATCCTCTATCCCTGACACTTCTACTCAGTGTTCCTCCAAACCTGAGTCTAAAACTTCTAAATCCCTCTCTAAGGACTCAAGGAATGTGACTAAAGGCAAGTCCATTACTCATGCTTCTAAGGTCAAAAAAACTCCTAAACTAAAGAAGAACCCTTCTACTACTTTAGTGAGTCATCCTTCGACATCTGGGAAAAAGATCCCTGATCTGTTCATAGATCAACTCCCCAAATCAAGATATATCTCACTCCCTCTAAACCTGAGAAACCTGTGGTTCCTCCAAAGTCTATGGAGAAAGGAATTATTGGTCCTGGTCTTGAAAACCTTAAGCCTTCTATGTTGCATGCTTATGGTACTAAACCTTCTTCCAGATATAGGAAGTGCTATCATTGTGGGGAAACAACTCACATTGCAAGTAGTTCCCAAATGCCACCAAGGCTGAGAATATATCTCATGGAAAGAAAGTAGCTAAGACTGAGAAATCAGTTAAGGTGAAATCCACCAAAGTTGGTAAAACAACTAAGGTGACAAAGTCCACTAAAGTAAAATCTTCAGAGAATGAGAAAGATGTTGCTTCTAACATTTCCACTAACTCTGCAGGACCCATAGTTGTTAGGTTTAATATTTTATTGTGTCAAAATAAGGAATGGATATGCTTAAATGTAAAAGGAAGTTTATAATTCCTTAAACTCTTTCCTTCCTTAATTAGATTAAACCTTTCAATATAAATAGGAGTCTAGGTATTCAATATGTTTTGGTTGATTACTTTAGAGCTGATTTTCTGATATTATTCATTGTAATCGATATACACTTTAAGAGATATACGACTACGGTATTCATTCAAAACCTTCTTGTTCGTATTACTTTATTATTTAATGTTTGCTTTATCATTGTGCTTGTAAATCTGGGATCTACAAGTGGTATCAGAGCCTACGATCAGAGTTTTTACGACTTTCTGAGGATACCCACGAAACATAAGGTATTTTTCTAGATTTCTGCGATTTTTGCTGTTCTTTGAGTTTTTGTCGATTCACTCGTATTCATGCTTTACCCGACAAAACTTCAAACTGCTTTTTATCGATTCACTCATATCTGGTAATTTTTTTCCCATCGATCTTATATCTGTTTATCGATTATTACTTCTGTGTTTCTCTCGATTTAATCATCTATTGCATAAATTTTTATCGAATCCTTCTACTGTTCATTGATTTTTTATCGATTCACTGTCAAATTCTTGAATTTTTATCGACTCTCATATAAAATATTTAATCTGTTTAGTTAAAGTTACTTTAGTTTATTTTATTTACTTTTAAATCTCTTTACATAAGAAAACTCAGGAACTAGTGACTCCTGCAGCTTTTCTTACTAAAGAATTCCCTAGTAAAATCATAAACTCTCGTAATCTTTATTTTTTGGAATTGAACGAATAAGAAACTCGAGAACTTAGACATTCTTGTCCATAAAAAGACTAGTTCTTTTTAGTCAAGAACCCTTTGTTCTTGTTTTCTGGTTTATCAATCACAGAAAACTCAGATTAGATTATTTGATTTTTAGTCGAGTCCTATTGAATCGAGAAGAATTTTAATCGAGCTACTAGAATTCGATAAAATATTTTTTGATCGACTCTTCCTCTGATCGAGTCATATAATTTTATTGAATAGTGTCTAATCGAGAAAAACAAGGTTATTGATCAATAAAACTCTGGTTATCGAAACAAATCCTTTCTAAACAATTTTTATCGAGACTCTTTCACTCGACAACATTTATTATCGAGCCTCCTTCACTCGATAACAATTTATATTGAGTCTCTGTCCTTCGACAATATCTTTTGTCGAGCCTCTTTCACTCGATAACAATTTATATCGAGTCTCACACACCCGACAAAAGTTTTTATCTGTCAGACTCATATCGATAACTTTATTATCGATCCTTTGTCAATCGATAAAAACCTAGTGTTTCACAAGACTACTCAGAAATGTTTAAAAACTCACCGATCGAGGTCAACTAGTAAGTACAATGACTACCCGTGAAGCCATGACAATTGGTTCAGACACCAAACCTCCTATTCTCTTTCCGGGCGAATATTCTCAATGGAAGGATAGATTCCTTGACTTTATTGAACGCAATGACTATGCCGATGAGATCATGCGTTCAATCAAAGAAGGTCCTCCTCCAACTTTCTATCAGGATTTTCCGGCTATGCCAAACAATACTCCTCCCGTGGCCGCACGAAGGGAAGTAAAACAGAAAAATGCATGGGATGCAAACGAGAAGAGAATAATGAAAGGTGACCAATTAGCACAATCTTATCTACTTATGAGCCTCCCAAATGACATCTACATGAGCATCGATAGCCACAAGAAAACGACTAAAGAAATGTGGGAGGTAACCGAAAAATTCATGCTTGGAACCAAAATCGGCACACAACTTAAGATCACTAATTGCATCTCCCAATATGAAGAATTCAAGGCCAAAGACGGAGTAAGTCTTACGAACACTTATACTCGTTTCGTACAACTGGTAAACGAGCTAAGCAAGAATGAAATTCGTAAGACTAAGATCGAGAATAACGTCAAATTCGTTAGCAATCTTCAACCGGAGTGGCGCCGGTTTGCTAATCAAATCAAACACAACAAATATCTTGTTGAACTCGATCTGCATGAAGTATATGAAACTCTTCAGCAAGACGAAGAGGAGGTCCTTGAACTAATGGGGCTGAACACTAAGAAGAACCCGGATCCAATCGCTTTGGTGGCAAATGTTGGTCCCTAAAGGGTCTACAAGAGTTCAATCAAATAGAGAACAGTTTGTAGAAGGGGGGGGGGGGGTTACAAACACACACAGATTTTGGTTTTTAAATGAGTTTATTGAAAATAAACAAATTTACAGTTACAAGCGGAATAAGAACAAGTTTAACACCCTATTCTATTGTAACTAAGAAACACTAAGTTTGATGCACAAGAAGATGAAAGAAAGAATGAAGAGGGTATAGGTTAGAAAGAACCATGCATTTAGACGGAGAAGATATCTCCGTCTTATTTATACCCGTTTGCATTTAGTGCAAGACAAAAGGTATATGCCACGTGTCAAGCTTGGATTGGAAGCTTGTCCTTGCTAATAAGACAGCCATGCTTTTGGCCGAATATGAACAGTACCGTATCAGATATGATGGGGACATAAGAGACAAGTCGTACGTCCTTTTCTGACATGGTTCTAGGTTTGACTTTTGTGCATCAAGGATAAGATCAATCTTTAATCTTGCAAAGGAAGCTTCATTTGATCGCTGATACTGAATCTTCAAGGATGAACTTCAGTATCGCTGAGGCTTCACAAGACTTCACACGTTGAGTAGATAATCGTTGCTATCGCTGAACCGCTTCAGTTCACTTAGCTGATTATCTCTTCAGCTAGGGTCTTTGACTTTCGCTGAATGGTCTTCTGGTGTGATAGCTGATCTTCGGATCTTCAGAGATAAGCTTGTTGTTCCTTGATCTTCAGCGATCGCTGATGGTTATCAGCGTGTGCTATCACTGAATATGAACAGAAGCTTATACAATGGAATTTCACTAAGTACAAAAGGAATCATATTCAAATAATTTAATAGGAGTTATGATCAACAATCTCCCCCTATTTGATTATGATTAAGCACCATAGGAAAATTGCTTTAAGAGACTAGTAGGGACATAGGAAACGTTTAAAGAAAAATTTCTAAGTACTAATCTGTAAAGTCTTTTTCAGCTAGTCTACTATCTGAATTGAGTTTCATTTATAAGGATATGAAAGCACAATTTTTACAAGTAAATAAGCTTAAAGTACATTCACTGATTGAATTTTCAGAGTGAGAGGTCAGTGAGTGAAGATAGTGTAGTGAAAATAAAACTCTTATGTTCATTGTCCCTTTTACTATTTTCAGGGATCTTTTTTAGTACTCGGATGGAGTAAAGTACTCTGATTGAATTTCATTAAATATAATCTGAAGAAATTACAGAGAAATGAAATTACAATAATAAAGGTTAAGTACTTGTACACTGAAGAAATATTACAAAGGAAATAGAAATCCATAACTAGTCAGAGATATTCTCGTTTCGTCTTTGTAACTCATTCTCATTAAACGTCTTCTGTAGATTCATCAGAGGGGTATCTGACCAGCATCGCCAAAGCATGATCTTTATGAGAGAGGATGGGGCCTTGCGAATCTTTTGGTTTCTGAAGAGTCCTAAGAATCCTTCATTATCCAAGAATACCATACCAGGTTCAGGCAGTGAGATGATTTCATCTTCTTCATATCTTCGGTCTTGAGGGAGAGAGGTACAAAGCATTGATATATCAGGGAGCTCAAGATGACCAAGAATGCTTTGATAATCAAATTTAGTTTCATGCTCATTCTTAGAACTTGAACTGCCTTCAGCAGTTGATCTTTTCTTCTTAGATGATTCAGGGAGAGGGGGAACTTGCACATGTTGTGACATTCTTTGCAACAACTGATCCAGCATACTGTCCACCACATCCTTGAATTTGGATTTGGAACCCTGAAAGGCATCTCTGATTTCTAACCATTCAGTGTATCCGTAAATTCTTAAGAACTTGGCTTCTTCTCTCTCTGTTCTGTTCGTCCTTGTCATTCTTACATATACCTTTGGACCACCTCTGTTGGAGTGTCGCCCTTGGATAGTTGCATGAATGATTTTGGCTTCAGATCTTCGAAATTTCAGTCTGTCAGTGCACCAATCAAGCTCTTTGTCTTTCTGCATAGTGGCTTTAACGGATAGTGCACTTAGAATCCTCTGTTGAGCAAGAATCGGATCTACATTAAAATTTTCTTGTGCAAGTTCTCTCTGTACAAGCGCTTCAACGACCCTTTCACTCTTTTTCAGTTGATCTTTGGCCGCTTTATCTCTTGCAGTGTCTTCTCTGAGAAATTTTCTTGCTAAAGCAAGATCATTCTCAGTTTGCTTTATTTCCTCATCCCTGATTCTTTGTGCTTCCAATGCTTGTTCTCTCTCTTCTCTGGACAGAAAGTAGAATTCATCTACCATCCTTATTGGTACGGTTTCAATGGGTTCAGTTTCAGGCACCCTTATGATCGGCTTTTGAATGCGACGCCTGGGAATAAGGCCTTCTTCTTCTTCAGAGTCAGTTTCTATTATGTACATAAACTGCTCTTCAGAGGAAGGTTCCTTCCATGA
Organism: Silybum marianum; assembly: GCA_036898165.1. Taxonomy (NCBI): domain Eukaryota; kingdom Viridiplantae; phylum Streptophyta; class Magnoliopsida; order Asterales; family Asteraceae; genus Silybum; species Silybum marianum. The sequence goes on along the minus strand of CM072542.1, from coordinate 15,575,223 downwards.
AGTTGAGTCCTTTGGGGGACGGGGATCACTGAGGGAAGGAGAGGAGGAAATAGTATTGTCAGAGAGAGTTTTTGTAGGTGAAGGAGGTGTGGGGGTTTCAGAGAGAGGAGTTATGAAAGGGATAAGAGGAAGAGATACCTCATGAGTGGTCTCCCCCTCAGATATAGGGATAGTGGCATCCAAATCTACCACTTCTTTTCCTTTTTCTGAGGGACCGGATTGTCCCTGAGAGGGATGTGGTCCGTCCCCCAAGGGCTCTTGATGAGCGACTCCAGGCCTTGACAATCTGAAGTGCTCTAAGGCACTTCCATTGTCATCGTCGTCTTCATCATCATCCATCCCCCCCATAGTGAGGGATAGGTTCTTCATCATCTTCTTCATCATCATCTTCTTCTTCTTCAGCTTCAGCCCGCTGGAGGTATGGAGAAATTCTCTCTCCAGGGAACCTCTGGTTATGCTCTAAGATGAGTTCGTCAGCGAACTCTTAGGCACATCTCTCCCCCTCAATGTTATCAGGAGGTAGACAATGCACCATCAGAGTGCGAACATTCGTTTGAACGTCCTTTAGCTTCACATCATTATCCTGAAGCGTGGTCCGATCAACAGCGTTGAAAGAAGAGGAACTAGCCTCAGAGAGCTTCGTGAGCATCTGCATCATATCGGATTGAGTCTTTTGAATAGACTCAAGGACGTTTGCTTGAGCAGCAACCTTCTGCTCTAGGCTTGTCAGGGTCTGATGAAAGGCCCTGTTATCTTCTTTCAGGCAGAAAACGTCAGAGATAAGGTTGTTGACGTTTGTCTTGATCGATGGAGTTGCAACGATTCGTTTGAAGACCAGTTCAGCGGACGTCTGAAGATTGTCCACCCTGGCCCTTGTGAGAGCACATTCCCTGACCAAATAGTCAATTGCAGTGAATGTAGGGTTGGGAAGGGCAATGGGAGGTAGCTTAGTGACTGGAGTGGGAAGCTTGGGAGTGGCCATCTCTTGCTTCACGTCTCTGAGCCGAGCAGCGTTGGGAGGACCCTGAGGAGACTTCCCCATGTCCTTGCTGAGGGGAGGAGCGCTGGTGGTGGTGGTTGTCTTCACTGAGGTTGGAAGAGAAGCGACATCTGATGATGACATAGATAAAGATGCCAAAAACACATCCGGATTAGAAAATGGATGAAAAAATGTATTTGTCTCCCTGAGAGTATCATGAGGATTACTCTTAGGGACCACATTTGCAGAGGCAGTGTCTTGAGGATCACTGACCAGTGTCTTAGAGTATCTGAGAGAGATACTCTGAGGTCCTTGTAATTTGGCCTTCCAAAACACAGAGTGCCTAAACAATATTGAGGTTTGGACTGCGTGCAATTCAACATTATTAGAGATAGGGACAACTATCGCTAAGTCACTTGCTGAGGTGAGGACCAAAGAAGAGAAGATAGAAGTAGATAAGAAGGCAGTGAAAGTAGTACCTGATCCAGCTTCAGCGGAGCCGGCTAAAACACCCTCAATGACCGGAGTCGCTGATGATGTAGGTAGTGCTGATGAAGCAACAACGGTTGAGAAGACCGTTGAAGTGGCTGAGGTTTTAGGTGGTGTTGGTAGTACACCAAAATCAGAGAGAGTGGTCTTTTGAGAGACCATCTTCTTTGGCTTCTTGAGTTTGGTTGCGATGGTCTTTTTATGACCATCGGTTGGTTGCTTCCTCTTAACAGCGGCAGCAGTGTCTGGGTTACTCGCTGTTGGATTGGACAACGAGTTGGACACTGGAAGAGGAGCTCCGATCACTTACAGCATGTAAGGAGTGAAAGGAGCATCACCTGGACGTTCCTCAATGTCCAGGGACTTCTTCCCTACTACAGAGAAGAAGTGATCGCCGACCTTCGGGTATTCTTCCCCGAAAGAAACTTCCATGATGGTCGCGAAGAAGCGAGGACAAGGGATGATGGGATGTCTGGTGGCGGCGCTGATGCGACTGACCATGTCGCTGAAGATGTAGTCAGCGTAGTTGAGGTTGTGGCCAGTGCAGAGGGAGTAAGCAAGGTCTTGAAAGTGCTTGCTCGCTTGGTCGTGCGAGCCTATCTTCGACCCAAGGCATTGGATCACCTGGGTGAAGATGTATTTCCAGCGAGCAGGTAGCCTTTTCTTCTCTACCTTAGAACCCACTGTCTTCAGAGAGGGACTCTCCCAAGCATATCCAATTGAATCCAAGAATGCATCGATTTGCATCTTGGTGGGTTCAGCGCCCCATTGTTGATTCTTTGCACGTACAGGGAGACGCAGAGCCTTCCTGAGAAACCCAGCAGTGAAAGAGAAGAACCCAAGATCTGGAATCTTGAATCCAATAGCAGGGAGTTCGGTTCCCTTATCAGTTGTCAGCATGGTACAGTGAGTCGTGTACCATAGAGCTTGGAGATGAGAAGATATGCCCACTGGGTTGTGGACGAAAGCGTACATCAGTGGGCACGCCTTGATGAAGGTCGCTCCTTCAGCGAATTGAGGGCGGTCTGCAGGGATCTCCACTAATGCAATGTAGTTGCAGGACTTGAAGACGACTCTTTCCAAAGGAAAATGGCAGGTTGGTGCAGCGACCAGGGTGGTGTCTTCAGCAGCAGAGATTGCAGCGATCTTACTTGCAGATGCCATTGCTGTGGGAAAGATAGGAACACCAAAGAGGTAAATCATGGTTTTATACATAATTGTATAAACCAGAGTTTGGTATAAAGAATACCAAATGTAAGATCAAAGAAACAAGTATTTTGATGAACAATATCAAAATGCTTGTTATAAACAATATAATGAAAGATTTATTAAGAAAAACGTAGGTAAATAAAAATGGATAAATTTTTAATAATAAAGTCTTCTGTTCTAAGGAAAGAACTTAGAACAGGGTTTTTATAAAGGAAAAACCTTTTAAGTTTGATCCAGATTATTTTTATTTTTGTTTCTAAGAAATGTTTTTATATCATTTTTAGAGTTTTAAGGAGAAGGAGAAATGAAACAAGAAGTTTCCAGTCATAAGTAAAGGTTTAGATCAAACCTTAGTTGATTTCGAGAAGAAAAACACACAAATGCGTGTTCTTGGTGTTCTTGAGAAAACTTGAAGATTTGAAAGTTTCTTTTGCCTTTAGGAGAGTTGTGAAAGCGGAAGGAATAAAGTAAGGCAAAAGAGATGCTTAAATAGCAAGAGGAGAGAGAAGGAAAGGAGTGCTAAACGACGGTTCTAGCTTTTTGAAAAAGAAATGATGACCTGGCGCACGTTCCAAGAAAGGAGTTGGAATGGAAACGTCGCGGTCCGTCGTGTGTCAGAAAAAGGTCTGACGTGTCATTTTCTTTATTTTTAAAATATTATAATGATAATTATCCATAGGAAGGTTTATCATTATTAATTTTAGAAAAATCTTCATCACTAATAATAAAGGATTGTCAGTGAGGAGTTTTAATTTTAAAAGAGTCATTCTTTGATGAGAAAAGATATCAAAGAGTGATAAAGATTAGAAGATAATACCTGAGGAGTTGGACCAGATATCGCTGAATCAGAGTTCAGAGAGTGGAAAGTTTGAAAGCTTTATTTGTATCCCTTGTTGGTCACCGAATAATAAATTATTCAGCGTTCAACATACCAAGTTCGCTGATAAGTAGATTGAATCTAGTTTCATCAAGAGGTTTGGTGAAAAGATCAGCGAGCTGATATTCAGTAGGTACAAAATGGAGCTCAACTTCACCATTCATCACATGATCTCTTATAAAGTGATATCGGATCTCAATGTGCTTGGTTTTGGAGTGAAGTACAGGGTTGTTGGCAATTGCAATAGCACTAGTACTATCACAATAGATAGGAATTTTAGAGAGCTTGAGATTGTAGTCTCTTAGTTGATTTCTCATCCAAAGGATTTGAGCACAACAACTACCAGCGGCTACATACTCAGCTTCAGCGGTGGAAGTGGACACTGAGTTTACTTGTCCAACTTATTAGCTTTCCACCTAGTAGCTGACACCCTATTGTGGTGCTCTTTCTATCTATCTTACAACCTGCAAAGTCATTGTCAGAGTAACCAATAAGATCAAATCCTGAGCCTTTGGGATACCAGAGACCAAGATTTGGAGTTCCTTTCAGATATCTGAAGATTCGCTTTACAGCGATTAGATGGGATTCCTTCGGTTCAGCCTGATACCGAGCACAGAGACAGGTGGCGTACATGATGTCTGGCCTACTCGCTGTAAGATACAGCAGAGATCCAATCATTCCTCGATAGCAGTGACACTGACTGGTTTCCCATTGGGATCTTTAGTCAACGTCAGAGGAGGCGCCATAGGGGTTTTCATCGCTGAGCACTGATTCATGTCGAATTTATTCAGCATGTCTTTAACATATTTGCTTTGACAAATAAAAATTCCTTTGTCAGATTGCTTAATCTGCAAACCTAGAAAATATGTTAGTTCACCCATCATACTCATTTTATATTGTTTTTGCATTCTTGCAGCGAAACGAGTATAAAGTTTGGTGAACCAAAGATAATGTCATCAACATATATCTGAGCGAGTATAGTATGACCTTTATATTTTCTTAAAAACAGGGTTTGGTCAATTTTTCCACGAACAAATTTTTCTTTATGAAGAAATTTAGAAAGGGTATCATACCAAGCTCTAGGAGCTTGTTTTAACCCGTAAAGAGCTTTTTCAAGTTTAAAAACATAACCAGGATGGTTAGGGTCTGAGAAACCAGGGGGTTGTTCAACATAAACTTCGTCGCTGAGTTTTCCATTTAGAAAAGAACTTTTAACATCCATTTGAAAAACTTTGAAGTCTTTATGGGCAGCATAAGCTAAAAAGAGTCTTATGGCTTCTAAACGAGCAACAGGTGCAAAGGTTTCATCATAGTCAATTCCTTCTTCCTGTCTATAACCTTGAGCAACAAGTCTAGCCTTATTGCGAATTATAGTCCCGTTTTCATCTAGCTTATTTTTGAAATCCCATTTGGTTCCTATGACAGTTTTATCAGAGGGTCTTGGAACAAGATTCCAAACTTTATTTCTACGAAATTCAGTTAGTTCTTATTGCATAGCTGAAACCCAGCTAGGATCAGAGATAGCTTGATCTATCTTTTAGGTTCAGAGAGAGAGATGAAGTTAACATAAAGACAAATATTACCTGTACCTCTACGTGTTTTGATACCTGCAGTGGGATCACCAATAATTTGATTTATTGGATGATTTGCAGTCTATCGCTGAGCTGGTGGTTGAGGAGAGAGATCAACAGCAGATTCAGCGACCTGTTCTTCAGTTTCTGGAATAAGACTTGTTTCAACAACAGGTACTTCATTCAGAATCAATTCAGGGGATTGATTTTCAGATATAGTTTGGTTATTCACTGAGGAATTTCCAAGAGAGGAATCAGCAACAGGAATCTGATTCAGAGGAGTAACATTCATCCCTGAAGATGAATGATTGTCACTTGAAGAATTTATAGGGATTTCATCATCACATTCTTCAGCAGGAGGTTGATTGCTGAAATAAGTTTCAGGTTCCCCATAATGAGATTTCATCCAGGCATTCAATTCTTCATCATCCTCATGAGAATGAGATGCATGAATGGGACGAGATTCATTAAATTTAACGTGCATGGATTCTTCAACATGTTGTCTTCTTTTGTTGAAGACTCTGAAGGATTTAGATACAGAGGAGTATCCAACAAATATACCATCGTCAGCTTTTGGATCAAATTTACCCAAATGATCTCTGTCATTCAGAATGTAACATCTACATCCGAAAATGTGGAAATATTTCAGAGTAGGTCTTCTCCCATGAAATAATTCATAGGGGATCTTCTTAAATCGTTTAACTAACAGGGATCAATTTTGAGTGAAGCACGCTGTACTGACTGCTTCGGCCCAGAACTGAGTGGGTAGATGCGATTCGCTGAGCATTGAGCGAGCCGCTTCGATGATAGTATGATTTCTTCTTTCAGCAACACCATTTTGCTGAGGGTTTCTCACTGAGGAGAAGTTGTGAGAGATACCTCTTTCTTCAAAGAAGTTTACCAGAGTACTGTTTTTGAATTCAGTGCCATGATCACTTCTTATGGAACGAACAATTAGATTGTTCAAAACTTCCATTCTTTTGATAAAAGAGATTATCATTTCAGGAGTATCACTTTTGGATCGAAGGAAGAACACCCATGTGTATCTGGAGTATTCATCAACAATCACTAAAATGTATTTCTTCCCAGAGATAGATTGGACATTGACAGGTCCAAATAGATCCATGTGGAGTAGCTGAAGAGGAGTGGTCACTGGAGAAACTTGCTTTGACCTGAAGGAGGCTTTTGTCAGCTTTCCCTTCTCACACGCTGAACAAAGAGATTCCTTTGTAAAGGTATCATTTTGGAGGTCTCAGACTAGGTCTTTTTGAGACAATTCATTTATTGTCTTAAATTTGAGGTGAGAGATTCTTTTATGCCATAACCGGTTTATGTCAGTGGATGCTTTAGAGATAAAGCACATGTTCTCAGAGTGAGAACTATTCATATTTATGACATATACATTTTCCACTCTTTTGCCTGTAAGGGCAAGCTTATCATTTCCGTCAGTGACAGCACATCTATTCTTTAAAAATAGAACTTTGAAGTCTTTGTCACATAACTGACTAACGCTCAAGAGATTGTGCTTTAGTCCCTCAACGTAGGCAACACGAGAAAACGATGTGGCTCCGTTGGATAGAATTCCATAACCTTTAGTGTATCCTTTGCCATTTCCACCAAAGGTCACTGATGGACCAGCTTCTTCTTTGTAATCAGAGAGCAGAGATTTTCTGCCAGTCATGTGCCTTGATCATCCGCTATCAAGATACCAGATACCTTTGGCACTCTGCATACAACAAAAGATTAATTGTTTAAAGGTACCCATATTACTATGGGTCCTGCTTGGTTAGATAGAGGATTGGCAGAGGAGCTACTAGCTGAAGAACTCTCTTCAGTGGATATCTTTACCTTTGATGGTTTTGCAACCTTGGTGGATTTCACTCTCGCTGATTTATCAGCTTGAGCTACTTTCTTTCCATGAGCTAGTTTATCAGCTCTAGTAGCATTAGGACATTTGCTTGCAATGTGGGTAGTTTCACCACAGTGATAGCATTTCCTGTACTTAAAGGGTTTGGAAATCAGAGAGGGAGCATGAAATTTCTCAGGGATAGGTCCAAGAATTCCTTTATCCATGGTCCTTGGAGGTATAACAACCTTTTCAGGGGTAGGAGTGAGATCGGTTTTAATTCTGGGGGTTGGTCTCTGAGAAAAGTCAGGGACCTTCTTCCCAATTTTAGAAACTTTCTCTGAGGATTCTTGTTCCTATCTTGAGTTTTATATTCTTAGGAACTTGATTAAGAAACTTATTCTTGATCATTTTCTTAGAATTAGACACGGAAAAGCGTCTCTTTTGAAGAGGAGGAAGAAGAAGTTGAAGAAGAAGGATCAGGGATAGAGGAGACAAACATTCCAAATTTGAGCATGGAACGATCATTCTCTGATTCTTCCTTTTCAGGGTTACAGCCTAACCCACTTATTACTTTCATAGGTATTTGAGCATTGACGATCTCATTGACTTTATCAGAAGCCTTACACCATCCTTCGATGGTTGCCTTTTCAGACTTGAGATCAGCAATAGCCTTTTACCTATCAGCAATAGCTTGTTGTTTGATTTGCAAAGACTTGGCCCTTGAGAGATTCCTCAATTTTAGAAAGTTCTTTGATTCTTATATGGCAATTTTTCAATTGTTCAGATAAGTCAGTGTTAATTCTCTCGGCCTTAATTTTTCCATTTAAAGCATCGTAAAAATCAACAGTCATAGCATCGAGAGCCGACAAGTTATCACCTTCAGAAGGTAAAGAGATAGAAGGAATAGTTACCTGAGTAGAAGGAGACTCAGAGGAAAAAGTCTCAGTGACTTCTTCAGCGTCCTCAATTTTTGCCATTAGACAAAGGAAGGCAAGATCTTCTTCATCTGAACCAGACTCTTCAGAGGTCTTGGCCCAGTCATCTTCAGCATCCCAATCAACTTCTTCAGCGACAAGGCCTTTGCCTTTTTGCCGGTGTTTCTTCATATATTTGTATTTGTTTTTCAATTTCAAATACTTCTCCTTTTTATCAGAGGTCTGGGAGGTAGTGGGAGCTGCAACTTTCTTCGACCTGCATTCACTGGCAAAGTGACCCTTTCACTGACAGTTGAAGCATATCGCTGAGGCTTTCTCAGCGGGCAACGTTTTCTTGCTTTTCAGAGTCAGAGAGGTTAGAAGGTTTTCGAAAATTGCTCTTTCTAGCAAATCTTTTAAAGTTATTAGTTAAGAGAGCTAGAGAGTTATCAAACTCAGAGATGTCAGCATCAGTGAGTTGATCTTCTGAGTCAGTTTGACCTAATTTAGTGATGGAGGTGATAGTGGAAGAAGAAACATTTTTAGAAGGAGTTCCCTCAGAAGTCACAAGTGCCAAAGAAGTACTTTTGGCACCTTTGAGTTCATTAATGAGGTTCTTCCTTAGAAGTTGAGATTGTTCCTCATTTAAGAGCATACCATATAATGCACTTAAGGACAAGGTTTCAAGATTCTTTGACAGCTTTAGACATGTAGTGTACACTGCCCATTGATCGGGTAATGCCTCCATGAATTTTGTCAGAATTTCAGCGTTTGAATACACTCTGTCGACTGATTTAAGATCAATCAACAAACAGTTGAATCGCTGGTGAATTTGAGAAAGAGATTCACCCTTTTGATACATAAAACTCTCATATTTTCTTACAAGGTTTATGCATCTAGTGACTTTAACCTCAGAAGTTCCTTCATATTGGATACATAAAGTATCCCACATGGCCTTAGAAGTCCTCATTTTCATGACAGAATGATAGACTTCATTTGGTAAAGTTATTGCTATTATAGATCTAGCTTTAGAGTCAATAGCAATTTCTTTCTTGTCTTCTTCAATACATCTATTAGGAGTTTTAACAATAACCCTTTCAGGAATGGCTGGAGTAGCAGTGGTGGCAGGAACACTAGCTACTATCGTTGTAGGAACAAATGGTCCATTTTCTAGATAGTAGGGAATCTTTGGATCAGATCCCTCTAGAAATAGAGACATTCTTTCCTTCCATAATGGAAAATTATCATGGCTAAATCTTGAAGGTTTAGCTAAAGATCCATTATCATTGTAGTTCGTATTAGGGTTTGACATTTTAAAATAGTTTAAAAAAATAAATTATTTTAAAGATTTAAGAAGCAAACACTGCTCTGATACCACTTGTTGGTCCCTAAAGGGTCTACAAGAGTTCAATCAAATAGAGAACAGTTTGTAGAGGGGGGGGGGGTTGAATACAAACACACACAGATTTTGGTTTTTAAATGAGTTTATTGAAAATCACCAAATTTACAGTTACAAGTGGAATAAGAACAAGTTTAACGCCTATTCTATTGTAACTAAGAAACACTAAGTTTGATGCACAAGAAGATGAAAGAAAGAATGAAGAGGGTATAGGTTAGAAAGAAGCATGCATTTACATGGAGAAGATATCTCCATCTTATTTATACCCGTTTGCATTTAGTGTAAGACAAAAGGTATATTCCACGTGTCAAGCTTGGATAGGAAGCTTGTCCTTGCTAATAAGACAACCATGCTTTTGGCCGAATATGAACAGTACCGTATCAGATATGATGGGGACATAAGAGACAAGTCGTACGTCCTTTTCTGACATGGTTCTAGGTTTGACTTTTGTGCATCAAGGATAAGATCAATCTTTAATCTTGCAAAGGAAGCTTCATTTGATCGCTGATACTGAATCTTCAAGGATGAACTTCAGTATCGCTGAGGCTTCACAAGACTTCACACATTGAGTAGATAATCGTTGCTATCGCTGAACCGCTTCAGTTCACTTAGCTGATTATCTCTTTCTTCAGCTAGGGTCTTTGTCTTTCGCTGAATGGTCTTCTGGTGTGATAGCTGATCTTCGGATCTTCAGAGATAAGCTTGTTGTTCCTTGATCTTCAGCGATCGCTGATGTTTATCAGCGTGTGCTATCACTGAATATGAACGGAAGCTTATACAATGGAATTTCACTAAGTACAAAAGGAACCATATTCAAATCATTTAACAGGAGTTATGATCAACAACAAAAGACTCTTCTTCAAATTCTCAAGAAATGTTTCCTGAATTAGAAGAAGAGGACTTTGATTATGATCCTGAAATTGCCAAACTTCAACAACAGCTGGCCTTCCTTATGAGATCTTTTCAACAAAAGTTCTCATGTCGCTCGAATCCCAATCAACAACGGTATGCATCGGGATCAAAGAATCATGAGCGAAAGGCAATGTTTGAGCCCAAGCAAAGAAGAGAAGAACCTCGCTCAACACCCAAACCTGAAGATAAGTTCAAAGGTGAGATGAGCCTATGCTATAACTGTGGAAAATCCGGCCACTACACACGAGAATGCAAGAAGCCGATAGTCCAAGATTCCAACTACTTCACATACAAATTAATGTTGGCAAAGCAAAGAGAGGCCGGAAAAGTTCTTTTAGCTGAAGATGAACAATGGCTCAACCAAAATCATGATGATGATATGGAAAAGGATACCCAAGCACATTTCAGCTTGATGGTTTATTCCGATGACAATCCTTCACACGCTTCCGACTACACGCCCGAGGTAAGCCCTTCTGACTATGATGCTTTTGTATCTCAAATGCATGATTTGATGTGTAAATTAAATGAATTACAATCTAGGTTGAAAACTGAGAAACTCTTGGTTTCCGACCTAGAAGCACGCCTAGAAAACAATCATAATCAACTGCTTCTTATTCAAACCGAACTTGTAACTTCTAAAAGTATAGCTCACAATCTTGAAACGGAGAAAATGATTTTTAAAGAAGAAAATGATTTATTAAAACAACAAAATTCTAATCTCACACTTCAACTTAACAAATCTAAGGGTGAGACTACAGAATTTTCAGCCAAGTTTGACTTTGTTAGTTTTCAAAGACAAAACCTCTTTGTTCGTATTACTTTATTATCTAACCTTTATTATATCATTGTGCTTGTTAATCTGGGATATACAAGTGGTATCAGAGCTCTTAGATAAACTCAAATATTTGGAATTAAAACTGTACAAAATTGGTCAAACTGAACATACAATTCACTTAAATGCTCCGAAAGATTTAAGTTCTAAAGCCGGGTTAGGATTTGATAACCCGAAACAATTTATAAATTCGAATATCTGAACCTTGGTCCGGATCATCAAATTCAATTTATGAAGTCGGATCCTAATGTCGAAGAAAGGGAAGATTGGAAGAGACAAAACAAAAATTTCTTTCAAATTCCTTTTTGCTACCCTCAAATAGTAGAAGAGGAATCTTCAAAAGAATCTCTTCCAAACGACTACTTTCCATCCTATTCTGCCGAGGAACTTCAAAACAAAATTCCTGAATGTAAACCCTACATTCCAACTCTATTTTTGGAAAAGAAAATTATTCAACTTGAAAAAGTGTTGGAATTTGAGCGTTCTCTAGCGGAAAAGGAAAAGGAATAATTTTTAACAAAAATACAACAACTTGAAAACGAGACTTTACAATTCACCAAAAATCATGAGAATGATACTATTTCAAATATATCCACATGTAAAGCCTTCGTAAGCAATTATTTAAATGATTGCGAAGAGTTGTTCAAAAGCAATCCAAATTATATTCCCCCAAAATAAAAATGTTCCTTTTCTGACGTACAAATCAATGATGAATTAGATGCCCTTTCTAATCAATCTTCACTTGAATCGGACGAGTGTTTAAAAGACATGTGTGTTGACTTTGACTTCAATCCTGTACTTCCAATTCACACGGAGTTTTTAGACAAAGGCAAACAACCAATGGAATCGGTTTCTATTCCGGAGAAACCAACGGAGTGTTCCATGAGTCAAAATCACAACACTCATTTATTTAAAAATCATACTAACCGTGTCCCTCTTAATGTTTCAGCGGTTCATACTCTAGAAACCAAACAAGTTTGGGTCAAAAAGGGCACGAGTACAACAAAGTCATCCTCCCTCAAAGAAGACAATTTTTCTCATTCAAATGTCAAAAGAAACCATAATCGTTTTAGATTTCCTTATAAAATTCATTCATTTCGACATTTAATTAAATTTTCTAGTAATCAACTTTGTTGTTCCAATTGCGGTGTGAATGATTATAGTTATTTTCCTAGCATGCAAAATTCGTATAATTCTCATCATAACTTTTATCCATCATCATCTATTTATAAATGGGTTCCTAAACAACACATGACTAACACCACTAAGTCTCACTTCAAGTGGGTACCCAAAGGTGCAATGTCAACTAACCCCAATGGACCCGTTTACAAATGGGTACGAAATCTGTCTGATTTTCTGCAGATCGATCATGTGTGGTACTTAGACTCTGGTTGCTCCAAACACATGACCGGACAAAAGGAGCTGCTTGCCAATTACACGGAGAAAAAAGGCGGATTTGTTAAATTTGGCAACAATCACTTGGCACCAATCAAAGGATATGGTGATATCATCCAAAACAACATCACCATTTCTGACGTTTCATACATTCAAGGCCTGAGTCACAATCTGCTGAGTATCGGAAAGTTCTATGACAAACAACTTGAAGTCAATTTCCGACCCGAAAGATGCTGCATACGCACATTTGATGGCAAAGAGTTATTAGCCGGTATACGCAAGTCCAATCTGTACACCATCAATCTTTGAATCTCAAGTGACTGCACCATCAACTGTTTGTCTAATCTCAAATGTTTCTAGTCCAAAGACTTGGTTATGGCATCGACGTCTATCTCATTTGAACTTCAAGAACATCAATCGCCTCTCCCGCCATAAAATTCGACAAACCACACTTATGTGACGCATGCGAGATGGGAAAGATGAAGAAAGTCTCTCACAAACCCAAGGTGGTTCACAGCTCAACTCGACCTCTTCAACTCATACATATGGACTTATGTGGCCCGATGCGGACTCAAAGCATACATGGAAAGAAGTATGTTCTAGTGATGGTTGATGATTTTTCTCGCTTCACGTGGGTGAAATTTATTCGCTCAAAGGATGAAACTCCCGAAACAATTATCACATTCTTAAAAGCCATCCAAGTCAAGCTGGAACTTACTACCCAAACCATCCGCACCGACAATGGAACCGAATTCAAAAATCGTACCCTTGATGGCTATCTTGAATCAGTTGGTATTACACACACGTTTTCTGCGGCTCGCACTCCACAACAAAATGGGGTGGTCGAACGCCAAAATCGCACTCTCGTTGAAGCGGCTCGAACCATGCTCATTTTCTCTAAACTGCCATTATATATTTGGGCCGAAGCTGTTAACACTGCATGCTACACTCAAAACCGGTCCATCATCAACAAACGCTTCAACAAGACACCGTATCAATTGGTCTACGATCGCGTTCCTTCCATAAATCATCTTCGAACCTTTGGCGTTCGGTGTTTCATTCTAAATGAAAAGGAAGATCGTGGAAAACTCAAGCCAAAGGCCGATGAAGCTTACTTTCTCGGCTACTCTCCAAACGCGTCAGCATATCGGGTCTACGTCAAACACGCACGTTGCCTCACGGAAAGCGTCAATATTCAGTTTGATCCTAATGCTGAAATGGCTCCTGAACACGACAGTTCTGGACCCGCACTCACCGGTATTTTAGTTTCCGAACACATCCGTTCGGAACCTGCCCCAAACCCCGCTCAACCGTCAACTTCCAAATTTACTTCTTCCAATCTGGATGAATTATTCGAGTACTTTTACTCGGATTATCTTGGATCTCCCACGGATACATCTACTCAACTTTCCCCACTTATCTTGGAGATTGCCGAGACCACTGAACTTTCCGGATCGCAAAATACACCGGAAACCGTCTCAACTGCTGCAATTCCAAGCTCATCTACATCCGCTTCTCCCACACCAACGGATACTCCTCCCATTCCACCTGAATCTCAACCAGATGCTCAAACAAGTCCTATGGAACCGACATCCTCTCCCCCACCATCAAGTTCGTCCCCCAAGGATGTCTCAAGTGCTACAAGATCCTCTAACGTGGCTCCAACCTTGGAATCACTTCAAGATCTTCCTCTAGGCTCTTATGAAGATGATGCCCCAGATCCGAATGCATTTCATCCGCTTCCTCATATAACCAAATGGATCCGTTCTCATCCCGTTGATCAGATTATTGGCGATCCAACCAAACCAGTCACTACACGAGCCTCCTCGGCCAACGATTGTATGTTCTCTTCGTTCCTAAGCAAGATCAAACCCACATCCATTCACGAAGCAATGAATGATCCTGATTGGATTGTGGCTATGCAAGAAGAACTCAATCAATTTGAAAGCTTGAAAGTTTGGCGCCTAATTCCCCGTCCTCGAAACAAAACCATTATCGGCACCAAATGGATCTTTAAAAATAAGCAAGATGAAGATGGGGTTGTCATACGCAACAAAGCACGACTTGTCGCGAAAGGATACCGCCAATAAGAAGGGATTGATTATGACGAGACATTTGCGCCCGTAGCCCGTATTGAAGCAATTCGCATGTTCTTGGCTTACGCGGCACACAAGAACTTTGTGGTTTTTCAAATGGACGTCAAAACGGCCTTCTTGAATGGTGTTCTGCGTGAATAAGTCTACGTTTCTCAACCCAACGGATTTGTCGACTCTTCAAAACCCGATCATGTTTACATCCTCGACAAGGCTCTCTATGGCTTAAAGCAAGCCCCGCGCGCATGGTATGACAGCCTGTCTGCCCACCTGGTAAAGAACGGTTATTCCAAAGGTAAAATCGATCCAACTCTCTTTATTAAAACGAAAAATGGTGACATTATGCTCATTCAAGTCTACGTGGACGACATTATATTTGGTTCGACTAACCTTCAACAATGCAAGGAGTTCTCCGAACTCATGACTGCAAAATTAATATGAGCATGATGGGAATGATGAATTTTTGGTCTTCAAATAAAACAGTTTTCAACGGGAATATTCATCAAACAATCGAAATACATCTCGGATATGTTAAATAAATATAACATGATGTCTTGTATACCGATTGGTACACCCATGTCTCCGAGTTCAAAATTACACGCTGATCCTTTGGGAAAAGCGGTAGATTCTAAACACTACCGGGGCATGGTTGGTTCGTTAATGTATCTAACTGCTAGTCGTCCGGATATAATGTTCGCCACCTGCTTATGCGTGAGATATCAAGCATCTCTAAAGGAATCTCACCTTAGTGCCATCAAACGTATTTTTCGAGATCTAAAAGGTACTACTGATCTTGGCCTATGGTATCCCAAGGATACGGGTTTCGAACTAACTGCTTTTTCAGATTGGGATCACGCTGGATGCATGCTAGATCGCAAAAGAACTTCGGGTCACATTCAATTCTTAGGAGATAAGTAGGTAAGTTGGTCTTCTAAGAAGCAGCTTGCGTCTCCACTTCTACCGCAGAAGCCGAATACATCGCTGCCGCAAGCTGTTGTCTCAAGTTCTTTGGATGCGCACTCAACTCAAAGACTATGGATTCTGGTTTGATAAAATTCCTATCTACTGTGACTCCAAAAGCGCCATAGCCATTTCAAGCAACCCTGTACAACACACGAAGACTAAACACATCGACGTTCGGTATCACTTCATCAAAGATCATGTCGAAAGAGGTACAATTGAATTATACTTTGTAAATACGGAACTTCAGCTTGCCGACCTGTTCACCAAGGCACTTGATGAGAAACGCTTCCAGTTCCTAGTATCCAGGTTGGGAATGCTTAATCTTAAAACCTGATTTTCACTAAATCAGTCGGTTTCAAAATACTCAAAACGTATATCCAAGAGACTACGCACATTCATCTTCTCCTAGATGTAAATCTGCATCTCTCTTGGGTTCTCATTTTGTGGATTTTGAACCTCCTTTCACTTCCGTATTTTCAATTTATTTCCACATTTTCTGTTCGTTTCGTCTTGTGTCTAACCGTGTTTCAGCCATTCGAGGGGGAGCGACAAGGTACGTTCTTTACTTATTCACATTTGTAGGGGGAGCACATAATTTTAATGCACATGTTAAGGGGGAGCCTTTTATTCTTTCAAAAAAAAAGTGAGGTTCTCGGCCCCTAAGGGCCCGACAACAGTGGATTGTCGACCTCACTTGGCTCGACAACCTCCCCAATCGACATCTTGATAAAGGGAAGTTTTTTTTTCGGCCCAATCACCATATGCCACGTGTCATCACCCGATGATCACTATTTAAAGAAATCGGGCCCCACACTGATAGATACTTTTCAAACAAGTTTTTGAATTTCCCTCTTTCTCTCTGAAAAACCCTTCGAGTTCTTGACCATCCAAGACCAGAATTCCAAATCTTCGAATTTTTCAGATCTGAAAGCATCACCAGGTTTGTATTTCTCCCCTTAACATCTTTAATTCTTGCACCTACTGTTTTTATCCATTGCATGATTCCTTAATGCGACGTGAACAGTTCGGTTTTTCATAAAACCCTTGGGTTTCCGAGTTTGACCGTTCAACAGTCGATTTTGTGGTTTTTTAGTATGTATTAGACCTAAGTGCTTAATTAAATTTGTTCCCTATCACTAATCGCACCTAGCCATAGGATTTTGCCTTAGTTTTAGGCCTTGTTTTTGGAACTGAGCACCTAGGATCATCAATGAATTAGTATGAGTTTTTATCGAGTCCTTCTATATACTTTGAGTTTTTATTGACCCAAGTTGGACTGATAAGAACACCATCCCCTTCACTAAGGCATTTTATCGAGCCCTTAGGACTCGATAACATTTGTTATCGACTCAGATAGGATCGATGAAAATCACTAAGTATTTTTTATCGAACCCTTAGAACTCGATAACATTTGTTATCGACTCACAAAGGCTCGATGAAAATCACTAAGTGTTTTCTATCGAGTCCCTTCGATTCGATAACATGTTCTCAAACCTTCAAAGTCTTTTCATCGAGTGCTTAAGGGTCGATAACATGCTATATAATCGTCCAAGTGTTTTTATCGAGTCAAGTAGAATCAACAACATGATTTAAGGATTTTAATCGAGTCTCAAAGGATCGATAACCTGTTCTTCACAATTTCCTAAGTAATTTCATCGACCCTTTAGGACTCGACATCAGTTGTTAAGTTTTTTTTTTCTCACTCGATAACTTGTGTTTCTCGATTCCTAATGACTCGACATCTATCTTATAGATACACAGGTTTGTTCTTTCAATTTTTTTTACACAAAGTCTTTTTGTCGCCCAACCTCACTCGACATCTGTTGATTCTCGATCCCATTGCACTCGATAACAATTGTTATCAGCTCAATGGGACTCGACAAAAAGACTTAGCAGTTTGCTCTTTTTCTATTCATCACTTCCTAGCACTGACTGTTCATCTGTTTTATTAATTGTCTTATTTCAGTACACATGGCAGCCATGAATGATCCAAACCTCTCTGATGATGAACACCCGATGCCTTCCGAACGTTCAACCGAACCCAGCACCAACG
This sequence comes from Silybum marianum, assembly GCA_036898165.1. Lineage (NCBI taxonomy): Eukaryota > Viridiplantae > Streptophyta > Magnoliopsida > Asterales > Asteraceae > Silybum > Silybum marianum. The sequence continues at coordinate 15,557,688 of CM072542.1, read as the reverse complement.
CGGTTAACCGGGATGAAATCTTGATGCCTAAAGCACACCTTCGGAAAATCAACCAAACAACCACCGTCTCGATTTTGGCATCACAATCGAACACCAAATCATCATCGACACCCTTCAACGCCATCGGCTTCGATATGCCTTTGCATTGGACCATCGGGTACCCCTGTTCTATCTCCAACAATTTTGGTATACGTTGACATACCATCCGGACGACGGTGATCACCATTTTACTGCCAAAATTGATGATTTTGTCACCCGCTTAACTCCCTCTCGGATTCGACGCATCCTCCGCCTGCCGGTCGCCACAGCCGAACACCCATACGATGCCTTTGCAACCGACCAACAGCTTTGTGCCGACATCCAAGCCTTTGGGTACAACTCCCCCGAACCCCTCACAAGCCCCGACCAGTTCAAACGGATGTATCTACCTCAGATCTGGTTTTCGTTATTCACCATCGTCAATCGATGTCTGACTAGCAAGCACACTGGCATGGATAAGGCCAGTACTGCGGTGCTATGAATATTTCACGGCATCGCTTTTAACCGTCATTATGATTATGCGATGCTCATCTGAACGGATTTTGTGGAGCTAGTTGAAGACAAGTCAAACTATCGCGATCGTGCCTTCGTACCATTTCAACGACTTCTTCAACTATTTATCCATGCCATGCTATCTTCCAAACCTGATATCCCTAGACGCATCGGATCATCATTGGGACCGACCAACTCCCTAAAGTTTCTCAGGCTCAATGATCACCAGTTTAACTTCGTCATGCCAACCCCTGAAGCACTACTTGCCTATGCTGATCAGACTGCACCGAGTGTGATAGCTTATAGGGAGAGACACGGCTTAATGGCTCAACCACCTCCGGTTGTGCCTGCCCAAGAGCCAATCCATGAGGAACATATTGTGCAGGAAGAGGGTCCTAGGGTAGACGAGCAGGTTCAGGATCATGGGGATCCTAAACCGGGTGATGAGCGTATTGTAAGGGGAAACGCCGAGGGCGGTGCACCTGATCAGCCAATCCCAATAACTGCTGCCCCATCCATCCCAATACCACCACCCACTAACCCACGAACTGCTTCTACTTCCAGATCTACTCCGCATGTCAAAATTATCGTTAGCCGTAACCGTGTTCGCTCCCGATCTTCATCGTCTGATGAAGATGAATCTGATTCTCAACCCCTATCCCGCTGTCAGCGAACTGCTGCTATTGAAGAACAAGCCCTTAGTCGCATTGGTCCACAACCAACCCTATCCGATTCTACATCGAACACCGATGACCACCCAGCTGCAACAACTGATGAACCTGATGAGCCAAATGAGCCCTTTGACTTTCAAACCGATCAAGTATCTGCCTCAATGTCCGACATATTCACCGAGCCCTACACTGGAGAAATAAGGAGAGAGGAGGGAGTATTAATCGAAAAAGAAAGCGTGAGCGTGAGCGATGGGAAGAGAAAAACTATAGTGAGCGCGAGACCAGATTCCCCCATCCAGGTAACCACGTCTACTAGTCCTACTCATTCGTTGACTATGTCGAGTGGACAAGTCGCTATGGACCTAGCAGCGCAATCGCACGCCCCTCCAAGCCACTCTGAAGGCTCCCAGCCGACAGTTTCAAAATTACTTGTGGGATTAGCACCTTATCTAGCTCCCCTCCCCTCAGGAGGCATAGCTATTGAAACTAGAAGCAGTAGCCCACCTGCTTCGACTTAATTTCAAAGCACATCGAGCCCGCTAGGGGACACGAGTCTGTACACACTGAGTGCCTTCATGGCCCAGTCGGAACTCCTATAGTGATGTCCATTCCGGACATTTCACGAGGATTGGGAGGAAATCCTACCAGTGCTACACTTATGCCAACACTGAACATAGGTCATACAGTTGATTCAGCTGTATTGTCAACGGGCAATCTAAGTGATCCCGGTGTTTCCCATACAGGTACCACGACTCCCACATACTCCATTCCCCCATAGACTGAAACGATCATTGCAGCACACTTACAAAAGGCAAAAGACTCCCTAGCTGCTCATGCTGCTCTAATGACAGCCGAGAGGGAAGCCTTGGTAAGAGAGATTCGTGAAGCTGCCCGTCTGAAGCAATCGGTTCCCCAACAAGCCAGCTCTTCACGACCGAGATCCAGTCACTCACCTCCGCCACAATCCCCACATGAAGATCGGCCTCCATCGCCACATCGATATGAGTACAATAATGACGAGCTCATGTCGATGTTATATGCAAACCTGCTAGCCGAAGCCACTGCAAGAGGTCAACCGGAAGATTCACTTATGGGTCTTCTAAGAAGAATTCTGGAAATCCCCACCGTCGCTCGCCATGAGTTCGACGTATTGTGAGCCGACATCGAGCAACAGTTAAGCGACCTGAAGTCTGCTCAAAAGAACCAAACCGATGACATTCTGGGTGCTATCACTGCTCTGCGTACCGAGATTCAAGAGTCTTGCCGCCCGACAGTTTCTGTGCCTACTTCTCGAACTCACCAGGATGACCCAGGCTCCGCTCCAACTCGTCCTGAGGGGGAGACACGTCGGGACTCAAGATCACAAGCCCGAACAGCCGCTGCTACATCTTCGAGACCATCTACTCAAACAACCCAACACCGACAGCGCACACCAACAACTCAAGAAGCCGATATGCAAATGGTTGAAAAGCCTGCGGCCGATATCGAATTCGAGAGTACAACTGAACCTGCCGCACCAGAACCAAGTGAATAAAGAGTCGACGTTCAAGGTCTACGAAACTCAGTGAGAAACTGGTTTAGAGATCCATATGAACCAGTCCTTCAAGAACAAGACTACGTGAACCTAAAGCATACGGCTAAGAATTATGCCTTAGGGGATCAAAATGATCCAAGACTGTTGCCTCATCAGATTCGGTGGCAAAGGATGCTGACAGAAAGCAAGTCGAAATGGGTAAATCAGCAAATACGTGTGCCATACCTTGAAGAAACAATGGAAAAGATCTTTAGGAAGGAAAAGAGGACTGAAGATTTGGCACACATTCATCTAGTGATGGAAATGGACCCAGCACAAGTCAAAGAGCATGTCCATATCTTGAAGATGAGAGCTCAAAATCTGGCTGATGTAATTTCAAGACACAGAATAGTTGGGATTCTGAAGATCGATACGGACAGAGTATTTCAAGTCAAATATCCTACATTTAAAGTCCAAAGAGAAAATGGTAAGGCATATTCCTTCTCTGAAGCAGATTTTGCAAGGCTAGATATCATGGACTTTGAAACCTTATACAATGAATTGAGAGAAAAGAAGAACAGAAATGAGCACGAGCAAAGGGCACTAAGAGCAGTGGTTAGGCATATACAGAAGGAGCTGAGGTACAACTATATTCACGACCTACAGCGTGGGATAGAAAGCGAACAAAAGAAGATTTACATTTCAAAACCTGACCAGTCTATTCCTGTAAAGGGCGACATTGATGTTATGACTGTCCTTACCTATCCAGCTCATGGAGTTGTCTGGATGCACGCTAAAGGAGAAAAGAGGTTTCTCAGGTTTAATGAAGTGGCTGCATATTCAGATGGAACATTATGGGGAATCCGGAACATACTTGCATCAGAGTTGGCTACTGACAGAAAAAGTACTTCAAGGATGAGTAATGTGAGAAGAAATTCTCTCCAAGAAGCTGTCAGGTTAATCGACGAAAGAATCCTATACCGACAGACTCTAAGAAGATTCGAAGGCATGTTCGAGCTCAAGAAGTGAACACTCATTTTGCCACAAAGGGGGAGATTGTTAGGTTTAATATTTTATTGTGTCAAAATAAGGAATGGATATGCTTAAATGTAAAAGGAAGTTTATAATTCCTTAAACTCTTTCCTTTCTTAATTAGATTAAACCTTTCAATATAAATAGGAGTCTAGGTATTCAATATGTTTTGGTCGATTACTTTAGAGCTGATTTTCTGATATTATTCATTGTAATCGATATACACTTCAAGAGATATACGACTACGGTATTCATTCAAAACCTTCTTGTTCGTATTACTTTATTATTTAACGTTTGCTTAATCATTGTGCTTGTCAATCTGGGATCTACAATAGTTCTATGTGTACCTATGAAAAATTAATTCCCTTATCTAATGCAGGATTCAAAAGGTACCTGGCATCTTGATAACGGATGCTCTAGACAAATGACTAGAACAAAAACCCTGCTCTCTGATTATAAGGAAGAAAAAGGTCCCTTAGTGACCTTTGGTGGAAATGGCAAAGGATACACCAAAGGTTATGGTGTTCTGACCAACAGAGCAACCTCCTTTAATCGTGTTGCTTATGTTGAAGGGCTAGAGCACAACCTGTTAAGCATTAGTCAATTCTGTGATAAAGATTTCATAGTTCTATTCACAAAGACAAAATGTGCCGTCACTGATAAAAATGACAAACTTGCTATATGTCATTAACATGCATAGTTCTCACTCAGAGAATATTTGCTTTCTCTCTAAAGCTCCTCTAGATGTAAATTGGATTTGGAATAAAAGACTATCACAACTGAACTCCCTAAGCATTCTTTTGCAAAGGAATCTCTTTGCTCAACATGTGAAAAAGGAAATCTGACAAGGGTAAGTTTCAGATGAAAGCAAATATTTTCAGTGACCACTCCTCTTCACTTACTCCATATGGATCTCTTTGGACTTGTCAATGTCCGTTCCATAACTGGAAACAAGTATACACTTGTCATAGTTGATGAGTATTCAAGGTATACTTGAGTATTCTTTCTAAAATTCAAGAGCAACACTCTTGAAGAAATCATTACCTTCATTAAGAAGAGGGAAGTCCAGAACAATCTCAATGTTCGCTCTATGAGAAGTGATCATGGCACTGAATTCAAAAACAATACCCTGATCAGTTTCTTCGAAGACAAAAGAATTTCTCACAATTTCTCTGCAGTCAAGATTCCTCAGCAAAATGACGTTGCTGAAAGAAGAAATCGAACGATCCTTGAAGCCGCTCGCTCAATGCTCAGCAAATCTCACCTACTAACTCAATTTTGGGCCGAAGAAGTTAACGATGCATGTTTCATTCAGAATCGATCCCTGATAGTTAGAAGATTCAAGAAAACAATGTATGAACTCTTTCATGGATGAAAGCCATCTCTGAGTTTTCTACACATTTTGTAAATGCTATGTCCTGAATGACAGAGAGCATATTGGAAAATTCGATCCAAAAGCTGATGATGGTTTATTTCTTGGATACTCCTCTATACCCAAGGCGTTCATAGTATTCCATAAAAGCAGACAACTTGTTGAAGAAACAATAAATGTCAATTTTGATGAATCACGTTCAACAAACTCTATTCTTGTTCCTGAAGACGACGAAGAACTGAACAACTGGGTGAAGTCTCACTACGAGGAACCCGAATCATATTTCAGTGCTCCTCCATGCACTGAAACCAATGATGATGATGAACCTCATATCATTCCCACTATGATTAATAATAACAATGCTTCCTCCACAATAATAAGTTTTACTCCAATTAATCATATTCCTTCTTCTGAAACTTCAAACAACGATTCATCATGGTCAAGTATCAAACTCTACTCCAGAGAATGATAACCCTACTGGATCTTCACCAAGGATGTTAAGAAATTCTGAGCAAGTCGCTGAATCTATTGTTGATCAAACTCCTCAACTACCTGCTTAGTGATGGACTTGAGATCATCCCATCGATTAGATAATAGGTGATCCAGGTATAGGTATTAAAACCCGACGGGAGTATGGGTAATATCTTTCTCTTTGTTAACTTTATTTCTGTTTTAGATCCTAAGAAAATCGATGAAGTTATCACTGACCCCGATTGGATCAGTGTTATGCAACAAGAACTGACTGAGTTTTAGAGAAACAAAGTCTGGAATCTTGTCCCTCGTCCATCTGGTAAAACTGTTATTGGCACCAAATGGGTGTTCCGCAATAAGTTAGATGAAAATGACATTGTTACCCGAAACAAGGCCCGACTTGTTGCCCAAGGATATAGACTGGAAGAAGGTATCGATTACGATGAAACCTTTGCTCCTGTTGCAAGGTTAGAAGCAATTAGACTTTTCCTAGCCTACGCAGCCCATAAAGACTTTAAATTCTTTCAGATGGATGTTAAGAGTGCTGTTAGACTTTATTTGTATGTAAAAGTATGGATCAGAACACATCTTGAAGAACAAAGTAAACTCTCCCGAAGCAAGTCTCTCTAGAAGAAAGCCACTTCAGAAGTGTAGTTTAGAAGCTACAATGACAATCCAAAAGATTGAGCATCTTCTGGATATTACTTAAGAAACTACGTGCGTTCCTATATGACGTGGCAAGTCATGCCTTCCGTGCGTAACTGAATCTGTTAGAAGACTTTCTTATGTGTCAATACGTGATAGTCTAGCTGATTGACTTTCTATTTGTAATAGTATAAATAGAGAGAGCCATTACTGTATTGAACGTCAATTGTCTTGGAGAGAACGTAAGAGCTTAATCGGTATTTCCAGTATTGTAAACATTGGCATCTTGAGTGAAATACAAATTATCATTTGTGATTCATATTGTTATTCTCTTACATTACTGTTTGCATTTTAGTTTGATTCTTGATTATATCTGCTTCCGCTAACTGTTTATTCTACATTCATAATCAAAATCATTTGAGTATAAATGGGGATCTGGGTTCCGACAATTGGTATCAGAGCCTGATAATCAATCTATTGATTATTCGATCAAATCTAGTTTGGAGGAATTCCCACTCAACTAGAATTTTACTTGTTTTTAAACTACTGCTTTTAATTGTACCCTGTTTTATGAGTTTTAGTGTTATTATACATTTTTCTCAAAATTCAGTGGTAATTATGGTTTAAATCTGAGTTTTGTTATTCATCGAAAATTGTTTCAAGTTCAATAAATCAAAATCACTTTTTTCTCGAAATTTTCACACTCTGTTTTCCTGTAAAATGGCAAATTCAAATCTGAATGCTATGTACAGTTCTGGTTCTCTAACAAAACCTCCTACTCTACTTTGGGATGAATATCCCCAATGGAAGATATGCATGATTAACTTCTATGAAGGCTTAGATCAGGATCTATACTCTTCAGTGCTAAATGGTCCTTATGTTCCAGTCACTACTATTCCTCGCATACCTGTCACTGCTACTACTGAAGAAACTCCAGCAAGGAAAATTCTAAAGGATAGAAATGATTGGAATGAAGAAGACAAAAAGAAGAATGAAGTTTATCAAAAGGAAAAACAACTCCTTATCATGGCAATCCCCAATGATATTTTCCAATCTCTGGATCAATGTGATTCTGCAAAAGAATTGTGGGATCAACTCGCAAATCAAATTGAAGGTGGAGCCAAGATGAAGAAAAATAGAAGAGCTCAAGCTCTAAATGAGTATAACAGTTTCCAAGCTCTTTCAGAAGAAACACTTGAGCAGACTTACCACAGATTCAACACATTGATAAAATCAGTGCAAGAGATGTGACATAATTAGATCACAGGAAGATAACAATGTTCTATTTCTTAAACGTCTAAATCCTGAATGGTCAAATCCGTCAATGTCGCTACAAGCAAACCGGGATCTGGAGCAGTGGTCTTTGCTTGATGTGTTTGGTACTCTTCAGGCTCATGAGAAGGAGGTACAACAAAAGAAAGTAAACGTTGGTGGTCCCTTGGCTCTCATATTTGAAACCAGAGGGTCAGGGAGAAGGAATAGAGAAGCTGAGAAGAAAGGGAAGAGCAAAACCTTAATTTCAGAAGCTGATACAGAAGCTGGTCTTTCTGGATCAGAAGATGATGAGATCAGTGCTTTTGTTGAGTCTCTGACTCTTATTACCAAACAATTCACCAGAAAGTTTGGTAATCGTTCATTTCAAAGCAAAGGAAGATATGACAGCCGAAGTGAACGCCCAACTCAAACTTATGCACCCAAACAAGAAAGTACACGGGTTGAGAAGACAGAGGCAGAGAAGAAAGAAGCAGAGAAAAAGAAGAAGAAGGATGTGTGCTATAGATGCGGCAACCGGGCCATTACTCAAAAGACTACAAATGAGCTCTAGTCAAAGATCAGATGTACTACAAGAACAAATACAAGTACAATGTTGACGAGAGAGCTAAATATGTTGAGCACGAAAACTGGTGTTCAGATCAGTCAAGCGATGCAGAAGCTATGTTTTATGGGATGGCCACGACAAGTGATGCAGAAGATCAGATCTCTGAAACACCGGTTTGCACTACTTCTGAACCTTCTGAACTTGAGCAAACCATTTTAAACCTGACTTTTGATTTTGAAAATTTAAAACAGAAACTTCAAAACGACAGGAAAATCAGAAAAGATCTTGAAAAATCCCTTACTCTTGTCGAAAAAGAGAGAAATATTTTTAAAAGAGAAATGAATATTCTTTCAGAAAAAAAACAGGAACTGTCTGTGGAAAATGAAAATACTTCAAAACTCAAAAAATCCACAGAGATGTCTTTAAAAGAAGAAATGAATGAGCTTAAAAAGCTCTGAAGGCTAAGAACAAGGAGATTGAAGCCAAAGAGAGTGACACATTGATCTTCAAAAAAAGGAGCTCTTGATTAAGAATTATCAAGATGCTCAAAATGTGCATGAATAAATTAATACTCAAGTCGGGAAAACAGGTCTTGGTTTCGATGATCTGGACCCCTATACTTGTAAAAAGAGATCTACTTTAGATTTTGTATATTGTATGGGAAAAGAACAAAAACTTGCTTTTCCTGTTATGTATGAACAATCAGTTTTCAAAAGGTCAAAATATGAGAATGGATATCAAGTGAGAAAACTCAAATATAAAAACATTAATTATTCTTCTGAAAGAATGAGTGAAGTTGACCTTAAAGAAATTCAGAAGAAGAATAATATTTTTCACTTTGGTTCCTTTACTTACATCATTTTAAATCCTGAAGCTGATGAGTTCATCCCTACAAATACAGAAGAAGAGCTAAGACTCAAGTATGAGAAAGATCTTCTTATTGCTCTGGATGAGTGTACTACTCAAAACAGTACATATTTTAGAACTATATCCAATCAAAAGGAAACACCAGAAACATCTATATCTTTTGAAATCCATCAAGGGATAATTCCCTGCTCTTTTATTGACCTAAATCTTTGTCAAGAAAAAGATAATGATGAGTTTGATGTCTATCCCTAGGAATCTGAAGATCAAAATTGTGATGATTTCTTTGATGCAGAGAAATATCTTGATAATTTTGAAAATAATATGCCTACTACTTACATCCCTATCAAGCATATAAATTGCATGACGATTCCTACCGGTCAAGGTTCCACACGGGATATCCACAACCATGCCATGGATTTGATGTCTCTCACAAGCACACGACCATCCATTCATGAGGAGACACCGGAAAAAGACGATATCTTATCCTACGAATTGAAGAAAAGGTTGTTCCCTTCATAATGGAATCACTTCGAGAAATCCGTAAGGACCCTGAAAAATCGACAACAGATTTTGAGCCAACAACTGAAGCACCCGGAGTCGAAGAACCAGAAACCGAAGCATCCGTAGGCGAGCCAGTTGATGATACCCCCGTTATTCCAACACCCATTATCGGTCTTGAAAAGATCTCCGACAAGAAATGTGACGACATCCTAATCGTGACTACTAGAGAGTAAGAGAGGGAAGAAGACGAGAAGAAAGTTGAAGTTTTTCAACCTACCGTTATCAAAGGGTTAGTGAGTGCAGAAAAAATCAAGGTCGAGATTCCGAAGAAGTAAACGAGACTCCGGAACAAATCGAGTCAGTCACCGGTAAAGTTTCTATAACTTATTATCCTTTCAAGTTAGATAAAGTCTCTCTTGTATGGAGGCGGTCACGAACTCATCCTTTGGAGCTTGAAAACTAAATTATGGGCCCGAACGTTGTGAAGAAAAGAATATATTATGAGTCGGGTGAAGATGTGTTTCAAGTAAACTCGAGGTTGATTTCTTTTCAAGTGAGGGTGTCTGATGTAGGGATAGTTCGAGAGTTCACAAGGCTCTTTTTCTATCTTTGGAAACGAAAGAAACGATCTCGAAGGATGCCCGGAAGTTGGCATCGAAAGGGTTGCAATAGAGGTCGAATAACAAGTCGATCAAGGAAGCAAGGACGAAAGCCCTTCCCAAGTGGGTTGAGCCGCTTGGAATCGTTTTACAAGATTTGATCCTTTTAAGTTTCCTCAATCCTTTTAGTTTCCTTAATTAATTAATAATTCTTTTATTTTAATTATTAGTTTTAGGTAATTATCTAGTTCCCTCATTTGATAAGAATTATTAGTCTTTCTCTTGATTATCTTTTAGATTATAAATAGGGTACAATATTTTCATTGTTTGATTAAGATTTTGATTAATAAAATTTGTTCTCTTTGAGATTGATTTGAGTTTTCTCAATATTTCGTAGTTCTTACGCTTGTAAGATCCATTATCTTTTGGATTTGACGTTTGTCGATCCTTTGCGCGTTTCCTACTGCGTCAATAGGCTACTAATGGAAAGTTAAAGCTTAAGACAATAAGAATGTTCCACGTGTAAAATAGTTGTAACAAACTTTGAATGGGAACGATTGAGTGCATGAGCTTTAGTCTTGTGCATTTGCAAAAATTGGCAAGACTAGAAGGATGACCATAAGCAAGGCAGGGCCTCTGGTTCGCCATGATGATCTCTTGGTTACCGCTTCTCATTCCTCATTGATGGTCTTCTGGTCTTCCTACACTTTTGGAGTTTTTCATACTTTTACATATAACAAAGATGGAGTCTAACAAGAAACTTACCAATGCCCTTTCCCGAGCTGAAAAGAGCAAGTAGGCATGAATTGAGTTGGATAGAAAACATGATTTGAAATATCAACACATAATGAAGGTGTCAAATGTGTTATGTTAAATTGGATCACATTGTGTTTCTAAATTTTGTGTTGAGGTTTTATTTAACTGTTGAGCTTCTTTTCTTTTTGGTATTCTTTTTATTTTCGTAGTACAAAAAGCACTTGATAATCATCTGACTGATGTTCAAAGGCATCATGAGTAAACCATATATAGAAGAAAAATAAAGATAAGAGATGATGTTGCAATTGAAGAGGCCAAAAGAAAGCAAAAGGCTCTTCATGAAGAAAAAACGCGTCAAGAAAAATGAAATTTGAAGAGGTTTTTAAGATGGTAGCATCTCATTCGAGAGATCATTGATCGAAGTGACGTGAAGATATATGCAAAGTTTGATCAGAAGAAAATCCAACAGATCCCCTTACGAAACCTATGAGTTAGAGCAAACATGATGCTCACACTACGGTAAAAGGCTTGAGGTTTTGTAATACGTTGATTTGATCTGTATTATAAACTTTCATTTTATTTGAACATTAAAACAGTTATGTTTTTGCATATTATGGCATATTGGATATGAATATTTACGTTAAATATTTATGTGTTCTTTATTAGCATGTTTAAAATATCCTTAAACAAATCATATTATTTAAAATTGTCCTTGATCGGTTATTACTAGGAGACTAGTAATAAATCAAGATCCTTGTGAAGTCTGATCGTGGTCCAAGATGGAAGTGCACTAGGTATAACCAGAGTCACATGCACTTTTTGGTGCACAAACATTAGATAAGACCCACAGTCATGATTGCTTCATAGATTGGTGTCATAAAGCCTGGTATGGTAAACATTCTTATTCTAGACTAGAGATGTGCATTTGGACCTAATGCATATGGAGTATTACACTTTGATTTGGTCTAACGTTACACTTAACCGGTAATCACAAGGGCTACATTGGGTATAACATGAATTGTTTATAAGTCATGTATATGCAATATGGAATTTGCTTCTCTCAAGAGGATAAAGATACTTTTGGGACCTTCAATAACATAGTTTGATATATACATGGACATGTATAAGTGGATTAATAGAAGTAAAGCACTTGGTTGATCAAATATGTTGGAATTGAGAAACTTAATTTTGTACTTCAAAGGATGAGATATATATATACCATAAGTTCAAGTCAAAATATCGTGAAGTAAAAAGATAACAAATGATTCTAACATATGATTGATTGAGTAAAGCAAATTGCTCGAGGAAAGCACATTTACACAGCCTTGAGGGCAGTGACATGTTGCTAGACGCTTACTACTGTCTGTATTATTGTGTATCGTGTGTAAGTGGGAGAATTTAAGTTTTTATATTCCTACGACACACGTCGCACAAAAACACTGCCATTTTGTATGTAAACCTATAGTAGCACACAAAGAATACATATACTTCTATTTACCAGAAACCCAAATTACGTAATGATGATAATTACGATCTGTTAAAAGTATAATTATGATAATTACAGGATATTATATATACAATTATGTTTATGATGAATATATATATATATATATATATATCAAAGTTCATTTATGAACTCATTTTTCATTACGAACGTGAGGACAAAAGAGAGCGCGACATGTGTTCTCGGTGTCTACATTCGGTATGAATAACGAAGGGCATTCAATATGAATAATGATAGTTAAGTTCATAAACTATTCAAAACGGATGATACAATATTCAGGCCATGTTTGGCAAACTAGCTGATAAGATAGCGGGTAGCTGATAAGCTAGCGGATGACTGATAAGCTAGCTGATAGCTTATAAGCTAACTGGTAGCTGATAAGCTAGCTGATGAAAAAATCATGTTTGGCAAAACTAGCATATAAGAATGTAAAACTACCAAAAAGGGTATATTAAAAAATAAAAATAAAAATTAATAATTAATATTAATGAGGGTTATAATTGGAAAAAATGACAATAAGCTCTCAAAACGCTACTCCAAGTAGCGTTTCAATAAGCTAGCTTATGGTTTGTCAAACGTGTACTCTGAAAATAAGCTAGCTTATTTTTGCCAAACATAGCCTCAGTATGAATAACGCAACATTCAATATAAATAACACACGATCATGATCCATTCATGATGAATAACCCGTGGACACAGGGGACTCGTGTCGCACTATCCTTTGTCCTCATATTCACAACCAAAACTCGATTTTCATTTGAAGCCGCCCCTATATATATCCACACAAACAAATCCAAAACTTTATTTGAACTATAGTTTATCTATGATGAAAGAAATCACATATAAAAATTAGGTGATGGGTCTATGTCTAAAAGGTTAGTTAATCTTTCAAATTTATTAGCTATCAGATAAGAATAGAAAATAACCCTTTTATTTCTTTTCTATAACACATACTAGATTAAGGTTTTGGTCTAGTAACCGATAGAGGCCAAGTGTGTTCAAGCGTGGATATGCAATAGAGGATATGTCTCGATTTCCAATTCCTCTGTCAGAACCTACACCAATCTAAAAGGCATTCTCTAAAACACCTTATGCGTTGTTTTATATTTGTTTTAAATGTCATTGGATCCGACTTAGAATTCATTTCCAAAAGAGTTTTCTGAATAATATAACCTTAAAACTATTTTCCATCGACTTTTAAAATGTTACAAAATTATTTAAAACCCTACATCCTTCATTTCTTATTAGTCATTTCCGGCATGAGAGTTAGATTGAAGAAGTAAAAGATGCCACTTACCATATAATTACATTTTTTTAATCATAAATATAAGGAGAACATAGACCTACGATAAAAATATAAGGAGAACATAGACCCCATTTGCAAAGAAAGCATGGATTAAAATCAAGAAACAAATCGAAAAAATAGTGCTCACTGGATGTTGTCGGATGCATAATGGATTTGTGGACTCATTAGATGATGATGTTGGTACATGGTATAGATGTTTCCACGATGGTTGTTTAAGTGGAGATTAGAGTTTGCTGAAGTTGATCTAAAGGCAATTGGATTTTTTTCCGGTTCAGTTGGTTATAATTTTGGTTTCTAATTTTGTTTATGCTTTCATTGTAATTGTAACTCTTTGGGACGACTAAATCAATTTCCCTTCTTGTTTCAGTAAAGTTCAATCAATAATGAATCTAATTTTTACTTCAATTCCTTACGTTATATATTGTACTTGATTGCATCCTATTGCATTGCACGGGTACACAACTAGTATATATATAGTCAAGTTCATATTAGAATAATAATCAAATAAGAGCATATGAAAACAGTCGAATCACATGTGATTTTACACTAAAAATCACATGTGATTCCCGCGACTTGGGTCGTGAGTCATGTCACTCGCACACTCATGTGTTGACTGCTAGTGTAAAATAAATGTGATTTTGCACGTGATTTGGTTGTTGCCCGTTTTCGTGTTCCCTTATCTGGTTATTGTTCTCGTTTGAACTTCCCTATATATATACATATATATATATATATAGAAAGAGAGAGAGAAGAAAGTTCAAATAAAAACTCATTTTTCATTGCAAATATGAGGACAAAGGAGAGCGTGACACGTGTCCCATTCAGTATGAATAACAAAAATGAAGTTCATACCCTATTCATAATGAATGATACAACATTCGGTCTGAATAACACAACATTCAATATGAATAACACATGCCCATTATCTATTCAGGATGAATAACCCTTGGGCACAGCGACTCGTGTCACATTCTCATTTGTCCTCACGTGCGCAATGAAAGACGAGTTTTTATTTGAACCTGCCCCTCTATATATATATATATGTGTGTGTGTGTATGTATATGGGGGCAATTCGAGGAAGAACTGATTAGTTTGTAGAAACTGTAAGAACCAATATTAACCACAAATCAATGGTTAAGTTAGGAAACTTATAATTTGGTAATTTTGATTAAAATTTTATTGAAAGGGAATTTTAGTATTTTAAACTCTCCTCCCTCCGTCCACAGTCCATCGTAATACAATTATGTGTGATACCAATTTGATACCCTGGGTGTGATACACAAATACATATAAGATGCATTGTAATAACCACTGTGATAACCGTTGTATTACCCATTGTGATACCCAATTTTACCAATTTACCCTTTATGCTATTTTAGTAAACAACATTAATTATTGAAAATGATTGGTCCATATTAGTTCTTAAAGTTTCCACAAAATAATCAGTTCAAAATTGATTAGGCCCCTATATTTTACAATACCTGGTGAGGATGGTAAGGTAGATGAATATTACCCGATAAATGAGGGAGAATGCTTTTATATAAAACATTCTTACCAACAATCCATTTTTATGGTCGAAAATGTTACCCGATAAGGCAAGTGAGGGTGGTGACTCTTGCCGGTAAGCGCTTACTTGGTAAGTGTTTAGTAAACGACTCTTTAATACTTATTAATACGTTTACACTATAAAATTAACTCTTAACAAACCAAATAAGCATGTTCATAAAACACGATAAACGTTGAATCCTAATTATACGGAAAATATTCAATAAAATTGATAACCAACAGAAGTCTTTAACGTTTTCTCAAAACCAAACAAACTTAAACAAGATTGAAAGATATGATAAAAAGATGTATTACGCTGCATTATTCGTGTACACTTCTAGTTTTATTATATACACATATCAATAAACATGTTGGTTCCAGATTATCTTCTTCACAGATTAATCGATTGATTCATAAACAGAGTATAAGCGGAAGCAATTTATATCAATTAATCAACAGTAATAAGATTCGATCAAAGATTGAGAAATAGATTAACAATGTATTATAACCTGAATGATGATTACAGATACATGGAATGAAGCACAGTTAGTTCTTTAATATCACGATTTCAATCGACAACTTTTACAATAGAGAAAAGATCTATTTATACAAATAGAATAAAGTAAAAGTCTACATCTTAACTATTACAAACTGACACGTGTGAAAGAAGGGAGCGTGTAACAAACTAGTCAGTTGCAAAAGGTAGACATCCTTGATGTATGTGCCACGTCATATTTTTCATCTTGTGGTTCATACTTTCAAAAGTGTAACAATCTCCCCCTAAGAATGCAACCAGAAGAATGAAATATGTTCAGAAAGGAGCGACCTCAGATACAATCTTTCCAATCTTATTTATGATCTCTCTGATTGATAATAAAGTTGAAAGCCTTTTGATCATCTTCTCAATAACCTCTGGATTGTGATTGTTAACATCAACAGAAATGAAGCTTCTTGCAATGTAAACGACCTCTGATGAGTATTTGTGTGCTTCTTTGATTCTGAAGAAGCTCTTTCTGTCTGCCCTTCTGAAGATCACCCCTTCCTTTGGGTCTATTAGCACTTTGCCGATTCTCATGTTGTTGATGCCTTCTAGATCTTCATTGGGTGCAGAGATAGCTAGGTTATCAACATTGTAATTGATTCCTATTTGAAAATATACCTGTCTCTTGTACCGGATGTAGGACTTCATGCATTGAATAATTCGAGAATAAGCAATTTGATCTTGATCATCACTTCTTCTAGTCATTTGAGCCTTCATGAATTTCTCCAGAAAGATAAGATCAGAGGGAAAGATGGACAATAGATCATTATCACAGAAGTAATAAGTCTTATTGTCTTCTCTGATAACCTCATAAATTGTGTACCATATTTCTGTATCTTCAAATGGTGAATGTTTTATTGCAGAGATTCGTTTGATAGGTATAGAGGTATGAACGTCCTTTCTCGCTTGTCTGTGTGCCATGAATTTGTCCTTAATAGCATCACTTACATTGTAGGCGTTTGAGAAGTTGGGTAACATGAGATAGATCTTCTGATATAGGAGCATACATGTACCTTTTTGTGATTTCCAGAATTGGAAGATCAATTCTTCCAAGTCTCTGCATTTTTTGTCTATTCTCTGCTGCTCGACTTGATGATCCTTCAACATTTACTTTTGCAGCTGCAACTCTTTCTCTTTCCATTTCTGCTTGAGCTTTTGATGCTTCTGCAGAGGCTCTTTCTGCTTCAGCTTTTGCTCTGATTTCAGCTTCAATTTGAGAAGCAGGGCTTTTTCTGCGTCAGCTTTTCCTCTTATTTCAGCCTCAATTCGTTCTTCTTCTCTTAGTTTGTTCAGGGCTTCAACTTTAGCCTTTGATGCCTCAGCTCTGGCTTTGGCTTCCTTTTCTTTGAATGTTGCAGCTTGAGTTGAGGAGGAATATGGTGTTTGTCTTGAAAAATAAGGCTTGCGTAGTCCAAGGGGCGATTAAAAAACAGGCCATACATTATGGTCAAAATGTTCCTGCTTGCTTGATCGAGAGACCCAATTTTACAAGTGAGACTCTTGTTCAGGATAGAAAAGAGGAGATTCCACATTGGGGATAACTGTTTTCTCTTGAATTCAGATAGTTTGCTTATGGGTTCATTGTAACCAAGAAAGAGGATGAAAGATAACAATGCCTCAGCGGATGGGTTCGATTCTAGGGCTGGATTTGGCACAAATTCACCATCAAGTAGTACCTGTGAAGGGGATAAATGAAAATACCTGGCTAATTTCTTCTTTGTAATGGGTATTTTCACTGCAGTATCAGGTTGATCAGGGTGACTGAAATTTCCAAGCAAGGTCTCATCATCTTTAATGTACATCGATTGCCACACTTCTTGAACATAAATTTCAGGAACATTCGGGTTTGTCAGGGTTAGGGCTCGGTTTAGTACATGTTGTTGTAGAAATTCAACCATGATTCTGAATTCGGATTGATAGGTATTAGGATCAAGAAGAACCTGCACATTGTTTGCTTTCAATGGAAGCTTGACAAACGGAGCACTATCGGCAGTGGAATCAACGAGACGTCCTTCGTCATCGTTAAGGGCTGGATTTGCAAGACGAGAAGCCATTGATGAGAGTAATGAGAATTGCAAGCAAGTTCGTGAGTAAGAATGTGAGCAGTAACAGTGGTGAGGAAGAAGATGGGTATTTGAAATTTGGGGATTTTATATGAGACCGATTTGGAATTGGAAGGGGTTTATGTATTGGGAGTAGAAGAAAACGGTTCAGGAAAGATGATGTAAGCACGCAGGCATGGATACATGCAGTCACACAATGAATGACACGTGGAAAGTAGGAGTGATGAGTAAGACACGATTTTTGAAAATAAAACTGAAGGGTTATCGGTCTAAAATCGGTTGATTATCCCAAAAGTAAATAAAAAGAAAATATAAAGCAATTTGTTGAGTAATTAAAGAAAATTAATTAAAGAACAAATTGAAATATATAAATCTGTTTATTTAGATTTAAAATCAATCATCTGGTAAAAAAAAATTGATCCAAATGAAAGTTTGATTTTTCATGAAAAAAAATAATAAGAAAAATTTAAAATTGAATATAGAAATTTTAAATAACCTTGATGGCAAGAGTTAATAAAAATGTAGATATTCAATAAAATTTTTGGAATATTTTGATTCATAAAAAATTTTGAAAAACATGTCAATTTTGAATCATCATTTAGTATAAGTTTGAAATGAATCATAGGCATTCTGAGAGACCTTGACGGCAAGAGAAATACAGAATAAGAAGATTCAGAAGAAACTTAGATGGATAAAAAAATTCATAAAACAGCTAGGTAACAACTTAAGTGAGAAACTCCCCTCTGAATGATATACTTCCCTTTGCATAATAGGCTCCCCCTTGAATGATAATCTCCCCCTTGAATGATCAGCTCCCCCTTGAATGATAAGCTCCCCCTTGATTGATAAGCTCCCCCTTGAATGATAAGTTCCCTCTTTGCTTCCGGGATTGGTGCCTTTCTGATATAACTTAGATGGAAAGGAATAAAAAGCAACAAAATAAAACCTAAACCAGAAGCGATCAGAGGTCTCTGAGTGCTTCTGGATGAAGTTCAGAAGACGATCAGAGATCTCTGATAACTTCTAAGAATAAAAATTACATGTTTAGCATTCCCAACTTGCTGATTAAAAACTTAAAACGCTTCTCATCCAGAGCTTTTGTAAAAATGTCAGCCAATTGGTAATCAGTAGAAACAAAATACATTTCTATGGTACCCTTTTCTACATGATCTTTGATAAAGTGATACCTAACATCAATATGCTTCGTTTTTTAGTGCTGAACTGGGTTTTCTGTAATGGTAATTGCACTTTCAGAATCACAGAGAATGGGAATCTTATCATAGATTAGACCGTAGTCTCTGAGTTGGGTTTTCATCCAAATGACTTGGGAACAACAGCTAGAAGCAACAACATACTCAGCTTCTGCAGTAGATGTTGAAACACAATTTTGTTTCTTGGATGTCCAGCTGATAAGTCGATTACCCAGAAGTTGACAGCTACCAGAGGTGCTTTTTCTGTCCAACTTACAACCTGCATGATCAGAATCTGTGTATGCCATTAAATCAAACCCAAAAATTTTAGGATACTAGAGACCCAATGAAGGAGTTCCCTTTAAGTATCTAAAAATTCTTTTGACAGCAGCCAAATGAGATTCTTTAGGATTAGTTTGATAACGAGCACAAAGACAAGTGGCAAACATAATATCATGCCTACTTGCTGTCAAATATAGAAGAGAACCTATCATACCTCTGTAACCCGTGATATCTACAGGTTTTCCAGAGGGATCGGGACCTAGTTTCATGCTAGGAGAGATAGGTGTTTTCATAGTTGATGAGTTCTGAAAATGGAATTTCTTTAACATGTCAGAGACATATTTTGCTTGATTAATAAAAATACCAGAGGTACTTTGTTTAACCTGAAGTCCAAGAAAGAAAGTTAATTCTCCCATCATACTCATTTCAAATTCGGTTTCCATCAACTTAGGAAACAACTCAACTTCTGTTTGATGAGTAGAGCTAAAAATTATGTCGTCCACATAAATTTGAACAATAGTTAACATACCTTTGCCTCTTTTGATGAAAAGTGTGGTATCAATTTTACCTTTCTCATATCGTTTGCTGATCAGAAATTTGGATAAACGTTCATACCAGGCTCTGGGTGCTTGCTTTAAGCCATACAGTGCTTTGTCAAGAAGAAAAACATATTCTGAATGTCTTGAATCTTTAAAGCCAGCTGGTTATTCAACATACACTTCCTGTTTGAGATGTCCATTTAGAAATGCACGTTTAACGTCCATTTGATAGACCTTAAAGTTCTTGTAGGCAGAGAATGCCAGAAAAAGTCTTATCGCCTCTAGTCTCGCAACAGGAGCAAAGGTTTCATCATAATCAATACCTTCTTCTTCACAATATCCTTTTGCCACCAGACGAGCCTTGTTTCTGATCACAATACCGTCCTCATTCTTTTTATTTCCGAAAACCCACTTAGTACCAATGGCTACTTTGCCTTTTGGTAATGGTACTAAGTTCCAGACTTTGTTACGCTCAAATTGAAGTAACTCTTCCTGCATTTCTTCTACCCAACTAGGTTCGGCTAAGGCTTCATGAACTTGCTTTGGTTCAATTAAACTTAGAAAGTTAACATAGAAAGCTTCATTTGCTGTGGCGGATCGTGTTTTGACACCCTCAGAAGGATCACCAATTATGAGATCTGGAGTATGTGATTTAGTCCATTTCGTCATCCTTGTTTGTGATATTGGTTGAGCTTGAACTTCGGTGTCAAAAGATGAGATAACTTCATCCGGGAATACTGATTCTGAACCTCTTGATTCTAAAGTCTCCCCCTCAGATGATGGAACAAAAGAATCTTCTGGACAATCAGATGAAACAGGAACAGAAGGAATTGAAGAGCAAGGTTCAGAAGAAGTAGGATCAGAGAAAGTTATGTCAGAGGCGTGAAGAACTTCAGGTATGTTGAAAGAAGGATTAGTTACAGTAGGTTCTGACTCTTCGCCCAAAAAGTCTTGAAAAAGGGCATCAATCTCGGATTCTCTGGATCCTGAAAGAAAGTCAGAAGTAACAGTATTAAATTTGAGTTCTGAAGAAGAATATTCAGAAGTCAGTTGAGTTTGATCATCAAAATCAACGTTAATGCTCTCCATAACTGTTTTAGTTCTTAGATTAAAAACACGAAAGGCTCTGGAATTTAAAGAATAGCCTAAGAATTTTGCTTCATCTGATTTTGGATCAAACTTGCCAAGTTTGTCTCTGTCATTTAAGATAAAACACATGCAGCCAAAAATATGAAAGAATTTGACAGATGGTTTTCTTTTGTTAATAAGCTCATAAGAGGTTTTGAGATGCCTCTTGTCAATTATGGAACGATTCTGAGTGAAACAAGCAGTGGCTACAGCTTCAGCCCAGAAGTGAATTGGGAGTCCAGAAGCTGCTAACATTGTTCTGGCTGCTTCGACTAAGGTTCTGTTGCGACGTTCAACGACACCATTCTGTTGGGGAGTACGTACAGCAGAGAAGTTCTGAGAAATTCCATTGGCAACAAAGTATACTTCAAGTTTGGCATTCTTGATATCGCTTCTCAGCTGTTGAATCTTTTGGTGTAAAAGAACTTGGATTCTGGTCATCATGTTTTGAAGGACAATAGGAACTTCTGACTTTTGTCGAACAAAAGCAAGCCAAGTATACCTGGAAAATTCATCAATAAGTACCAGAATATACTTTTTACCAGAAAGACTCTGAATTGCAATTGGACCACAGAGATCGACGTGTAGCAATTGCAAAGGTCTTCTGCAAGAGTGATCACTTTTTGTTTTATGAGATGCTCGTTTTATCTTTCCCATTTCACATGCAGGACAGATGTGATCTTTTTGAAAATGAACTTCTGGAAGTCCAGATACCAAATTATGTTTTACAAGCATCTCAAGATTATCAAAGTTTAAGTGAGACATTTTATGATGCCAGAGCCATGCAACTTCACTCTTTTTGGAAATAAGACATAAGGTTTCCTTACCATCCTTGGAGGTAAAATTCATCATGTATAGATTACCTTTTCTGTCTGCTCTCCAAAGTTCCTCACCTGCCTTAGAAAATAAGTAACAATGTTTTTCATCAAAGACGACAAGTATCTTAGAATCACATAGTTGACTTACACTTAGGAGGTTATGTTTCAAACCAGAAACATGAGCTACTTTAGATAAGGTAATATTACCTTCCTGTAAAGTACCATAGCCCTTAATTTGACCCTTACCATTATCACCAAACGTTACAGCTCCACCACTTTTGTCTTTAAATTGGGAGAGTAAGTTTCGTGAACCAGTCATGTGCCTCGAGCATCCAGAGTCAAGATACCAGATATGCACATGCTGTTTCTGCAATCAAGATCAGAGTTTCTTAGGTACCCATACCATTATGGGTCCTTTAACCTTAGTTTTTGGCTTATCAGCCTTTTGCTTTTGATTTGATTTGACAGAAGGTAAAGACGTATTCTTTGGATTTTTTGTTTTTCTATTTTGCTTTATTTTATTTTTATTGAAGTACGAATGGTTTGCAGTGAAGGAATTTGAAGTTTGTGAGAAAAATTTCTGTAATTTCAAGAACAGAGAAAAACATTCAGAATTCTGAAACATAGAAGAGTTTATTGAATTTTCATTCTGACAATGATAATTACAATTATTCTTAGATCTGTCTTTTCTAGTATCAGTTGTTCTAAAGAACTTCCTATCTAGACTAGACGTATGTTTAGAATCTGAAGTATTCTTCAGTGGAGATTTCCTCGGATTTACCTTCTCAGAAGCTTTTGAATTTACTGAAACAGGAACAGAAATATTAGATTTCCATTTACCTTTCTGAACATAAGAAAGTTTTGGAGGATAAGAGTTAGGAAGTTGGATAGGAATTTTCTTTTTAAGTTTTTCTTCTTTTTCAAGATCAAGACTAGATTTAGCTTTCAGACACATTCCTATAAAATCTGGATGTATAAAAACAGGTTTTCGTTGTTCAGAGGGAACAGAGAAAATCGGAATTTCACTTGAATTGATTTTAGCATCCATTCTAGAAGCTCTTATCTCCAGAGATTCATTTGTAAAGAGAAAAGGAGCGTCTTTGTTTTTTATGATCTCTGGAGTTTTAGCATAATTGGAAGATTGATGTTCAAGATGAGAGAGATATGTGTCAGAATTGTCAAAGAAATCCTCACTTTGATCATCATTCTCCCATGGATATGTGATTTCTTCTAAATCCTCTTGAGTTTTAGAAAGATTTAAATCAATAAATGAACAAGGAAATATCTCTGGATTATTCTCTAACTTTTGTTCGTCATTCTCAAGTTTAAAACAATTATCCAGAGTCAAGAGAAGATCTTTTTCAAAACTCAGTCTTAATTCCTCCTCTGCTTGAATAGGAATAAACGCATCAGCCTCTGGATTCAATTTTGTAATAACACTTGAACCAAACTTGAAAATATCATCCTTCTTCTGAATTTGATTTAGATTAATATTGGTCTTTTCAGAAGAATATGTAATGTTTTTAAACTTGAGTTTCCGTTGATGATGACCATTTTCAGTTTTAGATCGTTTAAAACATGATTGTTCAAAAATAATTGGAAACACAGGCTTCTGTTGTTGTCCTATACAAAAAACAGAGTTTAAACCAGACTCCTTTTCACACGTATAGGGATCTAAATCTTCAAAGCCGATTCCAGATCATCCTACTTGTGTATTAATTTTCTCATGAACTTTTTGAGCATCCAGATATGTTTTAATCTGGTGCGTTTTGTTTTGAAGTTCAACGTACAGAAATTCTCTTTTTTTTTTTGAAAATAGTTTTTAAGTGCTACAGAATTTAATCTGTCACTTTCCTTAACTTGAATTTCCTTATCTTTTTCTTCCAGTAGTTTCTTATAACTCAATTGCTCCTTTTTTACCAAAACTTCTGTGTCTTTCAAGGTTTTAGAATTTTTTTCTTTTTCTATCTCAAGTTCCAGTTTTTCTTCTGTTAAGATATCCATCTCTCTTTTGTAAATATCTCTTTCCCTTTGTGTTGTGGAAAGAGTTTTCTCAATATTTTTTCGTAACTTCTTTTCAATTGTAAGCTTTTGCTTAAGTTCTTCAAAATTGTTTGATAAAAGCACAATTGTATTCTCAAGTTCAGAAGATTCAGAAAGATTACTAACCGGTGATTCAGAAGGTTGTTCTTCTGATTCATTTGTACTTGCCATTCCACAGAACATGGCCTCATCACCGCTGGATTCATCTCCAATCCAGTTTTCTTTCTCAGCATAGTGGGCTCTTTCAGTAACATTATACTTGTATTTATTTTTGTAATATGTTTTGTCTTTCTCCAGAGCCCCTCTGCAATCCTTCGAGTAATGACCCGGTTTGCCACATCTATAACATACATCTTTCTTTTTCTTCATTTCCTCTTCCTTCTTTTCTGCCTCAGTCTTCTCAGGTCTCTGAATCTCTTGTTTAGGAGCATAGTTAGAGCAATCAGACCTTCTGTTTCCTTGAAATGCCCTATTTCCAAAACGGTTTGTAAACTGTTTGGTAATAAGAGCCAAGGAATCAGCAAATGCCTTTATTTCATCATCCGAATCAGAATCTTCTTCTGGAACAGTTTCTGACATGAATGCCTTGTTTTTCACTCTTCTATCTACACTTTTTCTTCTGGTAGCTCCCTTTGCTTCAGAAATCAAGGCCAGAGGTCCACCTATGGTTGTTTTCTTTTGCACAACCTCCTTTTCATGAGCTTGAAGAGTTCCAAATACATCGTGTAGAGACCATTGCTCAAGATCTTGATTAGCTTGTAGTGACATGGATAGATTTGACCATTCTGGAATTAATCTCTTTAAGAATAAGACATTATTGTCTTCTTTTAATCGAACAATATCACATCGTTTACATAGATTTATCAGATTATTAAATCTATGAAAAGTCTGTTCCAGAGATTCATCTGAAATGGCCTGGAAGCTGTTGTATTCGTTCAGCGCTTGAGCCCTTTGATTTTTCTTCATTTTAGCACCACCTTCCAGAAGATTTTCTAACTGATCCCATAATTCCTTAGCAGTATACAGGAATCCAGAGATTGAAAAATCTCATTTGGAATAGCCATGATAAGAAGAATTTTTGCCTTTTTAGCAAGTTCAACATTGGCCTTTTCCTCATCATTCCAATTTTCCCTTAGCTTTGGAACTTTTCGTGCAGGTATTTCAGCAGTATTGGTAGTAGCAGGAACTCTTGGAACTGTAGTCATTGGTATGAAGGGACCATTTTGAACAATAGGATAAAGTTCAATGTCCAATCCTTCATAGAAATTTATCATTCGAATCTTCCATTGTGGATATTCACCACGAATAAGAGTTGGAGGTTTGGTCAGAGAACCAGAGGTGTACACAGCATTCAAATTTGAATTTGCCATTTTTAAGATCGAGAAGTATGTAATGACAGATTTGAGTTGAAATCTAGAACAAGTAAATTTCAATTGATTTGAACAACAAAATTTTACTAATTCTTCAAAATTTTAACTACAATTACCACTGTTTTAGATAGAATTGCTATAAATCTTCGTAGAACAGGGTGGAATTATGAACACTAGTTAAAACAAGAGATTACTGAATGAATGAAGTGAGATTTTCCAAATTGAGATCTAATAATCAATAGATTGATTATCAGGCTCTGATACCAATTGTTGATTCCAGATTCTCTTCTTCACAGATTAATCGATTGATTCATAAACAAAGTATAAGCGGAAGCAATTTATATCGATTAATCAACAGTAATAAGATTCGGTCAAAGATTGAGGAACAGATTAACAATGTATTATAACCTGAATGATGATTACAGATACATGGAATGAAGCACAGTCAGTTCTTTAATATCACGATTTCAATCGACAACTTTTACAATAGAGAAAAGATCTATTTATACAAATAGAATAAAGTAAAAGTCAACATCTTAACCTATTACAAACTGACACGTGTGAGAGATGGGAGCGTGTAACAAACTAGTCGGTTGCAAAAGGTAGACATCCTTGATGTATGTGCCACGTCATATTTTTCATCTTGTGGTTCATACTTTCAAAAGTGTAACAGATTTGGATTTGAGCTTTATTAATCTTAAGAGATAGATGAAAGAATAAAGTGTTGGTTTTATTTTCTAAAGGTCACCATTTGAGCCCCAGTGGCATGGCGAATGAAGATTTTACCATACTACTAGTTCGCGTTTTCCTACACTGAAAAAAAAGGACCTAAGAGAAGAGCGTCTTCTCTTAGCTTTCTTCCTCCCGCACCCGCCGCCGTCCAACCCGCGTTAGAGGGGAAGAAAAATGGAGAGAGAAAGAGCAGATGGATTATATTCCCTATATCGAACACTCATTCCTATCTATGGATAGAAAGATCTTCGTCAAATACCAGACTTTTCCTTTTTTTTTTTGTTTTTTTAGAATTCCTCATATCCAAGGCAACTTATCACAAGCACCCCACCCCATACGACTTGTTGGGGGGTCGTCCGCCTTTTGAATCAAACAAAGTAAGTAGTAGGGGCTTCATAGCAACTTTCATTCTAAAGGAAAGCGAAGAACCCACTTTTAGTCAATAAGAGCCCTACTTCCCTCGAAAAACCTCATCACTGAAATTCAAGCGCAAACCCATTTCTTAGTCACCGGGCTGAGCGCACCTTTGGTACTTCAGTAAGGCGTTTGATAGTGACTTCTTTCGGGGCGACGAAAGGCTATTTCAATCTAGAAAACAGCCGGAAACTCGAGAGGGTCGCCTTTGGGAGCGTTCGTCAGTAACCATCACGACAACATAAAAAGGAAGGAGTGAGGCTAACTGAATCCAATCCATAAACCCGGAAACGAAACTAAGTTTGTTCCCTTTCGTCAAGTAGGTAAAGTAGGCATACGAACCACTTTAGCTTTGCCTTAGACTCCAAATTTGGATTGGACACTTGTTGAAAATCGTGATACAAAACAATGGGATGCAAAAGAGAAACTTCTAGAGTTTCTGACACGACCACACCTTATATTCATGAACAAATGTAAGGAATGTAACTTCGTATAACATAAAGTTTTCGGTGCTCTAACATGGATGCACCTTATATCTAAGCATGGGTG
Source organism: Silybum marianum (assembly GCA_036898165.1). Lineage (NCBI taxonomy): Eukaryota > Viridiplantae > Streptophyta > Magnoliopsida > Asterales > Asteraceae > Silybum > Silybum marianum. The sequence goes on along the minus strand of CM072542.1, from coordinate 15,530,887 downwards.
TGCATAATGTTACTTTACAAAACAAAAAGTTGTAGGTGTTCTGGTACAGTCGCACCTTATGATCAAGCATGAGTATTGTAATAATCTCAGTAGCTACTTTATATCGCTTCAAAACTCATGAGATTAAGTTAACTTTGGGACCTATGAAATTGCTATTTTGGAACAATGACTTGAGTATCCTTATATTAAGTTTACGGTTGTTACAGTAAATAGCCCTAAAGTTTGTAGGAACTTAAGTAATTCATGTGATTTTCCTACAACCTAGAAATCCAATAGGTTGAGTGGTTTATTTTCGAAAATTGAAATATTTATAAAGTATCTAAAACTGCAATATTATGAAATGGCATGCATAAGACATGAAGTGACTGTAAGGTCAATCTGGAAGCCCTATGAGCCATGTCTATTTTCAAGACGTGACTTAAGACAATAAATGTACTTATCTAAATTCATATAAGAATAATATATATATATATATATATATATATATATATATAACTCACAAAAAGTATAAAACATGAAGTTTAATTTCTTTTGATAAAATGTCAAAAGATATTGGTACAACAAGACTGCATTGTTCCAGCTATAGCGTGATGTTGCCTTAAAACACTACTAAATAGTATTACAAGACACCAAAAATGCATTTTGTAGGGGGTGGACTTGGTATGATACCAATTTTTTTCCCCTAATACCATGTACCAACCAATATTATACCAACTTTTTTCGGTTGATACCGATTTTGTACCAACTTAAAGTTAACATATATGAAAACTTGAATTTTGTTCAAATTTTTAGTTAAATTTTAAAAAATATAAGTTTTCGAATAACACATTTGATGTTTAAAATGTTTTAATTATAAAAAATGAAACTTGCAAACATTTAAATATTCAAACATAATAGAGAAAATTAGGATGTTTACTATCTAATATGTAAAAAATATAAGAACAAATAAATCGGTACCATAATATTACCATTATACACTACTTTTAATATGTGTACTAACCAAGTTTATATACTTGGTACAATATTTACCAACCGGATATAATTAGTATCAATTATTTAATGGTAAAGTAATATACATATTGATTGATTTGGTTTAGGTTGATGTAAAATTACCATCCCTAACATCTTGACATACTTTTATGCCTTTTAGATCATTGCTAAATAACAACTTGCTCAAGAGACGTTGCTTTAAAAAAATTGTCTTCGAAAAAAATTATTTACATGACTTTAAACTCCTTCTAAAAAACTTTAAAATAAAAATATTGTTTTTTTAGTAATTAGAGACTAAGGTCAAATTGGAATTACACTTATGAATTAGAATAAATAACATCTTGAGTACCGTCATGGTAGAGAACGATATTGGAAGCTTAGCTTAGTTTGAGTTGAGAAAATATTGTGAGATATTATACACAATTTGGTGTTCATTTTGTAATTTTTCTTTGATGTTTGGGTGTTCTTTATCAATAAAAGTTTATAATCTTAACCACAAAGGCCACAGATACCTGCTACATCATGCATTTAAATCAGATAACCCATCTACTCGTTCGAATCCATGAGCAAACAACTTGTGGCCACTAGGGAATTATCTCAGGACTGCATGCTTTAGCAGTCTTAAAATTGTCAGAGATTAGTCTAGGCAAATGTCTAGAATACCCTTTCCAAAAAAAATTATAATCTTTTTTGTATATGTACATCACCATACAGGTAGTGGAACCATGTAAATCTTTGTGTTTAATGTATTTCCAAAGTTATCTGGTTGACTGATCGTTGTGCTTTCGCTTTTATTTGTTTTTCGTATTCGTTGTTGATTGACATCACATACCTGATTATCGTTAAATAAATTCATTACTTTATGTACTTTTTAGGATATTTATGGTGTCAATTAATTGTCAAAACCCCAACAACACCGGTCAATAAAAAAAATTAAGTTAAGGACAAGATTTCTTGTCGAGAGTGATTAACTTTTAGAAAAATAGCATTTGATTTTTATAAAATATATGCCAAATTAAACATTTAATAGATATGAGATGTGGACATGGCTTTCACGAGACTCAAAAGGTAAGTTCATGGGGGTTTGGGTTCCCTATGAAACAAAACACGTGAACTATATTTTGGAAGGTTATGCGATCCCTTTTTTAACTCGTTCATTCTTTCGGGTATTCCCGTGACAACACTGTTCCTTTTATTTGATCTGATGGAAAATAATCAATTTTGTTTTATCATTTCTTATTCAAAATCAAAATGTAGTACTTTGAAACAGAGATTATCTTGGATTCCTATTTTATTGATCAATACTACAATTTTTTTTTATATATGTTTTGACTGATAATAGTAACGTACTAAATTGTAATATTTGACGATGTAAATATCAAGTTGTCAATAAATATTTTTTGACAAATAACATAACGTTATGGGGTTGGGTTTACGTGAAACTACATTTTTACTCTTGAATTTTACAGTAAAATATTGTGAAGTTAAAAAAATTTGAACTTTAATAACAAAACTACTACTGTGAAGTTTTCAATGTAAAAAGATACTCTCAAAACCAACCTTTTCTCGTTTAATACTAGGTCATGTTAAAATCAATAAGTTATTTTTAAAATTGGATAAGGAACAAGAAAATTGCTATGCCTGATTAAAAAAAAGTTATTCCTTACATTAAATACAAACTCATATAATTCTATGCATACTAGCCTTTATTTTAGAGAAAAAGGGTGTTTGATGCAATGTCAATAGCAACAAAATGATTAATTTTATATGTTCTTTTAAAAAGAAATTAGATTTAGAAAAACGTCCAAAAACAACAAATATAAATAGCTTAATTATTATTTTGGTAAAAAGTTAATTAGTGGTGATTTTCAATAGATCCCATATGAAACCAACACCCTAGAAGATCAATGTAATGAGACAATTTTTTGTCATTCAGTGGTTGAGGGTATTCGGATAACAATCGAATCATACGCACATGTCTTGTATTTTGGTTGAACCATTATTAATTTTAATTTAAAATAATATATTAAATATCTAATTATTGAAATTGAATAATCAGTTTTGAAATTCCACAGCTTCAATTCTAAGAAAACATAAAATATCTTATTGCATTAGAACCATTAAGCTTAAAAATAACCAATATATAACTTTTCCTTAAGGAACCAATATATAATTAATAACTATTTTTTTGTAACCTAAGTTTGGCAAACAAACAATGACCAAATGTATTTAGTAAATAAGTTAGTTATAATTAAATTAGTTGATAAACTAGATAACAATATAAAATATCTAAAATGAAATTTTGATTTTAACATAAAAAGACATAATTGGTAAAAGAAAATGTATAAAAATCAGACGCTATAGCTTATTTGAAAAAAAAACTAGCTTATAACTTCACAAACAAAACATTGTCAATATATACAAGGGAAGGTTCAAACGAGAAGCCTCAAATATGTGAGATTGGGAGCAACAATCTCGCCACAGTAGATCAGGGTGAAAGGAAAGATTTCTCCGATCAATACACGATCATCATCATTGATAGGAATGGAAGTCTAGTCGGCGAAAGAACTTGACAGAGTTCTAGGTCACCAGCGAATCTCCTAGTAATGATCCTAACAAATCAAATCCGATTTATGGCAATTGTATCATTGATTTTTTCTCGATTTTTTACCGATCATATATCGCAATTCTAGGTTATCGAAACTATCAAATTTCTTAATTCTTTCTCGATCAAGTCTTGTATTGCAATAAGAATTCAAATCCAGGAAGCGATCTTGAGCAAGATGTTGATTTTGATCCTAAAACTATAATGTTCTATGTGAATCTAGAATTTAGAATTAATTAAATAGTTCATATGTGAATCATTCAGATTCACATATACACATAACAACGGAAATATGAACTAGAAAGCGATCTTGAACAAGATGTTGATTTTGATCCTAAAACTATAATGTTATATGTTAATTTAAGCTTCATAATCAATGAAATAGTTAATATGCGAATGACTCAAGTTGTTCATATGTGAATCGTTTGGGTTCACATACGCACAAAACAATGATAATATGAACTAAACTAGCTTTTCATATATGCATTACCATTTCATTTGTGATTGTCAAATAAATTCACATGTGAAGAGGACCCAAAACAATTGATACCATAAGTAAATCTATGATTTCATATGTGAATCAGTAAAATAACTCATATGTAAATAACTTAAATAGTTCATATATGAATCACACGGGTTCACATATGCATATATAGTTCATATGTGAATCACACGAGTTCACATATGCACATGTTATTGTTTGTTTGCCACCTAATATGTTGTAGTTGTAAAAGTTATGAAACTACTCATTTATCTTCCGTATAATTGTTATGATGCTATAGAATTATCCGGTACTACACAATTATCCCCTCAAATCTTAACCATCAATTCTTTAGTGGAAAAGCTAGGATAACTTCTCTCTTTCTCATATATTCGAGACTTCTCCTTTAAATTTATGGATATATAGGCTCAATCATTTATCAAACCCTTAAATATATTAACTATGAAAACCAGAAATAGTTAATCAAATTGCAAGGATTCTCCTTGTTAAATCATATGCCTATTTTTTGGATTAAAGGTATTTTGATATATTCAAGTTGTTTTTTTGATGGGTTATATACGAATATTTCGATTTTTAAGCATTAAAATAGGGATGGTTTTTATTTGTTGTTTTCTTATTAAACGGTTTCTTAAATAAACTCTCGATTTTCATGCAATCTCTATCTAAATTATGTTTTGTTGTCTATTCATTTTTCTTATGTGTCCCATGTTTGATAATTGAATTCACATGTTTAATAAAGAACATGTCCCATTTATTTGTACTAATTATGAACAAGATATTAAGAAATACAATCAAGAACATAATAAGAATGAGGAAGTCATCATGTCATTAATTATTCAAATGTATGAGTACAAGATGAATCTTGAGAGAATCTATACAAAATGTATCTATCTATGTATATAAGTATGTGAAAGTTCGCACAAAACTATAATAACTAACTTCTATTTATACTGGAACAAAAATGTTAAAGATACCCATGTTTACATGAGAACCCTATTACAAAATGACATGTGTTCTAGTATCCTCGAGTCTTCAACTCTTGAATTTTCATTTTAGAGAAAGTTCTCTGGTTGATTTTGCTTGAATTTTCATTTTAGAGAAAGTTCTCTGGTTGATTTTGCTTGAATTTTCATTTTAGAGAAAGTTCTCTGATTGATTTTGCTAAGTACCTAACTCTGGATAGTGTATCCAGAGTTTGTTCCAAACTCTGACTACGCTGCTGCAGCTGAACTCTGAAGAAATAGACACTTAAAGTTTTCTTCACACTTCCGAACTATGGAAAGGGATTCTAAATTTATACTTGAACTCTGAACTCGAGACACTATAACTCTATAAATGCTCTTCCAAGCTTCAACATTTAGTCTTCTAGACTGCTATACTTGGCATATTTAAAACAACTTTTCATCCCGACAATCTCCCTCGTTGATTCAAATATCTTTGAAGCCATAATATTCAAGGATGGAAATGAAATTCAAAATAACGATGTTTCTGTAATTGAGTCGAGCTTGAAGAGTTCAACTTGATCCATTCAATTAATGTTTTTTTTCCTCTGGCCAATCTGCTTCTTTTCCCTTCTTTGGCTTTTTTTCCAGCTTTTTATCTAGAGCATCATAGATTTGTCAATGGTAACCATGAACATCGATCTACATAAACACAAAACCCATATCGCAAAAAGAATGACCTCAACCACAAGGGTGGTGCCTCAATGGTTTGAACTTGGGCTTCAAAGGTCGGTCACAAGTTTGAATCCTGAGAGGATTAAAAATCCCCTTGTGGCCACGGAGGTTCAAATGCGGTGACTCTGGCTACCCGCGAAGCGGGTAGTCGCTCTAGGATTAGTCGGCTCGCATAGCGGATTGAATATCCAGGTTAATAAAAATAAAATAAAAATGACCTCATTGTTAGTTAATGAAAGAACTCCATCCAATAGAATTGGTGCAAATTCTGCCATGTATCATATCTTCATGCATACCAAACAGGGCCGCGTTTAAATGGGCATAATTTTTGCTCCGGGTGTCTGTTTCAGGCCCACGGCCAGTAAAAAGGTTGAGAATTGTGAGGACTAATCTCAACCATTAAAGAGTTTAATCAAAGGTTATTAATCATGATGAATTTTTTGTAATATAAATAAAAAGAGAAAATCGTAATAGTAATTTTGTTACAGCTGTCATATTTGACTTTTCTAAATCAACGTTGACTACACTTGGATTCATATGGTGAATCTGGTGAATTAACATGTGTTATGGCTTCATATGATGAATCTATAAATTAGTATGTGTTTTATAAATAAAGATCATTCATATTTGGATTTCACGTGGTAAATTAATATATGTTTCATATGGTGGGTGCACATGTATGTTTCATCTATTGAATCTTGTTACCAAAAAGACGATTATGCCCTTTTTAACTAAAAATAGTTTTCAATTAAAACCATAGAATCAAAATCAAATTAAGGCTTAGATCGGTCCTCAAGGGTTTCAATCTTTTTTTGGTTTTTATTTGATTTAACCCCTATATATAGTGTTGGTATCGTGTGAGAATAAGAGTTAAGGTGAGAAGCGTAAGAAGAGATCTGAACACTTGATCACTTCTGATCTCACATCCACCCATGAATTCCATTCCTTACGAGACTTGATCTGATGCATCTCGATGCATCTTCTTAGTGTTGATCTTCAATTAAGATTGATCTAAGGGTCCAAATCCTTTATTACGATTCTCACTGTAACTTATATTCTCACCGGAACCCAACCCTCTACATATATACATATAACCCTAATCAATTTTTATTTGATTAGGTCCCTCTAGAGAGAGAGAGAGAGAGATGTTTTATAAAACCCAACCATTAGTATAAAATATAAAAACAATTAATTGTGATATTTAGTATAAGCTGATGAAAATTTATTTATTATAATCTTGATATTTATGAAAAATTATCAGAGTCTATTTATTTATGATTTAATTAAGTATCTAATGCTTTATTAAAAACAATCAAAATATTTATTGAATCGTATATTTATTAGACTAGATTAATGATAATGATTGGTTTATACTTCTTCCGTCCTAAAATAAATGTTCACAATGAAAATGACACACAGTTTTAGGATTGTGCAATTATTACACTCTTTAAATAACCAATTGACACTTTTATCCTTGATAATAGAGAGATAAACTTTTTCCATCTTATAATTAAGAGTAAAATGGGAAATTGAAAGCTTAATTTTAAAATAGGACACTTATTTTGAGACAAACAAAAATAGTAACGTGGACACTTAATTTGGAAAGGAGGGAGTATTATTTATATTAATGATTTTAGTTGCAAATAAAATCACCTTTTTTTCTATATATATTATATAAAATCAAAAATCAAAGCAAACATATATGATATATCTCACAGGAAGTAGGATCCCAAGAAATATATATATATATATATAATTTGTAGAAAATTAATCCCAATTCCTTAAAATATATAAACTATTCGTGGTCCGTGGTTACCGTAAAAGAAAATGGATATGCTTGCTGTAAATTAATTCTACAACTTGTGTAATGAATCAAATTCAAATGTGCAGCTTTCAACACCTCCAATGGCAGACCATTTCATCTTACACCTCTTCTTCCTTATACCATTTCTCCTTCTCCACCATTGCCACTCTCAATCCCTCCTCACACTACAAACCCTCCTTACAACCTTCAATGCAAGAGGTACAAGTAATTACTGCAGCAGTAGCATTACCAGCAGCGTCGTCATCAACCTTCCTTCTGCAACGCCAAATTCATCTGTAACACTCGTTTGCTATAACAACACCATCACTCAACTTCACATCACTGGAAACAACAACAACCACTTTCACCCTGATCAAACCCTCTCAACCAAATCCTTCTTTTATACCATATCCACCATTTTTCCGAGCTTGAAAGTCCTCTCTTTGGTTTCTTTAAACTTAAATGGCCCTCTACCTGCTACTGTTCTTGCCGACACTTTGTCTTCTTTGGAAATCCTCAACATCAGCTCCAACCATTTCCATGGAAGCTTAAGGTTTGAGCTTTCATACTTGAAAAACTTGCAAACCTTAGTCTTTGATCACAATAACTTCTCAGGGAAAGTTCCAGATTGGCTTGGTTCACTCTCGTCCTTGACTGTTTTGAGCTTCAAGAACAATTCACTTGATGGGTACTTACCGTTTTCACTCTCTCAATTGGTCTCTCTTCGTGTTCTTGATCTTTCCTTGAATCGTTTATCGGGTGAAGTCCCAGTTGATTTCAAGAATTTGACTAATCTTCAAGTTCTTAATCTTGAAGGCAACCAGTTTGGACCAAGTTTTCCAGTTTTGCATAACAGGTTGATAGTTCTGGTGCTCAAGGGGAACAGATTCCGCAATGGCATTCAAGGATATGATCTTCGTTCCTTTTACCAGCTTCAAAAGCTCGATCTTTCTTCAAATGAATTCAGCGGGCCGTTTCCAGATCTTTTGTTTTCGCTTCCTTCACTTTCGTATCTCAATATTTCCGGAAACAAGTTCACCGGAAAACTTTCCGCTAACATCTCCTGTGGTGACACCCTCATGTTCGTGGACTTGTCATCCAACCGGTTCACCGGAGAGCTTCCGAGTTGTATGCAATCATCAGAGGCCAAGAGAAATGATAGAGTTTTGTATGGAGGGAACTGTCTGTCGAATGTAGACCAGAAACAGCAGCATAATGTTTCGTTTTGCCATAATGAAGCATTAGCTGTAATGATTAAGCCGCCTGTAAGCGGAAATGACTCTTTGAAGTCGTCGTCAAAGGTTAAAGTAGTCGTTGCTACGAGTGTGGTTGGTGGGGTTGTCGTTGGCGGAGTTGCGGTGGTTGGTGTGGTGTTGGTTGCCATTAGAAGTGAGTTTTTTGGTGGAGGATGTTCAGCAACACCTCAAATTAGGGTTTTACTTGAGAAGGTTTCACCTGCTTATACCATCAAAATGCTCAAGGATGCAAGTAAAACTTCCTTCCTTCTGCTTATTATAGTAAAATGTTAGATTTGTTGGGTTCTCACATTGAGTAGATATGACCGATCTAATCTGTATATATGTTAAAAGACATTGAGAAAAGAATGGAGGTTAAGCTCCATCATATATATATATATATATATCTATATATACACACGAAGAGAAATGGTCCAAAAGTCTAGCGGACGTGAGACTCTAACACGACCCACCAATGGAGGTTAGACAGATACAGTTTGTCTCTGGATCCAAGAGGGGTTAGACGAGTACAGTTTGCCCCCGAGTCACTATAACAAAATTGGGTTTGCAACCATCAATTTCTTAGCGTCATGTGAATAAACCACTTTATATGACTTAATTTACAGGACTAAACATCTCATCTAAAGACGTTTTAATAAGTTGATATGACGCTTTTGAACATGTTAAGAAGTCTTTCCGAACACTTTTAATATAATCATTCCATTAGCAATTTTATAAGACACTTTGAAGAAAGTGTTTTATAAATTATTTTTTTACAGGACACTTTTTCAAATAGCAGTCCTGCAAAATTGCTAGTGGAAAGTTTTGGATTAAATATGTCCTTTAAAAAACTTGTTAAAGAAATTCTCAAAGACATGTATTCTGTAATCTCTTTTACATAATGAACTACTTTTAGAGAGAATCAAGGGGTTTTCTGTATCTTAAAATAGTATCAGAGCCGACTTCTAGTAAACCCTATGCACTCAACTACACTCTTTCACCTCCGTTTGAAAACACATCTTACCAGTCTTTCCAACAAATCCCCCTAAAAACGATACGTGTGCGCCCCTTTCGTAAAAGTTAGTCACTACTTAAGCCTTTGTGAATCAGAACCAATATCACTGCATTTTTCAAGACTTAGCCGAAGGTTAGCGAAGCTAGCCTATATCGGCTAGAAACTGTATATTTTCAACCTGCATATATATATATATGGTAGAACATCCTTTCTTCAAGAGTACACGTTTTTCGTTAGAGAGATTAAAAGATTCCATATATTCTAACAATGAAATAAGACTCAACAAAACGATGTAATGCAGGATACATTTCAGAGACAATGAAGTTGGGTTCACTTGGAATTTCTGCTTATCGAACTTATGTTATGGGGGAGCTAATTGAGGCCACAAATAACTTCCATACATCGACACTGGTCGGCAACGGTTCTCACGGCCAGGTTGGTCTAGAAAAAGTTAAATTTATCATTTCCAACACATTATTTATCAAATTTAGTGTAAATGACACTGTTCCGGTGAGAAAGCGTACGTAAGAATAATGAGGTGCACTTGAATGTACCATATCAATTACCTTTTCTAAAGCGCAATTCATGGGTGTACATGAGATTAGAAGAGATCAAGGTTCAAATCTCTTTAAACGCTTCTCACCTTAAACTCTTTTTCTCACACGATACATAGTTATGAATGTAAGGCGTAGGATCGTGTGATAAGTTGAGTTAATGATGAAAAGCGTGAGAAGTGAATCCGAACCATTGATCACTTTTAATCTCATGCCCTCACATGAATTGCGCTTTATAAGGGAATTGATTCGGTGCATCTCATCCTATTGTGCGTTTATTTCTCATCCAACTTGAATAACCACTTCTCACACTTGTCATTATATATAACACTTCTCACCGGAACTCAACCCTATGACATAGACGAAAATCACTATATATGATATATATGTTGCATGTATGATCAGCTTTACAAAGGGCTGCTCAGTGATGGCACCATGGTTGCTATTAGAAACTTGAAAATGAGAAAGAGGTGCACCATCCAAAGCTGTACTCGCCAGATTGAACTCATTTCTAAACTCAGACACCCGAACCTGGTCAATCCCATCGGTCACTGCTTTGACCGTCAGCCAGACGACTTAGCTATCATCCGTGGTGTCTTTCTCGTGTTTGAATTCGTCCCAAATGGAACACTCAGAGCCTCCCTATCCGGTCAGTATTCAAATCACTAGCTTAAAAGAAAAAAATGATTAATAGATAAGAATATTGATCTGAACTAACAACACTTAGGTGACATTTGTATTTTAAAAGGTGCTAAAGTCTGAAGTCTGATTTCAATTCTGAAATGGTTATGAAACGTCTAAACGAATAAGACATAAATGGTGATTAAGAGCTTAAAATGAAAAAACAAACAATGCCTTACAGATCCTTTTCCTGTTTTTCATTATGCTATGATTTAGATATCAATTTTTTTGCAGAACTATAATGATTTTTAACATTCTGGAAGCGGAAAATCTGTCTGTTTGACGTTAAAATCAAACAGACGATCTCCAATTTTTTTTTTCTTTCTAGGAGACAATCTCCAAGATTTTAACTCACCTGAAGATGAAAATGGCAGGTGAACAGAAGTTCTCCTGGGCACAGAGACTTGCAGCTGCTATTGGGATTTCGAAAGGGATTCAATTTCTAAACACACGGATCGGTCCAAGGATATTCACAGATAACCTTAAAATAACAGATGTTTTGTTGGATCAAAGTTTCCATGTGAAGATCAGTGGTTACAATCTTCCATTGCAGGCAGGCACTAAGGTGGCTGCTAGACAGCCTTCCTTTGGAAAACGGTAAATGGTATCTCATCATAACTTTTCGGGCCAAGCCCAACGTTTATTGGATCTCCCACTAAAGGTTTTCGACATTCTTCCAGATTTGACATCGAGGAAGATGACCATGATCATAACCATGACCATGACCATGTCTACGACTTGGGAGTTATTTTGTTAGAACTCATCCTCGGAAGGGCGATAAATTGCACCAATGACACAACTATTGCAAAAGATATGGTAAGTTGTATTAGTCCAGAGGTCCGTAGATCGTTTGATATTTTACGTGCTTGCATGGAAGTATAAACTACCAACAAGGGTTGTGAGTTCTTGGGAATGTGGTGGAATATCCAATTTATCTGTCCAGGGTTCGATTCCAGGCATACACAACAATTGTGGCCAATGAATACAACAATTGTAGCCAATGAATTTATCAGGACTGATTTCTTCCGGTCACAATTTTCCAAGATCAGGGTCAGGTTCAGGTTCAGGCGAAAACCTCAAAAAAAAAAAAAAAACTAAAGAAGAACAATCCTGGGAGCCCTCCATCTGGACGGTATGCACAAATACATGCCGGCTATTTTGTAACATGCATTCGTGCATAAGATGCACTCGTGCATTGAAGAAAAAGGCTTGTATGCATTGTGCATACTGTATATGCACAAATGCATACTGTCCAGATGGAGAGCTCCCAGGTTGTTGTTCTTCAGTTTCTTTTGTGTGGAGGTTTTCCTCTGAACCACCCTCTATAAAAATATATATATGACCTACTTTGTTTTGATTACTGTTTTGTTTCAGTTACAAGTAAGTTTGGTGGCGGATGAGGTTGCTCGAAGGAGTATCGTGGATCCTTTGATTCGTAAGGAATGCTGCAACGAATCGTTGAAGATTCTAATGGAGCTTTGTCTCGGATGCCTTTCTAAGGACCGACCTTCCATCGACGACGTGTTATGGAAACTGGAGTTCATAGCTCAGTCTCACACGTCATCAGTGGAAGATTCTATGAGCAGTCAAATGACAACGGAGGCTACAACTGTGTGTATACCTGACAAAGTTGAATAAGTTTTGATCATCTTTGTATTCAAAATAATACCATCCTCTTGTTCTATGCTAACGAGTGCGCCACGCTTCAAGTCTCTTAGGGGTTTGCCTGACTGTTAAGTTGAATTAATCGAGGTGTGTACAAGCTAACCGGTTTCTAAAATTTCTTACAATACATCCGGTTGAAGCAAGCATATACGAGTTTACAAAATTGATGCGATAATTTTTATTGAGTTGTTAGAACATGCAATCATGCAACAAGTTTTTGATCCGAATAAATTATTTGAATTTCAATATTTATTTATCCATTAACAAACAATTCAAGAGATTGGTGAGATTAAGGTGGCGTTTGTTTTTTAAAAGATGCTGAAGTCTGAAGTCTGATTTCAGTTCTTTTTGAACTATGCAACGTCTAAACAAATCAGACATAAGTGGCGATTAAGAGCTTAAAATGAAAAAACAAACAAGGCCTAATTGTCGAGTTCACAATTGTTGTTTTAATTTTGGAATATTAAAATTTATTTAGGTATTTGATATTCAATTTTTTTTGGTACTTGAATTATGTGTTGAATCAAATGTGAAAATTTTGTACACTATTTATGTCAAAAATTACACGATGTGATTTAACGTTTGATAGTGAAGCTTATCAACTACAGATAATTTTGGTGACATGGAAAACCGTGGTTATTGTCATGGACGTCAATGCACTAAATTTTGGTTTAATGGAAAAAGATGACACGTGAGTCTAGAAAACCGATTTGTTTAAGAATAAATTGATTTAGTTACATGAAAACTGAATCGGTTTAGCTGTAGTGACATTATGCACAGTTATCAATTGGTTTACACTAAATTGGATGTCTGGCATGAACTGTTGGAACATGACCTGGGACTCGTGGTTGATATAAATATTGATTTCTCTATCTAGATTTCCTTTTTTTAAAGCTTTTCAACTCTTTCCTTGTATCGGAGCTTCCAAATTGTTTCCATTCTCAGGACCTGCAAGAAGTCAATACCTTTTTGGGGTTTTCGATTAGTATAATGCACGATTCTAAACCCTGTTTTTGTTACATGCCCCCTCCCAAGTATATAGCTAGGAAGTTGATAACAAATTGGGAAGCTTTTAGTTTGTTTAGAGCAACACTTTCAATCCCAGACTAGGATATCTACAACTTTTGATTATCTATGATTGTTGGTCCCAAAGGGGTCTTCTAGAGTGAGTATCACACATTTTATAGGAGCCGGGAGGGGGGGGGGTTTGAATAATAAACAAATTTACAGATTGTTGAACAAGGATTAAAACTTATTCTAAACAATATAAGAAGCACTAAGATGATGCAAAAGAAAGGAGAGAACATAAAGAGGGGTTGAAGAAGAGACATGGATGCATGAGGGTGAAGGAAGGTTACTTTACCTATTTATACTCATTGCATTAAATGCAAGTCAGAGGGTACAATCCACATGTCAAGCATCTATTGGAGAGCTTGTCCTTTGTTCGTAGTGTGAGTAGGCTTTTGGGCGCTTATGAACAATTGACCTTTAGGGTTGATAAGCAGATGTGGAGCAATAAAACAACATAGTACTTGTACCTTCTCTGACAGGTCAGCAGGTTGTCTTTTGTGCATATAGGATAAGAACAAAACTTAATCTTGTTGAGAAAGATGCATTTGATCACTGATGCTGAGGCTTCCGTGAGGATTCTTCAGGCATTACTGAATCTTGTTAGATTTTACACTTGTAGTAAACAGACTTGTTATCACTGAAAACCGCTTTAGATCACGAAATGTCATGTATCTATCTTTAGCTAATTCTTCGACCTCACTGAAGGTTTTTCTAGTGTGAGTTTTGTCTTCAAGGTTCATTCAAGTTTAGGGACTGCACAAAGGTTGTTTAAGCAATCACTTAATCGTAGTCAATGATACATTCATTCAAATAGAACAAAAACTGAAACCTAAGAATTTCACTAAGTATAATGGGTCATCATCAAATCACTGAAGAAGTTTGGATCAACATCTCCCCCTATTTGGTGATGACAAAGCAACATAAGATAATTGCTAAGTGTTATGGTAAGGAAATAAAACTTGTAATTTATATGTCTCATTTATTGTTCTTGTGAGATCTTTAACAGTTTATAAAATCACCGAGTTGAGTCACATTATAAGAAAGATGGAAGCACAACTTGGTGAAATATAAAACATAGAAAGCATATTCACTCATAACTAAAAGAAAGATTGTTATCAGTGAATGTAAAGATTTATCAGGATATAGGAACTCATAAGTGCAATCTCCCAATTACTGTTTTAGCGATCTTTTCAGTACTTAATCGAGTAGAGTACCTGTGTGAAATTTCATTAATATTTGGAACTGAAGATTACAAGTAGAAATGAAATTACAATGAAAGGAAAAAATACAATGTATTGAAGGAAAAAAGAGGTTTATTGATATACATGAACAAAAAGTACACCGAGGACATCTTTTCTCCGAGATCTTTTCTTCTGATTAGTTCTCTGCATATCTAATTATCCATCATGCAACCAGGGCCATCATCATCCAGAGAAGATGGTCTAATGGACAAATGGGAAGTTCTGAAACTCTTTGAAATTGATGTTCACCTCATAGTTTAGGAATATGAATCCAAACTCGGGTTTATGGTGAATAGAGCCAGGAGCGTAAGGACCTCTTTTAAGGAAAAGCTTCAACATTGATGTGTCAATAGGTTTCATGGTTCTGAGAGCTTCCCTTGAGAAATTGGTTTCATGTTCATTTTTAAACGACAAACCTTCGTAAGTAATCATGGTTGGTCTTTCTTCGTCTAGATGGCTTTTGGGAAATAAGAGGGATTTCTACAATCTTGCACACCTCAATCCCTAACCAGCGTACCCAACTAGTGGTTGGTGTTACCTCTGGTCTTCATATCCAAAGGGAAGGCCATAATCTGGACCTATCCTCTCAAAAGGATATGTCCATAGAAAAGACAAGTGCCATGTCTCGCCATGGCATGGCACAACTCCATAAAGAGGAATGTCTTTCCTCTACACTAGAAATTCGCAAACGTCGTTCAAGGCCACTCATAAGTGCACATAGCTCTATGGCTCTCAACAAGCCTCATATCTAGTTCAATTGGTCATTCCCAACCCTTTGACTATGAATCAGAGGGCTAATGAGGGACTATGAATTAGAGGGCCAGTGAATGAAGAGGTACAAGGATCAGACTGAAGTCCTTCCAAACTCAACTTAGAAACATGTTTGAACGAAGGCAGGTTAGGAGCAAAGCCTTAATTTGGCCCATGTGTTGAGCCAAATGTTACCCATTCTGAATATGTCATGAGGGGTGATTTCGCCAACAATATTCAGAACTCCTTGAATGAGTTAAAACTTAAAATGACCAATGCAGTGTCATCAGCATCTGGAATGGTTCATCCATTATTCTAGTACCAAGGGAGTGGTCTCTTTCTTTGTCCAGCAGATACACTTCCAGCTAATGAAACCTTGACAGCTGTCCACATGCATCCCATGCATGGGCACTATAAAAGGAGATGAAGTCCTTCCCATAAATCTCACGCTTTCAACAAATCTTCAAAGTGATTATTTGTTTGACTCCGCAAAGCTGTGTGCTATAACAGTCTTGTTTTAACTTCCTTAGTGTATAAGTTAATTACTGTTATCTGTGTGTTTAGTTTGATAGAATAGTGTGTCTGTTCTTTTCCGCATCAAAATACCTGTGTGTAAATTTTTGATATTTATATTAAAAAATTTAAAAATTGTATATTCTGTGTGTTTTATATTCAACCCCCCCTTCTACAAAACCCTCACTTAGTTAGCCATCTCTTTTTGGGGACTAACAAGTGGTATCAGAGCAGTTGGTCTAATTTAATAAACCAGATCTGTGATGGCTACTACTTCAAATGTTGATGGTACTCTGCAGACCTCCTCCAGTAATACATATGATTTAGGATCCTTGGCCAAACCTCTAAGGTTCAACCCAAGTAACTTTGGGTTATGGAAAAATCGCATGTTATTATTCTTGGAAGGGATCGCTTGCAGGTATCCCAACATTCTCAGTGAGGGACCTATTGTTCCTAAAATATGGGCTCGCTTTGGCCCTCAAAAAGACGCTGAAGGAAAAGACATAGAGTCAGATGATGAAAGAAGTGAGAAAACTGGTAGATATATCATCAAACCTTCAAACAAATTTAGTGAAGATGATAAACGCCTAGTTGCTTTAGACACCAAAGTCAAATCTGCTCTTGCTGTATCTCTTCCTGATGAAGTGTATCACTCTCTTCTTAACCTTCCCACTGCTAAAGAAATGTGGGATATTTTGAGTGTCTTATATGAAGGCACCAAAGAAGTCAAGAAATCTAACAGGATTTGTCTTGTTAGAAAGTATGAACTTTTCTCCCATCAAAAAGGAGAATCTCTCTCTACCTACTTCAATCGTTTTAACTGCCTTCTCAATGATCTCAAAGTTCTTGGACGAGTTTATGATAATGAAGAAGTTCTTTGCAAGTTCGTGGATTGTCTTCCAGACTTCTGGGAAACTATCTGTACTTGCATCAAAGCAAACCAAGGACTTAGAAATAATGCCTTTAACTGCTCTCTATGGAACTCTTCTCCACTATGAACAAACTAAGAACCAGAGAAAATCTCTTATAAAGGATATCAAATCCTCTTCTGTTGCTTTGATAGGTGATTCAAAATCTTCTTCTTGTGTTCCTAGAATCGCCTATCCTTCTTCTGATTCTGAAAACGATATTAAGGAAAACTCTTCTCATCTGTCAGATGCATACTATAGTGCTGCTGATGATGAAGGAGAAGAATCAGCCATTGACATACTTTCTGATAGTATGGCAATGATTGTTGGAAACCTTAAGAATAAAAGATTTTCTTCCAACCGCTCTAAATTGAATAGAAAACCTTTTTCTCAAAAATCCTCTTCTGATAAAGCAAATGAAGAATGCTTCAATTGCAGAAAGAAAGGTCATTTTGCTTCTGAGTGCAGATCAAAAGCTTCTTCTTCTCTCAAACCTTCTTCTTCTTATGGCCATGACTTCTCAAAATCAGCTTCTAGGAAGCATGAAGAGAGAAATAGCCAATCCTCTAAAGAAAATTCTGAATCAAAAGAAACCTCTAGATATAAGAAGTACAAAGCTAAATACAAGAGGGAAAAAGAAAGAAACCAAAGTAAAAGTAAAACTTTGGTTGCTGAGGCTCATTGTTGGGAGGATGAGCAAACCTCTGAGAGTGAGAGTGAGAGTGAGTATGTCACAAAATGCCTCATGGCCAAAATCGATGAGCTGGAAGACATGGAAAAGTCACTCTACACTACCCTTGTATCTGCTGAGGGATCTACTTCAGGAACAAAGCCCCTGGTACATCCCTTTACCTTTCTCTCTGATGATCAAAAGGTTGATGCCTTTGATTCTTTAACTATTGACTTTTGCAATTTAAAGGATCAAAAGAAAAAGGCTGACATGCACATTAAATGTTTAAATGATCAACTTCTCTCTTGTTTTTCTAAACTCAAGGACTTTGACAAAATGAAAGCTGATCTAGAAAACCTAAGGTATTTAAATGAGAGTCTTTCTGAAGAGAAAACAAAGATTTCCAATACTCTTGAAAAGGAACAAGAAGTTCTTTCTAAGTAAAATCTTCAAAAAATCTAGAAAAGATTCTTCTAGATCAAATCTCTTGTAAGGACAAGTCTGGACTTGGTTATGGAAAAGATGATCCTCAACCTTCCGACCTTCCACTTCCATCATCCGAGTGTCAAGGCTTTCCTGCTGGTTTCTTCTCTGATGACGATGATGATCTTCTAGATTACTCATCTGAGGATTCTACTTCTGTCCATTCAATAGATTTGTTAAATATGCTAAAAGTAGAGTCCAATGCCAAAAAGTTTAGAGTCTTTGTTAAAGCTAAAGAACTCTCTTCTGAGTCTTCAAAAGTTTCAACTCTTCCAAGCTCCTCTTCTTCTTCTCCCAAACCTATTCAAAGACTTTTAAATTCTTTAAGTCTTCATGAGTCAAGATACTCCCAGGAGCAGCCGTCAAATGTTGCTGAGTATCCTTCTCCAAAAAGATTTTCTCCTCAAAAGAAAATTTTTTCTAAATCAAATTTTTCATCTAAAAGGAAATCTCAAATAGTTACTGATCTTATTCCTCGGTCAGTGAACTTGAAGAAATCAAGAAATCCTGGTAAAGGTTTCCTTGGACCAAGACCAGGTGTTGGTCATCCCTCCTCTTCTCAGTCATCAACTTCTGTCCAAAGTTTTGATGATATGGATTTTAGAAGGGCCTTTTCTTTAAAGAAGTGCTATAATTGTGGCAATACTCTTCACCTTGCTAAAAATTGCCCAAAGGATTTGGAACTTCGCAGAAATAAAATGCCTTCTAATCCCAAAGGACCCACCTCAAAATGGGTACCAAAAGTCTAAATTTGTTTCTGGGTGTAGGTACCAAACAAAGATCACATATGGTACATGGACAGTGGGCGTTCAAGACACATGACCGGAAACAAACTCTTCTCTCCAACTTCTCAAAAGAAAAGGGACCCACTGTTTCCTTTGGAGGAAATGGAAAAGAGATCACCAAAGGATATGGTACCATATCAAATGGAACCATCACTTTCTCTAGAGTAGCTCATGTTGAAGGGCTAATGTACAATCTTCTAAGCATCAGCCAAATATGTGATTTGGGCTATAAGGTCATGTTTCAGCTGTGTGTGTGCTTGGTCTTTGATGTACAGAATAAGATTGTATTAGTAGGAAGCCGACTGAATGATGTATACATAATCAAAATGAAGGAAAGTGCAATAGGAGAAGCTGTGTGCCTCCTCTCTCAAGAACTAGCAAAACAAAGTTCGTTGTGGCATAAAAGGTTCTCTCATCTAAACTTTAAAACCCTGAACAAACTTTCCAACAAAGAGCTGGTTGTTGGAATGCAAAAAATAGTTTTTGAAAAAGAATAGCTGTGTGGAGCATGTGAAAAAGGAAAACTCACCAGAACTTCCTATAAAACAAAATAATGCTCATCTATCTCTCAACCTCTTCAAATGCTTCACATGGATCTTTGTGGTCCAGTAAGCACACCCAGTTTGGATGTTAAAAAGTATATGCTAGTAACCGTCGATTAATTCTCTAGATATACTTGGGTGTTCTTCTAAAACACAAGAGTGATGCTGCTGAAGAAATCATCAGGTTTACAAGAAAGATTGAAAATATGAATGGTAAACTGGTAAAGTCCTTCAGAAGTGATAATGGCACAGAATTCAAGAATGCTGCTCTGAAAGATTTCTTTGACCTAAAAGGAATCTCTCAGAATTTCTCTGCTGTTCGTACTCCTCAATAAAATGGTGTTGTTGAAAGAAAGAACCGGACGCTGTGTGAAGCTGCAAGGTCAATGCTGAGTGAATCCAAGTTGCCAACCTATTTTTGGGCAGAAGTAGTTAACACTGCATGCTTTACTCAAAATAGGTCTATCATAGTCAAAAGGCATGACAAGACTCCTTATGAAGTTTTCCATGGTAGGAAACCTGTAGTTGACTTCTTCCATGTGTTTGACTGTGCTTGTCACATGCTAAATGACAGGGAACAACTTGGAAAATTTGATCCGAAGTCTGATGATGGAATTTTCATGGGCTATTCTCTCTCCTCAAGAGCCTTCAGAATCTTCAACCTAAGAAGACAATGCATAGATGAATCCATGCATGTAAAGTTTGATGAGTTTGAAACATCTTCATTATCTTGTAATGAAGAAGAACTAAACCTATGGATAAATTCATGTGTTGGTGAAATTCCATCTTCCTCTCAACCCAATCCTCCAGGTAGCAACCCTTCTCAGTCTCCCATAAACACCACCTTATCTTCAAAACCCTCTCTTTCTTCTCCACCTCCTGAAACTAACTCTACAGAAGACCTTACCCACCAAAACACCATATCTCCCACTAACCTACCTTCACCATCTCAAATTCCTACCTCATCCTCTTCTCTACCTCCTACCTTACCTCCTGCACTAAAGTGGACCATGGATCATCCAATAGATCAAATCATAGGTGATCCACAAGTTGGTGTAAAAACAAGAAGAGGCATAAGCAATCTGTGCTTATATGTCAACTTTGTTTCTATTGTTGAGCCTCAGCTGATAAATGAAGCCCTAGCTGATCCTAGCTGGGTAATTGCCATGCAAGAAGAAAGTGGGTGTTTCGAAACAAAGTCTGGAAGTTAGTTCCTCGTCCATCCAACAAAACTATTATTGGAACAAAGTGGGTGTTTCGAAACAAGATGGATGAAGAAGGAACTGTCATAAGGAACAAAGCAAGGCTGGTTGCTCAAGGATATCGGCAAGAGGAAGGAATTGATTATGATGAAACTTTTGCTTCTGTTGCCATATTGGAAGCTATCCGAATATTTCTTGCCCATGCAACCTACAAGAATTTTCGGGTATTCCAAATGGATGTCAAAACTGCCTTCCTGAATGGTGAACTTGCTGAAGAAGTGTATGTGAAGCAACCTCCTGGGTTTGAAGATCCAGTCCATCCATATCATGTGTATCGGCTGGATAAAGCTTTGTATGGACTGAAGCAAGCTCCTCGTGCCTGGTATGATACTCTCTCAGAATATCTACTTAGAAATAAGTATGTACGAGACAAGGTTGACAACACCCTTTCTTCAAGAAATCATAAGGTAATATCATTCTTGTTCAAATCTATGTTGATGATATTATTTTTGGAGCAACCGATGAATCCTTGTGTGATGAGTTTAGCTCCCTCATGCAAAAAGAGTATGAAATGAGCATGATGGGGGAGTTAACTTTCTTTCTTGGTTTGCAAGTAAAACAATCTCCAGAAGGTATTTTCATAAATCAAAGTAAATACATTAAAGATCTTCTGAAAAAGTTTCAATTTGATACTTGCTCTACCATGAAAACTCCTATGGCTCCTCCTCTTATAATCTTTTCTGATCCTGATGGCATTTCTGTAAATATTACAAATTATAGAGCCATGATAGGATCTCTTCTCTATCTTACTGCAAGTAGACCTGATATTATGTTTGCTACTTGTCTGTGTGCCCGATACCAAGCAAATCCTAAAGAATCACATCTGGTTGCTGTAAAAAGGATTTTTCGGTATCTGAAGGGTACCATAAATCTGGGTCTTTGGTATCCCAAAGACTCAGGTTTCGATCTAATCGGGTACTCTGATTCTGACTTTGCAGGTTTAAAAATAGACAGAAAAAGTACAACTGGAAGTTGTCAGTTACTTGGTGGAAAGCTTGTGAGCTGGTCAAGTAAGAAACAACATTCGATGTCTACTTCTACTGCTGAAGCAGAATATGTGGCTGCTGGAAGTTGTTGTGCACAGATATTGTGGATGAAAAATCAGCTGTGTGATTACAATCAGATTTTCTCAAAGATCCCGATACTGTATGACAACTCAAGTGCAATAGCCATTGCCAACAACCTTGTGCTTCATTCAATATCTAAGCACATTGATATCAGGTATCACTTTATAAGAGATCATGTCTCTAAAGGTGATGTGGAACTTCATTTCATTCCCACTGATTATCAATTAGCTGATCTGTTCACAAAGCCCCTTGATGAAGCAAGGTTCAGGTTCCTCATCGGTGAATTAGGTATGATAAATATAGACTAACATATACATATATTTATATATTATGTGTATGTATGTATGATATACATTTATGTATACTATATATATATGTTATATATTTATATGTTTTATATATTTTTATATATTATATGTATATATATTATATACATTCACGTATATTATATATTTATATATATTATATTTTTATATATAAGAAAGTCATATATATATAATAATATATATATATATATATATATATAAGGTCGGGAAGGCCACCGACGTGGCACCCTCTTTCTCTTTCACCTTAACCCATAAACCCTAACCCTAAAACCATACACACTTTCCAACACCACCACCATAACCACCGATGCCACCATAGCCACAAACACCACTCCAGCCACCGACATTGCCACCCACCCGACGTCGCCGAGACTGTGCACCGACGACCGTCCAACCACCGACGTCTCCTTTGTCCAGCCACCGACGCACCACCAACGCGCCACCGATCCTCCAACGTCATACACTCAGCCACCGAGATCAACCATTGAGCCACCTGACGTCACTTTCCGACGTTGCGTCAATTTCCGACGCTGACGTCATCATCCTCCGACGCTGACACCTTCCGACTTAGACTTCCTAGCCACCGACGTTTACCGTCACAAGCCACCGACGTTTACCCTTATCACAAGCCACCGACGTTTTCCCTAAGTCTCTTGAGCCACCGACGTTTCTCTCTTTCTCTCAGTCATCCACCGACGTTGTACCACTCACCGAGGTATCTCTAAAACTCTTCACATTCTTAACCCCTTAAAGATAACTCTTGACTTACCACTCTTGGTGAGCAAGATTCTTTGTTCTTATCCTCAATGACATCATCAACGTCATTAATGTCAGAAGCATGCGCCGATTTCAAAGTCTAAACCCTTAGAATTCTGACCTTTCAATCACCAAAAGTAATCATTATTTTTGAAAATTGAAATTCCCTCTCATATATAACCACTTCCCCACTTCCTTACCACCTTTCTCGCACCCTCTCTCTCACATTTACAAGAGCATAACCTGCAACCTGCAACTTTCTTCATCTTCTTCAATGGCTTCTCCTTCAAGATCCTCAGAAGAACAAACGATGACCTTTGGGTCTCTCTCCTTTCCTGCATGCAATTACTTTGGTCGTATTGGAACTGATACTGCCCATCCTGAGTACAATGACATCTGCTGGTTTCTTCAAAGGTGCCCTCTCCAGTATGCTCTTATAGCAAAACCCAAGATGAGTAAGTTTCTTCTTGGAAACTTTTGGTTATCATGCACATTTGATGCTTCTACAGATTAAATCTTGGCATCTGTTCTCAGCAATGATGAACATGATGTGGCTTTTGATGTTGAAGATGTTCCTAACATTCTGAGGCTTCCCACTTATGATACATATGAAACATTTCCTCTTTGAAATGAACACCAACAAGTGGTGTCTATTATGAACTATCTGGAAGAGAAGAGGGGCCCAAAGTCAAAGGGTCCAGGTACACTACTAAGAAAAAAATATGGGGAACATATGGAACTTTCTTTTTTCTCATCTTATTCTGTGCCTAAGCAAGAAGACATGTGGTCCGGATCAGTCACCTTCCCAAGTAACTGAATTGGCACATGCTTTAATATTTCAAAGGAGAATAGACTTTGCAAGCTACTTCTTCAATGAAATGATCTCCTCTTTCTCTACCCTCCGACGTCCTCAGGTACCATTTCAGCGCCTTTTCTCTCTTATTATTCATGCAAAGTTGACAGATAAACTTGAGAAAAGAGATGATATCATTTATGATCTCCCTCTTCATCAAGTGGGAAATCAGATAATGAAAAAGGGAGTCTTATCAACAGACAACCCTCTCCGACCTTCCATGATTGAGTTTGCAAGAAATGCAACTCTCTCTTGGGGAGAAAATGAACCGCGTCTTCAAAGAATCTCAGGTATGTCCTCTACCTCTTCTGCACCTAGAGTAACTGATGTGCCCAAATCTCGTAAGAGATCCAAAGCGTCGGGCACATCTACCTCCGCACCCACCGATGCTACGAAGCCAAAAGAACCTTTGGCTTCTACCCAAGCATCTATGTCCCAAAAGCGGAGACACTCAAAAACCCCCCCAAAGACTTCCTCAAAGAAGTCTAAGGGTACCCAAAGGGTTAAAACTCACATGCCATCTACTGACTCCCAAAAGTTAGTAGATGTTGAAAATATCCTCACTAAACCCAAGGAACACTTAGCCACTCCCAGCTCCTCCATGCCCTCTCAAAAGGACATGGTTGTACAAAGGGATACCCCTATTATTCCTTCATCAACTTTTTCATTAGTTGATGAAGGTGACTTGGAGTCTCCCATCCAAGGTACCTCTTCACCACCCCCGGAGCTCTCACAGCTCCTTTTCCACAGTCCACGTGAAAGTGCACCACAACCAGGTGCATTTGATGGAGCATCCCATTTTACTGATTTTCTCATATCCGACACTACACCATGGTCAGGTACGTTTCCCGTACATAAAAAGGTTGTGGAGGAACCCATTACTGAGGAATCCCCTCAAAGACACTCTCCTAAAAGTGTCTCCCCCTCATCTCCTAAATCCCCCCCCCCCCAAGAAAACCTACCGGTTTGGTGGACTACTCTTCTAGTGATGATGATGCTGATCAACCACCAAAGCCTCAATCTTCTGCTCCCATGTCTTCCAAACAGGGAGATGATCTTCTCCAAGCTTTCACCAGCTTTACCCGTGACACTATACGTCGGGTGGAAACTCTAGAAGATCATGCTGCTAAAGAAATGGAAAGAATGTCTTCACTTTCCTCATCTCTTAGATCTAACATTGAGGAGTTGTCGGTGAGTCACCCAACTCTAATGACATGTTTAGATCTCCTACACTTGGATATCCTTGATCTTCAGTAAGGGTTTTCTTCAAGTCAAGAATCTGTGCTCTCTTCCATCCGGGAACTTCGAAGTTCATCTTATCAGCAAGCCACCGAAATATCTTCTATTATTGCCAATCAGAAGAAAATTATGGAGTCTCTTTCCGGTCTTCACACCAAGGTTGATAAAGTTCCAACCTCTTCTCCAACGGTTGAACTTGATGTTGGTGATTCATTCTTCCAGGACAAAGATAGATTTGTCCTTCAAAGAGTTGAGAAGAAAATTGGTGCTCTCTGCTCTGATATGGAGAGGATGAAGGAGTTTCTCTCTTCAGTGGGTTTGAAGGGTTCAACCACTGAGGGGGAGAAAAATAAGAAAGCCACCTCCACAGCCGCCGACACTGTCACCACCTCAGCCACCGACGCTGCCGACACCACCACCATCCCAGCCACCGATGTGGCTCTCCCAGCCACCAATGTTGCACCATCCACCGATGGTGGTGTGATCACGGTCACCGAGGTGACTACTCCCCTTGTCACCGAGGTGACTCCTCATGTGGTCACCGCTGTTCCCTTGGTCTCCGAGTTTTCTGGAGCAGCTGTTGAGGGGGAGAGTGTCAGTGCTCAACCCCTTGAAACTGAAGAAGAAAAGAAAAGAAAAAAGAAGGCCAAAGGAAAGAAGCCAGTTTCCTTTGAAGAGCAACAGGAAGAGAAAAAGAGAAGGAAAAGGATGAGAGATCCTCAAGCAGATACTCTTAGACTTCAGCCTGCCCCTGCACTGACCGATCCTCTTGGGGTAATTCTAACTGAAGCTGAAAAAGAAGAAGCAATCAGGGCTCAACTTGATTATGATCAGACTAATGTACTCAAGCTAGCTCATGATGAAGCTGTTGATGCACAGGTCTCCGATGCTCTTCAAGCTCAGAAAGATGAGCTTGAAAATATTAAGAAGAAATCTGAAGCTGCAAAGATGCTTGATGAAGCCAAGAAAGCAAAGGAAGTGGAGTGGTGTAAAAGGAGATTAAAGAACAGAAAGGGTCAAAAGAAATCTGAGTCAAAAGAACCCAAAAGAAAAATAGAAAGGGTCAAAAGAATTCTTTTCTAATTTACAGGTATCATCATCGTTGGGTCACCGATGATTTGGTGATGAACCACCTTCCTTTATATGATTGATTTTTTATAGGTTCTTTTGAAGGTCTGAAATATGCTTCAAGTATTGGAAAGTCAAAGACTATTCAATCAAGGGTTGTACATCAAAAAGTGGAATTTTGGATATACCAACTAACTTCAATATTCAGATCAAATTGCCAAAGTCAAGATTGGGTCACCAATATAGTGGGTCACCGATGATACACATTTAAGTCATCAAAGTATTGGGTCATCAATACAAGATGAGGTCATCAAGTTAGTACTCATGGTCACCGACACTATGTACCTTGGTCACCGAAATTGCAGGTATATTTTCTAAGGCTGTGATATCAAGTCACAACTACAAGGGTGTACACTCTCAACACGTAGTGAGATTTGAGGATCACTAAGTAATGTGTACACTTATCAATTCCAGCCTTACAAGGTATCCACCGATGTGATACATAGGTTCATGTATCACTTAGCAATTTTCAAGAGATAAGTTCTTGACTCACATCAAATGCAAGATACGTGAGCAACAAGAACTTGGGCGTTAAACCTTAATTAAAGACATTCTCTTTTATTCTTACAAAAGGAATATTTGTCTTTTAGCTAAAAGGTTTGATGGGACTTCACAGAGCATGAAGAAAAGAAGATAAGTTATCTGACATTACGTGCTACAAGGAATGGTTCATCCATTATTCTAGTACCAAGGGAGTGGTCTCTTTCTTTGTCCAGCAGATACACTTCCAGCTAATGAATCCTTGACAGCTGTCCACATGCATCCCATGCATGGGCACTATAAAAGGAGATGAAGTCCTTCCCATAAATCTCACGCTTTCAACAAATCTTCAAAGTGATTATTTGTTTGACTCCGGCAAAGCTGTGTGCTATAACAGTCTTGTTTTAACTTCCTTAGTGTATAAGTTAATTACTGTTATCTGTGTGTTTAGTTTGATAGCATAGTGTGTCTGTTCTTTTCCGCATCAAACTACCTGTGTGTAAATTTTTGATATTTATATTAAAAAATTTAAAAAGAGTATATTCTGTGTGTTTTATATTCAACCCCCCCTTCTACAAAACCCTCACTTAGTTAGCCATCTCTTTTTGGGGACTAACAAGTGGTATCAGAGCAGTTGGTTTAATTTAATAAACCAGATCTGTGATGGCTACTACTTCAAATGTTGATGGTACTCTGCAAACCTCCTCCAGTAACACATATGGTTTAGGATCCTTGGCCAAACCTCTAAGGTTCAACCCAAGTAACTTTGGGTTATGGAAAAATCGCATGTTATTATTCTTGGAAGGGATCGATTGCAGGTATCCCAACATTCTCAGTGAGGGACCTATTGTTCCTAAAATATGGGCTCGCTTTGGCCCTCAAAAAGACGCTGAAGGAAAAGACATAGAGTGAGAGGATATTGTTGGTCCCAAAGGGGTCTACAAGAGTTCAAGGATATAGAAACAGTTTGTAGGGGGGGGGGTTGAATACAAACACACAAATCTTTAGTTTTTAAATGAGTTTATCTTAAATAAACAAATTGACAGTTACAAGCGGAAATTACAACAAGTAATTAAACCTATTCTATTGTAACTAAGAAATCACACAGTTTGACGTACAAGGAAATGAGAAAGAAAAGAAGCAGAGGTTTGAGGAAATAGAAAGTAGCATGCATAAAGATGCAGAAGAGATCTTCATCTATTTATACCTGTCGCAATTAATGCAAGACAAAAGGTATATGCCACGTGTCAAGATTTCATTGGAAACTTATCCTTTGTTCAAAAGTAACCATGCTTTTGGCCGCGTGTGAACAGTACCATATCAGATTTGATGTGGACATAACAGACATGTCGTACATCTGTTTTTGACATAGAATAAGGATTTGACTTTTGTGCATCGAGGATACGATCAACATAAATATTGTTGAAAGGCTTCACCTGATCGCTAAACTTTGAAACTTCAAGGATGAACTTTCGTGGTATCGCTGAGGCCTAACAAGACTTCACACTTTAGTTTAGATAATCCTTGCTATCACTAAACCGCTTCAGATCACTAGCTGATTATCTCTATCTTCAGCTTGGTCTTCGACTTTCGCTGAATGTTCTTGTGGTGTGATTGTTGTTCTTCAGATCTTCAGGGATAAGGTCTAAGTTCCTGATATTCAACGATCGCTGATTGAAGTCAGCGTATGCTATCGCTGAATTTGAACTATACCTTATGTATGGAATTTTCACTAAGTATACAGAGGAATCATATTCAAATCACTGAGAGGAGTTATGATCAACAAATATGAAGAAGATGATCTAGAGCTCGATTGTACCAGCCTCCTCTGTACTAGAGGATTAAATCTCTCGATCAGAAATGGTCGAGCTGGAAAATAAATTGCTACAGAAAGTTGCAGGTTTCACTCATGATTTTTGTTGATCCAAGATCCTTTAGTGATTTGAATATAATTCCTCTATACTTAGTGAAAATCCAAGTTCATGTTACTGTTTAAATTCCGCGACAATAAACACTGATTGCACTCAGTGATTACCGAAACCCATGAACACTATCTGAACTTAGAAGATCTGAAGAACAACATTCACACCAAAAGAACCTTCAGTGATAGTCGAAGATCTAATTGAAGATAGAGACAGGCAGCTCGTGATCTGAAGCGGTTCAGTGATAGCAACGTTCGTCTAAAGAAGTGAGAGGTCTTGCATATGCCTTAGTGATACCTGAAGGATTCCTTCTTGAAACCTCAAGTATCAGCGATCAAATGAAGTGGCTTGTACTCACTGACTTGCATTTAATGCAGTAGTATAAATAGATGAAGAACCCTTTCCTCATGTTCATGCATGCTTAACTCTTTCCTCGAACCTCTGATATTCTCTCATCTATATCTTGTGCATCAAAATTACTTTGTGATTCTAAGGTTGTAATAGAATAGGTTCAAAACTTGTTCTTATTCCGCTTATAACTTGTAAATGTGTTAATCTGAATAAACTCAATTAAAAACTAAAAAGTTGTGTTTGTATTCATCCCCCCCCCCGTTCTACAAACTGTTTCTATACTTATACATTCTTGTAGACTCCTTAAGGACCAACAAGTTGTATCAGATCAGCGTTTATTGCTTTTATTCGTGAAAAACTAATATCTTGTTTTTAAAATGGCTAATCAAAATACAAACTACAATGACAATGGATCACTTGCTAAACCTCCTAAATTTAGCAAAGATAATTTTCTTATTTGGAAGGAAAGAATGACTCTATTTCTAGAAGGGTCAGATCATAAGATCCTTTACTGTATAGAAAATGGACCGTTTACTCCTACAATTATAGTCCCTACAGTTCCTGAGACTACAACCTCTGTTGTTATTCCTAAGAGATGTATTCCCAAATCACCACATTAGTGGATGAAGACATAAACTTCAAAGTTGAATTATCTGACAGAGCTAGTGTCGATACTATTGCTCAGTCACTAGGGGTGTTCATCGGTTGACATCCATTGGATGTGAGGGGAACCGCACCGATCCAATCATCCATTGGATGTTGGATTTTGCCAACCGGACAGATCCGATTAACATCGGACAACCGAACCGATCCGATCCAATGGACGACTGGATCGGTTCGGTTCCATCCATTGGATATTTTTATTGGATATCCAATGGATAGCCGTCGAATATCCAATGGATAATCCAATGTGTTAATTCAATCCTATTTTAACAATGAAAGAAACTAATTAATCATTTTTAATATGTGTTAAAACAATCACAAGTGAAGCTAAAAAATTAAAAACTAACACAAAAACAAATTTTGATTTAAGCAAATTGAAGACAAACTAACCGGATGATAGTTGGATGGGTAACTGGATGGTCATCGGATGGTTAATTGGATGGTAACCGGATGTTGGTCGGTTCGGTTATGTCGGTTTTGGTCGGTTCTTGACTGCCATCCAAGAACCGACTGATCCAAATTGGATGTTGAAATTTTCAATCCTATCCGATGCAATTACAATTGGATGTCCAATTATAATCGATCGGTTCTAATTGGATCGGTCGGTTTCAATTGGATTGGTTATTTTTTGCACACCCTTATCAGTCACTATATGATGATTCAGCTGAGTCTGTGTGTTCATTCAAGACTGCTTCAAGCTCTATACATGCAAAGGTTTCTTCAACAACGTTCGTCAAATCAAATGATTTATCACAAGACCATATTGGTCCTTCTAATCTATTTTATAATTCTTCTATTTCTAGTTCGAATACTAACCATTATAAGCAGGTTAACATGGTTTGGAAAAGGAAATCAACTGCAGATGAACATGCTGGAAGCAAGTCATATCAGTCTCCGACAGTTGATGCAAAGTCATATGTTTCAAACCAATGAGCTGATCAATTTGAGTCAAAATAAGATTTGTTGTTCAACTTGTGGAACATATGACTTTGTGAATAAGAGGTACGTAAATAACTGGTACAACACGTATATTATTTCTGATTCCCCAGTGATAAGATCTACTGTTAAAACATCTAATCATAATAGATGGTTCAGATCTTATAGTATACTTCAAACCAATGCTAAGATGCATGGACCCATGAAGGTATGGGTACAAAAAATTGTTTAATCTGTTTTGCAGGTTATCATGTGTCGTGCTGAATTCAGATTATTCAACACATGATCAAACTTATGCTTGGTTTGAGGGGGAGTAAGTAAATTCTATCTTTGAGGAGAAAATCTATGCCATATTATCTTTGTTTGAATGTTGAAATTTCAACAAACCATGGTATTTCAATATGAGAAACTTATATGTGTTTGTTTCTGTTAACTAGATGAGTAGCAAATCATAAAAAAACAATTGGAACACAATTAAGATCAAACACAATTAGCACCAAATTCTCTCAATGTCACATATCTCTTAAAGTCAAAAGGTTACAAATGAGAGTTCTAAAGAAAAATGAAAGACAACAAAGCTATTTATACCAAAGACAAAAGTTACATTTTCAGTCCTTCTACTCTCAACAATTATAAATTTAACATTCTCCCCCTTTGGTGAAAGTAGCACGTCTCTTGTCAAAATATCACACTTCAGACAGGAATTCTAACATTACGTGTACTGAATTTATCTCCTAGGTGTTCCTTGTAAACCGTGGACGGAATCGAAGAAGGACCTCCAATCTTCTAATATTTTCTCCATACTCAAGCCTTGTTTTAATTGCATTCAAAGCATCAATCATTAGAAAACTATCTCTCTTTGCCATCTTCTTCACAGCTTGATCATCTAACTTAAGCTTACCTTCTAAATATAGCTTGATGGTCTTCAGAGTTCCATCACAATAACAAGCTATTTCACTGAAATGCAAGTAACGCTTTCTGTTTGCTAAACCCTTGTAGATGATCCCAAACTCTGGTTGTTTAACAATAAACCATGAAGGCAAATTAACAATACCAGAGATACTTTAATCCGGCTTCACCAGGTTAAGTTTTGGTTGATTGCTTTCAAGACCCATTTGAAAGTCATACACATATGTTGATGGACGTGATAGTACTTGATGAAGCTCAATAACTTGTCATATGCCTTCAAATAATCTAAGTCCGAACTGTCATTCTTCTAAAGTCATTAACTATCTCTACCAAGTCATCAACGGTTAGATTGATAAAATCAGCTTGAGTAAACTCCCATTGCTTAAAATCCCGACGATAAACTGCAAAGTAAGTAATGTCAAAGCCAATACACTTCTTTGTTGAAATAGAAGAAATATTCATGTAGCCATGCTTAGCGTTGACTCAATCTCTTTCCATTCTTGAATGGTTGACTGTGTGTAGATATCGCCGTTTAACTTCACCTTTTAGATGCATAACACCCAATGTTTTGACTTCATCTAAAGGAACTAGATGTCTGATGAAAAGTTTCTTTTAGTATTTTCCAGAAACGGTGTATAAATTCTCTGAATGCGCTACTGAGACCGTAAATTTTCTGCAGTTCTGATTGGTCCAGGAAGATTCTCTAGGCATATCTTTTTTGGTATATACACTTTCTGTGGAACTTCCTTTAGAACTGCAATTGGATCACCAGACTCTCTAAAGATCTCATCATCATCCCTGATCTCATCATACTCTCCTTCTTGTACCACATCTTCTTCATCATATGGAAATAAATCCCTCACTTCCTGTCTCATAACTTAATGTGAAAGATATTCTTCACTAACAGCAGGAGTAGTATTCAACAATGAATCAGCCAACCTTTCCTCCTTAGTTCTTTTGTCGGCAACCTCAGGCTTTTCAATCGTTGGTTCGACATCAGCAAGAACTGGAATATCTGCACCTGCATCATTCATCGGTGCATCAGTTATCCGTGTTTCCACATCTTGATTTATCATTTCAGTCTCTTCCATTTCCTGAACATCATCAACTTGACAATTCTCAGTCAGCTCTGTTTCCTTAA
This sequence comes from Silybum marianum, assembly GCA_036898165.1. Classification (NCBI taxonomy): domain Eukaryota; kingdom Viridiplantae; phylum Streptophyta; class Magnoliopsida; order Asterales; family Asteraceae; genus Silybum; species Silybum marianum. The sequence continues at coordinate 15,498,164 of CM072542.1, read as the reverse complement.
CTTGTTCATAAACCCCTTGAACTTCTGAGTGAACTTGCTCGACTCGGCGTCTTTTCTCCCCTTCATGGGGATCTTGATCATAAGGATCCTCATGACTATGTTTTCCTGCGCCAGCCTGGGATTTACATGTTTCTTCTAAGACAGAAACCCGGTCGGATAAATATGTAAGCGCAGTCGAGACAAGATTTGTAAGATCAGAAAATCCTTTCTGCATTTCTTCTCGAAGCCTTTGAATCTCTAAAGTTGAAGAACTCAGGGTAGACTGTGTAACAGGTGCAATCTGTATCCGGAGTAAATGAGCAAGGTCAAGATCTTGCTATTCCGGAGCTGCGTGTGCAAGTAATCTGTAATAGAGAATAAACTTTAATTCTTCCATAGATGGTTCTGGTGATGGTGGCGGTGGAGTTGTTACAAGAGTTGTGCCAATATATCTTGGAGGTGGTGCTTCAGAAGTTTCTGTGATATTCTGCTCATAAACAATCCTTTGCAAAGTAGGTACAAAACCTGGCCTTGGAACAGGTGATTCAATAACAATTGCTTTGCCGGAGACAACTTCCAAACACTTTACATGAAGGCGTTCAACTGTCTGCGTCATAAGTTACATACCCACTCTTAGATGTGATTGTGAATTAACCCACGAAGGTAACTGTCCTGGTCCACTTAGGATACTAGATGAAACAACGGAAGAATCTGTTGGCCCTGTGTCCAGTTCTTGCATAGGGTTAACACTAACAGGTCTTCAACCCTATCCTCGCGGGGCACCAACAAATAGTGGCCCCACTCTGGGTGTTCCGATTGGGGCACAAAGACTCCCAATAGATATTGTTTGTATAACAGACGATGACCTAGGTGGTCTAATACTGGGCCCTAGACTCGAAGTGTAAAACAAAGAAGTCGACAATCGGAGCAAGGCCTGTCTATTTCAATACCTGCAAACTCCGAGCGAGTTGCAGATAGTGTATGTGCTAAGTCCCCGTGTATAAGTGAAAGAGTAGCTTGTTGAGAAGCTACTGAGTGGCTTAAGGGTGTGTGCAAATGCATTGTTGGGCGAACAATGACTTCTTCAATACCGGATCGCACGGATACGTCACAACAATAGATGAGGTTACCCGGATAAAAGTGGTTTGGGGAAGGTCTAATATTTCTTTTTCTGATCTTTTCTCACTCTCACCATGTTCTTTTTCTCCCCTTTCACTCAAGCTCACATTTATTTCTGTTTCGACTTGAACTCCCTCATCTGTCCTTATATCACCAGGTTCCTGTATCTCAGAAATAACATTTTGAATAACAACATTTGGTTCAGGTATTTCCAATTCCATGTTGTCACTAGTGGGTTCAGACTCAGTATCTAAAGGTTCAACAACTAATGGAGGTTGTCTACCAATCCAGTTTGGTATTCAATAGACCAAGGTATGATCATCATCATCTTTGTCATAATTATCGTCTTCTGCACCATGATCCTCAAAATTATGATAAGGACTATCTATTGGAGAATAAGTTTTTGGAATATTCATCTCAACAATCATTGTGACTGCAGGATTTTCAGAAGTACCAACTGCTGAAGATGTCTCAGGAATAACAATTGTGTCAACATTTTCAATTGCAAGATCAGATGCACCCACGTCTATACCCCTCTCATTTTCATTTTCCCTCAACTCTTCCCTATCAAGGACCCCATGTCCATGACTCTGCTCTCCTAGACCTAACTCCTCATTCCGCTCAGGGAGGGGGGGGGGGGCATTGTGGGCAGTACCAACAGGCTCTTTCTGGTCCATCAATGCATTCTCACTCTTATATGCTATCACACATTTTGCATTCTGATCGACATATGCAAGTAAGGCTATTGGAATAGGAATTGCATTCAGATATTGTCCCTCTTGTGTAGGTGCAAGAGACCTCATAACTCTTGATCTGGCCATTGGATGATATGCTCGTCGGGGAATATCCTGATTGCCTTCCAACATACTGGCAATGAAAATCTGCATGTAACGTTAACGATTTTTCGTGGTTGTCGTTGATGTTCTTGTCTCAATCATTTCCTGCCAAATGATCGCAGTATAATCGTATGTCTGTTAAATGCAACCGCAAGAAAAAATCTTAGAAAACCTGTACTGCAACTATCCATGCCAGTTGATTTGCCCGTAATTCAACGATTGATGATTGAAAACAATGTATTCTAAACGGGTGGCATATGTTTTTTTAATGCGGATGGTTTTAGTAGAATATCATTGTATCCCAGACTGAGAATATCAGTACATAATTCATCTTATGATATCTGCTCTTCATACTCTTCCCTATTTGGAAACTGATGACATCTTGGTAATCTCAGTAAGTAACGCATCTTGTTCAAGGTGAGCTTCATTTCATAATGATCAATCATTGCTGTAAAATGAGGATCATTTTCCACAGAATGATATCTTATATGTTAGAACTTATTTCTTATGTAAAAGTATGAATCAGAACTTTCTTTTTTAGAACAAAGTATATCTCTCCATAAGTCAGCTTCTCTAGAAGAAAGCTGCTTCAAGAAGCTATGTCCAGAAGACAACAAGATACTCTAGAAGATGAAACATCTTCTGAACATAATACAAGGACTTATGCACGTGCTTTATGACGTGGCAAGTCATGCTTCCCTTGCGTAACTAATTCTGTTAGAGACTTTGCTTACGTGTTTGATAGGCTAGCTCTTTGACCTTTGTTTTTTCATTTGTATAAATAGAGTGAAATCCTTTTATTATGGGTCGATTGATCTGGAGAGAGTCTAAGAGAGTAATTTGTATTTTCATATTGTAATCTTTGGCACTCTGTGTGAAACACAAATTACTATTGTTATGAATATGTTTATCCATTTCAGTTTATGTATTCTAGCTTGATTGTTGATCTAAATTTCTTCCGCTTACTGTTTAATATCTTTCGTGATCAAAATTATGTGAGTACTTACGGGATCTGGGTTTCAACAATTGGTATCAGAGCCAGATAATCAATCTATTGATTATTCAATAGAATCCAGTTGGGAGAAATCCCTACTCAGCTAGAGTTTTCTCAGTTTTTAAACTACCGTATTTCATTCTACCCTGTTTTACATGTTTTTTGTTGTTCTCATACAAATTTTCTCAAATTCAGTGGTATTTCTAGTTTTGATCTGAAAATTGTGAATCATTGTTCGTTGGTTCAAGTTCAGTGAGATTCATCTCATTTAATTCTCAAATTTCTTCCTAATTCTGAACACTCTGTTCTGTGAAAAATGGCAAATCAAAATTTTAATGCCATGTACACCTTGAGTTCACTTACAAAACCTCCTACTCATGTCAGGGATGAATATACTCAATGTAAAATTAGAATGATCAGTTTCTATGAAGGATTAGACTTAGATTTATATCAAACAATTCTGAATGGTCCTTTTGTCCCCTTTACAACTATTCCAAGAGTACCTGCTACAGTTAACACTGAAGAAGTCCTTGCTAGACAATTTCCGAAAGAGAGAAAGGACTGGAGTAATGAAGACAAAGCTAAGGTGGAAATTGCCAACAAAGCAAAAAGACTTCTCATCATGGCCATTCCAAATGATATATTTCAATCTCTCAATTCCTGTGAAACTGCTAAAGAATTATGGGATCAACTAGCAAATCATCTAGAAGGTGGTGCTAAAACGAGGAAGAACAGACGAGCTCAAGCACTTCCAGAAGAGACATTCAAGCAGACGTATCACAGATTCAATACACTGATCAATCTGTGCAACCGATGTGATATAGTCAGATCCAACGAAGACAACAATGTCTTATCCCGAAAACGTCTTAATGCTGAATGGTCCAACTTGTCTATGTGTCTACAAGCAACTCAGGATCTGGAGCAGTGGTCTCTACATGATGTGTTTGGAACTCTTCAGGCTCACGAAAAGGAAGTTTAACAAAAGAAAGTGAACGTTGGTGGTCCTTTGGCTCTAATTTCTGAATCCATAGGGTCTAACAGAAAGATCAGAGATACAAAAAAGAAAGGGAAAAGTAAGGCTTTAACATCAGAAGCTGATACAGAAGTTGGACTCTCGAGTTCAGAAGATGATGAGATCAATGCCTTTGCTGAATCCCTAGCCTTGATTACCAAACACTTTACTAGGAAGTTTGGTAATCGTTCATTTCAGAATAGAGGAAGGTATGACAATAGAAGTGAACGACCAAATCATATCTATGTGCTCAGACAAGAAGGTCAACGAGTAGAGAAGTCAGAGGCAGAGAAGAAAGAGGAAGAGAAGAAGAAGAAGAAGAAGAAGAAGGATGTTTGTTACAGGTGTGGCAAACAGGGTCATTTTTCCAAAGACTTCAAAGGAGCTCTAGTTAAATATGATTTGTACTACAAAAAAAATACAATTACAATAAAGACGAGAGAGCCAACTATGTTGAACTAGAGAACTGGTGTTCAGACCAGTCAAGTGATGCAGAAGCCATGTTTTGTGGAATGGCTATGGAAAATGATACAGAAGATCAAATCTCTGAAACACCGGTTTGTTCTACCTCTGAACCTTACTGAAAAAGAAAGAAACATTTTCAGAAGAGAAATGGATATTCTAGTAGAAGAAAGGCAACAACTCTATGTGGAAAATCAAAACATTTCGAAACTCAAAATATCCACAAAAAGTTTATTAAAAGAAGAAATTGTTGAGCTTAATAAACTTCTAAAGGCTAAGGACAAGGAGCTTGAAGTAAAAGAAAATGACAGATTAAATTCTGTGCTACTTAAAAATTATTTTCAAAAAGAAAGGGAGTTCCTGCACATTGATCTTCAAAAGAAGGAGTTCTTGATCAAAAATTATCATGATGCTCAGAAGGTGCATGAACAAATAAATACATAAGTAGGAAAGACAGGTCTCGGGTTCAAAGATCTGGATCCCTACACTTGTAAAAAGAGGTCTACATTAGAATCTATTTTCTGTGTGGGACATGAACAAAAACCTAACTTTTCTGTTCTAAATGAACAATCTGTCTTCAAAAGATCCAAAGATGGAAATGAACACAAAAAAATAAAACTAAAATATAAAAACATAAAATATTCTTCTGAAAGAAAAACTTGTAAAACAAATCAAGTTGTTTTGAAACAACATCAGAACAAAAGTGATGTTTTCCATTTTGGTTCATTTACTCATATCACTTTAAATCCAGAAGCATATGAGTTCATCCCCATAAATACAGAAGAAGAACTACGTCTCAACTTTGAAAAAGATCTTCTTACTGCTCTGGATGTGCGTGCTATTTAAAATAGTACAGAACTTGAAAATATTTCTTTTCAAAACAAAAAAACAAAAAAAATCTATATTTTTTGAAAACCATCCAGATATAACTCCCTGTTCTTTTGTTGAATTAAACCTTTGTTTTGAAAAGGATGATGTTGAGTTTGAAGTGTATCCATGGGAAACTGACGATCAAAATTGTGATGATTTCTTTAATTCAGAGAAATTTCTCGACAATTTTGAAAATAGTTTGCCCTCTACTTACGTCCCTTTCAAAAATGTCAACTGTGTGAAGGATGCTCTTTCTGTCGTTTTAGACACAGAAAAAGTGACATATATTGATATACCAGAAGTAAGGGCCGCTAGACCAGAAGTCAGTAGACTTCCAAATAGTATACCTATGAACTATGTTCCTCCAAAAGAATAGAGAAAAAAGGTTCCCATTCATCCAGGCTTCCTGGATATGTGCATTCAAGCAAAATCTTGTCTCGATCTAGAGAAGAAGACAGAAGTTAAACAAAAGGCCCAAGTTATGAAACTTCCTCCAAAGCCAATTCTTCAGAAGCAAACTAAGTTTACAAGGGAACAAAACGAAAAAATGTCATAATAACAATCATCATTACTCGTCTGTTTCAGTAAAATCTCCAAAAGTCCAAAAGGAGTGGACTACTCAGAAGAAGACTTCAGAGAAGAATTCACAAGTTTAGGAGAATTAAGTCTAGGCTAGATAAGAAGTTCAATCGAACAACTGATGTTAGAATAGACAGAAATAAGAAATCTTGTAATTATCATTTGAGAAATGAAAATTTAATGAAATATTTTATGTCTCAGAACTCTGAATGCTTCTATCTTTTTACTAAAACTAAAACAATTCTTCTCAAGTTATGAAACTTCCTCTAAAGCCAATTCTTTAGAAGCAAACTAAGTTTACAAGGGAACAAAAAGAAAAAAATGGCATAATAACAATCATCGTTACTCGTCTGTTTCAGTAAAATCTCCAAAAGTCCAAAAGGAGTGGACTACTCAGAAGAAGACTTCAGAGAAGACTTCACAATTTTAGGAGAATAAGTCTAGGCTAGATAAGAAGTTCAATCGAACAACTGATGCTAGAATAGACAGAAATAAGAAATCTTGTAAGTATCATTTGAGAAATAAAAACTCAATGAAATATTTTATGTCTCAGAACTCTGAATGCTTCTCTCTTTTACTAAAACTAAAACAATTCTTCTCAAGTCCACACTGTTTTCCTTCTGACTTCAACCATCGCCCAAACTTCAGAAGTCAGAAGAGACAGAAACCTAAGACTAATCCAGGCAAACCAGAAGCTTCTGGAAAACCTGGAAATCTGCATAAAACAAAAGCGCAATTAAACGTTAAAATTAAACCTAAGATCAATGGACCTATTATGAAATGGGTACCTAAAACTCTCTAAATCTGTATTGCAAAAACAGCTTGTGCACATCTAGTATCTTGACTTTGGATGCTCGAGGCACATGACTGGAACAAGAAACTTACTCTCTACTTTCAAAGATAAATCCGGTGGAGTTGTAATGTTTGGAGATGATGGCAAGGGTCAAATAAAAGGTTATGGAACTTTACAAGATGGAAACATCACTTTATCAAGGGTGGCTCATGTTTCTAGATTAAAGCATAATCTTCTGAGTGTAAGTCAACTATGTGATGCTAAGATGAAAGTTCTCTTTGATGAAAAACATTGTTACTTACTATCTCAGTCAGGAAAAGAGTTATTAAGAGCCAACAGAAAAGGTAACTTATACATGATGAACTTCAATTCTAAAGATGATAAACTCTCTGTCTCATCTCAAAGAAGAGTGAAGTAGTTTGGCTTTGTCATCATAAGTTATCTCATCTTAATTTTCAAAATCTTGAGTTGCTTGTGAAACATAACCTGGTTGAGGGCCTTCCAGAGGTTCACTTCCAGAAGGATCATCTTTGTCCGCCATGTGAGAAGGGAAAAATCAAACGAGCTTCTCATAAGACAAAGAGTGATCATTCTTGTCCCAGACCTCTGCACATGTTACACGTTGACCTCTGTAGCCCTATTGTTGTGCAAAGTCTGTCTGGTAAAAAATATATACTTGTGCTAATTGATGAATTTTCTAGATACACTTGGCTTGCCTTTGTAAGACAGAAGTCGGAAGTCCCAACAGTACTAATCAACATGATGAAGATGATTCAAGTGCTTCTACAAGTCAAGATTCAAAAGCTAAGAAGTGACAATGGTACAGAATTCAAGAATGCCAAACTTGAAGAGTGTCTAACCAATGAAGGAATTTCACAAAACTTCTCAGTTGCATGAACTCCTCAACAAAATGGTGTGGTGGAAAGACAAAATCGAACTCTGGTTGAAGCCGCAAGAACGATGCTTGTAGCTTCTGGACTACCCACACACTTCCGAGCTGAGGCTGTCTCGACTGCATGCTTTACCCAGAACAAATCTATATATTCAAAAGACATCTCAAAACTTCTTATGAGCTCATAAATGGAAGAAAACCTAATGTTAATTTCTTACACATATTTGGCTGCAGGTGTTATATTCTAAATGATCGAGATAAACTTGGAAAGTTTGACAAGAAATCAGATGAAGCCAAATTCTTGGGATATTCTCTGACCTCAAAATCTTTTAGAGTATACAATCTCAGAACCAAGACGGTCATGGAAAGTATCAATGTAGACTTTGATGATAAGGTACAATTGACTTCTGATTAATCCGACTCAGAACTCAAGCTCAACAATGTTACTTCTGACTATCTCTCTAGTACCAGAGAATCTGAGATAGATGCAATATTTGAAGATTTTCTTGGAGACGAGATAACTTCTGCAGAAACAGAGGAGCCTCGCCCTTCTAAATTTACCATCTCTGGCCCCTCTGGTTCTCACTCAGCTTCAGATGCGGAGCCATCAATTGTGTCCATTCCTACTTCCTCTAGTTCAAATGCAAGTCTAGAGGAACCTATGCCTCATCCTGATGCAAACGTTTTGTTCTTGATCCTATTTCCTCCGTGCCTTCATTTGAGGGGGAGAGATTAGGCTCCTCTCTAATTAAGAATATAGAACCAGAAGCTGAACAAGTCATCACAGAAGAAGATGTACCAGAACCAGAAATCACAATTGAACCACCACAAGTCTCCCAAACTCGCATGAAAAGATGGGCAAAAGATCACACCATTGACCAAATAATCGGTAATCTTTCTGAAGGTGTCAAGACTAGATCATTACTGCAAATGAAGCCTTTTTTGTAAATTTTCTGAGCATGAAAGAACCTAAACGAGTGCACGAAGCCCTATAAGATCCCAATTGGATAGATGCAATGCAGGAAGAACTTCTTCAATTTGAAAGAAACAAGGTATGGAAGCTTGTATCTTTAACCAAAGACAAAACTGCTATTGGCACAAAGTGGGTATTTAGAAACAAGAAATATGAGGATGGAATAGTTGTCAGAAACAAGGCTAGATTGGTTCCAAAGAGATATTGTCAAGAGGAAGGCATTGATTATGATGAAACCTTTGCTCCAGTAGCAAGGCTTGAAGCAATTCGATTATTTCTGGCTTTCTCTGCATAAAAGGATTTCAAAGTCTATCAAATGGATGTCAAATGTGCTTTTCTGAATGGCAAACTGAAAGAAGAAGTTTATGACCAGCAACCCCCTGTTTTTAAAGTGCAAGTCATCCAAATTACGTCTATTTCTTAGACAAAGCTCTGTACGGACTGAAACAAGCACCACGAGCCTGGTATGGGCGTCTTTCGAAGTATTTGATAAAAAATGAGTATGACATTATATTTGGTTCAAATTTATGTGGATAAGTTTGGTTCAAATTTATGTGGATGACATTATATTTGGTTCTATTGATCAAGCAGAAGTTGAATTGTTTTCAAAATTGATGGACAGTGAATTTGAAATGAGCATGATGGGAGCACCAACCTTCTTTCTAGGGATCCAAGTCAAGCAGACTACCACTGGCATTTTCATAAATCAAGCCAAGTATGTCTCTGACATTTTAAAGAAATACAAACTTCACAATTCCACAACTATGAAAACTCCTATCTCACCAAGTAATAAAGTTCACTCTGATCCCTCTAGGAAACAAGTGGATGGAAAAAATTATAGAGGTATGATTGGTTCGCTTCTGTACTTAACAAGTAGACCAGATATAATGTTTGCTACATGCCTCAGTGCCAAATATCAAGCCAATCCCAAAGGATCACATTTGGCTGCTGTGAAAAGAATTATTAGATACCTAAAAGGGACACCTTCCTTGGGTCTCTGGTATCCAATGCATTCTGGCCTTAATTTAATTGCCTATACTGACTCTGATCATGCAGGATGTAAGTTAGACATGAAAAGTACCTCTGGAAGCTCTCAACTTCTTGGCAACAGGCTAATCAGTTAGACATCCAAAAAGCAAAACTGTGTGTCAACATCTACTACAGAAGCTGAATATGTTGCTGTTGCTAGTTGTTGTTCACAAGTAATCTGGATGAAAACCCAAGTTAGAGATTAAGACATTCTATATAATAAAATACGCATTCTGTGTGATTTAGAAAGTGCAATTGCCATCAAAGAAAATCCAGTGAAACATTCAAAAACCAAGCACATTAATGTCAGGTATCATTTCATAAAGGATCATGTGGAAAAAGGTACAATTGAAATGTATTTTGTTCCCACTGATTACCAACTTGCTGATCTTTTTACCAAAACCTTGGATGAAAACAGATTCAATTTTCTAATCAACATGTTGGGCATGCTTAATATGTAATAGAAGATCAAAATCTATCTCTACATTGCACTTCTACAAAATCCTAATAAGCATGTCTTTCCTTCTCTATTTTTCAATGAACTTCTGTATCCACGCGTACACCACAAGCATATAAGAAGTTTCTGCCTATACTAACAAAACCTCTGCACCTCAAACTCTGTCTATTGCTCTTAAGAATTTTTTCTCCAAGCATAGTTTGAGGGGGAGCAACTAATAATGCACGAGTCAAGGGGGAGCAAACTTACATGCTCACATCAAGGGGGAGCAATTTCTGGTTTATTGTGAAAAATAAAAGTGTTTTCATCAAATCAAGATAAACATCCAGAACCTCTGGATTAACTCGTGCCGCCAAGGTTAATCAAAAGTCTCTAGCATGTCTATCATTCTTTCTGCAGATAAATTTTTTGCACGTTCATAAGTCATCCAGAATTTTTGTACTAATTCTTGCCTTCATGGTTATACAGAAACTTCTGGCTTGTCTTGCTTATCTGCTGCATAAATATTTCTTTGAAAAATATACATGTCATTTTCTTCTGTACTAACTCTTGTTGTCAAGGTCATACAGAAGTCTCTGACATGTCTATATTTTTCTCTGAAATATTTTTGATTAAAATTAAAACTCTCTTCTGGTTCCTAAACCATTTTTACACGACTAGTTGATTGATTTTAAATTTCTTTTTTGTGACTTCTCCAAAAGAATCACAAATTGAGAAGTCTCAGAAAATCTTTTGAAAGTTAAGAAGTTATCTAGAGCTTCTGAATTAACTCTTGCCTCCAAGGTTAAACAGAAGTCTCTGGTATGTCTACATGACCTTTTGCCAAGATGTATTCTATGAGAACGTAAGTAGTCATAACTTCTGTACTAACTCTTTCCGCAAGGTTACACAGAAGTCTCTGCCTTACTTACTTCTTCCTCTGAAATATGATCTTAACAAAACTCTCTTCTGGTCCTAAAATGATTTTCATATGACCAACTAGACTGATTTTCACATTGGTTTTGGATCTAATTCTCGACGAGCAGAATCTTTCTGGGATGAAATTACACTCGTATTCCCTCCAAAGACGGTTTCATCTCATTGCCACATAGACACGTATCCAAATCCCACTTGTATCAACTTTGAACCGTCGGACACGCGTCTACACCCTATGGCCCGCATGCTGAAATGTCTCTTAGCCCACGTCATCCACGACAATCCATTTCTTTTACCCACTCGAGTACATTTTCAAATCAGATTATTTAAACTCATTTTTCACCTTCATTATGCTTTTTACCATCCCTAATTTTAGAATTGCTTGTGTTTCCAAACATTCCAAAGCTTAAACCTGCAACTCTCGAAACCCTAACTGATACAATGGTTCCTCAACACACAAACATGGCAAGTGATAACGAAGAGGCAAATGTACACCTCTCCCAAACTGCTAAAAGTGAGGTAATAGTATACCTTCCAAACAAACCCAACAATTTCCAAGTCTCTGAATCCAAGTAGTTATGGCTCGGAGTATCACATTCTGATAGAGTTCCTCCAAACAAACTTTATCAACCGTACCTTAACAATGACTGACTCTTCTGTTCCTGAAGAATTTATTCAAGATTTCTGGCATTCCTTGAATGTCTATGAAGATGGCAAAGTACTAAAAGGCGACTTCGACATGCTCGACTCCGAATATTCATGTGAAGTGAAAATAACAAGAAACAAGATTTCTCAAGTCTTCCATTTACCTAGTATTGCAGATCTCTAGGTTGCACAATATGAACCAATCCCCACATCTGATGTACTTGTGGATTTTCTGAAGCATCTAGGGTACAATCACGAAATCCATAGAGTATCTGAATTCAAACGCCAGTAGCTACCCCCAAACGTTCTGGTATCCATTCTCAACAAAAGTCTCACTTGCAAGCTCCGCTCCATGGATCACGCAAGTACCGGTATCCTCACGATGATCTATGAAATCTACTTCAACCGCCCATTAGACTATGCTGAACTCCTATTTTGCGAAATCAAAGGGGTTGTTTACACTAAACTTACTTATCAAGTAGGAGGAAAGCGTCTGCCATCTCTGATGTTCCCTCGATTTTTCCTTTTGCTGCTAAGAGGTGCAATTACCACCAGAAATTCAATGGTCATATCCTTTATGCAAATTTCACATCATGAGGACTCATCGCCCAACCATGATTGATGCTGAATATCCAGAAGCCAGACCACTCTTGAGGTACATGCTTGCACTTTTAACTAACCCATCTCCTTCTCTCACACTCTATAGAAACTCTGAGGTGTTCTTAGCATCACGATCACCTACCCTAGAATACTTAGTATCCAAAATAGTAAGTGAGGGGTCTAGTGATCATGAGAATGAAAACAATCGGAGTGACAACGAGAGTGTTTCTATCAGCCTGAGAGAGAAGAAAGAGTGAGAAATGAAGATGCCCAAAGAGGCACAAATGAGAGACCCCAGCTGAGTCCATCTCGAGCAACCACATCTGCTAGGACTGATGTCACGCATCAGGACCTATTTAAACAGGGCATACGCTCAGTCCGAATCCTAACCTTGAAGCCAACCGATCAGAAGCTATCTCAAATGCTTCTGAATCAAGCACATCTGGGGACACCGGTTCCTCTTCTTCCTTTCAACAGGAAGAATATTTTGATATAAGAGTTTAATTGTCTTCGAACTTGCCACCCTCCCAACAAAACATTGATGTCTCCATGACCAATGAAGTAGATTGGATGGAGGTTGTGTTGATCCCATTATAATAAGCACAATAACAATAAACAGTTAATAGCAAAGTAATATGACACGAACAATGATTTAAAGAACTTACGTAGTCATATATCTCTTGAACGTATATGTATCGATTACAATCAGATTCAGCTCTCTCTCTATAAATTATGAATCGACTCTTTCAAAGTAAAACCCTAACGTTCTATTTATATTGTTAGGTCTAGTCTAATTAAGGAAACAAGAGTTTAAGGAATTATAAACTTCCTTTTACAATAAAGCATATCTTTTCCTTATTTTGTCACAATTAAATAATAATAGACCTAACAATCTCCCCCTTTGTGGCAAAATGAGTCTTCATCTTCTTAGCTCGAACATGCCTTCAAATCTTCATAGGGTTTGTCGATATATAATTTTGTCGTCGATTATCTTGATCGCTTCTAAGAGAGAGTTTCTTTTGTCATTGCTCATCCTTGTTGCGCTCTTTCTATCTGTAGCAAGTTCTGACGCAAGCCTGTTTCGGATTCCCCATAATGTACCGTCAGAATATTCAGCCACTTCGTGAAATCTGAGAAATCGTTTTTCTCTAGAAGCATGCATCCAAACTACACCATGTATAGGACGAGTGATGACAGTGGCGACCAAAGTACTGTCTGGTATAGGCAATGATTGATAAGGCTTAGTAATATGTATCTTCTTTTGCTCGCTTTCGATCCCTCGTTGAAGATCATGAAGATAACTGTATCGAAGCTCTTTCTGAACATGTCTTACCACTGCCCTTAATGCCCTTTGCTCGTGTACGTTTTGGTTGCGCTTGTCTCTCAGATCGTTGTAGATAATCTCCAAGTCCATTATATCGAGATTTGCAAAATCAGCTTCAGAGAAGGAATACGTTTTACCATCTTCTCTTTGGAGAGTGAAAACCGGGTACTCGACTTGAAAGATCCTTGCAGTGTCTATCTTCAAAATCCCGACAACCCTGTGCCTTGAGACCACTTCAGCTTGAAGTAAAGCTCTCATCCTCAAGATATGGAGATACTCTCTAACCTGAGCAGGGTCCATTTTCATCACGAGATGAATGTGTGCCAAATCGTCAGGTTTTGCTTCCTTGCGGAAGATCTTCTCCATAGTTTCCTCAAGATATGTCACACGGATCTGCTGTTTCACCCATTTGGATTTACTTTCCGTCAACATTCTTTGCCACCGAATCTGATGAGGTAGGAGTCTTGGTTCATTTTGTTCCCTTAAGGCATAGTTTGTGCTGTATGCCTCAAGTTCACATAGTCTTGCTCTTGGAGTACTGGTTCGTATGGATCTCGGAACCAGTTTTGAATTGAGTTTCGCAGACGTTGAACATCAACTCGTTCTTCATTTTGTTCGGGTTCGGCAGCTTCGGTTGGTTCGGCTGGTTCGGCTGTACTCTCGAATTCGATATCCGCAGGCTTTTCAACCGTTGGTGTATCGTCCTCTTGAGTCGTTGTAGTGCGTTGCCTTTGTTGGGTAGATTGAGCAGGTGGTCTTGAAGCTGAGGCAGCAGCTGCTCTTGATCGTGATCTTGTCGTTTGGCGTGTCTCCCCCTCAGGTTGGAGCGGAGCCCGGGTCGTCCTGGTGAGGTCTGATGTAGATGTACGAACTGCTGGACGGAAAGACTCTTGGAATTCTGTGCGAAGAGCAGTAATAGCACCCAAGATGTCATCCGTTTGGCGCTGTTGGGCATTTTTCAAGTCGGCGAGCTCTTGGTCAATGTGGGTGCGGAAGACATCGAACTCGTGACGAGTTACAGTGGGGATTTGAAGATTGCGTCGAAGAAGACCTTCAAGTGAATCCTCCGGTTGGCCAGTTGCATTGGATTCGGCGAGCAGATTAGAATACAACATCGACATGAGTTCATCGGTGTTATGCTCATATCGATGCGGGGAATGAGGTCGATCTTCGGGGGGTGATGGTGGCGGTGGAGAGTGGCTGTGCTTGGATGGCTGGAGCTTGCATGTGAAGGGTCGGCTTGTACAGGAGTCGGTTCTTTAGGACACGCAGCTTCACGAATTTAGCGCACGAAGGCTTCTCTTTCGGCTGTCATTAGGACAAGATGTTCAGCAAGGGTGTCTCTTGCCCTTTGTAAGTGAGCAGCAATGAGTGCTTTGCCTTCCGGGGGAATAGAGAATGACGGAGATGTGGTAGCTGTATGGGTAACTCCGGGATCACTTAGATTGCCCGTTGACATAACAGTTGATTCAACTGTATGACCTACGTTCAACATTGGCAAAGATGTAGCGCTGGTAGGATTTCCTCCCAATCCTCGTGGAATGTCCAGAATGGACATCACTATGGGAGTTCCGACTGGGCCACGGAGGCTCGTAGTGTGTATAGACTCGTGTCCCCTAGCTGGCTCTAGACTCGATGTGCACACAACCGAAGTCGAAGCAGGTGAGCTACTGCCTCTTGTTTCAATAGCTATGCCTCCTGAGTGGAGGGGAGCTAGATAAGGTGCTAGACTCACAAGTATTGTTGAAACTGTTGGCTGTTGGGAGCCTTCAGAGTGGCTGGGGGGGGCATGTAATTGCGCTGCTAGGTCCACAGCGACTTGTCCACTGGTCATACCCAACGAATGAGTAGGGCTAGTTGACTCGGTTACTTGGTTGGGGGATATTGGACTCTCACTCTCTATTGTTTTTGTCTCCCCTTCGCTCATGCTCACTAATTCATTTTCAACTTGTACTCCCTCCGTTCTCCTTATTTCTCCAATTGAGGTTTCAGGGAATATGTCCGACATAGATGGGGAGGATGGATTGGCTTCAAAGTCAAAGTTGAATTGAGGTTCCTCATCAGACGGTATGGTAGGTGCAGAGGTGGGTGAACTGATGATTGGTTCAGGGTTTGGTTCCGTTGAAGACTCTTCATTCCCAGAACTGGAATCTGTGATAGAGGGTTGTGGGCCGATGCGGCTGACAGCTTGGACCTCTATTTCTGCAGTACGTTGGCGACGACGGAGCGGTTGGTTGTCAGATTCATACTCATCCGATGATGAAGAGCGGGGCGGATACGTTGTCGGCTGGCCAGTGTTTTGAATTGGGGAGTTGGGATAATGGGTCGAGTGCGGGGGTAGTTGGAAGTAGTTGGGTTGGGGGGGCTGATCAGGTGCACCTCCTTCTTCATGTCCCCTCGCAGTACGCTCATCACCCTGGTCGGGATCCCCCTGATGCTGACCCTGCTCTTCTATTCTAGGACCCTCACTTCCCTCAATATTTTCCTCTTGGATCGGCTCTTGGGCAGGCGCAACCGGAGGTGGTTGGGCCATTAAGCCATGTCGCTCCCTATAGGCTATCACACTAGGTGCATTCTGATCAGCATAAGCGAGGAGCGTTTCAGGGATAGGCATGGTATAGTTGAAGACCCGATCATTTAGGCGTAGAAATTTAAGAGCACTGGTCGGGCCTAAGGGTGATCTGGCTCTTCTAGGGATGGCAGGTCGGGAGGTCATCATTGCATGGATGAAAAGTTGAAGAAAATGCTGAAACGGTACGAAGGCACGATTGCGAAAGTTGGATTTGTCTTCCACTAGTTCCACAAAGTCCGTCCAGATGAGCATCGCGTAGTCATAGTGACGGTTGAACGCGATGCCGTGAAAGATTCGAAGAACCGCAGTGCTGGCCTTGTCCATGCCAGTGTGTTTGCTAGTCAGACATCGATTGACGATGGTGAATAGCGTGAACCAAATCTGAGGCAGGTACATCTTTTTGAACTGGTCGGGGCTTGTGAATGGTTCAGGGGATTCGTACCCAAGGGCTAGGATGTCGGCAACCAGCTGTTGGTTGGTTGCAAAGGCGTTGTATGGGTGTTCGAGAGTGATACCAAAGTCTAGACGGTGGTTGTTCGGTTTGATTTGTCGAAGGTGAGCTCTAGGCATCAAGAGGTCATCCCGGTTAGCTGCGTTGATGCTTGGTTCTATGGAGCGTTCGGACGGCATCGGGTTTTCATCATTTGACATGTTCGGATCATTCATGGCTACCATTGGTTTATGAAATAAGACAGTTAGGCAAACCAAGTGTAAAGTTAGTGTATTGAGTCTTTAACAAAAAATTCTAAGTCTTTTTATCGAGTCCCATTGGGTCGATAACAATTGTTATCGAGTGCAATGGGATCGAGGAAAAAGGTGCTATCGAATGAAGGAGGATCGACAAAAAGTCTTGTAAAAAGGTTAAGATCAAACCTGTGGAGGGGTTGTCGAGTTAATGAGAATCGAGAAGAACAGGTTATCGATCTATGAGATTCGATGGAAAAAACTTAAACATTTGACAGGTCATGATATCGAGTCTTATAGAGCTCGATAAAAACACTTCAGGATTTTCATCGACCTTGAGAGAATCGATAACAAATGTTATCGGGTTCCAAGGGATCGATGAAAATACTTAGTTGTTGTCATCGATCTTATTGGAGTCGATAACAAGTGTTATCGAGTCCTATGGGATCGATAAAAACACTTAGTGATTGTCATCGATCAAGAGGTTATCGATAAAAAATGTTGTCGAGTCACAAGGGCTCGATAAAAACACTTAGGTAAAACGATGATGTTCTTATTCATCTAACATGGGTCGATAAAAATTCAAAGGTACAAAGAAGGACTCGATAAAAACGCATAAACCAGTCTAAAAACTTCTAATGCTCAGATTCCAAAAAGGGCCTAAAACTAAGGCAAAATCCTATTGCTAGATGCGATTAGTGATAGGGAATACTTTTAGTAAAGCACTTAAGTCTAAAACCCATTATTTACCCACGATTTTGACTGATGAACAGTCAAAATCGGAAACCCATATAAAAACCCAAAAAAAACGAACAGTCATTCCACAGAAGGCTAATCATGCAATGGATTTAAGAACAAAGTGCAAGAATTAAAGATGATAAGAGGAGAATTACGAACCTGGTGGTGCTTTCAGATCTGAAAAACTCGAAGTTTTGAGATTTTGATCTTGAGAGGGTTTTTCAGAGAGGGAAATTCAAAAATACTTGGGGAAAAAGAGTGTGTAAGAGCGGGGCCCGATGTCTTTAAATAGTGGTCATCGAGTGATGACACGTGGTAGTGTGTGATAGGGCCGATGAAAAATTTACCGTTATCAAGATGTCGATTGGGGAGGTTATCGAGCCAGAGGGGGTTGACAATCCACTGTTGTCGGGCCCTTAGGGGCCGAGAACCTTACTTAATTTTTAATTTTTTTTTACTTAAAATAAAACAGAAAAATAAGGCTCCCCCTTAATGTGTGCTTACAGTGCTGTGCTCCCCCTAGGAATGTGAATGGATAGGAAAACGTACCTTGTTGCTCCCCCTTGAATGATGAACCATGGTGATATACACAGCGAGGTAGAAATAAAAATGAAAGAAAAATTTGAAAATACGGAACTGTAAGATAAAGGTCAAAATCTAAAAAAATGAGAACCCAAGTGTTATGCAGATTGACTCAAAGAGTAAATGTGCAAAAACCCTTGGATAGACGTTTTTAAGGATTTTGAGGCACACTGATTTGGGATAATCAGGTTTTAAGATTGAGCATTCCCAACTTGGATACTAGGAACTGCAATCGTTTCTCATCCAGTGCATTGGTAAAGAAGTCGGCAAGCTGAAGTTCCGTATTAACAAAGTATAGTTCAATTGTACCTCTTTCGACGTGATCCTTGATGAAGTGATATCGAACGTCGATGTGCTTTGTCTTCGTGTGTTGAACCGGGTTGCTTGAAATGGCTATGGCGCTTTTGGAGTCACAATAGATGGGAATCTTGTTGAACCAGAAGCCATAGTCTTTGAGTTGAGTGCGCATCCATAGTACTTGCGAGCAGCAGCTTGCGGCAGCGATATATTCGGCTTCCGCGGTAGATGTGGAGACGCACGCTTGCTTCTTGGATGACCAGCTGACCAATTTGTCTCCAAGGAATTGAATATGGCCCGAAGTGCTTTTACGATCGAGCATGCATCCGGCGTGATCCGAATCTGAAAAGGCAGTTAGCTCGAAACCCATATCCTTGGGATACCATAGGCCAAGATTAGGTGTACCTTTTAAATACCGGAAAATCCGTTTGATTGCACTAAGATGAGATTCCTTTGGAGATGCTTGATATCTCGCGCATAGACAGGTGGCAAACATTATGTCCGGAAGACTAGCCGTAAGATACATGAGAGAACCAACCATGCCCCGGTAATTTTTAGAATCCACATCTTTTCCCGAAGGGTCAACGTGTAGTTTTGAACCCGGGGACATGGGTGTACCAATCGGAGAACATGACGTCATGTTGTATTTACACAACATATCCGAGATGTATTTTGATTGGTTGATGAATATTCCAGTAGAAAATTGTTTAATTTGAAGACCAAGGAAAAAATTCATCATTCCCATCATGCTCATGTTAAATTTAGCAATCATGAATTCAGAGAACTCTTTGCATTGCCTTGGGTTAGTCGAGCCGAAGATGATGTTGTCCACGTAGACTTGAATGAGCATAATGTCACCTTTGTCCTTTTTAATGAAAAGAGTTGGATCGATCTTACCTTTGGAGTATCCGCTTTTCACTAAATAGGTAGACAAACTATCGTACCATGCGCGGGGGGCTTGTTTCAATCCATAAAGAGCCTTGTCCAGAATGTAGACATGATCTGGTTTGGAGGAGTCGACAAACCCGTCGGGCTGAGAAACATAGACTTCTTCACGCAGAACACCGTTTAAGAAGGCCGTCTTGACGTCCATTTGGAAAACTACAAAGTTCTTATGTGCCGCGTAAGCCAAGAACATTCGGATTGCTTCAATAAGGGCGACGGGTGCAAATGTTTCGTCGTAGTCAATGCCTTCTTGTTGACGGTATCCTTTGGCGACAAGTCTATCTTTGTTGCGTATGACTACTCCATCTTCATCTTGCTTGTTCTTGAATATCCATTTCATACCGATAATGGTCTTGTTTCGAGGACGGGGAACAAGGCACCATACTTTTAGACTTTCAAATTGATTGAGTTCCTCTTGCATTGCCACAATCCAATCAGGATCATTCATTGCCTCATGAATGGATGTGGGTTCAATCTTGCTTATGAATGAAGAGAACATGCAATCATTGGCTGAGGCGGAACGCGTTGTAACTGGTCGGTTTGGATCTCCGATAATTTGTTCAACATGATGAGGCGGGTCCATTTGGTTGTATGAGGAAGCGGTTGAAATGCATTTGGATCCAGGGTGTCATCTTGATAAGAACCTAATGGAAGATCTTGAATAGATTCCAAAGATGGGGCCACGTTTGATGATCTTGTGGCACTTGTGACATCCGTCGGTGTTGAAGTGGATGGTGGGGGAGAGGATGTCGGTTCCGCAGGATTTGGTTGAACAGGCGGTTGAGGTTCAGGTGGAACAAGAGGAGCATCCGATGAAATAGTTTGATCGGGAGGAGCAGTCGTAGAGGTGCTTGGAGATGCAGCAGTTGAGACAGTTTCCGTTGTAATTGGCGATCCGGAAAGATCCGAGGTCTCGACAATCTCCAAGGTAGGCGGGGGAATCTGGAGAGAAGTATCAGTGGACGGTCCAAAGTAATCCGAGTAGAAGTACTCGAATAGGTCATCCAGATTTGACATGGCAGTTTTGGACGATGAAGGTTCAGCGGGGTTGGGAGCAGGTTCCGAACAAATGTGATCGGAAGCTAATATACCGGTGAGTGCGGGTCCATAACTGTCGTGTTCAGGAGCCATTTCGGCGTTTGGATCGAATTGTACATTAACGCTTTCAGTGACGCAACGTGCGTGTTTTATATAGACCCGATAAGATGATGCATTTGGTGAGTATCCGAGAAAGTAGGCTTCATCGGCTTTCGGCTTGAGTTTCCCACGATCTTCTTTTTCATTGAGTACGAAGCAACGAGTGCCAAACGTTCGAAGATGCTCGATTGAAGGAACGCGATCGTAGACCAAGTGATAAGGTGTCTTGTTGAAGCGTTTGTTGATGATGGAGCGGTTTTGAGTATAACAAGCTGTGTTGATAGCTTCGGCCCAAAGGTGGAGAGAAAGCTTTGAAAAAGTAAGCATAGTGCGAGCGGCTTCAACAAGAGTTCGATTTCAGCGTTCGACCACACCGTTTGTTGTGGAGTACGAGCTGCAGAGAACGTGTGGGTTATACCAACCGATTCGAGGTAACCGTCAAGGGTACGGTTTTTGAATTCAGTTCCATTATCGGTGCAGATGGTTTGTGCAGTAAGTTCTAGCTTGACTTGAATGGCTTTGAGAAACGTGATGATGGTGTCAGGGGTTTCATCCTTTGATCGAAGGAACTTTACCCATGTGAAGCGAGAGAAATCGTCCACCATCACTAGAACATACTTTTTACCATGTATGCTTTGAGTCCGCATCGGGCCGCACAAGTCCATATGAATGAGTTGAAGAGGTCGAGTCGAGCTGTGAACTATCTTGGGTTTGTGAGAGACCTTCTTCATCTTTCCCATCTCGCATGCGTCACAGAGATGTGGTTTGTCGAATTTAACAGATGGGAGGCCGGTGACTAATCCGTGGATGGAGAGGCGATTGATGTTCTTGAAGTTCAAGTGAGATAAGCGATGATGCCATAACCAGGTCTTTGGACTAGAAACGTTTGATAGAAGACAAAAACTTGAGGGGGTGTTTACTTGGGAAAGATCGATCGTGTAGAGGTTGGACTTGCGTGTGCCGGTTAGAAGCTCCTTTCCATCAAACGTGCGAACACAACATCTATCGGGTCTGAAATTTACTTCGAGTTGCTTGTCACAAATTTTTCCAATGCTCAACAGGTTGTGGCTTAGCCCTTGTACATAAGAGACGTTGGAAATGGTGATGTTGTTTTGAATGATATCACCATATCCTTTTATCGGTGCCAAGTGATTGTTGCCAAATTTGACGAATCCGCCCTTCTTTTCAGTGTAGTTGGCAAGCAGCTCCTTTTGTCCGGTCATGTGTTTGGAGCATCCGGAATCTAAGTACCACACATGACCGATTTGCACAAAATGAGGCAGATTTAGGTACCCATTTGTAAATGGGTCCATCATGGTTAGTTGACTTTGCACCCTTGGGTACCCACTTGTGGTGAGACTTATGGGCGTTAGTCATTTGATTTCTCGGATCCGATTTAGAAATGGATGATGAATGATAAAATTTGTGATTAAATGAATTATGCATGTCCGGAAAATAACCATAACCATAATCAATAGGAGGTTTACGAACAAAATCATCCACACCGCAATTTGAGCAACAAATTTTATTACGAGAAAATTTGATTAAATGTCTAAATGAATGAATTTGATAAGGAAAATGAAATCTAGAATTGTTTCTTTTGACATTGGAATGTAAAAACTTGTCTTCTTTGCGGGGTGTTTGCTTTGTAGTATGCGTGCCCTTATTGACCCAAACCGACTTGGTTTCTAAAGTATGAAGCGCTGAAACATTGAAAGGAACACGGTTAGTATGGTTTTTGAAGACATGATTGGTTTTCGTTTGTTTATGAGTGGTTGGATTTTGACTTGTGGAACACTCCGTTGGTTCAGTAGGCAATGAAACTGTTTCCATAGGTTGTTTGCCTTTGTCTAAAAATTCAGTGTGAGTAGGAAGTACAGGATTGAAATCAAACTCATCACACATGTCATTTAAACACTCGTCCGATTCAAGTGAAGATTGGTTAGAAAGGGCATCTAATTCAGCATTGATTTGTTCGTCGGAGTAGGAACATTTTTGTTTTGGAAGATTGGAATTTGGGTCCATTTTGAACAACTCTTCGCAATTATCTAAATAATTGCTAACGAAGGCTTTACAAGTTGAAACGTTTGAAATAGTATCATTTTCATGAGTTTTGTTCAATTGTAAAGTCTCGTTCTCAAGTTGTTGTATTTTAAATAAAAATGATTCCTTTTCCTTTTCCGTCAAAGAACGTTCAGATTCCAACACTTGTTCGAGTTGAATAATTTTCTTTTCTAAAAATAGAGTGGGAATGTACGGTTTACATTCAGGAATCTTGTTTTGAAGTTCTTCGGCTGAATAAGATGGAAAGTAGTTGTTTGGAAGAGATTCACTTGAAGATTCCTCTTCTACTATTTGAGGATAGTAGAAAGGTAATAGTTTTTGTTGTCTCTTCCAATCTTCTCTTTCCTCAACACTAGGGTCCGGTTTCATAAATTGAATTTGGTAATCTGGATCAAGGTTCAGATATTCGAATTTATAAATCGTCGGAGTATTATAGATGGCCTTTGCTAAGTGTTTCGGGTTTTCAAAACCTAATCCGGCTTTGGAGCTTAAATCTTTCGGTGCATTTAAGTGAATAGTGTGTTGAGTTTGACCTAGCTTGTAAAGTTTTAATTCCAACGTTTCGAGTTTTTCTAATAAATCTTGTCTTTGAAAACTGACAAAGTCAAACTTTGATGAAAATTTGGCAGTCTCATTCCTAGATGTTTGAAGTTGAAGTGTGAGATCAGATATTCGTTGTTGGAAAAGCTCATTTTCTTCTTTTAAAACCATTTTCTCCGTTTCGAGATTGTGTGCTATACTTTGAGTAGTGACAAGGTCGGTTTGCATAAGAAGCAATTGTTTATGGTTATTTTCAAGGCTTGCTTCTAAATTGGAAACCAAGAGTTTCTCGGTTTTCAATTTGGAGTGTAATTCCTTTAATTGACACATTAACTCATGCATTTGAGATACAAAAGAGTCATAGTCAGAAGAGCTTACCTCGGGTGTGTAGTCGGAAGCGTGAGAAGGAGTGTCATCAGAGTAAGCCATTAAGCTGAAATGTGCTTGAGTATCCCCTTCCATGTCATCTTCATCATCTTGATTATGCCATTGCTCATCTTCAGCTTGAAGGACTTTACCGGCTTCTATTTGTTTGGACAACATCAGTTTGTAAGTGAAGTAGTTAGAGTCCTTCACTATTGGCTTCTTACATTCCCTTGCGTAGTGACCAGATTTGCCGCAGTTGTAGCACAGGCTTCTCTCACCCTTGAACTTGTCTTCTGGCTTGGGTGTAGGGCGAGGTTCTTCTCTTCTTGGTTTAGGTTCAAACATGGCCTTTCGCTCATGATTATTAGATCCCGAGGCATACCTTTGTTGATTGGGATTTGAGCGACGTGAGAACTTTTGTTGAAAAGATTTTGTAAGGAAGGCCAGTTGATGTTGAAGTTTGGCAATTTCTGGATCATAGTCAAAATCTTCGTCTTCTAATTCGGGAAACATCTCTTGAGGAGCGGAAGATGATTCTTTTGCCATTAATGCGATTCGATCCGGGTTCTTCTTTGAATTTAACCCCATTAGTTCGAGAACCTCCTCTTCATCTTGTTGAAGGGTTTCATAGACTTCATGAAGGTCAAGGTCAGCAAGATATTTGCTGTGTTTGATTTGATTAGCAAACCGGCGCCATTCCGGTTGAAGATTGCTAACAAATTTAACATTGTTTTCGATCTTTGTCTTACGAATTTCGTTTTTGCTAAGTTCGTTCACCAGTTGTACAAAACGGGTATATGTGTTCGTAAGACTTTCTCCATCTTTTGCCTTGAATTCTTCATATTGAGAAATGCAGTTGGTGACTTAGTGTTGTGTGCCAATCTTCGTTCCAAGCATGAATTTCTCTATGACTTCCCACATTTCTTTAGCCGTCTTCTTGTGGCTATCAATGCTCATGTAGATCTCATTTGGAAGGCTCATAAGTAGATAAGAACGGGCAAGTTGGTCACCTCTCATTATCCTCTTCTCGTTTGCGTCCCATGAATTTTTGAGTTTAACTTCCCTTCGTGCGGGCGTAGGAGGAGTGTTGTTTGGCATAGCAGGATACTCCTGATAAAAAGGTGGAGGAGGACCTTTTATTGATTGAACTCATGATCTCATCGGCATAGTCATGGCCTTCAATGAAATCAAGGAATCTATCCTTCCATTGAGAATATTCTCCTGGAAAGAGAATTGGAGGCTTGGTGTCTGATCCAATGGCCATTGCTTCTCGGGTGGTCATTGTACTTTTTGGTTGGACCTCGATCAATGAGTTTTTAAAAATTTCTGAGTTGTCGCTTGAAACAGTAGGTTATTATCGAGTGACAAAGGAGGACAAAAAAAATATCGATTGAAGGATTTTTATCGGGTGTGAGGAGCTCGATGAAAATTGTTATCGGGTGACTAAGGATCGATAATAATTGTTATCGAGTGAACAAGACTCGATAAAAATTGTTGTCGAATTGAATGGGCTCGATATAAAAAGTTATCGAGTGAACAAGACTCGATAATAATTGTTGTCGAATTAAATAAAAATTAAAATAAATTCTCGATTGAACAATACTCGATAAAAAAATTGATTAAAGAAATTTATCGAACACTGACCTATTCGATCAAAGTTTTCTCGATTCAATAGGACTCGACAAAAAAACACTTTAAATCTGAGTTTTCTGTGATTGATAAACCAGAAAACAAAAACACAGTTTTCTTGACTAAAGAACTAGTCTTTTTATGGACAAGACTGTCTGGGTTTTTGAGTTTCTTATTTGTTCAATTACGGAAATTATCAAGATTACGAGAATTTATGATTTTACTAAGGAAATCTTTAGTAAGAAAAGCTGCAGGAGTCACAAGTTCCTGAGTTTTCTTATGTAAAGAAATTCAAAAGTAAACGAAATAAATTAAAGTAATTTTAATTAAATAGATTCAAATATTTTATGTAGGGGTCGATAAAAATTCAAGATTTTGTGAAGTTGAATCGATAAAAATTCAATCAACAGAAGAGACGTTCGAGAAAAATTCAGTGATCATTATGAGGTACTCGACAAAAAACAGAATGAAGTTTTATCGGGTAAAGCATGAAGCAGTAAGACTCGATAAAAATTCAATGAACAGCAGAATTTGCAGAAATCGAAATAAGTACCTTATGTTTCGTGGTTTGCTCAGAAAATTGTAAAAACTCGTGATCTCAGGCTCTGATACCACTTGTTGATCCCATTATAATAAGCACAATAACAATAAACAGTTAATAGCAAAGTAATATGACACGAACAATGATTTAAAGAACTTACGTAGTCATATATCTCTTGAACGTATATGTATCGATTACAATCAGATTCAGCTCTCTCTCTATAAATTATGAATCGACTCTTTCAAAGTAAAACCCTAACGTTCTATTTATATTGCTAGGTCTAGTCTAATTAAGGAAACAAGAGTTTAAGGAATTATAAACTTCCTTTTACAATAAAGCATATATTTTCCTTATTTTGTCACAATTAAATAATAATAGACCTAACAGGTTGTCACGTCCATGGCAACTTCTGATCCAAATGCCAATGAAATCCCGTCAAAGGGGTTATGGCAACAGGATGCACTAAGGACCTCTGTACTTGATATGCATCGAGGTACCCACATCTACGTTGACTCTCCAACCTCTAACGTTGGAGACCAAGTCAATGAGATCAGAACATCCGAAGAGGAAGCTCCTAAGAGCCCTCAATGACAGGATGGAACTCCTTCTGTACTCAAAGCCAAAACAGGTACAAATGAGGGCCTCTATGGATGGGAGAGTCAAGCGGCCCCATGTGTTGGGGATACAGCGGTTACCCCCTCCTCCTGAATTTGTCACGAATGCTACGTTCCAAGTATTCGCTGATCAAGTAAAGGGGTCCTTGGATGATTTAAAAATCACAATTCAAAATTCAGAGGCAAACCTAAACAGTGAGCTTACAACAGTTAATTTCTCTCTCTGTGAAATTCGAGCCACTCAGATAAAGCATACAGTAAAACTTGCTCAATTCCAGAACTTCCTTACCTCTGCCAATGACGCTCAAAGAAATCTAGCAATAGAGCATTTTTAAAAGTTGGAGAGTGACTTAAAAGCTAACATAGAAGACATCTCCAAACTTCCCTCTGACATACCAACTTACTCAGCTTCCACATCAACCATCTCTTCTGAAGAACTTCAAGCCTTAGTTGCTGATATGAAGAAGTTGCTAGATACAGTTGCACCTCCCACAGGTTCTACCTCCTCTGCACTGATATCTAAGGCTGACCTGGCTAATTTTCAAAAAGCCATGATTGATAAATTCACTGAAATAAATGCTAAGTTTGTTTCCAAAGCTGATTCTTCTACACAACGTCTCACCAACATTCTTAGCAAACCTCTTCAAGTCACGGATCCCACTCTCACTCAGAAGATCACTACCATTGAAGATTCACTCAAAGAGACTCCGTTCAAATCATTCATGATCTTCAAACCAAGAAGTCCAAGGCAAAGGAGGCTAGAGCTTGTAAAAAAGCTGAGCACAAATGAAAACAATCTGAGGACCAGGATCTAGATCACACTGATCCTTAGATGGGGGAGAATAGCCACAAAAGACAAAATATTGGTCCTTCTTCTGAACCTGCATCCACCTCAAACCAACCAAAACAAACTCAACCAGAATAACGAACTCAAGCTTCAACTGCTACTCCAAACGCTCAAACGTCTACTCAAACTTAAGAGGTACACATTCAAGAAGCTACTCAAACTCTAGAGGCAAACATTCCAGAAGCTCCTATTTCTGATATTCCACTAGCCAAACCAGTTGATATCCCAGAAGTCTCTACAAGCAAGCAAATTCATGAAGCTTCCACAAGCCAACCAACTCAAACTCCAACTCCTGTTGATGAAAGGATGAAAGCTCTTGATCAATCTGATGATAAAGCCATTCTTGAACGAACAAATGCAAATGTGTCCAATCCATGGAGTGCTATGGATCCTTAACAACGAGAAAGAAGAGCCAGCGTTCAAACTCCTACAAATAGAGAATTACACTTCAGGCATTTATATGCAGAAAGAGAAGAAAGGGTAAGATTGATAACTCCTGATTTTGCTCCAAATGCACATGCACATGCCAAAATGAGATTTGCAAGGTTTAAAAGGGAAACAAGAAGTATCTTGGCCTCATCCCCTATCAGAAGAATAGTTGGGATAAGAACGAATTATTTTGAGAATACAAACATCATGTACACAACTTATAAAGTTGTAAGAGCGAATGGGCAATCCTGCACCAACTGTGAAAATGATCTGCTGCCCTTAAACCCATCCGATCTTTTACCTCTTGGGAGATATATGAAGCAGAGAAGAAACATAAGGGCAGATGATAATGTGGCATATTTAAGAAACATATGTAGACTTTCAAATTGGCTTCGAAAGAGGTATGGAACGGTTGTGTATCACCTTCCCAAATGAGGAGTTAGAAGGGATTGAAACAAAGAAGGTTGGTGACATCTTAACGGAGCCACATCGTGGAATTATCTGTAAGAGACCTTTGGGAAACAGATTTTTCAGACTAACAGAAGCATTCAAATACTTCGAAGGTATTTTGAGAACAGTTTTTGGTTTGATAGCTCTGAAAAAGGAAGACGTGAATATAACCATAAAAAGAACATCTTTTGATATGGAAAAGCACATTGAAGGGGTGTTCAAACTCAGAGAACTTACAAATCAATTTTATAAGATAATCAATGGGCATCCAGAAGCTCCATTTTAGTCATTACATGTATTTCACTTTCTGTAGTTCATTTTCTGTCTTGTAATGAAATTTCAAACTTTGTTCTTTACTTATTATTTGCTATTGTTCTGTTTTCATACTTAGGGGGAGATTGTTAAAACTTATTTTCTTATGTAAAAGTATGAATCAGAACATTCTTTTTAAGAACAAAGTATATCTCTCCAGAAGTCAACTTCTCTAGAAGAAAGTTGCTTCCAGAAGCTCTGTTCAGAAGACAACAAGATACTCCAGAAGATGAAACGTATTCTGAACATAATACAAGGACTTATGCACGTGCTTTATGACGTGGCAAGTCATGCTTCCCTTGCGTAACTAATTCTGTTAGAGACTTTGCTTGCGTGTTAATCCGTGATAGGCTAGCTCTTTGACTTTTGTTTTTTCATTTGTATAAATAGAGTGAGTTATCCTTTTATTATGGGTCGATTGATCTGGAGATAACCTAAATAGAGTGAGTTATCCTTTTATTATTTCAGTTTACGTATTCTAGCTTGATTGTTGATCTAAATTGCTTCCGCTTACTGTTTAATATCTTTCGTGATCAACATTCTGTGAGTATTTACGGGATCTGGGTTCCAACATTATAGTATGCCAAAATTGTTGCAGATAAATCAGAGGAACAGTTGCATCTTTTGTCAAGGCTGTAGAAATTGGATGGCGTTTGAGTATTTCCATCACAACTGGGAGCTGACAAACCATATGAAAATCCAGACGGTGGTTACAATTTTGTAGTTCCAGTTTGTCTTTTTCTGCAACAAGTGCAGCATCATGATTTGCAGCGTTTACTGATGGAACTGATGATATGTGTGATGCCAACGGTTGTTCATCATCAGAAACATTTCCTTGGTGTGCCATAATGTTCCTCTAGATAAAAAGTCAGCACACAAAATTTTGCATTTTTTTGAAAAATTCCTAAGTCGGAAGCCTTCGAATGACATTCAAGAGGCTTCGCATGATACCATGCGAAGGGAATGCTTCGGATTAAAGATATCCAAAGGTAATAGGTTTCGGATGAAGCGTATCCAAAGGCAAAAAGGTTTCGGATGAAGAATATCCGAAGTTGGCTTCGGATGATATTATCCGAAAGCTAAGAATGCTTGAATGTCAGTATCATGGGAAGGGTAAGAACATATGAACACAAGTATCACCCGAAGGTTATGAACTTGAATGCTAACAGTTCATTTCCATGTTTTTCGATGAAAAAGAACTTAAGCTTTTATAAGTTCTTGAAACCCATTTTAACCTATGATAATATTGTTCTGTTTTTAAGTCCAAAACACTCAGAGAACACTCAAGATGAACTCAATACAAACCCAAAGTCAGTGTTTATTATGAAACTTTATCAAGTGAACTCGGAATATGTTAAACTTAAAGTGGTTCGATTGTCCAAATAGAAGAATAACAATCAATACAAAAACAAGATCAAAATGATATAGTCATTGAGAACCAACCTTGATAAAACTCAGAAACCAGATGCACAATCTTAGGTGAACAGAGAGAATTTCGAGAGGGAAATAACAATTTTGAAATGTGGTAAAGTAAAAAAAATAAGATAACCGTCGTATGATATAAATACTGGAAGAGAGAGAAGGACGATTAGAATTCTAATGATGACACGTGTCAAGACATGATTGGAAGCAAGGACACGTGGCAAGATTTGATTGGAAGCGAAGGGCGGTCCGAAAGACGAACAATCACCTTCGCACAACACATATGCAAAGGTGACATCAGCCTTCAAACACCTCATGCGAAGAGTAGATCATGCCTTCGCATAACACATATGCGAAGCCACGTGTCAAAATAAGATCTGAGGCCATGCTAAGCTCGAATAAGCTTATCCGAAGCCTATCAAGACTCGGACAAGGCTTATGTTAGGGTTACTGTACACCATTGCCTTCGGATGAAGTGTATGCGAAGCAAATGAAGGCTCGGATGACATCATCCGAAGGTGCATGCCCTAGGAAAATTTTAAAATTTTTGAAAGTTTTGAAAAATTTTAAAATGTTGAAAAAATATTTTGACATTTTAAAAATATGACAATTTCAGCCAAAAAATTTATCAACTTAAAAAATGTCCAACTTTTAACTGATATATAATTGCAAAAATCATTTTACTCCCCTTTAACTGATACCAGATAAAAGAAAGAGTAAACTACATACTTGGTCCTTAGGGTTTATTGGTTTTAACACTCCGGGTCCCTAAAGTGAAATATCTATGACTTGCATCCATATAGTTTCAATTTTATAACGTATTGGGTCCCTAAAAGTGACTCCGTTAGTTTTTGGCTGTTAAAGCCCACATGTGCAAGGGTACTTTGGTCATTTCAGGGTTTATCACTTTTAAATTACATTTTGGGTCCCTGCTTTATAGGGACCAAACATGTAATATAAATCACAGGGACTTTACTCTCTCTATACTTTATATATAATTAATAATTAACAATTCAATATATATATATATATATATTTATATAATTGTATATATATTATATTTATCACCATACTATTATAAAAGAATTTATTATGGTATTATATTTTCATTTTTCTTATTGTACCAATATATTTTTAAAGTGTTTTTAATTATGGCATTATACTTATATTTTTTTATTAGAGCAATCTATACTTGAATTTTTTTTATTTAGGTATTGTATTTTTATTTTTTATTATTAAATTGTATGAAAATTAAATATTTTAATGTAACATGCTTTTTTAAATATATACGATTGTTTTTTCTTCAAAAAACACATACTTTTTAACATTTATTTTTAACGTTAGCAATGTAAAATGTGTTTTATAAATTTTCTAAATATTATTATATTAATAACTAATTTTGTTTTCTTTAATATTTTCATCGCTTTCTCTTATTCATATCCCACTTATATTTTCCTTCATATCCCACCTATATTATGTTTTTCATATATTTAAAAAAAAAACTATTTAAAAAGGTATGAATAGTCGGAAGGGAAATTGAGGAAATTATTTAAAAAAATTGATGGTCCTTTTTTTTTTTTTTCGTTAAATAAGTTAAATAAATTACGTGACATAAATAAAAAAAATACCATCAATATAGATGGGATATGAATTAGAGAAAGCGCTAAAATTATTTAAAAATTAAAACTATTCATTAATATAACAATACGTAGAAAATTTGTATAACACATTTTAGATTGGTACCAGTTAAAATATGTTAAAAAATATGTGGTTTTTAAGGAAAAGAAAAATCTTATATGTTTAAAAAATATGTTACATTAAAATATTTAATTTTCATATAATTTAATAAGGAAAAATAAAAGTACAATGCCTACAAAACAATTTCAAGTATATATTGCTCTAATATAAAAAAAAAACTTAAAGTATAATGTCATAATTGAAAAACAATTTAAAAAATTATTGATGCATAAAAAAATACAAAAATACAATAGCATAATAAGAAATTTTGTGAAACTAGTGATAAATATAATATAAATATATTTATTATTAATTATTAATTATTAACCACAAATAGAATATAGAGAGAGTAAATTACATGTTTGATCTCTGTGGTTTTATTACATGTTTGTTCCTTATAAAGCAGGGACCCAAAATGTAATTTAAAAGTGATAAATCGTGAAATGACCAAAATACCCTTGCACATGTGGGCTTTAACAGCCAAAAACTAACGGAGTCACTTTTAGGGACCTAATACGTTATAAAATTGAAACCATAAGGATGCAAGTCATAGATATTTCACTTTAGGGACCCGGAGTGTTAAAACCAATAAACCCAAAGGACCAAATATGTAGTTTACTCTAAAAGAAATTACAGTAAAAATTATCTTCATTAGTTAGAGTAGCACAAAAACTTTTCAACAAGTTTTTAGAAACTTACCTGCTTCTCCTTAAACATTGATATGCAAAAAAAAGAAAAACTCACAGAGAAATTTGTAAGACGATAAATTTTGAGTTCCTCAAGAAAAATATTAGATCAACTGCCCCCCCCCCCCCCCTCAAAAAAAAAATCAGTAATACACATCAACATCTGATATATTTAACAATAAATTAAAAACTCAAGAGAGATCAGATTTCCAGATTCAACATGCCTAGCTTGGACACTAAGAATTGGAATCGTTTTTCATCCAATGCCTTAATAAACAAATCAGCAAGTTGAAATTCTGTGTTCACAAAATACAATTCAACTGTACCTTTCTCAACATGGTCTTTAATGAAATGGTACCTGATGTCAATGTGCTTTGTCTTAGTGTGTTGAACCGGATTTGCAAATATAGCAATAGCACTCTTCGAGTCCCAGTATATTGGAATCTGATTGTAGTAGAACCCGTAGCCCCGCAACTGTGTACGCATCCATAGGACTTGAGGGTAGCAACTAGCAGCAACTACATACTCCACCTCAACTATGGAGGTTGAAACCCAGTTTTGTTTCTTTAGGCCCAACTAAGCAGCTTGTCGCCAAGAAACTTTATGTGACCTGAAGTGCTTTTTCTGTCCAACATGCAACCTGCATGATCAACATCTGAATAGGCTTTCAGTCCAAATCCTGTGTCCTCAGGATACCAAAGACCAAGATCAGGTGTATCTTTTAGATATTTTAAAATGTGTTTTACCGTAGAAAGATGAGATTCCTTAGGCGAAGCCTGATATCTTGCATAGACGCACGTAGCAAACATTATATCTGGTCGACTTGAAGTTAAATACATTAATGAACCAATTATAGGACGATAGTTCGTCTGATCTACAGCTTTTCCAGCAGGATTAGCTCCGATCTTAGAACAAGTTTCCATCGGGGTACCAATCGGAGTACATTTTTATAAATAAAGTGGGATCGGTTGTACCTCTTGAGAAATTTGACTTGATTAAAAATTCAGTGATATCATGATACCACGCACAAGGGGCTTGTTTTAAACCATAGAGGGCTTTGTCGAGTATATAAACGTGATTTGGATGATCAGGATCAACAAAGCCTTCCGGTTGAGACACATATACTTCTTCTTTCAGAGGACCATATAGAAATGCAGTCTTCACATCCATTTAAAAAACTCCGAAATTCTTATGTGTTGCATAGGCTAGAAACATTTTGATGCTACTGGTGCGATATGTCTCATCATAATCAATTCCCTCTTGCTGACGATAACCTTTTGCAACGAGTCGCACTTTGTTTCGTACAATGACTCCCACTCCATCTTTCTTATTCTTGAATATCCATTTTGTACCGATAATGGACTTTTCTTTTGGTCGAGGAACCAGACGCCAAACCTTGAGAGCTTTGAACTGATTTAGTTTCTCTTACATTGCTAAAATCCAGTCTGCATCTGCTAATGCCTCTGATACTTTAGATGGCTCAACATTGCTTAAAATGATGCAAACATGCACTCATTCGCTGTACCAAATCTGGTTTGAACCGGCTTAGACGGATCTCTAATAATCTGGTGAATAGGGTGTGCAATCGTCCACTTAGCCGAATGAGGCAATGGATTATATAGCAGTTAAGCATTGTCCGGATCAACAAAGTTGTTCAGGGTAAGAATGAGGTTATCTTCTTGTTGAACTGGTAGATTAGACACTGATGTTGAAGCCTCGTCTTGTTGAATACTAGGTGCACCCACATCTGTTTGAGTGATTGGTGCGACCGTAGGAGAAATAGGAGGATATTCATGTGTAATTGTACCAGAATCTGCACTATCAGCTTCCAGTTGGCCAGGTGTTGCACTATCTATACCACAAGGTGTCTGAATAGGAGTTGAAACCACAACTTCAGAAGTTGGATTTATTGGTACAGCTTCAGATTAAGATATTGGAATTGTATCTGAAGATGTTGTGGAGAAATCAGACGGACTCGAAAGTGAGACTGAATATCTTGGTTGAGAATCTTTAGAGTTGTTAGACACAGAAGATTGAACAGGATTAGAGTTATTTAAATCATCATAAAAATGTTCAAATAAAAGATCTAAATCAGAAACATGAGAAGTCGATGTAGACGCGTGATTCGGATGGACATAAGTCTCTAAAGGATGAATGGTCAGATAATCTGAAGCTCTAACACAAGTTAAAACCGGTTCTGAATCGATATGATCAGAAACTAAATCAACTTTTTCATCGAATTGAACATTCACGCTCTCATTGACAATTCTTGATCTTTTATTGTAGACTTTGTATGCAGCAGAAATACTAGAATATCCAATAAAGACAACATCATTAGCCTTAGGATCAAGTTTTCCACGATCATCCCTGTCATTCAATATAAAACTAGGGCATCCAAAGATATGTAGATAATTAATGTTAGTTGCGATTATTTATCAGTTCTAATGGTGTTTTGTCAAACCGTTGATGAGAGAACGATTCTGAGTGTAGGAAGCAGTAGATACATCATCAATCCATAGAAATAAAGGTAACTTAGAATGAACCAGGTTGTTCTGGCTGCTTCAACTAGTGTTCTGTTACGACGTTCGACAATGCCATTTTGTTTTGGAATCCGGGCTGTTGAAAGAGTCTGAGAAATTCCAATTGATCTAAGAAAATCTCCCAGCTTCTTGTTTATTTAATTCTGTACCATTGTCAGTTCGAATAGTTTGAACCGATAGCTGCAAGCTGTTCTGAATACTTTTGATAAAGCCAATAATTACACCCGGAGCCTCATTCTTGGTTCGTAAAAACTTAACCCATGTGTACGGGGAATAATCGTCAACAATGACTAGAATGTACTTCCAGCCATTGATTGTTTGAACATGCGTCGGCCTATACAGATCCATATGTAGAAGTTGCAGAGGACGTTCGATATTGAACTCAACCTTTGGTTTATGACTTGCTTTCTTCATCTTTCCTTTCTCACATGCAACAACCCGATGTTGTTTCTCATATTTAAGATCCGGTAATCCTGAAACTAACCCTCCCTTTACTAGCATATTTATATTTTCGAAGTTTAAATAGGAGATTCGTCTATGCCATAGCCAATTTTTGATGCCTAGAAGATTTTGCTAACAAGCAAATGGCTTTTTCAGACTTCATGGTAGACAGATTAATTGAATTTGATTTGAGTTCCGAAAGCCGGCTAATAATTCAGTGTCATCGTATTTTCGAACATATCATCTCTTAGACCTGAAATTTACCTCTAAATCTTTATCACAAAACTGTTGATGCTAAATAAGTTGTGAACTAAATCTTTGACATAGGATATCTTCTTGATGGTTATATTGTCCTGGATTAGATCACCGTACCCCAGTATAAGAGAAAAGTGATCATTTCCAAATCGCACTTTCCTACAGTTCTTTTTGTGACGACCGTCAAATTTTCACTTCAGGTTAGAACTGATTTCAGGCTTTCAGTTAAGCCCAAGAGGGCTCTAGCATAATTAATTAAGGTTAGGAAGCCTTAGAGAAGTAAATACTATGAAATGACGGACCATTACCGTAATTTTGGAAATTTTAGCCAACTTTCCATTTTTAGCAGTCCGGAGCCGGCAACTCTATTTTTGGCAGTCCAGAAATTACTGATTTTATTAGTTATGAATTTAATAATGCCAAAAACATAAAAATATTAAATTAATGTGAGTTCCTTAAGAAAATTGGTAAATTTCGCCAATTTCCACCAAAATTGAGAAAGTGCTCGTTTTCGGTATCGAATACTGATATTTAGCCTCTTTTTTTAATGTCCAAATTATTTAAAATTAAATATTTTATAATTTTTTTTTATATAAAATCAGATCATTATTGATCTCCTTCTAGAAGCACAATTTAATTTAATTATAAAATAAAATAAAATAAAAACCACCCAATACTAACCCTTTATACACTTACACACTCTACACTTTAAATGACATC
Organism: Silybum marianum; assembly: GCA_036898165.1. Lineage (NCBI taxonomy): Eukaryota > Viridiplantae > Streptophyta > Magnoliopsida > Asterales > Asteraceae > Silybum > Silybum marianum. The sequence goes on along the minus strand of CM072542.1, from coordinate 15,462,137 downwards.
ACCATCTCTCTCCCTCTCTCTCTCCCAAAACCATTCAACTCTCTCCCTTCAATTTTTCCATGTATAAATAAGAGCCTGCCTCTCTCATTTTCATTTTACACAATTCACTCTCTCTCTCTCTCTCTAAAATTCTCTACTCTCTCATTTTCTCTCAAGGAAGAGACCACCTCCAAGGTATTACTCCAACTCTTTCTTCTTCTTCTTGCATTTTCTTAAACTCCAAGAACATCTTCTTGGTTTTTAAATGTTGAGAGATGAAAAACACCACATACATATGTGTTATAAAATGGTGAACATCAATGACCAACCAAAAAGTTTAAAGATCTAAGAAATTATATTTGAAACTTGTATTCTAAACTTTTTTCATATAAATATATATAACTACTAAGCAAGACGTATGGTTATATACCAACATTGCTATATATATATGTATATATGTCTACATATTCATATTCCTTCGTTAACATCATTCAATTCTTCATGCATGTGGGTTTCAAAACCCATTGCATGTGCCAAAAATCGAGCCTAAGCTTGGTTTCCTACTCAAAACCAAGAGGAGAGTCGAGATGGCCAAAAATCATCATTTTAGGTAACTATTCGGTATGTAAATTATGTAAGCAATAAATGGTCACTTAAAATGTATTATTATTACTTTTTCAACTCAGTAAGAATATAATAAAACCAAAAGAATAAAACATAATGAGGACAAAAGTCTTACAAAAGAGTGTAAAAAGGATTTGGACACAAAAGTAACCCAAAATTCGGCCATGCATGTTGACAGATTTGATGATCTGACTTTAAGAGGCCATATCTCTCTCATCTTTTATTCAAATAAAGTAGTTCTTTTTTTTAAAATTAAATTCATTGAGTTAGCTTTCAAACCCCACTCACCTCATTCAAAAATTCCAAGTTTTGGACCGTCAAACAGTGTGCACAAAAAGGTTGTGCAATCAGCACAAAAATCTGTCGCGACTTTAATAAGCTCACTGTTTGGGGGATCTAAACATCTTCAAAAATTATGAAATTTGGTCAGAAAACATAACTCAGTGGACTAAAACATATTAAGATTTCGTAACATTTGGAGTTAAATAAGTTAAACAAAAGTGGAACCAAAGTCAGACCTAGGAAGCTGCCAGATCTGCATTGCAGTCCAATAATCATATTTTACTTATTTTATTTAAACATTAAATTTTTCCATAATTCATTTCTCATAAAATACCTCAATAAAGTTAAATGGTTAACCATGGATAAAGAATATTGACCTAAATAATTATTATATGCATACTTGACACACCAACCTTCTCTATTATTTTGAAACCGGTAACAATTTCATTATCCTACCGAAATCCGGAACAAATGAGTACAAATTCTCAATGAGCACACTTTCTCAAATAATATAAGGTGGACAAAGTACTCACTAGTGGCATTATATTTATAGGCCCAGACTAGGAGCTATCATATCACTTGAGGAACCCTTGAACGTTCGAACCTTCGAACTAGGTGAGTTTATCACAGCCCCTTTTTACGCTTTTATTGTTTTGGGGTGAAAAGCATGATTATAATGTTTTTATAAACATTTACCGGTTGAACTATTTCTTTTTGAAACGATCATTCGTTGGAATATTTTGATGTGAAATGATTTTGTTGCTATGGTATGCATGCTTAATTTAGATTAAATGGGTTTTTGTATTATCGCATTAAAAGTCCTCGTATTTGTGTACATTACTGGTTCAACTCACGGGTTTGTGAGCCCGGGTATATTATAGATAGCGCTATAGGGTGACATCCCACTCGATTCTGATCTGCGACAGCGTTCGGGTGCATAATTACTCATTTTGTTTGTTGTTGTTATTGGAACCCAGATCCCTTTCTAACAAGTAATCGATAGATCAAATAAGTAAATGTGAGCGGAAGCAAGTAGATCTATTATAAACAGTACGATTAGTAAGAACGTATATGAAGAACAATCGAAGTTCGTATTGAATTGCTTATGAATGATAAACAACAGTGTGCACAATTCAGTTCTTAAATTTTGTATTTCAAATCGATACTATTACAAACTGAGATTGAGCTATTTATACCATTACAATATTGAAAGTCAACAACCTAGCCTATTACAACTAGACACGTAAGCAAGTGAATAACAAACAAGTTACACACGAAGGGTGTGCCTGCCACGTCACCGGATGCACATGAACTTGCTTAATTCTGATTCATACTTCTTCTGAAATGAGGTATAACAATCTCCCCCTAAGTATGAAAATCAGAATGCTGCACGTGTAGCTTCGCTGTTCTTTCATAGGCTCAATAGTTGAAGTATTGTAATTTTATCAGAAGGGAGCTGTTTGAGAAATGACTTCGAAGATAGCATCTTTAACTTCTCTGAGATTCATTAGTTTATCAAGTCTCTTTTCAATCTTCTCTCTGACTTCTGAGTCTTGATTATCAACTGCTACAGAAGCATAACATTTTATGATATACACAACTTCTGTAGAGTATTTGTGAGCATCTTTAATTCTGAAGAAGCTTTTTCTACTCGGCCTTCTGAACACAATTCAAACTTCTGGTTGAGTTAACACTTTCCCCATTCTTAATGCATTTATACCCTCCAAATATTCATTTGGTGCAGAGATACATAAATTATCTACTTTGTAGTTCAAGCCCGTTTGGAAGTCTACTTACTTTCTGTATCGAATGAAAGACTTCATACAGTCAATGATACAGAAGTAAGCAACTTTGTTTTGATCATCACTCCCTCTGTTCATTTGAGTCTTCTTAAATTTCTCCAGAGTTATCAGATCAGAAGGATTGATTGACAATAAGTCATTGTCACAGAAGTAGGATGATTTGTTGTCTTCTCTGACAACCTTGTAGATTGTCTACCAGATGGGTGTTTGTTCGAATTGTGCATGCTTGTATGAAATGGTCTTGATTGGGACAATGGAATAAGCCTCCTTCCTTGGTTTCCTGTGAGTTATGAATTTGTCTTTGATCTCATCACTGACTTAATAATCATTTGAAAAATTCGGCATCATTAGGTATATCGTCTGATCCGCAGGGGCATACATGTGCTTATTTTTTATTTCTAAATTGGGTAGCTCGAGTCTACCCAACTTCTGCATCTTTTCTTCATTTGCAGCTCTGAATTTCGCAGACTCTTTCCTTTTTGCTTCTTCAAAATTGGCACGTGCCCTTTTAGCAGCTTCTTTGGCCTTTTCAGCTTCTTCTCTCTCTTTTTCTGCCTGAGCCATGGCTTTCTCTGCTTCAGCTTTGGCTTTTAGGGATCCTTCCTTAGCTTTTTCAGCTTCACACTTAGCCTTTTGTTCAGCCTCAGATCTTATTCTATTCTATTCTTCTGTTCTAGCTGCCTCGGCTCTGGCTGCCTTAGCTCTGGCTTCTTCTATTCTGATTGCTTCTCGCTCGGCGGCTCTCGCTTGGCGCCCGCTGCGCTCGCTTTAGCTGCCTCTATTTCTGCTGGGTGAGATTGAGTTTTGGTGTTGCCAATAATATCCAGTATGTAGCTAAAGGAGTAGGCGTTAATGGAGTTTGCTTAGAGGGAGGAGGTGCAGAAGGTGAAGAGGATGAAGCTTTACCTTTTTCTTGTTCCATCTTCTGACCCATTTCGGTTTTCATCTTCTTGATATTATCCATGTTCTCCCCCTTCTTTTGCACTTTAGCTAAAGGAGGCAGATAACGCACTTACTAGAGAAGATAATTTGAAACAGTTCTTTCCAAAGCTGTGAGCTTTTGATCCATGTGTAAGTTGCTGGAGTTAGTTTTGGATGCATATTTGGAGGTTAGAGAGTTGATGCGGTCAATCATTGCCTTCTGAAATTGTGCCATATCCAACTTTTTGACCAAAGAAGAGGCAGAAGCAGATGCATCTTTTGAAGGAAAAACAACTTTGATAAGTTTGTGGACGTTAGTAACAAATGACCCATATTCATCAGCAGAGATGGTGACTTCTGGAGTGGGTATTTCTGAAGGAAGGTTAAAGATGGCCTCTGCATTAGATTTAATTCCAGCGTCCAGAGCCTGGAAGTGAACATTAGCAGAATTCTGTTGAGCCTCTGCATTATTAGATTGAAGCTTTCTGATATCCTCCAAAGTTTGAGTTTGAGTTGCTTGATGAGCTTGTATGGCTGACAAATTTGTTGTTGAGAAACCAGGGATAATTTTAGATCTTCCATAGATCTCTGAATTTGTTCACCAAATGCCTTGAACGCTGCATTGGTGACAAACTCAGAAGAGGTAACCGGTGCATCTCCAACAGATGGAGCCCCTTGTCTCTCGCGTTCAGAGAGGCCCTCTTTCACACCTGTTTGGACGTTGAGTGTGGAGGGACTTCCAACCTGTCGTCGAGGGATGTTATTCACAGGCTCCTCTTCGGTTGTTCTAACTGTTTCAGCCTTTTTCCCATCATCAAAGTGTGGGTCGGTGAAGACAGTGTGCTTACCACAATATAGGGAAAAGGCCCCGGTTAGTAGTGCATCCTATTGCTGTAACCCCTCTGATAGGACTTCATCAACATCTAATCTAACAGAAGGCATGGACGTACCCTCTGGTTGCCCTATGACATCGTTGGTCACGAAGACATCAACGTTCTGCGTGGGTTGTGGCGAGTTCTGGGGTAATGGAACTCTTATATTTTCATCATCACCCTTTTGAGAGGATGATGAAGATGAGGAGGATTCCCCTGTTGTGCTTGATTCAGAGGAACAAAGAATTCCCTCTAATCGGTTTGGCTTTGGGTGGTTTGGACTGGGTTTTCCTTTTTCAGTGAGTGTAGATGTGTTGGCATCTACCTCAGGAGATGTGGGTACCCGTGGTGAACTTGGAGAGATTCTCTCAAATGTGTCACGATGGACATCTTCTGTACCCTCTTGCAATAAAAGGTCGGGATGGGTAGAAACTCTCTGGTGGTCACTCAAATTCTTTTCAATCTCAGGCTCACTTGACCCCTCACTGTCTAATCTCGGCTCTAAGTGCTCTAGGGTAGATACCCTCTGTTCTGAGAATATCATAGAGTGTTTATAGGAAATGAGAGTAAGAGAGGTTGAAGGAATAAGATCAAGCATGTACCTGAAGAGATCTCTGGGTGCAGAATAACCATTGTTGTCGATTGTTGGCTTGTGAGAGCTCATTGAGGCTATTTTGCAGAACGGCTGAATCAAAGGAGCTTTGAAAGCACCAATAGCTGGAAAGGTAAATTGTGAGAGAAACCGTGAGAACATTAAAGCTGGAAGCGGTTTCCCTTGGCTCTGGAGGGAAACTTTAGTTTGAATAGCAGCCTTCATTTCCTGAAATATAAGACTCACGTAGTCCAAAGGTCTGTTGAAAAACATCCCATACATGATGGTGAGAACATTTTTGCTTGCTTGGTCTAGAGACCTAATTTTGCAGGTGAGGCTTTTGTTCAGAATGGAGACAAGGACATTCCATATCGGTGGCAGCTTCTTCCCTTTGAATTCAGATAGCCTGTTGAGGTGTTCATTATAGCCTAGGAAGCGAATAAAAGCCAGGAGAGCTTCTGGTGTGGGATTAGGTTCTAGGTCAGGGTTGGGAACCGTTTGACCGTCAACTTCAATATGGGGTTGAGGAAGATGAAAATACCTGGCTATTTTCTTACGGGATATGGGGATTTGGACGGCATTTTCTGGTTCAGTGGGATGTCCAAAGGTTCCAAGTAGGGTATTGTCATCCTTGATGAACATAGTTTGCCAGACTTCTTGCACATATATCTCAGGAACATTGGGATTTGTTAGGGTTAGGGTTCTATTCAGGGAGTGGTTTTGCAGGAACTCGATCATGATGTTGAAATCAGATAGATAAGTGTTGGGATCGAGAAGAACCTGAACATTGTTGGGTTTCAGTGGTAGCTTGACAACTGGAGCACTATCAGCTATTGAAGTGACCAAGTTACCGTCGTCGATTTGGGCATTAGGATTTGCAACAGGAGACGCCATTGATGAAGAAAGCTTTGGTGAGAATAAAACGCCGATTAAGAAGTATTCAGATTCTTGAGGAAGATGATGAAGCACAATACTGTGGAAGTCCCAAATCGAGGTTTATATATGAGAGAGAGAGAGTACTCGAGTGATATTTGAATGGGAAGGGTTTTAATTTGGGGATTAACAAAAACGATTCGTGTTAGCTGAGGTATGCGCGCTGGCGTGTCAACATGCAAGGGCACGATGAATGACACGTGTAAAGTAGAACTGACAAGTGAAATGGTTTAGCGCCTAAAAACCGATTGAGTATTCCTTCCTCAAAAAGAAATTAAAAGGAAATTAATTAAAATAAAATCATTATTTAAAACAGATAATCTGTCGATTAAAGAATAACTTTAGAGTAATTAATTCCTTTTAAAATTTTAAAATCAGACATTTGGATGGAAAACATGTTTGTACCAAAGGAAAGATTAATATTCAAAGCCAAGTATTTATTTAAGAAATTAAAATATAATAAGAAAATTTTAAGTAACCTTGAAGGAAAGAGTTAAATAAAATAGGCTTATTAAAAAAAATTCAGAAAAAAAACAAAGGTATAGAATATCTGGTCATAGAAAATAATTTTTGACCATAAATGTCAAAGAACATCTTTTCAAAAGAATTTAAGTTGAATCTGAAGCGTCTTTGTAACCTTGACGGCAAGAGTTAGTCAGAAGAAACAAATTCAAAGAAAATTGTTAAGTAAAGAGAGGTTCAGAAGACAGCTATCAGAAGTTAGACTTGTTAAGCTCCCCCTTGAACATGTAAGATTTTCTCCCCCTCAAAAATTGCATTCTGCTCCTCCTCGCAAGTGTAAGATGTGCACCTTTTCTGTTAACACTTGGATCAAAAAATGTAAAAAGAGGGGGAAGAACAGAGGTGTCTAGAGGCTTCTAAGTATCTCTGAAAGAAACCTCGTTAGAAGCGACCAGAGACTTCTGGACGTTTCTGATTTGTTCGAACAGAAAATAATGCAAGACAAAACTAGACAAAAATAAGTAATTTGACAGAATTCTAAGAAGATCAAAGAATTAAGTAAAATTACATATTTAAAATGCCCAACTTGCTGACTAGGAAATTGAAACGTGTTTCAACCAGAGCTTTTGTGAATATATCAGCAAGTTGAAAGTCTGTAGAAACAAAATACATTTCGATTGTGCCTTTCTCTACATGATCTTTGATGAAATGATACCTGATATCGATGTGCTTTGTTTTTTAATGCTGAACTGGATTTTCAGTAATGGCGATAGCACTCTCTGAGTCACACAAGATTGGGATTTTGTCGTATATTTAGCCGTAGTCTCTGAGCTGAGTTTTCATCCAGATAACTTGTGAACAGCAACTGGCAGCAGCAACATACTCAGCTTCTGCTGTGGATGTTGACACACAGTTCTGCTTCTTAGAAGTCCAACTTACAAGTCTGTTACCCAGAAGTTGACAGCTTCCAGAGGTTCTTTTTCGATCCAACTTGCAACCTGCATGATCAGAATCTGTATATGCCATTAAATCAAATCCTGAATTTTTTGGATACGAGAGACCTAGCTATGGAGATCCCTTGAGATATCTAAAAATTCGTTTAACAGCAGCCAAATGTGATTTTTTAGGATTCGCTTGATAGCGAGGACAGAGACAAGCGGCAAACATAATATCTGGTCTACTTGCAGCCATATACAGAAGTGATCCAATCATACCTCTATAACCCGTAACATCCACTGAGTTCCCAGAAGGATCAGGGCTTAGTTTCGTGCTAGTAGAGATAGGAGTTTTCATTGGTGAGGAATTTTGAAGATGAAATTTTCTTAAGCATGTCAGAAACATACTTAGCTTGATTTATGAAGATGCCAGAGGCAGTTTGTTTAACCTGGAGTCCTAGAAAGAACGTTAGTTCTCCCATCATACTCATTTCAAATTCTTGTTCCATCAATTTAGGAAATAGATCAACTTCTGTTTGATGAGTAGAACCAAAGATTATGTCATCCCCAAAAATTTGAACAACAATAAGCATACCTTTGCCTCTTTTGATGAATAGCGTTGTATCGATTTTATCTTTATCATAACCTTTACTGAATAGAAACATAGATAATCGTTCGTACCATGCTCTAGGTGCTTGTTTTAGACCGTATAAAGCTTTGTATAGAAGATAAACATACTCTGGATATTTAGCATCTTTAAAGCCAACAGGTTTTTCGACATACACTTCTTCTTTGAGATACCCATTTAGAAATGCATATTTAACATCCATTTGATAGACTTTAAAGTTTTTGTAAGGAGAGGAAGCCAGAAATAGTCGTATTGCCTCAAGTCTTGCTATAGGGGCAAAGGTTTCATCGTAATCGATTCCGTCTTCTTGGCAATACCCCTTAGCAACCAGTCAAGCTTTGTTTATGATCACTATGCCGTCTTCATATTTCTTGTTTCTGAAGACCCACTTAGTACCAATAGCTACTTTGTTCTTTGGTAAAGGAACTAGGTTCCAGAGTTTGTTTCGTTCAAATTGTAGCAGTTCTTCTTGCATAGCAGTTACCCAGCTAGGTTCTTGCAAGGCTTCCTGAACATGTTTTGGTTCGATCATGCTAAGAAAATTTATAAAGAAAGCTTCATTTGCAGTACCAGATCTTGTCTTAACACCTTCAGATGGACTGCCAATTATGAGATCTGGAGTGTGAGACTTAGTCCATCTCATCATCCAAGATTGAGACCACTGGTTGAGCGTGAACTTCTGTTTCAGAGGATGGAAGCACCTCTTCTGGAAGGGATTCGGAAACAGGAGGATCTTCATACTCCCTCTCTGATGAAGGCATAGGAATGACTTCGGGACAATCACTTGATGAAGCATGGATGACAGAAGACGCTGAAGTGCTCTCAGCAGGGGACTCAGGACCAAAAAGTGTAATTCCAGAAGCTTGAAGAACTTCAGGAATACTCAAAGATTGAGGGGTTGGTCTTGGTTCTGGAAGTATCTCTTCGCCCATAAAATCTTGAAAAATAGCATCTATTTCAGATTCTCTGGTACCTGAAAGATATTCAGAAGTTACTGTCTTAAGTTTAAGTTCAGAAGTAGAATACTTAGAAGTTAATTGAGTTTGATCATCAAAATCGATGTTAATGCTCTCCATAACAGTCTTAGTACGTAAGTTAAAACCTCGAAAAGCTCTTGAATTTAATGAATATCCTAAGAATTTAGCTTCATCTGATTTCTTGTCAAACTTGCCAAGTTTTTCTCTGTCATTTAAAATGAAACACCTGCAACCAAAAATGTGAAAGAATTTAACAAAGGGTTTTCGATTATTAATTAGCTCATAAGAGGTTTTGAGATGCCTCTTGACAATTATCGAACGATTCTGGGTAAAACATGCAGTGGCTATAGCTTTAGCCCAGAAATGGAGTGGAAGTCCAGAAGCTACAAGCATCGTTCTGGCAGCTTCAACCAAAGTTCTGTTGCGCCGCTCTACTACACTATTTTGTTGAGGAGTTCGTACAGCTTGGCATTCTTGAACTCAGTACCGTTGTCACTCCTTAGCTGTTGAATATTTTGGTGTAAAAGAACTTGGATTCTGGTCATCATATTTTCCAATACGATAGGTACTTCTGATTTTTCTCTTACAAATGCAAGCCATGTATACCTGGAAAATTCATCAATAAGTACCAGTATATACTTTTTACGAGAAAGACTTTGTGTTGCAATAGGACCACAGAGATCAACATGTAATAATTGCAAAGGCCTAGTACAAGAATGATCACCTTTTGTTTTATGAGATGCTCGTTTTAGTTTTTCCATCACATGCGGGGCAGAGGTGATCTTTTTGAAAGTGGACTTCTGGAAGACCAGTTACCAAATTATATATAACAATCATCTCAAGATTATCAAAATTTAAGTGAGACATTTTGTGATGCCATACCCATACAATTTCACTCTTTTTGGAGATAAGACAGAGGGTTTCTTTACCGTCCTTTGATGTGAAGTTCATCATATACAAATTACCTTTTCTGTCTGCTCTCCAGAGTTCTTCTCCTTCCTTAGAAAACAAGTAACAATGCTTTTCATCAAATACAACAAGTATTTAGAATCACAAAGTTGACTTACGCTCAGCAGATTATGTTTCAGTCCAGAAACATGAGCTACTTTTGATAAGGTAATGTTACCTTCTTGTAAAATACCGTATCCTTTTATTTGACCCTTACCATTGTCTCCAAACGTTACAGCTCCACCACATTTGTCTTTGAATTGGGAGAGTAAGTTTTTCGATCCAGTCATGTGCCTCGAGCATCCAGAGTCAAGATACCAGATGTGCACACGCTGCTTCTACAATCACAATTAGAGTGTTTTAGGTACACATCTCATAACGGATCCTTTAATGTTCGTTTTAGTCTTTTCACTCTTATTATTTTGCACATGATTTGATATTGCAGGATTTAAAGGTTTGGTCTTTTTGTTTGTTGTATTATGGTTTTTCTTTGGTTTAGTTTTGAAGTGTGAGAAATTATCATCAAAGCGATCAGAGGACCTCGAGAAAAATTCCTTTAATTTTAAAAATAAAGAAAAACATTCAGAATTCTGAGACATAAAAGATTTCATTGAGTTTTCATTAGAATAATGATAATTACAATTCTTCTTATTCCTGTCTATACTAGTATCCGTAGTTCTTTTGAACTTCTTAGCTAGGCTAGACTTATGCTTAGAATCATAAGTGTTCTTCTGTTGAGACTTCCTCTGATAAACCTTCTCTGGAGTTTTCTGAATTACTAAAACAGAAGGAGAATGATTAGATTTTCATTTGCCTTTTTGAGCAGAAGTAAACTTTGGATAACATGATTGAGTTGATTTTTGCTGAACAAAACATTTCTTTTTAAGACTTTCTTCCTTCTCAAGTTCAAGACAAGATTTGGCTTTAAGACACATCCAATTGAAATCTGGATGAATGGGCACAGGTTTTCTCTGTCCTGTTGGAAGAACAGAAAATGTTGGTATTCCACTTGGATGTTTTTCAATATTTAGACCAGAGCCTCTGATTTCCAGAGGTTCATTAGTAAATAAGAAAGGAGCTTCCTCATTCTTAGTTACTTCTGGGACCTTTTTGTACTCAGAAGGTAGTTGATTTTCTAAAGTTGAGAGATAATTTTCTGAGTTAAAGAAATCACCACCTTGATCATCATTTTCCCAAGGATATGTAATCGTTTCAAAACAATCTTGAGATTCAGAAGGATTTAGGTCTATAAAAGAACATGGGACTATCTCTGGATTGTTTTCTGAAGAGAGTTTCTGAACATTTTCAAGTTCAAGTTTAAAGCATTTATCCAGAGTGGATAGAATATCTTTTTCGAAGCTTAGACGTAACTCTTCTTCTGCTTGTAAAGGAATAAATACATCCGCCTTTGGATTCAAGGTAATATAAACTCTTGAGCCAAATTTGAAAATGTCGCCTTTCTTCTGAATTTTGTTCAGATCAACACTTGCTTTTCCAAATGAATATTCGATGTTTTTGAACTTGAGTTTTCGTTGACGACAACCATTTTCAAGTTTTGATCTTTTAAAAATAGATGGTCCATATAAAATTGGAAACAAAGGCTTCTGTTCTTGTCCTAGACAGAAAACAGATTTCAGGTGTGGGACAATCCACTTTGACTCGTTTTTATAGTTTACACACTTTTGTATTGCCGCTTCTCACTGCCGTAGTTGATCTTTTCTCACATGTGTAGGGATGCAGATCTTCGAAACCAAGTCCAGATCTTCCTACTTGTGTATTTATCTTGTCATGAACTTTCTGAGCATCCAGAAATGTTTTGATCTGCAGGTTTCTCTTTTGAAGTTCAATATGTAAAAACTCTCTTTCCTTCTGAAAATAGTTTTTAAGTGCAACATAATTTAATCTGTCACTTTCCTTTGCACTAATCTCCTTCTCTTTGTTTCCAAAAGTTTGTTTAAGTTCAATTTCTCTTCCTTGAACTTAACTTCTGTATTTTCAAATTTTTTGGAAATCTTCTCATTTTCAGCATTGAGTTCCAATTTTTCTTCAGTTAGAAGATTCATTTCTCTTTTATAAATCTCTTTCTCTCTTTGAGTTTCAGAGAGTTTTTTCAGTTTGTTTCCTCAGTTTCTTTTCAACTGTAAGCTTTTGCTTAAGTTCTTCAAAATTAATAGATATTTCCAAAATAGTTTTCTCAAGTTCAGATGTGTCAGAGAGAGTGCTTACAGGTGTTTCAGATGGCTGATTCCGCATAACATTGCTTCATCACCACTTGATTCATCTCCTAGCCAGTTTTCTTTTTCTGCAAAGTGAGTTTTTTCATCAACATTGTACTTGTATTTATTCTTGTGTACATATTGTCTTTGTTCAGAGGTCCTCTGCAATTCTTTGAATAGTGCCCTGGCTTGCCACATCTATAGCACACATCCTTCTTTTTCTTTAACTCTTCTTCCTTCTTCTCTGCCTTGGTCTTCTCAGATCTCTGTATCTCTTGACGAGGTGAATAATTAGGAGTACGGCGATCAATCCTTTTGCTTCCTTGGAAAGATCTATTACCAAACCTTTTCGTGAATTGTTTGGTAATAAGTGCCAATGAATCAGCAAAAGCTTTGATTTCATCATCAGAGTCAGAATCATCTTCTGGAATTGCTTCTGACATGAGAGCCTTGCTCTTTCCTTTCTTCTCGACATCCTTACTCCTTCTGGCTGATCCTCTGGACTCAAAAATTAAAGCCAGAGATCCACCGATAGTGGTTTTCTTCTGAACAACCTCTTTCTCGTGAGCTTGTAGAGTACCAAAAACATCGTGTAGGGACCATTGTTCCAGATCCTGATTGGCTTGCAGAGACATCGAGAGATTTGACCATTCAGGGTTTAATCTTTTGAGAAATAAGACATTATTGTCTTCTTTGGATATGATGATGTCACATCTTTTACATAGATTTATCAGAGTGTTAAATCTATGAAAAGTCTGTTCCAGAGATTCTTCAGGAATGGCCTGGAAACTGTTATATTCATTCAGAGCTTGGGCTCTTATATTTTTCTTCATTTTTGCACCGCCTTCCTGAATGTTTTCCAGTTGATCCCACAACTCCTTGGCACTATCACAGGAATCCAGAGATTGAAAAATCTCATTTGGAATTGCCATGATTAAGAGACTTTTTGCCTTTCTGGACAGTTCAACCTTTACCTTCTCTGGATCAGTCCAATTATCCCATGATTTTGGAACACTCCTTGCAGGGACCTCATCAGTAACAGCTATGGCAGGAACCCTAGGTATAGTTGTCATTGGAATGAACGGACCATTTTGAACAATAGGATACAGATCAACGTCCAATCCTTCATAGAAGTTGATCATACGGATCTTCCATTGTGGATATTCATCACGTATTAGAGTAGGAGGTTTAGTCAGAGAACCAGAGGTGTATACAGCATTTAGATTAGAATTGACCATATTACCAGAAACAGAGATTTTGAAAATTACTGAAGATTTGTTGAACTTTGAATCAAATTAATTTCAAAATGATCGAAATAAGACTGTACACTTACTAATCTCAGGTTTAAGCAGAAATTACCATAGATTTAGAGAAAACTGTAATGAATTTTAACAAAATCTCGTAAAACAGGGTTGAATGAAGAACATGAGCTTAAAACTGAAAAATACTGTAAATAGAAAAGAGATTTCTCCAAACGGAAGAGATCTAATAATCAATAGATTGATTATCAGGCTCTGATACCAATTGTTGGAACCCAGATCCCTTTCTAACAAGTAATCGATAGATCAAATAAGTAAATATGAGCGGAAGCAAGTAGATCTATGATAAACAGTACGATTAGTAAGAACAGATATGAAGAACAATCGAAGTTCGTATTGAATTGCTTTTGAATGATAAACAATAGTGTGCACAATTCAGTTCTTAAATTTTGTATTTCACATTGATACTATTACAAACTGAGATTGAGCTATTTATACCATTACAATATTGAAAGTCAACAACCTAGCCTATTACAACTAGACACGTAAGCAAGTGAATAACAAACAAGTTACACACGGAGGTTGTGCCTGCCACGTCGCCGGATGCACATGAACTTGCTTAATTCTGATTCATATTTCTTCTGAAATGAGGTCTAACAGTTGTCATTGCTCGCGATAAGGCATGACTTTGCGAGGCTGGAACGTCTTAAGGCTCTAGTAGTGGCTCATTCCTCTATTTATTAAGTATTGCAAAACAAATACCATTAGCATTATTGTGAATCGTGATTTATTTTTATAAATACGCTTATATTGTGAAAGCTTCGTCTTTCCGTTTCATTTCACCGGTATTGAACTATTATTACTTAAACCTGTGATCTCACCAACTATGACGATAGTTGACCTTTTAAACTCCATGCTTTTCAGGTGAATGCAAGTAAGATAGTAAGGGGATGCATGCGTGTGCCATCATTTTGCATATCTTGTTTCAAGACCCCGAAACGTTTTAATTAAATTTTCATCTTAAAGTATTGTAATCGTAACGATGGACAAATGTTGTACCAAACTTGTATTTTTATTTAATTCTGGATATGCTATGGTGGTTGTTTTATCTATACATTGTCTTGCTACTATGAGCTGTGACATCTCGTGTTTCCGCTTTAGCGGGGTGTGACACTTTTCAACATAATTGGCGAGAATCTCCTTTTGTTCAGTCATGTGTTTTGAGCATCCGGAATCCATTAACCACACATGATCGGTCTACAAAATATAACTAAGCAGATTTAGGTACCCATATGAATATGGGTCCTTTGGGGTTAGTAGTGGATTTATGAACCCATTTGACTTTTGGTTCCTTTGAGTTTGTCACGATTGAAGAGTTTTTATACAAACTCTTTGACCTAGGTACCCAAAGAAAATTGGATGCCTTTGATTTCTTAGAAAGCTCAAATTTTGGTACCTATTTGAAATTGGATCCTTTTTGCTTAGAAAACTGATATTTAAAATCTTTTGAAACAGATACAGAAGAATCAACATAATAATTCAAATGAGAAGCAACAAAATCATTCATCCGACATGGAGAACAACAAATATTATCATGAGCAAATGTAAGCAGTTGTTATACTGAGTATATCATTTTTGAAAAAAGAGGACAACATTGTTTATCAATACATTTATTCTTTACATCATGAATAATATTGGTTTTCACAACATTCGAAACATGGACAAATGATTTTGCTTTGTCTACTCTATCAGTAGACTGCTTCACCCTCAATTCAGTTTTTACATCCTTCTTTAAAAATGAAGATTTATCTGAAATAGGATAAAATCGAGAATCAACAATATGAGAAACAAGTTTTCGTTTAGAGTTACTGGTTTTCTTTCGCTTTTTAGCAGATTGTTTACCTTTCGATGCAAGTTTCTTAATATTCTCAACAACAGATTTAGTATTTGAGGATTCGCCCATTTCAAAACAAAATGGTATTTCTTTTTGTGATTCTTGAACTAAGAAATCCAAATGACTTGACTGTGTAGGTGCAAAATCAAACTTTTCAATTTCTTCATCTAAACAAACTTCTGAATTCATAATTTTTGAAAAATCAAGTTCAGAAGAACAATCATAAGATAAATCAAGATCTTGTTCTTGTTCTTTCTTGATGCGATCGGCCCGACCGGGATATAAAATTTCATCAAAGTCTTTTATGAGTTGTTTTACACGACCAGATGTGATATGTTTTTGAAGATTAGATTGAAAATCAACAAACAAATCAGAAAATTGAGAAGGCGGAAAATTGGAGGTAGTATCATCAGATTCTTCAACAATTCTCGATTTACTTGAATCACTCTGATTACTTTTGAAAATGAAATTTCCCATAAATGTTTTGCAAGAAGATATGTCAGAATCACTGGCATTACTCATTGTTTCACTAGATGCTGGTATATCCTCAAGTTTGATAGAAACATTATTTTCAAAATCAGAAAGCTTTTGCATTAAAATGTCTTTCTTCAGATAATAATTGTTCAAGTTCAAGTATTTTATTTTCTAGCACTAATGGTGGAAGATATAGGTTACCTTCAATTGGCTCAGCTTCAAGTTGAGTAGTTGTA
This sequence comes from Silybum marianum, assembly GCA_036898165.1. Classification (NCBI taxonomy): domain Eukaryota; kingdom Viridiplantae; phylum Streptophyta; class Magnoliopsida; order Asterales; family Asteraceae; genus Silybum; species Silybum marianum. The sequence goes on along the minus strand of CM072542.1, from coordinate 15,446,103 downwards.
TAGCTTGAAAAATAATCATTGAAAGAAAGACTGAGTTGTTATTAGAATAGCTATCATTTAACGACTCATAATTAAAAGAAAGTTGCATTTTACTCTTGTTTTTTCTATTCCAATCAGCCTGACGCTCAACCTTTTTATCTGATTTAGTTCATCTAGTTTTATATTGGGGATAAGTGGCACCGAGATTGATAAAATCAAACTCATATAGAGTTGGAATCTCAGACAGTGCTTTCTTCAGATTTTTAGGATTATTATATCCTAAATCCCATCTAGCATTGTTAGTCACTTCTTTTTGTTTGTTTAGATGAATGGTTTGTTTAGTTTGACCTTGTTTATAAAGTTTTTCTTCAAGAATATTTATTTTCTCTGTCAAATCATTCTTCTCTTTAAGAGAATAATCATAAAGTCTTGAAACACCATTCTTCTTAATTTCTGATATCTCAAATTTAGCATTTAGATCAGATATTTGACATATTAAAGCTTGCTTTTCATTTTCAAACTGGTATATATCTGTTTTTAAAGAAGCAATTAGATCTTCATTTGCAATACATTCGATTGTAAGATAATAGATTTCTTTTGATTGTTTTATCGACCTGTGATTGCAAAGAAGATGTAATTGATTTTTCTTTAGTCAGTTTGAACTGTAAAGCGGATAGTTGTGACATCATGGAGTTCATTTAACTTATGAAATAATCATGGGTTAGATCAGGTACCTCAGATCCAGGTTGAGGTGCAACAGTTTTAGTTTCCTCATCCTCATCACTGTCATTACCTGAAACTCTTGTCATGAAGCACACGCCTGCTACCTACTGTACTGGACCTTCGACCAGGCATTCTACCTTTGTCGAATCGGAACCAATACCACTGCATTGCGCTCGAACAGTTGAGCGGCCGCCGGCCCTTCCGTGCACAGATATAGATTCATTCTTCGTACCTGGTCCAGCCTCACAACCCTTCGCGGGTTGGTAAGAAGTCAGTCTTGTTTAGTAAGACGGAATTTTACAAAGAAAAGAGAGTGCTCGCCCCGGCCAACAAAGACCGTAATTACATAGATAACTGCTCCTCCCCTTCTCCGTCTTTAAGGCTTTAAGGCGAACCGTATGGCGGCTGGAAATAAATTAGTGAGAGCACAGCGGAAGGCAAAGAGCCGATAAGGCGATGATGGGTTCTGGTAGGCAAGATACCTTTTGTCAGGCAATCCAGTAGATCCTTCATTCATCGAGTCACTGGCAAGCAGACTAAGAATCAGGTATGGAAGGAATTCCTTAGCAGCGGGGCTGCTATCAACCAGCCGCGACAAAGTATCATATTTCTGGTTGAGATCCATTCCCCCCATTTCCTATATCGGATTGATGAATCCCACCTACATTAAAGAACAGAGGAGAACCTGACATTGGATTTTGGAAAAAGTGGCTCCTATGCCTTGAGCGGTGATTGAGCTTGATTCCCTCGCCCGATACTGGGTGAAGGATCGGCTTTGGCTGTCGCAGATTATAGATCCATCTATACATCCACAAAGGTAGGTATCGAAGGGGCGAGTTTAGGAGCATATTAGCAGTTTCTATATTTTTAGATTCATCTTATCCATGATTTGACCAATAATTTGCTTCTGCCTACTGCTTCGTCTTGTTCGACCATTAGCATCTTGTTTCGATAATAAGCATAATTCTGCTTTACAACTTTCATCCAACAATCTCAGGCAAAATGACCAGGTTTATCGTAGTTATAGCACTTGATAGGATCATCCTCTGGCTTTTGCACAAACTTCTTTTTATCATTTCTTTGCTCACCATTCTGATTATTCCCTTCAACTTTGTCTCGATGTGTAACATTCTTTTGAATCAAAGAAGAATATCTTTGACTCTTGTTAGTTGGTGGTTTGAAAAAATTCAATTGAAGTGCTTTTGTCAACAGTATTATTGCTTGTGTCAGCTCTTCTCCATTATCCAATTCATAACCATCCGTACTAGTTCGAGACACTTTGGTGAGTTGTTCTAGCTGATCTAATAACTGTCTATTATTTGAAGGTTGTTGTTTTTTTTTCAGCCATTAGCGCTAAAGGATCACTAACACTCTTTTCTTCCTCCACTTTTCTCTTTGAACTTATTTTCCTCAGAACATCATTATCATGTTGATTGAGTATTTCATATACTTCATGTAGAGGAATTTCATTCAACATCTTCTGTTGTGTGATGACTTTAGCATATTTTCTCTATTCCGGTAGTAAATTATTTAAAAACTTCACATTGTTCTCTATCAGCGTTTTATCTATTTTGTGCTTAGCCATTTCATTTAAAAGACTAACAAACTGCATGTATACATCTTCCAACGATTCTCCTTCCTTTTGCTTGAATTGCTCGTAGTTGACAACGCAGTTAATTACATTCAGTTGAGTTCCCACTTAGGTACCCACCATCATTTTCTCGAGTTGGTCCCACATTGATTTGGCATTTTCCTTGAAGGAGTCCATGCTTACCTAGATGTCATTTGGTAAACTTTGTAACAAAAATGACTTTGCCTGTTTGTGACATTTTTCTCTTTTCTTATCCTCTTCACTCCAAGTGACTTTCAGAATAATTTGTCCATCTGGAGCAGTCATAGTAGGTGTTGGCATTAACCCATGTTTTAATAACTCCAAGATATATTTGCCATTTTCATGCATTTCCACAAAATCTAACAATCTGTCTCTCCATTGATCATATTCTCCTCTGTACAGAATTGGAACTTTTGTGGATGAACTGATTGCAAGAGCATCTCCAGTGTTCATGTTCATTTTTGTGTTCATTTTGTATTGCTACAAATAATCTCAGATTAAATCAAGAAAATCACACTAACATATGTAAGAAAAAATAAAATCTGATAAAAATAATAAAAACTCAAAAATATGCCAAGTGTATAAAGCTCGGATAAAATAATATTCTTTGAAAGAGGCTCGTCCTAAGCTTCGGATGAAGATATGAAGCTTATATCCGAAGCAACTATCTGAGGGTTCGAATGATATATCGTGTGAGGCTCGTGTGAAACAATTTGAGGCTTGTACCAGAAACTTGTATCCGAAGCTCGTATGATTTAACATGCAAGATTCGTATCCGAAGCTAGTAACCGAAGATAGAATCTAAAGCTCGTATAAATTGATCCGAAAGTGGTCTGAGGCTCCTATAAAGTGATCCGAAAACAGAAAGGAAAGCATTCGCACCAGAGTTGTGCGAAGGTTTACTGTTCAAGTCCTTTGAGACCGAAGACTATCAAATATCTTTAATCCAAAGGCTATAAGCATCCGAAGGCTATGAACATCCGAAGGCTATGTCAAACACTTTCAGTTTTTCTTAAGTCCGAAAATGTCAAAATTTACTCCAAACCTATCCTAAACACTTCAAATCGATCAAAGTTTGGTAGGATTTTTAACGAACATATTTTGAACATAATTCCTTCAATCACTAAGTTCTAATTCACCCTCTAACCACATATTCGAATTCAAAACAGTAGTGTAACACCCTCAAATTTGAAAAGAGGGACTAATTTAAAATTTTCAATATTACATCAATTGAAGGATAAATCAGTTCCTATAAATCAATACTTGAAGTTCCTCAAATAACAATTCTATATAAACCTCTATAGAAGAAAGTCAAGTCTTATACTAAGACATAATCATGGTCGGGTGTTACTAATCCCAAGGAGACACTCTCTCCGACTGTGGAAAACGTCACCAAGAGCTAAATATTTAACGTGCTACTCCTTAGCACTCAAGTCCACACGAGTCGCAAGCACCAACCCCAACGAGAACCTGATGCACATGCTGACAAAGAAAAAGTTTAGGTTTAACGCCTAGTGAGCTCAAGAGTTTATAACATGTTTGTAATCATTTGAAATCAAAAGATTTCTTGACGAAATAATAATTTATCAAATAGAATGACATCATTATAAAAGCAACATCTCTCCCAAATTCATTATTTCCATATAAAAGTTCTAAATCAAATACCGTATGCTTTAAAATGCAAATCTCAAAAGGTGAATAAGCTTAAATGCTCCAAATACCAAATTATGGACAAAGCTCCATTATCCAGAATACCAAAATACGATTAAGTTTCGGTGACGCAATAATATAAAATTATTGATATACTTCATACTCTAAAACTCTATACCCAAATCAACACCTTTAGGTGACTGGGGAGACCCCTTTCCATGATTAGTGGCGGAACTCAAAAGTAGGCCACGTATCTAAATTTATTCATTAAGTTCAACCCCACTAGGTCTTTACCTTAACAATAACACAATATGTACACGGGTAACAAGTTCAACCCCACTAGATCTTTAACTTGATATTTATAACCCGACAAGTTCAATCTCACTAGGTCTTTACCTTGAAAGAGTCAAATATGCATACGGGTAACAAGTTCACCCCACTAGGTCTTTCCTTGATATATTATAACCCAACAAGTTCAACCTCACTAGGTCTTTACCTTGCAATAATATAATATGTCGACTTATATGCCTATGGATCCAAATGCAACTCGGTCTAATTTACATTACTCCAAAATGAATGACTAACACATTCAAAGCATGTAGTAATTCAAATGAATATGCTTTAGTTTCATATAACTCTAAAATCTTGACATAAAACAATTTAAATCAGACAACTGTCCCTAAGACTCATTTTGTCAAAATAGAGCGAAAGCTCTATAACTCAACACTTTTGTAATTACCCAAATCAAACATCTTTGGTTGAAACAAACAATTTTACAAATAAATCATATTCATATGTTTCCAAAATGCATCATAATGCATTAACATGTATCTTCACATGGTTTATAAATCAAATACTCCCAAAATCCACAAATACCAAATAATCTTTATTTATAAATAAAACATCTAAACAACTCATATTTATGTTTTATTTATCAAAATGTTTAGAACACAAACATAAGCATTTTACATGATTTATAAAACCATCTATACCAAAGAATACACATTTTAACCAAATACTAACACACTTGATAAATAGTAAGTAAATCATGTTAATATATCAAACTGAACATTTTTAGCATGTATGCCATTTTCAAAAAGCAACTTCAACTCACCTTGCTAGATTTAGACTAAATCTAGGTTTTACCTTAATCTTGAACTCCTTTATGTGAAGACTCGAAATCCATGAGCTAGACTCTATATCCGAGATGTATATACATCAATAACACTTTCCTTTAGCTCCCAAAACATACTCAAAGAAAGCCAAATAAGAAATAAGAGTTGTTGGTGTAAATGGTTCAACCTCTAGATTCAAGATACAAGGATTTAGGGCTTACCTTCATTTATATGAACTTCAAAATAATGTATAAACTCTAACCATCTATACTTACAAGTTTTATAGACTCAAAAGAAGAATCCATAGCAACTTGAATAACCCAAATCGGAGCAATATTGAGAGGGATGTGGCTAAAATGACGAAGATCCCGATTTTCGGTCTTTAAAAACCCTTTACAGGGGCGTTCGCTAGTTAGTTCATTGGTTAGGCCACGCTAACTATCGAACTAACCATGCGGGCAGTATTTGGGTGAGCTGATCTTGGACGCTGGTTGCCAAGTGGGTTAGATTTCGGTAACCATCGAGGTAACCTACGTGAAGCATAAATTGAGTGACCAGTATTGGACGTTGGTTATCAAGTGGGTTGCATTTTCGTAACCATCGGACTAACCCACTCTAACCTTTTATGAGTGCAATGGTCACTTAGGCTAGTTATCAAGCTAGTTTCATCTCATAACTCACTGCGTAACCAGCTTGACCTACTTTTTCCTCCTTAACTGAACATTACCTTGAGTTTTGAAACGTCAACACTAAAACACCCAAAAATATCCAAAGGAGCTTAAATTAAACCTTAAAGAACTAAATTTAAAGATGAACCCACCATGGAAGATAGTAACGAAAATTCCGGGTGCTACAATCCTCCCAACCTTAAAAGAGATTCCGTCCACGAAATCTAGGAACGGTCAAACACCCAAATAACCTTATTTCACAAACTCAAATGGCTCCCTTCCCAAAAGCGTGTCACTAAAATGCATCAACTCAAAATGGAGTCCGAAAATCCCTTATCAAGACTACCATGACGATTTACACGTTGATTTCCCACATCCAATCTTCGACTTGACATGTTACACCGCTCTCAGGCTGAACATTGAGCATCAACAGAATACTTTATATAGCTATATGATCTCGATTGCCTCCCAAACTTAAGTGATTCATACTATCTCAAGGGTAGCTTTTGAACTCAACTTCCCAATTCCAAGACATATGCCATAAATGACTTTACTCTTAGCATTTTTTTAGCAACTTTTACCAACAGAGATACGCTTCCCATGTGCTTTCAACCCTTCGATAATATTCATAAAGTTGGATTTGAACAAAAATTTACTCATGCCCTTTTCGAATCGAATTACTCATTATGACGTCGACCTTACCCGGGTGGTAAGGGAATCCTGTACAACATCCCGAAATAAACCAGCTGCTGAAGCCCCCGATGGAACTTACACTTCGACAATCAAAGTCTCCTCAATAAAATGACTTCCACTCAAGATCTGCCTTAACCTTCTTACTAAAATTCTCCAATATTCCTTATCATACAAGATTTATCGTCCCTTCCATGATGAAACTCTTATTAACTAATTCGGTCCAGTTCAACGCAACTGTGAAATCCAGACCAAACTTTCACCAAATTGCAAAGAGCTCTCAAACTTTCTTAGTAACAACATTGGTCAAATTCATTCATCACTGGCTACCAAATCTGATATCCTCCAATTTACGACTTATAACTTGCAAATGTTCCCTGGGATTCAACTGAAGCAACCTAGGTACTCTTATAGTCCTTGACCTCGAAACCAATAGTTGACTCCTAAGATTGCAAAATGACTATACCACAAAATATACTTCTTTGATGAGGACACATCAAGGCATTGCACTACTGACAATTTAAATGATGCCGCCTCGGCTAACCCAACAGAACATATTCCATTAGAAGCAAACAATCACACAAGACTTTAACCGAAGATCGTTAGAACAAAAGATCATTACTTAAATAACTGGATGATACATAAATATTATATCTTAGTCGATCATATGTGAACCGACCCTTTTAGGGAGAACCCTAAAATCCAAAATGAATCACAACTCGGATCACCCGACAATTCAATTCCCAAAGACTTCTTTAGTCCTTAATACATCCCCCACCACTAAACGGTGGTTACATCTAGGTTTCCTAATGAGTTCAAGGTTTTACAAGTATAGGGCTAAGCAATAATGCCAATTTCATTTATCGAAGATTACAAATATAAAATCTTTAAAATCAATTGTATGAATGCCTAAAGATTTTTACTATAATTGTTAAAAGTGAGTACCAACGACAGAATACACAACCATTTTGAAAGCTACGCGATTATTATTTAAACTAACGACAACAACAATGAGGATACAATTAATAAACTTTTAAAATGGACCGGCATAATTTTGGCACACATTTATTGACATCATGTATGAAAGATAAATTCATGCACTCAAATAGAGTGCTACAAAATGTTTGTGCCAAATTTTTCAAAGATTTTTTTCTTTTAGCCATAAGAAGGCATGGAGTAAAATTTCTCAACCATAACAGCATGCATCAACTTACTTTCTCAAAACTATCCCAAACGTTATATGCATACATCTTGGTCACATCATGAAATCAATTTGATTTGGATTTCAAATTCAAAGCCAATTAACAAAACACTTACTCTTTATAAAATGTTGGCTACATAAATTAAAGGAGCTACAATTTGAATGTATGCAAACTCTATGCAACAAATGGTTCCCATAAAAATTAAAATAACATTGATGGAACTATATATTTGGACGACATCAAAATCTTTATGCCCAAATAAAATGACACAAAATAAAATCCTCAATAAACTCTCAAACACAACATCGACATCTAAGTTAACTCATAAAATTCCCAAAATTTTATAATTGAATTATAAACATGATGCATCGAAAAATTAAATGAAACTTGTAAACAACCGTAGGAGGTACGGTAGTTCATAGATTTCAATCTTGACCCAAAACTCACGTACACCAAATAATTTCTCAAAACTCGTAAAAATGTTATTTGCATGTTTCTCGGGAAGGTAAATGAAACAATTTATGTTAGTTTCAGATCAAATTCTCTTAAAATATGTACCTCAAAATTTGCGATTCTAGCAAAAACGTACAAAATAAATTCTTAGTAAACATGTATGCATTTCTCATGCAACTAAAACAATTTAGCAAATTTTCAAGACATTATTTTGCAAATTCTTTTGACAAATCCGAAATTATTTTGCAATTTATTTTCCAAAATAAATGTCGTGCATGCATCCAGTCGGAACCCAAAGTCTTAGAACCCCACTCACCAAGTCTACCACAAAACCGACATTGGAAAGCTTCATAACTTAAGACCATTATCCACAACTAGATCCATCGACTTACAACTTCCTCCCGGAATAAGAATGATTCAACAAGCCTACGGTTCATGACTAACCATTTGACCCTAAATGGTCGGCTTAAGGTAATCACCGTACTTATATGTCACTCGAAGTGACAATGCTACAAGTATCATTTCTTTCAACGATTACTCCATGAGAACTCATTCACTACCCCATCGATCATCATAATGAGGTGACCTAAGCATACACACGTAACTGTAAATTCATATTAACACTGGCCAATTGTCAATACAAATTTATCTCACATGTAGATCCACGTTAACATTATCATGATTCTTGATTCTAGTGAATTTATTAACCTCAAAATATTCTACCTTAAAAGTGTATAATCGTGAAATTTCACATCAAATCACTTAGAAATACGCTAGTTTGAGTCTAGGCATCTAAAAATCAATACCTAAATCTCTCAAACTTATGCTCTGATACCAACTTCTAACACCCAAAAATTTGGAAAGAGCTACTAATTTAAGATTTTCAATATTACATCAATTGAACGATAAATCACTTCCTATAAATCGATACTTGAAGTTCCTCAAATAACAATTCTATATAAACCTCTATAGAAGAAGGTCAAGTCTTATACTAAGACATAATCATGGTCAGATGTTACTAAACCCAAAGAGTTGCTATCTCCGACTGCGAAAAACGTCACCAAAAGCTAACTTTTTAACGTGCTACTCCCTAGCACTCATGTCCACATGTGTTGCTAGTAACAACCCCAACGAGAACCTGATGCACATGTCGATAAATAAAAATGTTAGGCTTAACACCTAGTGAGCTCAAGAGTTTATAACATATTTGTAATCATTTGAAATCAAAAGAGTTCTTGACGAAATAATAATTTATCAAATAGAATGACATCATTATAAAAGCAACATCAACCCCACTAGGCTTTACCTTGAAATAGTCAAATATTCATACGGGTAACAAGTTCAACCCCACTTGGTGTTTACCTTGATATTTATAACCCAACAAGTTCAACTCCACTAGATCTTTACCTTGCAATAGTAGAATATGCATACGGGTAACAAGTTCAACCCCACTAGGTCTTTACCTTGATATTTATAACCCAACAAGTTCAACCCCACTAGATCTTTACCTTGCAATAGTATAATATGCTTATGTTTCACAAGTTCAACCCCACTAGGTCTTTACCTTGATACTTATAACCCAACAAGTTCAACCCCACTAGGTCTTTACCTTGCAATAATATAATATGTCGACTTATATGCCTATGGATCCAAATGCAACTCGTCCTAATTTACATGACTCCAAAATGAATGACCAACACACTCAAAGTATGCTTTAATTGCATATAACTCTAAAAGCTTAAAATAAAGTAATTTAAATCGGACAACCGTCCCTTTGTGTAAATACCCAAATCAAACATCTTTGGTTGAGACAAACCATTTTCCAAATAAATCATATTCACATTATTTCCAAAATGCATCATAATGCATTAACATGTACTTTCCCATGGTTTATAAATCAAATACTCTCAAAATGCACAAATACCTAATAATCTTAATTTATAAAATAAAACATCTAAACAACTCATATTTATGTTTTATTTATCAAAATGTCTCGAACACAAACATAAGCATTTTACATGATTTATAAAACCATCTATACCAAATAATACGCATTTTACCCAAATACTCGCACACTTGATAAATAGTAAGCAAAACATGTTAATATATCAAAATGAACATTTTTGGCATGTTCACTATTTTCACAAAGCGACTTGAACTTACCTTGCTAGATTTAGGCTAAATCTACGTTTTACCCCAATCTTCAGCTCCTTTTGGTGAAAACTCGAAATCCATGAGCTAGACTCTAGATCTGAGATGTATATACATCAATTACACTTTACTTTAGCTCCCAAAACATACACAAAAAAACCCAAATAAGAAATGAGAGTTGTTGGTGTAGGTTCAAACCCTACATTCAATAAACAATGATTTAGGTCTTACCTTCATTTCTATAAACTCCAAGATCAAGTAATAAACTATAACCATCCTTGTTTCCATGTTGTAGATCTTCAAAATACGAATCCATAGCAATTTGAATCACCCAAATCGGAGCAATATTGAGAGAGAGATATGGCTAAAATGAGGAAGATTCCAATTTTCGGTCTTTAAAAACTCTTAACATAGGCGTTCGTTAGTTAGTTCGTGGGTTAGGCCATGCTAACTAGCGAACTAACCCATGTGGCCAATATTTGGATGAGCTGATATTGGACGCTGGTTACTAAGTGGGTTAGATTTCGGTAACCATCGAGGTAACCTACGCGAAGCATAAATTGAGTGACCAGTATTGGGCGCTGGTTATCAAGTGGGTTGCATTTTCGTAACCATCAGACTAACCCACTCCAAACTTTGGTAAGTGAAATGCTCCCTTAGGCTAGTTATCAAGCTAGTTTCATCTCATAACTCACTTCATAACCAGCTTGACCCACTTTTTCCTCCTTCACCGAACATTACGTTCAGTTTTGAAACGTCAACACTAAAACACCCAAAAATATTCTTAGGAGCTTAAATTAAACCTTAAAGAACGAAATTTAAAGACGAACCCACGATGGAAGATAGTAACGAAAATTCCGGGTGTTACAACTAGCATTTTTCTCTAAACCTAAAAAGTTCAAAAATCCATCCAAATCAGTTCAAGTTGAAATCCAAACTGAAATTCCTTGTGTAGTATGATTCTACTGTATAAAACGAACCTAAAGCACCCAATCTTGATGCAAAACATCCATGGATATGACCCACAATGACCAAATATCAAGAAAATGCAAAAACACTAAAATACAAGGTTTTCTTACGAAAATGTGATGATTTCTTCTTGAAATTTGCATGCTCTGATACCAATCTATATATATATAAAGGAGAAACATTGGAAGTCCACGTGGCGAAACATTGGGAGTCCACGTGGCGCCATCTCCCATTTTCTTGATATTTTTTTTTAGTTTTTACATTTAATTTAGGTTGAAAACCCTTCATTTTTCTCATATTAATTGTATTTTATTAAGTCATAAAAGTCATAAACCTTTCGGTTTTCCATTCCGTTTTTTATCCCATCTATATATTATATCTCATCTACCATTTTTTTTCTTTTGTTTTATCGAATCCTCCATCATATTGCAAACTATACAATTGAATTCCTAATTAAGATGGAGGCTACATTTCTATGGTTTATTTATTATGTGAGTTATGTGTTGTTATTGATGTGTTTCGTGTTTTTCTTTGCAACTTGTTTTATCGAATCCTCCATCAAATTGCAAACTATACAATTGAATTCCAAATTAAGATGGAAGCTATATTTCTATTGTTTATTTTTTTATGTGAGTTATGTGTTGTTATTGATGTGTTTTGTGTTTTTCTTTGCAACTTGTTTTATCGAATCCTCCATCAAATTGCAAACTATACAATTGAATTCCAAATTAAGATGAAAGCTACATTTCTATTGTTTATTTTTTTATGTGAGTTATGTGTTGTTATTGATGTGTTTTGTGTTTTCCTTTGCAGAATTTTTTTATCGTCGATATATTGTCCTTCTTTCGTTAAATCCATGTAAGAATTGTTTCATTTTGTTTTATGATTTGTCTGGTTTATATGTTATTGGTAACATTTTTTCTTTTCTTTTTATGATTTGATTTATATGGTTTATTTTATGTTTTTATATATGAGTTATATGTTGTTATTGATGTGATTTGTGTTTTTCTTTGCAGGAACCGTTGTTCTTCCTCCATAAAATCCATGTAAGAATTATTGCATTTTATTATGATTTGTGTGGTTACATTTGTTTTTTTTATGTTATATGTTGTATTTATGTGTTGTTTATTCATCAAAATTTTTGATCGTCCATACCGAATGTTATTCCTAAACTTTCCAAATAACAACTATTACATTTTTATTATTATTTGTGTGGGTTATATGTTGTTGTTGATGAAAGTTTCGTTTCAACATTTTCTTTCTTGTTCTTATATTTTATTCACAAAGGTTTTTCATCTCTCATTTTTTTGAAGTTATTTATGTTATCTATGTGTGTTCTTTTTATTTATGTTTTTAATTTTGTTTTACTTGTATATCTATATAAATGGAAAACTCACCAAGATGACGTGACACCTTTTTAGAGTATGATTATTGGTTAGGAATTTTGTGGTTTTTTTGAATGTATAACATATATTTATATATACATTAGATGAGTGATGACATGACAATCTTAGGGAGCAAGATTGTTGTTTCTAAATTTCTCAAATTTGACACGACAATGTTAGGGAGCAGGATTGTTGTTTCTAAATTTTATCAGATATTTTATTTTTAAAAATGTTTATTATATTAAATACTTTTATATCCCCCTATATGTAATTTATGTTTTCATAGAAGTATGAAGATTTTTGTATTTTTACATGCACATTGCAATTAGTGTTAGTTAACTATTCACTTTCTCTTCTTTATGTTGATTAACTTTTCATTTTCTCATATATAAGTTATGCTACAATCTAATGGGATCAATATCACTCTCATCCATGTTATAGAGAATGAAATCATAAGCATGGAATAATTGAAGATGGTAAAGATCCTATCTATATCTATATATATATATAAAGGAGAAACATTGGAAGTCCACGTGGCGAAACATTGGGAGTCCACGTGGCGCCATCTCCAATTTTCTTGATTTTTTTTTAGTTTTTACATTTAATTTAGGTTGAAAACCCTTCATTTTTCTCATATTAATTGCATTTTATTAAGTCATAAAAGTCATAGACCTTTCGGTTTTCCATTCCGTTTTTTATCCCATCTATATATTATATCTCATCTACCATTTTTTTTCTTTTGTTTTATCGAATCCTCAATCATATTGCAAACTATACAATTGAACTCCTAATTAAGATGGAGGCTACATTTCTATGGTTTATTTTTTATGTGAGTTATGTGTTGTTATTGATGTGTTTTGTGTTTTTCTTTGCAACTTGTTTTATCGAATCCTCCATCAAATTGCAAACTATACAATTGAATTCCAAATTAAGATGGAAGCTACATTTCTATTGTTTATTTTTTTATGTGAGTTATGTGTTGTTATTGATGTGTTTTATGTTTTTCTTTGCAACTTGTTTTATCGAATCCTCCATCAAATTGCAAACTATACAATTGAATTCCAAATTAAGATGAAAGCTACATTTCTATTGTTTATTTTTTTATGTGAGTTATGTGTTGTTATTGATGTGTTTTGTGTTTTCCTTTGCAGAATTTTTTTATCGTCGATACGTTGTCCTTTTTTCGTTAAATCCATGTAAGAATTGTTTCATTTTGTTTTATGATTTGTCTGGTTTATATGTTATTGGTAACATTTTTTCTTTTCTTTTTATGATTTGATTTATATGGTTTATTTTATGTTTTTATATATGAATTATATGTTGTTATTGATGTGATTTGTGATTTTCTTTGCAGGAACCGTTGTTCTTCCTCCATAAAATCCATGTAAGAATTATTGCATTTTATTATGATTTGTGTGGTTACATTTGTTTTTTTTTTATGTTATATGTTGTATTTATGTGTTGTTTATTCATCAAAATTTTTGATCGTCCATACCGAATGTTATTCCTAAACTTTCCAAATAACAACTATTACATTTTTATTATTATTTGTGTGGGTTATATGTTGTTGTTGATGAAAGTTTCGTTTCAACATTTTCTTTCTTGTTCTTATATTTTATTCACAAAGGTTTTTCATCTCTCATTTTTTTGAAGTTATTTATGTTATCTATGTGTGTTCTTTTTATTTATGTTTTTAATTTTGTTTTACTTGTATATCTATATAAATGGAAAACTCACCAAGATGACGTGACACCTTTTTAGAGTATGATTATTGGATAGGAATTTTGTGGTTTTTTTGAATGTATAACATATATTTATATATACATTAGATGAGTGATGACATGACAATCTTAGGGAGCAAGATTGTTGTTTCTAAATTTCTCAAATTTGACACGACAATGTTAGGGAGCAGGATTGTTGTTTCTAAATTTTATCAGATATTTTATTTTTAAAAATGTTTATTATATTAAATACTTTTATATCCCCCTATATGTAATTTATGTTTTCATAGAAGTATGAAGATTTTTGTATTTTTACATGCACATTGCAATTAGTGTTAGTTAACTATTCACTTTCTCTTCTTTATGTTGATTAACTTTTCATTTTCTCATATATAAGTTATGCTACAATCTAATGGGATCAATATCACTCTCATCCATGTTATAGAGAATGAAATCATAACTGTTGGAATAATTGAAGATGGTAAAGATCCTATCTATATCTATATATATATATAAAGGAGAAACATTGGAAGTCCACGTGGCGAAACATTGGGAGTCCACGTGGCGCCATCTCCAATTTTCTTGATTTTTTTTTAGTTTTTACATTTAATTTAGGTTGAAAACCCTTCAGTTTTCTCATATTAATTGCATTTTATTAAGTCATAAAAGTCATAGACCTTTCGGTTTTCCATTCCGTTTTTTATCCCATCTATATATTATATCTCATCTACCATTTTTTTTCTTTTGTTTTATCGAATCCTCAATCATATTGCAAACTATACAATTGAACTCCTAATTAAGATGGAGGCTACATTTCTATGGTTTATTTTTTATGTGAGTTATGTGTTGTTATTGATGTGTTTTGTGTTTTTCTTTGCAACTTGTTTTATCGAATCCTCCATCAAATTGCAAACTATACAATTGAATTCCAAATTAAGATGGAAGCTACATTTCTATTGTTTATTTTTTTATGTGAGTTATGTGTTGTTATTGATGTGTTTTATGTTTTTCTTTGCAACTTGTTTTATCGAATCCTCCATCAAATTGCAAACTATACAATTGAATTCCAAATTAAGATGAAAGCTACATTTCTATTGTTTATTTTTTTATGTGAGTTATGTGTTGTTATTGATGTGTTTTGTGTTTTCCTTTGCAGAATTTTTTTATCGTCGATACGTTGTCCTTTTTTCGTTAAATCCATGTAAGAATTGTTTCATTTTGTTTTATGATTTGTCTGGTTTATATGTTATTGGTAACATTTTTTCTTTTCTTTTTATGATTTGATTTATATGGTTTATTTTATGTTTTTATATATGAATTATATGTTGTTATTGATGTGATTTGTGATTTTCTTTGCAGGAACCGTTGTTCTTCCTCCATAAAATCCATGTAAGAATTATTGCATTTTATTATGATTTGTGTGGTTACATTTGTTTTTTTTTATGTTATATGTTGTATTTATGTGTTGTTTATTCATCAAAATTTTTGATCGTCCATACCGAATGTTATTCCTAAACTTTCCAAATAACAACTATTACATTTTTATTATTATTTGTGTGGGTTATATGTTGTTGTTGATGAAAGTTTCGTTTCAACATTTTCTTTCTTGTTCTTATATTTTATTCACAAAGGTTTTTCATCTCTCATTTTTTTGAAGTTATTTATGTTATCTATGTTATCTATGTGTGTTCTTTTTATTTATGTTTTTAATTTTGTTTTACTTGTATATCTATATAAATGGAAAACTCACCAAGATGACGTGACACCTTTTTAGAGTATGATTATTGGTTAGGAATTTTGTGGTTTTTTTGAATGTATAACATATATTTATATATACATTAGATGAGTGATGAAATGACAATCTTAGGGAGCAAGATTGTTGTTTCTAAATTTCTCAAATTTGACACGACAATGTTAGGGAGCAGGATTGTTGTTTCTAAATTTTATCAGATATTTTATTTTTAAAAATGTTTATTATATTAAAGACTTTTATATCCCTATATGTAATTTATGTTTTCATAGAAGTATGAAGATTTTTGTATTTTTACATGCACATTGCAATTAGTGTTAGTTAACTATTCACTTTCTCTTCTTTATGTTAATTAACTTTTCATTTTCTCATATATAAGTTATGCTACAATCTAATGGGATCAATATCACTCTCATCCATGTTATAGAGAATGAAATCATAACTGTTGGAATGAATGAAGATGGTAAAGATCCTATACACATGAAGAATGAAAAGGTTGAAGATGTCGAATAATTCTATGTAATCAATTCCAAGTGGCATATGTATCAATGAAAATTTTACTCATTAACAAGACATTTTCATAATTTATGACATTGTTGAGATATAATTTAGTTTAATTAAAGTATAATTAAATTATATGTTATACAATAGTATTTAAACTATGGTTGTTATTAATAATTTTCATCATACATCTAATATACTTTATAGTATATAACCCTATTACTTATGCCGGTTTTTATTGCTAAATTGAGAATAATAATAATGTTCAACTACGCTCAATTTCATTGTTAAAAGATATTGTATACAACTTTACAACATGTTCCATATTTATATAAATAATCAGTTAAAATAATTTGTATATTTTTTCAACATTAATTTTAGTTATCGTGCATTTTTCATTCTTTTTTAGTTTTTACATTTAGTCCAAATTAAAAACCATTCCTTTTCTACGGTTACACTCCTTTGATCTTCATCAAAAAAAATCTGCAACCCTTTGTTTTCTTTTTGGCTTTCAATGATGAAATGGTCAAGAAAGTCCCGTATTCAAAGCAGATTCTTCATATCTCTCCTCCAAGCATCATCGACTCCAAATATCGAAGCTCAAATTTTGTATTGTAAGTTTTTTTAAATTATTTACATGGTGAAAATGCATTCAAATAGGTTATTTAAAAGGAAGTCATGATTGTTGACATCCATTGGAACATGTTAAATATTTATTGAGATACAAGATGCTTGCACTTCATCCCACCAAGTCATTGTTCATCTTTCTAAAGTTACTTTTGCATGTTACAAATATATTTTAGGCTATTTTACTTGCTTTGTGTTTGTTAACCTAATATATGTTAGAACAAATTTCTTCCGATATTTTGATTTTTTTGCTTATGTAAGGAATTTTGTAGGTTATCTTTGATTGTTCAAGGGTTTACTACTTATTTTATTGTCAACCCAAGTATCCCCATAGGTTCCCTTTTGCAATTGATCTTCTTACATAAAATGTAAGTTGAAGTTTTCGAGGAGACAATATTCTTTTGTAGAGAATTTTGATTTTTGAGTTGTATCAATAATAAATATTGATGTTTATCGTGTGAAATTTTTGGTTCCAAATTTGTAATTTTAAGATGTGAGGTAACTTATGTAAGTTAGAAATTAAGTATTAAAAATGTAAAATATGCTTTGTAATGGTTATTGAAAATTGATATATGAAGATTATAAAAAAATTCGTAATAAAAGAACGAATTGTATTGTTATGATATGATATATAAACACTTATATTTTGTTTTGCTAAATATTTTTGTATTTTGACTTACATATGAACACTTATATTTTGTTTTGCTAAAAATTCGTAATAAAAGAACGAATTGTATTGTTATGATACGAATTGTATTGTTATGATGATTTATTATTCAATCAATAAATTCCTAGTATTCAATGCTTATATTATTTTAGAAACCGTCGCGCGATGCGCGAAGCCAAAGACTAGTTATTAAATAGATGAGTAGCAAATCACAAGAAAAACAATTAGAACACAATTAAGATCAAACAAAATTAGCACCAAATTCTCTCAATGTCATATATCTCTTAAAGTCAAAAGGTTACAAATGCGAATTCTAAAGCAAAATAAACGACAACAAAACCATTTATACCAAAAACAAAAGTTACATTTTCAGTCCTTCTACTTTCAACAATTATAAATCTATCAGTTTCTTATCCAATATTCTTGATTTACCATGTGTTAATATTTCTTGAAATAGTTATTTCCACGTCTCATATTCTCGGTGGAAATACACTCGTTTGAAATTTATCACCAACTCAAAAGGGCTAAATAAATGATTCGATTCTTATTCGATATAATAATTGTGAATTGTTCGTCACAATTACATTCTAATCATTGTTTTTGACACACAGAGCTTACTAAGTTAATATGTTTAGCGTTCATATTTGTTTCGTTGACATTCCTAAACAAATACTTCATGAATTAGCTTTTGAACACTTTAGTTCAGAACTTGTTCTAAATTTGTTTGGCTTCTGAATATCTCAGTTTAGAACCCGTTTTATATGGAATTTTGACTTCTGAACATATCAGTTCAGGACTCGTACTTCAGATGTTTATTTCTGAATTATAAAGCATAATATCTTTGTATCATATTAGGAAAATATTTTCATGGGGACGATGTCTGAGGTTCACTGAACTTCTATGGACTACCAGCATCGATAGACCTACCGAAGAAGTAATCCTTGAGTGATTGAGAGGCAAGGGGTATTACATCATAGAGTGAGGGATATAACTCACACGGTTGAGTAATCACATTGTGCTGAGAAGTAAAATAGAAATGAGAGTTTAGTTAGAAGTGAGGATTTTATTGAAAAGATAGAGTGTGGGAGAACAAAGTTAAAAGAATAACAAAACTCTACACCAACCACTTCTAAGCCGGGTAACCATATTACTGTTGGTTCAGAATTCTTTCATGACCTTCATTAAAAAGGCAGTTATCCCATGCCAACTCTTGCTTTAACCCCACCAGCTACTCATTTCTTTCTTAACAAAGAGATGTTTCAATTTTTCACGGGCACACAACATATAATCTATTCAGTCTTTATTTGGAAGACTTGAATATTGAAGAAGAAAGAAATTTGTCCTGCCTTCGCACTTAAATCATGGATATTGAGTCTGTGAAATGTATTTTCAGATTTTGAGCTTATATAGCATAAAGTGCTTAATTCTTTCTACACATTGCACAAGTCTTTGTGATTCTCAATGCATATCTTTGTGTTTATGCCGGAACAGTCCGAGAAGTCAGTTTTATAACTTCACTTCAGTGATGACTGGAAGTCCTACCAATGTTACCCCGATGCCAACACTGAAAATAGGCCACTCAATTGAATTTTATTTCGATTGTGGTGATAATAGTTGCTAAATGTTCTTCTATGTTAGCTTATTACCCATATTTCAAAAGGGTGTAAGAAATGTTGTGAAGGAAATATCTTTTCAGGGGGGAGCATGAACAATTCTTTAAAGGAAAAATATTTTTAAGGGGGATAGAATTTTTTTTTCTGACATAAAGAAGCATGTTCATTATAAAGGGGAGAAACCTATTTGATGATATTTGTGTTTGACAAGGCTATATTGTTTTAGTCTTTGATTATTCATGATGCTTAGAATTCTCCTAATCATCATGAGGGCGAGAAATAATATCAAAGACATATTCATATCAAAGATACATGAAGAGATTATAACAGAGGAGTGAAAACAACTACTAATGTTAAGGGGGGGGGGGTGGCTAATAAAGTTTTACAAATGTTCATATGTGTAGGGGAGTAAAAGAGTTCAAATTCATTTGTTAATGAATAGTTGATTGAGATTGACTGATATAGTGTGTTGAATCAGTTAATGAAGAAGAAAGTTTGAATCTAAATCTTTTAAATCTAAGGTTGAAAAGCCATTGAATTTAAAGATTGTAGATGTGATGTAAAATTTTGAGCTTAACTGTTGAATTTTTGATAACATTTCTGAGGAAAATGTTTGAAAAAGTTTGTTCACAGAGATGGATTCTTTCATGATATATAGGTGTTGATCTTAGTACACGTAGTGTCAAATATTCAAGCCTTATTATCTAAAACTAGTTTGTTGACTGAAAAAGATTTGTTTGAAGATTTATTGACTGTTGACTATTCAAAAGAGAATTTTGAAGAATGTAGATGAGTTCATGATGAAGATTATTATCTAAATTTTTTTGTTGCAAAGAGATTGTTATACAAAAGATGATAAATTTTGTTCCTCTTTATAAAACGGAGTTCGTTAAAAACTTATCATTTTGAGGAGATTGTTAAAGTCAAAGATTCTAAAGATATTTGATGGTTGTTTTGTGATCTCGAATCCAAATAGGGAGATTGTTAGGTCTAAAATTATGTTTTATCCAAGATCACGGAGAATGAAGATGAGATTAAAGAATGAAGATGTCAAAGCCATTAAGTCAAAGTCAACATATCATATTAAGAAAGTCAAAGTCTACAGTTTAGTTGTAGTTTGACTTTGTAATTAGTCAAGAGTATAAATACTATTTGTATTGTTAGTTTGTAATTAGATGATAAGAAGAGAGATTAGTGTGGAGATCATTTGTAATATTCTACAGAGAGAAGTTAGAGAGAGAAGTTAGAGAGAGAAAGTTCAATATATGAAATTTGGATCTTAAATTGTTTAGATTACTTGTTACTTGATAATAGTGGGATTATCACGTCTGGCCCGCATGATCGCCACAAGAGGGAGAATAAACCCTTCTCCTCTACACCAACTTATGCCATACCTGCCATTCCTCTGAACATGCCCCCTCTAAATGAAGAAGGATCAAATTCTCAAGCCAAAGGTTCACTTTTTCGCAAGGACGACAAGGAGAAAGATAAAATGCCACCATCTGCTACAAAAGACTGTTTCTCTTCATTCTCAGAGTCAGACGATTTTCCAATTGAAGACCTCCGTAGAAGAATACCCAACTATTGAGGTAAATTTTTCAAGGGGTGAAATTCCCTTTGATGTTGAAGTGCCCTTAATACGAAGATAAAGCTCTACATCAGATACCTTTATACCCACTATCTATGCTTCTCTAAAGCCATTCCTGTAATCAACCATCCAATAATGCAATATGCATCTGTGTTTGCACCTACTAACCAATCTACCTCTGGTCCATCTCAACCAACAATGGACAGAGTAAAATAAATCACTGATCAAATGGATGCAATACGAAGACCAATTCCCATTCCACAACGAGAGAGAACCTTCAACGAGAGCGTCTACTGCTACATT
This sequence comes from Silybum marianum, assembly GCA_036898165.1. Classification (NCBI taxonomy): domain Eukaryota; kingdom Viridiplantae; phylum Streptophyta; class Magnoliopsida; order Asterales; family Asteraceae; genus Silybum; species Silybum marianum. The sequence goes on along the minus strand of CM072542.1, from coordinate 15,424,736 downwards.
TAGAAAGACAGAGATGAAAAGGATGACAAGGTATTCAACTTGCACCAAAGAGTCCAAGAGCATATTAGGCTAAGATTCTTTAAGTCAACAGCTCTGCCTTGGCATAAAGCAAGTTCCAGATATAACCAGAAGAACCTTCTCGCACAAGTTGATTATCTACTATGAGTATATGGTTGAAAGAGAACATGGACTTTATTGCAAATTCACTGATTGTGATATTCTCAATCTGAATCCGTACGGTCTTCTTACTCTATACAACTATACAAATAAGATGAAAGATAAGGACTGAAGTATGCGATTACAAACAAGGCTACGTCACCGAACTCTACGTCCAAATAACATTGGAGATGGGTGTGGATCAACTCTACGTCACCGAACTAGACGAAGAGTTAGAAAATATGAAGAATATTCCACCGAAACTATTCTGGATGATCCAGAGATCGGGGTTGTATACAAAAACGAAGTGGGAAAGAAGAGCCTCTAGTCCAAGACTTCTTGGATTTTCTACAAGTGTTCTCTAGTGACACACTTTTGTACCGCTCGCCCTATAACAACTTGCCACGTATGCAGAAACGATTATTCACCTTTCTGGCTGGCAAGTTCTTATTGGTGGACGTGTTGGCTTTCCTTTTAGAGACTATAAATAGGAAAGTTGTTTTGAGTACTAGTACGCTTTTTTACAGATTACACTTTATTGTACTTGAGAGATTTGAGAGATATTTTCTCATATACTTAGTGTGTGTTCGTGGTGTAAACTTCATTCTCAAAGCTTGATTAATGCACGTGATGACTACATCAATTCCACAGTCTAGTTTGTCATTCATTTACTACTTAGTACATAGTTATTACTTGTCTAGTGTAATTGGTGTTTATTAATTGCTTCCGCTCATAACTCATATTCTTTGTTTTACACCAATTACTTGAGTATAAGAGGATCTGGGTTCCAATAGGAATCCCTAGCTCCTGCAAAGTTTGTGAGCTTCAAAAACAAAGAATTCGCCATCAAGAAACCCAACAACTTTTTGCATTTTCTTACCATCCCTAATTCTCAAGCCCAGTTCAAGGCCGCTGCTGCCATCCTGAAGGATTCAGTGCTCTCATACCTACTGACTCATGAACCAATAGGTGTAAAAGGCTCTCTTATCAGCCTTCTGGTTCACCACCTATTCTAATTTTGTCACCTCCAAGGGTAAGGAACCGCCCATCATCAGCTTTGAAACTGTACTGAGAGTTGCCAACATTGCTATTAGAGGGATAAGGGTTGCAATTCACCTGCCCAAGAAACCTGCTAACCTAGCTTTCAATCCTAAACCATCAAACGAGGAAATTGTTGAGTTTCTAGAGACCATCCACTATGACTGGCCAAAGGACGAGAAGACTGGAAACCTCATGAAATCCCTGACCAAGATTAATAAGGGAATAGTGTCAATTGTCTGTCATTACCTATACATGCACTTTTTTCAGTGTTAGGGTACTCGTTGATCTACAACATGCATGGGGATCCACAACATGCATGTGTTAGGGTCGAAGCTGAATAATAGGCAAAGGGAGAAGGTAGTCCCCTACGCTAGATTCTTGAGCATGATCCTTGCTCTCGTCTTCCAAGAATATTACCCACAGGAAGAAGTTCTTCAGTTCAAATGATTGGGAACTCGACACTTGGACTATAGGGTCCTGTTGAAGACGTATCTTTGTTTCCATAGATGCCATAAAACATTCCCTCTCTCACTTCTGACGCAACTACGTCACTGAAAGCACCATCAATGACTACCCCAGCTGCACCACCCTCTTCCTCCTACAAGAGGACAAATACTGAAGCCCCCTCTGGACCTCTTAAGAAATCCAAGGCAACTAAGACAACTTCAGAAAACCCCAAGGGTGGATCCTATCGACAGATTCAACTATCAGATTACGGTGTAACACCAACACCACCTGCTTCATTCACAACCACTACAATGGTATTTGAAACCGTTGTTGCTTCTTCAACACTGTCCCTACCTGCCTAAGTGTCTCAAAACACTAAGAGCATAGTAACCACTAATGGTGATGTTGGATCCGCGCACTACATCACTGCCCCCTTCTCTTCAACACTCGTCTCTCCTTCTCCTTTTCTAGTCTTTACAAATACCAGTGACTCAGATATGTCTCTCTCCACATCTAACGAGGCCAAAAACAGATCCTACTACAGGTTGCAATGTTTCGACAGTCAAATTACAGGAAATGATTGGTTATAGAACCTGAGGGACCTTCTTTCAAGATTCCTCAAAAACAGGTATTCGAACCTCAGGACGAAACTCCTACTCGTACTACCTCTGTGAGCAGTTCTTTAGATGCTTTAGAGGGGTCATCAGGTTTTCCACCATTTCCTACCTCCTTTTCTAAGATTGAGCTTTCCTTAGCTCAAACTCTTTATTTTCCTTTTTCAGGTCCTAACGACCTGAAGGATAAAAAAGAGAAGATCTCTGGTGCTGGTACTCTCGAGTTCAAGCTTCCAGCTATCGACCGAATACTGGACAATACCTTCTCTTTGAAGAAAAAGGCTGACGACCTTCAGAAGTCCATGGGCTTCATATACAAACGGGCACGTGACGTGGCTGCGTTGAATAAAGAACTCTCAACGATCAAAGCTGATGTCGCAACCAACTATCTGGCCATCAAGGACCTTGTTAGGTCTGAAAATATTATATCTGAGATCACTCCTATTGAAGATATGAAGAGCCAAAGCGCAAAGTCAATTTTGAAGAAAAAGGTACACACGTTTGCTTTTCAATTTTGGACGTTTCAAGGTATTTTTTTCCGTTTTTCTTTGTTGAATATATTCGATCTTGATATTGATTCTTATCTGTGTGATTATTTTCTGCGATCAAATCGATTTCTTCAAAAAAAAAACTGATTCTTAAGGGGTTTTTTATTTTTTCAATTTTTTTTGAGTTGATAGTAATTTTTTTGTCAATTTCTTAAGTTGATAGTAGTTTTTTTTTCAATTTTTTTTCGTACCTAAGGAAGTTGGTTACTTGGCTATGCTCGTCATAGAAGAACTCGATAACTTTGTTATTCGCAGCTTCTTCTAGTCAAGAAGACTTTGTCACCAGATTCTTGTGATGCGACAAAATTCTTTGATTTGTGCTTTCTCATTATTATCTGTTCACTAGTTGTTGAAATAGAAATGTTGATAACTTAGGCATTCTCATTATAGAAGAACTCAAAAAATCTGTTGCTCGTAGCTTCTTCAAGTCAAGAAAACTTTGTCTATCGCATATCTAAAGATACGACATTCTCGTGTTTATCGCATACCATTGATTCGACATCTGTGCGATGCGAGAATGTCGGTTCTTCTATCTTTGTGACCCGAGAAACTAGGTCCTCATATTTTCTTGACCCTAAAACCTTGATTTCTTACATCCTTCTTCTGTGTCAATTTTGGTCTTCGAAGGACAAACAACATTGTACGACAAAGTTTTTTTTTGGGATTAATTCAACTCATTGATCTACGATCACTTCATCAGGTAACTAGTGCTTACATTCTTTTTATATACTAGAACTAATTGCGTATTTGAGTTCTACAGGATTTTGTTCACAATGACTTCTCAAAGACATATTTCTGAGCTAAATGTTACGATTGCGGAACTAGAAGCAAAATATACGAATAACATGAAAGTGCTTGATGAATTATTAAGAGTAAATGTTTATCTTAAAGCTGATGTTCGTGAGTCAGGTTGCACAAGATAAGTTTTGAAAAATAAAAATGAGTTTTTGGAATAACAACTCGGAGAGTGTTTAAGGAATCCTAATCATATAATGTATGAGAAATTTTGTAAAAAGAAAAATGCTGAGCTGATAAAGATAAATTATGAATTGAAAGACAAGTTTTATGAGTTAGAGAAGTTTAAGGATTATGATTTTCAAACTAATAGTGTTGCACTTTCAAGTAAAATATCTAAACTTGAAAAGGTTTTGTATTCTGAAAGAACGGATTTTGAGAAAGAAAAAAAGTTATTTGATGAAGAAAAAAAACAAGTTTGAAATTGAGAATAAAGGATTTGGAAGCGAAATTAAAACCTTGTAAACAAGTGTCAGATTTTGAGCAAGTTATGGTTTTTTTAATGCTAGCAAGTTCTGGTTTTAGAGCGAGAATTTTGTAAAACAAAAAGTATGGAGCTATCTAAGCAAGTTTCTGAGCTTCTAAAACTTTTAGAGGATGAAAGGAAAATGTTTGAAACTCATAAGAAGAATAGTATTTTGTGTTTTAAAGAAATATCTGATAAAAATAAATGATTGGGAAAGGATTTTGAAAACGAGAGGAAAGTTTCCGAAGAGAAAATTTGTGCACTTTAAAATAAGTTATCTGTTTTAGAAACAAATCTTGTTAATGAGAAGAAAATGAGATCTGAATTTTAAACAAAATATGATTTGGTAATGGAAGAAAGAGATTCTTTGTCTGACAAACTCAAGAAACTTGAAGAATCTCTTGAAGCTAAAACGACTTTAAACTTTAGTTTGTTTGATAAAGAAAGAGATCATCTTTTATGCTAAATCAAAGAATTTGAAGATGTGATTTCAATGAACAATAAAGAGAATTCAGTTAAATTGAAATCTTTTGAACAACCTAGTTCCGATACTACTTTTCTTTCTCCATACGATGATTCAACTGATACTGATTCTGTTTTCTATTACTAAACTGCTTCAAGTTCAATTTATAAGATGAATCCTCTTTCTCCAATAAGTATGTATTAGAATAACTGTTATTCAAATGTTCAATCAAACAACTTCAAATCATATGGTTCTTCAAAATATCAGACTCTTAATTTTAATATGTTTCATAACGACTTTGTTGCTAATTTTGGTAATTTTAAAAAGTTTAAATTGGTTCGGAGAAACAAGTCAACTACAGATGATAGCGTTGGAAACATGCCACATAAATCTCCCGTAATGGATACAAGATCACTTGTTTCCAGGACATATTTGCCTTACTTTGTTAAGTCAATCAATCAGCTAATCAGCCTAAGCGCCATAATGATTTGTTATTTCTACTTGTGAAACAAATGATTTTGTCCATAAAAGGTATGCTCATAAAAGGTATGGTACTTATACTATTCCTAATTCCCCATTTGTTGCCTCTAAAGCTAAACTCCAAGGACCCAACAAAGCTTGGGTACCAAAATATTTTTAATCTGTTTTGCAAGAATGTCATGTGAATTCTCATACAGAATATTCACATCACATAACATTATGATTCAAAAGGCTCTGATATTTTTGAGGGGGGTACCATATTTTTATATATCATTTTAGTTTTAGCTTCATAGTACATCAGCTATGAACCCGTTCTTAATATTGACTTCTAAATACATTAGTTCAAAACTCAGACTTCAAATTTATCAACTCTTTATGTGCTAGGAGTTAGAAATTTCAATGGTCAATCCAAAGCCGGAAGGACCTACCTATGCAACACATCCCTAGGCTATATATTTTGAAAGGGTGTGATTGAGATAAAATCTTGGTAGACTGAGTGCTTGTGAGTTAAAATAAAATGGTGAGCGTGTGATAGGACTAAAAAGTAATTTGGTCCTTACCAAACCGAAACAGTTATCCGGTAGCCATACCATCTATTCGTTCTGAATTCTTTAGAGATGAATATTGAAACATACATGAACCCAGTGTCAATAACTCGTGTCACCCACCCAGCTATTTAAGTATGTCACAAAAGATACTTGTTTCATATATCATGGAGAATAAGCATATCATCTATCTATCTCACAAGAATAGAATCGGACTGAGCATTTTAAAAAGACTTAATCGTTTCACTCTACCACTTCTGATCGTGGTGCTTTTGTTTTTTCAGACAATCATCTTCAACGACCAAAGTTAAAGCAAGTTTGGGTGGAAAAAGGATCTAATCGAACAAAGTCGTTTCAACATAATAGGTTATACAACTTTACTTTTTCAAATGTTAACTTTAATCGTTCAAACCGGAATGTTGATTTTCCTTGCACTATTCATTCTCTTCGACATTTGATGCATTTTGCTCATAGTTAAATTTGTTGTTCAAGTTGTGGTATGAATGACTTCATGAGATTAAATGCTTATTTTTCTGATTATGACTGCAATTCTAATTTGTATGCTTATAATAATCACCACTATTCTGGTTCCCCTCCCGTTTTCAAATGGGTTCCCAAGAGGCCCATAACTAATGCAACTAAGTGTAACACCTGAGATTTTAAGAATATTGGATTTTCGGGATTGGAAAATTGGTGGTTTTGTGGAGAATTTGGGGCATAAATCATTTGGGAAAAATGATGGGTTGAATTTTTGATGATGAACTCGAAAAAGTAGGGAAACAGACGATTTTTGGCTCTCACGCAACTTGCCACACGACCCTGGCTCACGGAAAGCCTCGCGTATATTTCTGTTAGTCAGATCCCTGGGCGCGCGCGACCTACGTTTGGACATACGTCGCGCGCCAAGTCGCAGAAGTACAAAATTTAGCGCCGTAAACCTAGTGGTAATGGTATAGCCACAGGGATTTATCCCATTTTCATTCCTAACTCGATTTTCATCTTTTGTCTCTCATTTCTTCCACCTTCTTGAGCATCTAACCCTTATCATCAACCAACCCAAAGCATTTTCTCCACCTTAAGCTTAAAGAGTCCAAGGCAAGTCTTCAAGAGGTTGTGTTCTTCATCCTCTCCAACTTTTCTCCACCATTGTTGACCAATCTTTGGGGGGTTTTGATGAAAATGAGTCTTGAGGACATTTGTCTGAATTAATTAGATACACATCGAGTTTTTGGGTTTATACGTAGTTATGGCATAATTATGTGATATTTTAATGTTTGGAGTGCGTTGGTCATTCATTTTGGAGTCTTGTAATTTAGACTGAGTTGCATTGGATTCATAGGCACATGAGTCAGTCACTTGGTTATTAAAAGATTTTCGAGTCCCTCGTTTTAAGGCCATAAGCCGCTTGGGATTTTAGTAGTCGGTATTAGAGAGATGAATCCCAAGTGGGGAATGCCTCTAAGACCGTGGGTATTAAAGAGATGAATTCATGCGGATGATGCCTTTGGTTAGGCTCTATTTGATTATGTAGAAACTTGGATTATTTTTATCCTTCGTAATCGTAATCTAATTCTCGTTGGAGTATGTCGTCGAGACCCATGTTTAGAGGTTGGTGCCTTTTATAGTTCACACCGGTATTTTAGGGATGAATCCATATAGGGTTGGGTCCCAGTACCATCGGTTCTTAGTGTGAGTCTATAGTGTTCAAGTACGTCTGGGGTCGCAGATGAATACGTATGGGTCGGCCTCCGAGATCTTAGGTATTTCAGTGGGTACTCGATGAGGGGTCGGACGCCGGTGTCGTGATCTTAGGGCGCTGCTTAACAACGTTAAATATGGTTTACTATATGTTACGTCATTGTCGACGGAAACAGGTCTCCCCATCACCAAAAGGTGTTGTTTTGGGTATAGAGTTTTATCCATTATTTCCAGTGACGTTTTAGAGTATGAAGCATTATCCATAAAGTATAACATTGGATCATTGAGACTTAACTGTATTTGGTGTTTTGGAAAATTAAGCTTTGTCCAAGTTTACTATTTGAGCATTTAAACTTATTCAGGTCTTGAATGAGTAAATGGTATAAAGTTCGTATTTGAATGAGTATTTCTATATAAAGCTTTCATTACTAAGAGTTTGGGAAATATGTTGCTTTTATAATCAACTCATTCTAATTGAGAAATTATTATTTAATCAAGCAGTCTTTTGATTTCTATCAAATATAAATATGTTATAAACTCTTGAGCTCACTAGGCGTTAAGCCTAACCTTTTTAAATTGTCGGGATGTGCATCAGATTTTCGTTTAGGGTTGGTACTAGCGATATGCGTTGACTTGAGAGCTAGGGTGTGGCACGATAAGGATCAAGCTTTTTGGTGACCTTTTTTGCCTTTGGAGATAGCGACTCTTATTGAGTTTAGTAACACCTGACTATATTTATATCATTGTATGAGACTTAGTCCATCTCTTGGCGAGGTTTATTTTGAATGTTTATTCGAGGAAATTCAAGTTTTGATTTATAAAAAAGGATTTACTCTTTATTTGTTGTACTGATAAAATTTTTAAATTAGTTGGTGTTTCCAATTTTGAGGGTGTTAAACTAAGTCCCATTCACATTGGGTACCAAAGTTCTCTAAGTCATCTAACCTAAATGACCCATTTTTAAATGGGTACCTAAATCTACTTGATTTATTGCAAGCAAGTCATGTGTGCTACTTAGATTCTGGTTGCTCCGAGAACATGGCTGGATAAAAGGAATTACTCACCAACTACACTCACTACTAAGTATGGTGGAAATGTTTGGTTCAGCAACAATCACTTCTCACCACACTACCAGAAATGGCGTTTATAGCGATGACTTTTATCGTCTCTACATGTTAAAATGTCGTCGCTAAACACATATAGCGACTACGGTCGTCGCTATAAGTCTGGTAGCTAGAAGTTGGGTGCTTAAAAAACCAATAGCAACCGCAAGCGATGCCAACAGTGACGGCATGTTATAGCGACGACTTGAGGTTTTATTGCGACGAGAAGTCGTCGTTACAAGGGATTTTAATTAAATTACCTTATTAAGTAATAGAAACTGTATGTCGTTGCTATAAGTTAAATAATTAATTATTTAATAATTACTATTAGCAACCACTTATCGTCACTATAAGTAAAATAATTAATTAATTAAAAATTAATATTAGCAACCACACATCGTCGCTATAAGTAAAATAATTAATTATTTAAAAATTGCTATTAGAAACCACATATCGCCGCCTTAAGTAAATTAACTAATTTCTCGGATAATACTATTAGCGACTACATGTCGTCGATATAAATGAGATGGTTTGTCGTCTCTATAAAGGTCATTTTATTGGTATTTTTCGACTACTTTTTGCAGATTTTAAAATAAATACGATTGTAATATTAAGAAAAATAAGCAATATAACATACAAACATCAACAATAAATACATTTTGAAGGAAATTAAACACAATTTTATTTGTAACAAAAATGAACATTGAAACATAGAAGTACCAGGTAATAAACACGAAAAAAATTAATTGTATAAAACAAGACCTACAAATTTAAATAGGAATAATAAATATCTAATTATTCCCCAAACCCTCATCGGTGTCATCATTGGTGTCATCGTTGGTGTTTTGCTGCGATGGTGATGGTGATGGTGATGGTGGCGGTGGAACTACTGGCATGGTATAAGAGAAGGTAGAAATATCTGGAACCTAGGTATTCAGGCTAATATTCCTAATCGCCTGAACAAGAGTCATGTGCGTCTCGTTACTAGAATACAAACTTTAACAAACATAAATATATGAATCCAAATGACATAATTAAACCAAAATTAATAAGTACTTATAACTACAATAAATAGAATCATAGTTTGAATCATCACTAAACTTAATATGTACTAAGAGAATGAGGATTAAAAAACCCAAATGCAACCAATTGTAATTCAATTACCTATCATAACTTCATTAATTCTTCTCTCTCACTTCCATGCTCTGAATATTTGCGAAAGGAACCACCACTTCCATCTCCATCAAAGTACAAGAACCTGGTAAATAAAGAAGTGAATTTTTTTTGCTGCCATTTGATATTCAGAACAACAGAAGGAGATGAAAAGAAAGATAAGGAAAAAATAAAGCCATGTCCATGTCAGTCAACCATTTGATTCAAAACCATGTCCATATCAGAATTAAGAATTAGGAATTCGTTATCGTTTGATTTTCAAAACTACAGATCGGTGACCATATACATGGTGACCATATACATGATTTTTTCCATCTTTTAACAACTACAAGTCGTTGTTGTAGCTATTTACAACAACAATATAGACGTCATTAATATAGGTGCCGTCGCTAGAAACTTTAAAATTTTCCACCAAAATTTTCGTCGAAATTTTGATCTACAACAACGACATATCATCGCTATAAAATACCATTTTATCAATTATTTTTAATCAAAAATCATATTTTTTTCATTCCTCAAACAAAATTTATTACATATCTACATCGACGACATGTCGTGTATATAAAGTATAATATTTATAGAGAGAAAAATGCATTTTTTTTAATTTTCAAAACACCTTATTAAATACCTAGCAACGCTATGTCGTCGCTATAACTGTTCAAAAATTTGATAAACCCGCTATTTTTTCCCACCAATATTTTAATCCAAAATTTCATCTACAACAACGACATTTTCGTCGCAAAAAATCCAATGAATATCCAATACCTTTTTCATCCTTTTGTTACGAAAAATTGTCGCTATAAACATTTATAGCGACAAGTCAAAAGTCGTTTCTATATGTGTCGTCGCTATAGCCATCATTTCTTGTAGTGCCAATCATGTGATATGGTGACATTATTCAAGACAACATCACGATCTTGAAGATATCCTACGTTGAAGGACTCAATTACAATCTCTTCAGTATAGGCCAATTCTGCGATAAAGATCTAGAGGTGACTTTCAAAGCCAAGCGATGCAACATCAAGAATAATAGCGGACAAGAACTGTTGGCTGGCACTCGACGCTCGAACCTCTACACCATCGATCTTTCCAACATGAAACCAGTAAAAGCCATTTGCTTACTTTCCAAGGCCTTGATGCAGCAAAACCAGCTATGGCATTGCGGACTCTCGCATCTTAACTTTAAAACCTCAACAAGCTCGTAAGTGGAGGGTTGTCAAGGGCTTACCAAACTCAATTTTATTTAAATTGTTTGTATTTAAAGTGATCTCTATGTTTATATTATGTAAAATGTTCGTTTCTCAAAAAAATCTTCTTAAATATAATCTATTTTTGCATTTGACACGTAGCTTAGTTAATAAAAGGTTAGGATGACTTTTGTTTTTTTGAACTTCAAGTTAGTAGTTAGAGATTCGAACCCACAGTGACTTCCAATTGGGCAGTATGTGGGACTCGAACCTTCGCCTTAGGGGATAAACCCCACTTCTTTAACGCCCCAGAAGGAAAGCCCCCACGTGGAGGCTCGAACCCGAGACCTCCTGCATGTGGTAACAACCTCCTGACCAACTCTGCTAGACAGATTTTGGCAGGATGACTTTGTTAAACTAAGATAGGTCATGGGTTTGATATCAGGCCCCGCTAGCCTCCGTTTCAGGAAGAGCCAAAAAATATCCCATCCCATTGCGTCGTGTGCGAAATGGGTAAGATGATGAAGGATTCTCACAAGTTTAAAGTCGAACATGGCACATCACGGTCTCTCCAACTCGTTCACATGGATATGTGCGGACCTTTGCGGACTCAATGCATCAATGGCAAGAAATACGTTCTTGTCATGGTCGACGATTTCTCACGGTACACATGGGTCAAGTTTCACCGCTCAAAGAACGAAGCCCCGGAACTCATCATTTCCTTCCTCAAGAGTGAACAAGTCAATCTGGAGCTGAAGGTTTTAACGATTCAGACGGACAATGGGACGAAGATCTAGAGTTGAACCCTAGGCAATTTTCTGGCATCACTAGGCATTTCATAGACCTTCTCGGACGCTCGAACTTCCCAACATAATGGATTGGTGGAATGACGTAACCGTACGTTAGTTGAAGCGGCTCGCTCCATGCTCATCCAATCCAAGCTCCCACATTTTCTCTAGGCTGAAGCCATTGCAACGACATGCTTTAAACAAAATTGGTTGATCATCCACAAGAGGTTTAGCAAGACATTTAATGAGTTAATCAAAAAATGCATCCCGAACAACAAGTTATTTCACACTTTTGGATGCCGCTGTTTCATTCTTAACGACAAAGAAAACCGTGGCAAGCTCCACTTCAAAGCTGACGAAGGCGTCTTCATCGGTTACTCCTCCACTTCGGTTGCTTATCGGGTGTACAACAAGCAAACGTATTGTATTACGGAAAGCATCAAGTCACCTTTGAAGAATTGATCTTACTGTTTTGGACTCTGTTTTTGCTTTGTTTTGAGTTGCCCATACATTGTTTCCGACAAAAAAATAAATACCAAATTACTTAATATATATTCTAATTATATAAATAAAAAATAACAAAATAGCAATTAGCCAAAGCCAAACATTCGTAATCATACCAATTTACGAAACTATCCAAAACAACAAAGTACAAATTTACCAAACTACCAAATCATAAATGTAACCAACCAAGTTCCAACTTTCAAAGTACCAAATTACCAAACAATCTAATACTAAACTAACCAAATTCAACCATCCTCAAATAATCATCCTCAAAGGCTCAAACCATCTTCAAACTTGAGATGGAGTCGGAGCCGAACTATCATCATCACTAACAGTTCCAATCCTTAAATTTGCCAATTCTGCAAGTTTGTAGAACATCAATGACACATAAATAATAGATTATGGTTAATACTTAATGCTAGATATGAAAAGTTAAGTGCACCATCTTCAAACTTCTCGATTTCTTCGAAGTTTTCCTCAACTGCAAGTGGTTGATTAAGACCCCGTAACCAATCATAAAGAACTCCTAAAACTATCCAACACCCTCCCACTTGTGTCAAATGCCGATTCAGACGCCAGTTGAAATTGGCATGGCAAAGATATCCCAAGCAAGTTTAGAAAGAACGGGGCACCTTGCACTATTTACTTTCCACCGTGCAAGAAGATCAAAGTGACTTACATTATCCTTATCCGCTTCAATGGCCTCACTTAAATATATTTCAAGCTCGGTCTTTTTGTTTAGGTCCCGCTTTTCATCTTTTGGTTTTTTATTTCACTTTTTAATCTAGATGGTCCATTGCAATAGGGATCACATTTTCACTTGTACGGGTGGATCCGGGGGAGAGCAATTGAAGACATTGGCACTAGAAGCTCCCGAATCAGATCTAGATATAGAACTAGAATATTCTATCACATAGTAATTTGTTGTTCCCAAAGGAGTCTACAAGAGTTCAAGGATATAGAAACAGTTTGTAGACCGGGGGGGGGGGGGGGTTGAATACAAATACAAGTTTTTTAGGTTTTTAAATGAGTTTATATTGAATAAACAAATTTACAGTTGCAAGCGGAATAAGAACAAGTAATTAAACCTATTCTATTACAACTTAAGAAATCACTAAGTTTGATGCACACGGAAACATAAGAAATAGAAGCAGAGGTTCAAGAAAAGATTTAGTATGCATGAAGATGATGAAGAGGTCTTCATCTATTTATACCCGTTGCATTTAATGCAAAGAAAAAGGTATATGCAACGTGTCAAGTTTTTATTTGAAACTTGTCGTTTGTCCAAAAAGCAACCATGCTTTTGGCCGTATATGAACAGTAACCAAATCAGATTTGATGGGGACATAAGAGACAATCCGTACGTCCTTTTCTGACAAGACACGGGGGTTTGAGATTTGTGCATCGAGGATAAGATCAACATTGTTCTTGATAAATAGGCCCCACTTGATCACTGAACCATAATCTTCAAGGATGAAGTCTTCGAGTATCACTAAGGCTTTGCAAGATCTCACACTTTAGGCAGATGGACATTATTATCACTGAACCACTTCAGATCACGAGTTGTTCATCTCTATCTTCAGCTAGGTCTTTGACTATCGTTGAATGTTCCTGATCTTCAACGATCAATGAGTGCAATCAGTGTATGCTATCGTTGAATATGAACAGTGACCTATTTTTGGAATTTTCACTAAGTACATAAAGGAATCATATTCAAAACATTGAAAGGAGTTTGGATCAAATCATCAAATAAAGCAATTAATTTCGACTTTACCTTTGTAAAACAATCTTCACCTACTACTTTACCAACCATGTAATTCAACTGGGTCGACATGTATTCTATTTTATTTCTTGGGTCAAATATATTTGCAAAGAATATTATGGAGTTCATATTTGTCGGACCCCCCCCCCCCAATACGTATCAAATTTCTATTTCATCCTATCATCCATTTCCTGTTTAAAGGTTACAATTTATATGATGATACAAATATGATAAGTATTAAGTAACAAAAGGAAAGTAAAAAAGTAACATAATGATTTAAGTTTTACCTTTTCAGTTTTGGTAACAGCTAGCCTCAAATCCCCAATTATGCAGCTGAAATCAGATATCTCGGGTAAGAAAGAATTGGAAGTCACATAAAGGGAGCCCGATATTCTAACTGTCATCTCATAAAAGTTCTTCAAGAGAATTAGCATGCACTCGATATATAACCAATCAGCAGATGTAACGATAGCATCTTCACTCAAATCATTCTTCAAAGACTCGTCATTGTAGGATTGAAATACTTCTTTAAACACAACCGCAGTCCGGATCATCATGTACGTTGAGTTCCATCTACTAGGAACATCAACGCATAGAGAATTCTTGTTTTAAACCCCAAACAAATCGGCCATTTGTCTAAACTTTTGAATCCTATTTGGAGATCTCCTAATCCACCTAATATAATTCCTAAGTTGTTTAATTGACGGGTCGGCCAATTTCAATCCATCTTGCACCACAAAGTTAAGAATATGTGCAATGCATCTCATATGCAAATACTGCACATCACATATGGACATCCCCTCGACACTAGCTTGCTTCTCAAAAATGGGCCACATCATTACTAGAGGCGTTGTCTACTGTGATAATACTTATTCTTTTTATGCCCCAATCTACCAAACAATCCTCTATTGCTTTTGCTATTGATTCCCCCTTGTGCGAATTGATTTGCACAAAGGAGATGAACTTTTTATGCAATTTCCATTCGGTATCAATAAAATGTGTTGTTATGTACTAATTGATTATTTGAATGGATGTACAAGTGTTGGTTTTTAAACATACCCTTTGTGTTTTTTCCTTAAAGATTTTCTTAAGGATTTACCTCTCTTCCAAATAGATACCATATATGTCTCTATTTACCGTCCACCTAGATGGTATTCTAAATATAGGACCTGCAAGATCCATGAAATGCCTAAACCCTCTTCCCTCCCCGAATACGAAAGGTAGTTCATCAATTATAACCATCTTTGCTAATCCTTTCCTAGTAGCCTCTTGATTAAATACTCAAGTAGTTAGGACACTTTGACTATCTTCCGTCTTAGAAGCTTGGAATTCCAAAATAGATTGCCTAGTTTCTTTAGCATGGAGGGTTCTTAAGGCATGCAAGCATGTGATTTTTTAAAGACGAAGTCCCGTTCTTTTTTACCTCTGCCTTATAAGATTTGGCACAATACTTACATTGTCCTCTAACCAACGCACCATGTTCATCTAAAATTTTCTCAAAATGGTCCCATACTATGGATCTTGTAGTTGTTTGTATTGCTTTTCGTTTCTTAACTTTCAGAACAGAACTTACAGATTTGGACATCAAGAAATTGAACAATCAACAATTAACAGTTAACAGCTAACAACTAACAAAGAGATTTTAATTTTCAATTAACTAACAATTAACAACTAACAAAACTCAATTACCTTATATTTAGTTTTGAAATTGTTGATCATAACTCCTCTCAGTGATTTGAATATGATTCCTTTTTACACATAGTGAAATTCCTTGTTTAAGTTTAAGTTCAAATTCAGCGATAAGCATACGCTGACTGCCACCAGCGATCGCTGAAGATCTGAAGATCAACGATCACACCAAATGTCCATTCAGCAAAAGTCGAAGACCAAGTTGAAGAAAGAGATAATAAGCTACGTGACCTGAAGCGGTTCAGCGATAGCAAAGATTATCTATCCAAAAGTATGAAATCTTGTGAAGCCTCAGCGATACTGAAAGTTCATCCTTGAAGATTCGGTCTCAGCGATCAAGTGAAGCTTCTCATACAAGATTAACGTTGACCTTATCCTCGATGCACAAAAGACAAACCCTATACTGGGTCGGAGAAGGACGTACGGATTGTCTCTTATGTCCCCATCACCTCTGATATGGTACTGTTCAAATGCGGCCAAAAACATGGATGTATTATGAGCAAATGACAAGTCTCCTATGGATGCTTGCCACGTAGCATATACCTTTTGTCTTGCATTAAATGCAACGGGTATAAATAAGATGAATATATCTTCTTCATCTGTGTGCATGCTACTTTCTTTCTTCAACCTTCTGTATTCCATCTTACTTATTTCTTGTGCATCAATCTTAGTAATTTCTTAGTTACAATAGAATAGGTTAAAACTTGTTCTAATTTCGCTTGTAACTGGAAATTTGTTTATGCAATATAAACTCATTTAAAAATTAAAAATCTATGTGTTTGTATTCAACCCCCCCCCCTTCTACAAACTGTTTCTATATCCGAGAACTCTTGTAGACTCCTTAGGGACCAACAAGTGGTATCAAAGCAGTCTGATTTCTATCTTTAAAATATTTTCTTCCAAAACTATTTTAAAAATGTCAATTCCTAATACAAACTATAATGACAATTTATCTTTAGCTACACCTCCAAGATTTAGCCATGATAATTTCCCATTGTGGAAGGAAAGAATGTCTCTGTTTTTAGAAGGATCAGATCCAAAGATCCCTTATTATATAGAAAACGGACCATTTGTTCCTACAACTATAGTAGCTGGTGTTCCTGCCACCACTACTACTCCAGCCGTCCCTGAAATAAGTATCATTAAGACTCCCAATCGATGGACTGAAGAAGATAAGAAAGAAGTTGCTATTGACTCAAAAGCCAGATCCATAATAGCAATCTCCCTCCCTGATGAAGTCTATCACTCAGTAATGAAAATGAGGACTTCTAAAGCCATGTAGGACACTTTATGTATTCAATATGAAGGAACCACTGAAGTACAAATCACTAGAAGTATTAATCTAGTAAGACAGTATGAAAGCTTAATGCATCATAAAGGTGAAACTCTTTCCCAACTTCACCAACGTTTTAACTGCCTATTGATTGATCTAAAAACAGTCAACAGACACTATTCAAATGCTGAAATCCTGACGAAGTTCTTGGAGGCACTACCCGAACAATGGGCAGTGTACACTACATGTCCGAAATTGTCAAAGAATCTTGAAACTCTTTCTTTAAGTGCTTTGTATGGAATGATTTTAAATTAAGAGCAATCTCAAGTTTTGAGGAAAAACCTCATCAATGAACTCAAGGGTGCTAAAAGTACTTCTTTGGTACTCGTGTCTTCAGAGGTAAATCCTTTAAAAATACTTCTTCCTCCACTATTACTTCTATCACTGAATTAGGTCAAACTGATTCAGAAGATCAACTCACTGATGCTGACATCTCTGAGTTCGATAACTCTCTGGCCTTGTTAACTAATAACTTTAAAAGATTCGCCAGAAAGAGCAACTTTCGAAGAACAACAACTCTCGCTGACCCTGATAAATTAAAGACTATGCCCGCTGAGAAAGCCTCAGCCATATACTACAATTGTCAGTGAAAGGGTCACTTCGCTAGTGAATGTAGATCCAAGAAAGTTGCAGCCCCCACTACCTCGCAGACCTCTGATAAGAAAGAGAAGTATTTGAAATTAAAAAACAAATACAGAGATTTGAAGAAAAACCAGCCAAAAGGCAAAGGTCTTGTCGCTGAAGAAGTTGATTGGGATGATGAAGGTGACTCGGCCAAGACCTCTGATGAGTCAGGCACAGATGAAGAAGATCTTGCCTTCTTATCTCTTATGGCAAGAATAGAAGACGCTGAAGAAGTATCTGAAACTTCTTCCTCTGAGTCTCCTTCTACTCAGGTATCCATCGCTTCTATCTCCTTAATATCTGAAAGTGATAACTTATCTGCGCTCGATGCTATGACTGTTGATTTTTACAATGCTCTAAATGGAAAAATCAAAGCTGAGAAAATTAACACCGATTTATCTGAATAATTAAAAAATTGTCATCTAAAAATCAAAGAACTTTCAAAGATTGAGGAAACCTTAAAGGACCAAGTCTTTGTAAATCAAACGATTAGCATTGAGAAACAACAAGCTATTGTTGAAAGAGAGAAGGCCATCGCTGATCTTAAATCTGAGAAGGCTACCATCGAAGGATGGTGCAAAGCCTCTGATAAGGTAAATGAGATCATCAGTACCCATATCCCTATGAAAGTAAGAAGTAGGTTAGGCTTTAACCTTGAAAAGGAAGAATCAGGGAAAGACCGTTCCATGCTTAAATTTGGAATGTTTGTCTCCTCTGTCCCTGATCCTTCCTCTTCTTCTCAGAGACCTCACCCTAATGAGAAGACTCCTGTGTTAAAATCTTTCGATTCTAAGAAAGTGATCAAAAACAAGGTTCTTGACCAGGTTCCTAGAAAGAAAAACGTTCAGAAGAAGAACAAGAAATCCTCTACTTCCTCAGAGAGCAATCCTAAACCTGGGAGTAAAATCTCTGAAACTTTTCAGAGGTCAACCCCCAGAATTAAGATTGACCTCACTCCTGTCCCTAAAGAGGTTGTCATACCTCCAAGAACAATGGATAAAGGAATTCTTGGTCCTATCCCTGACAAAGTCCCTTCTATCTCTCTGAAACCTTTGAATTTCAAACCTTATAAATATAGGAAGTGCTATCACTGTGGTGAAACTACCCATCTTGGTCCTATCCCTGACAAGTAACTGTCCTAATGCTACTAAAGCTGATAAACTAGCTCATGGAAAGAAGGTAGCTCAAGCTGAAAAATCAGCAAGAGTGAAATTCACCAAGGTTGCAAAACCAACAAAGGTGAAGATACCCACTGAAGAGAGTTCTTCAGCAAGTAGCTCCTCCGCCACTCCTCTCACTAACAAAGCAGGACCCATAGTAATATGGGTACCTTCAAAAAATTAATCTCTTTGTTGTATGCAGAGTGCTAAAGGTATCTGGTATCTCGATAGCGGATGCTCAAGGCACATGACTGGCAGAAAATATCTGCTCTCTGACTACAAAAAAGAAGCTGGTCCATCAGTGAGCTTTGGTGGAAATGGCAAAGGATACACGAAAGGCTATGGAATTTTGTCCAATGGAGCCACCTCGTTTAGTCGAGTTGCCTACGTTGAAGGAGTAAACCACATTCTATTAAGCGTTAGTCAGCTATGTGACAAATATTTCAAAGTTCTATTCCTAAGGAATAGATGTGTTGTCACTGACTGCAATGATAAGCTTGCCTTATCAGGCAAAAGAGTTGAAAATGTATACGTCATCAATATGAATAGTTCTCACTCTGAGAACATGTGCTTTATCTCTAAAGCATCCTCTGATGTCAATTGGTTATGGAATAAAAGACTCTCTCATCTCAACTTTAAGACAATTAATGAACTATCTCAAAAGGAACTTGTCAGAGACCTCCCAAATCATAGCTTTGCAAAGGAATCTCTTTGCTCAGCATGTGAAAGGGGAAAGCTGACAAAAGCATCTTTCAGGTCTAAACAAGTTTCTTCAGTAACGTCACCTCTTCAGCTACTCCATATGAATCTCTTTGGACCTGTCAATGTCCAATCTATATCTGGAAAGAAATACACTTTTGTGATTGTTGGTGAATATTCCAGATACACTTGGGTATTCTTTCTTCGATCCAAAAGTGACACCCCTGATATGATAATCTCTTTTGTCAAAAGGATGGAAGTTCCGAACACTCTGACTGTTCGTTCCATGAGAAGTGATCATGGTACTGAATTCAAAAACAGGACTTTGATAAATTTCTTTGACGAAAAAGGTATCTCTCACAACTTCTCTTAAGTAAGAACTCCTCAGCAAAACGGTGTTGCTGAAAGAAGAAACCAAACTATCAGTTAAGCAGCTCGCTCAATGCTCAGCGAATCATGTCTTCCAACTCAATTCTGGGCCGAAGCGGTCAATACAGCATGCTTTACTCAGAATCGATCCCTGATTGTGAAACGATTCAAGAAAACCCCTTATTAATTATTTCATGGAAGAAGACCAACTCTGAAGTATCTTCACATCTTTGGATGCAAATGCTACATTCTGAATGACAGAGATCATTTGTGAAAGTTCGATCCAAAAGCTGATGAAGGAATATTTCTTGGATACTCCTTTGTATCTAAGTTTTTCAAAATCTTCAACAAGAGAATACAACACGTTGAAGAATCCATGCACGTCAATTTTGATGAATCCCGTACTACACTTACTTCTCCTATCCCTGAAGAACATGAAGAATTAAATGCATGGATGAAGTCTCACTATGGGGAACCTGAAACTTATTTCAACAATCAACCTCATCCTGAACTAAGTGATGATGGAATCCCTGAAATACCTACTAACAATGATCTATCTTCAGGGATCAGTGTTACTCCTCTCAATCAGATTCCTCCTTCTGATGCCTCTCTTGGAAATTCCTCAGTAAATAATCAAGCTTCATCCTCTACAAATCAATCCCCTGAGTCTCCTCAGTTGACTTTAAATGATGAGTTACCTGTTTTTGAAACAACAAGTATTGTCCCTGAAGTAGAAGAACAAGTCGCTGAATCTGCGGTTGATCTCTCTCCTCAACCACCAGCTCAACGATGGACTGCAAATCATCCAATAAATCAGATTATTGGGGATCCTAATGCAGGAATAAAAACACGTAGAGGTATAGGTTATATGTCTCTATGTTAACTTCATCTCTCTCTCTGAACCTAAAAAGATAGATCAAGCTATCTCTGATCCTAGCTGGATTTCAGCGATGCAAGAAAAACTAACTAAGTCTCGTAGAAACAAAGTTTGGAATCTTGTTCCTAGACCCTCTGGTAAAACAGTGATTGGAACCAAATGGGTGTTTAGAAATAAGCTAGATGAAAACGAGACTGTTATTCGCAATAGAGCTAGACTTGTCGCTCAAGGATACAGACATAAAGAAGGTGTTGAGTACGATGAAACCTTTGCACATGTAGCTCGTTTAGAAGCTATAAGACTTTTCTTAGTTTATGCTGCCCATAAAGACTTCAAAGTTTTTCAAATGGATGTTAAAAGTGCTTTTCCAAATGGAAAACTCAACGAGGAAGTTTATGTTGAACAACCCCCTGGTTTCTCAGACCCTAACCATCCTGGTTATGTTTTCAAACTTGAAAAAGCTCTTTACGAGTTAAAACAAGCTCCTAGAGCTTGGTATGATCCTCTTTTTAAATTTTTCTTAAAGAAAAATTCATTCGTGGAAAAATTGACCAAACTCTCTTCTTAAGAAAATATAAAGGTCATACTATACTCGCTCAAAGATATGTCGATGATATCATCTTTGGTTCCACAAGACCCAAATTATGTACTCGTTTCGCTGCAAGAATGCAAAAACAATATAAAATGAGTATGATGGGTGAGCTAACGTATTTTCTAGGTTTGCAGATAAAACAATCTGACAAAGGAATCTTTGTTTGTCAAACCAAATACGTTAAAGATATGTTGAACAAGTTTGATATGAATCAATGCTCAACAATGAAGACCCCTATGGCACCTCCTCTGACTCTGAATAAGGACCCTAATGGGAAACCTGTAAATGTCACCGCCTATCGAGGGATGATCAGGTCTCTGCTATATCTTACAGCGAGTAGACCTGATATCATGTATTCTACATGTCTCTATGCTCGGTATCAAGCTGAACCAAAGGAATCCCATCTCATCGCTGTAAAGAGAATCTTTAGATACCTGAAAGGAACTCCTAATTTGGGTCTTTGGTATCCCAAAGGCTCAGGATTCGATTTAATTGGTTATTCTTATAGTGATTTTGCAGTTTGCAAGATAGATAGAAAGAGCACCACTGGTGGGTGTCAGCTACTAGGTGGTAAATTTATTAGTTGGACAAGTAAAAAGAAAAATTCTGTGTCCACCTCCACCTCCATCGCTGAAGCTGAATACATAGCCGCTGGAAGTTGTTGTGCTCAAATCCTTTGGATGAGAAATCAACTCAGAGACTACGATCTCATGCTCTCCAAGATCCCTATTTATTGTGATAGCACTTGTGCTATTGCAATTGCAAACAATCCTGTACTTCATTCTAAAACCAAGCACATTAAGATTCGATATCACTTTATCAGAGATCATGTGATGAATGGTGAAATTGAGCTTCATTTTGTACCCACTGAATATGAGCTCGTTGATCTTTTCAGCAAGCCTCTTGATGAAACTAGATTCAATCTACTCATCAGCGAACTTGGCATGTTGAACGCTGAATAATTATTACTCAGCTAACAACAAATAGTGATACAAACAAAGTCTTCTATTACCATTCGCTGAACTCTGATTCAACAATATCTATACTTTCTCACTCAGGTATTATCTTCTAAACCTTTTCGCTCCCTGATTTTTCCTTGATCAGGGAATGAATCTGAAAAGATAGAACTCATCACTGGCAATTCATTATTGTTTTTGATGAAGATTTTAAAAGATAATGATTAATCTTTCCAAATGGATAATTATCATTATATTTTTTAAAATAAGAAAAGCACACGTCAGACCTTTTCTGACACAAGACGGACCACGCCGTTTCCTTTCCAACTTCTTTCTAGGGACGTGCGCCAGGCCATCATTTCTTTTTCAAAAAGCTAAAACCATCGTTTAGCTATCCTTTTCTCTCTCCTCATGCTATTTAAGCAAATCATTGCCTCATTTCTTTCTTTATGCTCTCCTAATTTCCAGAAGACAAGGATTCTCTCTTGATTCTCAAAGTTTTCTCAAGAACACCAAGAACACGCACTTGTGCGTTGTTATTCTCGAACTTCACTAAGGTTTGATCGAACCTTACACATTAATCTGGAAACGTCTTGTTCACTTCTCCTTACTTTTCTTATAATCAAAACAAAAAAAATCTAGGGTAAATAAAATAAAAATCTGGATTGATTTCAAAACCCATCAAAACCCTGTTCTAAGTTTTTCCTAAAGAACAGAAGACATTTTTTTTGTTTAATCCATCTTTTATATTCTATACGTAATTTTTTTTATATACCAAACTTTTAAAACATTTGGTATTTTAATTGTTTTTCTACCACAAGTATTTTGATCTTGTTCATCAAAACACTTGTTTCTTTTCTCCTTACATTTGGTATTCTTTATACCGAAATCTGGTTTATACATTTTGTATTAAACCATGATTTTTTCTATTTGGTGTTCTCATCTATGCAACAGAAATGGCCTCTTCAAGCAAAGTTGCTGAAACTACCCACGTCGCTGACACTTTGGTGGCTGCTGCGGTTTGCCACTTTCCTTTGGAACAAGCAACATTCAAGTCCTACAACTATCTTGCCCTGGTGGATATCCCTGCTGAACGTCCACAATTCGCTGAGGGTGCAACATTCATCAAGGCTTGCCCGCTGATGTATGTCTTTGTTCACAACCCTGTTGGCATCTCCTCTCATCTACAAGCCCTATGGTACACTTCTCACTATACAACCTACACCACTGATAAGGGCAAAGCACTCCCTGCAATTGGTTTTTCCATCCCCACTCTCGGCCACTTCGCCTTCACTGCTGGATTCTTGAGGCAGGCTCTTCGCCTCCCTGCTCGTGGCAAGAATGAAAATGGGCCGCTAAACCCTCAAAGCAGCAGATCGACTCCTTCTTGGCCTCCATTGGCTATGCATGGGAAAACAACTCTCTGAAGACTATTGGCACCAAGCGGGAGAAGAAACGCTTACCTGCTTGCTGGCAATATATCTTCACTCAGGTAATTTAGTGCCTGGGATCCAAGACTGGCTCGCATGATCAGGCCAGCAAGCACTTTCAAGACATGGGCTTCGCTCTCTGCACGGGCTACAAGCTGAACTTTGCTGACTATATCTTCAGTGATATGTACAACAGGGTGAAAGCTGCAAACAGGCACTCCGTCATCCCCTACCCAAGATTCTTCGCAACCATCTTGGAGCATGCCTTCGGGGATGAGTATCCCAAGACGGCCACCCACTCTTTCTTAATGGTGGGAAAGAAATCCCTGGACATTAAGGAACGTCCAGGTGATGCTCCCTTTACCCCATACATGCTGAAGATAATTGGAGCCCCTGTTTCAGTGTCTAGCTCACCGACAAACCCATCAGTGAGTATCCCTGACACTTCTGCCCCCAAAATAAAACAACCAACCGATGGTCATAAAAAGACCATCGCAACCAAACCTAAGAAGCCAAGGATGGTGGTCTCTCAAAAGACTACCCTCTCAGATTTTGGTGTACAACCAACACTATCAGCTGCCCCAGCTACTTCAACGGTTCTCTCTTCCGTTGTTGCTTCTTCAGCACTACCACCACCTTCAGCGACTACGGTCACTGAAAGTGTATTAGTCAGCTCCGCTGAAGCTGTATCAGGTAATACTTTCACAGCCTTCTACTCTTCTTCTATCCCCTCTTCTTTGGTCCTCACATCAACAAATGATTCAGAGATAGTTGTCTCTATCTCTGATGATGCTGAAATGCACGCAGTCCAAACCTCAGTGTTGTTTAGACACTCTGAATTTTGGAAGACCAGTATCACAGGACCTCAACATGTCTCTCACAGGCATTCTAAGACACTGGCTAGTGATCCTCATGACACTACCTCTATGCAAGTGGTCCCTGAGATAATCCTCATGATGCTTACAAGGTTTATAATATGCCTTCTCATCCGTCATCTAACCCAGAGCTCTTTTAGGCTACTCTATCTCTATTGTCACCAGGTGCCGTTCCTCTCTTCACTACAGTGACAACAACAACTGCCACCACCAAGGCTGCTACTACTCCTCTCAGCAAGGATAAATGAAAATCTCCTCAGCAACCACGGACATCTGCCAAGCTCATGGACGTCAAAACAGAGAAGACTGCTCCCAAACTCCCTTTCTGCCCTGCTGAGCTTCCTCCCATTGTTCTTCCTAGTCCTACGTTCCCTGCCATTGACTTTCTAGTCAAGGAATGTGCTCTCACCAGGGCTAAGTTAGACCATCTACAGAAGTCTACTGAACTCATCTTCCGCACTGTGGTTGCGACTCCAGGGATCAGGACCTCTGTAAGCAATATCCTCACTAATATCGAGTCCCTGAAGGAAGACAATCGGACACATGGTCAGTCCATTGCCCGTCTGGAGAAGAAGGTGGATGATCAGAATCTGGTGCTTGAGTCTATCCAAAAGACTCAATCCGACATGATGCAGATGCTGACAAAGCTCTCTGAGACTGGCTCCTCTTTATCCACTACTGATCGAACATCCCTAGATTCGGTCCTTCAGCACCAGGAACGTCACGAAACCAAGCTGAAGGTTGAAGGATGATCAAGAGACTTGACATATCTACTAGTGCAAATGAACATGATCCAGAAGTACATGAAAGGATGATCAAGAGACTTGACAGCCTATTATCAATCAAAGAGGTCATCAATAAAATTGCAAAGGTCGTATCTGAAGTTGCTCCTTTCTGAACAAACGCCATTCTTCTGACTTCGTACTTAAGGGGAGATTGTTAGACTTTTGAAGTATGAGTCAAAGATGACGTGGCAGCATTCACTTGTAGATCTAGTTTTAAAACAGAATTTGTTAGACGCTCCTCTATGAGGTGGCATTTTGTAATAGGCTAAAGTGTTGACTTTCTGTCTTTATAATAGTATAAATTGATCTGTACTTTCACTGAAATAGTTGTCGATTGAAGATCATTAGTGAAGAACACTTTTGCGCAGAGTTCTCAATTTCTTGTAATCGATCCTCAGCTATAATACAAAGTTGATCTGTTCTTCATTCTTCTACTGTTTTTATTACTGTCGATTAATCAATATTAATTGCCTCCGCTTACATTCTGATATATGAATTTATTGATTAATCATTGAAGAAGAATTCTGGAACCAACATTTGGTATCAGAGCCTTCTAATCAATCTGTTGATTATTAGATCTCTTTAATTTGGAAATTTCTCTCTTCATTCTTGCAGTAATTTCCTGTTTTAACTACTGTTCATAATTCTACCCCGTTTTACGAGATTTAATTAATTTATAGTAGTTTTCTCCAAAAACAGTGGTAATTATAGTTAAAATTTTGAAAAATTAGTAAGACGATCTCTTTGTTATTCAATTCAATTGAAGTTTAATCGTTCTAAATTTCAAATCAATTCTTCCTCTCGATTCTTTGTTTTCTACGAACAAAATGGCAAATTCAAATCTGAATTCTGTTTATACTTCTGGATCACTGACGAAACCTCCTACTCTAATACGTGATGAATATCCTCAATGGAAAATCCGAATGGTAAATTTCTACGAGGGACTGATGCTAATCTATTTCCAATCATTCAAAACGGTCCTCTGGTTCCTATGTCTATTATTCCGCCAATTCCAGCAACGGCCAATACTGATGAAATTCCTGCCAGACAAGTTCCAAAGCTGAAGGGAAACTGGTCTGATGAAGAAAAAGCCAAAGTTGAACTAGCCAAAAAGGCTAAAACTCTTCTTATCATGGCTATTCCAAATGAGATTTTTCAATCTCTGGATTCCTGTGACACTGCCAAGGAATTATGGGATCAACTAGAAAATCTTTTGGAAGGCGGTGCTAAAATAAAAACAAACCGAAGAGCTCAGGCTCTGAATGAATACAACAGCTTCCAGGCTATTGCTGATGAATCTCTGGAACAAACTTTTCATAGATTTAACAATCTGATAAATCTATGCAAAAGATGTGATATCATTCGATCAAAGGAAGACAATGATGTCTTATTTCTGAAGAGATTAAATCCAGAATGGTCAAACCTCTCCATGTCTTTACAAGCCAATCAAGATCTTGAGCAATGGTCTCTACATGACGTATTTGGAACTCTTCAAGCGCATGAGAAGGAGGTTGTACAAAAGAAAACAACAATAGGTGGTCCTCTGGCTTTGATTTCTGAATCAACGGGAACGATCAGAAGAAAATGTGAAGATAGAAGAGTGAAAAGCAAGGCATTCATGTCAGAAGCTGCTCTAGAAGAAGATTGTGATTCTGATGATGATATAAAGGCATTTGCTGATTCTTTGGCTTTTATAACCAAACAGTTTACAAATCGATTTGGAAATAGGACTTTTCAAGGAAATAGAAGGTTTGATCGTTCTTCTACACATATTTCTAAGCAAGAGGTTTAGAGATCTGAAAAGACTAAAACAGAGAAGAAGGAAGAGGAAAAAAAGAAGAAAAAGGATGTATGCTATAGATGCGGAAAACTAGGACACTACTCAAAAGAATGCAGAGGAGCTCTGGACAAAGACAAGACGTACTACAAGAATAAATATATGTACAATGTCACTGAAAGAGCTCATTATGCTGAAAAAGAGAACTGATAAGGAGATTAATTCAACGGAGATGAAGCTATGTTTTGTGGGATGGCTAATTCGAATGAATCAGAAGATCAACTTTCTGAGTCACCGGTTAGTAATTTCTCTGACTCATCTAAACTTGAGAATACAACTGTTCTTTTGTCAAATAATTTTGAGGAACTTAAACAAAAGCTTACAATTGAAAAGAAGTTACGAAAAGGTATTGAGAAAACTCTTTGCACAATACAAAGGGAAAGAGATATTTACAAAAGAGAAATGGATATCTTAACAGAAGAGAAACTGGAACTTGACACTAAGAAAGAAAAGATTTCTAAAACTTTGAAAGACACAGAAGTTTTGTTAAAAAAGGAGCGCTTAAGTTTTAAGAAACTTCTGGAAGAAAAAGATAAGGAAATTCAAATTAAGGAAAGTGACAGATTAAATTCTGTAGCACTTAAAAACTACTTTCAAAAAGAGAGAGAATTTTTATATATTGAACTTCAAAACAAAACGCACAAAATAAAAACATATATGGATGCTCAAAAAGTTCATGAGAAAATAAGTACACAAGTAGGAAGGTCTGGAATCGGGTTTGAAGATTTAGATCCCTACACTTGTGAAAAGAAGTCTTGTTTAAACTCTGTTTTTCATATGGGAAAACAACAGAAGCCTTTGTTTCCAATTCTTTATGAACAATCATGCTTTAAACGATCTAAACTTTAAAATAATCCTCATCAGAGAAAACTTAAGTTTAAAAACATTATATATACTTCTGAAAAAACTAATATTGATTTAAATAAAGTTCAGAAGAAGGATGATATTTTCAAGTTTGGCTCAAGTGTTCTTATAAAATTGAATCCAGAGGCTGATGCGTTTATTCCTATTCAAGCAGAGGAAGAATTAAGACTTAGTTTTGAAAATGATCTTCTCTTGACTCTGGACAATTGTTTTAAACTTGAGAATGACAAACAAAAAGAGTTAGAAAACAATCCAGAGATTTTTCCTTGTTCCTTAATTGATTTAAATCTTTCTGAAGTTCAAGAAGAGTTAGAAGAAATCACATATCCCTGGGAAAATGATGATCAGAGTGAGGATTTCTTTGACAATTCAGAAACATATCTTTCTCACTTTGAACATCAATCTCCTATCTATGCTAAAACTCCAGAGGTTATTAAGAATAAAAACGCCCCATTTCTATTTACTAATGAATCTCTGGAGATAAGAGCTTCTGGAATGAATTTTCAGAAACATTCAAGTGGAATTCCGACTTTCTCTGTTTCTCTTGAACAACGAAAAACTGTTTTCATCCATCCAGATTTTATTGGAATGTGTCTGAAAGCTAAATCTTGTCTTGAACTTGAAAAAGAAGAAAAACTTAAAGAGAAGATCCTTATCCAAACTCCTAAAACTTATCCTCCAAAACTTTCTTATGTCCAGAAAGGTAAATGGAAATTTAATCACTCTGTTCGTGTTTCAGTAATCTCAAAAGCTTCTGAGAAGAAAAATCAGAGGAAATCTTCGCCGAAGAACATTTCAGATCCAAAACATAAGTCTAGTCTAGATAGGAAGTTCTCTAGAACAACTGATACTAGAAAAGACAGTCTTAAGAATAATTGTAATTATCATTATCGCAATGAAAATTCAATACAATCTTCTATGTTTCAGACTTCTGAATGTTTTTCTCTGTTCTTAAAATTGAAACAATTTTTTTCGCGAACCTCTGATCAATCAAACTCAAACTATTCTCACTTCAATAAAAATAAAACAAAGAAAAACAAAAATTACAAATAATCAGTCTTTACCTTCTGTTAAATCAAATCAAGAGCAAATAAAAAAAGTTGATAAAACAAAAACTAACATTAAAGGACCCATAATGAAATGGGTACCTAAGAAACTCTGATCTTGATTGCAGAAACAGCGTGTGCATATCTGGTATCTTGACTCTGGATGCTCGAGGCACATGACTGGTTCACGAAACTTACTCTCCCAATTCAAAGACAAAAGTGGTGGAGCTGTAACGTTTGGTGATAATGGTAAGGGTCAGATTAAGGGCTATGGTACATTACAGGAAGGTAACATTACCTTATCTAAAGTAGCTCATGTTTCAGGTTTAAAACATAACCTCCTAAGTGTAAGTCAACTCTGTGATTCTAAGATACTTGTCGTATTTGATGAAAAACATTGTTACTTATTTTCTAAGGCAGGTGAGGAGCTTTGGAGAGCAGACAGAAAAGGTAATCTCTACATGATGAATTTTACCTCCAAGGATGGTAAGGAAACCTTATGTCTTATCTCCAAAAACAGTAAAATTGCATGGCTCTGGCATCATAAAATGTCTCACTTATGTTTTGACAATCTTGAGTTGCTCGTCAAACATAATCTGGTATCTGGACTTATTGAAGTTCATTTTCAGAAAGATCACCTTTGCCCTGCATGTGAAATGGGGAAGATCAAACGCGCATCCCATAAAACAAAAAGTGATCATTCATGCATTAGACCTCTGCAATTGTTACATGTTGATTTCTGTGGTCTTATTGCAATTCAGAGTCTTTCTGGTAAAAAGTATATACTGGTACTTATTAATTAATTTTCCAGATATACTTGGCTTGCTTTTGTTCGACAGAAGTCAGAGTTACCTATCGTACTCCATAATATGTTGACCAGAATTCAAGTTCTTCTGCACCAAAAGATTCAACAGCTAAGAAGCGACAATGGTACTGAATTCAAGAATGCCAAGCTTGAAACATACTTTGTTGCAAATGGAATTACTCAGAACTTCTCTGTTGTACGCAAACTCCCCAATAGAATGGTGTCGTTAAACGTCGCAACAGAACATTGGTCAAAGCAGCCAGAACGATGCTTGCAGCTTCTGGTCTTCCCATACACTTTTGGGCAGAAGCTGTAGCCACTGCTTGTTTTACTCGAAATCGATCAATAATCGTCAAGAGGCATCTCAAAACCTCTTATGAGCTTATTAACAAAAGAAAACTATCTGTTAAATTCTTTCATATCTTTGGTTGCAGGTGTTTTATCTTAAATGACAGAGATAAACTTGGCATGTTTGATCCAAAATCCGATGAAGCTAAATTTTTAGGATATTCTTTAAAGTCCAAAGCTTTTCATGTTTTTAACTTAAGAACAAAAACTGTTATGGAAAGCATTAATGTTGATTTTGATGATCAAACACAGCTGACTTCTGAATATTCCTCTTCAGAACTCAAACTTAATACTGTCACCTCTGACTATCTTTCAGGTTCCAGAGAGTCTGAGATTGATGCTATTTTTCAAGATTTTCTGGGCGACGAAATATTGTCAGAACCAACTTCATCCTTGAACATACCTGAAGTTCTTCATGCCTGTGGCATAACTTTTTCTAGTTCTACTTCTTCTGAACCACACTCTTCCTTACCTTCTATTCCAACATCTGATTATCCAGAAGCCTCTTCTGTTCCATCATCTGAGGGGGAGACAGATACAAGAGACTCAGAATTAGTATCTCCAGAAGCAGTCATTCCAACTTCTAAAGCAGTCATTCCAACTTCTGACACAGAAGTACAGGCTCAACCAATATCACAAACAAGGATGAAGAAATGGACTAAATCACACACTCCAGATCTTATCATTGGTAGTCCATCTGAGGTTGTCAAAACACGATCTGCTACAGCAAATGAAGCTTTCTATGTCAACTTTCTTAGTATGATCGAACCCAAGCAAGTTCATGAAGCCTTAGTTGAACCATGTTGGGTAGAAGCAATGCCGGAGGAGTTACTTCAATTTGATCGTAACAAAGTTTGGAACTTAGTACCATTACCAAAAGGCAAAGTTGCAATTGGTACTAAGTGGGTCTTCAGAAATAAAAAGGATGAAGACGGAATTGTTATCAGAAACAACGCTCGTCTGGTGGCAAAAGATTATTGTCAAGAAGAAGGCATTGATTACGATGAAACCTTTGCTCCTATTGCAAGACTGGAGGCAATACGACTTTTTCTGGCATTTTCTGCATACAAAAACTTTAAAGTATATCAAATGGATGTTAAATGTGCATTTATAAATGGAAATTTCAAAGAAGAAGTGTATGTTGAACAACCTGCTGGCTTTAAAGATTCAAGACATCCAGAATACGTCTATCTCCTTGACAAAGCTCTGTATGGCTTAAAGCAAGCACCCAGAGTTTGGTATGAACGTTTATCCAATTTTCTGATCAGCAAAGGGTATGAGAAAGGTAAAATTGATACCACACTTTTCATCAAAAGAGGCAAAGGTATGTTAACTATTGTTCAAATTTATGTGGATGACATAATTTTTGGTTCTACTCATCAAACAGAAGTTGATTTGCTTTCTAAATTGATGGAAGCTAAATTTGAAATGAGTATGATGGGAGAACTAACATTCTTTCTAGGACTCCAGGTTAAGCAAAGTACCTCTGGTATTTTTATTAATCAAGAAAAATATGTCTCGGACATGTTAAAGAAATTTCATTTTCAGAATTCATCACCTATGAAAACACCTATCTCTCCTAGTATGAAACTAGGTCCTGATCCTTCTGGGAAACCAGTAGATGTCATGGGCTACAGAGGTATGATAGGGTCTCCTCTGTATTTAACTACTAGTAGGCCTGATATTATGTTTGCCACTTGTCTTTGTGCTCGTTATCAAGCCAATCCAAAAGAATCTCATTTGGCCGCTGTTAAAAGAATTTTTAGATACTTAAAGGGAACTCCCTCATTGGGTCTCTGGTATCCTAAAAATTATGGGTTTGATTTAATGGCATATACAGATTCTGATCATGCAGGATATAAGCTGGACAGAAAAAGTACCTCTGGTAGTTGTCAACTTTTGGGAAATAAACTTATAAGTTGGACATCCAAGAAACAAAATTGTGTATCCACATCTACTGTAGAGGCTGAATATGTTGCTGCTGCTAGTTGCTGTTCACAAGTTATTTGGATGAAGACTCAACTCAGAAACTATGGACTGATATATGATAAGATTCCCATCTTATGTGATTCAGAAAGTGCCATTGCCATTACTGAAAACCCAGTCCAGCACTCCAAAACAAAGCATATTGATGTCAGGTATCATTTTATCAAAGATCACGTAGAGAAGGGCACAATTGAAATGTATTTTGTCTCTACTAATTATCAACTAGCTGATATTTTTACAAAAGCTCTGGATGAGAAGCGTTTTTATTTTTTGATCAGCAAGTTGGGAATGCTAAACATGTAAATCTTAATTCCTTTTATTACTCAGAACTGATCAGAGACCTCTGATCGCTTCTGATAGTTTTATCCAGAAGCATTCAAAAGTCTCTAACCATCTCTGTTGAAGATTTTTATTCCTTTATATCCAAGTGACAACAGAAAGGAAGCATCTCTTGAAAAGCGAAGGAGGAGATTGGTACAACTTCTGAGGGGGAGCTTCGAGCTTGTTTCAAGGGGGAAAAAAAATTAAGTCTAACTTCTGTTAGCTGTCCTCTGAACACTATTTTCTTAAAATGATTATTTTAGATTTGTTTCTTCTGATTAACTCTTGCCGTCAAGGTTTTTCAGAATTTTCAGATTTAACTTAATCTTTTCTTGAAAATTTTGTTCTTTTGACATTCTTAGGTCAAATATTTTTTTGTTGCCTTATTTTTCTTCTGCAATTTTAAACATAAATAAGTCTATTTTTTTAACTCTTGTCGTCAAGGTTAATTAAAAAATTTCTTATTATTTGTTAATTTCTAAAGAAACATTTGACTATGAAAATCTTAAACTTTCATTTGGATCCAAACTGCTTTATTTTTTTTTCCAAATGTCTGATTTTAAATTAATTAGAAAGGATTAATAAAAAAAAATTGGTTTAATCAAATTAAAATATTATTTTTTCTTGATTAAATTTTTTTTCTTATTATGCTCTTTCTAATTTTTTTTTGGGGGATAATCAAACGGTTTATCTTTCATAATCCTTTCAGTGACTCATCACATGTTGTTAAGTCATCATTAACACGATTTATGCTTTACACGTGTATTTCATCGCGTGATTGCATGACTACACGACTGCGTGCTTACCTAAGCATAACTGAATCGTTTTTTTTCCCCAAATTCAAAAACCCTTCCCTTTCCACCAAAACCCTCAACTCTCAAACATCTCTCACATATAAACCCTATACACAGTATCTCGTCTTCTTCCTCGCGATTTCTACAGTATTTGCTTCCCCACAGTAATTCTTCCAAAGATACCTAACCAATCTTCAATGGCCTCCCAACTTGCAAACCCAAATGTCAATGACGATGAAGGTCGTCTTGTTGATTCCACCGCTAACAGTGTTCCAATCGTCAAGTTGCCTTTGAAGGCAAATAATGTGCAGGTTCTACTCGATCCCAACACCTATTTGGCCGAATTCAGAGTCCTGGTTGAATTTTTTCAACGACATCAACTGAACAGTGCCCTAACCTTGACAAATCCTAATGTTCCTGAGCTCTATGTACAAGAAGTATGGCAATCCATGTATATAGCTGATGAAGAAACCCTGCGTGGAAATTTTAGTCATCCAAATACCCCTGAAAATGCTGTGGAAATACCCATCACCAAGAAGAAAATTGGCAGGTATTTTCATTCCCCTTCCTCTACACTTGAAGATCATGATGAGATTGTGCCAAATCCTGCCCTAGACCAGAATCCATCACCTGAAGCCCTGCTCTCATTTGTTCAATTTTTGGGATATAATGAGCAACTATCCAAACTTTCTGAATTTAAGCGCAAGAAACTGCCCCCTATGTGGAATACCCTTATCTCCATTCTCAACAAAAGCCTCACATGAAAAATTGGCTCTCAAGACCAAGCCAGCAGAAACATCCTTACAATTATGTATGGAATGTACTTTAACCGTCCTCTGGATTACGCAAGTCTCATCTTTCAAGAGATTAAAGCCGCTGTTCACACCAAAGTGTCTCTCCAGAATCAAGGAAAACCATTACCTGCTTTGGTGTTTCCAAGGTTTTTGTCTCTATTCACATACCCAGCGATTGGTGCTCTTAAAGGTCCTATGATCCAACCATTCCGCAAAATCGCTTCAATGGGTAAATAACCCTCCCCTCTCTTACTAAGACTACAGAATGTTCTTGTGAATTATGGCCAATACCGGGTATATAAGCAGTGATTTCAAATCCAGAGGTTAATCGTACTCTGGCAACTTTACGTAAGGCAGAGAGCTCCCATAAACCAATTATCGACATCAACGGTTATTCATCTCCAAGGGAACTCTCCGGGTATATGCTTGACCTTATTCCTTCCACCTCTCTCTATCTCTTATCTTATAAACGCTCTATCGTATTCTCAGAACAAAGAATACCTACCCCAGAGCTCTTAGAGCCAAATATAGGAAGTAAGGGGTCAGGTGAGGCTGAGTTTGAAAAGAATACGAGTGCAAATCCGAGTGTTTCTACCCATGCCGACCTCTTAATGCAAAAGGGTACTGAAGATGTCCATAGAGACACATTTGAGCGTAACTCTCCTTCTTCCCAAAGGGATCCCACATATGCTGAGGTAGATGTCAACACATCTACTTTCATTGAACAAGGACCACCCAGTCCAAACCACTCAAAAACCATCCAATCAGAGGATAATTCTTCATCTTTTGCATCAAGCACAACCTGGGAAACCTCCTCTTCATCATTCTCTCAACAGAATGATGATGATAATATAAGAGTTCATTTTCCCCAGAACTCGCCACACTCCACACAAAATGTTGATGTCTCTGTGACCAACAAAGTCATAGGAACCTCAGAAGATAAGTCCATATCTTATGATAGTTTAGAAGCTGAGGAAATCCCATCAAAGGGGTTACAGCCACAGGACGCACCACTTACCAGAGTGTTTACACTTCATCAAGGTAAGCACATTGTCTTCAGCACCTCATCCTCTGATGATGAGGACTCTGTTGAGACAATCAGAACAACCGAAGAGGTGCCTGTTAATCACAGCCCTCGAAGACAGGTTGGAAGTCCCTCCACACTCAACGCCAAAACAGGTGTGAATGAGGGCTTCTCTGAACGCGAGAGTAAAGAGGCTCCATGTGTTGGAGAAACACCGGTTACACATTCTGAATTTGTCACCAATGCAGCGTTTTAGGCATTTGGTGATAAAATTCAGAGATCTGTGGAAGATCTAAAACTATCCTTGGATTCTCAAAATGCCATTCTTCTGGCAATTCAAAACAAACAAAGACAACATACGCAAACTCTGGAGGCGCTCAGAGAGCTTATTTCTACAACTGTAGAAGCTCATCAGAACCAAGCTTCTGATCATTTTTCATCTTTGCATAAAGGCATCCAGGCAAACTCTGACGCTATCTTTTTCATTCCTGATGCAATTCCAACTCCAGAGGTCACCATCTCTGTTGATGAATATAGTTCTTTTGTGGCAGATCTTAACAAGATTATTAAAGTTGTTCATCCCTCTGAAGACACTTCTGGGTCCTCTCTGGTAAAGAAGTCCGACATGGCTGTTTTCCAGAAGGCCATGTTTGACAGAATTAATTCTCTCTCTTCTAAATATGTCTCCAAAACAACTGCAAGCACTTCAAATGTGGATCTGAAGCTCTCCTCTATGAACACCTCTCTCTCTCAACTTACAAATCTTGTAAGTTCTCTTTCTGATGCATTTAACGCCAAGAAAAAGGTTAAGGAGGAACGCGCTTGCAGAAAAGCAGAGCTTAAAAGGAAAAGGTCTGAGAATCAGGATCCTGATTCTCAGAAGGGGGAGAAAACACCAGAAGCCAAGAAAGCCAAATCCACTACCAATGCTGAAAGCTCCAATCCAACGAATTCTCCATCTACTTCTGACAGACACCAACCACCTTTCAAGCAGCAAACTCCTTCTGCTCAACCTTCATCTATACAAACTCCTCTGACTCCAACCCCATTAGCCACTCACTTTGGGCCTCTTCCAAAAGACCCAGAAATAGCCAAATTTATTCTAGAAGTAATTGGAAATATAAGGAAAGTGCCATACTCATCATCTACTCAAGCAGAGATAGACAAAGAAACGGATGCTAAAGCCAGAGCTGAGGCGTCAAAAGCTAAAGTCGAAGCCCTAAATAAAGAGAGGAGAGAAGCTGAGTTGAAAGCTAAAGCAGAAGAAGACAGAGCTAATGTTGAAGCAGAACTAGCTAAAGAAAAAGTTGAAGAAGCCAGAAGACGAGCTGATTTAGAAAAGGAAAGGATTGAAAAAGAAAAGGCAAGGGCAGAAGAAGAGAGAGAGAGAGAGAGAAAAGGAAGCCAGAGAGAAGGCAAAACAAGAAAAATCGTAGAGAAGAAGGGCTATACGTGAAGAAGCAGCCAGAGGTTGGGAAATCTTGATTTTCCAAAAGTTGAAATTATCAGAAACAACATGTATGCTCCAAATGATCAAAAAATTTATTTAACGCTGCCCAACTTCTCTAATGCATATAACGTAAGTGATGCTGTAAAAGACAAATTCATGGCACACAGACAAGCAAGGAAGGATGTCTACACTTCTGTACCTATCAAATGGATCTCTGCTATAAAGTACTCGCAATTTGAAGATACAGAGATCTGGTACACGATCTATGAAATAATCAGAGACGACAATCAAACCAGGTACTTCTGCGATAATGACTTACTATCTATTCATCCTTCTGATCTTTTGTTTCTAGAAAGCTTTATGAAAGTCCAAGTGGCCAGAGGTATTGATAGCCAAGACAAAGTTGCCTACTCAAGAATCATTGAATGCATGAAGTCTTTGTTAAGATACAAGAGGCAAGTGGACTTCCAGATAGGGCTAAACTTCAACGTTGATAATCTTGTCATCTCTGCACCAAATGAAGAATTAGAAAACATCAATTCGTTTAGAGTTGGTAAGTTTTTACTACAATCAGAAGAAGGGGTCATCTTTAGAAGACCAGACAGAAGAAGCTTTTTCAGAATAAAGGACGCACATCGATACTCTTTAGAAGTTGTATACATTGCAAAATGTTACATATCTACTAGTGAAAATGAACATGATCCAGAAGTACTTGAAAGGATGATCAAGAGACTTGACAGCCTATTATCAATCAAAGAGGTCATCAATAAAATTGCAAAGGTCGTATCTGAAGTTGCTCCTTTCTGAACAAACGCCATTCTTCTGACTTCGTACTTAAGGGGAGATTGTTAGACTTTTGAAGTATGAGTCAAAGATGACGTGGCAGCATTCACTTGTAGATCTAGTTTTAAAACAAAATTTGTTAGACGCTCCTCTATGAGGTGGCATTTTGTAATAAGCTAAAGTGTTGACTTTCTGTCTTTATAATAGTATAAATTGATCTGTACTTTCACTGAAATAGTTGTCGATTGAAGATCATTAGTGAAGAACACTTTTGCGCACAATTCTCAATTTCTTGTAATCGATCCTCAGGTTATAATACAAAGTTGATATGTTCTTCATTCTTCTACTGTTTTTATTACAGTTGATTAATCAATATTAATTGCTTCCGCTTACATTCTGATATATGAATTTATTGATTAATCATTGAAGAAGAATTCTGGAACCAACAGTACGCATGCTGATGGTGCATTGTCTCCCTGCTGACAACATCGAGGGATAGAGATGTGCCAAAGAGTTCGCTGACGACATCATTGCGGAGCATAATGCCACCTTTCTTGCTGATAAAATTTCTCCATACATCAAGCATGTAGAGCCTGCCCTCACTGAAGGAAAAGTGGAGGAAGAAGAAGAAGAAGATGATGACGATTATGACGATGATGAAGATGATGGCATCCCTCACTATGGGGGAGCTAATGATGATGATGACGATGATATTGGAAGTGCTTTGGAGCACTTCAAAATGTCAAGACCAGACAACTCCATGTCTGGAATCTCTCATCAGGAGCTTTTGGGGGGCGGACAACCTACCTCTCAGGGACAGTCCGATCCCTCAGGCAAAGGAAAGGACGTGGTAGATCTTGATGCCACTATCCCTATATCTGAGGGGGAGACCACTGTCAAGGTATCTCTTCCTCTCATTCTCTTCTCTGCTCCAATCTCTGAACCACCCACATATCCCTCTTTTTCACCACCAAATTTTGGCTCTGACAAATCGCTTTCTCCTTCTCCTTCTCTCAGTGAGCCCAGTCCCCCAAAGGACTCCACTTTTTGGAAGGAACCTTCATCTAAGGAGCAGTTTGTGTACATATCTGAATCTGATTCTGAAGATGAAGAAGGACTCATTCCTAGACGCCGCGCTCAGAGACTCCTAATAAGCGAGCCTGAAGAGGAAGAAAGGCGAATAAACTTCTAAAAAGAATTTGAAGCCAAAAGAATAAAGTTGCCCTCTGCTGAACCAGAATGTCCAATTCCTATCAGCGTGGTGGATGACTTCTATTTCCTATCAAAGGAGGAGAGAGCACAAGCACTTGAAGCTCAAAGAATAAGGGATGAAAAGATGAAGCAAACAGAGAGTGATCTAGAGCTTGCAAGAAGAATACTCAGGGAGGATGCTGCTAAAGACATGACGACTAAGGAACTGATCAAGAAAAGCCAAAGAGTCGCTGAAGCTCTGGCACAAAAGGAACTAAAAGAAGAAAATATCAAAGTGAATCCCATCCTCGCTCAAGAGAGGATCCTGAATGCTCTAACCAATGAAGAACCAAGCCACAGAGAAAAAGAACTACGCTGGTGCACTGAAAGATTCAATTTTCGGAGGTCTGATTCAAAAATCAATCGAGCAACGATCGAAGGACGTGCTTCCAAAAGGTATGGACTGAAGGTATTTGTTCGAATGTACAGACATGCGAATGCTGAAAAAGAAGAAGCCAAGTTCTTAAAGTTCTATGGATACTCTGAATGGCTAGAAATCAGAGATGCCATTCTGGGTTCCAAATCAAAGTTTAAAGATGTGGTGGAAAGAGCGTTGGATCAGCTTCTTCAGAGGATGTCACAACATGTACAAGTTCCGCCTCTCCCTGAACCTACAAGAAAGAAAAGATCTAATGCTGAAGGAGGTTCATCTTCCAAAAGTGATCATGAAACCAAATTCAACTACGAAAGCATTCTCGGTCATCTGGAAATTCCTAACATCTCAATGCTGAACATCTCTCTCTCTCAAAATAGAAAATATGAAGAAAATGAAATCATCATCTTCCTTGAACCTGGTATGGTTTTCTTGGATAATTATGGTTTCCTAGGGTTCTTCAGAAACAGCGAAGTCAGCAAAGCTCCATCAGCCTTCATCAAGATCATGCATCACTACTGCTGGTCAGATGATCCGCTGATGAATCGACAGAAGAGGCTCTATGAAAACGAAATACGAAGAAGATTTGAAAATCTCTGATTAATATATAGTTGTCTTTTCCTTTGTATTATTCTTCAGTGTATTGTACTTCTCTCTACTTACAAATTTGTAATTTCATTGTTCATGTAATATCTTTAGATTATTAATGAAATTTCAAATGAAGTACTCTACTCCAACTATGTACTGAAAAGATCCCTGAAAACAGTAAATGGGACAATGAACATAAGAGTTCTAACTTCTTTACATACCTCCTTACTCACTGATATTTCTCTCTGAAATTTAAATCAGTGAATGTACTTAAGGCATCTACTTGTAAAAAATTATGTTTTCATATCCTTATAAATGAAACTCAATGGCTATAATAGATTAGCTGAAAAAGATCTCACAGATTAGTACTTAGAAAATTTTACTTGATTATTTCTTATGTCCTTACTAATCCCTTCAAGTAATTTTCTCATATTACTTAATCATAATCAAATAGGGGGAGATTGTTGATCATAACTCCTCTCAGTGATTTGAATATGATTCATTTTTTCACTTAGTGAAATTCCTTGTTTAAGTTTAAGTTCAAATCCAGCAATCGCTTAAGATCAAGGAACCTTAAGCTTATCTCTGAAGATCTGAAGATCAGCGATCACACCAAATGTCCATTCAGCAAAAGTCGATGACCAAGCTGAAGAAAGAGATAATCAACTACGTGACCTGAAGCGGTTCAGCGATAGCAAGGATTATCTATCCAAAAGTGTGAAGTCTTGTGAAGCCTCAGCGATACTGAAAGTTCATCCTTGAAGATTCTGAAAGACCTAAACTACATAATTAATACCAAAAGTTACTTTTTAGACCATTGGAGGACAAACGAAATATAATATTTACGAGTTTCAAGTTCGAAATGTCCGCTTGGTTTAAAGGGCGTTTCCGTAAGCACCTGTTTTCCAAAATATACCAAAACGGACAAATCTAAAGTAATAAATTTGCGGAAACGTAAACTATATACAAGACGAAGGACAATAGCTACCCGTTAACTAGGTACTTAAAGTTACAACCAAAAGTCGACTAATAATTTACAACCTAAAGTTGTATTCGACTAACTACTTAATAACAAAATAGTCGTACTACCGGAAGCACTAAAAGCAAAGATCTCAATCTACTCGAGCTTGTTCTTCACTTTATCCACACGGCCTGTAAAAAATATGAACAACTAAAGGGTAAGCACAAAATGCTTAGTGAGTAAACGGAAACTACTAACTACTAAAGCTTCACAGATGTATTCCATTGAAATCAATGATCACGAAGGATGTAAATAATGTAACAAGTAATCATAATTCGGGATTTAAACATCTAAGTATTAAAGTATGCAACCAATATATCATGTGAAAGTCAATAATAGATATGTACGACCACCGAGCTATCCCGGACGTGGCAAGTACAACAATGTATCCTAGATATCATACCACCCGAGCTATCCCGGCCAGTGGAATGATCTTCCCGCCCGAGCTATCCCGGACAGCGGGGAAAATGATCGGACTCTAACACGGTCAAATATGCACTATACTCGAGTAATATCAGCTGATATGGGCTTAATTGTGCCCTCCCCGGGTGAAACACAAAGTAACCACCGGGTAGCACCTATGGAAGGACGGAGTACAATAACCAATAATCATTTGGAATAGATAAGGGGACATAACATGGATAAGCATGGAAGCAAGTAACAAATAGATAATACATGTCTAGCAAATAGTAAGTCAAGTAATCCCATAAACTCACAGTGTTTTTCAAAATTGACCCAAATTAGGCTCCTAGTCCATATACGCCTAAACGTCGACCAACGATCACTCCGAAAGGACCAAATGAGCTTATTTAATACCTGTAATATGTAAGCAAGGTTTCTTAAAGATCTGACAACAATAACTTAACCAAACTTAATTTAAACTTATTTTAGTTACTTTAATTTTCAGCTCAAAATTCACTTTTTATCAATTTTGAGAGGCAATTCTAACCAACATACATGCCTTATTTCTAAAAAGTGTCTAAATGATAGGTTTAGAGCTATATATAAGCTTTCCGAAATGTCCAGAATCATAGTAATCCGAGCTACGATGAGCAAGTTATTGCACCATCAAAACAGTCTCTCGGATAAATTGGTGCTGTCAATTTTTCTATATAAAAAAAAAGCTAAAATCCATAGTTTGGATTTAATCTTCATTCCAACATTCAAAATACCATCTAACCATGTTTATATTGTTGTTTACAAGATCAATACTCAAAGATTTCACCAACATAACCAATAATGAAGAAAATCAAAGTTCAACTTATGTTCTTCATTTTCAAAAGCTCTAAATCATCAATTAAGCATTCATAGCAACTTAGTTAGGCTATAATCAAGCTAAATACAACATAATTCTAATGTAATTCAGATTAGGGTTCATAAACCCAAACCCTAGTATCACCAATTCAACTCTAACTAGCTTCAAATCAAGAAATTAACCAAGAAATTAGTTATACCTTATCTTGTGGATGATTTTGGTGCAATAATCAAGCTAAAACTCTTTGTATCAAGCTTGATTCATCCCCAAGAAGCTAAAACCACCCATGGAAGAGAGAGTCTGAGTTTAGAGATCAATTTGGGTGAAAATGGACTAAAAATCGTCCTTTTTACGACTTTTACGAGTTGGGGCCGAGTTGACTCGGCTGAAACTCGGTTTGACCCACTAAACACTAAAAATCACATAACTTTTCGCTCGGATCTCCATTTTTGACGCGGTTTTCGCTCACGCGTTCGTAACGAGATAATCTACAACCTAAAATAAAAATGTTCCAGAAAATATTTCCCGAAAAAAAATCGGTTTTAGACCACAAGCTTTCACTTTAAAACCTTTCGGTCCTCGACTAACACTTAGTTCAACTTTAACTTTTCAAACACATAATCTATCATGTTTTAGTCACATAAACACATATAAAGAATATAATTACAACGTATTTGAGAAAGTGGATGTTACAATTACCTCCTCCTTTTGAGGATTCCGTCCTCGGAATCTTCATTTCTCGAATAGTTCGGGATATTTGGCAAGCATCTGTTCTTTTCTCTCCCACGTACAATTCGGACCACGGTGATGCTTCCATTTCACCAATACCAAATCAATTGTTTTGTTCCGAAGATTTGCCATTCTTTCATTTAGAATTTCTTCGGGTTCCTCAATATATCTCAGTCGTTCATCAATTTTCACCTCATCTAAGGGAACTGTTTCATCGTACTTACCCAAACACTTCCGAAGATATCCAACATGGAATACATCGTGAATACCAGATAACTCTCCTGGAAGTTCAAGTCGATATGCTTGTTTGCCAATACGTTCAATGACTTTGAATGGTCCAACAAAACGTGGACGAAGTTTGCCTTGCTTACCAAATCGTAGAATACCCTTCCAAGGGGAAACTTTCAACATAACCATATCTCCCACGGTGAATTCAATCGGCCGTCGACGTTTATCAGCGTATGACTTTTGTCTATCCTGAGCGGCTTTCATCCTTTCCCGAATAACTTGAATCTTATCATGCGTAATTTGAATCATTTCGGGTCCAGCAAGCACTTTCTCACCCATCTCACGCCAACATAAGGGAGTACGACATCTACGACCATATAAAGCCTCAAAAGGCGCCATACCGATAGTCGAGTGGTAGCTGTTGTTGTATGAAAATTCAACCAATGGTAGATGCATATCCCAACTACCACCAAACTCAAGTATACACGCACGCAACATATCTTCTAATGTCTGTATCATGCGCTCGGACTGACCATCAGTTTGAGGATGATATGCCGTGCTCAACGCTATGCGCGTCCCTAGTTCTTGTTGTAAACCCGCCCAAAATTTCGATGTAAATCGAGAATCTCGATCAGAAATTACTTTCAGAGGAACACCATGTCGTGCAATAATCTCGTTGATATAAATTTGTGCCCATTTATCCATAGAATACGATTCTCGAACAGGCAGAAAGTGAGCGCTTTTCGTTAAGCGATCCACGATAACCCAAATACCGTCGTGCTGACGAGCCGTCTTCGGTAGCTTTGTTACAAAATCCATTGTAAGTTCCTTCCATTTCCACACAGGTATATCGAGAGGTTGAAGGCTACCATAAGGTTTCTGGTGTTCAGCTTTAACTTGTGAACATGTAACACATCGTTCCACATATCTTCCGATATCGCACTTCATTCCCGGCCACCAATATTCAGATTTCAAATCGTAATACATCTTTGTACTACCCGGATGCACAGACATTCGTGACTTGTGTGCTTCAGATAATACCAGTTCCCGAATACCACCAAGTTTTGGAATCCAAACAC
Source organism: Silybum marianum (assembly GCA_036898165.1). Lineage (NCBI taxonomy): Eukaryota > Viridiplantae > Streptophyta > Magnoliopsida > Asterales > Asteraceae > Silybum > Silybum marianum. The sequence continues at coordinate 15,381,001 of CM072542.1, read as the reverse complement.
GGTCCTTGAAGACTTTAAGTCCTCGATTATCCTCTGTCATATACTTAACATAACCAACCATACGTTCTGGTTTCTCACGATCAGGTTTCAAAGCTTCTACTTGCCATTTTCGTATGTCGTCAACTAGTGTGGATGTCACCGACGTTTGTATTATAGCATAACACATAGAATTTGCATACGTCTTCCGGCTTAAAGCATCGGCAACAACATTAGCTTTGCCTGGATGATACAAAATTTCACAATCATAGTCTTTAATTAGTTCCATGGCTCCTTGTTGCCTCATGTTCAAAGTCTGTTGATTGAAAATGTACTTCAAACTCTTATGATCCGTGAATAGTTGGCATTTGGTACCGTATAAGTAATGACGCCATAATTTCAATGCAAAAACGACGGCTGCCAACTCAAGATCATGAGTTGGGTAGTTATTTTCATAATCTCTCAACTGTCTCGACGCGTACGCAATTACTTTGCCTCGCTGCATAAGAATACAACCGAGACCCAGTTTAGAAGCATCGCTGTAAACTACCAAGTCATCATTACCCTCTGGTAAAGTTAAAACAGGAGCATTTGTCAAACAATGCTTCAACTCCTGAAAAGCATTCTCTTGAGTTTCACCCCATTCGAATTTGACATCTTTTCGGGTCAACAAAGTTAAAGGCACGACGACGATTTTAGAGAAATCTTGTATGAATCGTCTATAGTACCCCGCGAGTCCAAGAAAACTACGGACCTCCGATGCATTCTTGGGTTGCTCCCAATTCTGTACAGCTTCAATTTTGGACGGGTCAACCGACACACCATCACCAGAAATCGTGTGACCTAAGAATTGCACCTCGCGTAGCCAGAATTCACATTTTGAGAATTTAGCATATAGACGTTCCTGTCGAAGCTTTTCAAGCATCTCACGTAAATGCTTCATGTGATCCGCTTCAGATTTGGAATATACAAGAATATCATCTATAAACACAATCACAGATTTGTCTAACATTGGCCGACACACGCGGTTCATCATATCCATGAATACTGCAGGTGCATTAGTTAAACCGAATGGCATAACTAAAAACTCAAAGTGGCCATACGTGTACGGAAAGCCGTTTTCGGTACATCTTCTTTACGCACTCTCAATTGATGGTAACCCGACCGTAAATCGATTTTAGAGAAATAGCTCGCACCTTGCAATTGATCGAACAAATCATCGATACGTGGAAGTGGATATTTGTTCTTGATCGTTACTTTGTTTAACTCCCGGTAATCGATACACATACGCATTGTACCGTCTTTCTTCTTGACGAATAGTACTGGAGCACCCCAAGGAGAAGTGCTCGGTCGGATGAAACCTTTATCAAGAAGTTCTTGCAACTGATTCATCATTTCTTTCATTTCAGCCGGAGCCAGACGATACGGCGTTCTAGCAATCGGTGCTGCACCAGGAATTAAGTCAATTCGAAATTCAACTTGTCTGTCAGGAGGTAAATCGAGTAAGTCCTCGGGAAATACATCTGGAAATTCACACACAACCGGTATGTCACTAACCGTTCTCTTCACCTCCTTTGACGAGTCAAGAATATAGGCTAGGTAGGAAGAACAACCTTTAGATAGGTGTCTCCGAGCTTTAATCGTAGAAATCAACTTTATGTCTCCTTTTTGCTTTTCACCGTAAACGTATAAATAGTCATCGCTATTCGGTATACGGATTATCCGCTGAGAACACAGAATATCAGCCCGATTCCGAGCTAACCAATCCATACCAATAACTATATCAAAGGTACGGATATCCACCGGTACAAGATCTATATGAAACTCGTGCCCATCTAATTGCAGCACACAATCTTTGTAAACTTTATCAGCTAGCATAGTTGTGCCATCAGCAGTGTCAACATAAAAAGGTTTAGCAAGCACATATGGCACAAAATTTAAACATCGAGCAAACGTATGGGAAACGAATGAATTAGTAGCACCGGAATCGAATAAGATACGAGCGAAATGAGAATTAACAAGAAATATACCCGTAACCACATCTGGCTTATTTCGAGCTTCCTCAGCAGTGATTTGAAAAGCTCTGGCCTGGGTGTGTGGTACCTCCTCCTTTTGACGACAAGCACCACTAGTAGAAGGTCGGCGAACAAAAGCCTTACTTTCCTCATGTTTAGATCGAGGGCATTCTCTCTGGCGATGGCCTATAGCACCACATGAGTAGCATGTCATATTCCTCCTCGGGCAGTTCGGTCTAATGTGCCCAACTTCACCACAACCATGACATCTAACTTCAGGGCGAACAGTATTGCATCGGCCCCGATGAGACTTACCGCAACAAGAACAGTGTGGAGGAGGATTCGACTGGAAAATAACCATGGTTAGAATACAATTAAATTTCAACATACATGACTCATACTTCACAATTGTACCTGCAGGCTATAAGCCTGAGACTGAGATTGAGGTCGCAATCTAGCTTGGGATTGAGTGTAACTCAAATTGGAATTCCGGGGAAATTGTTGTGTTGGTGCAGATGTCGCACCTTCGATACGAGGTCGCTTATCTGGAGTCGCTGGATTACGATCCGGGCGGTTCAAATCTCATTCGCGTCGTCGCGCGGACTCCACTACTTTCTCATACTCCGAAATGTCACGATTAGCGACGACATCTCGAATCTCCGGTCGTAACCCGTCTATAAAGTAGTCTATACGTTCCTGTTCCGTAGTCAAGAAACATGTGGCAAACTGTGCTTTATGATTGTACTCGGTCTCGTAGTCCACCACTGACATATTTCCTTGCTTGAGATCAAAAAACTCCTTTTCCAATCGTTTTTGTAGATCATTTGGACAATATTGCTTGTTAAAACGAGTCTTGAAAGACTCCCAAGACATACTTTCTTTCTCGAATTCACTTAAAGCTGCAAAAGTAGCATTCCACCATGTCAAGGCCCTACTTTTGAACATGGCCGTGGCATAGTTCACTTTATCATCATCTAACACTCGAGTGATCCGAAAGATCTTCTCAGTATTCAATATCCATTCAAGTGCCTCAATTGGATCAACCTTCCCAAAGAATTCAGTAGCACCGCTACTACAAAGTTTTTGAAAGAGACCCGATCGATTTTGGGTTTTGAGGTGTCACCCGTTTCTTCCTCCTTTCCTTTGTTTTTATCATCTTCAGACTTTCTATCCTCATGTCGTTGTTGGGCTAACGTCTGTTGAAGCAATAAAGTCATACGTTGCATCAAACGTTCACTTCGAGGAGACAACGGTGCCTCATCATCATTAACATCCAGGTGTGGAGTATTTTCTCCCACATTGTCGTTAGTTGGGGTATGACTAGCTTCACCACCGTCATTCATCTTTCTGAAAGTTACAACATATACATAACATTAATAGAGTCTTATAACTAATTCCCAATTCCCACCTAAGTCTCTCCTAAGTCCATATCCGTTCAAAACAAAACTTACTTACTACATGATACCGACACAAGGTTTAAGTCCGGATATCATTACTGGTATCCAGTTCACTTAAACGTATGCTCTGATACCAAATTGAAAGACCTAAACTACATAATTAATACCAAAAGTTACTTTTTAGACCATTGGAGGACAAACGAAATATAATATTTACGAGTTTCAAGTTCGAAATGTCCGCTTGGTTTACAGGGCGTTTCCGTAAGCACCTGTTTTCCAAAATATACCAAAACGGACAAATCTAAAGTAATAAATTTGCGGAAACGTAAACTATATACAAGACGAAGGACAATAGCTACCCGTTAACTAGGTACTTAAAGTTACAACCAAAAGTCCACTAATAATTTACAACCTAAAGTTGTATTCGACTAACTACTTAATAACAAAAGAGTCGTACTACCGGAAGCACTAAAAGCAAAGATCTCAATCTACTCGAGCTTGTTCTTCACTTTATCCACACGGCCTGTAAAAAATATGAACAACTAAAGGGTAAGCACAAAATGCTTAGTGAGTAAACGGAAACTACTAACTACTAAAGCTTCACAGATGTATTCCATTGAAATCAATGATCACGAAGGATGTAAATAATGTAACAAGTAATCATCATTCGGGATTTAAACATCTAAGTATTAAAGTATGCAACCAATATATCATGTGAAAGTCAATAATAGATATGTACGACCACCGAGCTATCCCGGACGTGGCAAGTACAACAATGTATCCTAGATATCATACCACCCGAGCTATCCCGGCCAGTGGAATGATCTTCCCGCCCGAGCTATCCCGGACAGCGGGGAAAATGATCGGACTCTAACACGGTCAAATATGCACTATACTCGAGTAATATCAGCTGATATGGGCTTAATTGTGCCCTCCCCGGGTGAAACACAAAGTAACCACCGGGTAGCACCTATGGAAGGACGGAGTACAATAACCAATAATCATTTGGAATAGATAAGGGGACATAACATGGATAAGCATGGAAGCAAGTAACAAATAGATAATACATGTCTAGCAAATAGTAAGTCAAGTAATCCCATAAACTCACAGTGTTTTTCAAAATTGACCCAAATTAGGCTCCTAGTCCATATACGCCTAAACGTCGACCAACGATCACTCCGAAAGGACCAAATGAGCTTATTTAATACCTGTAATATGTAAGCAAGGTTTCTTAAAGATCTGACAACAATAACTTAACCAAACTTAATTTAAACTTATTTTAGTTACTTTAATTTTCAGCTCAAAATTCACTTTTTATCAATTTTGAGAGGCAATTCTAACCAACATACATGCCTTATTTCTAAAAAGTGTCTAAATGACAGGTTTAGAGCTATATATAAGCTTTCCGAAATGTCCAGAATCATAGTAATCCGAGCTACGATGAGCAAGTTATTGCACCATCAAAACAGTCTCTCGGATAAATTGGTGCTGTCAATTTTTCTATATAAAAAAAAAGCTAAAATCCATAGTTTGGATTTAATCTTCATTCCAACATTCAAAATACCATCTAACCATGTTTATATTGTTGTTTACAAGATCAATACTCAAAGATTTCACCAACATAACCAATAATGAAGAAAATCAAAGTTCAACTTATGTTCTTCATTTTCAAAAGCTCTAAATCATCAATTAAGCATTCATAGCAACTTAGTTAGGCTATAATCAAGCTAAATACAACATAATTCTAATGTAATTCAGATTAGGGTTCATAAACCCAAACCCCAGTATCACCAATTCAACTCTAACTAGCTTCAAATCAAGAAATTAACCAAGAAATTAGTTATACCTTATCTTGTGGATGATTTTGGTGCAATAATCAAGCTAAAACTCTTTGTATCAAGCTTGATTCATCCCCAAGAAGCTAAAACCACCCATGGAAGAGAGAGTCTGAGTTTAGAGATCAATTTGGGTGAAAATGGACTAAAAATCGTCCTTTTTACGACTTTTACGAGTTGGGGCCGAGTTGACTCGGCTGAAACTCGGTTTGACCCACTAAACACTAAAAATCACATAACTTTTCGCTCGGATCTCCGTTTTTGACGCGGTTTTCGCTGACGCGTTCGTAACGAGATAATCTACAACCTAAAATAAAAATATTCTAGAAAATATTTCCCGAAAAAAAGACGGTTTTAGACCACGAGCTTTCACTTTAAAACCTTTCGGTCCTCGACTAACACTTAGTTCAACTTTAACTTTTCAAACACATAATCTATCATGTTTTAGTCACATAAACACATATAAAGAATATAATTACAACGTATTTGAGAAAGTGGATGTTATAGGTTCGGTCTCAGCGATCAAGTGTAGCTTCTCATACAAGATTAATGTTGACCTTATCCTCGATGCACAAAAGATAAACCCTATACTGTGTCAGAGAAAGACGTACGGGTTGTCTCTTATGTCCCCATCACCTCTGATATGGTACTGTTCAAATACGGCCAAAAACATGGATGTATTCTGAGCAAAGGACAAGTCTCCTATGGATGCTTGCCACGTAGCATATACCTTTTGTCTTGCATTAAAGGCAAACGCGTATAAATAAGATGAAGATATCTTCTTCATCTGTGTGAATGCTACTATCTTTCTTCAACCTTCTGTATTCCATCTTACTTCTTTCTTGTGCATCAATCTTAGTGATTTCTTAGTTACAATAGAATAGGTTAAAAGTTGTTCTAATTCCGCTTGTAACTGTAAATTTGTTTATGCAATATAAACTCATTTAAAAATTAAAAATCTATGTGTTTGTATTCAACCCCCCCCCCCTCTACAAACTGTTTCTATATCCGAGAACTCTTGTAGACTCCTTAGGGACCAACTGTAAATTTGTTAATGCAACATAACTCATTTAAAAACTAAAAATCTGTGTGTTTGTATTCAACCCCCCCCCCCCTTCTACAAACTGTTTCTATATCCGAGAACTCTTGTAGACTCCTTAGGGACCAATAGAAATCAAGAATGCAAGATTAACTAACAACTAACAGCTAACACCTAACAACTTAAAAACTAACAGTTAACAATTAACAATTTAACAACTAACAAGCAACAAGTAACAAATAACAATTTAACTTACTGTTGAGTCACTGAGTGTGGTCGTCGACTCGTCGGCGGAGAGCAAAGAGAGGCATAGAGCAAAGTGAGTGGAGACATGGAGTGATCATCGCCTCGTCTGCGAGAGCAGAGAGAGCACAGTGGATTGGTCGTCGATGGACAGCACAGTGAATGGAGTGTTAGATGGTCGTCGGTGAGAGCAGAGATAACACAGTGATTGGTCATCTGTCGTTGCCGATATTTGGTTTAGGGTTTAAGCTTTTGAGTCGCCGATATTTTGAGTCAAAATCGAATAGGGTTAAGGGTTTTGACTTTTGAGTTTTGGGACAAATGAGTGAAATGAGACCCTTGACTAAATAGTAATGTAAAAAAGTTTTGTTTTTTGAATTTATTATCTAGTCATCGGACGGGTCGGGGCCCGATACCCAAACCCCGACCCGCCCATACTTAGCCGATCAGACATCGAGTTTGGGTCATTTTGGGTATCGGGTATCGAATACCGGGGATTTGCATTGATTTCGAGTCATGTGGCGGATGGTTCGGTCGGGTTTTTCGTGTTTGCTCACCCCTACTCTTGGTTCCACCCACGATGGTTGTCGCCGAAACCACATTTTTGTCTGGCCCTACACCGACCTCTATAACTACTACATCAACCCTGACTCCCATCTATAACTACCCCTGAATCAATCCCCTCTAAAACCTTAATCGATACCTCAAACAAGGATGAGACAAGCGTTGATGATGAACTCCGGACACTCATTCCATTCTAAATGAGGCGAACCCACTTCCTGAACTCATCCCTACAACCGAAGTAGTTCCGACACTAGCATCCTCTCCCCCTCCCACCAAGCCACCACTCTTGGTTTAAAGGATGTTTCTGGTTCAACTCATAATCCGAAAGTCGCCCCTCTCTGGAATCTGCCCAACATCAACCCCTCAGAATGTATGTCGATGATAATCCTGATCAATCACTTTATCAACTGCTCCCACACTCGACCAAATGGACTCGTGGTCATCTTGTTCATCAGATCCTCGGAGATCCTTCTAAACCAATCAAAACGAGATCTGCATCAACAAACTATTGTCTCATTTACCTCTTTCTTGAGAAAGATACAACCCACATCCGTTGCTGAAGCCATGAATGATCCTGACTGGATCGCAACCATGCAAGAAGAACACAATCAATTTGAAAGCCTAAAAGTATAGTGACTCGTACCGCGTCGTTGGAACAAAACCATGTTCAGAACCAAATGAATCTTCATGAACAAACGTGATGAGGATGGAATTGTCGTACACAACAAGGTAAGGCTAGCTGTAGAAGAAAATCGTCAGCAAGAAGACATCGACTACGACAAAACTTTCAAATCGGTGGCATGCATCGAAGTAATACGGGTGTTCTTGGGATATGAGGCACACAAGAACTTTACCGTGTTCCAAATGGATGTCAAGACAACCTTCCTCAACGTTGTTCTGAAAGAAGAGGTCTACATCTCTCAAGTTGATGGCTTTGTGGACGAAACCAAGCCCCATTATGTATACATCCTCGACAAAGCCTTGTTTGTACTCAAGCAAGTTTCTCATGCATGGTACAACATTCTTACTGACTTTCTTGTTCACGCCGGATTCTCCAAAGGTATGATATATCCGACCTTTTCTTGAAAAGGAAAAAGAATGATGTCTTACTCATTCAAATATATGTAAATGATATCATTTTTGGGTCGACAAACCTTTAGTACTGTAGGAACTTCTCAGCCCTCATGGTTTCGAAGTCCAATATGAACATGATAGGTGAGATGAATTTTTTTCCATGGTTTACAGGTTAAACAACTTTCTACAGGAATATTCACCTACCAATCGAAATACATTTATGACATGTTGAAGAAATTCAATATGGCCATGGCACCTAGTTCTAAGCTCGAAACTGATCCATCAGGAAAGGTTTTTGACCTTAAAACTTATAGATGAACGATAGGATCCTAACTGTATCTGACTATAAGTCACCCAGATATTATGTTTTCTACATGCCTCTACGCGAGATATATGGCAACCCCGGAGGAATCTCATCTAGTTGTTGTCAAGCGTATCTTTTGATATTTAAAAGGTACTACTGATCTTGGTATCCTAAGGATACGTGTTTCGAGTTAATTGCCTTTTTCAGACGCGGATCATGTTGGTTGCATGCTGATCATGTTCTTGGGCGACAAACTTGTAAGTTGGTCCTCCAAGATGCAAAATTGCGTCTCCACATCCACCACATCAGTAGAGTATATAGTTCCCGCTAGTTGTTGGTTTCAAGTCATATGGATGCGCACCTAGCCGAAGGATTACGACTTCTGGTTCAACAAGATACCCGTCTATACGACTCCAAGAGAAGCATTGCATTATCCAGCAACCCGGTCCAACATACATAGACAAAGCATATCGATATTCGGTACTATTTCATTAAGGACCATGTCGAAAGAGGTACGATAGAATTATATTTTATCAATACACAATTCAAGCTTGCCGATTTGTTCACAAAGGCTTAGGATGAGAAACACTTCCATTTACTAGTTTCCAAGTTGGGCATGCTAAATTTACAAAACTCGGAGTTTATCAGTGTACTCAAAGATTACAAAACGTCCATTAAAGCTTAATGAGAATTCTGGTATTAATCTGATTTCTCATCATTTTGGAATTGTCGTTTGTTATCTTCCATCCTTTACTATTCTGTATTTTCAAATTATTTTATTATACGTATTGCTTTCTTTATGTTTTCTTCTTTTATCTTTTCTTTTTGATATCTGCTTATTCCAATTTATTCAGTTTTCCAGGGGGAACGTATAGATAGATTTTTTCCTTTACTCTGTACTGTTACTTTCAGCCCATGCTATCTTGTAGGGGGAGCTAAGGTTTTTCACTTATTCATCATTTTAGTGGGAGTCAGTTAGTCTAAGTCTTTATGCGACAATGTTTGAAATTTTACTAATTCATTTGTTTATCGCGTCCTAAGTCCCGCGAACTTAAATTCTCGATTTGCTCTAATTCGAGAAGGAAATTTGTTAGGACCCTTAACAACCAATATAATGAAGAAAGTAGAATATGGAATTAGATCTGATAGCCAAATGTCATATGTATTGATCAAATGAAAGATATTACAATACTGTATTACAAGATTATGAAACGTTAGTTCTAACAGACTATCTAACAACTATTTATACAAGAGAGAAAATGCTAAACGGACAGTACATTTGTGACAGACATGTTCAGAAATAGTTCTGAACTTCTTCAGAACTTCTTCAGAAGCACTTCGGAAGTATCTTCAGAAACATGTTCAGAACCTTCAGAACTTCTGAAGTTGACACTTCAGAAGTTATGCCTTAGGTGTTTTCTGACTTTCTCTGAGTTCTGAGCTTCTATCTTCAGATTTGTATATCTTCCCGGCTTGTAACAGTTGGTTCACAGATTTGTTTGTCTTTTATCTGTGTTCTCCCCTCCTCAGTTCTTTTTCTTACTCTTCTACCCACTCTCTCATTCACATTTTTCCTCTTCACACCATGAGACTGTTCTCCCCCTTGAACAGTCTCCCCACTCTTCTTATGAATTCTAGACACCCTCACATTCTCACCACTCTGGTTGGAATCAGGGGAAGGGATCACTGGTTCAGGTAATCCAATTGATTCTAAATACTCACTCACAATCCTATTTGGAAGTTTCACAAGTTCAATAAGATGTGATGGCAGTGGAATAGCATTTGGAAATTGAGCCTTTGGGTTAGGTGATCTTAGGCTATCCATAGAGAAGATAGGAACATGTACCTCATGTGGCAGTGTAGGAATAGCAGGTTCTGCTTTCATTGCTCCTTTGATAAGGGATTGGAAGAATCGTTGAAAAGGAATGTAGTTAAAAGTGGATTTCTTTGAGATGGCAGTCTTCATTTCTTCAAAAATAAGAGAAGCATAATCATAGTGCTTATTGAAAGCCACACCATGAAAAATAATTCTCCCATTTGTTGATGCTTGATCCAGACTTGAGCTTTTCCCAGATAAACATGTATTCAGAATAGAAAACAGGCAATACCAGATAGGAGGCAAACATTTTCTTCTGAATGAGCTTAAAGCATTCAAGTGTTCAGAGTAACCCAGACTCATAAAATATGAAATCATTTCTGAAGAAGTCGGAATAGGATCATATGAAGTTTTCCCAAGAACTTCATCTGCTTTGGATAAGTAATGAAGATTTCTTATATCATCCACAGAAACACAAACCTTTGAAGAATGAACATAGGACACTATCACATCTTCAGATTCATCTACCTTAGCATAAAACCACCACTGTTGTAGGTAAGAAGCAGGAACAGAGAATTTTCTTGAGAGAAGGGTTCTTAAGGGATGATGTTTCAGAATTTCAATCAAAATCATTTGATCCTCATTGAAATCTGTAGACTTAAAGTTTAGGGCACAGTTGTTCTTTTTGATTTCAAGTAATTTATCTGCAGGAACATACAATTTTGAGAAATCACTACTTTCAGTTGGAGTTTGAGATTCACTAGAAACAGCATTTGATCCAGAAGCAACCTCTATGGGTGCCTTTTCAGTTTCCCCAAATTTACCAGTTCGCAAGTTAGGGCTAGAGTTAGGGTTTGAAGGTCCGGCTTGAGAAATCACATTTGTAGCTGTATTCTGGATTGATTGATCATCATTCAGAGGAATTTCAATCTGTCCCACCATTAATTTTTGTTTTCCTGAGGATCCATTGCTACCATTGATACTCGAAGAAGTAGAAGCCAAGACATTCGAAGACGACATTTTTGATTAGAAATTGTTGATTAGAAACAGAAAGTCGAATGAGATTGATGAGTATAGAACACAGAAATCGGGAAAAAAAAATAAAGAAGATGAAGAAAGAATGAATTTAGATGTTCAAATTATACGTTCTAATGACACGTGGCCAAAAAGCACTCGAGATTAGACAACTAATCATCATTTATTTTGGATAGGTGAACCGTTTAAGCGACGTGTGTTTAAAGATTAGCCAATGAGATTAAAACACGTGGCACACGCGTAAATGAAAAAATCCAACGGGAAAAGAAGTTCTGAGAAAAAATTCAAAAACTTCAGAAGTAGTTCATAACTTCTGAGAAGAAGTTCAGAAGTTTGAAGAAAAGGATAGTTCAGAAGAACGTCAGAACTAGAACTTTTAGTTCAGAACTAAACATTCATGTCTTTAAACATCCAAAAATCATTTAAAACTACAAACTTCTGAACAATATAAATCGTTTTGAAAGTTCAGAAGTAGGTTTGAACAATGAAAACAATTTTATCTAAGAAGTTTGTTCAGTTTTCTTAGTGTTGGTGTGTAAGACTGGGTTTCAACTTTCTAGAAACACTTCCGTTTGAACCAAAAACAAATATGATTCTCCCCCTTGAATAATGCACATTTTAACACAAAAAGATACAAGTGTTAGAGAAATGAAAAAAAATTGAGAATATAACCTACAAAAAAAATATTGTGGTTCATACTCACATAGACATATTCATCATGCCCAATTTACTTACCAAAACATTAAATCGTTTTTCATCAAGTGCTTTGGTAAATAAATCAGCTAACTGATAATCTGTCTGAACAAAAAACATTTCAATATTACCTTTTTCCACATGATCTTTGATAAAATGATATCTTACATCAATGTGCTTGGTTTTTGAATGCTGAACAGGATTGGCAGTGATGCTATGGCACTCTTTGAATCACAATACAAAGGAATCTTTTTGAAAGTGTAACCATAGTCTTTTAGTTGAATTTGCATCCAGATTACTTGTGAGCAACATATTGCAGCTGCTACATATTCAGCTTCTGCTGTAGAGGTAGAAACACAATTTTGTTTCTTTGAAGACCAGCTAACTAGTCTATCCCCCAGAAACTGACATGATCCAGAAGTGCTTTTCCTGTCTAATTTGCAACCACCATGATCTGCATCTGTAAATGCTGTTAACTCAAAATTAGAATCCTTAGAATACCAAAGTCCCAATGAAGGAGAACCTTTTAGGTATCTAAGTATTCTTTTTGCAGCTAGAAGGTGAGATTCCTTAGGATTAGCTTGATATCTAGCACAAATACATGTAGCAAACATTATATCTGGTCTACTAGCAGTTAAGTAAAGCAAAGATCCAATTATGCCTCTGTACTTTTTCTGATCAACAGAATTGCCATTTAAATCAGGTTCTAGCTTAGTTCACAGTGGGCATTGGAGTTTGAATACTTGAACAATCAGTCATGTCAAACTTCTTAAGTAAGTCAGAGACATACTTAGATTGATTAATGAATATGTCAGTGGGAAGTTGTTTAACTTGAAGACCAAGGAAAAATGTCAACTCTCCCATCATACTCATTTCAAATTCTGTTTGCATGATTTTCTCAAAATTTCTACAAAATTTTGGATTAGTAGAAGCAAATATAATATCATCCACATATATTTGTATTAATATCAGATCATCACCTTCCTTTTTCAGAAATAAGGTAGTATCAACAGTACCTCTTTTGAATTTGGAATTCAGAAGAAAAGTTGTAAGAGTATCATACCATGCTCTTGGTGCTTGCTTGAGACCATATAAGGCTTTATCCAAAATATAAACATGATTTGGAAATTCTTTGCTTACAAATCCTTCTGGTTGCTCAACATAAACTTCTTCATGAAGAATACCATTCAAAAATGCACATTTAACGTCCATTTGGTAGACCTTCATGTTCTTGTGAGCAGCATAAGCAAGGAATATTCGAATTGCTTCTAGTCTAGCAACAGGAGCAAATGTTTCATCATAATCAATGCCTTCTTGTTGACAATACCCCTTTGCTACAAGCCTTGCCTTATTTCTTACAACAATACCATTTTCATCTTTTTTGTTTCTGAAGACCCATTTAGTGCCAATGATTGATTTTCCTTTAGGCTTTGTTATCAATCTCCAGACTTTGTTCCTTTCAAACTGATTTAACTTATCTTGCATAGCTAGAATCCAGTCTGGATCCTGAAGTGCCTCATATGTCTTTTTGGGTTCTATATTGCTTAAGAAATTCACATACAGACATTCATTTGCTGTTGCAGATCTTGTTTGTACACCTTTTGATGGATCTCCAATTATTTGATGTACTGGATGATTTGATGTCCATTTGTTCACATTTGGTAGTGGTTGAACAGATGAGACATTATTCAAAGAATCATAGTCATCAATAATTGCTTGAGTGTCAGTATCATGATTGATCAATGAATGTAAATCTGAAGTCTCCCCCTCAAAAGGAACATTATGTACATTCTCAAATTCAGAAGGAATAAATTCTAAAAGAATTGGAATTTCTGAATCGGGTTCAGAAGTTGGTTGAACTTGTTCAGAATTTATATGAATTTGTTCTGAAGGAATAGGAATTGGTTCAGAAGCTGAATGTATATGTTCAGTAGTTGAATGTTCTGTATTTGAGGTTGAGAGGGGTGGAGCTAAAGTGTTTGGAGTTTGTATTTCTGAAATGTTTGAATCATTAGAACTTCTGAGAAGAGAAGGATTCTGATAATCTGCAGAAACATTTACAGAAATTTCAAACAAGTCTTTACACAATTCATCTAGATTTGTCTTTTGAGATTTAGAAAAATATTTCTTATTGTTTTCAGAGTCCAAACTTTCAGAAACTAGGTTATGTACGAGTTCTGAACTGTTTTGTTCAGAAGTCAATGTTGGCTCATGAAATCTGACATTTGTAGTCTCAATGATCCTTTGTGTTCCCTTGATAAGGACTCTATATGCTTTAGATCTTTGAGAGTAGCCAACAAATATCCCAGCAACACCTTTTGGTGCAAATTTGTCTATATGCTGTGGAGTATCATTCTTTAGAAAACACCTGCAACCAAAATTTTTAAAATAATCAATAGAGGGTTTTCTTTGTTTTAACAATTCATAAGGAGTTTTAAGAAATTTTCTGTTAAGAATGGTTCTGTTCTGAGTAAAACATGCAGTAGCAATAGCTTCTGCCCAAAGAGACAAAGGAAGTTCTGAATATGCAAGCATAGTTCTTGCAGCCTCTACCAAAGTTCTATTCTTTCTTTCAACTACCCCATTTTGTTGAGGAGTTCTTGCAGCGGGAAAATTATGAGAAATACCAACAGATTCCAAAAAATTCTGAAGTGTAGAATTAGTAAATTCTGTTCCATTGTCACTTCTGATCTTTTGAATTGGTAGTTGAAGAAGAACTTGAACTTTCTTCAGAAAAGGTATCAACTTTTCATAGGTTTCAGATTTGAGTCTAAGAAATTCAATTCATGTATATCTTGTATATTCATCAACTATAACCAGGATGTATTTCTTTCCTCCCATGCTTTGTGTCTTCATTGGTCCACACAAGTCCATGTGTAACATTTCTAAAGGAGCTTTGCATGAAGATAACATTTTTAGAGGATGAGAACTTCTCTTTATTTTCCCTAGTTCACAGGCAGAGCAAAGAGTGTTCTTTTCAAATCTGATCTTGGGTAGACTTCTAACTCAGTGATGTTTGTCTAGTTCAGAAATGGCTTTGAAATTCAGATGTGACATTCTTCTATGCCAAAGCCAGCTATCATTTCTCATTGATGTAGACCTGTAACATACACCTTGCAGTTGACCTGAGGCAGTAAAAGTTGCTGTGTAGATATCTCCATCTCTGTAGGCAGTTAATTCATTTTTATTTGCTGTACTCAGAACATGACAGTAATCTATGTCAAAATTCACTTTCCAATTTTTGTCACAGAATTGACTAATAATGAAAAGGTTATGTTTTAAACCTTCAACATAAAAAACCTTCATTATTGTCACTTCTCCCTTTTTGAATGTGCCATATCCTCTCACAAATCCCTTTGCATTATTTCCAAAACTAACTGTTCCTCCATATCTTTCATAATAATCAGTTAGGAGTTCTTTGAAAGGAGTCATGTGTCTTGAGCATCCGGAATCTAAAACCCACACATGACATATCTGCAAAAGAGATTATTGAGATTTAGGTACCCATTCCTGAATGGGTCCTTTGATATTAGTTGAAAATTTAGAGGTTACGAACTTAGCCTTTAGATTTTTCAATTCGAATTTGATTTAACTTTTAACTTTGTTTTGCTTTTTCTTTTTAATTTTATTTTTAAGCTTATTTGTCAATATAGCTGAACATTTTTGAATAGAATTTATCAAATTCTTTTTGTTAGTCTTGGAGATTATATGAAAATTATGATGACCACAAGTAATACAGTGAATATGTTTCTTTAAAGTGTTAACAATCGCAGAAGACATAGAGGAGTTAATAACATTTGATTTATCAACAAAAGGATTTTTATTCACTGTTTTAATCTTTGGTACAACACATTTTTGTAAAGCAGGAAAACTATCTAATTTGTCTGAATTTGATAGTCTCTCTCCTTTCTTTCTCCAAACTAGAGTGGACAACTCTGAAACAGACAAAAAATGAGGATTAGTATAAGAGATTCTTTTATGCTTTTTAGATTTTATCTCTGAATCAATTTAGTTAATTTTCTGAATGTTTGAAGTAGATTTTGAATATTGACCTTGCTCAAATTTTTTAACTCTGGTGTTAAAGTCAGAAGATGTGCCAAATATAGATTTTAGTTTATCTCCTTCAGTCATAGAAGATTGTAGTTTATACACAACATTACCATCTTTGTCAATAACTTGCATCATTTGATCATCTTCATCTTCTGAGTCAGAAGCATTCATAAGTTCTGAAAATTTATTGGGAGTAATACTTTTTGCAAAAATACTTGAATCTTTTATAGTAGTAGACTCATTATCAGAATCATCAAAAAATATTTTGGAATTTTCATCAGCATCTTCTGAGGAGTCAGCTTCTGAAAATTCATCATACTTTTTTTCAGATTTTGATATATTCTCAGAAATATTTTCTGAAGTAACTTCAGAATTGAATTCAGAATTTATTTCAGAATTTATTTCTGAACAATCTTCAGATTTAATTTTTGATTCATCAGACTTTAGAGGAACTTCTTCTGAAAACAAAGTCTCTGATTTAATAAAAGGTATCCTTTCAGGCAGAGAAAAATTCACTGGTTTACGGATAACACCTACATTTGTTTCATTAAAAATTTTCATTTTTGAGAAATCATATAAATTTGCAGGTGCCTTTTTCAGAATTTGATTATCATTATATCCCAGACCAGCTTTAATATTATAAAATTTTGAATTCTGAGCCTGGTTTGTTAAAATATTCAGAGTTTTCTCAGTTTGTCCTCTTTTGAAATTTAAATCTTCAAGTTCTTTAATCTTCTTGTATAGATCAATTCTTTCTTGATTCAGAAAGTTCATTTTAACACTTAAGATCTCTTTTTCAGATTTCTCATTAACTATTTCTTTTAGTAAATTGTCCAATTTTTCTTTTAAAGAAACTTTTTCTTCAGAAATCTTTTCAAGATTTTGTTCAGCTTCTTGACAATTTTCTTTATAGATCTGACTTTCAGCTCTAAATTGATTCACTAACATTCTTTCACCTTTGATTCTGTTCCTTAATATTTCAAATTCAGAAAACATGTTTTGAACTTGAATTTTTGTTTCAGAATCATGGTTATGTTCAGAATTTAATTCAGAATTTAGTTTAGAGGAGAAATTATTTTCAGACTTTGATTTAGAAGATGAAGATAATACCTCTGTGTCAGCTTGTTGTTTTTCTTTAGAATCCATCTGATACATGTAGCAGTTTGTTGCATAGTGTGCCACTTCTTCATCTTCTTCTCCATCACTCTAATTCAACCAGTCTTCCTCATACTTGGTAATTAGAGCAGGGTTGATTTCTTTCTTCTTTGCTAATGCATGCTTCTTCTCATAGTAACCTGAGTTTTTTACTTTAGGCATCTTGCACTGTCTTGCATAGTGCCCAGGTTTGCCACAATTGAAGCATCTTGCTGGTTCAGTTGTTTCAGTTTGACCAGTTTCTTGACCTTTCTTAGGTCCAGTTTCAATTCTTGCTTTGTTCTGATATTTTTGATTATATCTATGTGTGAACTGTCTTGACAAGAATGCAATATTATCAGAAATTCTATTGAGTTCTTCATCCGATTCATCACCATCACAAACCTTAATCTCAGGAATATCAACAGTCTTCTTTGTTGACATGGTCATAGAGTTGTTAAACTTCTTGCTTAACAGAGCAACTTCATTTGCCTTTTTCTGTTCATGTTGTCTTACTTTGATTTTATCTTCTTGTTGAAATAAAATCCCATAGACATCATGAATTGTCTTTCTAGAAAGATTTCTAGTGACCATGTTGTCAGAGAAGCTTGACCATTCAGTACCCAGATTATTCAGAAATTTATTGTAAATTTCATAATTTGATTTCTAAACTCCATTTCTCCTTAGATCGTTCAGAATGTTATTGAATCTATTATATGTATCAGTAATAGATTCATTATCTTTGTATCTGAAATTTTCATAAGTACCTACACAGATGTTTAGCCTTTGTGCCTGTGCTTTGGTACTCCCCTGCATTTGAGCCTCTACTTCATCCCACATGGCTTTGGCTGATGAAAGACTATCAACACTATTAAAAATTTCATTAGGAATTGCCACTGTGAGCAGAGTTAAAGCTCTTTTGTCAACTTTGACTTGGGCTTTCTCTGTTGCATTGTACATCCCTGGACTCTTTTTAATTCTTGAAGCAGGGATCTCAGGAGTGGATTCGAGTTCTTGGAGCTTGGAATTTCAACAAATACCTCTAGTGGACCATTTGTAATAGATTGCATTAAAGCTTCATCTATGTTATCCAAGAATTGAATCATTCTAATTCTCCATTGATGATATTCCCCTAAGAAGAGAGTTGGTGGTTTCGTTTCAGATCCGATTGAGACTATTTTCTTTGATTGTTAGAAGATCGAGAATTCACCTGTATTGAATTTGAATTTTGTAGATCAAGAAGAACTGTCAGATCTGACAACAAATCTTCGTCAAGAACAGATGAATTGGCTCTGATACCAATTGTTAGGACCCTTAACAATCAATATAATGAAGAAAGTAGAATATGGAATTAGATCTGATAGCCAAATGTCATATGTATTGATCAAATGAAAGATATTACAATACTGTATTACAAGATTATGAAACGTTAGTTCTAACAGACTATCTAGCAACTATGTATACAAGAGAGAAAATGCTAAACAGACAGTACATTTGTGACAGACATGTTCAGAAATAGTTCTGAACTTCTTCAGAACTTCTTCAGAAGCACTTCAGAAGTATCTTCAGAAACATGTTCAGAACCTTCAGAACTTCTGAAGTTGACACTTCAGAAGTTATGCCTTAGGTGTTTTCTGACTTTCTCTAAGTTCTGAGCTTCTATCTTCAGATCTGCATATCTTCAGAACCCAGTCTCTTTAGAAGCTATTCTGATATACCGATCAAAATTCATCACATCTCAAAGACTTGATAACTCAAAGACTCAAGATCTCGCATCGCGCCTCCCTTGCATAGTAAGTTTCTGGCGTCTCAAAGACCCGACGACCCACTTTTACATTTCTCATGCCTTGTTGACCTGGCAAGTTGACTTTTTAGTCAAACTTGTTGACCAATGTGTGTGTGACACATGTCATTTCACTTAAAGGGTATTTAAACCTAGTTTGCACCTGTCGATGTTCACTTTTCACACTATTTTCCCTCTCTTTCTTTGCACTATTTACCCCAGCTCCTTTGTTCATCGATTTTTTTCGAATTTGAGTTTTACGATTTGACAATCACACCACTAGGTTCGTCTCTCATCTCTTAACATCACTAATTCTTGAATATTTTTTTTT
This sequence comes from Silybum marianum, assembly GCA_036898165.1. Classification (NCBI taxonomy): domain Eukaryota; kingdom Viridiplantae; phylum Streptophyta; class Magnoliopsida; order Asterales; family Asteraceae; genus Silybum; species Silybum marianum. The sequence continues at coordinate 15,361,712 of CM072542.1, read as the reverse complement.
AATTTTCAGCATAGCATGTATGGTTTTTCGAGCAAAAACCGTTCGGTTTCCCTAAAATCCCAAGGATTTTCGACTTTTGGATGGTGTTCAACGATTGACAACCATTGGTGCTCGTTTTTACATACTTAAATGTTATTCGGACCCTATAGTACTTGTAATCGACCACTAGACCTTCGAGTTCGACTTTGGATTTTAGGCAGATGAATAGTCTACGCCCTAGCATCCTGAAGGACTTTATACCTTCAATCTTTTCGCATTCATCGTGCATTCAATGTCCTCACATCACACTAGCCTCACTGTGATGCGACTTTATGCCTTAGGATTTTTTTTTCTCTACCTTCTTTTCAAAGTTTTTTTTAGGTTTCACTTTAATAATGCTGAATCTTTTTAGTAACTTTCCTTAAACGGAATACCATGGCGGATATCAAAGACCCGAATGCATCAGATGACAAGAACCCGATGTCATCCGTTCGCTCATCGGCTCCTTCCGTCACGACCCACAATCCAGATGATCAATTCAAGCTACATGAACAATTCCTAGACTTCGAAGCCAACAACCACCAGGTAGACTTTCTGATGAAACTAGAGCATCCAATCATCCCTGAAATCATCAGGGGACATCCTCTATGTCCACCCCGGACGATCCACGACGAGAAGGTAAACCACTTGAACTGTTCTATGTCCAACACTTCTTAAAGGTATCCCGTGGCCAATTTGCATTCCATCTTCCCTTACCCCCAAACACTCTTGCCTACGCTAATTAAGATGCACAAAGTGTGATAGAATATAGGGCAGAGCACGGCTTGATGGCCCTTCCAGAACCGAAGGGACCTCCCCAAAGGTCACCCCGTGAGGAAAATCATGAGCATAAAGAGGGTTCTAGGAATATAGATGAGCGTGTTCAGGCACCCGGAGGTCTTGAACATGGTATGATGATAGAACAAGAGGAAAGGGGAACTGACGTTGGTGGTGCATCTGATCAGCTTAACCTATCTCATGCCCCTTCCACCATCTCCATCCCCATCATAACCCAAGCTCCATTAGCCACTAATTCTATATCACCAACGTCTACAAGATAGATTCCATGCATCAAAGTTCTTGTACGCAGATGACCAGCACGATTTGTCGACGTATCATCATCTGAATCTGATGCTGCTCAAGACGATGACCTTGAGCTTTCTGATACTTCTGATGACTCTCGCCAACCTCGACAACTTAATGAAGATGTCGTTTTTTCTTGTATCAGCCGCCAATCATCAGTTACCTACACATCTTCCGAAAGCTCTAACCCAAAGAAAGATAAGGAGAGTGGAGGGTGAATTAGTTGAAAATATTTTAAGTGTGAGCGAGGGGACGTAAGGAAATTTCATTGAGAATGAGCGTATATTAGCCATGACTAGCCGAGTAGCCACATCTACTGTAGACACTCATTCGTCGGTGCCTACGTTGAACAAGATGATGTGGACCCAGCAGTGCAACTGCTCTCCCCTCGGCCACTTCGCCATCTCCCAACAAATGTCGGTTTCACAAATGGTGGCAGGTCTAGCTCCTCAGCTATCGCTCCCTGATTCGGAGGGAACCGGTATTGAAATAAGAAGACGTTACCATCCGTCTTCAACGTCAGTTATACGCACGTAAAGTCTAGAGCCTCCACCATTTAGGACACAGGTCGCCACAACTACCGCTAGCCTTCATGATCTGGTTGGAACTTCCGTAGTGATGGCTACTATAGACACTTCACGAGGATTGGAAAAAATCCTATTAGCACAAATATTATGCCAACGCCGATGATAGGTCACACAGTTGAATCAATCGTGATGTCAATTAGTGTTCTACGTGACCCAGGTGTTACCGTTCCCCTGCAGTCCAACAATTTGTAAACGCTTCTTTACAAGGTGCCAGATCTACGCTGAACAGACTTCACCGTATTCTTATAGGCAAATCCACGTCGGATCCCACTTCAACATCAAGACCACCTCGTCCGCCTTCACCGCCAACACCTCCCCCATCTCCTCTACAATACACGAAAGGTGAACTCAAATCCATGATTTATGCACAACTTCTCTCTCAAGCTACAACAACCGATCAACCTAAAGCCGAGTTAGTTGCCCTTCTCTACATGAACCTTGCAATCCCAACAGTACCTTGCAATGAGTTTGACTGTTTCAAACTGGAAGTTCAATATGAGCTGAACAAGATGAAGTCCCAAATCTCCTCTTCTAAGCAAAACATTCTGAACACCGTCAACGATATGAAGACTGAATTCCAATAGAGTTGCATGTCTCGAGATTTTTCCTTCTCCAAACACCCATGTGATGAACATGATGATGAGGATGATCCTAATCGCGATGAGGGGGAGAAAAGGCAACACATCGAGGAAATATATATCGTAGCTATCACAACTGCCACCATACTTCCCGATCAACCAGTAGGTCGTACCACTTCGGCACCTAGCATATAGCATACAGAGCAATAATTTACTGAGCCCGAACTTCAAATAGAATCAATGGTTGAAAATCCTTAGGTTACAATGTAAAGAAATACAGAAGCTGTAAATGCCGATTCAGATGACGATGAGCCAATTCAAGTAAATGTTCAGAGTCTCAAACATAGTATGAGAGGTTGGTTCAAAGATCCGTATGTTCAAGTTCGTGATATAGAAGACTATAAGAACATCAATTAGTTGAATAGAGAAATTCCACCATCACCTACTCATACAAGATCATCCACTGTATCGAGATTACTCGCTCATCAAGTAAGATAGGAAAAAATGATAGAAGTTGACAATCCAAGATCAGAAAAGGCTATGATCTTTGTTGACACCATAGGTGAAGAAAATCTGGCTCAAATTCACTATGTCAATGAGATGTCATCTCGAGAGCTCATAGAGTATCTGTACATGTTACAGAGAGTTGCAAAGACTAGACACGAAGTGAATACCAAGCACAGGATCATCATAATCAAGCAAGTCGACTATCATCAACTTATCAAAGACAAGTATCTAGTATTCCATGTCATGCGTGATGATACTAAGGTTTGGACATTCTCTGAAGTAGATTTTGCAAGCTTGGAAATTGATGATCTAGAATTCATGTACGTTGAGCTGAGAGATCGAAGGAACAACTCAAGAGATTAGCAGCATGGTTTAAGAGCAATAGTCATATGCGTCCAAAAGGAGATCAGATGCAGCTATCTTGTCGACTTTAATAGAGGTATTGATAGTCATCAACGAAAGATATATTTGATCAAACTAAATATGGATCTTCTCAGAATTGATAAAATCCCTGTTCTTACCATTCTTACCAAACCAACTCATGGGATTGTCTACGTCAAAAATTTTGGTGTAAAAGATCGCTTTAATGAGTCAACTGCTTATTCCGATGGTACTTTGAAGCTAATTCGGATGCGCCTATCAGCTCAGGCCAGTGTAGAAAGAAAAGGATCAATCCAACATGGGATGATAGAAAGAAACAAATTTTTTTGAAGCCATGGAGATAATAGACAAGCATCTGAACTATCATTAAACACTGCGATGATTCGAAGGAATGTTTGATCTACAACAGTAAGCAATTTAACACAAAGCAGGAGAATGTTGGGCTTAGTATTAATTATATCAAGTAATGGGCTTTATTTGTAAATATGGAAAATATATAATGCCTTATTATTTTACCTTTTTGGTTAACTTTCTCATTTACATCTTTCGAGACGTATTGTTTTAGAGAGAGTTGAGAGAACTCGTGAACATTATCATTGTGTGCGATAACCGTGTAATCACGATTCTACAAGTTAGATACATGACAAAAAGTTTCCATTGATCTTATTCGTGTGTTCGTTGGTTATTCTTTACTTGATTACTTGAACACTGGCATCCACAGACCTACAAGCCCAATCTGCTGAAGTTAACCACAAACTTCAAAAGCATGGTGATATGCTGAAAAGGATCCTTCAGCATTTCGAGAAACCGATCTACAATCCTCCTCCATCATTCTCAAACGTGATCGAGTTTAACTCTCATAGGTAGTTGGACAGATACGTTTTCAATGTGTGTTTGAACTCCCATAATGTCCAAAAGAATATGTCGACTAACTTCTAATCTGGTCCAACGATGACGTTCATGGTTAGTTGATGAGATTGAAGATTCAGAATAGAGATGCAGAGAAGACAAGATCTTGAAGCTGCTGAAGCTCCTAGATAGGTTTCATCTTTTCCTCTGTATTTTGTATATCTACTAAAGTGTTTAGTACTTAGCCTATTTTGGTAATTTCATGCCTACCTGTAATCCTCAGTTATATTATAAATGAAAGTTCAACAAACACTTTACTCATCTAAGTACTTAAAAGATCCCTGAAAATAGTATTAGGGACATTGTACTTATGAGTTCCTATATTAATAAATCTTAACATTCCCTGATACAACTCTTTCTTTAGTTATCAGTGAATATGCTTTTTAGTTTAGTAATTGTAAAGTTGTGATTTTCCTTCTTCTTGAAATGAAACTTAACTTGGAAATTATTAAAGCTAACAAAGATCTCACATATTAGTAAATAAATTTTGTAATTTACTAGCTTTATTTCCTTACTGATACACTTAAAAAATTTCTTTACGTTGCATTTTCATCATCAAATAGGGGGAGATTGTTGATTCAATCTCCTTCAGTGATTTGATGATAACCCTCTTATACTTAGTGAAATTCATAGGTTCTAGGTTTTGTCATGTTTCAGTGAGTCATCACTGACTGCACTCAGTGATCACTGAAACTATCTTCCAACAATATCTGAACCTGAATGATCCTGAACACAAAACTCACACCAACGAAACCTCCAGTGAGATCAAAGAATTAGCTCACTATAGAGACATGACAGTTTGTGATCAGAAGCGGCCTTCAATGATGACAATTTGTTTACAACAATTGTGAAACCTGACATGATTCAGTGATGCCTGAAAAATTCTTAGTAAAGCCTCAACATCAGTGATCAAATGAACCGTCCCTAACAAGATTTTATCAAAAAGAGATGAAAAAAAAAGAAAAAAAAGACTCCCGACGAACTTTGACCAGGCGGGGTAGGCAGAAATAAGTTTTCTTCATATCTTATATGCATAAAAGAACAACCCCATACCTTGTCAGGATGGTACAAGTACTATGTTGCTTTATTCCTCCTTGCGTGCTTACCAACCCTATGGTCAACTGTTCATAAACGGCCAAAAACCTGCTTACTCTATGGACAAAGGACAAACTCTCCAATAGATGATTTCCACGTGGAGTGTACTCTCTGGCTTGCATTTAATGCACTTGGTATAAATATTTGAAGAAGCCCTTCTACATCTTCATGCATCCATATCTCTCCTTGAACCTATCTTTATATTCTCTCCTTTCTTGTGCATCATCTTAGTGTTTCTTAGATTGTTTAGAATAGGATTTAATACTTGTTCTTATTTCCATACCCATTTGTAAAATTTTTTATCATCATTAAATTAATTTTAAACCTAAAGTTTGTGTTAGTATTCATCCCCCAAATTCTACAAAACTGTGTGATATCTATACACTCTTTATAGACCCCTTTTTGGACCAACAAGTGGGATATAAAGCTTTGTAGATTCGCTGAAGGATGGCACTAGTGAAGCGGGTGTAGGGAATCACTTTTCCTCTCTAACATCTCATCAGCTTTTGTCACCATATCATCGAAAATTAGTTGAGCATTGTCCACGTTCAAATCATGTATCAGAGGGTATTCGATGTTTAGTGCTATCCTTCTAGCTCGCTCTTGTCCTCCAGTCTTTCCACCCACTAACTGAATGAAGTGGGTGAACAGGTGTTGCCAGGTGGCAGGCATTCTTGACTTCTCGATCTTCGTCAGTGATTTGTCGAGCAGAGTCGAGTCCTTCTTCTTCTTGGGCCAATCATACTTGTTTTCTTCCAAGAAGCCTACTATTTCTTTAATGGTGGGTTCAACACAAAAGTTTTATGATTTTGGAAGGCGAAGGGCAGTTCTGAAGGTCATTGGGCCAAAGTTGGCCAAATGGTTGTTTGTTTGAAAATCAATGCTAGTGACGTTTTGCGTGGTTTTGGGGTCATCCATCTCCACTATTTCAACAGGGAACCATAATTCTCTCAACCAGTATTTCACCATGGGTGGTTGATTAGTCATAGCATAGAAGAGTACACTATTTTTCAGGTAGTTGGCAACATCTGTGAAGTGACTCTTGTCACTTGAAATATTCAGAAGTGCTAGATTGTTGTTAGCCTTGAATTAACAATCGTTAATGATGAAAGTTACAAATTTGAGTTTCCATTTCTGAGAAGCGAAGGGTAAGGGAGAAGAAAATAGGATATCTTAGTATATGAATATTTATATGATTTGAAATTTGAAAAACCACAAAAAATGGTTATTTAAAAACTTGAATAGGCCTTTAGAAATGGTACATTCGATTTTTAGGGTTTTAAGAAAGTGAATAAAAACATCAAAAAGTTATATGTTTTCTGGTCAGAAAATAAACATAAACATTGTTCGAGATGAATTTAAAAAAATTCTCTAGAACATGATACAAGGGTTTTTTATTAAACCTAGAAAGATAGGTTATCTTAAAGAAATTCTTTGTTTTGTTCATGTGATAGGAAGATGAACAAACAGTTTTGTGAAAAAAATAAACAAGCAAAATAGATCAAAACCAGTTGAATCGAAGAGGAAAGATGAAGAAATTGTTGCTTGTTCTTGCTTTTTGGTGAGAGAGCTTGAGAGTTCTTATGAGAGCATAAAGGGTGAAATGATGATTGTGTAAGATTTTTATAGGTAGATGATAGAGAAAGAGAAGAGAGAGAGAGAGAGAGAGAGAGAGAGAGAGAAAGACAACGATTTGAAATGAAAAGCTATGATGACACTGTCACGTCCTTAGGATATGATTGGAAAGGGAAAGGTAATGGTCATCGTGTGTCTGAAAAGGCTGACACAATTTTCAAAAATGAAGTAAAGACGTCATTAATAAAAACGACGAATGATTATGCATTTAAAATATTGTCACTGATAGAAATGGAGTCTCAATGCCAAGGTTTTCAAGATTTTAGAAGAATATTCACCAAGTTAGAAACCTTTCATTGAATTTGAAGAAGTCATGTCGTGGGAGATTTAAGATACATTTATAAATGTTCAGTGAAGAAACAAGAGTACTAAAGCATTTCACTTATATCACTGAGCAATATTAATCACTGAGAGTACTAGTCTTCAACGTTCAACATATTAAGTTCACTGATTAATATATTAAACCTTGTTTCATCAAGAGGTCTTGTAAAAAGATCAGTGAGTTGATACTCAGTAGGTATAAAGTGAAGTACAATATCACCATACATAACATGATCTCTGTTAAAATGATATATGATCTTGTTATGGATAAAAATATGTCGTATTCAAGCTTTGTATTTCTTCGTATTCTACTTTCATGTAATGGTATAAATACCCATCTCTCTTATAAGCATTCCGTAACTTTGAAATAGGTATACGAGACAATTGACTTTTGTTCTCAACTTTGACTTTTTCTCTCTTGATGTTCTTCATTAAATTCATGTTAGATTGATCATATTAGGAAATAAAAATTGGTATCAGAGCATATTTTAACAATCTACTACTAAATTTCGACATGACTTTGACATACTTGAGCTGATTTTGCAATATTTTCACGAGTCTGACACTTTTTTGAAGATCAAAATCGAATTTCTAGGGTGATTTTGGAGAAATTGATGGATGATTAGTGTTTAGGATTGAATTTCGAGCAAATTGATTACATTTTTAGTAATCAGAAAAGCAGTATACGGGCACAAGGGTATGATTGGGGAACGTATAACCCCTAGAGAGTCGAGTATCTCATGGATTGGAATCCTAAAGGCGGTTGGGTAGCTAACTGAAAAAGGTATAAACCTGCAGGATTTTTGTAAGAAAAAGGTAGGAGATGCGAGATCTACCCTCTTTTAGGAGGAGAAGTGGCTGAGAGATGTACCTCTTAAAACGCAATTCCCGAGAGTTTTTTTTCCTGGATTTGGATAAAAAGGCTAAGTGGAAGACCGTGTGAGATTGGAAGATTGCCACTCTGTCCTGCGTAGATTACCAGGAGGAGGTATAGAAATGGAACAGATGGAGAGACTGAAAGAGGTGCTTGAAATTATAACCCTCTCTAACCAGAGAGATAGGTGGCGTTAGACCTTGGATGGAGCGGGGGAGTTCTCAGTGGCATCTGTCCGAAATTACATAGATTCTAAAACTTTGGAGACTGTTCAAAATCCAATCAGGTGGAATAAGTTGGTACCTATTAAGGTTAATGTGCTAATGTGGAAGTTGAACTTGAGTAAGCTCCCCACCAGGGATAATTTGGAAAAACGGGGAATCGATGTACATTATGTTCTATGTCCAATATGTGAAGAGAAGACAGAATCCGTAGATCATTTGTTCTTTGAATGCCAGATGGCTCAAGAGATATGGAGGAATGTAGGCCGATGGTGGAACATAGATATACCTGGGATCTACAATGTCGCGAGTTGAAAGGATTGGATGGAGTCTATAAGTTTGAAGAAAGGGGAGGCAGACTGCTTAGAAGCGGTCATCTACACAACATTGTGGTCAATATGGAATTACCGTAATGGGACGATTATTGGAACAAAGAATCCAGAAAAGGCAGTGTTGTGGGATAATATAGTTACACACTCGTACCTTTGGGTGCATAATAGAAGTGGAAAGTGGAACATCGATTGGATAGGGTGGTTGCAAAACCCCTTACCGGCTATTTCTGTAATGTAACTGTGTCTAGCATCTTGCTAGTTTCAATAAAATTGATATCGTTAAAAAAAACTCCATATTTATTGTTACCATATTCTTCACGCTACATGGTATTAATTATTTATGATAAACTCTCTTACTTCATCATTAATAAAGTTGATCATTGGATCCACAAGAAACAAGAAACTTAAAGATTAAATATGTTCGAAAATATGTGAATCGATTTCCTTTTAGTTTAAAACATGTTCAGTCTCTGACTAAACTGTGAAGGGAATGCATATGTTGGTACTTTTTTATTTGAAAATTATAAACATAAGACAATATACCATCTAAACCCTCAAATTTTTGAGCAAATTTTATGTAGGTATACTTTTATATGATATGGAAAGAATAAGACGTGATTATAAATCCCGTTGAAATGATAGTTTTATAGACATTTAAATCTTTTTAAAAAAAAGGTATTATCGTCTTTGGGGCTAGCTACAGTTGCTCATATGCGTCCCCATTTAGGAGAAAATGCTTAAATAAGTGTAAAAATAACGTATGTTTTTCAAGTTCTCTTTAGAAAGAGTCTTTTGTTATTTTTACTTGCTCATCGCAGAATAAGAGTTTTACATTACTCTTATTTGTTGTGATATAGATGATATTCTGTTTATTCATATCGCCTTATGTATAAAAAGGATGAATATTTATGCAGAAAAGAATATCACTATTAAGTTCATTTAAAGAAAATTTCAAAATAGACATCAATCATCAAACTTTAAAACATACAACTTTTAATACATAATTTAAAAATAACAATATGTAGAAATTAAAAGGAATTCAAAGGGCAAAGGGTTTGGATTTATTCACGTTTATCAACCGTATTTTCTGTTAGTATTAGTTTTCATATTTTTTTTTACATTTTGTATTTTTATTAACATGTTATTTTAATTGTTTTAAGAACATTTCGATATTTGAATTAGGCTACGAATACTGTATCTCAGTTGGTAGAGCGCAAAGCTCTTAACCTTGTGGTCATGGGTTCTCGAGCCCCACGGTGGGCGATTCAACGTTTATTTTTCTACATTACGTATATATCCTTGTAAAATTTGATTTCACGTATATATTTTTCTAAATTTCTAAAACTCACGTATCTGTTTTTCTTGCTAATTTAATTAATTTTAAAACATTTGAAAAATATAAATTTACTTAACTACCCTTATAAACTACAATAATTTAATTACTTTCTAATGGAAGTTCATGAGGATAGTCACCTAAATTTGTATTTTTTTAAATCTTTTAATAATAATTAAATTAAGGAGAATAACAAATACGTGAGTTTTAGAGGTTTGTAAGGATATATATACGTTAAATTAAACTTTACAAGAATATATACAGAATACAGGAAGTTTTAAAAGACATATATGAAAATTTTCCTTTATTTTATATTTATCATCAGACTTTTAGTTTGTAATTTTTATTTAAATAATTGTTAAAGATAATCTTATGAGATACATGATTAGTTATACACATTAGACATGTATGACACAGTAAAATAGTTTTACTTATAATTTAAATATATATATATATATATATAACGCAATTTCCATTGAAATATTCTACTTAAATTGTAGAGATTAACTTCTACCATATAATTAAACGTGTGTACAAATTGGTTCTAGGTGAGATGAATGAATTAACATCTAACATGTAAAAGTTTATGGGTTTGAATCTTATTTTAAGTAATATTTTAACTTCTTTATCTGTTAATTTTAGACTCTATAGTTGTCCCAAATAGTTAATTCATGCACTAAAGTATTATTTATTAATAACAAAAATCTATATATATATAAAAGTAGGATCTGGTTGTCCTACATGGCATCACCACCTTCCAGTATTTCAAATTATCACAAATCTTGGAATTGCCTACTTTCTCAGATTACAAACGTAACGTATCCTCTTTTATAATCCTTCCATATTCTTCACGCTGTACCCTCTTCTATCCACGTCTCACGCCATACTCCGACATTCTGTTTTAGGGTTTATGCTTCAGTCATGATCGTTGCACATCATCGCTTCAGGTATGCATCTTCTTCTATCCCCAAACCCCAAATCTTCAAACCATCACTGACTATGTTCTCTCTTCTCACGACAGGCACCTATTTTGTTGGTTTAGGGTTCCGACGATTTTAGGCCTGCAGGGAACTTCACCCAACGTAATTTACTCTTCTCTTAATTTTGGATCCAATTTTCCCTAAACTCTTCCCTTAGATTCGATCATCTCCGAGAACCCCATCGATCTGAACCCATATCACAAACCATCGATATGCACAAACCATCACAAACCATCGATATGAACCCAGATCTGTTCCCCGCCTCATACCGAAACCACCCCGCGAGATCAACTATAAAAACAGTGATCGACCGTTTACTTCTCCGAAATGGGTAGCGTACGTCCTGCGTTCTCTCTGAGAAATAAGGTTCTCTCTGAGAAATAAGGTTCTCTCTGAGAAATAAGGTACGGTTTTTTTTAATATGATTCGTAGTTTCATCCTTCTTCCATTAGGGTTTTGCATACAGAAATTCAGGTGTTCTTATCTTATGATGCCTGTGCATGTTAATTTATCAAGCGAGGTTTTTTGATTTTGATTTTTTTATTTTTATTTCTGCACCTAATATCACATTTTACTCCATATGACACATATACTTTACATTAAGATTTTACATTAGAAGTAGCTAAATTTCGGTAATTTATGGTTATGGAGTTGTATTCAGCTTCGTTTTTAGGAGATCTTGATGAAGTAGTGAAGCATGTTGGTAGCGGTATCCCATGACCAATCTTTATGTGGTTGTTTGGTCAATGGGAGCCAACATTTTTTTTCAGTATTTGGGGAAGGTAGTAGACATTCATCCTCCTTTTGTTGGTTTTCTGAAAAAGCTACTTAAAAAACTTTATGATTTTGTATGTTCTTATATGAGCCTGGTTCTAGCCGATTTTCTGGTGCTGATTCCCTGTGTAATCCTTTCGATTTGGTTATGTCAGATGAGGACTTATGCAAGGGGTTCAACCAAATTTATAATAAATCTCTTGGCAATGCTTTGAGTGGCATTTTAAAGAAGTACTGATCCACATGTATACAATCACATGTTGTTTAATTATATATTCTCCACTATCACATGTAACATCATTTCAAATGAACACAATTGACTCGGGGCCCCTAAGTAAGCCAAAAATGTCACTTACGTTGGTGTTATATTACGGATTTTTAGCTTTTTAATACTTAAATATGATTTTTTTTAATGTTTACATGCTCAAATCAATTATAACTGTCAGAATCCTACTCATTTGTAAGTGATTTGATATATATATATATATATATATATAAAAGTAGGATCCGGTTGTCCTACATGGCATCACCACCTTCCAGTATTTCAAATTATCACAAATCTTGGAATTGCCTACTTTCTCAGATTACAAACATAACGTATCCTCTTTTACCATCCTTCCATATTCTTCACGCTGTACCCTCTTCTATCCACGTCTCACGCCATACTCCGACATTCTGTTTTAGGGTTTATGCTTCAGTCATGATCGTTGCACATCATCGCTTCAGGTATGCATCTTCTTCTATCCCCAAACCCCAAATCTTCAAACCATCACTGACTATGTTCTCTCTTCTCACGACAGGCACCTATTTTGTTGGTTTAGGGTTCCGACGATTTTAGGCCTGCAGGGAACTTCACCCAGCGTAATTTACTCTTCTCTTAATTTTGGATCCAATTTTCCCTAAACTCTTCCCTTAGATTCGATCATCTCCGAGAACCCCATCGATCTGAACCCATATCACAAACCATCGATATGCACAAACCATCACAAACCATCGATATGAACCCAGATCTGTTCCCCGCCTCATACCGAAACCACCCCGCGAGATCAACTATAAAAACAGGGATCGACCATTTACTTCTCCGAAATGGGTAGCGTACGTCCTGCGTTCTCTCTGAGAAATAAGGTTCTCTCTGAGAAATAAGGTTCTCTCTGAGAAATAAGGTACGGTTTTTTTTAATACGATTCGTAGTTTCATCCTTCTTCCATTAGGGTTTTGCATACAGAAATTCAGGTGTTCTTATCTTATGATGCCTGTGCATGTTAATTTATCAAGCGAGGTTTTTTGATTTTGATTTTTTTATTTTTATTTCTGCACCTAATATCACATTTTACTCCATATGACACATATACTTTACATTAAGATTTTACATTAGAAGTAGCTAAATTTCGGTAATTTATGGTTATGGAGTTGTATTCAGCTTCGTTTTTAGGAGATCTTGATGAAGTAGTGAAGCATGTTGGTAGCAGGTATCCCACAGCCAATCTTTATGTGGTTGTTTGGTCAATGGGAGCCAACATTTTTTTTTCAGTATTTGGGGAAGGTAGTAGACATTCATCCTCCTTTTGTTGGTTTTCTGAAAAAGCTACTTAAAAAACTTTATGATTTTGTATGTTCTTATATGAGCCTGGTTCTAGCCGATTTTCTGGTGCTGATTCCCTGTGTAATCCTTTCGATTTGGTTATGTCAGATGAGGACTTATGCAAGGGGTTCAACCGAATTTATAATAAATCTCTTGGCAATGCTTTGAGTGGCATTTTAAAGAAGTACTGATCCACATGTATACAATCACATGTTGTTTAATTATATATTCTCCACTATCACATGTAACATCATTTCAAATGAACACAATTGACTCGGGTCCCCTAAGTAAGCCAAAAATGTCTCTTACGTTGGTGTTATATTACGGATTTTTAGCTTTTTAATACTTAAATATGATTTTTTTTAATGTTTACATGCTCAAATCAATATAACTGTCAGAATCCTACTCATTTGTAAGTGATTTGATTTTAACGCGAGTGATTTACAGGTTTTTAGCAAATGCAAGTAATGTAATAATCAGTATTGTATGACGGTTTAGTTCCGCCATAACAAAAAAAAATATCAGTGGATCAATATGTCTTGAGGTGAGCTTATAAATATTGGACTGCCCGACCTGCTTAATAACTCTAAATCAAAGTAAGAAAGTAAAATATTAAACATGTTGGTAGCAGGTATCCCACAACCAATCTTTATGTGGTTGGTTGGTCAATGGGAGCCAACATTTTTGTTCAATATTTGGGGAAGGTAGTAGACATTCATCCTCCTTTTGTGGGTTTTCTGAAAAGGGTATTTAAAAAGCTTTATGATTTTGTATGTTCTTATAGGAGCCTGGTTCTAGCCGATCTTCTGGCGCAGATTCCCTGTCTAATCCTTTCGATTTGGTTATGTCAGATGAGGACTTATGCAAGGGGTTCAACCGAATTTATAATAGATCTCTTGGGAAGGATTTTAGTGTTATTTTAAAGAAGTACTGATCCATTTTTAAGTATCTTGATTGTTTCTTGAATACTAAATTTTAAGGCATCTCTTCATATATTTGAGATTTTATATCATTCTTTGTAGGCATCTTCTTCTTTTTGAAGACATTGGAGGCGAGTACAATATCCCATTGGCTGCCAATGCCAATATTATCTGGGATTATGATGAAGGACTGACTCGAGATACATATATATATGTACATACATACATACATACATATATATATATATATATATATATATACCGGTTCATGACTTATAACTCATCACTGATTATATTTTTGTACGAGGATGATAAAACAATGAAAGTTCACAAGGAGCAGAGAAAGCGATCTAGAAAGGAGAGCAGAGATGTTAGGAATTGTTATCAGGATTACAAAGAGACCGATCCCGATAATAATATGGACATGCATCACATTGAAAACCAGAAATCTGCATGCAAGGCTGAAATAAAGATGCCTTAAAAAGTGAGTCAATTTCTTTGTTGTATGAGTTGCTCAGATTATAAGTATTATGCCTGCTCATAGTTTTAATTAGTTACAAATTTGTTAATTAATCTGTTGATGAAAATTTAAAATATGGAATGAATGGTGAAGATGTTGATGAAAATTTAAAATATGGAATGAAATGGTGAAGATGATTGATTAATTTGTTTCAGTTGCCTTAATGGGGACATATGAGGGGTCTTGGCTTATTCCACATAGCCATTTTGGCTTAATAGATTAATGATTAATTCATGATTATACACTCCTATACGTCGTGCAGACCATTAAGTTCATATGATACCTACCTGTTGACATAAGAAGTTCTTTTTGGTATCGTGTTACTTTGTCTGTTACCCTTTTCAATGATCGTTATAATTACTTTGTTTGTTATCCTTTTTCACTGATTGTTACAATAGCATGAATTTATTTACTTATTAAATATTGATTATTTTATTTTATTAAATAAATTGTTTTTTACTTATTTATTTGTTTTCAATACATCTTTTAGCATCTTACGAGAATTTTTTATAAATGAGAAACTGTTTTTTTTTTGTAAAAAACATCCACACGAGTTCTTATTTTAATTGGTCATTCCTTTGCTTTAGGATTTGTACACAGTTTTTGAGAAAGATGGGCTTTCGTAGAAAGGTTGTAATATAGGGACATGGATGGTATATAGAGCATAACAATCATCGGCTTTGACTCTGAAATACAATATTCTATTCTCAAGAAGTGAGTCGACTCTCCCTTTGTTATCTTAAGATTAAAATATGTATATAAGAAGACGATAGAAGCAATATATGAAAATTATATTAGAATGATCAAATATATAAATTAGAAAAAATATTTTACTACAATCATTAGCCTAGGGGTTTTGTGGTATTAAAATAATTTATTACAATTAATAGGTCATTGTAATGATTATTTATACACCCTCATAAGATTAAAATATGTATATAAGAAGACGATAGAAACGATATATGAAAATTATATTAGAATGATCAAATATATAAATTAGAAAAAATATTTTACTACAATCATTAGCCTAGGGGTTTTTGTGGTATTAAAATAATTTATTACAATTAATAGGTCATTGTAATGATTATTTATACACCCTTTATTATTACAATTAAAAGACATTAAGACAATTAAAGAGGATTTATTACAATCAAATAAATGATAGTTGGGGTTTATTTTTAAACTTTTAATTTTCATAATTATGATTAAAGATCATTTATTAGAATTAATAGGCCTCTTCATTATATAAATATATGTATTTTTATAGACATAGAAATCAGCTGTCTTAACATTTTTTACGAAAAGATAAGTTTTGTTGTCTAGATTCTAGATTCTTAGATTTTTGTGATGGAGTGCGTAAACTTAAAAGATTTGAGAGAAGATAATGAGTGTTGGACTATTAAGGTAAGAGTTTGCCGCTTGTGGGAGTCCTTGAATTCAAAAAAAAAATGGAGAACTAATAAGCTTGGATATGGTCCTCATCGATGAAATGGTATGTCTTGGAGTATTTTTTTACTAAAATATTCTTTATAGGAGTTTTATGATCACTTACTTCATTTTTTATTATAATTTCAGGGAACCCTAATGGCTACAACAATCCGAAAAAATTTGGTGTCTAAGTTCAAGCATTTGTTGAAGGAGGGTTTGGTGTATACCGTGAAAAACTTTAAGGTGGTTGTGAATTCTGGAGCTTATAGGGTTGTTACTTCGAAGTTCAAGATCATGTTTACTCTTATAACAACCATTAAGAGAGTAGAGAACATTGAACCCTCAATACCAATGCACGGATTTCAGTTTATTAATGAGAAGATGGTTAACACTCGGGTGAATGATGACAGTATTCTCACGGGTACGATATTTTTAAGCTTTTTACTTCTTCCGAATATATTGTGTTATGCTTTTATTTTATTTCGTTGCTTGCTACACCCGATTATTCTAACGTAAAATGTATATGTAGATATTGTTGGGTGTATAGTAGAAATCGGTGATCTCGAAACTGTTGGCGGGAGTTATACAAAAAGGGATCTTGAAATTATTTCGGATTAGTAAGTTTGTTTGATACTTACATATATACTTCTTTTTTACCAAATTATAGTAGAACATATCATTTAAGTTAACATTCTGCTATCTGTGTCTGTTTGTAGCTCGGTTACTTGCAAAGTTACATTGTGGGGAGAACTTGGTGAGATATTTATGGATGAACACCCAATTGACAATGGGAACTCCCCTTCAATTATTATCGTCACATCAGTACGCATTAAGAAGTTTCGAGGTATTTTTAATTCTTGCCTATTTATATGTTTCTAGAATCTTATATGATTAATAATAACACATATATGGTTTGTTCTATTATAATTGTAAGGTGTCATCAATTTTTCAACATCAAGTGTAAGCAAGATATACATTAATCTTCCCGACGAATATGTGTCGTCTTTGATTAATAGGTTTGCAAATGTGTGTCCTCGGGTGAAACTTATGAACCCCGTTTGTGTAGTATCAAAAACAGTTGAGGAGGAAATGTTTGATAATAGGATAAGCATTGAACAATTGCTAAGGGCTGACTGGAAAAACGAATCTAAGGTGCATTTTTTTCATCAAATTTCTATGCCTGAACAAACTACAATAGTATGTTATATCGATTTTCTAATTACATGGTTCAATTTTCTACATGCAGGGGTATTCCATGGCTATTATGGGTGTTATTGATAGATTTGAAACTCATTATGGATGGTTTTACTTGGCTTGTAAAGGATGTTGTAGAAGGGTTACACCAATTGATGGTGTTTATAGATGCGACCCTTGTGATATTGAATCGGACGTCACTCTTACGTTGTTAGTGTCTAATTATTTTAAGATTTTTAATGTTATAAATTCCATGTAATTGTTAACCAAACTTTGTTTTTTAAGGTACAAGCTACATTTTGTTGTTAGAGATGATACCGGTACGACTACATGCGTTATTCTTCAAAAGCTTGCTGAACGAATAGTAGATTCATCGGCACTTAAATTGTTGAACAAAAGTGATCCGAATTCTGATGAGTTTCCCCGTGAAATCCTTGAACTTTGTGGTAAGAAATACAAAATCGTTTTGACAGATTACAACATTAAATGGGGGAGTGACAAATTTTCGGTTCATAATGTGTTTGAACCGAATGAAAATTTGGAGAAACGATATTTGTCTACCGGCGGAGAAAAGGTTAGTTAATTTTTAACATTAAAGATTATGTAGTCTATTGTTATAATGACCTTATGTTTGATATCCAATTCAAAATAGAAAACATGTGCAACCACAACTGGAACCATATCAAAGGTAAATATTTTTAATTCTTTTGTACTGTAATATTGAATTATATAGATTCTAATAATATTGGTATTGATTAACACTTTGAATTTTAATAGAATGATGCTTTGTTGCTTGATGACTTTGATGATGAAGTTGAAGCTCAACAGCCTCTACTCACTATCACCCCTACAAAACGAAGAAAGATTATCATTGATGACGAGGAGGAGTAGAGTGGCGGTTTAACATCTTGATCCATAATAAGACATTTTCATCCATTTTGTTAGGGTGTTCAACATTTTTATCCATTATGTTAAGTTGTTCAACATTTTGTTAGGGTGTTTTTGTTACAAATCGGATTAGTTTATATAATTTAGTTATGCTTTGGTGTATTGTTTTACAAATCTGATTAGTTATTTGGTGTTTAATGTGTTGATTGATCATAAAACTCCAGTTTTTAAAGTAATGACACATCAATATGAATGCATAAAATATAATATAACAATTAACGCACTAATAAATATCATAAAGGAAAACTCTTTACATAACATCCCTAAATAGTTAAAGACAATTGAAAGTTCATATGCCATAAAACCAAGTAAGAACCATACTACAAAATAAATAACTGAACATAGAAGAGTTGCATATTCAAGGTTTCTTTTATTTTGAAGTTGAAATTTGTTTCTTTTCTAATATTTTTCAATCTTTTAAAATATTATAAAACATTAATTACCTTAGTTGTATTCTAAAATATTAACTTCATCACTATCATTTTTCTAATAACTTCATAATCACTACCAACATGAAAATATCATTGATTAACAAACAAGTTAATGAATATTAACATGATTTGGTTAGTGACATAATTTTTTAAAAATGTTGTCAAATTAATGGAGTACTTGGCGATGGAGAAGCCAAAAAAACACACAATGGTGAATTAGCATTTAGGAAATTTCAATTAATATCTTATTGATTTTCCAACACAACCAAAATGCATTTACTTCTTATTTCATCTTCTACAAGTCTACAAAAGATTTAAAACCTTTACCTTAAGCGTTTTGATTTCAACTAAATGACAATGATATCAATAATATGAAGATAATCAATATGGTAAAGTGATTAGATTTTTTAATCTGAGTCTATAATTAAAATGTTGAAAAAATATAAAGAAATATAACGATAATCATATTATAATTAAATTCAAATAATATCTTCAAATTATCTCTCTTTCTTCTCCCTTCTCATATTTTACACTTTTCCCTTCTCCGGTTGTCTTCATCTTTCTCTCTTCTTTGTCCTCTTCCATAGTCATCCCTTCTCCGGTTGTCATCTTTCTCAGTCTCTGTCTGCGTCTCAGTCTTAGTCTCACGCTCTTCCTGCCCTCTTTCCATCTCCATCAAGGTATGTATTATGTTCTTGTAGTTTTTAAAATAATGAATCTTTTGATAAATTTTCCACAACCGATACCTTAACTAAAACACTTGCCACTATAGTTAAATAGACACATAAAAATTCACCAAATAAGCAATTTAAGACCTTTAGACTTGCATCACAATCACCTTAGAAATGACATATAGATCATTTTCCTATTATCTTACCAACTATCATAGAAATATGCTATACAAACGTTGAAGGTAATTGACATGTTAAACCATGAGATCTCATAAATCAAATGTGATTCATCGCTATTACAAAGTCTTTTAACATGAGACACTTGACTACCTCTTTTCTCTACAACCTTACTCTTTAAGCATCATCATTGTTTGTTAATTTCTAAAAAAATTACTGTTTAAAATAAGGATTCAATGTGAATTCATTCAAAATTGAAATTCAAAATATTCCTTACTATCAAAGTAATAATTATTAGTTAATTTCTTATTTAATAGCTATGAAAGTTCCATGGAGGTTTCAAAATGAGATTTTGTTACATTTAATTCATTTTTATAGCTCAAATGTGTTATGACTTTTTCTATCTTTATTTCATGACCATTTGCTATTTCTTCTTATGATGTTTTTATTGCTTAAAAATGTTGTATCAATGTATATTTACTTCATGGAATTCACTCTGTATATTGTTTGTGAGTGTGGTTGGTCTACTCATTTATTTTTGTCTTTTTTTTTCTTTCTAAAAATGTTTAATTTCTTAATTTATAATATTTTAGTTGATAGTTATCTTGAACTATTACAATATTATTTAGATGTTGGTTTGATGTGATCAAAGAATAAGTTTACATTGCAGAACGTGAATTGTTTAATTGGATCATGTCACATGTATATGTAACCAAATGCTACTATTAGAAGACATTGTTTTTTGGAGATAAAAAACCATCTATTAACATTAAAATTATGCATTTAGAGACATTTGTGTTTTGGAGTTTCACTTTTAACAACTATATTATAGTTTTCGTTTTTGTTTTGTTTTATGAAGTACTATGTGATAAAATAGGATAGTGAGTGTTTCATACCTGATTAAATCATGTAGGCTACAAAGTCTTTCAAGAAAAAAACAATTTACAATTACAGTCGTTATACATCTAATAGGACAATGAAAATTATTGTTTTAAAAAAATCACACCCAACTAATCATTGATCTAAGAAACCCAACACAAGTCTCATGCTTCTTCCTCTATTAATTTGTTTTTAAGGTAAATAACAAAAATTATAAAGGAGGACTTCAACACACAAAATGGCCATGAAATTAGGTTTCATTGTCTTTAACCGTTAGATATTAAATACCCTCCTCAAATAGTAAAACATATTAGTTAGATGATTCTTATTTCAGATCATTCACATGTATCTACATGTTCTTAGTTAAAACATACATGATATACTTTATATTCTAATAATTGCTACATATTTAAAAGCATTATGATGTATTCACAGTGGGACAAATCTAATAAAAACCAAATGGATTTATTTTAAACAGACACTTTATCACTACAAGGATGATCTTAATTTTTAATTGGATTGTCATATGAACTTGTGTTTCAATTATTTTTTGCAAGTGTCATCTAATTATACTCATTATTAAAGGTATCATGGAACTTCTCGATGAAGAACGTAACATTCGGCGACGTCTTGCATATATGGCACGTTATGGAAGACGAGAAAGGTTGACATTCAAACGTGCTGCTAGATCATCTGACGCACACCAATATAGGTCTGCATTGAATATTTTGAGAAGAGATATATCCAAGCATGCGAGATTCCAAAGAAAAATTTCCATCATTAATAAGCGATTCACGACCGTCCACATTTGAAACTTACATATACAAATACATTCATCACATCTGTGCTCATACATTGGAACTTGAATGGTATGTACGTTTTTTAAGATAATTTTAAATTTGCATTACAAATGCAATTTAATGACCATTTCATGCACAAATTATTAATGTTTCAAGTAATAATTTTTATCTTCCATAACCAACTTTTCCTGATTGCATTGTTGAATATGCAGGAAAGCCATTCAATATAATTAGAGAAAGACGAATTCGTGATGCTACCACAGATATATCTACAAACACGGGTAATCGCATTCTGTTTGTTATGATAACTGTTTGTCTATACATTATACAATTTTAAAGTACATAATTCATTTATCTTTTTTACAATTACAGGTACACGTGGTGCAGGACTCTCAAATTCAAGAGGCAACACTTATGTGCACCGTAACAAATCTAAGGACCAAGGTAAATAATGTTATCATCCTTTGTTACAATCATTTCCTATAGTCGTGTATGTCAATATTAATTCCAAACTACATGGATTTTCAACTATTAGTGCCACTTTCGACTCCATGGAGCTTCGGGAAGCCAAATCATAAATGCAAACATTGTGGCGCCATTATGTGGTATGAAGAACGAAACCAAAAGACCAGCAAGACCGATGATATAACATTCACGTTTTTTTGTTCAGAAGGTCATGTAAGATTGCCATCACTTCCACCGCCACCAAGGACACTCCAAAATCTGCTCGATCCTACATCTGGAAATAAAGGCGTAGCTTTTCGTAGAGAAATACGAACATATAATTCTATGTTCGCAATGACGTCAGTTGGATGCCAAGTTGATTCTACCATTAATCGCGGAAAAGGGCCATATGTTTATAGAGTGAGTGGAAAAAATTTACATCGAATTGGATCTCTATTGCCGGTAAGTGGCAAAAGACCTCAATTTGCCCAACTCTATATCTATGACACCGAGAATGAAATGACCAACAGGATGAACGCAATGCAAAGGCAGTTTGGAGATACCGATCTCAATTCAGAGATAACACAAGAACTATCTGAAATGTTAGAGGAACACAACATTTTGGTAAAGTCATTTCGCATGGCTAGAGATAGATACCGTTCAGATCCTGACTCTGCTTTTCGCTTACGAATCATCAAAAGTCGTAAAAGCGATGGTCGCCAATATAATATGCCCACCGCTGAAGAGGTTGCTGGTTTAATAGTTGGTGATCTTAGTGAAGATAATTTTGAGCGTGATATCATTGTTGAACATCGTACAAATGGTCTTCAACGGATTACAGATTTGCATCCAAGTTTCATGTCCATGACATACCCTTTGATACACCCTTACGGGGAAGATGGGTATCGAGAAAATATTCAACTACAAAACATGACTGGATCTTCCACCAAACGAAAATTTGTCACAATGAGACAATATTATTGCTTTAGATTGCAACAAAAGGTAAATGAAGGCTACACGTTGCTACACTCTGGACGACTGCTTCAACAATATATTGTAGATGCTTACATGGCAATTGAAGAAGGCCGTTTTAGGTGGATACGTAACAATCAAGAACAGTTACGAACCGACTTATACTGTGGACTAATGGATGCTGTACACCGTGGAGATACCGATGGTAAGAAATTGGGTAAATCAATTATATTACCATCCACTCATACTGGTGGCCCTCGATACAGAATCCAGAAGTACCAAGACGCTATGGCACTTTGTAAGTGGGCTGGATATCCAGATTTATTTCTGACATTTACATGTAATCCAAAATGGCCAGAGATAACTGAAACACTCGACATGGTACACCAAAAGGATGATCCAAATAGAGTGGACATTGTTTGTAGAGTGTTTGAGATTAAGCTCAAACAGTTGATGCAAGACTTGAAAACTACCAAGATTTTTGGTAGCATAACCGCCTGTAAGTTCAATAATGCAAAATATATTATTTGTTAGAAGCATGCATACCTTTAAAATTAATCTAAGGTTTACTAATTTTTCAGGTATTTTATACCATCGAGTTCCAAAAGAGAGGGTTGCCACATGCACACATATTATTATTTTTGGATTCCAAATCCAAAAACCCGTCGGTTGAGCATATTGATAGAATCATTACCGCAGAGATTCCAGATGCAACTATTGATCCTGATGGTTTTAACGCGGTGAATAAATTCATGATTCATGGTCCATGTGGAGATCTCTATCCATCATCCCCATGTATGGTGCAAGGTATGTGTTCAAAAAATTACCCTAAGAAATTTGTTGGACAAACATACATCGAGTCAGATGGATTCCCAGTATACAAAAGAAGAAATACAGGTGCTTATGTTACAAAAAAAAACATCAATTGGACAACAGCTACGTTGTTCCTCAGAACAGAAATTTAATTGTG
This sequence comes from Silybum marianum, assembly GCA_036898165.1. Classification (NCBI taxonomy): domain Eukaryota; kingdom Viridiplantae; phylum Streptophyta; class Magnoliopsida; order Asterales; family Asteraceae; genus Silybum; species Silybum marianum. The sequence continues at coordinate 15,338,148 of CM072542.1, read as the reverse complement.
AAGTTTGATGCCCACATCAATGTCGAAGTTTGCAATCATTCAAGAGCAATAAAATATCTCTTTAAGTATATTCACAAAGGATCTGATAGAGCAACCGCTACATTTCACTCGACTGATACAAGTCTCGAAAAAGACGAAATTAAAACATATTTAGATTGTAGATACATATCTGCATCTGAAGCATGTTGGCATATCTTCCAATTCGATATCCATTACAGATATCCATCAGTTGAGCGGTTGCCTTTTCATCTACCTGGTGAACATACGGTAACATTTAAAGAGAACACTAATCTTGAGGCGGTTATGGCAAGGCCAGGTGTTGAGAAAACTAAATTCACCGAATGGTTTGAGACAAACAAAAAATATGAAAATGCTCAAAAACTGAGTTATTCAACGTTCCCTACGGAATGGGTTTGGAATTCTAAGGACAAGGTGTGGACTAGGCGCAAAAAGGGCATATCAATTGGTAGGATGTACTTCACCTATCCGTCTTCTGGGGAAAGATTTTACATGCGTATGCTATTAAACATTGTCAAAGGATGCACTTCATTTGAAGACATACGCACAGTCGATGGATTTACGCACCCTACTTACAAGGGAGCATGTTATGCACGCGGATTGTTAGACGATGATAGTGAATGGATTGATTGTTTGGAAGAAGCATCAAGTTGGGCTACTGGGTATGAGCTACGACATTTGTTTGTCACAATCCTCACCCATTGTCAAGTTGCAAACGCTCTTCGTTTATGGAATACACATTATGAAGCACTCTCCGAAGATATAGCTATCATCCAAAACAAACGATTCAAGTCCAAAAACTTGAATTTGACTGCCTCAGAAATTGAAGCATATACGTTGTTTGAAATAGAGTCAATCATGGTGAAGATGGGGAAGAGTTTAAAAGAAATTGATGGAATGCCACTTCCAAATCAACAATTACTACGCGAGTTACGAAATAGGCTGGTAAATGAAGAACTCGACTACAATCGTGAAGATTTAAAAGTTATTCATGATACCAATTTCCCTTTGCTCAACCAATGCCAAAGTGAGGCTTATGAAGCTATTATGGATTCTGTGTCCGAAGATCGAGGTGATTTAATATTCATCCATGGTCGTGGAGGAACGGGGAAAACATTCCTTTGGAACACAATTGTTGCACGACTTAGATCTGAGGGGAAAATTGTACTACCTGTAGCATCTTCCGGTATTGCAGCATTGTTATTGCCAAATGGGAGGACTGCTCATTCTAGATTCCATATACCTTTAGATGTAATCGCGGAATCAACATGTGAGATCCGTCATGGCACACAGTTAGCTGGATTGCTTCAAAAAACTTCTTTAATTATTTGGGACGAAGCTCCTATGGCACACAGGTATTGTTTTGAAGTTTTAGACAAGAGCCTTTTTTTATTTTTTTTAGCAAATTACAATGCTTATAAATATAAACTTTTATTAAATAGATCTATCGTTTTTTGATTTTATTATTTTTATTAAACCTTAAGTATTTATTATATGAGTTCTTTCTTTTTGTTAAATTATTTTTATTTTATTTATGTGTACTTTTTACATTTGCTTTTTTAGTTTAATTCTTTTTATTAGAATCAACCATCCATCCTCCTTCCTTTGGCACATAGGTACTGTTTTGAAGCTTTAGACAAGAGCCTACGTGACATACTGAGCACCCGTTATGAAGATAGCATATCAAGGCCATTTGGTGGTCTAACGGTCGTTTGTGGCGGTGATTTTCGTCAAATATTGCCGGTCATTCGAAATGGTACTCGGTTGGATATTGTTAATGCGTCGCTTGATTCATCATATTTGTGGCCATTGTTTCGAGTGTATGAGCTTAACCAAAATATGAGCCTTCTACATAAAAATGTGTCTTCCTCAGAAGCTCTTCACATTAGAGAATTTGATGATTGGATGTTACAAATAGGCGATGGGTCGTATTATGATAATTTTGAGAATGAATTGCTCAAGCTTCCTGTAGACATTTGTTTACAACAATCTGGGCAACCGATACAATCCATACTTGAAGCAGTTTATCCCTCACTATTGGATAATTACAAAGATCCTTCATATCTTACGGAAAGAGCTATTTTAACTCCAAAAAATGATATGGTGCAAGAATTGAATGAATACATCATGAATAAAATACCGGGAGAAGGAAGGACATACCTTAGTTCAGACAATGTTTGCAAGGGCAACGTGCAATCTAATGATGAAGACCTTCTTTATCCAACTGAATTTCTAAATAGTTTGAGATTTAGTGGGATACCAAATCATGACATTCATCTTAAGGTCGGTGCTCCGGTTATGCTTTTACGTAACATCAATCAAACAGGTTGTGCAATGGAACACGATTGATTGTCACATTACTTAGGAAATGGTCCGTTAGAGGAGATATAATTTCTCGAAGTCATACAGGCAAGAATGTTACAATCCCAAGAATTATAATGTCACCAAACGACTCAAAATGGCCATTCAAGCTTAATCGCCGCCAAATACCGTTAGCGCCATGCTTCGCCATGACAATAAATAAGAGTCAAGGCCAATCGCTTAAACATGTTGGACTTTTCCTCCCAAAACAAGTAAATCCTCAACTTTATTCATCTTATAATTGTTATATTTCACAATTTACCTATATAAACCACCATACTTCTCATTCTTCGTAGGTTTTTACACATGGGCAACTATATGTTGCAGTATCTCGAGTTACATCACGTAAAGGCCTAACCGTACTTAATGTTGATGAAGAATTTGAGGATCGTAACATGATAAAAAATATAGTTTATCATGAAGTTTTTAACACCGTATCTCCAACCAATTAAAATTGATTAAAGGTACAAATCTATGAAACTTATTATAAATTCTTTGAATTTATATTATTTTTTTACTCAGTTTTTCCCACTAAAAACAAAGGAATTAATATTAACTAATAATCTTTGTTTTCGACTGCAGATCCTTGAAGTTAATTATGATAGTTCATGCCATATACTCTAATTTTGTTTTTTTTAAGTTCTAACAACATTATGGTTTTAGTGTTTTTGTTGTTTTGGTGCTTGAATATTGTTCCATTTAGTAGTACTATATATGCTAACAATTTAAGTCAAATATATAATCACTTGATTATCATATAAGTCAATGTGTATTTGTATTTTATGTTACACACAACACAAAAAATTCTTAAATTATTTATTGAATACCGCGCAACGCACGGTACGGTCCACTAGTATAGTTAGAAAGATCGAACTAACAATCATTATGCACATATTTTTTTTTGTTATTTCTTCAGTTCTTCTTTCATTTTGTATCTATTAATTTTTTTTCATGATTTATTTTTCTTCTCAATGCCAATTCATCTTAAAAATCATCGATTTTTATCTCATTTTCAAACAACATATATTTATTTTAATAATTAAGATCTTTTTCATTTGAAAAAATATAATTTATTTCTCAAATCGATACAATTAATTATTCCGGGGTCAAATTGCATAGACTTTCCTCATATGAAATCACGATTTTATAAACCCTCCTTAAAGATGTACCCGTTTAAAAAAAAAATTATAAGTCCGCCATTAATGATCATACCAAGCTTTTATGGAATAAACCTCATATAACAACTCAAAATCTAATCAATTTACGTAGCAAATGTCAAGTTTAAAAAAATAAAAATAATAAGAGTAAATTACATTTTTGGTCCCTGTGGTTCACACTTTCCAACCACGTTGGTTTCAAATCAAAATAAATACAAATTTGACAATTTTGGTATGCATTTTCGCACTTTTTAAGTCTCTCTCTCTAATGAAATCAATAAGAGTTCGTTAACCAGTTAAATGTGAAGGCATTTTGTTCTTTTAATCTTTTTTTGTCTTTATCCTATTAAACAATTTTAAGTAATTATTAAATAATATTATATAGTAGATTATATGTATACACACATATATATATACACACACACAATCATACATATGTAACAACCACGATTCTAAAACAAAGGTATAACATACTATTGCTTTAAAAACAAAGTCGTAACTGAACATAAATAGTCCCAAAATATACTTCGGCTCGAATGTTTGCAGCGGAAAATAAAACTAACTAGTGAGATTATTACAATCATCTACTATCTAGGCTACTATCTCAACGCATAGTGCCTCACTTCTATCACCCGGGCTCACAGCTTTCCCTTGCCCTTACCCGAACCCTCTACCATGTGCTTCCCTGAAAGGTTTTCAGTTTTATAAAAGAGAGGGTTAGACCGAAAAGTCTAGTGAATTCCCATAAACAATCAGTTAATATATGCATTGAGAGTTATAAGAGGAAAACGGTTAGTCATGAATATTAACTCACACTTATCCACACACTTATGTACCTGTTGCAACGATAATTATTAATGTCACACACACCGTAACTCACGTGATCACACACACCGTGATCATTAGGAAGGACACACACCGTCCAATAAAAATGAATTAAACATTTCAATTCAAAGGTTTAGCACACGAGGGAACTCACCCGAATTGCCAATCCACCTAGCTTACTTTCCAACTATGAATACACCAATTGAACACCTGATTTAGATCAATTAACTACAAGTTAATGACCCAAATATACTTCCACACATCCAACCTATAAACCCCTTAGGCTAGGACACCACATAACCCACATAATTGACCTTTAAGCAAAAACTCTAAAAAAGCTGAAACAGTGAGTTACGCGGCTTGCCGCGCGACTTGAAGCCGCGGGCCAGGTCGCGGACTCACTGTTTGACCTGCACAAAATCTGCTCGAACACAAAATACCCAAAACACAATTTCATCACATTTCCAGCCATAAGACAGGCACAAAACATGTCTAAACTCATACACAAACCCTTCCCAACAACAATTAAACCATTTAATCAAATAAGCTCATTGATTCATGGATTTTCCTACACATTGAAGAACCTTGCTCAACAATGGAGGTTTTTCATTGATTCAAATCCTTTAGAATGAAATAAGGATCCCAATACTTGAAGAATACTTGAATACTGAAACTAATAACCCAACAAACACTGATTTTAGGGTTTAATCAACATATCACCAACTAAACCATAAAACCCCATGGATTTACATCTCCCAAAAAGACCCAACTAAGCAAGAAGATGAAGAGGAAGAACTTTCATACCTGAAGTTGATTGTTGCACCTTGATTCACCAAGCAAAACACACACATACACACTAATCAGCCGTATTCTCCAAGAAATGAGGGTTTTCTCCCTTTTATTGGATCATCTATCCCCAAATGACAACCTTAGTCCCTGAACTTTATGATGTTAGACTCCATCCAACCAAACTAAGTTATTCCTACAAAATTGGTTCCGGGTTATTAAATCTCACCCCCTTAAAAGATTTCCGTCCCCGGAATTCCTCAAGCGAAGAGCTGAAGATACTTCTTCCTCATTTCCAATTCTGGCTCCCACGTCGCATCTTGCCCCTTATGGAACCCCCAATGCACCTTCACAAGCATAATCTTCTTGTTCCTCAACTTCTTAATCTTGCGATCCACAATCGCCTCGGGTTCTTCCACCTACTCCAACTTTCATCAACTTGGATGTCATCTAGCGGTACTGACACACCTGTGTCCTCTAAACACTTACGCAAATTAAACACGTGAAACGTGCTATGAATACCACGAAGTTTATCCGAAAGATCCAACTTTTACCGAGGACTCAACTTTCCTTACTTCGCAAAACGTACCAATCCTTTCCAAGGTGACATCTTCAACATAACCTTGTCATTTACTTGAAACTCAATCGGTTTCCTCCTCTTGTCCGCATACGTTTTCTGTCGGCTTTGGGCCACTTTCAACTTCTCACGAATCTGTCCAATCTTATCTTCAGTGATCTGAACAATTTCCGGGCCAGCTAACTGCTTTTCCCCCATTTGATTCCAACACAAAGGTGTTCTACACTTGCGTCCATACAACCCCTCATATGGTGCCGCTTGAATGCTCGCATGATAACTATTATTGTACGAGAACTCATTCAATGGAAAATGCGTCTCCCAAGACCCACCAAAGTCAATCACACATGCTCTAAGCATATCCTCCAAAGTCTGGATCGTCCTCTCACTCTGTCCATCCGTCTGTGGATGATAAGCAGTCCTCAATTTCAACTCCGTTCCCAATTCTTGCTGAAAACATTCCCAAAATGTCGACGTAAAACGGCTATCCCGATCTGAAACTATAGACGATGGCACGCCATGTCTAGTCACGATCTCATCGATATAAAACCTTGCTAGCTTCTCCATTGGGTATGTCTCCTTATATGGTAAGAAATGGGCCGACTTGGTGAGACGGTCCACTATCACCCAAATCGCATCGCACCCTTTTGGAGTTCTCGGCAACTTTGTAACGGAGTCCATCGTTATGTGGTCCCACTTCCACACCGGAATATCTAAAGGTTGAAGTTTCCCATACGACCTTTGGTGTTCCGCCTTGACTTGCAAAGATGTCAAGCATCTCTCCACATAATAAGCTATGTGCTTCTTCATCCCCGGCCACCAACAGTACTGTCGCAAATCTCGATACATCTTATTTGTACCCGGATGTACCGAATATCTCGACTTATGAGCTTCTTCCAATACCTTCTCACGCAATCCACCATGTTTAGGAACCCAAACACGATCACTCAAACATTTTACACTTTTACTATCGTGCACCAACATTGAAACATTTCCCACCATCCTTTCACTCTTTAGATTTTCTTCTAAGAGTGCTTCATCTTGAACTTTCATAATCTCCTCCAAGATAGTAGGCGACACTTCAATTCTAAAAACCACTATCTTGGTCGGATCCCCTCTATCCTTTCGACTTAGCGCATCGGCTACGACATTCGCTTTCCCCGGATGGTACAAGATTTCACAATCATAATCTTTCGACAACTCGACCCACCTTCTTTGCCTCATATTCAACTCCTTTTGATCAAACAAGTGCTTGAGACTTTTATGATCGGTATAAATTTGGCACTTTACCCCATAGAGATAATGCCGCCAAATCTTAAGTGTGAAAGCTACCGCCGCTAACTCGATATCGTGAGTAGGGTAGTTTCTCTCATGATCCTTCAACTGCCTCGAAGCAGATGCAATCACCTTCCCGTGTTGCATCAGCACATAACCCAATCCCAACTTGGATGCATCACTACATATCACGAACCCTTCCGTTCCATCCGGTAGTGATAAAACTGGCGCACTACTCAACTTCTCTTTCAACAAGCTAAATGCCGACTCTTGAGCTTCTGTCCACACAAACTTGACGTTTTTCTTAGTCAAAGAGGTTAACGGTGTAGCTACACGCGAAAAGTCTTGAATGAATTTCTGGTAGTACCCCGCTAGACCTAAGAAACTTCTCACTTCTGACGGTGTCCTCGGTGGCTCCCAACTCTAGATAGCCTCTATCTTCGCCGGGTCCACCTTGATGCGGCCTTCGATCACTATGTATTCTAAAAACTGCACTTCTCGCAACCAAAACTGACACTTCGAAAACTTAGCATAAAGCTTCTCGCGCTTTAGCAATTCTAACACAAGACGAAGATGTTCTTCATGCTCACATTCCGTCGGAGAGTAGATCAGAATATCGTCAATGAAGACGATCACACACTTGTCTAACAAAGAACCACACACTCGGTTCATCAAATCCATAAACGCCGCTGGAGCATTAGTTAAGACAAAAGGCATAACTAAAAACTCGTAATGACCATACCTCGTTTAGAAAGCCGTTTTAGACACATCCTCCTCCCTCACTTTCAACTGATGATAACCGCACTGCAAGTCTATCTTCGAAAGTAACTTGCTCCTTGAAGTTGATCAGATAGATCATCTATCCTACGCAACGGATACTTATTCTTGATCGTTACTTTGTTCAACTCACGGTAGTCTATACGCATCCTCATAGACCCGTCTTTCTTCTTAACAAACAACACCGACGCTCCCCACGGTGACGTACTAGGACGCACAAAACCCTTATCAAGCAACTCTTGAAGTTGCGTCATCGTCTCCTTCATTTCTGTCGGCGCTAATCGATAAGGTGCAGTGGGCTATTGGTGCGACCCCAGGTACCAAATCGATTCTAAACTCCACTTGATGATCCGGAGGTAGTCCGACAAGATCATCGGGAAATACCTCGGGATATTCTTTCACTATCGGTACTTCATCCACACTTTTCTTCTCTCTCTCGGCATCAATCACATATGCCATAAACCCACAACATCCCTTGGCTAAGCATTGTTTGGCGTTTAACATGGATATTATATAAGACTTCCTCTCACTTCGATCTCCATAGATCACCACCTCCTTTCCTTCCGGCAAGGTGATTCAGATCAATTTCTTCTTACACACAATATACGCATTGTTGCTAGCTAACCAATCCATTCCCACAATCACATCAAACTCACGCATCGCCATCGGGTATAATAACATCGGAATAAGACAACCCTCTATATCAATGCTACAACTTTCTAGAACTTACCTCACCACGACTCGCCCATCATCGGCGATTTCTACCTCAAACCCATGATCCAACCTCTTGGGTTTGACATTCAAGATCCCCATGAAAGCAGTTGATATAAAAGAACGGTTCGCACCCGAATCAAACAATATCTTGGCATGCAGAGAATTAATAAGAAAGGTACCTGTGACCACATCGGGCACCTCCTCTGCTTCATTAGTCGTCATATGAAAAGCTCGCACTTGAGCTCGTGGAGCTTCCACCTTCTTTTCTGCTCCACCACCACGTCCTCCACTGAAGTTGCTCACCTCACCCTTCTTAGGGCAATCCATCCTTAAATGCTAAGAAGATCCACATTGATAACATGCTCTAGAGTTGGGACACTCTCTTACCATGTGCCCCATTTTCCCACACTTGAAACACCCTCTTGACTCCATAGCACAATCTCCTTGATGCACTCGATTACATTTCCCACAAGGTTTCTCCACAAACTTTTGACTCCCACGATTATCATACATAGAGAACTTAGCTTTCTTGGATTCATTTGGTGCTCCATCCCACTTCCTCTTCTCGGTACCCTTTTCCATCATTTGGCGGTTTTTTCCTTCTCGGTCATCTCGACCGCATCAACCGCCATTTGGAAGGTTGATATGTTCATTGTCATCACCAACTCCCTTATGGAAGCTTTCAAACCCCACACATAACGATCCACCATTATTTCCTCGGTTGAGACATACGCCTCGGCAAAATGGGATTTCTCCAAAACCGTTGCGGTGTATTCTGGGACAGTCATATCCCCTTGCTCTAGATGCAAGAACTCTTCCTCAAGTTGCCTTATTGCGGTGTTAGGACAATACTTGTACTTAAACAAGCCCACAAATTTCTCCCATTAGGTCTTCTTAGCCGCTCCCGGACCAATCTTTCCACTTTCCAAATCCCACCAACAACGAGCTTCCGCCTTAAGCATAGTGGTGGCATGCAACACCTAGTCCTTTTCCGCACATCCACTGGTATCAAACGCCACTTCCATATCCCTTGTTAGACCTCATTTCCAGAAGAAGTATGAACCAGAAATGTACAAGTGCAGAAGATCAGAAGTTTATCTTCTGATCCCACTCATCACAGAGACGCCCAGAGTTTGGAAGAACAGCTGGACTACAACAGAGGTATCATATGCGCTCCTGATGACGTGGCCTGCACATGGTCCGTGTATCTAATCTTGTAACTGAATTTGTTACAAGCTTTGCTTACGTGTCAGTTTGTAATAAGCTAGAATGTTGACTTCTATTCATTGTACTAGTATAAATAGATCCTTTTATGAATGTAATAGTTGTCGATGTGAGATATATTTTGGAAAGCTAATAGAGCATTTCATTCATCGTATTGTAATCATTTTCTAGGTTATTAATACGAATTATCATTTGTTCTTCAATATCATTCTTACTGTTCTTACTGTTAACTTCTTTAATTCGTAGATCTACTTTTCTTCCGCTCATATTTTCATATTCGATATATTAATTAATTGTTTGAAAGGGATTTGGGTTCCAACAATTGGTATCAGAGCCATCTAATCAATCAATTGATTATTAGATCTCTTCCATTTGGAGAAATCCCTCTTCTATTTGCAGTAATTTTTAGTTTTAAGCTACTCTTTGTAATTCTACCCTGTTTTACGAGAATTTGTTAATTTCATAACAATTTTCTCCAAATCGGTGGTAATTTGGGTTTAAATCTGAAAATCAGTAAGAATATCGTCCTGTTTCAATTCATTTGAAATTTATTTGTTCTAGATTTCAAAAATCCTCCTGTTATTCTCTCAACTCCCTGTTTTCTGAAAAAATGGCAAATTCAAATTTGAATGCTGTTTACACCTTCGGATCCCTGACCAAACCTCCTACTCTAATCCGTGATGAATATCCACAATGGAAGATCTGTATGATCAACTTTTATGAAGGAGTGAATGTAGAACTTTACCCTATTGTTCAAAATGGTCCGTTTATTCCAATGACAACGATTCCAAGGATTCCTGACACCACAAATACCGATGAAATTCCTGCGAGACAAGTTCCAAAGCTGAGGGAAAATTGGTCTGATGATGAAAAGACAAAAGTGGAATTGGCCAAAAAGGAAAAAAGTCTACTGAACATGGCAATTCCAAATGAGATTTTCTAGTGTCTAGATTCGTGTGATACTGCTAAAGGGCTATGGGATCAGTTGGAAAACATTCTAGAAGGCGGAGCTAAAATGAAGAAAAACAGAAGAGCTCAAGCTCTGAATGAATACAATAGCTTCCAGGCTATTCCTGAAGAGTCTCTGGAGCAAACTTTTCATAGATTTAATACTCTGTTAAATCTATGCAAAATATGTGATATCGTCAGATCAAAGGAAGATACCAATGTCTTATTTCTCAAACGAATGAATCCAGAGTGGTCAAATCTCTCAATGTCTCTGCAAGCAAATCAGGATCTATTACAATGGTCTCTGCATGATGTATTTGGTACACTTCAAGCTCATGAGAAAGAGGTCGTTCAGAAGAAAACAACAGTAGGTGGACCTTTGACTCTAATTTATGAATCAAGAGGATCGGTTAGAAGGAGTAAAGAAATCAAGAAAAGAGGAAAGAGTAAAGCTCTCATGACAAAAGCAATCCCAGAAGATGACTCTACTCTAATGATGAAATCAAAGCTTTTGTTGAATCACTAGCACTTATTACCAAGCAATTCACAAAAAAGTTTGGTATTAGATGTTTTCAAGGAAGCAAAAGATTTGATCGTTCAACTCCAAATTATACTCCTAGACAAGAGATCCAGAGGGTTGAGAAGATAGAGGCAGAGAAGAAAGAGGATGAACTGAAGAAGAAGAAGGATGTCTGCTATAGATGTGGCAAGCCAGGGCACTATTCAATGGATTGCAGGGAGCTCTGGACAAAGACAAATCGTACTACAAGAATAAATACAAGTACAATGTCGCTGAAAGAGCTCACTATGCAGAAAAAGAAAACTGGCTAGGAGATGAATCTAGTGGTGATGAAGCCATGTTCTGCGGAATGGCCAAAACCAATGAATCAGAAGATCAGCCTTCTGAATCACCGGTTAGTACTATCTCTGAATCATCTGAACTCGAAAACACCATTCTGATTTTGTCAAATAATTTTGAAGAACTTAAGCAAAAGCTTACAGTTGAAAAGAAATTGCGAAAAAATATTGAACAAACTCTTTCGGTAACTCAAAGGGAAAGAGAATTTACAAAAGAGAGATAGATCTTTTAACAGAAGAAAAACTGGAGCTAAGTGCTGAAAATGAGAAGATTTCTAAAGTTTTAAAAAATATTGAAGTTAAGCTCAAGGAAGAGAAATTTGAACTTCACTAAACTTTTGGAAGGCAAAGATAAGGAGATCAAAGCAAAAGAAAGTGACAGATTGAATTCTGTAGCACTTAAAAATTATTTTCAAAAGGAGAGAGAATTTTTACATCAAAACAAAAAACTACAGATGAAAACATATCTGGATGCTCAGAAAGTTCATGAAAAAATAAATACACAAGTAGGGAGATCTGGACTTGGTTTCGAGGATTTGGATCGTTACACATGCGAAAAGAGGTCTACTCTGAAATATGTTTTCTGTCTAGGACAAGAACAGAAGCCTGTTTTTTCAATTTTATATGAGCAATCTATTTTTAAAAAATCTAAACATGAAAATGGTCATCATCAACGAAAACTCAAGTTTAAAAACATCGAATATTCATCTGGAAAAACAAACGTTGATCTGAATAAAGTTTAGAAGAAAAGTGACATTTTTAAATTTGGCTCAAATGTTCATATAACTTTGAATCCAGAGGCCGATGCTTTCATTCCTACACAAGCAGAAGAAGAGATAAGACTTGGTTTTGAAAATGATGTTCTCTCAACTTTGGATGAATGCTTTAAACTTGAACACGAAAATGTTCAACAAAATTCTTCAGAAAACCATCCAAAGATATTTCCTTGTTCTTTTGTTGACTTAAATCTTTTAGAGACTCAAGACGATTTGAAAATAACTACATATCCCTGGGAGAATGATGACCAAAGTGATGATTTCTTTGATAACTCAGAAAAATATTTTTCATATTTAGAAAATCAATTACCTTCTGTTTACAAAAAGGTTCTAGAGGTAGTTAAGAATGAAGAAGCACCCTTCTTATATACAAATGAACCTCTGGTTTGAATGTTAAAAAACATTCAAGTGGAATACCAATACTCTCTGTCCCTCCAACAGGACAAAGAAAACCGGTTTCCTTTCATCCAGACTTCATTGGAATGTGTCTTAAGCCCAAATCTTGTCTTGAACTTGAGAAAAAAGAGTCTTAAAAAGAAATTGATTATTCAGCAAAAATCTCTACAATCGAGTCCTCCAAAGGTTACTGCTGCTCAAAAAGGCAAATGGAAATCTAATCTTTCTGCTTCTGTTTCAGTAATTCCGAAAGCTCCTGAGAAGTTTTATTAGAGGAAGCCTCAACAGAAGAACACTTATGATTCTAAGTATAAGTCTAGCCTAGCTAAGAAGTTCAATAGAACTACTGATACTAGAATAGACAGAAACAAGAAGAATTGTAATTATCATTATTCTAATGAAAATTCAATGCAATCTTTTATGTCTCAGAATTTTGAATGTTTTTCTTTATTCTTAATACTAAAGCAATTTTTCTCGAGACCCTCTGATCTTTTCACAATTCAGGACTAAACCAAAGAAAAACAAAAATACAGAAAATTAAAAAGGGCAAACCTTTAAATCCTGCTAAATCAAATCATGTGCAAGATAAAATGAGTGAAAAGTCTAAAACTAACGTTAAAGAACCCATTATGAGATGGGTACCTAAAACACTTGGACTGTGATTGCAGAACCAGCGTGTGCACATTTGGTATCTTGACTCTAGATGCTCGAGGCACATGACTGGAACGAAAAACTTACTCTCCCAATTTAAAGACAAATGTGATGGAGGTGTGACGTCTGGAGACAATGGTAAGGGTCAAATAAAAGGCTACGATACTTTACAAGAAGGTAATATTACCTTATCAAAAGTAGCTCATGTTTCTGGATTGAAATATAACCTGCTGAGTGTAAGTCAACTCTGTGATTCTAAAATACTTGTCATATTTGATGAAAAGCACTGTTACTTGTTTTCTAAGGCAGGTGAAGAACTCTGGAGAGCGGACAGAAAAGGTAATCTATATATGATGAACTTCACATCAAAGGACGGTAAAGAAACCCTCTGTCTTATCTCCAAAAAGAGTGAAGTTGCGTGGTTATGACATCACAAAATGTCTCACTTAAATTTTGATAACCTTGAGATGCTTGTCAAACACAATTTGGTAACTGGTCTTCCAGAAGTCCAATTTCAAAAGAATCACCTCTACCCTGCATGTGAAATGGGAAAAATAAAACGAGCATCTCATAAAACAAAAAGTGATCATTCTTGTACTAGACCTTTGCAATTGTTACATGTCGACCTCTGTGGTCCCATCGCAATTCAGAGTTTATCTGGTAAAAAGTATATACTGGTACCTATTTATGAATTTTCCAGTTATACATGGCTCGCATTTATAAGACAAAAATCAGAGGTGCCTATTGTTTTACAAAACATGATGACCAGAATCCAAGTTCTTCTACACCAGAAGATTCAACAGCTAAGAAGTGATAACGGTACTGAGTTAAAGAATGCCAAGCTTGAAGCATACCTTGTTGAAAATGGAATTACACAAAACTTCTCAGTTGTACGCACTCCTCAAGAAAATGGTGTAGTAGAACGTCGCAACAGAACCTTGGTGGAAGCAACCAGAACGATGCTTGCAGCTTCTGGACTCCCTATCCATTTTTGGGCAGAAGCTGTAGCCACTGCTTGTTTCACGCAGAACCGTTCAATTATTGTCAAGAGGCATCTCAAAACCTCTTATGAGCTTATAAATAAAAGAAAACCCTGTGTTAATTTCTTTCATATTTTTGGTTGCAGGTGCTTTATTGTAAATGACAGAGAAAAACTTGACAAGTTTGATAAGAAATCCGATGAGGCTCAATTCTTAGGATATTCGTCAAATTCGAGAGCTTTTAGAGTTTTTAATTTACGTACTAAGACTGTTATGGAAAGCATTAACATCGATTTTGATGATCAAACTCAACTGACTTCTGAGTATTATACTTCTGAACTCAAACTTAACACTGTTACCTCTGATTATCTTTCAGATTCCAGAGAATCCAAAATCGATGCCATTTTTCAAGATTTTATGGGCGAAGAAATATTTTCAGAGCAAATACCAAAGAATCCATCCTTGAGTATTCCTGAAGTTCTTCAAGCTTCTGGAATTACTCTTTCTGGTCCTGAAATTTCTGATGAGAGTCCACCAGCATCATCTGTTCTTCCCATTCCATCAAGCGACTGTCCAGAAGCCTCTTCTGTGCCTTCATCTGAAGGGGAGACTTTAGATGCTGCTCAAGATTCAGAATCAATTCTAGATGGGGGTATTCAATCTTCTGAAACAGAAGTTCAAGCCCAACAAGTACCTCAAACTAGGATGACGAGATGGACTAAATCACACACTCCAGATCTTATTATTGGCAATCCATCTGAAGGTGTTAAAACAAGATCTGCTATTGCAAATGAAGCTTTTTATGTTAATTTTCTTAGCATGATCGAACCAAAGAACATTCATGATGCCTTTCAAGAATCTAGCTGGGTGGAAGCTATGCAAGAAGAATTGCTTCAGTTTGCTTGAAATAAATTTTGGAACTTAGTACCTTTGCCAAAAGACAAAATCGCAATTGGTACTAAGTGGGTCTTCAGAAACAAGAAAGACGAAGACGGTATAGTGATCAGAAATAAGGCTCAACAGTTGGCTAAGGGGTATTGTCAAGAAGAAGGAATAGATTACGATGAGACCTTTGCCCCTGTAGCAAGACTTGAGGCGATACGACTATTTCTGGCCTTCTCTGCATACAAAAACTTTAAAGTATACCAAATGGATGTTAAATGTGCATTTCTGAATGGCTATCTCAAAAAAGAAGTGTACGTTGAACAACCTGCTAGTTTTAAAGATGCTAGACATCCAGAGTATGTCTATCTTCTCAAGAAAGCTTTATATGGTTTGAAGCAAGCTCCAAGAGCCTGGTATGAACTCCTATCTCTCCTAGCATGAAACTTGGCCCTGATCCTTCTGGGAAATCAGTGGATGTTACGGGCTATAGAGGTATGATAGGATCTCTTCTGTGTCTGACAACTAGTAGGCCAGATATTATGTTTGCCACTTGCCTCTGTGCTCGTTATCAGGCCAAACCAAAAGAATCCTATTTGACTGCTGTTAAACGAATTTTTAGATACCTTAAGGGAACTCCTTCACTGGGTCTCTGGTATCCTAAAAATTATAGATTTGATCTAATGGCATATACAGATTCTGATCATGCAGGATGTAAGTTGGACAGAAAAAGTACATCTGGTAGCTGTCAACTTCTAGGGAACAGGCTTATCAGTTGGACATCCAAGAAACAGAACTGTGTATCAACATCTACAGCAGAAGTTGAATATGTTGCTGCTGCCAGTTGTTGTTCCCAAGTCATTTGGATAAAGACTCAGCTCAGAGACTACGGCTTAGTCTACGACAAAATCCCCATCCTATGTGACTCTGAAAGTGCCATTGCCATCACTGAAAATCCAGTTCAGTACTCCAAAACCAAACACATCGATGTCAGGTGTCATTTTATCAAAGATCATGTAGAGAAGGGCACAATAGAAATGTATTTTGCTCTACTGATTATCAACTTGCTGACCTTTTCACAAAAGCTCTGGTCGAGAAATGTTTTAATTTCTTAGTCAGCAAGTTGGGCATGTTAATATGTAATTCTTTTTAAAACTATGATCTTCACAGGATTAAACATAATTACTTAGTTCTGTTCACAATTTTGGTTTGTTTTATTCTTATTTTTCTTCTGTTCGAATATATCAGAACTGTCCAGAAGCCTCTGGTCACTTCAGATGGTTTCATCCAGAGGCACTCAGAAGCCTCTGGACACCTCTGTGCTTCAAAAGAATATATCTTACATTTTTGCACCAAGTGATGACAGCAAGGGCGCATACTTGAAAAAGCAAGGGGGAGCAAGATGCAACTTTTGAAAGGGAGCACAGATCAATTCGAGGGGGAGCAAATCAAGTCTAACAGAAGTTAGCTGTCTTCTGAACCTCTTTTCACTTAAAGCTTTTCTTGAATCTGTTTCTTCTGAATAACTCTTGCCGTCAAGGTTACTAAGAATTTTCAGATTCAACTAAAACTCTTTCTGGAAGGATGTTCTTTTGACATTATTGGTCACAAAATGTTTTCTCTGACCAGATATTTTCATTTTAATAAGTTCATTTTATTTAATCTTGCCTTCAAGGTTAATTATAATTTTCTTACTTTATTAAAATTTCTTAAGAAACACCTGTCATTAAATATTAAACTTTCATTTGGTTCAAAAACTGATTTATTCAACCAAACGTCTGATTTTAAATTCATTAAAAAGCTTTATTAATCTCAAAAATTATTTTATTCAACACATTACCTGCTGATTAATTAATAATTTTTCTTATTAATTTCTTTTTAATTTTTTTTGGGATTAATCAACGGTTTAAAAGTAATTAAAACCTTTAAGTGACTCATCCATTCCCGTGCCAGTCATCACACACGCGACCAAATTGTCGACGTGTCAATGATCTAGTTACTGCATGACTGCACGCCTGCGCGCTTACATCAGCATAAACGAATCGTTTTTGCCTATCCCCAAATTAAACCCCTTTCCATTCTAAATTACACTCGAGTACTCTTTTCTCTCTCATATAAATACCCTCAAGCTACAGTGCATCGTCTTCTTCCTCATGCTATTATTCGCAACTACAATGCAAACATGCTCTCTCATCATTTTCCAAAACACCAAATTTCATCAATGGCGACCTAATCTGCAAATATCAATGTCCAAAACGAAGAAGGAAGTTTAATCGACTCAACGGCCGACAGTGCTCCGGTTGTCAAACCGCCATGAAAGGCCAACAATGTTCAGGTACTTCTCGATCCAAACACCTATCTGGCTGATTACAGGGTCATGATAGATTTCTTACAACACCATTCCCTAAACCGAACCCTAACTTTAACCAATCCAAATGTACCTGAAATCTATGTCCAAGAAGTTTGGCAATCCATGTATGTAGCAGATGAAGAAACACTTCTTGGAAACTTTAGCCACCCCACCGAATCTGACACTGCTGTGGAAACACCCATTACAAAGAAGAAAATCGCAAGGTATTTTCATTTGCCCCAACCCATTATCGATGATGGTGAATAAAAAATACCCAATCCTGCCCTTGAACAAAACCCTACCCCTGAAGCCCTACTGGCCTTCATCAACTTCTTGGGTTATAATGAAACTCTCACGAAGTTATTTGAGTTCAAAAGAAAACAGTTACCCCCAATGTGGAACGTACTGTTTTCCATCCTGAACAAGATCCTAACTTGCAAAATCAGCTCCTTAGACCAAGCAAGCAAGAGCATCCTTACCATCATGTATGGTATGTACTTCAATCGACCACTGGACTATGCGAGCTTGATTTTCCAAGAAATGAAAGCTGTTGTGCATACGAAAGTTACTCACCAGAGCCAAGGAAGAGCTCTCCCAACCCTAATGTTTCCACGACTTTTATCCCTATTCACTTTTCCAGCCATAGGGGCTCTGAAGGCTCCTCTGCTTCAACCATTTTTCAAGATTGCATCTATGAGCTCACATAAGCGGACTATCGACAACAATGGGTATTCATCACCAAGGGCGCTCTTCAGGTACATGCTTAATCTCATACCTACAACCCCTCCTAATCTCATATCCTATAGAAGCTCTCTGGTATCCTTAGAACTGAGAATACCTACCCAGAGCACTTAGAGCCTAGTTTAGGCAGCGAGGGGTCAAGTGAGCATGAGGTTGAAAAGAATGTGAGTGAACATCCGAGTGCTTCTACCCATCCTGATCTCTTACTACAAGAGGGTACTGAAGATGTCCATAGGGACACATTTGAGCGAATCTCACCTTCTTCCCAAAGGGCACCCACATTTACTGAGGTAGATGCCAACACATCTACTCTCGTTGACCAAGGACTACCCAGTCGAATCCACCCAGAAGCCAACCGATTAGAGGATATTCTTCTTTCCTCTAGATCTAGCACTACCGGGGATTCCACCTCTTCTTCATCATCCTCTGAAAAGGGTGATGATGAAACTATAAGAGTTCCATTGCCCCAGAACTCGCCACTACCCACACCACTCGTTGACGTCTCTGTGACCAACGAAGTTCTAGGACAAGCAGAGGGTACATCCACACAATTTGAAAGTATAGATGCTGACGAAGTCCCATCAGAAGGGTTACAGCCACAGAATGCACCACTTACCGGGGTCTTTTCCCTTTTTCAAGGTAAGCACATTGTTTTCAGCTCCTTATCCTCTGATGATAAGGAACCAGTTGAAGCAATCAGAACAACCGAAGAGGTATCTGCTCATAACAGCCCTCCAAGACAGGTTGGAAGTCACTCCACACTCAATGTCAATACAGGTGTGAATGAGGGCCTCTCTAAACGCGAGAGACAAGGGGCTCCACGTGTTGGAGATACACCAGTTACACCTTCTGATTTTGTCACCAATGCAGCGTTTATGGCATTTGGTGATAAAATTCAGAGATCTATGGACGATCTAAAACAATCCCTTGAATCTCAACAATCTATGCTTCAGAATATTCATACAGAACAGAAGGCTCAGACTCAAGCTGTAGAGGCCATTAAGAAGCTCATCACTGATAATGCAGATTCTTAGAGGAATTCTTCTTCTGACCACTTTCATGCTCTGGACGCTGGCATTAAGGCCAATTCAGAGTCAATTTTCCATCTTCCTGAAGAGCTTCCATCACCAGAGGTCACCATTTCTGTTGCTGAACAGGGTTCTTTCGTAGTTGATATTCAGAAGATTATTCAGGCCGTTATTCCTTCTAACGATGCTTCTGCCTCCTCCTCCTCTCTGGTAAAGATATCAGATATGGCCGTTTTTCAGAAAGCCATGCTCGACAGAATCAATGCTTTGACTTCGAAATATGTCTCTAAGACAAATACTAGCACTTCTAACATGGATCAGAAGGTCACCTCTCTTGTAACCTCTATTTCGATGTTATCCTCTATGGTAAGCTCCATTTCTTCTATCTTTGAAGAAAAGAAGAAAGCAAAGGAGGCAAGGGCATGCAAGAAGACTTCGCTCAAACGCAAAAAGTCTGAGGATCAGGATCCTGATTCTCTGAAGGGGGAGAATATGGAAAATATTAAGAAGGCCAAAACCGAAACTGCTCAGAAAATGGATCAAGACAGAGGTAAAGCTCCTGCCACTTCACCCTCTGCTCCTCCTCCTTCTAAACAAACTCTTTAACTCCAACATCACTTGCCACACACACTGGTCCTCTTCCTAAAGATCCAGAGGTGGCCAAGTTTCTGCTTGAGATTATTGGCAGAACAAGGAGACAATCTCAACCTTCAAGTGCAAATCCTTCTGCCCCTGCCCCTCAACAATCAAATATCGATGCTAAAAAAGATAGAGCCAGAACTGAAGCTGAACTCAGAGCCAAAGCTAAAGATGACAAAGCTAAGGCTGAAGCTGAAAATGCTTCAGAAGCTGAATAGGCTAAAGCTGAAGCTGATGAAGCTAAGGCCGAAGCTGAAAGAGCACGGGAAAATTTTGAGAAAGACAAACGAGAGGAGTCATTAAAATGAAGAGATGCATATGAAGAAAGAAAACAGAAGCTGGGAAGACTTGAGTTACCAACTCTGGAATCGGAAAACAGGCACATGTATGCTCCTACTGATCAGAAGATTTTCTTGATGCTGCCTAATTTTGCAAATGACTATCATGTAAGTGATGCTGTCAAGGATAAATTTATAAGTCATAGGCAAGCAAGAAAGGATGCTTACTCGATTGTACCAATCAAAAAGATATCTGCAATCAAGCACACTTAATTTGAACAATCAGAGATCTGGTACACAATATATGAGGTAGTCAGAGAAGACAAACAATCTTGTTATTTTTGTGACAATGATCTATTGTCCATTAACCCTTCTGATCTTTTGATTCTGGAGAAATTCATGAAGATTTAAATGAACAAGAGAAGGGACAGTCAAGATAAGATTGCTTACTTTCGGATCATTGAGTGAATGAAATCTTTTATTAGATACAGAAGACAGGTAGACTTTCAGACTGGGCTTAACTACAATGTTGACAACGTATGTCACAGGTTGCCCCCTTCTGATACAAGATGAGCTGAATAATTAAACAACTTTATAGCCTAATAAAACAAACGGAACTAAAGCCCAACGAAGTCATCTTTCAACTTTCTGGAATTCATACTTAGGGGGAGATTGTTAGACCTTATTTCCAGAAGAAGTATGAACCTGTTAGACCTAGAAGTATGAACCATAGGATGGAAGTATGATATGAGTTGGCACACTCTTACCTCATGCTTCTCCGATTACAACTGAATTCTGTTATACGCTCCTAACTAATGACGTGTCAGTTTGTAACTGGTTAGATTGTTGACTTTATATTCACTCTTATAGTATAAATAGATCAAGTCTTTGAATGTAAAGTTGTCCATTTGAAAACATACTTTTGCAGATCATATTGTGCATTTTATTCCTGTATCTATAATCGATCTTCAAGGTTATCAATACAATCTCAGTCTGTTCTTCATCTCTTATTACTTACTGTTTGTTTGATAATTACTGTTGTTAATTGATTTGAATTGCTTCCGCTTATACTTTGATTCTCAAATCTCTCAAAACTATTTAGAAAGGGATCTGGGTTCCAACAATTGGTATCAGAGCCATCTAATCAATCTATTGATTATTTGATCTCTTCCATTTGAAGAAATCCCTCTTCTACAGTAATGTATCTTTCAGTTTTATACTATTGTTCATAGCTCTACCCTGTTCTACGAGAATTTGTTAATCTCATAACAATTTTCTCCAAAATAGTGGTAATTGTTGTTAAATTTGAAGGATATCGACCTGTTTATTGATTCAATTGGAATTTAACTGTTCTAAATTTCATATAATTGTCAAAAAAAATTTCTCCCATCTCGTTTCTCTATTCTCTGTCACAAATGGCAAATTCAAATCTAAATGCTGTTTACACCTCCGGTTCTCTGACCAAACCTCCCACTCTCATTCGTGGTGAATATCCACAATGGAAAATTAGAATCATAAATTTCTATGAAGGATTGGATACAAAACTCTATCCTATTGTCCAAAATGGTCCCTTCGTACCAATGACTACAATTCCACGAATTCCCGCTACTACTAATACTGATGAAATCCCATCTTAAAAAGTTCCAAAGCTGAAGGGAAACTGGTCTGATGAGGAAAAGGCCAAAGTCGAACTAGCCAAAAAGGCCAAAACTCTTCTAATCATGGCTATTCCAAATGAGATTTTTCAATCTCTGAATTCCTGTGACACTGCTAAGGAATTATGGGATCAATTAGAAAATCTTCTGGAAGGTGGTGCTAAAATGAAGAAAAACAGAAGAGCGCAAGCTCTGAACGACTATAACAGCTTCCAAGCCAATCCTGAAGAGTCTCTTGAACAAACATATCATAGATTTAATTCGATGTGATATTATTCGATCCCAAGAAGATAACAACGTCCTATTTCTTAAACGATTGAATTCAGAGTGGTCAAATCTTTCTATGTCCCTTCAAGCAAATCAAGATCTTGAGCAATGGACTCTGCATGATGTTTTTGGTACTTTGCATGCCCATGAGAAAGAGGTTGTTTAGAAGAAAAAAACTATAGGTGGACCTCTGGCTTTGATCTCTGAATCTAAGGGAACGACCAGAAGAAGAAGTGAAGACAAAAAAGGAAAAAGCAAGGCCTTCATATCAGAGGCTATTCCAGAGAGTGATTCTGACTCTGATGATGAAATCAAAGCCTTTGTTGATTCTTTGGCTCTTATTACCAAAAAATTCACTAATAGATTTGGGAATAGATCATTTCAGGGAAACAGAAGATCTGATTGATCTACTACTTATTCTCCCAAACAATAGACTCAGATAACTGAAAAATCTGACGTTGAGAAGAAAGAAGATGAGATGAAGAAGAAGGATGTGTGCTACAGATGTGGCAAGCCGGGACATTACTCTAAGGATTGCAGAGGAACTCTGGATAAAGACAAGACGTACTACAAAAACAAGTATAAGTACAATGTCACTGAAAGAGCTCATTATGCTGAGAAAGAAAACTGGCTAGGAGATGAGTCTAGCGGTGATGAGGCCATGTTTTGTGGGATGGCAAAGAAAAATGAGTCAGAAGATCAACCTTCTGAATCACCGGTTAGTACTTTCTCTGAATCATCCGAACTTGAAAACACAATTGTGCTTTTATCAAACAATTTTGAAGAACTAAAACAAAAGCTTACAATTGAAAAGAAATTACGAAAATGCATTGAAAAAACTCTTTCTACAACACAAAGGGAAAGAGACATTTATAAAAGGGAGATGGATATTTTAACGGAAGAAAAACTGGAACTAAGCACTGAAAAAGAAAAGATTTCCACGACTCTAAAACTTACTGAAGTTCAGATTAAAAAGGAGAACTTAAATTTTAAGAAACTTTTGGAAGAAAAAGATAAGGAGATTCGAGATAAAGAAAGTGACAGACTAAACTCTGTAGCATTTAAAAATTATTTTCAAAAAGAGAGAGAATTCTTACATGTCGAACTTCAAAACAAAAGGTTACAAATCAAAACATATTTGGATGCCCAAAAAGTTCACGACACAAGTAGGAAGATCTGGACTTGGTTTTGAGGATTTAGATCCCTACACGTGTGAGAAAAGATCTACCTTAGATTCTGTCTTCTGTATGGGACAAGAACAGAAGCCAGTGTTTCCAACTTTATATGCAAAATCAATCTTCAAACGATCAAAATATGAAAATGGTCATCATCAACGAAAACTCAAGTTCAAAAATATTGAATACTCATCTGGAAAAACGAACGTTGATCTGAATAAAATTCAGAAGAAAGATGATATTTTCAAATTTGGTCTAAATGGTCATATAACTTTGAATCCAGAAGCTGATGCTTTTATTCCTACACAAGTAGAAGAAGAGTTACGACTTAGTTTTGAAAATGATATTCTTTGAACTCTGGATAAATGTTTCAAACTTGAACATGAAAATGTTTTGCAAAGTTCTTTAAAGAAAAATCCAAAGATAGTTCCTTGTTCTTTAATAGACTTACATCTTTCTGAATCTCAAGATAATTTGGAAGTAATTACATATCCTTGGGAGACTGATGATCAAAGTGAAGATTTCTTTTTACAATTCTGAATAATACTTTTCTAACTTAGAAAATCAAGCTTCACCTATTTACAGTAAGCCTCCAGAGGTCATAAAAAATAAAGGTGCTCTTTTCTTATATACTAATGAATCTCTAGAAATCAGAGCTTCTGATAAAAGTGTTGAAAAACATTTCAATAGCATGCCGATAATCTATGCTTCATCAAACGAACAGAGACAATCTGTATCTATTCATCCAGACTTCATAGGGATGTGTATTGAAGCCAAATCTTGTCTTGAACTTAAGAAAGAAGAAAATCTCAAAAAAGGTTTGAAAGATAAGAAGTCTCCAAAACCCGATCTTCCAAAGTTTACTTATGTTCAAAATGGAAAATGGACATCTAATATCTCTGCTCTTGTTTCAGTAACTTCGAAAGCTCCAAAGAGGTAAATCAGATTCTGAAGATAAGTCTAGTCTAGATAGGAAGTTCTATAAAACTACTGATACTAGAAAAGACAATATTAAGAAAAATTATAGTTCTCGTTAACTTAATGAAAATTCAATGAAAGCTTTTCTGTCTCAGAATTCTGAATGTTTTTCTATGTTCTTGAAATTAAAACAATTTTTCTTGAGGACCTCTGATCAGTCAACTGCTAATTTCTCATACTGCAAAAATAAACAGAAGAAAAACAATAAGATTAAAACTGCAAAGAAGAATCCTAAAACCCCTGCTAAATCAAATCAAGAGCAAGATAAAAGAATTGACAAACCCAAACCTAACATTAAAGGACCCAAAATGCGATGGGTACCTAAAAAACTCTGATTGATTGCAGAAGCAGCGTGTGCATATCTGGTATCTTGACTGTGGATGCTCGAGGCACATGACTGGAACGAAAAACTTACTCTCCCAATTCAAAGACAAAAGCGGTGGAGCTGTGACGTTTGGAGATAATGGTAAGGGTCAAATAAAAGGCTACGGTACTTTACAAGAAGGTAATATTACCTTATCTAAAGTAGCTCATGTTTCTGGATTGAAACATAACTTGCTAAGTGTAAGTTAACTCTGTGATTCTAAAATCGTTGTGGTATTTGATGAAAAACATTGTTACTTATTTTCTAAGGCAGGTGAGGAACTCTGGAGAGCTGACAAAACAGGTAATCTATATATGATGAATTTCACATCCAAGGATGGTAAGGAAACTCTCTGTCTTATCTCCAAAAAGAGTGAAGTTGTATGGTTATGGCCTCATAAAATGTCTCACTTAAACTTTGACTCTCTTGAAATGCTTGTCAAACAAAAGTTGGTTTCTAGTCTTCCAAAAGTTCACTTTCAAAAAGATCATCTCCGTCCTGCATGTGAAATGGGTAAAATTAAACGGGCTTCTCATAAAACAAAGAGTGATCATTCTTGTACTCGACCTTTGCAATTGTTACATGTTGATCTCTGTGGTCCCATTGCAATTCAGAGTCTCTCTGGTAAAAAGTATATTCTGGTAATTATTGATGAATTTTCCAGGTATACTTGGCTCGCATTTGTAAGACAAAAGTCAGAGGTACCTATCGTTTTACAAAATATGATGACCATAATCCAAGTTCTTCTACATCAGAAGATTCAACAGCTCAGCGACAACGGTACTGAATTCAAGAATGCCAAGCTTGAGGCATACTTTGTTGAAAATGGGATCACACAAAATTTCTCTGCTTTATGCACTCCTCAACAGAATGGTGTAGTTGAACGTTGCAATCGGACCCTGGTTGAAGCAGCCAGAACGATGCTTGCAGCTTCTGGTCTTCCCATTCATTTCTGGGCAGAAGCCGTAGCCACTACTTGTTTCACTCAAAATCGTTCCATAATTGTCAAGAGGCATCTCAAAACCTCTTATGAGCTTATCAACAAACGAAAACCCTCTGTCAAATTTTTTCATATTTTTGGTTCCAGGTGTTTTATCTTAAATGACATAGACAAACTTGGTAAATTTAATCCAAAGTCAGATAAAGCTAAATTCTTAGGATATTCGTTAAACTCTAGAGCCTATCGAGTTTTTAACTTACGTACTAAGACTGTTATGGAAAGCATTAACATTGATTTTGATGATCAGACCCAACTAACTTCTGAGTATTCTACTTCAGAACTTAAACTTAATACAGTGACTTCTGATTATCTTTCAGGCTCCAGAGAATCCGAGATCGATGCCATTTTTCACGATTTTCTAGGCGAAGAAATATTTTCAGAACAAATACCTCGTACCCCATCCTTAAGTATTCCTGACGTTCTTCACACCTCTGGAATAATCTATCTGGTCCTACTGTCTCTGCAGCAAGTTCACCTGTCATCTCTGCTCCAATCTCATCACACGCCAGTCCAGAAGTTACTCTAGTATCTTCATCTGAAGCTACTTCTGTATCTTCATCTGAGGGGGAGATTTCAGGCACTAATGATTCAGATTCAACAAATCCAGATGAGGTTATTCAATCCTCTGAAACAGAAACAGAAGTTCTGGCTCAACACGTACCACAAACAAGGATGACAAGATGGACTAAATCACACACTCCAGATCTCATCATTGGTAGTCCATCTGAGGGTATTAAGACAAGATCAGCTACTGCTAATGAAGCTTTTTATGTCAACTTTCTTAGCATGATCGAACCAAAGAATGTTCATGAAGCCTTGATAGAACCAAGTTGGGTGGAAGCTATGCAAGAAGAATT
The DNA here is from genome assembly GCA_036898165.1 of Silybum marianum. NCBI lineage: Eukaryota > Viridiplantae > Streptophyta > Magnoliopsida > Asterales > Asteraceae > Silybum > Silybum marianum. The sequence continues at coordinate 15,311,614 of CM072542.1, read as the reverse complement.
ACTTCAATTTGAACGTAACAAGGTGTGGAACTTAGTACCTTTACCAAAAGGAAAAGTTGCTATTGGTACTAAGTGGGTGTTCAGAAATAAGAAGGATGAAGACGGAATAGTGATCAGAAATAAGGCTCGTTGATGGCTAAGGGATACTATCAAGAAGAAGGCATTGACTATGACGAAACATTTGCTCCTGTTGCAAGACTTGAAGCCATAAGACTATTTCTGTCTTTCTCTGCATACAAAAACTTTAAAGTATATCAAATGGATGTTAAATGTGCATTTCTGAATGGTTATCTCAAAGAAGAGGTGTATGTTGAACAACCTGCTGGTTTTAAAGATGCAAGACATCGAGAATACGTTTTTCTTCTCGACAAAGCTTTATATGGTTTAAAGCAAGCTCCCAGAGCCTGGTATGAACGATTATCCAAATTTTTGATCAGCAAAGGTTATGAGAAAGGTAAAATTGATACCACACTGTTCATCAAAAGAGGCAAAGGTATGTTAACTATTGTTCAAATTTATGTGGATGACATAATATTTGGCTCTACTCATCAAACTGAAGTAGATTTGTTTTCTGCATTGATGGAAAAGGAATTTGAAATGAGTATGATGGGAGAACTAACCTTCTTTCTCGGACTCCAGGTTAAACAAAATACCAATGGTATCTTTATTAATCAAGCCAAGTATGTTTCTGACATGCTAAAGAAATTTCATTTTCAAAATTCATCACCTATGAAAACACCTATCTCTCCTAGTATGAAGCTAGGTCCTGATTTTTCTTGGAAATCAGTAGATGTCACAGGCTACAGAGGTATGATAGGTGCTCTTCTGTATTTAACTGCTAGTAGGTCTGATATTATGTTTTCCACCTGTCTTTGTGCTCGATATCAAGCAAATCCAAAAGAATCCCATTTGGCCGCTGTCAAAAGAATTTTTAGATACTTAAAAGAAACTCCTTCATTGGGTCTCTAGTATCCTAAAAATTATGGGTTTGATTTAATGGCATATACAGATTCTGATCATGCAGGATGTAAGCTGGACAGAAAAAGTACCTTTGGCAGTTGTCAACTTTTGGGAAATAGACTTATCAGCTGCACATCCAAGAAACAAAATTGTGTCTCAACATCTACTGCAGAGGCTGAATATGTTGCTGCTACTAGTTGCTGTTCACAAATCATTTTGATGAAGACTCAACTCAGAGACTACGGACTGATATATGATAAGATTCCCATCCTATGTGATTCAGAGAGTGCCATTGCCATTACTGAAAACCCAGTTCAGCACTCCAAAACAAAGCATATTGATGTCAGGTATCATTTTATCAAAGATCACGTAGAGAAGGGCACAATAGAAATGTATTTTGTCTCTACTGATTACCAACTGGCTTATATTTTTACAAAAGCTCTGGATGAGAAGCGTTTTAATTTTTTAATCAGCAAGTTGGGGATGATAAACATGTAAATCTTATTTTTCATGATCTCAGAGCTAATCAGAGACATCTAATCGCTTCTGATAGTGTTATCTAGAAACATTCAGAAGTCTCTGACCATCTCTTTATTCCATTTTATCCAAGTGACAACAGAAAGGAAGCATCTCTTGAAAAGCAAAGGGGGAGAATGGTACAACTTCTGAGGGGGAGCTCCGAGCCTGTTTCCAAAAAAAAAAAAAACTAAGTCTAACTTCTGTTAGCTGTCTTCTGAACATTTTTCTAAAAAATTTGTTTTACATCTGCTTCTTCTGACTAACTCTTGCCGTCAAGGTTATTCAGAATTTCCAGATTTAACTTAATTTTTTTGAATTTTTTTTTTCTTTTGACATTTTTGGGTCAATTTTTTTTTCATTGTTTGTTGACTTATTTTTTTCTGAAATTTTTAAATATAAATAGATCTATTTTAATTAACTCTTGCCTTCAAGGTTACTTTAAAATTTTCTTATTATTTCTTAATTTCTTAGGAAACATCTGTCAATAAATATTAAACTTTCATTTGGATCAAAACTGCTTTGTCTCTCCAAATGTCTGATTTAAAAATCGTTAAAAAGATTTAATCTTAAAAATTGGTTTAATCAATTAAAATGATTATTTTTCTTGATTCAATACTAATTTTTCTTATTAATTCCTTTTAAATTTTTTTTGGGATAATCAAACGGTTTAACTTAGATAAACCCTTCAATGACTCATCAAACCTATGCTAAGTCATCATTTACATGATTTTCTGCTTTACACGTGTCTTTCATCGTGTGACTGCATGACTACACGCCTGCCAGATTACCTCAGCATAACTGAATCGTTTTCTCCTTTTCCCCAAATTTAAAATAAAAAACCCCTTCTCATTCCACATTACACCCAAACTCTCTCTCATATATAAACCCCAAATACAGTACTTCATCTTCTTCCTCGCAAAATCTACAGTGCTTGCTATCCTGCTTTCAAATACTCTAAAGCTTTTCTAATCATCCATCAATGGCTTCCAGACTTGGTCTTACAAATCCAAATGATGACGAAGGTCGTCTTGTTGACTCCACGGCGGATAGTGCTCCAATTGTCAAACTGCCTTTGAAGGCAAACAATGTGCAGGTTCTCCTTGATCCCAACACATATCTTCTCGACTTCAGAATCCTGGTTGAATTTCTTCAACAACATCAACTAAATCGTGCCCTAACCTTGGCCAATCCAAATGTTCCTGAGCTGTATGTCCAAGAGGTATGGCAGTCTATGTACATTGCAGTTTTGCTTGGTCTTCACTGGAAACTTGAGTAAGGAGTAGATCTTTTTGGAGTTTTCTAGAATTTGAAAGCGAGAACTCCTTTCTTTTTCTTTATTTGGTGTACCTACTTGATGATGACACACTACGTGGAAATTTCAGTCATCCTAATGAACCTGAGAATGTCGTGGAAATACCCATCACTAAGAAGAAGATCGCTAGGTATTTTCACTTACCTACTCCTACAATTGAAGTTGATGGTGGAATTGTGCCAAACCCTGACCTAGACCAAAATCCAACATCTGAAGCCCTCCTCTCCTTTATTCACTTCTTGGGATATAATGAGAATTTATCCAAGCTCTCTGAATTTAGATGCAAGAAACTGCCCCCAATTTGGAACACGCTAATCTCCATCCTCAACAAAAGTCTTACATGCAAGATCGGATCCCTAGATCAAGCCAGCAGAAACATTCTTACAATCATGTATGGAATGTACTTTAACCGATCCCTAGACTATGCCAACCTCATTTTTCAAGAGATAAAAGCAGCTGTTAACACTAAGATATCCTTACAAAATCAAGGAAAACCTCTTCCTGCCCTGATGTTTCCCAGGTTTCTGTCCCTATTCACCTACCCAGCGATTGGTGCTCTTAAAGCTCCTCTGCTTCAACCATTTTGCAAGATAGCATCCATGAACTCCCATAAACCAACTATCGATGTCAACGGCTACTCATCTCCAAGGGAACTCTCCAGGTATATGCTCGATCTTATTCCTTCCTCCTCTCTCTATCTCTTATCTTATAAACGCTCTATGGTATTCTCATAACAGAGAATACCTACCCCAGAGCACTTAGATCCAAATGTAGGAAGTGAGGGGTCACGTGAGGCTGAGTTTGAAAAGAATCAGAGTGTACAACCGAGTGTTTCTACCCATGCCGACCTCTTAATGCAAGAGGGTACTGAAGATGTCCATAGAGACACATATGAGTGCAACTCTCCTTCTTTCCAAAGGGATACCACATTTGCTGAGGTAGATGCCAACACATCTACTCTCATTGACCAAGGACCACCCACTCCAAACCACCCATAAACCATCCGATCAGAGGATATTTCTCAATCTTCTGAATCACGCACTACCGGGAAAACCAAATCCTCTTCATCATTCTCTCAAAAGAATAATGATGATAATATAAGAGTTCATTCGCCCCAGAACTCGCCACAGTCCACACCAAATGTTGTTGTCTTTGTAACCAACAATGTCATAGGGACCTCAGAAGATAAGTCCTTATCTTCTTATAGTTCAGAAGCTGAGGAAATCCCATCAGAGGGGTTACAGCAACAGGATGCACCACTTATCGGAGTGTTTACACTTCATCAAGGTAAGCACATTGTCTTTAGCACTTCATCCTCTGATGATGAGGACTCTGTTGAGACAATCAGAACAACCGAAGAGCTGCCTGTTAATCCCAGCCCTCGAAGACAGGTTGGAAGTCCCTCCATACTCAACGTCAACACAGGTGTGAAAGAGGGCCTCTCTGAACGCGAGAGTAAAGGGGCTCCATGTGTTGGAGATACACCGATTACACATTCTGAGTTCGTCACCAATGCAGCGTTTCAGGCATTTGGTGATAAACTTCAGAGATCTGTGGAAGATCTAAAATTATCCCCGGATTCTCACAATGCCATTCTTCTTGCAATTCAAAATGAACAAACTCAGCATGCGCGAACTCTGGAGGCACTCAGAGAGCTTATCTCTACAAATGCAGAAGCTCATCGAACACAGGCTTCTAATAATTTTTCTTCTCTGCACAAAGGCATCCAGGCCAACTCTGACGCTATCTTCTTTATTTCTGATGACATTCCAACTCCAGAGGTCTCCATCTCTGTTGACGAATATGGCTCCTTGGTGGCAGATCTTCAAAAGATTATTAAGGTTGTCCAACCCTTTGAAGACACTTCTGGATCATCCCTGGTAAAGAAGTCCGACATGGTTGTCTTTCAGAAAGCCATGCTAGAAAGAATTAATACTCTCACTTCCAAGTATGTCTCGAAAACAACTGCCAGCACTTCAAATGTGGATCAGAACCTCACTTCCCTGGAGTCTTCTATTTCTCAATTATCTTTAATAGTAAGCTCTCTCTCTCTGCTACATTCGCTGCTAAACAGAAGGCTAAGGAAGAAAGGGCATGCAAAAAGTCTGAACTCAAAAGGAAAAGACTTGAGGATCAGGATCCTGATTCTCAAAAGGGGGAAGAAAATGCCAGAATCCAAGAAAGCTAAGACTGCTATGGACACTGATACTTCTTCTCAGGATAAAGGAAAAGCTTCTGCCTCATCTCCATCTGCACCTCCACCTTCAAAACAAACACCTCTAACTCCAAGACCTCTGGCCACACATTCAGGCACTCTTCCTAAGGATCCAGAGATGGCCCAATTTCTTTTGGATGTCATTGGCAGTAACAGAAGTGTTCCCTACCCTCCAGATGTTGAAGCAGAACTTCTCAATGCTAAGATTGCCAAGGCTAAAGCTGAAGCTTAAAAATCCAAAGTTGAAGCCTTAAATAAAAGAAGAGAAGAAGAACGAAAAGAAGCTGAACTACATGCAAGAACTGAAGCTGAAAGGGCCTTTGCAGAAAAAGCAAGAGCATAAGCAGAAATGGAAAAAGAAAAGGCTGAAAAAGCAATTGCTGAAGTATCATCAAGTCGAGCAGCTGAAAATAGAGAAAAACAGCAGAGACTTGGAAGAATTGATCTCCCAATTCTGGAAGTCACAAAAAGATACATGTATGCTCCTACAGATCAAAAGATCTATCTCATGCTGCCTAACTTCTCAAATGGCTACAATGTTAGTGAGGCTGATAAAGATAAATTCATGAGTCACAGGCAAGCCAGAAAGGATGTCTACACAATAGTGCCAATCAAGAGAGTTTCTACAATCAAGCATACTCCATTTGAACAGACAGAGATTTGGTATACCATATATGAAGTAATCAGAGAAGACAATAAGACGTATTACTTTTGTGATAATGATTTACCGTCCATCTTTCCTTCCGATCTCATCTCTCTGGAAAATTTCATGAAGATTTAGATGACCAAAAGAAGTGATAACCAAGATCAAGTTGCCTATTCTCGGATCATTCAATGTATGAAGTCCCTCATCAGATACAAGAGACAAGTAGATTTTCAAATAGGGATCAATTACAATGTTGATAATCTTGCAGTCTCTGCTCCTAATGAAGACTTGGAAGGTATCAATTCTCTAAAAATCGGCAAAGTATTGATCAGACCAGAAGAAGGGGTCATCTTTAAAAGACCAGATAGAAGGAGTTTCTTCAGGATCAAAGAAGCACACAAGTATTCATCAGAAGTTGTATACATTGCAAAATGTTACATCTCTTTTGATATCAACAACTATGATCCTGAAGTAACTGAGAGGATGGTAAAAAGACTTGATGGTCTCTTAAAGCTCAGAGAAATCATCGACAAAATCTCAAAGATCATTTCAACAGTTGATCCACTCTAAGATAGAGAAAACAAGGATCATATTCCAAAACTCTGGTTTCATACTTAGGGGGAGATTGTTAGACCTAAAAAGTATGAACCATAGGATGGAAGTATGATATGAGTTGGCACACTCTTACCTCATGCTTCTCCGATTACAACCGAATTCTGTTATACGCTCCTAACTAATGACGTGTCAGTTTGTAACTGGTTAGATTGTTGACTTTATATTCACTCTAATAGTATAAATAGATCAAGTCTTTGAATGTAAAGTTATTGATTGGAAAACATACTTTTGGAGATCATATTGTGCATTTTATTCCTGTATCTATAATCGATCTTCAAGGTTATCAATACAATCTCAGTCTGTTCTTCATCTCTTATTACTTACTGTTTGTTTGATAATTACTGTTGTTAATTGATTTGAATTGCTTCCGCTTATACTTTGATTCTCAAATCTCTCGATTAACTATTTAGAAAGGGATCTGGATTCCAACAGAACCAGAAATGTACAAGTGTAGAAGATCAGAAGTTTATCTTCTGATCCCACTCATCACAGAGACGCCCAGCGTTTGGAAGAACGGCTGGACTACAACAGAGGTATCGTACGGGCTCCTGATAACGTGGCTTGCACATGTTCCGTGTATCTAATCTTGTAACTGAATTTGTTACAAGCTTGCTTACGTGTCAGTTCGTAATAGGCTAGAATGTTGACTTCTATTTGTTGTACTAGTATAATAAATCCTTTTATGAATGTAATAGTTGTCGATTTGGGATATATTTTGGAGAGCTAATAGAGCATTTCATTCATCGTATTATAATCATCTTCCAGGTTATTAATACGAATTATCATTTGTTCTTAAATATCATTCTTACTGTTCTTACTGTTAACTTCTTTAATTCGTAGATCTACTTTGCTTCCGCTCATATTTTCATATCGATCTATTAATTAATTGTTAGAAAGGGATCTGGGTTCCAACATCCCTAATCCATTGCAATACCAAAACCGGGTTACGCTCTCCCATGTAGGTACAAGGCTTGCAAGTTAGAAACGTCTTGTAGTTACAACCTTTCGATTCCTTACTCTCCACTTCGGGGGTAGTCTTTTGGAATAAGTTACTACGGCTTCTTCTCCCTTAGACCCCTCCGCAACATCATCCTCACAATGAATAGTCGCACTTGAAGAATGTTGTTTACCCTGGTAAAGCTTGAATTTCCGCCTCAAGCTTCCCCATTCCCGCATTGAAGTCATCCTTGGTCACAACCCCTCGCTCTTGGGTTCGACCTCCCCTTTTTCCGCGTCCCCTACCACACACACTCACAACACATTCTTGAATCGATTCCACCGCCTCATTCAACGGCTCGGTAACCACTCCACGACCACGAGTACAGATCATACCTCGGCCTCGAGTCCGAACCTCAAGGGCTCCCACAGATGTTGCACCTCTTCGAGTTCCACGACCCCGTCCTCTACCCCTTCCTCGGGTAGGAGCAGCTACAACGGTTTCAACTTGATCTGGTTCAGCATCTCCAATCGGAAGGTCTCCTTCCGCTGGTGTTATCGATGCCGACCTCACAGAACCTCGAGTCATACTTCTTGACACTGAAACGAACATAATATAAGACACCCAATTAGATCATAATAGGTATTCATGTACCTGTAAATTCACAATGACATTGGCCAGATGTGATTCCGAATTTACCTTACACGTTAGTCCTTTATACCTATCATTACTCTCACCGGTTAAGCCCACACTACCCATTCCTACTTAATCTCAGTCCCACCTATCCCTCAGTTTAAGTCTAGATACTCCTCGAACACCTAATTCTCTAAAACTAGGGCTCTGATACCACTTGTAACAAGCAACCATTCTAAAAAAAGGTATAACATACTATTGTTTTAAAAACAAAGTCGTAACTGAACATAAATGGTCCCAAAGTATACTTTATCTCAAATGTTTTCAGCAGAAAATAAAACTAGCTACTGAGATTATTACAATCATCTACTATGTTGGCTACTATCTCAACGCATAGTGCCTCACTTCTATTACCCGGGCTCACAGCTTTCCCTTGCCCTTACGCGAACACTCTACCATGTGCTTCCTTGAATGGTTATCAGTTTTATAAAATAGAGGGTTAGACCGAAAGGTCTAGTGAATTCCCATAAACAATCAGTTAATATATGCATGACAGTTATAAGAGGAAAACGGTTAGTCATTAATATTAACTCACACTTATCCACACACTTATGTACCTATTGCAACGGTAATTATTAATGTCACACACACCGTAACTAACGTGATCACACACACCGTGATCATTAGGAAGGACACACACCGTCCAATAAGAATGAATTAAACATTTCAATTTAAACAATCAATTTAAAGGTTTAGCACACGAGGGAACTCACCTGAATTGCCAAGCCACCTAGCTCACTTTCCAACTATGAATACACCAACCGATCACCTGATTTAGATCAATTAACTACAAGTTAACGACCCAAATATACTTCCACACATCCTACCTATAAACCCCTTAGGCTAGGACACCACATAACCCACTTAATTGACCTTTAAGCAAAAACTCTAAAAAAGATGAAATAGTGAGTTGCGCGTCTTGCCGCGCAACTTGAAGCCGCGGGCTAAGTCATGGGACTCACTATTTGACCTGCACAAAATCTGCTCGAACACAAAAACACCAAAACACAATTTCATCACATTTCCAGCCATAAGACAGGCGCAAAACTTGTCAAAACTCATACCAAAACCCTTCCCAACAACAATTAAACCATTTAATCCAATAAACCCATTGATTAATGGATTTTCCTACACATTGAAAAACCTTGCTCAACAATGGAGGTTTTTCATTGATTCAAATCCTTCAGAATGAAATAAGGATCCCAATACTTGAAGAATACTTCAATACTCAAACCAATAACCCAACAAACACTGATTTGAGGGTTTAATCAACATATCACCAACTAAACCATAAAACCCCATGGATTTACATCTCCCAAAAAGACCCAACTAAGCAAGAAGATGAAGAGGAAGAACTTTCATACCTGAATTTGATTGTTGCACCTTGATTCTCCAAGGTTTCTTCTCTTCTCTTCTCCTTTCACCAAAAATCGCACCAAGCAAAACACACACACACACTAATCAGGCGTAGTCTCCAAGAAATGAGGGTTTTCTCCCTTTTTATTTGATCATCTATCCCCAAATGACAGCCTTAGTCCCTGAACTTTAGGAAGTTAAACTCCATCCAACCAAACTAAGTTATTCCTACAAAATTGGTTCCGGGTTATTACATCTCACCCCCCTTAAAAAAATTCCGTCGCCGGAATTCCTCAATCGAAGAGCTGAAGATACTTCTTCCTCATTTCAAATTCCGGCTCCCATGTCGCATCTTGCTCCTTATGGAACCTCCAATGCACCTTCACATGCATAATCTCCTTGTTCCTCAGCTTCTTAATCTTGCGATCCACAATCGCCTCGGGTTCTTCCACATACTCCAACTTTTCATCAACTTGGATGTCATCTAGCGGTACTGACACACCTGTGTCCTCTAAACACTTACGCAAATTAGACACGTGAAACGTGCTATGAATACCACGAAGTTTATCCGAAAGATCCAACTTGTACGCCACGGCACGCATACGTGCCTTTATAACAAACGGCCCTATATACCGAGGACTCAACTTTCCTCTCTTCCAAAAAACGTACCAGTCCTTTCCAAGGTGATATCTTCAACATAACGTTGTCATTTACTTGAAACTCAATCGGTTTCCTCCTCTTGTCCGCCTACGTTTTCTGTCGGCTTTGAGCCACTTTCAACTTCTCACGAATCTGTCTAATCTTATTTGCAGTGATCTGAACAATTTCCGGGCTGGCTAACTAGTTTTCCCCCACTTCATTCCAACACGAAAATGTTCTACACTTGCATCCATACAACGCGTCATATGGTGCCGCTTGAATACTCGCATGATAACTATTATTGTACGAGAACTCAATCAATGGCAAATGCGTCTCCCAAGACCCATGAAGTCAATCACACATGCTCTAAGCATATCCTCCAAAGTCTGGATCGTCCTCTCACTCTGTCCATCCGTCTGTGGATGATAAGCAGTGCTCAATTTCAACTCTGTTCCCAATTCTTGTTGAAAGCTTTCCCAAAATGCCAACGTAAAACGGCTATCCCGATCCGAAAGTATAGACGATGGCACGCCATGTCTAGTCACGATCTCATTGATATACAACCTTGCTAGCTTCTCCATTGGGTACGTCTCCTTATATGGTAAGAAATGGGCCGACTTGGTGAGACGCTCCACTATCACCCAAATCGCATCGTACCCTTTTGGAGTTCTCGGCAACTTTGCAACGAAGTCCATCGTTATGTGGTCCCACTTCCACACCGGAATATCTAAAGGTTGAAGTTTCCCATACGGCCTTTGGTGTTCCGCCTTGAGTTGCAAACACGTCAAGCATCTCTCCACATAATAAGCTATGTCCTTCTTCATCCCCGACCACCAATAGTACTGTCGTAAATCTCGATACATCTTATTTGTACCCGGATGTACCGAATATCTCGACTTATGAGCTTTTTCCAATACCTTCTCACGCAATCCACCAAGTTTAGGAACCCAAACACGGTCACTCAAACATTTTACACTTTTACTATCGCGCACCAACATTGAAACATTTCCCGCAATCCTTTCACTCTTTAGATTTTCTTCTAAGAGTGCTTCATCTTGAACTTTCTTAATCTCCTCCAAGATAGTAGGCGATACTTCAATTCTAAAAACCACTATCTTGGTCGGCTGCCCTCTATCCTTCCGACTTAGCGCATCGGCTAAAACATTCGCTTTCCCCAGATGGTACAAGATTTCACAATCATAATCATTCAACAACTCGACCCACCTTCTTTGCCTCATATTCAACTCCTTTTGATCAAACAAGTGCTTGAGACTTTATGATCGGTATAAATTTGGCACTTCACCCCATAGAGATAATGCCGCCAAATCTTAAGTGCGAAAACTACCGCCACTAACTCCATATCGTGAGTAGGGTAGTTCTCTCATGATCCTTCAACTGCCTCGAAGCATATGCAATCACCTTCCCGTGTTGCATGAGCACACAACCCAATCCCAACTTGGATGCATCACTATATATCACGAACCCTTCTGTTCCATCCGGTAGTGACAAAACTGGCGCACTACTCAACTTCTGTTTCAACAAGCTAAATGCCGACTCTTGAGCTTCGATCCACACAGACTTGACGTTTTCTTAGTCAAAGAGGTTAACGGTGTAGCTACACCCAAAAAGTCTTGAATGAACTTTCGGTAGTACCCAGCTAGTCTTAAGAAACTTCTCACTTCTGACGGTGTCCTCGGTGGCTCCCAACTCCTGATAGCCTCTATATTTGTCGGGTCCACCTTGATTCCGCCTTCGGACACTATGTGTTCTAGAAACTTCACTTCTCGCAACCAAAACTCACACTTCGAAAACTTAGCATAAAGCTTCTCGTGCTTTAGCAATTCTAACACAAGACGAAGATGTTCTTCATGCTCACTTTCCGTCCGAGAGTAGATCAGAATATCGTCAATGAAGACGATCTCACACTTGTCTAACAAAGAACCACACACTCGGTTCATCAAATCCATAAACGCCGCTGGAGCATTATTTAAGCCAAAAGGCATAACTAAAAACTCGTAATGACCATACCTCGTTCGGAAAGCCGTTTTAGACACATCCTCCTCCCTCACTTTCAACTAATGATAACCGGACCGCAAGTCTATCTTCGAAAGTAACTTGCTCGTTGAAGTTGATCAAACAGATCATCTATCCTAGGCAACAGATACTTATTCTTGATCGTTACTTTGTTCAACTCACGGTAGTCTATACACATCCTCATTGACCCTTCTTTCTTCTTAACGAACAACACCGGCGCTCCCCACAGTGACATACTAGGACGCACAAAACCCTTATCAAGAAACTCTTGAAGTTGCGTCATCGTCTCCTTCATTTATGTCGGCGCTAATCGATAAGGTGCAGTGGGCTATTGGTGCGGCCCCGGGTACCAAATTGATTCTAAATTCCACTTGATGATCCGGAGGTAGTCCGACAAGATCATCGGGAAATACCTCGGGATATTCTTTCACTATCGGTACTTAATCCACACTTATCTTCTCTCTCTCGACATCAATCACATATGCCATAAACCCACAACATCCCTTGGCTAAGCATTGTTTGGCCTTTAACATGGATATTATATAAGACTTCCTCTCACTTCGATCGCCATAGATCACCACCTCCTTTCCTCCCGGCAAGGTGATTCGGATCAATTTCTTCTTACACATAGTATACGCATTGTTGCTAGCCGACCAATCCATTCCCACAATCACATCAAACTCACGCATCGTCATCGGGTATAATAACATCGGAATAAGACAACCATCTATATAAATGCTACAATTTTCTAGAACTTCCCTGACCACGACTCGCCCATCATCGGCGATTTCTACCTCAAACCCATGATCCAACCTCTTGGGTTTGGCATTCAAGAGCCCCACGAAAGCAGTTGATATAAAAGAACGGATCGCACCCGAATCAAACAATACCTTGGCATGCAAAAAATTAATAATAAAAGTACCTGTGACCACATCGAGCGCCTCCTCCGCTTCATTAGTCGTCATATGAAAATCCCGCACTTGAGCTCGAGGAGCTTCCACCTTCTTTTCCGCTCCACCACCACGTCCTCCACTGAAGTTGCTCACCACACCCTTCTTAGGGTAATCCATCCTCAAATGCTCAGAAGATCCACATTGATAACGTGCTCTAGAGTTGGGACACTCTCTTACCATGTGCCCCATTTTCCCACACTTGAAACACCCTTTTGACTCCATAGCACAATCTCCTCGATGCACTCGATTACATTTCCCACACGGTTTCTCCACAAACTTTTGACTCCCACGATTATCATACTTAGAGAACTTAGCTTTCTTGGATTCATTTGGTGCTCCATCCCACTTCCTCTTCTCGGTACCCTTTTCCATCATTTGGCGGTTCTTTTCCTTCTCGTTCATCTCGGCCGCATCAACCGCCATTTGGAAGGTTGATATGTCCATTGTCATCACCAACTCCCTTATGGAAGCTTTCAAACCCCACACATAACGATCCATCATTATTTCCTCGGTTGGACATACGCCTCGGCAAAACGGGATTTCTCCAAAAACGTCGCGGAGTATTCTAGGACAGTCATATCACCTTCCTCTAGATGCAAGAACTCTTCCTCAAGTTGCCTTCTTGCGGTGTTAGAACAATAATTGTTCTTAAACAAGCCCACAAATTTCTCCAATGAGGTCTTCTTAGCCGCTCCCGGACCAATCTTTCCACTTTCCAAATCCCACCAACAACGAGCTTCCGCCTTAAGCATAGTGGTGGCATGCAACACCTAGTCCTTTTCCGCACTTCCACTGGTATCAAACACCACTTCCATTTCCCTAATCCATTGCAATGCCAAAACCGGGTTACGCTCTCCCGTGTAGGTAGAAGGCTTGCAAATTAGGAACGTCTTGTAGTGGCAACCTTTTGATTCCTTACTCTCCACTTCGGGGGTAGTCTTTTGGGATAAGTGACTACGGATTCCTTCTCCCTTAGACCCCTCCACATCATCATCCTCACAAGGAATAGTCGCACTTGAAGAATGTTGTTTACCCGCCAAAGCTTGAATTGCCGCCTCAAGCTTCCCCATTCCCGCATTGAAGTCATCCATGGTCACAAACCCTCGCTCTTGGGTTCGACCTCCCCTTTTTCCGTGTCTCCTACCACGCACACTCACAGCACACTCTTTTGAATCGATTCCGCCGTCTCATTCAACGGCTCGGTAACCACTCCACGACCACGAGTACGGATCATACCTCGGCCTCAAGTAAGACCCTCAAGGGCTCCCACAGATGTTGCACCTCTTCGGGTTCCACGACCTCATCCTCTACCCCTTCCTCGGGTAGAAGCAGCTATAACGGTTTCAACTTGATCGGGTTGAGCATCTCCAATCGGAAGGTCTCCTTCTGCTGGTGTTATTGATGCCGACCTCACAAAACCTCGAGTCATACTTCTTGGCACTGAAACGAACATAACATAAGACAATAAGTTAGATCACAATAGGTATTCAAGCACCTTCTTGTACCTGTAAATTCATAATGACATTGGGCAGATGTGATTCCGAATTTACCTTACTACCCATTCCTACTTAATCTCAGTCCCACTTATCCCTTAGTCTAAGTCTAGATGCTCCTCGAATACCTAATTCTATTAAACTAGGGCTCTGATACCACTTGTAACAACCACGATTCTAAAAAAAGGTATACCATACTATTGCTTTAAAAACAAAGTCGTAACTGAACATAAATGGTCCCAAAGTATACTTTATCTCAAATGTTTGCAGCGGAAAATAAAACTAGCTACTGAGGTTATTACAATCATCTACTATCTAGGCTACTATCTCAACGCATAGTGCCTCACTTCTATTACCCGGGTTCACAGCTTTCCCTTGCCCTTATAAGAGGAAAACGGTTAGTCATTAATATTAACTCACATTTATCCACACACTTATGTACCTGTTGCAACGATAATTATTAATGTCACACACACCATAACTAACGTGATCACACACACTGTGATCATTAGGAAGGACACATCGTCCAATTAGAATGAATTAAACATTTCAATTTAAACATTCAATTTAAAGGTTTAGCACACGAGGGAACTCAACTGAATTGCCAAGCCACCTAGCTCACTTTCCAACTATAAATACACCAATCGAACATCTGATTTAGATCAATTAACTACAAGTTAATGACCCAAATATACCTCCACAATTCCTACCTATAAACCCCTTAGGCTAGGACACCACATAACCCACTTAATTGACTTTTAAGCAAAAACACTTAAAAAGCTGAAACGGTGAGTTGCACGGCTTGCCGCGCGACTTGAAGCTGCGGTCCAGGTCGCAGGACTCACTGTTTGACCTGCACAAAATCTGCTCAAACACAAAAACCCCAAAACACCATTTCATCACATTTCCAGCCATAAGACAGGCGCAAAACTTGTCTAAACTCATACCAAAACCCTTCCCAACCACAATTAAACCATTAAATCCAATAAACCCATTGATTCATGGATTTTCCTACTCATTTAAGAACCTTGCTCAACAATGAAGGTTTTTCATTGATTCAAATCCTTTAGAATGAAATAAGGATCCCAATACTTGAAGAATACTTCAATACTCAAACTAATAACCCAACAAACACTGATTTGAGGGTTTAATCTACATATCAACAACTAAACCATAAAACCCCATGAATTTACATCCCCCAAAAGACCCAACTAAGCAAGAAGATGAAGAAGAAGAACTTTCATACCTGAAACTGATTGTTGCACCTTGATTCTCCAAGGTTTCTTCTCTTCTCTTCTTCTTTCACCAAAAATCGCACCAAGCAAAACAGAAACACACTAATCAGCCGTATTCTCCAAGAAATGAGGGTTTTCTCCCTTTTTATTTGATTATCTATCCCCAAATGACAACCTTAGTCCCTGAACTTTAGGAAGCTAGACTCCATCCTACCAAACTAAGTTATTCCTACAAAATTGGTTTCGGGTTATTACAACATTTATAATACACACGTTCATATATATATATATATATATATATATGAATACCACACCACCATTGTCGACAACTTTCTTCAGCCATCCATCGGGCAGCTTCCTTCGGCAATGAATCGGAACACAACCACTGTGGTTCAAAACTAGAAAAAAAAGCAGAAACGAAAGGAAATTGTAACTAAGATTCAAAACCAGAAAGGAAATCGAAACTCTGAAACAAAATTGAAACGAAACGCAGAAGTCGAAACACGTATTCACAAGATTTGGTGGTGCTCTGGGAAGACGAAATTCATGAAGACGGAGTTCTGGGTTGGGACGATAACATGATACTGAGATGGAGGGGTCTTTGGCGATGTTCATAGATGTGGAAGGGGTGGGGGAGGCCAATAATGAAGAGTGAGGGATAATCACACACGGTGGCCGACGTTGTTTCGACTTCATCTTTTAACATGAGTTTAAATTTTGGGTTTGAATCTTGTTTCGTTTTTTATTCTAGTTATGAATATGAGTTTCAATTTCAGTCTAGTTGTGAATATGGGTTTCAATTTCGGTTCTAGTTGTGAATTTAGGTTTCAATTTGGGTTAAGTTTTGAACTTGTGTTACGATTTGATTCTCGATTTTAACATGGGCCACGAATTCGTTTCTGTTTTGAACCTAAGTTTTGATTATATGAATTTGTTTATGATTTAGGGTTTGTTTTTTGAATTCGATTTTGGTTTTTGATCTAGATAAAAAAGTATGGAGAATTAAGAAATCTACTAGTTGTTCCTTAGATCAAATAAAATCCTCTATTTCTTGTAACTCAACTATTCACAAAAATAATTTTACTACCAATGTCAATAATGATGTAAACAATTTTCATATGAACGATTCTTTCCCTATCAAAGTTTACTCATTTCGTCAACTAATTGACTTGGCAAGTGATAAACTGTGTTGTGTTACATGTCGTAGGAATGATTTTATATCTGCTAAAATAAGCTAACATGATACTTCTTGGTTTGGTACTTATCATGTTTATAATTCACGTGCTAACCGGAAAGGACCCATTGGCAAATGGGTAGCTAAAAAGAAGTAACATGTTTATTGCAGGCGAGCCGCCATAAATGGACATTAGACTCAAGCTGTTCTAGACATATGACGGGCTCCAGAGAATTGTTAAGTAATTTTAAACAAAGATATAGTGTAAGTTTTCGATTCGGAAATATTGAGTCCGCTCCTATTTTTGGACAAGGAGATATTGTGCATGAGAACCTCACCATCAAAAAGGTTTCTTATGTAGAGGGACTAAGCCATAATCTATTCAGTATAGGACAACTCTGCGAAAAAGATCTTGAAGTGACTTTTAAGAAGACCAAATGCAGTTTTCGGATAGATGAAGATAAAGAACTTTTGACCGTAATAAGAAAGTCGAACCTATAAACAATTTACCTGTCGAACTTGAAGCCTGCATCTGATGTGTGTTTGATGTCCAAAGCATCAGCAAAACAGAATTTGTTATTGCATCGTCGACTTTCACATCTCAATTATATGTACTTGAATAAAATTGTGTCTGGTAAATTGGCTAAAGGAATACCAGATATGGAGTTTCAGAAAGATCAAGTTTGTACTGGGTGCGAACTCAGGAAGATGAAGAGAGCATCATACAAGAGCAAAACCGAGTTTGATACTGATCATCCTCTTTCTCTACTTCGCATAGATTTATACGGTCCAATGAGAGTTCAGAGTAAAGGCGGTAAGAAATATCTCTTAGTGGTTGTCGATGACTTCTCAAGGTATACATGGGTGATGTCTAAGAACCAAGGATGAAGCATCAGAAGTCCTTATCTAATTGTTGAAAACGATTAAAGTTAAACGGGAATTAACAATTCAGACTATCAGAACAGATAATAGCACAGAATTGAAAAACCAAGTCCTCAGTTCATAATTGGTTTCTGTCAGCATCACACAAACATTCTTAACTGCCCTGACACCTTAACAGAATGGGGTAGTAGAACGCTGTAACAGAACTCTTGTTGAAGCTGCACGGATAATGCTTGCTTTCTTTGGACTTCCGTTAAGTTTCTAGGCTGATGGTGTGGATACTACCTGTTTTACCAAGAACCGATCAAGTGTCACTAAGAAGTTTGGTAAAACTCCATATGAACTCATAAATAGACGGGTATCTAACATCAATTTTTTTTAGTGTTTGGATGTACATGCTTTGTGCTAAGTTATCGTGAAGATAGAGGAAAGTTGAATCCTTAAGCAGACGAAGCTATAATTCTGGGATATGTGTCACACCCCGCTAAAGCGGAAACACAGGGAGTGATAGTTCAAGATTTCATAGCGATAGGGCGATAACAACACCAATTGTCCAATCAAATACATAACAAAATAAGACTGAACATTACATCATACAAGTTCAAGTTTTAACAAAATAAAAGAAATAAGATGTTCTACAAAACGATTTCAAATTTAAATGTGGTTGATGTTGATGCACCCCAAACACAAGCATTTTCACTTACCCTTTCTTACCCCTGAAAAGCATGAATAAAACAAGGTCAACCACAAAGAGTTGGTGAGTTCACAGGTTTTCAATATTATAAACATCTTTTGCATAAATGAATATTGAGCAAAATAACTTTTATGGCACTTGATAACTTTTCATCTTAAAACATTCAAGGCATTTTTGTACCCTAATTAATAGTAAGTAACGAGCCACCACTAAACCTTCGACCACAAAAATATTTTTAGTTCTACCTCAGCGGTGGACCTAAAGTCCACATGTATAGAACCTTTCTACCTCAACGGTGGACCTAAAGTCCACATGTGTAGAATCTTCCTTTTAAGTATAGTGCACCCCTACCTGTAGTTTTCAGGTGGGATTGCTATCCACACCCCTACTTGTCGGTTTTTAGGTGGGATTGTCCGTTCAAATAGCGCTATCCACATATACCCTCACTTGAGTTAATAGTAGTGTACAAACTTTTATGGAACATTTTACTCAAAACAATCTATTAGTATACATGCCTTAGTGCCCAAAACAACAATTTCAAATGTTTCACATTCGGTAATGCAAATAGCTCAAATATTACATTTAATCATGTTTTTCACCCCAAAACGTATAAAATACTTTAAAAATGGGGCTGTGAATACTCACCTTATAGCAAAAGCTCCAATTAACAAAACACGATCCGCACCTACTCGTCGGCCTAACGTTTCCCTAACAAAGAGAAATACCCAAACCGGTCACTTATGTGTCTAAAAAGTTACTTATGGGGGTGAATACGTCTTATGTCTATAGATGTCCATAGTTGTCCAACTTGGTTAAGCATTTTCTCCGTCATATATATAATGCACTTATGCCCTTTTTATTAGTTCAAACCCTTGATTTTTACCATCTATACATATATTTGTGCCAATAATGGTCTTTAAATGATTTAAGTTTAAGAACCCAAACTTTCCAGAATTTCATATTCTGGCGGAAACTTTAGGGTATAAAGAGGATCAAAATAAACTACTTTATAGAATGACAAAATCCCTATTGTTTTTATATGTGGTACCTTATTGAGTTAAGGTCATTGTGACCAAATTTCAAGCTTTAAGGAGTTGTAAAAAAAGGTCAAATAATTTATGCAATACAATGTGTCACAACCGGTATGGCAGATTCCACCATGTTAGTAGAACACTCATTTGAGGAGTTCTACTAAGTGTTTTCCAGAATTTCCAGTTGGATTGAAATCATAACTCATAAAGGAAACTTTTAAGATAAGAATCACGCATTTTGAATGAGTTAAGAGGAAGATATGGCACCTCAAACTTGCATGCACACATCTGTCATTAGTTGAAAGATTGCACACCTAACTTTAATAAATTGGTTAATGCCTCAAAACTTCATACTTTTAAATTAAACCGGATTCAAATAAACCCTAACCGATAAAAGAAAACTCCAGAAGAATAATTATGCACTATGGACAAATATTCAAAGAGATATTAACATGCAAAATAGGGTTTACCTACTGGTGGTTTCACAGATTGCACACCTAAAATATTTTAGGGTTTTGGAGGGTCAAAACTCCATATTTTTAAGTGATTCCACTTGAAAACTGAAGATAACTCATAAAACTAACTCTCAAAGGAAGAATCATCCTTTTTCATTGAGTTTTGAAAGAGATATGGCCATTTGAACATGCACACAAATCTGTCAGCTTTGGACAGATTGCACACTCATTTTGTTTTGAAGAGTTGAAACCCCAAATAACCACATATTTGAGTGAAACCAGTGACATTTGAAAGATAACTCAGTAAATTAAATTCCAGAAGAAAAATCAAGTAATTTGGATGATTATTCAAAGAGTTATGGTCGTTCAAAGTAGGGTTTGCCTACTGTTGAACTTCCAGATGCACATGCATCTTGATATGAGCATTTGAGGGGTCAAAACTCAATGTTTTTGAGTGACCCCACTTGGATTAGAACCCCAACTCCCTAAATAAACTTGTATAAAGACGATTCATGATTTTTGAACATATTATTTGCAAGAAATGGACGATTTTTGCACATGCAATAAATTTGTCAGCACAAAAAATCACCATTGTTGTTCAAAAACACATAAAATCATGATTTTTACCCATTTTCTTGAGTTTTATTGCTTGGGTCACTGATTACCACCATTATGTAAACATTTTTATACGTTTTTGGTGTGTAATCTTTCCATAAACTCAGAAAATTCAGAGGTTTAGAAGAAGAATGCTTAAAATGCAAGAAAAGTGAGTTTTTCACTCAAAAATGGTAAGAAAATGAGGGTAAAGTTGTTACCTTGTTTGGATGATGATTAGAGCTTCTAAATCCTTGTATGAACTTGGTCGTGATGATGATTTAAAATGAGAAATGGCTGGAGTTTTTGTTTTAAAGAGGAAGAGAGGGAAAAAATGAAAGTGTCCCTTCACTTTTAGAGAGAGAGAGAGACGAGGATTTTGGAAAAAAAATAGTTTATACATGGGGGAAGAGAGGGGACACCGGCCATGGGGGCCCACACCTCTCAAAATATATATTTAAAAAAAAAAAACAAACCCAGGCCCAATTAAGAATAAAATGTCATTTTTCTCAAATTTTGGCCTTTTTTCCTCAAAATGTAAGTCAATAGTTATTAAATTCTATAAAAATAGAAATTTTAAATTTGAAACATTAAAACTATATATTTTATATAAATTGGGTATAAATTAGAGCATTTGAAACTATATAGGACGTTTCAGATAGTTACAGGTCGGAACCGGGCTTTTTAAGCAACTACCGGAATCTCTAGAAATTCTTCGGTCAATCTAATCTAACTAACCCTTATTCTTATAATTTAACTCTAATAATCAGTAATAAACTTAATAAAAACTAACCTGGAAGCTCAAATTTGTCACAGTCTCCCCCCGTTAGACAAATTTCGTCCCAAAATTTAAGAAATAGCTTTATCCGGGGCGTTCTCGAACAGGCGAGGATACTTATGCTTCATCAAATCTTCTCGTCCCAGGGGTCGAACTAATGCTTCATCTGCCAGGCATTTCTTCAAGTTTGACACATGGCATGTGTCGCGGATGGCGCTTAAATTCTGTGGCAACTTTAGTTTGTATGCTACCGGTCCAATTATTTCGGTTATTTCAAATGGACTAACGTATCTGGGACCCAGCTTGCCTCTCTTCCTGAAGCGTACTAGTCCCTTCCATGGTGATACTTTCAGAAGCACTTTATCACCTACATGGAATTCTAACGTCTTTCTCCGATTATCTGCGTAACTCTTCTGACGATCTCTTTCTGTCTTGAATCTTTCTTTGATGATTGAGATTTTGTAATTGGTCTCCTGAATAATATCGGGCGTGGTCAGCTGTCTATCTCGGATTTTTAACCAACTAATTGGCGATATACATTTTCTTCCGTATAGGGCTTCATATGGCGCGCACTGGATGCTGGTGTGATAGTTGTTGTTATATGAGAATTCAACAAGCGGTAGGTGGGTATCCCAACTCCCACCATAATCTATTGCGCATGCACGCAGCATATCCTCTATCGTTTGTACAGTTCTTTCCGATTATCCATCTGTTTGAGGATGATAGGCAGTGCTATAGTCCAAACGTGTACCCATGCCTTTTGAAGAGACTGCCAAAATCGTGACGTAAAATGTGTGTCTCTGTCTGAAATAATGGAAATAGGCACACCGTGACGTTTAACTATTTCATTGCTGTAAATTTTCGCACGTTTCTCCATACTGAAATCTTCACGAATGGGAATGAAATGAGCTGATTTTGTAAGTCGATCAACTATAACCCATATAGAATCGTGTCCCTCCCAGTTCTGGGTAGTTTGGTTACAAAATCCATGGTTATTTGCTCCCATTTCCATTGGGGAATTTCGGGTTGTTGAAGTAGACCGGATGGTTTCTGATGTTCGGCCTTGACTTGAGCACAAGTTAAGCACTTGATTACATACTCCGCAATATCTTTCCTCATTCCTTGCCACCAATAGTATTGCTTCAGATCCCTATACATCTTATCCGGTCCTGGGTGAATCGAATATCTGGATCGATGGGCTTCATCCAAGATGGTTGATCGTAGATTACCAACCTTTGGTACCCATACTTTATTCTTAAAATAATGCACTCCATCTGATTGTAATTCAAATTCTTTTTCTAAGTGGTGCAAGGTCTCATTCTTCAATTTCGCATTTTTTAAAGCTTCTTTTTGTGCTTCAAGAATTTGAGTCTTTAAACTCGTTTGAACCATCATTCCCATAGCTCATGCTCTCGTCGGCTTCACTCTTTCCTTTCTGATTAAAGCGTCAGCTACTATGTTAGCCTTGCCCCGATGGTACTTTATCCTACAATCGTAGTCACTAAGTAGCTCGACCCATCTTCTTTGCCTCATATTGAGCATTTTTTGGTCAAGAATGTGCTGAAGGCTTTTATGATCAGTGAAAATGGTGCACTTAGTGCCGTAGAGATAGTGTCTCCAGATTTTGAGTGTGAACACCACCGCCCGTAACTCCAAGTCATGGGTGGTGTAATTCTTCTCATGAATCTTTAAATGCCTCGATGCGTATGCGATATATTTGTCTTTTTGCATTAGCACGCATCCCATTCCTTGATGTGAAGTATCACAGTAGACTACGAAGTTATCCACTCCTTCAGGTTGAGCCAGAATCGGCGCGTTGCATAACTTGTGTTTGAGTGTTTGAAATGCTTCCTCTTGTTTCTCTCCGCAAATAAACTTTTTATCTTTTTGGGTTAGAGTTGTTAGTGGTTGTGCGATCTTGGAGAAATTTTCGATAAATCGCCGATAATAGCCTGCCAACCCAAGAAATTGACGGATCTCAGTTAGTGTCTTCGGGGCATCCCATTTCTTAGTGGCCTCGATTTTAGCTAAATCAACATGAATCTCCTTTTCATTTACTACGTGGCCTAGAAAGTGTACTTCTCGGATCCAGAATTCGTATTCGGAGAACTTGGCGTACAACTTTTCATCCTTGAGAATTCCAGTATCAACCTCAGATGTTGTTCATGTTCTTTCTTATCACGAGAATAAATGAGTATGTCATCTATAAACACGATCACAAACTTGTCTAGGTATGGTCGACATACTCTATTCATCAAATCCATGAAAACTGCTGGTGCGTTTGTTAGACCAAAAGGCATAACTAGAAACATGTAATGACCGTATCGAGTCCTAAACGTTGTCTTAGGAATATCTTCTTCACGAACTCTCATCTGATGATATCCCGATCGAAGATCGATCTTTGAGAAATACGTAGCACCTTGAAGTTGATCGAATAAGTCATCTATTCGAGGAAGGGGGTATCGGTTCTTGATAGTTAACTTATTGAGTTTCCTAAAATTAATACACATTCGGAAGGATCCATCCTTCTTTTTAAAAAACAAAACTGGACATCCCCAAGGTGAAGAGCTGGGTATGATGAATTCGTTATTGAGTAACTCCTGAAGTTGTTCTGACAGTTCCTGCATTTATGATGGTGCTAACCTGTATGGTGATTTTGCCACGGGCGCATCTCCAGGAATTAAATCGATGTGAAACTCAACTTGTCTTGGCGGGGTATTCCAGGCAATTCGTCTGGGAATTCTTCGGGAAAATCCCAAACTATAGGGATATCTTGAATACGTTTCTCTTCGACCTTCTTATCCATAACATGAGCTAAAAATGCAGTACAATCCTTTCTCAATTATTTTCGCATCTTCATACATGTCACCATTTTAATACTCCTCCTGGGTTTCTCTCCGTGTACTTCGAGTACTCGTCCGTCGAATAGTGGAACTCGAACGATCTTCTCGGAACAGCATATTTCAGCTCGGTTCTTGGACAACCAATCCATGCCCACAATTATGTCAAAGCTTCCTAACATCATTGGGATTATGTCTATGCTAAAGTTCCTCCATCTTTCTCTTACCTTAAGCTTTATCTCTTGCAAATATCCCCGAACGATTAGCATTGTTGGTGAGCCTGGTTGCCAAATTCACCGCATTATGAAGGGTTTTTTTGGGTTTGCCGAAGTAACCTTCCCACGTATTTCAGGAGATAAACCCCAGACGTACCTGTCGACTCGATTTTCATCAGGCGTCACCAAATGTGGTACATCTTTGCCAGCTTATGGAAACGGGCAGTGTTAGAGTCTATGTTATTTACCTGCATTTCATGTTTCCATAGCTCCGCTTTCCAACTTCTGGATTTTGCTCCTTGGCAGTATTCCTCTTTGAGCACCTTTTTGAATTCCTCCCAAGTAAGATTGTTGGCTGCTTTTCGGCCTCGGGTTTTTACTTAGGTGTTCCACCAGGTCAATGCTCGTCCTTGTAGGTGACATGCGGCAAACTCCACTTTATTTCCTTCAGTGCACTTGTTGATGTGGAGAATGGACTCCATATTCTTAATCTATCTCAGTAATCCAACAGCTCCCTTCGTTCCATGGAATTCCTTCGGGTTGTAGGTCCTAAAAGCTTTGTATGTGCATTCCCTATCTCCACTTGCTCTAGATCCTCATTTGTTTCCCGAATTAGCATTTAGACCGCTGCCACTTGACTAACGATGTTCGGAAGTGCCGCGATGAGTTGCTCAGGCACAAGTGCCGTGATCCCGGAGTTTTCTCTCATTGAGGGCATTGTCTTTAGGCATAGGTTCATATTGAGGTTGGGTCATATTGCTATTACTATTTTTGCGCTAAGTCTACTTAACTAAGTTATGCATTTAAAACATTCGATTCATCAAATATTAGGTTTAAAATCACATAACTTCAATATCCAACAAAAATAATTCTCAAAAGACATCAAATATCTTAGAGTTCTAAATAGTGAGCTACATGCCACTAAAATAAGTTCCCAAGTTTAACCAACAAAGTAATCAAAAAGTTCTCTACTAGGTTGACTAGTCACATAGCCTAAGGAGTCATCAGAGTACTTAGTAGGGGTGGATGAGTGAGACGTATCGAACTGCGATAGTAACATATTTAATTACTAAATGTACTTTAGTAAATAACAATTTATAATATGCTTATGCAAACTCACACTTTTGAACATGCTATTCATTTGGGCAAGAAGTTCCCAATATAAATGTTTCAATATGCTAAGTCGACACTTATTCCAATTATACTAGTACTAAGCTTTTAAAATTTTAATTAGTTTTCGAAAATAGTTTTCGAAAAGTTTTGGTTATAGTATTTGGTTTTTATAGAAAAACAGGTGTTCTCTATAACCTATAGCTCTGATACCAAGTCTGTCACACCCCGCTAAAGCGGAAACACAGGGAGTGATAATATGCAAAGGACAAAAGTGCGTACTGAGTTATTAACAAAAGAACACAAGTACTAATTGGGAGCATTAATGTGAAGTTTGATGAGCTAGGAGACATGGTGAAAGCACCTCCTGTAACTGGAGTTTTGGGGAGATATACACTTCATTCGTTTCAGAATAACACCAGTTCAACTAAACCTGAAGAACCTACAGTAATACATGCTTATATTTCTGGACCTACTGCTATTTCTTCTAAAGCAGTACCAATACAGTCTTCTGCTAAATAATCACCAATAGTACAAATTTCAAGTGATGACAGTGTAACTCAGACGCCTTTGACAATACCTGAGAGTACACTTGAATCTGTACATGAGCCAATTCAGACATCAGCTACACCTGAATCAGTACCAACACAGACTTCTCATACCAAAACTCCTGGTACAGTTCAAAATTCAGAATCAATTCAGAATCAACCTCTTAGAGAATATGTGGATGTTGATTATAGTGAATCAACATATAATCCACTTTTACACAACAATAAGTGGACAAGGGATCAGCCAATTCATCAGATAATTGGTGATCCTAATGCATCAGTAAGGATCAAGTCAACGTCTGCAAACGAAAGTTTATATGCTTCATTTCTAAGAAAGATTGAACTAAGGAAGATATACAAAGCGATGGTTGATTCAGACTGGATAACGGCTACGCAAGAGGAACTGAATCAGTTTGAGCCATTAAAGGTCTAGAAACTGGTTCCATGCCTGAAGAACAAAACAATTATTGGTACTAAATGGGTTTTCAAGAATAAAATAGATGAAGACGGTATCGTGGTACGAAATAAAGCTCGATTGGTCCCAAAATGCTACAATCAACAAGAAGGCATCGACTACGATGAAATGTTCGCACTAGTTGCTCGCACAGATGCTATTAGATGGATGTGAACACATCGTTTCTATACAGTAAATTGAATGAAGAGGTGTATGTTTCACAACTGGATGGATTGTTAATCCAGCTAAATCAAGTCATGTCTATATCCTTGACTGAGCTTTATATGGACTGAAACAAGAACCGAGAACCTGGTATGATCATTTAATCGTATTTCTTATGCAATCAGGTTTCTCGAAAGGTAAAGTAGATACCACTCTCTTTATTAAAAGAGAAGGTGAGGACATAATTTTGATACAAGTATATGTCACGAAATTATATTTGGGTCTACTAACCCAAAAAAAACTGTTCTAATTTTTCCGATTTGATGGTCTCCGAGTTCAACATGAGCATGATGGGGGAGATGAACCATTTTCTGGGTCTGCAAGTAAAATAGTTTTCCATTGGTATTTTTATTAACTAGTCAAAATATATTTCTAATATTTTGAAAAAGTTTAAAATGAAAAATTGTTCATCTCTAAACACACCCATGGCTATAAGCCACAAGCTCAATGTCGATCCTGATGGAAAGGCAGTTGATCAAAAACATATCGCGGGATGATTGGTTCATTAATGTATCTGACTTCAAGTAGACCTGATATAATGTTTTCAACATTTATATGTGCCAGATATCAGTCTAATCCAAAAGAAACTCATTTGAGTGTTGTTAAACGAATTTTTTGTTATCTTAAGGGCTCAATGGATCTAGGACTCTGGTATCCAAAGAATTTTAGTTTTGATCTAACGACTTATTCAGATGCAGATCATGTAGGGTGTATGCTAGATAGAAAGAGTACATCGGGACATGTACAATTTCTTGGAGACAAACTAGTTAGTTGGGCGTCCAAGAAGAAGAATTGTGTTTCTAATTCAACAGCTGAAGCTGAGTATGTGGCTGCTGCTAGCTGCTACTCATAAATAATATGGATGCACACACAGTTGAAAGACTATGGCTTCTTGTTCAACAAAATCCCGATCTACTACGATTCGAAGAGCGTAATAGCAATTTCATGCAATGCAGTCCAGCACACCAAAACAAAGCATATTGATATCAGATACCATTAAATAAAAGGCCAAGTTATGCGAGGTACGATTGAACTTAATTTCGTTAGTAAAGATACAGTTAGCTGACTTATTTACCAAGGCTCTTGATGAAAAACGTTTTCACATCTTGGTATCTAAGTTAGGCATGTTAAACATGAAAACTTGAATTTTTCAATTACAGATTATTTCATAAGTTTGAAAATCTTAATATCGCAGTCACATATTCATTTGTGTAAGCTATATTCTGATTTTCATATTTAATGAATTTTCTTTAAGTATTAATTCTTCATTTTTCATGATTTATGTCTAATTCAAAATTTAGTTCAATTTTCATTTTTCTCAATATTTGTGTATCTGATTTTCTGTTATGACTGTAATTTTGTTAAGTATACTGATTTTTGTAGGGGGAGTAGAACAGATTCACTCATAATTCAAGTGGGAGTGAACAAATAATTTTTATCTAATTTTTTGAATTGATAGGTAGTTATTGATTTGAAGGGGAGTATAAATACTGATATATTTAACAGTGTTCAAAAAAGCTCGCCGCAATAGCCGTCGTTGCGCTCGTGGCTTAAGGCTTGTGTGTCATGCCACATTATGATTGTGGCACGCCGTGACCTAATGCACGATTTTTGTAACGCATTATTTGATTTTTCTTACTCTTTTTAGTGTTTTATTTGTTAGTTTCTAATGTATAACCTAATTTAAATCATTTAATATTATTGACTCATTGGGTAATAGTAGAAAATGCATGTTTACATGTATAATAATTTATATGATATAAAGATTTGTTGCCATAAGTCACGCCTTGAAAACGCCGCTACTTCGTTATGGCTCCTAAGGCTTGAGGTTTGACCTGCCGCAACGCCATGCCTCACGCCATTTTCCACCTTAATTTTTACTGATGTATTTTTTGCAGGATTCTTGGTAGTCTGGATTTTTGAAGAAAAGTGCAAAAAAATTTCTAAGTATGGAATCATTCACGGATATGCGCAATCCGTGAATATTCATTCACGGATCAATGCAATCCGTGAATACATGAGTGATCTCAAGCATGGTCATTCACGAATAAGCCCAATCCGTGAATACATGAGTGATCTCAAACATGGTCATTTACGAATAAGCCCAATCCGTGTTACTTCAAATTCTTCCAAAGGCCACTCCGTGTTTCGTCAAAAAATTTCCAACACTTTGCGCTTTCACGGAGAGTTCACTCCCAGAATCTTATTCTTGATTATTCAATGAGTCATAGTTGATGGTTTTTGGGTTTTTGATCACAAACCTTTGGACTCCGTGAATCATGTGTGTTCGTGTTCTCGGAAAGGCTTGATCCGTGATCTTATAAATAGATTCACGGACAGGCCACTCCGTAAATCAACTTGACTCCATAATTTTAACCGTCGAGTTAGAAATTTTGGTCCAATCGTTGACGTTGCAAGATTTTTTTTACCATATATATAGGTTCCGTGTTTTTCACTTTCACTTCATCTTCTTTGTATTTTCCCTGGTTTCATCCTTTTCTTGTGATCATACTTCTTGAAGATTTTATTTGGATTCTTTTTGTAGTAACAATCTTTAAAACAAAGGTGGGTTTTTGGTTTCAACTTGTATTTCTATCATTTGTTTTATTTTGGTTTCACAGGTTTGAGAGTTTGGATTGAACAATCATCAAGAACACATTGTGTACTTGAAGTTTTTTTGTATATTTTTTTAATTCTGATTTGTGTTGTAATTGTTAATTTTCTATTTGATTCGATATGGTTGTAATAATCTAGTTGTATTTTGATTGTGTTTGTGTGATTGATTTTCTTTTTAATATGTTTGTGATTTCTGGGTTTGCTTATGCTAAACTTGGAGGGAAATAAATCCTTTCAACTTCGTTTAAACACTCAGTTTGATCTTAAATCTTTAATACTCAAAGTGTTTTTGAAAAAGTTTACCATTCCGTGTTTGGGTGTTTACGAATAATTCAATCCATGTTAGAACTTCACGGATAGACTAATCCGTCTTTTGACTTTACCGGATAGACTAATTCGTGTCTAGGACTTCACGTATAGTTCAATCCATGTTCCGATCCTAAATGTTTGGAAATTTCCTAAGTGTTGAACCACGAATAGTTCATTCCGTGAATGTTGTTCAATCCGTGTTTGGTAAATTTGTTTAACACGGATATGAGCAATCTGTGAAAGGTGAAAAGTTGTTAAGGCCAATCCGTGTTTGGTAATTTTTTTCCAAGTTCATTCCGTTTTTCTTTCAACACGAATACAAGCTAATCCGTATTTGCTGCAAATTTTTTGAAATTTTTACTAAGTTATTTTTAATTTTATTTATCCTCAAAATTTTTGAATTTTTTTTAGGAAAAGTTTTCAAATGGACTTCAATGTTTTATCTAGTATAAACGTCTTACTGGTTGTCACTTCTGTGTGAAGTGTGTCAATTTCAGTATATACACTCTTGAATGTGATAATGTATTCATTGTTTCAATTACTCTTGAAATTTTTGGGATTAAACGTATATCATTTTACAGGTTTAATGTCGAATATTGATCCACATAAGTCTGACGATGAACATCATGTTCCATCGGCCATGTTTGATCATCCATCACACTCATCAATTGTCATAAATCTAGATGTGGCATTAATACCAAATGTTGATTACAAATTGTCAGCAAACAATCACTTTCTGGATTTTGATACGAGCACAAAATCCCCATTATAATGGAAATACTGAAAGGACACCCAATCAGACATGTATTAACTGGATCAAATGTCGTGCCACTCATCAACTTGAAACAATACTGGCATACAATGCGCTACGAAGTGAACGGAAATGATCATATATGTGAATCATTTTTTATCAAGACTAACATTGGGTCATCTTCGGAGAATCCTTGACCTACCAGAAGTAAACCATTATCCGGGAAGGAATAACTATGATGCTTTTGTGCCTTAAGAAGAAATGTTTGCTGATATCAGAAGATTGGGTTACTCAGAACCAGTATCAACTTTCAAGAGGAAATGTGTGCCTTCAATATGGCATCTGTTGTTCAGCATACTAAATAGATGTTTAACTTCGAAAACTATGGGTATGGATACCTGTAGTGGACATTTATGAGATAATTTCATGGTGTTGCGTTCAACAAACACTTTGACTACACGGTGATCATATTGAATGAACTAACAGATCTGGTATGTGCAAAGTGTACAAGACAAGCAAGAAAGTTTATTCCATTCCAAAGGTTTCTACAGTTGATTATCAGATCTATCATCCGATCCAATCAACAAATTATGAGACGTTTAGATACAGAAATGGGTCCGGAAGTTGCTATACATCAGCTATGAAGCCATGGTGAGATTGAAGACATTGACAGTATCATGCCAATACCAGAAGCTCTACAGAACTTTGCTGATTAGAGTGTACAGAGTGTTATTGAATATAGGCAACTCAATATTCCTATGGTCCAGCTAGAACTAAAGGGACCTTCCTAGGGAATTTTGGCTAACGTTGGTGAGGGTCTGGTTATAGAAGAGCAGGTTCAGGAGCAAGGGGTTCCTGAACAAGGCGTGATGAGGGAAATTATATATGAGAGGGACCAAGAAGGGGGTACACCTGATCATGCAAGTTCCAGTTCAAGTTCTAGCGAGTTAAGGCTTAAGTGCCTTTGATTTTGAACATACAGTTTGTTAGAAATTAACTCTATTTGGAAGTGTAAGTAAAAAGTTTTCTAAGTCCTTAAGTCAGAGGACTTAGTCACTAGAGACCTAGAGCCCGGATGTAGAGCTCGGATACAGAAGGCCAAAGCTCATCAGTTCAAATTCAAGTGTTGCAGAACTCAATTCCTTGACACAGAGCCTCTGCACTATACATACAAAGCTTCTGCATGTACTATCCAGAGCCTTTGTCCTTCAAGTCTTCTCGTTTTACTCAAAGTGCTTTATCCAGTGACACTCTCTAGTGTAGATGGACCTGTTACAAGATGCCACGTGTACAAAACAGTTATTCTACTTTACAGCCCCACACTCTCTCATTGGCTAATGACTTGACTTTCCTTTCTTGTACTATAAATAGGAAAGGTGCACAGTGTTGTATGTGTGTGAAAAACAGAAAATCTTCCAGATTTGTACTTGAAAGAATTAGTAATCCTTGAGAGCTTTTCGTTCACACACAACTGTGTGTTCTTGGTGTTTTACTGCAATTCTCAAGGTTTACTATCAATTTACATGATTTATGTGAAACAATTATCAATTCTTATTCCTTATTCATTTACTGTTCATAGTAACTAATGTCTAGTTTATTTGATGAATCGTTTGCTGCTTCCGCTTCTAACTCCTTTACTTCCATATCCATAAAATATTGAGTTTATTGACGGTTTGGATCTAACAATTGGTATCAGATCTTTCTAATCAATCTATTGATTAGTAGATCCAATTTGTTTTAGATTACTCCTCACTCAACTAGATCTTCTTATTCTAAATACTATTTTTCATTCAATACCCCGTTTTACAAACATTCTGTTGTTTGCGTTTGATTTCGATTAATCTGGTGGTAATTCGTATTTAGATATGAGAAGTGTGTATTGTGATCTCTCCTGTTATGTTTTGATTGTTTGAAATCAATTTTTCTATCTCAAATCGTTCTATTTCCGTTGAATCTTCCTTCCCCTGTTTTCTGCAAATGGCGAATCCAAAATGGAATGCTATGTATAGCTCAGGATCTTTGAATAAACCTCCTACGCTACAAAGGGATGCATATCCCCAATGGAAAATTCGTATGATTAATTTCTACGAAGGTTTGGATCTTGACTTGTATTCTTCCGTGTTGAATGGTCCATACGTTCTCACTTCTGTAATTTCTTGAATACCAGCTGCTATTGATACAAAGGAAATCCCTACCCAACGAATTCCAAAGGAGAGAAAGGATCGGTATGATGAGGATAGAAAGAAAGTTGAAATTGATCATAAAGCCAAAAGGGCTTCTCTTCATGCCAATTCCCAATGATATATTCCAATCTTTGGATTCATGTAATACAACTAAGGAACTTCGGGTTCAACTTGCCAATCAACTTGAAGGTGGTGCCAAAATGAGAAACAATAGAAGGGCATATGCTCTGAATGAGTACAATAGTTTTCAAGCTCTTCCTGATGAAACACTTGAGCAGACTTATCATAGATTCAACATCTTATCAATCAATGTAGAAGACATCAATGCTCTGTTTTTCAAGCGTCTGAATGAAGAGTGATCAAACTTGTCCATGTCTCTACAAGCCAACC
Organism: Silybum marianum; assembly: GCA_036898165.1. Classification (NCBI taxonomy): domain Eukaryota; kingdom Viridiplantae; phylum Streptophyta; class Magnoliopsida; order Asterales; family Asteraceae; genus Silybum; species Silybum marianum. The sequence goes on along the minus strand of CM072542.1, from coordinate 15,278,761 downwards.
AAGATTTGGAACTATGGTCATTACATGAAGTTTTTGGCACATTATAAACACATGAGAAAGAGGTACAGAAGAAGAAAACAAGTGTTGGTGGTCCTCTTACTTTAATCTCTACATCAAAAGAAACAAAGTTCGCACAGTCATGCAGAAAGGCAGACACGAATCACTAAGAGAAGATAGGGGAGGAAAGAGCAAAGCACTCATATCAGAAAGTGATACAAAGACCAGTCTGACTTAAAGGATGATGAAATTGGTGCATTTGCAAATTTTCTTTCCCTGATCACCAAGCAATTCACTACGAAATTTGGGAATAGATTCTTCCCAAGCAGAAAAAGACAAGACAGAGGTGAGAGGTCACACCGGCCATCTTATGAACCAAGACAAAACGCACCTCTGGTCGTTAAGAAGGAAGAAGAAAAGAAGGAGAAACTGAGACATAAAACCGATAAATGCTCATGTAATGGCAAGCCTGGTCACTTCTTTGTTGACTGCAAAGGTCCAATTGTCAAAGATGGCTCGTACTACAAAAACTAGTACAAGTACACTAGTAATGAAAGAGCAAAAGTAGCGGAAATAGAGAATTAGGTCTCTGACTCAACAAGTGACGGAGAATCCTTGTTCTGTGGCCTGGAAATGTCTAACAGTGATACAAAGGATCATTCCTCTGACTCTCAGGTATGTTCTACATCTGGAAGCAAACAATCAGAACTTGTTGAAACCGTCCTAAATCATGCTTAAGATTTTGAAAAACTCAGATAGAATCTTTCTCAAGAAAAAGAAAAACGAAAATCAATTAAAAAAAATAATATTTTCAAAAGAGAAATGGAGCTTCTGACTGAGGAAAAACAAGAGCATTATGTGGAAAATCAAAAGATTTTGAAACTAAAAATTCCACAGAGACAAACTTGAAAAAGGAGATAGAAGATCTTAAGTGGTCTTTGAAATAAATAAAAAATAAAGAGATTGAGGCAAAAGAAAGTGAGATGTTAAACTTTGTAGCTCTTAAAAACTATTTTCAAAAGGAAAGGGTATTTCTGCACATAAGCCTTCAGAAGAATGAGCTCTTGATCAAAAAATATCAAGATGCTGAAAATGTGCATGAAAAGATAAACATGCAGATGGATAAATCTCGACTTGGATTTGATGATCTTGACCCTTATACCTGCAAGAAAAGGTTAACTCTAGATTCTGTATTTCATATAGGAAAAGAACAAAAACCTGAGTTTTCTGTCATGTATGAACAATCAGTTTTAAAAGGTCAAAATATGAAAATGGTCACAAAGTAAGAAAACTAAGATATAAAAATATCTCATACAGTTCTGCACGAAAACCTAGTAAAATCAATCAATTTGATCTAAAATTGGTGCAGAAGAAAGATGAAGTTTTCAACTTTGGGTCATTCATTCATACATCTTTAAATCCTAAAGCAGAAGAATTTATTCCTATAAATGTAGAAGAGGAGTTAAGACTGAATTTTGAAAAAGATTTACTTGAATGTCTGGATGAATGCATCCTTAAAGAAAATACAGAGCAAGTAAGACAGATCTTTGAGCTAGATCTGCTTGATGTTCCAAGTCAAAGCTCTGTATCCTTACAAAACCATCTAGAGATAGTTCCCTATACTTTCGTCGACTTAAACAACTGTCTAGAAACAGATGATGATGGCTTTGAAATTTATCCTTGGGAATCTCAAGATCAAGAATGTGACGACTTTTTTCTTTATTCAGAAAAGTTACTCAAATCCTTTGAAAACAGATTACCCCCTGTATATGTTCCTAGCAAAGTAATAAATCCTAAAAAGGAGGAATCACCAGTCATCTCTGATATAGAGACTTATACGGAGGTGAACATTACAGAGATAAGGGCATCTAGAGCAGAAGTTTGTCTTTTCAAAAGAACAAAATTCCAGTATTCCCATATGTCATGATTTTTTGGATATGTGCATCAAAGCAAAATCATGTCTTGAACTAGAAAAAGAGGCAAAAGTCAAGAACAAAGTTAAATCTCAAATGCCAAAATCTTTAAAACCTATCTATCAAAAAGACATTAGATTTTAAAAAGAATAAATTTGGACTAGATAAGAAGTTCAATAAAACAACTGATGCTAGGACAGGAGTAAATAAGAAATCATGTATTCTTATTCTAGAAATGAAAGTTCAACGAAATCTTACTTTCACAAAATTCTGAATGTCTGTCTCTATTAAGCTGAAAAAGCTCTTCTCTGGTCCACGTTGCTTTCTTTCTGAACCAAAACAGAACAAGATTGGAAAACCTGAAGTCAAGAGCAAGACTAAAGATAAAAAAATCGAAAATCCGAACCCTAACATAAAAGGACCCATTATGAGATGGGTACCTAAATCTCTTTAATCTTTATTTTAGAAATAGCGGGTGCATGTGTGGTATCTTGACTCTGGATGCTCAAGGCACATGACTGGATCAAATGGTTTACTTACCTCATGAAAAGATTAAAAAAAAGGTAGTGTAACCTTTGGAGATTATGGAAAGGACAAATAAAATGCTATGGAACTCTGGGAAGGAGATGTATCCTTATCAAAAATGGCATATGTCTTTGGGCTAAAGCACAATCTTCTAAGCGTAAGCCAACTCTGGGATGCAAATATGGGCGTCTTCTATCAAAAGAAACATTACTCTTTACTCATAGAGTCAGGTAAATAGTTGCTAAGAGCCAACAAAAAAGGTAATCTTTACTTAATGAACATAGGAACTTAGATGAGCAAGTTCAGGATCAAGGGGATCCTGAACAGGGCGATAAGAGAAGAGAAGAAGTGAGGGGTACTAACGTTGGCGGTGCTTCTAATCAGCTTATGCCATCCACTGCGGCACCCACCAACCGCTCGAATTCCACAAATAAAGATCTTAGTCCGACGCCGCCCTACACGCCAAACCGTTATCTCATCTTCCGATACCGCAACGGACGATCAATCTCACTTTGAATACATGATAGTTATGAAGACATACCTGAGCCACGCCGACAACACCAATCTACTATCAATGCTGCCCTTAACCGAATTCGCCGACAATCATCTGTTCAAGACTCATCCTCGGAAAACCCTTTATCCAACTCAGCTGCCCATAGCCAACCTCATTCTGAACCTATTCTTGGAGAGATAAGGAGAGAGGAGGGAGTTGTAGTAAAAATGTACAGGTAAGCATGAGTGAAGGGACGGAAAATATCAATGAGAGCGTGCGAACCCAAACTGTTACTAGCCGGGTAGCCACATCTTCTATCGACACTTATCCGTTGGGTGCCGATATTGAACAAGACGTTGTGGACCCAGCAGCACAGTTGCACGCCCCACCCGACCACTGTGGCATCTTTCAATAGATGTCGGTTTCACATATGCTGGCAGATTTAGCACCTCATCTAGCGGGCCTCCAGATTTAGCACCTCTCTCGAATCCCATGTTGACGAGGTTCGAAACCTACTAAAAGGCATATCCCTTGCAGAAAATCTAACCAAATGTGTGCGTCCCCGACCTATCCCCGACCTTCAACTACAAGCAGTAGCCGGTTGCCTCCTCCATCTCCACCATCTGATTCAACTTCTTCAGACTCACCGCCTCCGAACCCCCCTCTGACACAGATGAACAATGACGAGTGGATGTCAATGTTATATTCTAACCTTCTCGCTCAAGCCGAAGCTAGTAGTCAACCCGAAGATGAACTAACCGGCCTCCTTCGTCGCAATCTCCAGATCCCCATGGCCACTCGACATGAGTTTGACTGTTTTAAAGCTGACGTAAACAAAAGGCTTGATACAATGCAAAAACAGCTCAACAACTCCGAGACCAACATTCTAAGCGCCATCAGTTCTCTTCGTGATGTAATCCGTCAAAGGTGCCAACCTCGTCAATCTTCTAAATGGCCTCGCGATGATCAGGACCATCTGGTTGATCCTAATCACACTGAGAGGGAGAAACGCAGGCGTATATCCGAATCACCAGCGACAGCTACCATCGCAACCTCAACGCCAAACATTCTGGTACAACAATTAGTCAGCCCCTCTTCAGCTTCATCTCGACAACAAACAACAACACCAGAATTCAATTTCGAGAACATCTCTAGAGTCGTTGATACAAACACCAATGAACCCATTCATGTGAATGTACAGAGCATGCAGAACGAAGTACGAAACTGGTTTAGAGACCCATATGCTCTGGTTCTGGAAGATGAAGACTATAAGAGCATCCAACATAAACAACTCCATAGTACCCCGAGGAAAACACATATCGCCTCATCAAGTCAGATGGGAAAAGATCATCGCCAACCAAAATCCCAAATGGGAAAAGGATCAGATCCGAGTTCCCTATCTGGAAGAAACTAAACAGAATCTCTTCGTAGAAAACAAGACTACTTAAGACTTGGCTCACATACACCGTATCACTGATATGTCATCTAGAGAGCTTGTCAAATACGTCTTTATGATTAAAGCTAAGGCAAAACCAAGAGAAGAGGTGAACTCAAAGAAAATGATCACTATAATCAGAGAAATTAGTTATGATTATCTCAGTCAAGTCAGATTTCCAACATTCAGGGTCGTGCACGAAAATGCAAAAGAATATTCATTCACTGAAGCGGATTTTTCAAACATAGAAATTGATGATGTGGAATTTCTGTACATTGAGCTAAGAGAAAAAAGAAAAAGATCAAGAGATGAGCAAAGAGCAGTGAGAGCTATAGTCAGATTCGTTCAAAAGAAAATAAGATACAATTATCTGCATGATTTCCAAAGAGGTCTCGAGAGCAAACAGAAAAAAATCTTCATCACAAAGCCTAATCAAGACACTCTCGGCTTAGACAAACTAAAAGTTCTTACAATCCTAACTAAGCCAACTCATGGGATTGTCTATCTCAATCAATATGGTACTAAACAGTTCTTGTGCTTCAACGAAATTGTTGCTTATTGTGATGGAACTTTAAAAGGTGTCTGAATTTGATTATCTACCGAAATAAGTTCTGATCGAAGAGGAACAATCAAACTCAAGTCGGATCAACGTCAAAAGATCTTAGGTGAAATGGATATCATCGACAAATGCCTGGTGTACAGATAGACTCTACACAGATTTGAAGGAATGTTCGAGATCAGGTAAACAACCTCATTTTGCCACAAAGGGGGAGATTGTTAGGAATCGATTTGATTGTGACAAAATAAGGAATGTATTGTATTTTATTGTAAAAGGCAAGTCTATAATGCCTTAGTCTTATGTTTCCTTATATCAATTATTCCTAGTATATATATAGATGTTTAGGGTGAACATTAGAAGGTGTTAGAGAAAAATACATTGTAATCGATACTATAGCTATTTGCGACATCTTTGTAACTCTATTACCATGTGAGATATCCGACTTAAGTTCTCTCAATATTCATTGTGTTCGTGTTTATATTCTTTTGTGCCTTATTATCTGGGATCCACAAACTTCTTATCTAGTCCAGAGTTTTTCTTTTTGAAATCTGAAGTCTTATCTTGGTCTTTCTTCTTGATGACTCCCTTTTGACCATAGGAGATTTTACTAAAACGGAGGAATTTATATTATCATTAAGAGTCCATTTTCCTTTCTGTTCTCGTATGAACTTAATTAGTTTTTGAAAGATTAACTTTGAAGGTTTAGGGATTTGAGGTTTAACTCTTTTCTTGACTTCTGCTTCTTTTCCTAGATCAAGGCATGATTTGTCTTTGATGCACATATCCAAGAAATCTGGACACATGAGAATTCTTGGTATCCCATTTGGAAGTATTTTGACTTTTGGTCCAGATGTTCTTATTTCTGTAATGTTAACATCAGTGTTTATCTCTGTCTCACAAGTAAACAGATATTAACCTTTTCAGAATTTGTTATTTTGTAGGAACATATACAATAGGCAATCTATTTTCAAAATATGAGAGTAATTTGTGTGAATGAAGAAAGAAATCATCACAATCTTGATCTTGAGATTCCCATGGATAGATTTCAAAGTCGTCGTCATCTCTATCTAGACAGTCGTTTAAGTCAACAAAGGTTCAAGAGAATATCTCTGGATGAGTTTGTGGAGATGTAGAGCATTCATGTAAGGTTTCAAGTATGTCTTGTTCAAAAAACTTCCTCTCTTGCTATGTATCTTCTTTTAATGTGCATTCATCCGTAGTTTCAAATAAAACTTTTCCAAATTTGAGTCTCATCTCTTTTTCTGCATTCATTTGTATGAACTCATCTGCCTCTGGATTTAACGCGATATGAGTGAATGCTCCAATGTTAAAAACTTCATCTTACGAGACTGAAATGAGGGAGATTTAGTTGAAAATTTTGCGAGATGAGTGCTAGTGAGCTAAAATAATATGGTGAGTGTGAGACATGCTCAAAAGAATAAGAAGATCCTCACCAAACTAAGTCAGTAAATCAGGTTACCACATAATCTATTCATTCTCACTCTTTGGAAATGAATATTGAAAAAGACATGAACCTAGTGTCAACTACTCGTGTCGCCCCACCTAGCTACTCAAATATCTTACAAAAGATATTTGTTTCATATATCACGGAGAATGAGCATATATACTATCTTTTCTTTACTCGGAAGATTAAGATATTGAAAAAAGGAAGACATACATCCGGTCTCCAAACTTCGTATTCAATGCACATTGAGTCTGTGAAATATATTTTCACATCTTGAGCTTAAAAATAGCAAATAATGCATTAATGCTTAATTCTTTCAACACATTGCATGAGTCTTCGTGATTCCAATGCATAGCTTCGTGGTATTGCCGGAACAGTCTGAGAATGGATGTTTATAATTCCAATTCAATGATGACTGGTAGTCCTATCAGAGATTCATCATTGCCAACTCTGAAAATACGCCACACAATTGAATTTTGATTTTGATTGTAGTGTTAATAGTTGCAAAATGTGCTTCAATGTTAGCCGATTAACCATTTGTTCTACCGTCGTAGTTTTCTTCAGAAAATATCTATTTTTAAGCGGGAGTAAATTGTATTGACGAAGATATTTTTCTTAGGGGGAGCTAACAGTTATGTGTTATACAACTAATATGATTTAGTATTTGATCGTTCATGATTCTCAGGATTCTCCTACTCATCATGAGGGGGTGAAATTATATATCAAAGACACATACAAGAACATGAAGTCACATATGGCATTCAAAGAAATGAACACGAAGTCACATACAAAGAGATATTCAAGGACTTAATGCTGATGTTGAGTGGGAGCAATCAGAGCTAACAATGTTTACAAATGTTCATATGTGTAGGGGGAGTAAAAGAATTCAAATTTATTCGTTGATGAAGAGTTGATAGTTTAACTGGTATAATCTGTTGAATCTGTTAATGAAGAAGAAAGGTTGAATCTAAATCTTTTAAATCTAAGGTTGAAAGCCATTGGATTTAAAGATTATAGATGCGGTGAAGATTTTGGAGCTTAACTGTTGAAATTTCTTGATGGCATTTATGATGAAAATATTTGAAGAAGTTTGTTCATAGAGATGGATTACTTCATGATACATAGGTGAGAAGCTTAGTACACATAGTGTCATAGCTACGATCCTTACTGTTTAAAGATTGATTGTTGACTGTTAAAGTTTTCTGATGAAAAGTCTTTGGAAGATTCTAAAGATTTGTTCAAGCTGAAGGATTTTGATCTGAAGGTTCTGATGTGTGTAAAAAGGGGAGCTTGTTTTTCTATAGATGCAATATGCTTGAATACCAAGGGGAAGATTGTTTCTCAGTTGGATATTGTTTGTTGACAAAGTTTGATCGTCTTCAAAGAAAGGAGATTGTTATCTCGAATTCAAAGGGGGAGATTGTTAGATATAAATATATTGTATCCGAGATTACAATATTGAAGACGAGAAAGTCAAAGCTTGAAGTCAACAAAGTCAACATTATGCTTAATTTTATTTTACTCTTTGTATAGAGTAGGGGTATAAATATCTTTTGTTATTGTACTTTGAAAGGAATACTTAAGGGCCGTTTACCAAACGCTTACCCGGGTAAGTGCTTACCAAGTCATATTACCTTACCGGAGGATTATAACAAGTACCAAAAATCTTACCCGGTAAGAGCGGAGACAAGGAAAACAATGACCATGTGTTTTACCCAGGTAAGTGATGGAAATGACTCTTACCACGGTAACCGCTTAACGGGTAAATTGTTGAATACGATGCCGTTTTGGTGGACTAAAATCTTACCCGGTAAGTACGTGATAGTGTTGAATTTTGCCGGTAAGCACTTACCCGGGTAATTTTTATTAAACGGCCCCTTAGAAAGCTTTTCATTGTCATATTCATGTACTGTATATTCTAGAGAGAGATTATACAGAAAGAATATCATTACATTTGACAATTTGATGATTCTTTGATTGTGTTCATGATATTCTTGATTAGATTCATCGTTATTAGATATATCTGGAATTAACACGACCCTTCTTGCCCTAAAAGGCATGGAACTAAAGATAAATTCCTCTACGGAAGGGTCGGGGACGAAGAGAACTAGGATGGCTCCTTCGAGGGAACCATCTTCTAAAGCTGGCAATACTCTAGGGGTTGTCGGACCTGGCAAGGTGACGACACCTCCTGCGCGTGTAATAGTGTGGCGCCTCTTAGCGTCGTACATCCGTTAATCCAGAAGACGACTTGGTCATCTGTCGACAAATACAGGGCATCTGGATCATCGTCGCCTGACACTCGTGTCAAGATTCCATCAAATATTTTGATGGAAGACACGACGTGTACGAGGAATCATTTGTTCTCCGTCTTGGGGAACGTCTCGATCTTCCATGACCATCATGCCGGCAAGCAGCGGAGGACCTCAAGGCAAAAATGGCCGAGCATCTCTTTAAGGTTCGTATTTCGTATTTTATTGATTTTTATCTTTGTGTCACATGTTTTGTGCGACTTATCATTATATCATTTTAACTGCTGATTCTTTCATTTTTAGGCTTTCCAGACTTCCCTTTCCCTCCATTCTAAGATGGAGAATGTAACACCCAAAATTTTTGTTACTATCTCCCATTGTGGGTTCTTCTATAAATTAACTTCTTTAAGGTTTAAAGTAAGATCTTTTGAATGCTTTTAGGTGTTTTAGTGTTGCCGCTTCAAAACTCAAGGTATGTTGGGTTAAGGAGGAAAAAATGGGTCGTTACAAAGTGAGTTTCAGAGCCGAAACTAACTTACTAACTAGCCTACTCATCTGATTGCCCGGGCTGGTTAGCTCGCTAGTTATAACCAGTGAGTTAACTAGCGTCAGGCTCGGTTAAGGGATTTTAAAGACCGAAAAACGGGATTTTCACCTCATTTCTCATTTCTCATATCTCCTTCATCTTCACTCGTTTTTATCCCATTTCTTCTCCATAGCTCCGATTTTTGGAGCCATACTTAATCTTCCCCAACCATTCCAATGTGTTTGTTCATCTTCAAGATCCAAGATCAAGCTACCAACTTCATCTTCTCCAACCTCTCTTCCTCCATTGTTGTCTATTTTGGGGTTTTCTCTCCAAATCAAGATTTGTAAGTTATTTCTCCAATTTAAATCTTATTTCTTGTTAAAACCTTCTTTTTTGGTCATCTAGAACTTTGTTCTTGAAGCAACTTCAGTATTTTAGAGTCTTGATCATTTTTGGAAGATGTGGGATTTTTGTCTAGGGTTTATATAAGATATGATTTTTGGAAACTATTATTGATCTATCTTAGGTTGCTTGTGAACTAAGATGAGTTCTAGTGAAGCAGACTCATAGATCTGGACTTATCCTCAAAGGAATCTTTTGGTGTAAAATCTAGATTTAGCCTAAATCTAGCAAGGTGAGTTCAAGTTGCTTTGTGAATACTATGTACATGCCAAAAACGTCCCTTTTGAAGTATTAACATGTTTTACCTACTATTTATCAAATGTGTGAGTGTTTGGGTAAAATGCATATTATTTGGTAAAGATGGTTTTATAAATCATGTAAAATACTTATATTTGTGTTTCTAGATATTTTGATAAATAAAACATAAATGTGAATTGTTCAGATGTTTCATTTTATAAACAAATATTATTTGGTATTTACGCATTTCAAGAGTATTTGATTTACAACCCATTAGAAAATACATGTTAATGCATTATGCGTTAATTTAGAAATATACGAATATCACTTATTTGGAAAATGGTTTGTCTCAACCAATGTTTTGAGAAATCGCATAAGTGTTGAATTATTATGTTTTAACCCGGATTTTGACTAAAATTAGTCTTATGGACACTTGTCCGAATTAAATTGTTATACATCGAGTTTTTGGGGTTATACACAATTATGGCATAATTAAATGATATTTTAACTCGTTGACCATTCATGTCGGAGACATGAAAATTAGGCTAAGTTGCATTTGGATCCATAGTCATATAAGTCGGTTTTAAACATCGGGATTGTCATCCCCTTTCGGTAAATGTATAGGATCATCGAGTGTCGTACATTTATTGTATTATTAATCGTTGTCAATAAACATTGATCCTTACGTTTGTGCTCTACTAGGTCATCGAGGGCCGTACACAGGTGTATTATTGGTCGTTACCAACATCCATTGATCTAGCTAGGTCATCGAGGGCCATACACCGACGTATTATTGGTCGTTACCAATAGCCATTGACCTATAGCACGAGCTTTGATTGGAGTCATCGAGGGTTGTAAATTTATTGTATTATTGGTTATTGCCAATAGCTATTGATTTCGTCCGTAAGCTTAACATTTAAAAGTGGCTCACTTATGTGTTCTGTCACTACAAATGGTAAACCGGGTCTCCCCCGTTATCTTCGGGTATTTTTCACCTCTTTGAAGGATAAGCGTGAGTAAACAATTTATAAATTTGGTTAAAGCTATGTTTCTACCTTTACGTTTATAAACCTATTTACGGTCGTGTGAGTATTGGATTTGGTATCACGTTAAACGGGTATTTCTATTTAAAGCTTTCGTTTCTAACGACATTTTGGTCTACAACTTTTATCAGGCAAATAATGCATTTGAGGAAAATGTTGCTTTTATAAGGGAGTCTTTCTTTTGATTATTATTCAACCAAGCAATCTTTCGGTTTCTATCGGTTAAATATTGTTATAAACTCTTGAGCTCACTAGGCGTTAAGCTTAAGCCTTTTTTTTGTTGGCATGTGCATCAGGTTATCGTTGGGGTTGGTACTAGCGACACGTGTGGACTTAAGTGCTAGGAAATGGCACGATAAAGATTAGGCTCTTAGTGACATTTTCCGCATGCGAAGATAGTGACTATTTTGGGTTTAGTAACACTCGGCTATAATCATGTCTTAGTAGAAGACTTGATATATCTTTTGTAGAGGTTTATACCGAGTTATTATTTGAGGAACTTCAACTATTGATTTATAGGAAGTGTCTTACCTTTCAATTGATATAATATTGAAATTTCTAATTTAGTTGCTCTTTCCAAATTTGAGGGTGTTACAGAGAAGATGAAGGAGCTTGTTCCTATGGCTATGGCCAGGGAAGAAGTTGCCCTAGCCAGGGAAGAGGCCGTTTTGGGTAGGGAGAAGGCGGCCAAGGCGAAGTGCAAGGAATACTCGACTCGTCTTAACGATGCCTTGAAAGACCTCGAGGCCGAAGAGCAAGCAAATAATGAGTTAAAGAGTCATCTAAAGGGCACTCTTAGTCACGTGATGACTACGGAGGCGGAGACCGGAGAGAGGCTAAGGAAACCCTCGCTGAGAATGGAAACGAAGCTGTGGTCCTTAAGTCGAGGTTGAAGGAGGCCGGGTATGAGACCTTGAATCTCAAGGAGCGACTAGAGGCCATCGAGTATGGAACTCGAGTGAAGGTGAAAGCGGCGATCACTCATCGTCATTTCGAGGGAAAGGACACGATGAGGTCCGTCGTAGAGATGCTGAGCTACTATTACGATGTTGTGGAAGGCACTCCTGCAGATCTTGACTTGGAGGACGCTGAAGATATTGGGTGTCCCGTCGTTGGAACCATCGAAGAGCCACTCAACCGACCTGCTACTTAGGATTTCTCATTTTTTTTCTTTATTTTTTTTCCTTTTTTTAGGGCCACTGTTGGTAGTCATGACTATGCACTTGTAATTTTTTTTAAACTATTAGTACAAGTGCTTTTTGTTTTCATCATACGATGTTCTTTACTTATGTTTTCTTCTTATACTTTTGAATTTGCATGTAACCTGCAAAAAATATATCTCTTTGATATCGTACGATTTATACAAAGAAAAACTTTTGAAAAGAAGTATCATGGAAGTCACGATTGTGCAACTTTCTTGATTTCGTAAAGTGAGAATCATAAGTAACTTTCGACATTAGTGATAGAGTTTTTGTCGATTCATCTTTCGAATAAAAATTGTCTTTCGTTCGTAGAAGATCATAAGATTCTTGCGCTCTGGTAGTAAATCAAGGTTAGGGGTGGTCGTTGGTTAGACCAACGACCCTCTGATGCTTAAGTTAGTAACGTTTGAAGAAATAAATCAAAATTTAAATAAGAATTTTAAAAGAAGTATTTTTCTTTAAGTGTACCGCATTCCAGCGTCGTAGGACGTCTTGTTTATCGAGGGTTTCAAAACGATACGCCCCTTTGCCGACGACTTCAGATTTTCGATAAGGATCTTCCCACTTAGTGGATAGCTTACTTGCATTCAATTATTTAGTATTCTGAAATACTCATCGTAACACGTAGTCACCTTATTGAAAGATTTTTACTTTCACGTTCTTGTTGACGTTCGACTGTTTGTAACGGATACCCCATTCGAATGTAAGCTTTATCTCTTAATTCTTAAAGTGCATCTATGTCATAACTCAAGTGTAGTTAGTTATGATCGACAGATGAATGTAGAGCGACTGGGAGACTTACTTCGATGGGCAAAATGGCTTCATGTCCATAAACCAAGGAAAATGGGGTTTGACATGTACAAGTTCTAGGTATGGTGTGGTTTGCCTATAAGATAGAGGGTAATTCTTCGACCCATCGTCCTTTAGCAGCTTTGAGTCTCTTTTTGATCGAATTGACGATCACTATATTGCTTGATTCGACCAATCCACTTGATGGGGGATATCGTGGCGTTGATGTCGTGAGTTTGATCTTTCGATCTGCGCAATAACGTCTTGTCTTATCGCTTATGAACTGAGAGCCGTTATCACATATAATTTCTGAGGGAATACCAAAACTGCATACGATGTTAGTCTGGCTAAAATATATGACCTCTTTATCTAGTATTTGTGAGAAGGTGGCCGCTTCTTTCCATTTTGAAAAGTAATCTGTAAGAACTATTAGAAATACCTTCTGTCCGGGGGCTGGTGGTAATTTACCAATGATGTTAATTCCCCATCACATGAATGGCCAGGGGACTAATGAAGAATGTAATAATGCAGGAGGTTGATGAGTTATACTTGAGTGTCGTTGACATGTGTCACAACTTTGCACGTATTTCATAGCATCTTGTCGTAAGGTAGGCCAGTAGTAGCCTTGTCGTGTGATACGATTAACTAGACTACGACCACCAGAGTGATTTCCACCATCCCCATCGTGCATTTCTTGGAGAATTTTTGGTACTTCTCTTTTGGTGATACATCGTAGGTTCAGACCCGTCGATGACCGTCTAATGAGGTTTCCAGCGATGATGGCGTATCTCGAAGATTTGAATCTGATTTGCCGGGCTTTCATTTTTTCATCAAGTAAATGATTTTTTATCATATACTCCTTGATTTTTTTTTGCCCAGTCATCGTCGTCTGTTTCATTGATTGCTGGTATTTGTCGATCACCTTCTATCGACGAGGATGTCAGATGAACCATAGGAATTGCATTGAAGGATGATTTCCTTAGTGCAGATCCTAGGTTATCCAATGCGTCAACTTGAGAGTTTTGATCTTTTGGGATTTTCCGGATGTCGAATGAATCAAATCTTTCGACTTCGCTTTTGACCTTTTGAAGATATGCCATCATCTTAGAGTCTTTTGTCGTGTATCCGTGTATTTGGTTGACCACCAGTAGAGAATATCTTTTGGCTTGTAAGTGTTTAGCACCTAGATCATGTGCCAACTTCATCATAGCTATCAATGCTTCGTATTCTGCTTCGTTGTTGGTTGCTTTGAAGTCGCAGGATATTGAATACACCATTATGCCTGCTTGTGATGACTTTATGACGATGCCTAGACCTGCCCCTGTATGTTGGAGAAACCATCGACAAACAAAGTCCAAGGTCGTTTGTCGTGAGTCGCCACAATGAGGGTTTCTTCTGTCGTGAGTTCTTCTAGTTCCGGACTAAAATTTGCATGGACTTGCGATTTTGTTAAGTTTTAAAGAATTAATTCAAAAGGGATAGTCTTCTGAAGTGCAGAGTTCAGATTTTCTAAACTGGATTGACAAGATAAAGCTAAGGCATCTTCAGAAGTGGAAGAGATCAGAAGTTTGAATTGAAGACTTTAGATGAAATGCAAAGAAGAGAAGCCTAAGGAATAACTTATGAAGTCACAACTTCAGAAGTTCTGAAGACAGTTCTGAAGAACTTCTGAAGACTGCTTCTGAAGAACCACTCACACGTGTATAGATGTCATTTCTCTGTGATGTACATAACTGTTAGTTTAGACACTCTATACTAGTATAAAAACAAAGTCTGTTAGCTTGTTAGATACGTTTTTTAGAGACAAATACTTGTATCTTCCATATACATACAGTGTGCAATCTTATGAATATCAATACAACAGCCGACTGCTTTGGAATCTACCTAGTGATCTTTACTTAATATTCTACATTCTTATATACGGGAACTATCAATTGGTATCAGAGTCGTTCAACTATTCTAGATCAAATTTCTTGAATCTTGTCAGATATGAAAGATTTCTAGAAATTTTTTCGATCAATCACTTCTTGATTGACCAGATCTAATTCTTTCGTCACTTACAGTTAAATTATCGATCAAATCATAAGAACGTCGAAAAATACGTGTCACTCGGTTCCGAGACTAAACCTCCTGCGTTGTTCATAGGTGAATACCATCAATGGAGGATAAGAATTCTCCAGTTTCTGAACAACATAGATGAAGAGGTTATGAAATCAATTACAAATGGGCCACTAGAAGTATATGTTGAAATCCATATTGTCCTAGCAACTGAAGATACTCCAGAAATTCCAACAACAAGGATTAAGAAGAAAACTACAATGTACAACAATGTTGAAAAAGCCCAATTGAAAACTGATAGACGTGCTCTAACTCTTCTTACAATGGCCCTTCCTAATGAGACATTCAATAGGGTTAACAATCTTTCTTCTACAAAAGAAATGCGGGATGAGGTTGAAGCACAGATGCAGGGGAGTGCAAAATCTAGGGAACAAAAGATAAATATATGTATTGGCATATATGAAGGATTCAAAGCAAAAGAAGTTGAATCTCTGACCGACACTTATAATAGATTCAATAACATACTGAATGATCTGAGGAGAAATGGAGTTCAGAAGCTAAATTCTGAAATAAACAACAAATTCTTAAAGAATTTAAGATCTGTTTGGGAGTGTCTCACTGACACCATGGTAGCTAAAAACCTGTCTAAGAAAAATATTCATGAAATATTTGGAATCTTGTATCAACGAAAAGACAAAATTAAGTCTAGACAGTGTGAAAAGAAGAAAGCAAGTGTCTCCTTAGCTCTTCTATCCAAGAAGAGTGAAGTTGCATGGTTCTGGAATAACAAGTTGTCTCATTTGAAATTTTCAAATCTTCAAAACTTGTTAAATAAAATCTGGTTAAAGGCCTACGAAAAGTTGTATTTCAAAAGGAGCATCTTTGTTCAACCTGTGAAATGGGAAAACACAAAAGAGCTTCTCATAAGACAAAGAGTGATACCTTCTGCACTAGACCTCTATACATGCTTTATGTCGACCTCTGTGGTTCCATTTCAGTACCAAGTATGTCAAGTAAGAAGTATATCTTGGTCTTAATTGATGAATTTTCATGTTATACTTGGCTTGAATTCGTTAGACATAAATCAGAGGTACCTGAAGTGCTCATCACATTATTGAAAAGAATCCAAGTGCTACTACAAAGAAAAATAAAGAGATTGAGAAGTGACAACGGTAGAGAGTTCAAGAATACAAAACTTGAAGAATATCTCAACAATGAAGGAATTTCTTAAAATTTCTCTGCAGCAAGGACTCCTCAACAAAATGATGTTGTGGAACGCAGAAATCGTATTCTAGTCGAGGCTGCTAGAACCATGCTCGCGGCATCTGGTCTACCTACACACTTTTGGGCCGAGGCTATCTCGACCGCATATTTCACACAGAACAGCTTAATTGTGGTCAAGAGACACCTTAAAACCTCTTACGAACTAATCAACCAAAGAAAACCTAACTTAAAATTTCTTCACAGAGTCTACAACTTGCGAACCAAGACAATCATGGAAAGCATCAATGTTTCGTTTGATGATCAGGAAAAACTGAGTTCTGAGTATTCAAACTCAGAACTCAAACTAAACAGTGTGACTTCTGACTGTCTCTCCAAGTCAAGAGAGTTAGAACTGGATATTTTGTTCGATGACTACTTTGGAGATGAACTAATCTTTGGGTGTGCAACCAAAGATGCTCAAATCAGAGTAAGAGAAGAACCACAACCGTCAAGTATAAATATTTTTGGTCCTTTTGTTACTTCTATCTCTTTCGCTAACCCTGCAGATCAAGAAGATGATCCTTCTATATCATAAGCCATCAACTCTGCACCAAGAGCTACCAATAATAGACAAGAGTATCCTACATCTGAACAAGAGCCCAACAACTCTACAACAAATGATGGCAGCTCTGTACCTTCTTTCGAAGGGGAGAACAGTTATATTCAAAATCTCATCTCATATGCTTTGATTTGATGGAGGGGAAAATAGAGAAAACATCATATAATGAACCCAGTATGTTTGTGTAATCTATAGAATCACAAATGATAAAAAAAGTCAAGACACCATATATATTTAGTATCCCAATACAAGATAAAAGCCCAATCCCATAAACTCCCTAAAATCCCAAAATAAAATTATTTATAAAACATTCAAAAAAGTAGGGGTTAATTTTATCTAACAATCTCCCCCTATTGTTTTATAAAGAAAGCATCATCATATAAACTCCCCCTTGATTTATTTAAAATATTTTATGTTTCGTACTTCAAGTCTAAAAGGCGTTACAAGCTCCCCTTCAAATGTAGGCTCATATTCTTGAAAAATCGAGACAATTTGCACTTTTTGTCCAGCTTTCATGGCCCAACTTCATCTTTGCGTTTCACAATCAAGGAGTCTGATTAAGAGAAAACATAAAACAGGTACATTGAACTCCAGCCTCTTAGCTTATCAACAATCTTTGATTCAACCATTTTGGATGAAAAATTGAGTGAGTTGTGCAAGTTTCCCCTCAGCTGCGTAAAATAGTCGTCAAACCAGAAAATTTGACTCTTCAAACCTCATTGAATAGTCCGTCTCCGAGCTATAGACTTAAAAAACAAAGGAGAGAGTGACATGAAAATTTTCACCGGTGTAGCTTGAATCCATGAAGAACGGACAAGCTAACACCATTCTAAAATTGGAAGGAGTATGAGTGAAAAACAATGCTTTGGGTCCAACATTAAATAAGACGTATGAGCTCCCGAAATTTGAGAAAACTCAAAACTTCAAAGTCGTGCATATGTGTTTTATCATCCCAGTACAACTAGACTCATGTAATTTGGAGCTTTATGTGCGTGTTTCTGAAACAGCGCAATGCTGTCAGAAAACCGAAAGAAAATCGGGCTACGGGTTTCGGTTCAATGTAAGTTATGGACCAACAACCAATGATTTTTACCCTCTGGTCCACCTCCAGTCCATGCGAAGTCTGGTCTTCACGAGCTATGTTCCACGGGCTCTGGTCCGAGAGTTTTGATCACACTGATCCTCATGAAGAGCACCATGCAGAACCTCTCCATAGTGCATGAAGAACCTCTGACTTGCCTATGCAGAGCTCTGTATGAGACATGTCTCTGGTCCATTTTGGTTGATCTGGTCCATTATGATCAGAGCTCTTGGTCAGCATCAAATGTTTCAGAGTTCAAACCATCAGCTACCATTACTTTCACGATTTTAACACCTGTTTCTCCATCAATATTAACAAGAGGCATCAGAATTTCCCTTATGGTTCATCTGAGTTTAGTTGTGGTCCATTGTGATATAGAGCTCTTATCAGCAACATACAAGAGAGTCCAACAGCAGCTTTCTTGCACAAAACTTAGCGGTAGGCTTTTCGTGTAGAGCTTTCTTGTTTACATATAGAGTATTCTGATTTTCATACATAGCTCTATATGAATCATATTCTTAGCCTAACGTGATCTCTCGAGCAGAGTCAATTTTAGATAGCTTGCATTGGCTTTGCAACTCGTCTGATGTGCAATTTTTGCATCTTTGAACTTCTGTACGTAAATAAAGATTTTGTGCATGCTTTTGTGGATAACAACTTAGAAATAATGACATCCTCTGATTAAGCTCTGCATAGCTTCTGAATGGCAGCCTATAAAGTTTTATCACAAATCGCCTTTTCTTTTATCTGTTACTAGCTGCTGTTAACAGCTTTACTAGTCTT
Source organism: Silybum marianum (assembly GCA_036898165.1). Lineage (NCBI taxonomy): Eukaryota > Viridiplantae > Streptophyta > Magnoliopsida > Asterales > Asteraceae > Silybum > Silybum marianum. The sequence continues at coordinate 15,260,176 of CM072542.1, read as the reverse complement.
CACAAATCGAATTCAGCATCTTTGTAACCATATCTGCAGCTGCATTTCGAAGTGGCAACACCGTTCCAACTTTTTGTATCATCTGCAGTTTTGACCTGCTAACATTAGTTTCAACAGGAACCTGAGTAGCCTTATGCAATGCAACACCATCAAGTTGCCACACCAACCCCACGTGATTGGGAGATCTTTCAACACATGATGGCTTGACGGATTCGTGTATTGAGCAACACAACACGCATTATCTATTTTATCCAATCACTTTGCCTACGTATCTTGTCACCCCTTTTGAAGTCTACTATTAATCCATAGTTGTGATTATAAGAACCATCTCGCATATGTTGCATGCCATTGCCCTATTTTAAGAACCCCGTTGATGATGGTGATCATTACTACTATGAGATTGTTATCCAAAGCCTCCTCTTTGCGAATCCTTGTGTGTATGGTCTCTTAGAGAAGGATGATCAACAGCAGTACCAGGTTTCCCAGATGCAATATGTAGAGGTTTCGCCACTGAATCCTGGTTCGTGGGTGGCGGTTGAGAAACCGCTCCGTTAAATGATACATTTGCACTAGAAATACCACTTCCTCGCTTCCAAAACCTGAAAGGATTTGGGATTTATCTACCTAGTGTAGATTTAGGATCCAGCAGAAAGGATTGTGAAAGAACACTCCATTTTCCACAGCCAGCCCTTTTTTTAAATAACAGGTACATTTCCCGAGAATACTCGGACGACTAGAGCCATATGGATCTCTTACATTCTAGCAAGAATTTTCTTTTGCAATGCGAGTAGTTGATCCAGCAAACTTTGAGGCAATGGTTCACCCGATGCATGCCAGCTGGCCATAAACAACATTAGACAGACACCCAATAAATCCTCTGAGAATTTACAATTATCAATGCTGTAGTGGAATAGCAACAAATTCATATACGTGTCAAAACTGAGATTCCATGTTGTGGATTATCTCATCAATTTATCACCAGCAATTTTCCATCTACATATTTGTATTGTCGTGGTTTAAACAGAAAATGATTCAATTTATGCTATAATAAGGATCATGATAGTAGCTACTAAGAAAAACAACCCGATTTGAGTATTATAAACAATCTATTTTCTGTTTTGAACCAAGAACAGCAGAAACTTCCTGTTTTGGAATTTGAACCTCAAAATTTGAAAGATCGGACAGCCTTGAACCGAAATCAGTTCATATCAAGGTTGTGTCAACATGTTGCTATATGAAAACAACCATGGGCAGCGGCAAACCCAACTGAATTATTGAAATCAAACCCAATTGAAAGAAGATAGTCCAATCTCGGATTAAAATAAGGCCAGATCAAAAATCAATAGCCCTGCTACCAAGATGCTGAGAAGCTATGGGCTCAAGCACACAACAAGATGGGATCAAAGATAAGCCACCTACTTAGTGCTAAAATATTAGATCAATAAAAGAGGGTGACGAAATATAATCAAAAACACATACACACATGTAGTAAAACAGATCTAATCAAATTGAAATTAAATCTTCACAAACACATTTCATCAAATATGTGGTGTGCAGATTGGGTTTAGAATCAATAAAATCTTCTATGAATGATCAACCAAATCTAATCTAGATGAAATATTAGATTTCAAATAAGCACAAAATAGATAGTTAAATGATAGAAATGATATTTGGGTTTAGGCTCATATGATTGAAACAATCTAAGTAGCAAAACACCAAAATCATTCACTAATTCTACAATCGTTGCCATAGATGACCGATCTGAAAAAGGTTTCTTTAATTAGCTTTGATACCAAATGTAACATCCCAAACTAGCAACAACTGAGAAAAATCTATAGAAATTAGAGATGAGAAAGTATGAAGAACAAATATAATGAAAATCGCATCTCATATGCTTTGATTTGAGTTAGGTGAAATTAGAGAAAACACCATACAATGAATTAGTCGACTCTCATATGCTCACCTAGTATGTGTGTGTAATATCTAGAATCACAAATGATAAAAGAGCCAAGACAACATATAAATAGGTGTCGAATACAAGATAAAAGCCCATGCCCATAAACTCCTCAAAATCCCAAAATACAATTCTTTATAAAACATTCATAAAATTAGAGGCTAATTTTATTGAACATAGTTGATGACAATGCCAATGCTAATGAAAACGATGATACTGATGATGATGTTGATAATCAAAATGATGATGATCGTGATGATCCAAATGATGATGACAATTCAGACAATGATGCTGAAGTTCTTATTCCAATTCTTAAGGAGTCACCAAATATTCCTCTTGAAGAACGCATTTCGAGGCACATTGGTCGACTTATTGAGGTTACTTTTGATGATCAAGAAGTGCATACTACACCAGACAGTACCAATGATACTTTTGGTGGTATTTCTGATCTTAATGAGGTACAATTAGACTCATTTATTCATATGTGAGATATAAGGAGAATTAAGGGAGTATTAGTTAAAAATTCTGAGAGGATGTGTGATGGGACATCAGAAGAACATGGTGAGGGACATGTCATAGAACCAGAAGAATATAAAGGTTCTACCCACACCGTTTATTCTAGCCAGGTAGCCACATCCACTACTAGAGGTATTGTGTTCACCTCAGGGATTTGAAGAAGCCGTCTTGGACCCGGAGACGCAATTGAACACCACTCTTATCCACTCATTTTCTTCTCAACAAGACAATATTTCAATTTCTCACGGGGATATAGAACAAAATCTATTCATGTAACACTGGGAGACTAGGAATATTGAAAGAAGCGAACCGCTGCCCCGGTTCATGACTTATTTATCTACACCATTGAGTCTAGAAAACTTTGTTGAATTATTTCCTTCATTAGGTACATAAGAGTTAGGAATGTATATAACTCCTACCGCAGTACTCTATAACACTACTGGAACATCTATAGGAGGATCATCTATTGATCTTATCCGAGGACTAGATGGAAAGCCTACTAGTGCTAATATCACGCCAACGCTAAGCGTAGGTCATCCTGTCTATTTGACTGTGATGTCAACTGGAAGCCTAAGTGGCCTAGGTGTTTGTTTAGCAAACTTTGTGTCAAGGGAGTATATGGACGGCTCCCTAAAGGCTGTTCAAGATGATTTTTGGGAAAAACTCAATAATGCAGTGCAAAGGTTAGTTAAGGGGAAATTTAGAGTTGTGGTAGATCCTGAACCCGAACCAGAACCAACCTCGGTTCCAATTCCAATTACAACTTCGTCGGTTGGTTATCAAGTTCAATTGTATTATCCATCCGTTGATGAACTGTAGGATCTTTTGCAAGCCAAGGTTTTATCTGAACCAGGGTTCAACTCTAACGAAGTTGATTTGGTGAGAGTCTTACGACGTATTCATGGTGGTACTACCCAACCTAAGCCTGTGATGACCGATATAGATTTGTTGAAGTCCAAAGTTGCTAGTATACATGAACAAATGTCAGTTGAACTCTCTAAGGTGGACATAACTATAGGCATTTATGCAAAGGCTCTTCAAGAATCTCTAGATGCAGTGAATGAGCACATCAGTATGTTGGAATCTACTTCCCGATCTCAGGCCACTACTCGAAAGTGGAGGATGATGATCATGATGATCCTGATCACCATAAGGAGGAAAACAGGCAAAGAGTGGCTGAGACATATGAATTGGATGACATCCCAGCAACAGAAACAATAAATAACAACATGTGGAGCAAAATATGGAAGGAGATGCTCAAGTAGATGAAGAAAAACATGTTGAGCTGGATATGGGAGTTGTTGCGGATACTGTTAAAAGGCAAGTAGAAGTCAATAATCTACAGAATGTACTTTATGAATCAATGGTTGAAAATCGGAAGGATACAGTAAATGTGGAGAATGTGCAAAGTGAAGAAGATATTGTTGAGGCACAGTCGCACAGAACAAAGTTTCAAGATGTATGGATATTATTTTCAATGAGTTCACGTGATATACGATAGAGTATTAGACATATGATTATCTTAGTGAGCTTACAAGAACAGACCCTTCTTATGAAAATTCTTCCGACTATCAAGCCCTTGAAGCTGAATTAGCTGCAACTTCATCTCAGACTCAAGTTCCATCATTTGATTTCCAAGTTCCTCGGTTCCCAGCGCTGTTCCACCTGTTCAACTAGTTAAACCAGATCAACCGTCTTAGTCTTCTCAACCACAATCTAAACATGACACCGGTGAAGGTTCTGGTACTCAAAAGCAAGTTCTGACATTTCAATAAAGACAACATATAGCCCAATTCAAAAGAATGCAATTGAAGTTGCCCTCCCTTGAAGAGCATTATGTAGATAGATATGTGGATTATATGAGGAAACTTAGTTGAAAGAAGATGTGGGGGATAAGGATCACTCAGAACAAAGTCCCTTTACAATAAAGCACATGGAAGAGCATACAACTACTCTGACGGTGAAATTCAGGATATTTTGGAGGTATTATCTGCCAATATTCTGGAACAAGTCTATGCTACATTCAGAGTAAGAAGTAGGAAAATGTCTGTGTATAGTTTTTCTGAAGCTGACTTTCTAGACATGAACTTACAAGATCTATAGAACCTGTATGAACACTTTAAGAACTCAACTCTACGACCAAGGAATACACTCTTTGCTTATGAGAGGATAGAGAAGTTTGAAGACAATTAATCTGTTGAGGCCAACTCAGACGAATGTAATGGCTAAAGGGGTTCCACCGTTCTTTCTGATGGATAATCCAGAATTAACATTGCCTATAGAGATGAACAAGGCCAAGAAAGATTTATGTTCTTATCTAAAGTTACCAGATTTCCTGATGGAACTCTGAAAGATCATTTAAAATGCAGTTAGAAAAGAAGTTGGAAAGAGATAACAAAGCTCTAGTAGGTCAGAAGATTAATCAGAAGAACATGTACATGATTACAACAAGACTGAATATTTTGAATGAACGCCTGACACTGAGAATGGTTGCAAGGAACTTATAGGAGGCACTGGGTTTGAGAATAAAGCGCAGTAAAAGATTTTCTTTTTTTTAAAACTTGAATCCAAAGGGGAAGAATGTAGGGATAATAATATGTTGTATTCAGGATTTGTATTTTTTTTGTATTCTACTTTCATGTAAGGGTATAAATACCTATCTCTCTTATAAGCATTCCAAAACTTTGAAATAGGTATATAAGACAATTGACTTTTGCTCTCAACCTTGACTTTCTCTCTCTTGATGTTGTTCATTGAATTCATGTTAGATTGATCATATTAGGGAATAACATATCTCAATATGCTTAGCTTTCGAGTGAAGTAGAGGATTATTTGCTAATGCAATAGCACTTCTACTATCACAATATATAGGGATTTTGGATAGTTGAAGGTCATAGTCACTAAGTTGAAATAATTCCTACTGGCTAGATATTGAGCTTCAGCAGTGGATGTGGACATTGACTTTTGCTTCTTACTTGTCCAACTCACCAACTTACCACCTAAGAGCTGACAGCCTCTAGTGGTGCTTTTCCTATCAGTTTTACATCCTGCAAAATCACTATTTGAATAACCAATTAGATAGAACCTTGAGTCTTTGTGATATCAAAGTCCCATATTAGGAGTTCCCTTCAAGTATCTAAAGATTCGCTTTATAGCGATCAAATGAGATTTCTTGGGTTCAGATTGATATCTAGCACACAAGCATATTAGTAAATGATATCTAGACGACTTGTTGTCAAATACACCAAAGATCCAATCATTCCTCTATAGGCAGTTATATTAAAAGGTTTCCCATCAAGCTTCTTCTTTAGGGTTAGAGGATGTACCATAGGAGTTTTCATTAAAAAACTTTGAGAAAGATCAAACTTCTTCAACATTTCTTTAACATACTTACTCTGCATATAAAAATCCCTTTCTGTTGATCATAACTCCTCTCAGTGATTTGAATATGATTTTGTTTTATACTTAGTGAAAATTCCATCTGTAAGGTTAAGTTCAAATTCAGCGATAGCACACGCTGATTGCATTCAGCGATCTCTGAACCTCAGGAACCTTAATCTTATCTCTGAAGATTTGAAGATCAATCAACACACCAAAAGAACATTCAGCGAAAATCGAGGACCAAGCTGAAGAAAGAGATAATCAGCTAGTGATCTGAAACAGTTCAGTGATAGCAAGGATTATCTAAACCAAAGTGTGAAGTCTTGTCAAGCCTCAGCGATACTATGAAAGTTCATCCTTAAAGTTTCAAGTTCAGCGATCAAGTGAGGCTTCTCAAACAAGATTAATGTTGATCTTATCCTCAATGCACAAAAGTCAAACCTTATACTATGTCAGAGAAGAACGTACGGATTGTCTCTTATGTTCCCATCATATCTGATATGGTACTGTTCACACGCGGCCAAAAACATGTTTGTTGTTTAACAAAGGACAAGCTTCCTATGAAAGCTTGACACGTGGCACATACCTTTTGTCTTGCATTAAATTCAAACCAGTATAAATAAGATGAAGATATCTTCTTCATCTTCATGCATGTTACTTTCTATTTCTCAAACCTCTGTCTCTTTTCTTTCTCATTTCCTTATGCATTAAACTGTGTGTTTTAGTTACAATAGAATAGTTTGAAATACTTGTTCTAATCCCATTTCTAACTGTAAATTTGTTTATTCAATATAAACTAATTTAAAAACTAAAAATATATGTGTTTGTATTCAACCCCTCTCCCTTCTACAAACTGTTTCTATATCCTTGAACTCTTGTGGACTCCCTTGGGACCAACAAGTGGTTTCAGAGCAGTGTTTCTTGCTTATCATTAAAATATTTGTTCACAAGACTATTTTAAAATGACTAATACTAATACAAACTACTTTGATAATGGATCTTTAGTTAAACCTCCAAGATTTAGCCGTGATAACCTTCCATTATGGAAGAAAAGAATGACTCTATTCCTAGAACGGTCAGATCCTAAGATCCCCTACTATCTAGAGAATGGACCATTTGTTCCTACAGCCCTGGTAGCTAGTGTTCCTGCCACCACTACCACTCCAGCCATCGCTGAAAGTAGAATTGTCAAAACTCCAGATCGATGGACTGAAGAAGAGAAGTAGGAAGTAGCTATAGATTCTAAAGCTGATCCATAATTGCAATGTATTTACCAGATGAAGTCTATCATTTTGTAATGAAGATGAGAACATCTAAGACCATGTGGGATACCTTATGTATTCAATATGAAGGAACTGATGAAGTTCAAATCACTAGATGTATTAATCTGGTAAGACAATATGAAAGTTTTATGCACTTAAAAGGTGAAACACTTTCTCAAATTCACCAAAGGTTTAACTGTCTCTTGATTGATATGAAAACTGTCAACAGAGAATATTCTAAAGCTGAAATTCTGACAAAATTCATGGAGGCACTACCTGAACAATGGGGAGTGTAGAGCATCTCAGGTTTTAAGGAAAAACCTCATAAATGATATCAAGGGTGCCAAAAGTACTTCTTGGGTACTAGTGACTTCAGAGGTAGATCCTTCAAAACAAATTTCTTCTTCTATCACCTCTATTACTGAATTAAATCAAACTGATTCAGAAGAACTCACTAATGGTGACATCTCTGAGTTTGATAACTCTCTAATTCTTTTAACAAACAATTTTAGAAGATTTGCTAGAAAGAGCAACTTTCGAAAACCTCCTACTATCACTGACTCTGATAAGTCAAAGACTCGGCCAGCTGAAAAAGCATCTGCTATATGCTATAACTGTCAGCGAAAAGGCCACTTTGCTAGTGAGTGTAGATCTAAGAAAGTAGTTGCACCCACCACCTCTCAGAACTCTGATAAAAAGGAAAAGTATTTTAAGTTGAAAAATAAATACAAAGATCTGAAAAAGAACCAGCAAAAAGGCAAAGGTCTAATTGCTGAAGAAGTTGACTGGGATCAAGAAGACGTATGGGCCAAAACCTCTGATGAATCAGGCTCCGATGTAGAAGATCTTGCCTTCCTTTGTCTAATGGCAAGAATTGAGGAAGCTGAAGAAGTCTCTGAAACATCATCCTCAGAGTCTCATTCAACTCAGGTAAACATTCCTATAAACTCCTCTATACCTGAAAGTGATAGCCTGTCAGCTCTCGATGCTATAACTGTTGATTTTTATAACGCTCTAAATGGAAAGATCAAAGCTGAACAAATCAACATTGATCTATCAGAACAACTAAAAAATGGTCATTTAAAAATCAAAGAACTTACAAAGATTGAAGAAACTCTAAAAGACCAACTCTTTGTTAATCAAATAATAAGCATTGAGAGACAACAAGCTATCACTGAAAGGGAAAAGGCCATCGTTGATCTCAAAGCTGAAAAGCTACCATTGAAGGATGGTGCAAGGCTTCAGATAAAGTCAGCGAGATCATCAATGCCCAAATCCCTATGAAGGTCAAAAGTGGGTTAGGATATAACCCTGACAAAGAAGAATCAGAGAATGATTGTTCCATGTTAAAATTCGGAATGTTTGTCTCCTCAATCCCTGATCCTTCTTCTCAGAAACCTCATTTAAATAAGTTGTATGTCTTTAATTCAGATGACTCTAAGAAAATGAGTAAGAACAAGTTTCTTGACCACGTTCCTAAAATCAAAAACTTTCAGAAACCAAAAAAGAACTCCTCAGTTCCTTCAGTAAGTCATCCTAAAACTGGGAAGAACATCCCTGGATCAATTCCGAGATCAACACCCAGAATTAAGATCGACCTACATTCCTGCTGACAAACCTCACTTCAATAGCGGTGCCACATTCATCAAGGCTTGCCCGCTGATGTATGCTTTTGTGCACAATCCCATTGGCATCACTGCTCATCTACAGGCTCTCTGGTACACCGCTCACTACACGACTCTTACTACATAGAAAGGGAATAAGCTCCCTGCAATCGCGTTCACTATCCCACCTCTCGGCGACTTCGCCTTTACTTTTGGTTTTCTCAGAAATGCTCTTCACCTCCCTTCAAGAGGTAAGAATCAGCAATGGGCCTCTGAGCCCACCAAGGAGCAGATAGAGGAGTTCTTAGACTCCATTGGCTATGTATGGGAGAACTATGAGGTAAAGTCTGTGGGTTCGAAAATGGAGAAGAAACGTCTACCAGCTCGCTGGCAGTACATCTTCACCTAAGTAATTCAGTTCTTGGGTTCCAAGACCAGCTCTCACGATCAGGCCAGCAAGCACTTCCAAGATCTTGGCTTTGCTCTCTGCACCAACTAAAAGCTGCACTATGCGAACTACATATTCAGCGACATGTACAACAGGGTGAAAGCAGCAAAGAGGAACCACTTCATTCCCTATCCAAGATTCTTTGCTACCATCATGGAGTTTGCCTTCAAGGATGAGTATCCAAAGGTCGCCAACCAAAGTTTCTCCATGGTCGGGAAGAAGTCCCTGGATATCGATGAACATCCAGATGATGCTCCCTACCCTCCATATATGCTGCAACTCATTGGAGTAGTAGCACCTGTGTCCGTCCCACTAAACAACCCATCAGTAAGTATCCCATACACCTCCTCCTCCCCCCTGAAAAGAAAGGAACTGACGATGGTCACAAATAAACCATCGCTTACAAGCCAGCTGCAAAGAAGCCAAAGAAGGGAGTCTCTCGAAAGACTTCCCTCTCTGATACAGGCGTACTACCAACGCCATCTTCAGCCACAGCCACGACAATGGTCTCTGCATCCGTTGCCGTTTCTTCAGCACTACCACCACTTTAAGCGACTCCGGTCACTGAAAGTTTTATAGCCAGCTCTGTTGAAGCTAGATCAGGTACTACTTTCACAGCCCTCTCTTCTTCTTCCACCATATCTTCTTTGGTCCTTACACAAACATGTGATTCAGAGATAGTTGTCCCTATCTCTGATGATGTTGAAACGCATGTTGTGCAAACTTCAGTGTTGTTTCGGCAATCTAAACTTTGGAAAGCTAGTATAACAAGAGCTCAGCATGTCTCTTAAAGACATACTATGACACAGGCTAGTGATCCACATGACATTGCCGTCATACACGTTGTCCCTGAGAGTAATCCTCACGATACTCCCAAGGTAAATAACATGTCTTGTCACCCTTCATCTAACCCAAAGCTCTTTTTGCATGCTCTGTCTATGTTGTCATCAAGTATCGCACCTCCTCTCTCCACCTCAGCGACCACAACTACCGTCACCAAGGCTTTTGCTGCTCCCTCCAGCGGTAGCAAAGGAAAATCTCCACAGCCGCCAAAGACCACTGCAGAGCTACGAAGGATAAAACAGGAGAAGTTTGCCTCCCAATTACCTGCCTTCCCTGTTGACACTCCAAAGATTTTTCTTCCCAGCCCTACATTCCCTGCAATTGAATTTTTGGTCAACGAATGTGCTCGCACAAGGGTTATGGTGGACAACCTTCAAATGCCTGCGGAATACATCTTTCAGACGATCGCTGGTACTCCAGGCATGAAGCCCACAATAAATAATGTCTACACTGACATCCAATCAGTGAAAGCGGATAATCTGGCTCATGGGCAAGCAATTGCCAAGCTGGAGAAACAGGTGCAAGCACAAAACCTAGTGTTGGAGTCTATCAGAAGACTAAGTCCGATATGATACAGATGCTGACGAAGCTCTCTGACGTTGGGCCCTCTTTCATTGCGGCTGATCGAACATCCCTGAATCAAGTCCTCTAGAACCAGACTACGCACACCGAGTCTCTGAAGGACATTGGGTCAATGTGCGTACTATGGTGGTGCACGTTCTCCCCGTTGATGAGTTTATCGGACAGGTGAGTGAAACACTCCCTGGAACACCGATATTTCCCTACATTCAGCGTCCGCAAGAGCCTTCCGTCGCCGCTGAAAAATAAAATAATGAGGAAGACGATGAGGAGGAAGAAGACGATGATGAAGATGACGATGAAATCCTTCACTATGGGGGAAATGATGAAGATGATGATGATGTCCCTCCAGGTGCCTTTGAGCATTTTAAGAGTAGTAGACAAGACAATTTCATGCCTGAAGTCATCTACAAGGAGCCTTTAGGGGACGGACCACCTCCTTCTCAGGAACCGTCCAACCCATCTGGCAAAGGAAAGGAAGTGATGGATCTCGATACCACCATCCCACTATCTAAGGGGGAGACCGCTGTAGAAGTAACCCTTCCCCTTATCCTTTATACTACTCCAATCTCTGAACCCCCCACCTATCCATCTTTTTCTCCTCCAAATTATTGCTTTGACCAACCTATCTCTCCATCCCCTATTCTCAGTGAGTCCAGTCCCCCAAAGGACTCCACATTTTTTAGGGAACCTTCATCAGAAGAGCAGTTTGTGTACATATCTGAATCTGACTCGAAAGATGAAGAAGGTCTTATTCCCAGACGGCACGCACAAAGACCACTAATAAGCGAGCCTGAAGAAGAAGAAAGGAGAATAAATTTCCTAAAGGAACTTGAAGCCAAAAGAATAAGGATGCCCATTGCTGAACCAGAAAACCCCATTTCTATCAGCGTGATGGATGATTTTTACTTTCTATCTAAAGAGGAGAGAGCACAAGCACTTGAAGCTCAGAGAATAAGGGATGAGAAGATGAAACAAACAGAGAATGATCTTGAGCTCACAAGAAAGATACTCAGGGAGGATGCTGCAAGAAATGAAGCGACTAGAAAGCTGAACGAGAAAAGTGAAAGAGTCGCTGAAGCTCTGGCACAAAGAGAACTGACTCAAGAAAATCTAAATGTGAATCCTATCCATGCTCAAGAAATGATCCTAAGTGCACTAAAAAATGAAGACACACGCCACAGAGAAAATGAACTACGCTGGTGCACTGAATGATTCAACTTTCGAAAGTCTGATCCAAAAATCATTCGTGCAACTATTGAAGGAAGACCTTACAAAAGGAGTGGTCTGAAGGTATATGTACGAATGTACAGACATTTGAAATGTGAAAAAGAAGAAGCCAAGTTCTTAAAATTCTATGGATACTCTGAGTGGCTAGAAATCAAAGATGCCATTTAGGGTTCCAAGTCAAAGTTCAAAGATGTGGTGGAAAAAAAGGATGTCACAGCATGTGCAAGTTCTTCCTCTCCCAGAGCCTATAAGAAAAAAAAAGATCAAACGTTGAAGGAGGTTCATCTTCTAAAAACGAACATGAAACCAAATTCAATTATTAAAGCATTCTTGGCCATCTTGAAATCCCTGACGTCTCAATGTTGAACTCCTCTCTCCCTCAAGATCGAAGATATGAAGAAAATGCAATCATCACTTTCCCTGAACCAGGCATGGTTTACTTGGATAATGAAGGATTCTTAGGACTCTTCAGAAACCGAGAAGTCAACAAGGCTCCATCAGCTTTCATAAAGATCATGCATCATCACTGCTGGTCAGACAATCCTCTGATGAATCGACAAAAGATGATCTATGAAAATGAACTACGAAGAAGACATGAAAGACTCTCTGATTTATTTTTTCTTCGTAGTTCTCTTTAGTGTATTCTACTTTACCTTACAATATTGTAATTTCATTTCCTACGTAATTCTTCAGATTATCCTAAATGAAATTTCAAAGAAGTACTCTACTCCAATTATGTACTGAAAAGATCCCTGAAAACAGTAAATGGGACAAGAACATAAGAGTTCTATTTTCTTTAATATCTCTTTACTCACTAATATTTCTATCTGAAATATAATCAGTGAATGTACTTAAAGCTTCCATACTTGTAAATATTGTGTTTTCATATCCTTATACATGAAACTCAATTATAATAGTAGATTAGCTACAAAAGATCTTACAGATTAGTACTTAGAAATATTTCTCTAAATTCTTAAGTCTCTACTAATCCCTTCAAGCAAATTTCCTATATTGCTTAATCATAATCAAATAGAGGAGATTGTTGATCATAACTCCTGTGAGTGATTTGAATATGATTCCGTTTTATACTTAGTGAAAATATCATTTGTAAGGTTACGTTCAAATTCAGCGATAGCACACGCTGATTGCACTCAGTGATCTCTGAACCTCAGGAACCTTAATCTTATCTCTAATGAACTGAGGATCAATCATCACACCAAAAGAACATTCAGCGAAAGTCGAAGACCAAGCTGAAGAAAAAGATAATTAGCTATGATCTGAAGCGGTTCAGTGATAGCAAGGATTATCTAAACCAAAGTGTGAAGTCTTGTCAAGCCTCAGCGATACTATGAAAGTTCATCCTTGAAGTTTCAAGTTCAACGATCAAGTGAAGCTTCTCGAACAAGATTAATGTTGATCTTATCCTCCATGCACAAAAGTCAAACCTTATACTATGTCAGAGAAGAACGTACGGATTGTCTCTTATGTCCCCATCATATCTGATATGGTACTGTTCACACGCGGCCAAAGGCATGGTTGCTTTTTAACAAAGGACAAGCTTCCTATGAAAGCTTGACACGTGGCACATACCATTTGTCTTGCATTACATGCAAAAGAGTATAAATAAGATAAAGATATCTTCTTCATCTTCATGCATGCTACTTTCTTTTTCTCAAACCTCTGTCTCTTTTCTTTCTCATTTCCTTGTGCATCAAACTGTGTGTTCTTAGTTACAATAGAATAGGTTGAAATACTTGTTCTAATTCCATTTGTAACTGTAAATTTGTTTATTCAATATAAACTAATTTAAAAACTAAAAATGTGTGTGTTTGTATTCAACCCCCCCCCCCACCCCCTTTCCTTGAACTCTTGTAGACTCCCTTGGAACCAACACTTTCTCATATACTTTATCTAAAGACCACAAAAATATGTTAGGTCACCCATCATATTCATGAAAACATGCTTTTTGTACTTGGATAGCGTGGCATAATAGAATCCCTACTCAGGATCGAATTGGCCTGTGGAAACAAAATCCCGCGGATCCAAAGTCCCCGTTTTATCAATCTGCCAAGACTTTCATAACCATTTGCTTTTCTAATACTTCTTTGCAAGAGATATCTTGCAAAGGGTTAAAAGGGAAGATGGTATCAACAGATTTCCGGATGTTTGGGAGGAGATCATGATTCGTCTTTGTTAGGTCTGAAAATGTTATATCCGAGGTGACAACTATTAAAGACATCAAGGGGTAAAATGCAAAAGTCATCAAATTCATTATTTAGGAAGGATTAAATATTAGGAAACGATTTTATTGTAAATATGGCAAGTGAATATTGCCTTATCTCTTAGTTTCCTTATTATGATTGTTTGCTACATATAAATAGAGGGTTAGGGCTAGCATTAGATAACTAGACCATTCATTCATATCATTCTAGAGAGCTTAAGTGAGATTATCTTGTAATCAATATTACATCAAGTTAGATGTATGACATATTGAAGTTATTCATCTTGTTCTTCGTGTTCTTGTTGATTTATAATCTGGGATCCACAATTGGTATCAGAGCCGACGATCTGAGTTTTTGTCTGATTCTAATCGATCTCATGAAAGCAAGGTAAAAATCTCGATCTGAGTTCTTGTCGAATCACTTTGTTTATGTTTAGATCGATAAAACGCTTATTTACATTCTTCTCGATTCACAATACAACATCCTTACTTGTTTTCAGAATTTAATCTATCAATTAAAATCGGTAAAATATGTGTTAATTTTAAATCAGAAATCTGGATTTTTCTTTTCTGGTTCTATCTTAATTTTGAAGACTTGTCGCACCTAACACACAGTCACATCACTCGATAAGTATTCAGTCAATTAATCCAAATTATGTTTTTTTAATTACTTTCGTTTAGCCGACACCAACCCAAGCGGTAAGACATAAGATATCTCGACTCCTCACATGCGATCCATGGCTCATAAATCAAACTCCTATTGATTGGGAAATGCTCAAAGGTTCTTGTTACAGATCCTCCCCATATGGAATTGTTAGACCTAAGAAGTATGAACCATAGGATGGAAGTATGATATGAGTTGGCACACTCTTACCTCATGCTTCTCCGATTACAACTGAATTCTATTATACGCTCCTAACTAATGACGTGTCAGTTTGTAATTGATTAGATTGTTGACTTTATATTCACTGTAATAGTATAAATAGATCAAGTCTTTGAATGTAAAGTTGTTGATTGGAAAACATACTTTTTGAGATCATATTGTGCATTTTATTCCTATATCTGTAATCGATCTTCAAGGTTATCAATACAATCTCAGTCTGTTCTTCATCTCTTATTACTTACTGTTTGTTTGATAATTACTGTTGTTAATTGATTTTGAATTGCTTCCGCTTATACTTTGATTCTCAAATCTCTCAATTAACTATTTAGAAAGGGATTTGGGTTCCAACAATTCGTATCAGAGCTATCTAATCAATCTATTGATTATTTGATTTCTTCCATTTAGAGAAATCCCTCTTCTACAGTAATGGATCTTTCAGTTTTATACTAATGTTCATAATTCTACCCTGTTCTACGAGAATTTGTTAATCTCATAACAATTTTCTCCAAAATAGTGGTAATTGTGGTTAAATTTGAAGGATATCGACCAGTTTTTTTTATTCAATTGGAATTTAATTGTTCTAAGTTTCATATAATCGTCAAAAAAAATTTCCCATCTCGTTTCTCTGTTCTCTGTCACAAATGGCAAATTCAAATCTGAATGCTGTTTACACCTCTGGTTCTCTGACCAAACCTCCCACTCTCATTCGTGGTGAATATCCACAATGGAAAAATCGAATGATAAATTTCTATGAAGGATTGGATACAGAACTCTACCTTATTGTCCAAAATGGTCCATTCGTACCAATGACTACAATTCCATGAATTCCCGCTACTACTAATACTGATGAAGTCCCATCTCAAAAAGTTCCAAAGCTGAAGGGAAACTGGTCTGATGAGGAAAAGGCCAAAGTCGAACTAGCCAAAAAGGCCAAAACTCTTCTTATCATGGCTATTCCAAATGAGATTTTTCAATCTCTGGATTTTTGTGACACTGCTAAGGAATTACGGGATCAATTAGAAAATCTTCTGGAAGGTGGTGCTAAAATGAAGAAAAACAGAAGAGCTCAAGCTCTGAACGAGTATAACAGCTTCCAAGCCAATCCTGAAGAGTCTCTAGAACAAACCTATCATAGATTTAATTCTATAATAAATCTATGTAAAAGATGTGATATTATTCGATCCCAAGAAGATAACAAGGTTCTATTTCTTAAACGATTGAATTCAGAGTGGTCAAATCTCTCTATGTCCTTTCAAGCAAATCAAGATCTTGAGCAATGGACTCCGCTTGATGTTTTTGGTACTTTGCAAGCCCATGAGAAAGAGGTTGTTCAGAAGAAAACAACTATAGGTGGACCTCTGGCTTGATCTCTGAATCTAAGGGAACGACCAGAAAAAGAAGTGAAGATAAGAGAGGAAGAAGCAAGGCCTTCATATCAGAGGCTATTACAGAGAGTGATTCTGACTCTGATGATGAAATCAAAGCCTTTGTTGATTCTTTGGCTCTTATTACCAAACAATTCACTAATAGATTTGGGAATAGGTCATTTCAGAGAAACAGAAGATCTGATCGATCTACTACTTATTCTCCCAAACAAGAGACTCAGAGAACTAAAAAATCTGACGCTAAGAAGAAAGAAGATGAGATGAAGAAGAAGGATGTGTGCTACAGATGTGGCAAGCCAGGACATTACTCTAAGGATTGCAGAGGAACTCTGGATAAAGACAAGACGTACTACAAAAACAAGTGTAAGTACAATGTCATTGAAAGAGCTCATTATGCTGAGAAAGAAAACTGGCTAGGAGATGAGTCTAGCGGTGATGAGGCCATGTTTTGTGGGATGGCAAAGACAAATGAGTCAGAAGATCAACCTTCTGAATCACCGGTTAGTACTTTCTCTGAATCATCCGAACTTGAAAACACAATTGTGCTTTTATCAAACAATTTTGAAGAACTAAAACAAAAGCTTACAATTGAAAAGAAATTACGAAAAGGCATTGAAAAAACTCTTTTTACAACACAAAGGGAAAGAGACATTTATAAAAGGGAGATGGATATTTTAACTGAAGAAAAACTGGAACTAAGCACTGAAAAAGAAAAGATTTCCACGACTTGAAAACTTACTGAAGTTCAGATTAAAAAGGAAAACTTAAATTTTAAGAAACTTTTGGAAGAAAAAGATAAGGAGATTCGAGATAAAGAAAGTGACAGACTAAACTCTGTTGCACTTAAAAATTATTTTCAAAAAAAGAGTGAATTTTTACATGTCGAACTTCAAAACAAAATGCTACAAATCAAAACATATTTGGACGCCCAAAAAGTTCATGACAAAATTAATACACGAGTAGGAAGATCTGGACTTGGTTTTGAGGATATAGATCCCTACACGTGTGAGAAAAGGTCTACCTTAGATTCTGTCTTCTGTATGGGACAAGAACAGAAGCCAGTGTTTCCAACTTTATATGCAAAATCAATCTTCAAACGATCAAAATATGAAAATGGTCATCATCAACGAAAACTCAAGTTCAAAAATATTATATATTCATCTGGAAAAACGAACGTTGATCTGAATAAAATTCAGAAGAAGGATGATTTTTTCAAATTTGGTCTAAATAGTCATATAACTTTGAATAAAATTCAGAAGAAGGATGATATTTTCAACTTTTATTCCTACACAAGTAGAAGAAGATGAAAATGTTTCAAACTTGAACATGAAAATGTTTTGCAAAGTTCTTTAAAGAAAAATCCAGAGATAGTTACTTGTTCTTTAATAGACTTACATCTTTCTGAATCTCAAGATAATTTGGAAGTAATCACATATCCTTGGGAGACTAATGATCAAAGTGAAGATTTCTTTGACAATTCTGAAGAATACTTTGCTAAATTAGAAAATAAATCTTCATCTATTTATAGTAAGCCTCCAGAGGTCATAAAAAATAAAGATGTTTCTTTCTTATTTACTAATGAATCTCTGGAAATCAGAGCCTTTGATAAAATTGTTGAAAAACATTTCAGTGGCATATCGATACTCTCTGCTTCATCAAATGAACAGAGACAATCTGTATCTATTCATCCAGACTTCATAGGGATGTGTATTTAAGCCAAATCTTCACTTGAACTTGAGAAAGAAGAAAATCTCAAAAAAGGTTTGAAAGATAAGAAGTTTCCAAAACCCAATTTTCCAAAGTTTACTTATGTTCAAAAGGGAAAATGGACATCTAATATATCTGCTCCTGTTTCAGTAACTTCGAAAGCTCCAAAGAAGGTAAATCAGAGGAAGCCTCCGCTGAAGAACATTTCAGATTCTGAAAATAAGTCTAGTTTAGATAAGAAGTTCTATAGAACTACTGATACTAGAAAAGACAATATTAAGAAAAATTGTAGTTCTCATTATCTTAATGAAAATTCAATGAAAGCTTTTCTGTCTCAGAATTCTGAATGTTTTTCTATGTTCTTGAAATTAAACAATTTTTCTTGAGGACCTCTGACCAGTCAAATGCTAATTTCTCATATGGAAAAAATAAACAAAAGAAAACAATAAGATTAAAACTGCAAAGAAGAATCCTCAACCCCTTGCTAAATCAAATCAAGAGCAAGTTAAAAGAATTGACAAACCCAAACCTAACATTAAAGGACCCATAATGCGATGGGTATCTTGACTCTGGATGCTCGAGGCACATGACTGGAACGAAAAACTTACTCTCCCAATTCAAAGACAAAAGCGATGGAGCTGTGACGTTTGGAGATAATGGTAAGGGTCAAATAAAAGGCTACGGTACTTTACAAGAAGGTAATATTACCTTATCTAAAGTAGCTCATGTTTCTGGATTGAAACATAACTTGCTAAGTGTAAGCCAACTATGTGATTCTAAAATCGTTGTGGTATTTGATGAAAAACATTGTTACTTATTTTCTAAGGCAGGTGAGGAACTCTGGAGAGCTGACAGAACAGGTAATCTATATATGATGAATTTCTAAGGCAGGTAAGGAAACTCTCTGTCTTATATCCAAAAAGAGTGAAGTTGCATGCTTATGGCATCATAAAATGTCTCACTTAAATTTTGACTCTCTTGAAATGCTTGTCAAACAAAAGTTGGTTTCTGGTCTTCCAGAAGTTCACTTTCAAAAAGATCATCTCTGTCCTGCATGTGAAATGGGCAAAATTAAACGGGCTTCTCATAAAATAAAGAGTGATCATTCTTGTACTCGCCCTCTGCAATTGTTACATGTTGATCTCTGTGGTCCCATTGCAATTCAGAGTCTCTCTGGTAAAAAGTATATTCTGGTACTTATTGATGAATTTTCCAGGTATACTTGGTTCGCATTTGTAAGACAAAAGTCAGAGGTGCCTATCGTTTTACAGAATATGATGACTAGAATCCAAGTTCTTCTACATCAGAAGATTCAACAGCTCAAAAGCGACAACGACACTGAATTGAAGAATGCCAAGCTTGAGGCATACTTTGTTGAAAATGGAATCACACAAAATTTCTCTGTTGTTCGCACTCCTCAACAGAATGGTGTAGTTGAACGTCGCAATCGCACCTTGGTAGAAGCAGCCAGAACGATGCTTGCAGCTTCTGATCTTCCAATTCAGTTTTGGGCAGAAGCCGTAGCCACTGCTTGTTTCAGTCAAAATCGTTCCATAATTGTTAAGAGGCATCTCAAAACCTCTTATGAGCTTATCAACAAACGAAAACCCTCTGTCAAATTTTTTCATATTTTTGGTTGCAGGTGTTTTATCTTAAATGACAGAGACAAACTTGGTAAGTTTGATCAAGTCAGATGAAGCTAAATTCTTAGGATATTCGTTAAACTCTAGAGCCTATGGAGTTTTTAACTTACGTACGAAGACTGTTATGGAAAGCATTAACATTGATTTTGATGATCAGACCCAACTAACTTCTGAATACTCTACTTCAGAACTTAAACTTAATACAATGACTTCTGATTATCTTTCAGGACCCAGAGAATCCGAGATCGATGTCATTTTTCAAGATTTTGTAGGCGAAGAAATATTTTCAGAACAAATACCTCGTACCCCATCCTTAAGTATTCCTGACGTTCTTCACACCTCTAGAATAACCCTATCTGGTCCTACTGTCTCTGCAGCACGTTCCCCTGTCATCTCTGCTTCAATCTCATCACATGCCAGTCCAGAAGTTACTCCAGTATCTTCATTTGCAGCTACTTCTGTATCTTCATCTAAGGGAGAGATTGCATGCACTAATGATTCAGAGTCAACAAGAGGTGCTCGATAAAGGATTCATTAGGCCTAGCTCTTCACCTTGGGGAGCTCAAGTCCTATTTGCTAAAAGGAAGGATGGATCCTTTCGAATGTTCATTGATTATAGAGAACTTAACAAGCTGACCATCAAGAAGCTATACCCCCTCCCTCGAATAGATGACTTGTTCGACCAACTCCAAGGTGCTAATTACTTCTCAAAGATTGATCTTAGATCTGGATATCATCTAATGAGAGTCCGTGAAGAGGATATTCCCAAAACGGCGTTTAGGACTCGCTACGGCCATTATGAGTTCCTAGTTATGCCTTTCGGGCTAACAAACGCACCAACTGTTTTCATGGACCTAATGAACAGGGTCTGTAGACCGTACTTGGATAAGAAATTTATTTGGGGAGAGAAACAAGAAGAAGCATTCCAAACGCTTAAGCATAGATTATGTAATGCACCGATTTTGGCATTACCAGAAGGCACAGAGAATTTCGTTGTCTATTGCGATGCATCACACCAAGGTTTGGGATGTGTATTGATACAAAATGATAAAGTCATTGCATATGCTTCACGGCAACTTAAAGTCCATGAGAAGAACTATACCACTCATGATTTGGAGCTAGGAGCCGTAGTATTCACACTCAAGATTTGGAGACATTATCTTTACGGCACAAAATGCACTGTCTTTACTGATGATAAAAGTCTTCAACACATTCTCGATCAGAAAATGCTCAATATGAGGCAAAGAAGATGGGTTGAATTGCTTAGTGACTATGATTGTGAGATAAAGTACCACCCGGGAAAGGCTAATGTGGTAGCCGACGCATTAAGCAGGAAAGAAAGAGTGAGACCGTCAAGGGTACGAGCCATGGGAATGTTTATTCAAACGAGCCTAAAAGCTCAAATTCTTGAAGCTCAAGAAGAAGCATTGAAGGTAGAGAATTTGAAGAATGAGACCCTACATCACTTAGAAAACAAATTCCAAACAAAGTCTGATGGGGTACGTTTCCTTGAAGATAGAGTTTGGATACCAAAGGTTAGTAACCTACGATCAACCATTTTGGATGAAACCCATCGATCGAGATATTTGATTCATCTAGGAGCTGATAAGATGTACAAGGACGGTGGCCAAGAATGAAGAAAGATATTGCCTTGTACGTAAACAAGTGCTTAACTTGTGCTAAAGTTAAGGCCGAACACCAGAAACCATCCGGTTTACTTCAACAATCTGAGATTCCCCAATGGAAATGTGAACAAATAACCATGGATTTTGTAATAAAGCTACCCAGAACTGGGAAGGGACACGACTCCATATGGGTTATAGTAGATCGACTTACGAAGTCAGCACATTTCATTCCTATTCGGGAAGATTACAGTATGGAAAAGCGTGCGTCATGGTGTGCCTATTTCCGTCATCTCGGATAGAGATACTCGTTTTACGTCACGATTTTGGCAATCACTCCAAAAAGCATTGGGTACACGGTTGGACTTGAGCACTGCCTATCATCCTCAAACGAATGGATAATCGGAGAGAACCATTCAGACACTAGAAGATATGTTATGTGCATGTGTGATAGATTTTGGTGGGAGTTGAGATACACATCTGCTGCTAGTCGAATTCGCGTACAATAATTGCTATCACACTAGTATTCAGTGTGCACTGTACGAAGCCTTATACGGACGCAAGTGTAGATCGCCACTTAGTTGTTTGGAAATTGGCGATAGGCAACTGACCATGCCCGACATCATCCAGGAAACCACTGACAAGATCTCAATTATCAAGGAAAGGCTCAAGACAGCAAGAGATCGTCAGAAGAGTTACACAGATAACCGTAGAAAGCCATTAGAGTTTCAAGTGGGTGATAAAGTGCTTCTAAAAGTGTCACCATGGAAGGGACTAGTACGCTTCAGGAAAAGAGGCAAGTTGGGTCCTAGATATATTGGTCCACTTGTAATACTTCAAAGAATTGGGCCGGTGGCGTATACGCTAAAGTTACCACAGGAATTAAGCGCCGTCGACGATACGTTCCATGTGTCAAATCTGAAGAAATGCTCAACGGATGAAACATTGGCTCTACCCCTGGAAGACGTTCAGATTAGCGATCGATTACACTTCGTTGAAGAACCAATCGAAATACATGAAAGTTTTGAGGCATTAACCAATTTATTAAAGTTAAGCGTGCAATCTGTCAACTAATGACAGATGTGTGCATGTAACTTTGTGGTGTCATATCTTCCTCATAACTCATTCAAAATGAGTGATTCTTATCTTAAAAGTTTCCTTTATGTGTTGTGTTTATAATATAATTGGAATTTCTGAAAAACCTTTTGTAGAACTCCTCAAATGGTTATTTTACCAACAGGGTGTAATCTGCCCTTCTTGCTATGATACACTGTTTTGTATAAATTATTTGAACCATTATTACATGTCCAAAATGCATGAAATTTGGTCACAATGACCTTAACTCAGTAATGTATCACATATAAAAATATGGGAAACTATGTCATTTTGGATGTCACTGTAATTTGATCATTTTTAACACCTAAAGTTTCTGTCAGAAAGTGAAACTTTGAAATTATTCGATTTCATGAATTTCGATCACTTGAAGAACTATAACATTACATTTTCGGTATAATTCATATCACTAAAAAGCATATGTGCATTATGTGTAAACGGGACAATAGTAGACCAAGTTGGACATATAAGGACTTATAAGCACTCTCATAGTATTCATTAGACATATAAGTGATAGTTTGGGTACGTTGCTTTGTTAGGTAAGCGTTAGGCCGTCAAGCAGACATCTCGGGTATCCATTTGGAAGATTTTGCTATAAGGTGAGTATTCACGGCCCCTCTTTTTAAATGTTTATACGTTTTGGGGTGTAAAGCATGTCGTTTTAAGGGAAATCGAATTAATTTATATTGAATAATGAAAAGCATATAAATCATTATGATGAGCAAATTTATATTACACAAATGATATGTTGAGTTATGTGAAGTCCCCGTGTTACACTACTATTTAACTCTGTATTCGTTTGAGCCAATGATATTTGTGGATAGCGCAATTTGGTTGACATACTCACCTAACTGGCACGTAGGGGTGCACTTTATCAATTAAGAATGCTCTACACATGTGGACTTTAGGTTCACCGGTGAGGTAGTTAGTGAGGCGTAGAATGTCGTTTAGGCTTAGTAGTGGCTCACTATTTTAATATCATGTGTAATTATAATATGTATTTTTGCTCATTAGACTTTAAAATATTAAAGTTGATGCGATCATCCGATTCGCTATTTTTAAACCTTGCATATAAAATGTTTTGCGCATTTGAAAACCTGTGAACTCACCAACTCTTTGTAGTTGACCCTTCCATTTTAACATGTTTTACAGGAAAATAAGAAGGTAACCGATCGAGCTTAGCTTATTTTTGTGGAACACCAATCAAGATTTTGTACATGTCTATTTTTGTAATTTGTTTATTTAAGACAGAGTAGTCAAGTTGTAAACTTTAAAACTTTGAACTTGACGTTTTAGTTATATATATATATATATATACATATATATGGTTGGTGTTTATATTCCTGTTGCTGTGAAACTTTGAACTGTCGTACCTCGTGATTCCGCTTTAGCGGGGTGTGACAATAAGAGCAATTAACAGTGAACCAGGCAAAGTTTAAGCATCCTAAACCTAATCGAACATCATAAGTGGGAAATCGAACTCAAAAGGTCAATGAATGCAAGTCGATAAGCTCTAACCTAGTAAGTAAATCAAAACATCTTACCAACACAAAAATTAGGCAAGACATATAGACCCTTAAACGGTAAAGCCCTAATCACAAAATCAACACTCACAAACGAAAAGAAAACTTTAACTAAACCCTAGAAGATTGACATTGGCAAGCATAAACAAGATACACAATCGATTGAAAACTTACCCGTCGAAACCCTAGAACCCAATGAAATGTGTAATATATTAAGAGAGATATACCTGGAAATCGATGGAAGTTTAGATGAGATCGATACTGAAATCGGTTGTGAGAGTCGTGTGCGGGAAAGGAGTGGATAACCACCGTGAAACCAATCGAGGTGTGAGGCCGATAGCTCAAAAACAGTCGAGGGTTCAAACGATCGACGGTTGGCGTGCATGAGGGTTTAAAGACAATCAAAAATCGATATGAGGTGTGAGAGAGTGAGGGATCGAGAAAGTGGAAGAACCCGATCACTTGGGGTTTTAAAACATTGGGTCGTGGGTTGGGTGAAGTGGTTTCGGCCGAGAAACCGGATTTGGGCTCGTGAAATTTGGGTCGATCCTTTTAAAAAGGATTGATAATGTATTTAATTTATCAATTTTATTAATTCAATTACTTGATTAAAATTAATTAAGAACTTTAAATTAATAAATTTGTTAAAATAAATAATTAATTGATAATTGATTAACTATCTTAAATTAATAAGTTTATTCATTTAAATAATCAATTCATACTTAATTAATTATTTGCAATTAATAAATTTATTAATTGAGATAGTTACTAGATTAATGCTCCCCCTTGGTCTGTGCATGATCACTTTCTCCCACTCAGTGCGTGTAGTGAATCGAGAAAAATACTCCCCCTCGACTCGTGAACCTAAACTAACTTACCTGGATATCGGAGTACGATGCATTGCTCCCCCCTGAACACTAGACCACTCGTAAAAGAAAAGTGATAAAAAAATATTACTAAATAGACGACGTGAGAAAAAATTGAAAGTACTGATAGAAAGTAAAAATGAGAAAAAGGAAAATATGATAAAGTTTAAAATGAACAATACAGAAATGTATAGGGCGAACAAACACGATTTAAGTAGAATTCAGACATTTTGAAGTTTACACTATTTCATACGGTAGTCAGGGTGAATGGTGAATAGTTCAGAATGACGGAATCGAAATTATATCGGGAGCAACGACGCTTTTACACTCTTAGATTAAGCATACCAAGTTTGGAAACCAAAAAGTTAAATTTTTCGTCCAAAGGTTTGGTAAAGAGGTTTGTTATCTGAAATTTTGTATTGACAAAGTAAAGCTCTATCATACCTCATTCAACGTGATCCTTAATAAAGAGATATCCAACATCGATGTGCTTCATCTTTGTGTGTTGAACCGAATTATTTGATATGGCGATGGCGCTTTGAGAGTCACAATAGATCGGGATTTTGGACTAGTGGAAGCCATAATCCTTTAGCTGAGTGCTGATCCAAACGACTTGCGAGCAGCAACTTGCAGCAGCAACGTATTCTACTTCAACCGTTGAAGTAGACACGCAATTCTGTGTCTTTGACACCCAACTTACGAGCATGTCTCCTAAAAATTGCATGTGTCCCGATGTTCTCTTTCGATCCAGCATGCTATAGGTGTGGTCCGCGTCCGAATAAGCTGTCAAATCAAAACCGGTCTCTTTTGGGTACCAAAGACCAAGGTTAGCAGTACCCTCCAAAATCGTGCGCACAAGAATGTGGAGAACATTATATGAGGTCTACTCCTCGTCAAGTACATTAAAGAACCTATCATTCCTCTATAGGTCTTAAGGTCTGCGTCCTTTCCGTCAGGGTTGGAGTGAAGCTTAGTACCCGGTGTCATTGGAGTTTTCATGGCCCTAGAATTTTCCACCTGGAATTTCCGAAAAAGTTCCAAGATGTACTTAGATTAATTGATGAAGATCCCGGTCGACAGTTGTTTAACTTGAAGACCGAAGAAGAAATTCATTTGCCCCATCATACTCATTTTAAAATGGTGTTTCATGAGGTCGGAGAGGTTTTTGCAGCATTGAGGGTTTGTAGGCCCGAAGATAATATCATCCACATATACTTGTATGAGGATATGTGACCTCCTTCTTGCTTTATAAATAAACTAGTGTCAATCTTACCTCAAGAGTAGCCAGACTTAGTAAGCTTTTTGGAAAGAGCGTCAAACCATACGTGAGGTGCTTGTTTGAGTCCGTATAACGCTTATTGTTGTCTTGGACAATATCGCCATAACCCATGATTGGCGAAAACAGGTTATTTCCAAATCTCACGTTTGCACTTAATTTGGAGATGTAGTTCGTGAGAAGATCCTTTCTTCCGGTCATGCGTCTGGAGCATCCTAAATCTAAGGAGCACACATGACCGTCCTGCAAAAACAATTATGCAGTTTTAGGTACCCATTTGTAAATAGGTCCTGTAGGATTAGGTCTAACACCTGACTTTGGAACCCATCTGGGAATGGGTCCACGTCGTTGTGGTTTAAACATGAAGAACGGTTAGGTTTAAAGACATGATATATACCAAACCAATTAGATGTAGGACAATGGGGCACAAAATATTCAAACCACAAGTAGAGCAACAAATAGTATCATGAGAAAGTTGAATTAATTTTTGAACTGGATAAAGTCTTAAAGGAAAAACCACCCTTTCTTCAACAAAATCGTTTGAATGAAAAATGTCATGATAATTATTGTGCGTCCTAATATGCGGAAAAGTATTAAATGACTTCGGCTCCTCGCTCGTATTCCTAGAATTCTTCTTCTCTACCTAGATTTGTTTGACTCGAACATGTTTTCTTTGAAAACGGTTATCTGAAACATCATTGAATTCGTAGTCAGACGAACTGGAATAGTAAGGAAAATGAGCTTTAGAATTACCAATGTGACGGTGCTTTTGTGAATGGTTTACATTGTTATTTTGAAAAACAGGTTTGAAACATTCGCCCTTGTGCATGAGCATTGGTTCATCTGTTGTTGTGTTAGGAACAATTTTTTGAAACTTAGAAGGTTCTTCTGTCAAACCCTGATCAATGAACCTACAAAATCCTTCGAATTGTATCTGATTAAATCCAGGTATTGTGGACATTGCGTCTATCACGGATTCTTTTGAAATTGGCAGTGATTTATACTCATTCATATCAAATTCTCCAAAAAACAAAAACAAAAATAAATACCATTTTGGCTGGCTTATTATCCATCAAATCAAATCCTATTGATCTAACAATGATGGAATTTTGATTCTATGAATCTTTGACTGGAATCTATGAGATAGGTGGAATAAAAATTTATGCTTAACTTAAATTGGCATTTTTAAGAGATGCAAATGGAATGGAATTGATAAAACAGTCGTAGAAACAGAATTCTCCCACTTAGGCTTACTATGTTTTAGGATTCTATCTTCATCCATGGATTCTTTATTCTTACTCATTCAATTGGAAGTATTGATCCAATTTAAAAAATCCATGTTTTCAATTTTGAATTGACCTTTGGATAAAAATCCTGAAAATCTAAGTGACTTGGAAGGATTGAAGAAAAGTCGAACAAGTTTAAGTCATCGTCAGAACAATCATCAGAGTTCGAAAAGGTTGAAAACCACTCCCTTTATTAGATTTAGCACAGTGATCAATTGAGGAACAAATATTTTTGTTAATACAGTCTTGATCGACAATTGAAGAATCACCTAGAAAAGCCTTAGAAGAAGATGCTTCCGAGTGTGTGGAGGAAGGTTCAGATTGAGCATTTTTGCCTTTTAGAAGACTATCATATTTCTTTTGCAAACTAGACGATGAAATTTGCTCTTGTAGAACGTTAGTCGCTAGACCAGCAAGTTTACTGGTTAGACGACGAATTTATGTCTGAATATCCTCTCTTTCACAATCAGGAGGTGGGTCTGACTTGTATGAAGTAATAGGTATTTGTGATTGGTTTTCTTTGAAAATAGAAATTAAAAGTTCTCTTTCGAGTTCAAACGCGTTCATAGCTATTTCAATCATTTTTCAGCTAAACTATACGGTTTTCTAAAATCAATGGGGGAATGTATAGTTTAAATTTTCTCGGTTTTGCTTGATATTCAGCGTTGGAATAGCTACAAAAGGAATCATTCGAGAGAGTAGATTTGGATTCCTTCCTACTATAACTCGCATTGAGATTAGCATATATGAAAGGAACTTGACCCTTGTCAATTCTAGCTCGCTTAATATCTTCCTGTTCCTTAACCTGATCAAGTGAAATATGATATCACCTGGGAGCAATTGTGATTCCATGAACTCGATTTGAAAATTGGACCAAGGTCTAGATATTCAAATTTGTATAAGGTAGGGACGTTAGTTATGGCCTTTTCGAGATATCGAGGATTGTCGGCGCCTAGACCTTCCTTGGATTTATAGGAGTTGAACTCCTTCGATCTGTTCAAATGAATGGTTTCATCGGTTTGACCTCGTCTGATAAATTGGGGTTCAAGATCCTTGACCTTTTCTAACAAATCTTCCTGTTGAACATTTAAAAAATCGATTTTAGTTTAAAACTTTTCATTTCCACATGCAGACTTAGCTAACTTAGATGACAGTTCAGATAACTTGTTTGTCAAAGTGATATAAGAGTCAGCAAGTCGTTCCTTTTCCTTTTGAAAACATTCGTCCCAACTAGCATTCTAAGCATTTTTAGTGTTTACTTGTTAAAGTTCATTATAATATTAGCAAGTCGGGCCTCTAAAGTAGTGATAAGCTTCTTTCCTACCCTTATTTTATCAGTTAAGTCATCCATTTTGAGCATCATAGTTCGCAACTGATTAACTCAGGCCATATTAGTAGAACAACTAACCTCAGAGCTTGATAAGCGTGTTGATCCTTGATCGTCAGAGTGAGAGTCCTCTTCGTCATAAAGCTTTGTCATGAAGCAGATATGTGCTTGTATATCTTCCTCAGTCTTGGACCGATGCAGCCAACAATCATCTTCTGCCAGTAGTTCCTCTCCGTCTTCTTCAACATTGGCCAGAAGCATCTTGTTCTTGTAATATTCAGAGTTTCGAACAACTCAATTTGGGAAATCCTTTGCAAAGTGGCCTAGATTACCATAGTTGTAGCAACGTACCAGTTCATCAGAGTCCCTTGAAGTTCCTTTAGATTTCTTGTGCTCGAACTTCTTCTTTCTCTCAATCTTGTCTTTGAGATCAGAGTTCTACTTTCCAGAAGAGTATCGACGGTTGTTGGACGACGGCTTCTTGTAGTACATTTTTTGTACAACCAAGGTGAGAAGAGCTAAGGCCTTCTTGATATCGTTCATTTCAGAATCTGATCCACTGTGATTCTCTTGTTCGCCAGTAGAGTCAATAGGTTCCTTTTCTTTTCTGGAGCTGCGGGTGGATGACCAGTCTTTCTTTTCACCAATGAGAGCCAGAGGATCGGATACTAGCTTTTCATTCTTTTTCTTCTCTTCCAAGAGCTCGAAAACGTCATCTTTATCTTCTTTCAGTATTTCAAAGACTTGATGAAGAGCGATCTCGTTCAGTTGCTTGTTATTGCGGATGTGAGAGGCACGTCTCTTCCATTCAGGCAACAAGTTGTTGAGGAATTTGATGTTGTTCTCAATTTGAGTCTTAGTGCTCATGTTTTTGCTTAACTCATTAAGGAGTAAGTAGAAGCGGTCATAAGTCTCGTCAAGTGTCTTTCCGGCTTTAGCTTTGAAGTCCTCGAAGCTATTGATGTAGCTTTTAACCTTGAGTTGATTACCTACCTTTGTTCCCATCATCATTTTCTCGATTTGATCCCACATATCCTTGGTGGTTGCCTTGTGACTATTTATGCTTTCATTGGGTATGCTTTGTAGAAGATAGGACTTGGCGAGTTGATCACCTTTGGCTCATCGTTTTCACAATTGCCTTTTCCCTTCTTCTTTTAAGTGACCGGAACTGGTGGATCGGCATTTGGTCTGGCCGAAACTTCTTGCCAGAACTCCGTTGGTCCTTCATTGACGGATTGGAGGATGACCTCACAGTGAGAGTGTCGTTCAACGAAGTCTAGAAAGTGGTCTCTCCATTGAGCATATTCTCCGCGATAAAGAACTGGGTTTTGGTTTCGGTACCTATTGATAACGGATCGCGAGTTGTCATTTGCACTTGGTGAGTGTGAGATAGTAGATTTGATCCAAGAAGGGATATGATTAAACCAAAAGTGAGACTGTGATAACAGTTTTGAAAAAATCCGACAGTGACCGGATAATGGGGCAAAATCTGATAGTTATCGGATAAATGGGTATAATCCGATACTGATCGGATAAGATGATAAGTCCGATAGTGATCAGATAGAAATGAGATCCGATAGTGATCGGATTTAATGACGAAATCTGATAGGGACCGGATTAGAGGAAATCCTATAGTGATCGGATTGT
This sequence comes from Silybum marianum, assembly GCA_036898165.1. Lineage (NCBI taxonomy): Eukaryota > Viridiplantae > Streptophyta > Magnoliopsida > Asterales > Asteraceae > Silybum > Silybum marianum. The sequence goes on along the minus strand of CM072542.1, from coordinate 15,229,860 downwards.
GGAAAAAATCCGATAGTGGACAAAATCCAATAAATTGAAAAGTGAGGAAAATCCGATAGGGATATCAAATTGAGACTCTCACTTATCGGATACGGTGTCAAATTCGATAGGGAAATCTGATGATGTTCAAAATTCGATAAGTGAGAGTCTTAATTCGATATTGATCGGATATATATAATAATCTGATAGTGAGATCAAAGTCTGATAGAGATCGGATTGTAGTGCAAAATCCGTTAGGTATCGGATATGTTGGGTTTCGAAGAACTGTTTGATAAAACCCAAATCAAAAAATCAACCAAAGTTGATTTGTGATGAACCTAAATATCGCAAAATACCAATAATCAAATAAAAACACTAATCGAGATGCAAGAAAACATAATATCAATTAATTGGGACAATTTTGAGTTTTCTTGAACAACACGATGAATCAGACTTAAACCCAGAAATCTAGAATTCGATTAAAAAAATTGAAATTGATGCAAAAAAAAAATTACTAGATGCAATAGAGGATGAAATCTTATGCGATAGAGTAAAACAATTTCAATCAATTTCAAACAAAGCACATAATCGATTAAGAACACAATAATGTCCATAAACAGATAATTCGATAAATAGAGAAGGTTACTTGGATCAAATGTTTCAATTTCTTTGCTCTGATATCAATTGTGAGCCTAGATTAAGTGCAATAGTAAACAACAATTGTTAGATCCCAAACAATCAAGAATGTAGGGAGATTAAAGAACAAGAACAAGAATTGGATCACTAAAGTTGTATGTTGTATTGATTACTGAACTGTATTACAATATGTGTATCTTTACAAGATTTATCTATCAACGTTAGTTCTAACAATATAACAAACTATCTATTTATATACAAATAGAAATGCTAAAGATACAGTACAAAAATAACAGACATGTTCAGAACTGCTTCTGAACTTCTTCAGAACTTCTTCAGAAGTGTCTTCAGAATCATCTTTAGAACTTCTTCAGAATCTTCAGAACTTCTGAAGTAGCCATTTCAGAAGTTATGCCTTAGGCTTTACTTCACTTGACTTCAGACTTCTGAATCTTTCTCTTCAGAACCCAGTCTTCTTTTGAAGCTACTTCTGATATCTATCAATCTCCCCCTTAGCTTCAAAAGTTCAAGTCATACTTCCAGAAGTTCAAAATTTCTCTTACATCTTTAAGAATGAGATTTCTGTACTCCAATATAGATTCAGTTATTCTTAACATTTCCTTTCCCAGCTTTCTGTATTTTTCCCATTCTTCATCACTAAGCTTCTTTTGTCTTTTATTTTTCTTCTTCTCCAGTTTATCTCTTATAATCATAAGAGTTCCATTACAACACTTGTGTAATTCTTCAAATCTTACAAACAACAATCTGTCAAAGCATTTGCACACAAATCCTGGAGGCTGAATGATTAGAGTGCTACTTTTGAGGTTTTCAATATCTGGTAAGCTTAAGTATGGAGCACTCATATGAACCTTTTCTTTGTTCATAACATATGCTACTTGAAAATCTGTCTTAGCTGCCCAAATAAACTCTCTGTACAAGCCATCTCTGAGAACTGGAAAAGATTTTCTGAACTTGGCAATGGAGTCATGAAAGGGTTATAAGCTTCTGTATACTCTTAGGAGATCTTAGAGGTACACATTCTGGAAATCAGCTTCTGTAAAAGTGGAAATTTCACCATCTTTTCTTTCAACAGTGAAATAAGCATGGTTGTAATTGTTTTTCTGTTTCAGATCAGCAGTGATTAATTTCACTATTGGACTCACTTTTCGTACTTGACTTACAGGGAGTCTGATTTTTCTAATGATGTCTGAATACCATTGTTTCCATCCAAATGACTTCTGAATCCAGCAATCAATATAATTGAACTTTTGTTCATATTCCATGAACATTTCTGGATGGAAACATTCAAGAAACATGGTGAAAGCATGTTCTTCAATCCTTTGCTCTTGTAAATGCTCAGATTCAGATTTCTGAGGAATAGGAGCAATCTCTTCTAGAGAATTTTCAGAGACCTTTTCTTTTCCTTTTTCAATTTCATTAACTTCTGAACTTTCTATCTTCTGAGAGAGTTTCTGAATTTCTTCAATGTCTTGTTTCTTTGTGTGAATCTGAAAATCATAGACATTGCTTAGAAGATAATCAGCTCCTTTGATTTCATTTACTCTTGTGTGCCCAACCATAGAGCTCTTTCTTACATAATCTCTAAAGAATATTTTTTCCTTGATCGAGTAAATTATTTCTTCTACAACATCAGATGAAGGAAGATATTGTTCTACTCTATTAACCATTTCAGAGTAGAAGTTGAGTACTTTGGTATGTCTGAAACAATGAATGTCTTTGAATGATCTGCTCCTGTTCTGTAAGTGAATCCCAAATCTGGATTTGTGAAGACCTTTGTAATTCCCTATCTTTCTATACTTTCTGGCTCCAAGAGATTGACATTATATAATCTGAATTCTAATGCCAGCTGAAAATCATGTTTAATTAGATTTTTGACATAGATCCCTAGAATTCTTCTTATTTCATAAACAACTTCAGAATCTTCTCTCTTGACACAAAAATTCAAAACAGTAAGCTTTTCCTGCAACCTCAACTTGTACAAATCAAATAAAGAGAATTCTGTCAAATAACCATCTCTCCTTTCAGCTCCAAACTTTACTATATACAAAACATCCTCAACACCTTTAGATATACATCTGATCTTTTTGATCAAGGTTAAATCATTCAATTCTTGTAATCCATGTCTTTATACATAAGACCTAACCTTTGAGATATAATCCTTAGACCATTCATCATTCACATAGTATTCTAAGGTAGCATACCTGAGATTTCTTCTATACATGCCATAATAATTGTCTTCAGGAAAGATGAGTTGACTTTCTCCAGAACTTTCAAATATCATATCACTTTCATAGATCTGATCAACTATGGGTTCTTCAAGAACAGGAAAATCAATCAAAAGAATGTTTATGCAGCTTCTGAATCTGACATGTGGTTTATCTGCAGCAATTATTAAGATTTCATCTAGAAAATTATATGCCTCCATATGACTTAAATCAACCTCAATTTCAAACCATTCAGTTGGTTGATTAATAAATTACTTGAAGATCATTAGTCTTTCATCCAAGAATCTACACTCCAGATTCCTTGGATGATTCAAGATGATATATCTCCAACAGTATTGACTAATTAGCATGAAAAAGTTTTTAGAAACTTCATATCTTTCAATTTCTCTTAGGACTTGAGGTCTCCAGATAATCAGATCTCTGTTCTCATTAATCACAACATCTTCTTCTAACTCCATTCCTTCATTCACTTCCATTTCTTCATCAAATAAGATTACATCAGATAGATCACTTGCTCTCCAATAATGTCTTCAAAAGCAATATACTCGTTTAACATTTCTTCATTTGAGTCAGGAATAACATCTATGTTTTCAGAACTTAGCTTGTTTTCAGAATCCAGAGACACCTTTTCAGTCTCATACCCTTCTTCTACATTGTCATCAGAAATGACCTTTTCAGCTTCTAATCCTTCATCTTCTACATGTAAAATATCATCTATTGCTTCAGAAGTTCTATTAATTTCATCATTTTCAATGTTCTGAACTTCTTCAGAAGTTTTCTTAGAAGATCTTTCAGAAGTTTGAACTTGAGCTTCTTCAGAAGATTTTTCAGAACATTGACCTTGTGGCATTGGAACATCTTCAAAGACTTTCTGTCTTTTCTCCCCCTCTTGATTATCAGGATCATCCTGATCATCAAGACTACGCTTTAAAGTCTTTGCCTGAGAGCCACATTCTAATGCAGAAATACGATTATTCAAGGAGACTTGAGAATTCTGAATAGCAGTCAATTGATTCAGAATCTGAGATATGTCATCCTTTGTTTCAAATTTAGAAGATGTTGTCTGAGTAGAAGAAGATGGCATAGAAGTCTTTAAGGATTGAACTGTGGAAATAACTTCAGAAAAAGAATCCAGAATAGTCTTTTGAAAGTTGTTGAGATCAGAAACAGTTGCCAGTTGAAATTCATGCAATTTATCCACCACTTTCTTCTCCTGTCCATCCAACCTATCCTCCATCACCTTACAATTTTTATCCGTCAATTCCTTAATGTCCTTCTGAAGCTTTGCAAATTCATAAGTACAGAAATCTTTGAATTCATAGAATTCAGAAGATGAGGGAAAATGTCCAAGACCAACAAATGGTCTTGTTTGCAGTCCTTTAGAAGAAGGCTGGCCTGTAGATGCCACAGCATCATGAACCACATGTGATTCTGTAAATGGAGCTTTGGTGATGTTCACTCCACTAGGTCTTCCAACCAATCCTTGATACCCTGCAATAGGTATATCTATGGTTGTTGTGGCAATGTGACTAACACTTTGCTTGTGTACATCTGAAAGATGTGTGCTGGTGTGAATAAAATCCACATTTAGTGGTTCAGAAGGCCCAAAGTTGAGTGAACTCTCAGACTCAAAGTTCTCAAAACTGTGAAGGGGGACATATATCCTTCTTGTTCAACAATAGGTTCTTCCAAATGGGAACCTATTGGTAGATTAGCTGCTTGCCCCATATGTGTTATTGAAACACCCTTCTGTTGAGAGATGGGTGAGTGGCTGGAGGGGTTAACAAATTTTTCCATGGGCTCACTAGCTTTTTCAATATTACCCACCAAAGAATGTGGAGTAATAGTTGATGTGGGTGGCCGGCTTAGATCAGTTGGTTCACAAGTTTCTTTATTTTTTACTTGTGGTCTCCCCTTCTCAGTTCTTTTTCTTACGCTTCTACCCATCCTCTCATTTTCATTTTTCCTCTTCACACCATGAGGTTGTTCTCCCCCATGAACAGCCTCCCACTCTGCCTAGGAATTCTAGACACCTCACGATGCTCACCACTCTTGGTAGAATCAGGGGAAGAGACTACTGGTTTAGGTAGTCCCATTGATTCACAATACTCACTCAAGAACCTATTTGATGATTTTACAAGTGCAAGTAAGTAACTTGGTAATGGTAAAGCATTTGGGAATTGTAGTTTAGCATTTGGTGGTCTAAGATTATCCATTGAGAAAAGGGAAACATGTACCTCATGAGTCAGAACAGGAATTGCAGGAACAGCTTTCATGGCCCCTTTGATGAAGGTTTGTAAGAATCTTTGAAAGGGTATATAGTTGTAAGTAGATTTCTTCAAAACTGCAGACTTGAGTTCATCAAAAATAAGAGAAGCATAATCATAATGCTTGTTGAATGCTACTCCATGAAAAATTATTCTTCCATTTGTTGATGCTTGATCCAGACTTGAGCTTTTACCAGACAGGCAAGTGTTCAGAATTGTGAATAAGCAATACCAGATAGGGGGTAAACACTTCCTTCTGAATGAGCTTAAAGCATTTAATTGTTCAGAGTATCCTAACTGCATAAAGTTTGAGATCATCTCAGAAGATGATGGAATAGGATCAAATGAAGTTTTCCCAACAACTTCATCCTCCTTTGGAAGAAAATGGATACTTCTAATGTCTTCAACAGAAATGCAAACTCTGCAGCCTTGAACATATGAAGAGATGTCATCTGATTCTTCATCAACTTCTAAGTGAAACCACCATTATTGCAGATATGAAGCAGGGACCAAAAATTTTGTGGATAGCAAGGCTCGAAGTGGATGTTTCTTCAGAATTTCAATTAGGATCATTTGATCTTCATTGAGATCAGTAAACTTTAGATTCAGGTCGCAGTTGTTCTTCTTGATTTCAAGTAGTTTCTCTTCAGGTACATATAATTTGGACAAATCAGGACCATCACTGCTTTGTGCACGAGATTGGGTCAGCAACACCAACATTTGACTCAGAAGCCACTTCAATAGGCTCAATTTGAGTTTCCCCAATTTTGTCAGTTCGCGGGTTAGGGTTAGGGTTAGGGTTTGATTTGGGGTTTGGATTTGAAGGACCAGCTTCAAAAATCACAGTAGTAGTAGTATCTTTTAGAATCTATTCATCGTCTAGATTGATCTCCATTGATCCAACCATTATCTTCTTAGGAACTATTTTGAATGAATCATTGCTAGAGGATCCATTACTGTCACTAAAACGAGACTTTGCAGATTGAACATTGGAAGTCGACATAGTTGAAAATTAGTAAAAATTTGAGTTTGAATGAAGATCAATGAACAAGGAAAGATTTTGGAGGGAAAGATTGCTAGAAAGTGAAGACGAAGATGAAATCATGGATTATAAATGACTGAATAATTGTGGATGGACACATGGCCAAAAGTAAGAGTGATTAGAGTAGTAATCATCATTTATTCGGATAAATGAACCGTTAAATCGACGTGCTTAAGGATTAGCCAATGTAATTAAAACAAGTGGCACACGATTAGTCTTTATGAATAACGGGAAGAAAAATTCTGAGAACAAGTTCAAAAAATTTCAGAAGAAGTTCAGAACTTCTGAGAATAAGTTCAGAAGTTTGAATGAAATGATTCAGAAATACTTCAGAACTTTCGAAATAAGTTCAGAACTTGACTTGGAATACTTCAAAATACAAAAATCATTTAAAACTACAAACTTCTGAATAATGTAAAACATTTGAATAATTCAGAAGTAGGTTTAAACAATATGAAAACAGTTTATCTTCAGAAGTTTGTCCATATTCTTCAGATATGTACAATTGAATGTGTTATCCACCGTTTCAGATCTTGAAAGTTATTATAGAGAAGTGCTAAAGACTTGAATTTGAGTTTGACTCCCCCTTGAATCAAGAAACATTATGATTCTCCCCCTTAAACAATGCTAGGCATCAAAGTTGTTAGAAATAAAAGGTAGAGAAATGAAAAAAAAATCAAGTATTGTAAGACAATAAATTTTTGAAAATTATGCCTCTGAGTTATGAAAGATAAAGTTCTGAAAACTTAACTACAAAAATTCTGAAGGTAAGATTTCTCAGAAATTTGATGAAAGGAACTCAGAACATAAAATTTGTAAAATTGAATTGATGCTCAATACTTACACAGACATATTCATCATACCTAATTTACTTACCAAAAAATTAAAACGTTTTTCATCAAGTGCTTTGGTAAATAAATCAGCTAATTGATAATCAGTCTGAATAAAAAGCATTTCAATATTACCTTTTTCAACATGATTTTTGATAAAATGATATCTTACATCAATGTGCTTAGTCTTTGAATGTTGAACTGGATTTGCAGTAATTGCTATGGAACTTTTTGAATCACAATATAGAGGAATCTTTTTGAATGTGTAGCCATAGTCTTTTAGTTATGTTTGCATCCGAATAACATGTGAGCAACAGATTGCAGCAGCAACATATTCAGCCTCTGCAGTAGAAGTTGAAACACAGTTCTGCTTCTTTGAAGACCAACTTACAAGTCAATCACCTAAAAATTGACATGATCCAGATGTACTTTTTCTATCTAGTTTGCAACCACCATGATCTGCATCTGTGAAAGCTGTTAATTCAAAACCAGAATCCTTTGGATACCAAAGTCCCAATAAAGGAGAACCTTTGAGATATCTAAGGATTCTTTTAGCAGCAAGAAGATGTGATTCCTTAGGATTAGCTTGATATCTAGCACAAATACATGTAGCAAACATTATATCAGGTCTACTAGCAGTTAAGTAAAGCAAAGATCCAATAATGCCTCTGTACTTTTTCTGATCAACAGATTTTCCATTCAAATCAGGTTCTAATTTTGTTGCAGTGGCCATTGGAGTTTGAATACTAGAACAGTCAGTCATGTCAAATTTCTTAAGTAAATCAGAAATATACTTAGATTGATTAATGAATATGCCAGTGGGAAGTTGTTTTACTTGAAGACCAAGAAAAAATGTTAACTCCCCCATCATACTCATTTCAAATTCAGTTTGCATGATTTTCTCAAAATTTCTGCAAAATTTTGGATTTGTAGAAGCAAATATAATATCATCTACATATATTTGTATTCAGATCATATCATCACCTTCCTTTTTTGGAAACAAAGTTGTATCTACTGTACCTCTTTTGAATTTGGAATTCAGAAGAAAAGTTGTGAGAGTGTCATACCATGCTCCTGGTGCTTGTTTAAGCCCATATAAGACTTTATCCAAAATGTAAACATGATCTGGAAATTCTTTGCTTACAAAGCCTTCTGGTTGTTCAACATACACTTCTTCATGAAGAATTCCATTCAGAAATGCACACTTAACATCCATTTGAAACACTTTCATGTTTTTGTGAGCAACATATGCAAGAAAGATTCTGATAGCTTCTAATCTTGCAACAGGAGCAAAAGTTTCATCATAATCAATGCCCTCTTGTTGACAATTCCCCTTAGCTACAAGTCTTGCTTTGTTTCTCACAACAATCTCATGTTCATCCTTTTTATTTCTGAAAACCCATTTGGTGCCAATGATTGATTTACCTTTTCGTTTTGGAATCAATCTCCAGACTTTATTTCTTTCAAATTGATTTAGCTCATCTTGCATTGCTAAAATCCAGTCTGGATCTTGAAGGGCTTCATATGGCTTTTTGGGTTCTATACTGCTTAAAAAATTCACATACAAACATTCATTTGATGTGGCTGATCTTGTTTGTACACATTTTGATGCATCACCAATAATCTGATGAATTGGATGACTTGATGTCCATTTGTTCACATTTGACGATGGTTGAACAGATGAAACATTGTTAAATGAATCATAATCATCAATGATTGCTTGAGTTTCAGTATCATGATTGATAGCTGAATGTAGATCTGAAGTCTCCCCCTCAAATTGAATATTCTGTACTGGTTCATAAATAATAGACATAGGTTCAAAAACAGGAACAACAGGTTCAGAAATGACTTGCACTGTTTCTGAAATAACTTGTACAGGTTCAGAAGTAGGAAATTCTGAATTTGAGGTTGAGATAGGTGGTCCAGAAATATTTGATATCATAGGTTTTGTAGATTCTTGTACTGGAATACTTCTGAGTAAAGAAGGATTTTGATAATCTGCAGAAACATTCACAGAAATATCAAATAAGTCTTGACATAAGGTATCTAAATTTGATTTAAGTAAAGTTTGAGATTCAGAAGTGTGATTTGTCTTGCTGTTTTCTGAATCCAAAATTTCAGAAACTTGGTTAAGCTTGAGTTCTGAACTATCTTGTTCAAAAGTTTTTGTTGGCTCATCAAATCTAACATTTGAAGTCTCAATAATTCTTTGTGTTCCTTTGATAAGTACTCTGTAAGCTTTGGATCTTTGAGAATAGCCAACTAAGATACCAGTTGTACCCTTAGGTGCAAATTTATCCAGATGTTGTGTATCATTCAGAAGAAAACACCTGCAACCAAAAATTTTAAAGTAATCAATAGAGGGTTTTCTTTGCTTAATAATTTCATAAGGAGTTTTAAGTAGTTTTCTATTCAGAATTGTCCTGTTATGAGTAAAACATGCAGTTGCAATTGCTTCTGCCCACAGAGATAAAGGAAGTTCAGAATATGCCAGCATGGTCCTTGCAGCTTCTACCAACACCATTCTGTTGGGGAGTTCTGGCAGCGGAAAAATTATGTGATATACCAACAGATTCCAAAAAACTCTTAAGTGTAGAATTTGTAAATTATGTGCCATTATCACTTCTGATCTTTTGAACTGGTAGTTGAAGAAGAACTTGTATTTTCTTCAGAAAAGGAATGAGTCTTTCAGAAGTATCAGATTTGAGTCTTAAGAATTCAACCCAAGTATATTTTGAATATTCATATACAATCACAAGAATATACTTTTTTCCACCCACGCTTTGAGTCTTCATTGGTCCATACAAATCCATATGCAGCATTTCAAGTGGAGCTTTACATGAAGATAGCATTTTCAGAGGATGGGAGCTTCTTTTGATCTTCCCTAGTTCACATGCAGAGCATAAAGAATTCTTTTCAAATCTGATCTTTGGTAGTCATCTTACAGAGTTGTGTCTTTCCAGTTCAGAAATGGCTTTGAAGTTCAGATGTGACATTCTTCTATGCCAAAGCCAACTATCATTTCTCATAGTTGTGGAAATGTAACAAACTCCTTGTAATTGACCATTTGTAGTGAAAGTTGCAGTGTAGATATCTCCATCTCTATAAGCAGTTAACTCATTTTTGTTTGCTGAACTCAGAACATGACAGTAGTCAATAACAAAATTTACCTTCCAATACTTGTCACAGAATTGACTTATACTGAAGAGATTATGTTTTAGACCTTCCACATAGAAAACCTTCATCACTTTGACATCTCCTTTGGAAAAAGTTTCATATCCTCTCACATAACCCTTTACATTGTTTCCAAAGCTAACTGTTCATCCATATCTTTCATGATAATCAGTTAGAAGTTCTTTAAAAGGTGTCATGTGTCTTGACCATCCAGAATCTAAGACCCACACATCACATATCTGCAAAAATGATTATTGAGATTTAGGTACCCATTTAAGAATGAGTCATGTGAGATTAGTCAAAAACTTTGAATTTCTGAACTTTGACTTAATCTTTTGAAAGTCAGAAGTTTATTCAGAACTTTTGAATTTATCATTTTTAGTATAATTTTTATTTTTCTTTTTCTTTTTATATTTATTTGCCACAGTTGCAGAGAAGTTCTGAATTGATTTCTCAAGTTTTGTTTTATTTGTTTTGGAGTTCAGATGAAAATTATGATGACCACAATTAATGCAGTGAATATGATTCTTCGTAATATTTAATAAAGTAGTAGATGAACAAGAATCAACACTATTTGATTTGTCAACAAAAGTTCTTTTATTCACTTTATTAATCTTTGGTACATCAATTTTCTTTGAATTTGAAAAACTATCTAATTTGTCATTCTTTGATAGTCTTTCACCTTTCTTTTTCCAAACTAAAGTGGATAGCTCTATAAAAGATAAGAAATGAGGATTAGTATAAGAAATTCTTTTACTTACTTTAGTTTTAACTTCAGATTTAGGGTTGGAATTTTGAACTTTAGAAGTTGAATTGAAGATTGTCCTTTTTCAAACTTTTTAATTCTGGTTACAAAATCAGATGATGATATTGAAGATAAAGATGTTTTTGTGGATATAGGAGTGTCATTTGATGAAGTAGAAAAAGTTGCAGTTTTCAGAAATTCTGGTTTTAGAAAAACAGTATTAAACTTGTCAGAAGGTAATTTTGGTGCTTCAGATATTAAAATTTCTCCTTCAGTCAAACTTGATTGTAATTTATATACCAAATATCCATCTTTATCAATGACTTGAACCATAGGATCATCATCATCTTCTGAATCTGAAGCACTTATTAAATCTGAGAATTTATCCTGAGTCTTGCTAGATGCAAAAGATTTTCGATTTAAAATATTTTCAGACTCATCATCAGAATTATCAAAAATAATTTCTGAATTCTCATTATTATCTTGTAAAGATTCAACATCTGAGAATTCATCATATTTTTCTTCATGTTCTGATTTATTATCAAAATTATCTACTTGTAGAACTTCAAATAAACTTTCAGAAGTGAGTTCATAAGATAATTCAAAAAAATTCTCAGTTTTAATAGATGGTTCAGATTTTTTCTTCAGAAACAGTTTTTGATTCAGAAGTAAGTTCAGAAATGTTTGTCATGTTTTTATGCATTACTTTTGTTTCAGAAATTGTCTCTGTTTTGCCAGAATTAAGAGATTTTTCATCAGAAAATAGAGTCTTTGATTTTACAAAAGGAATTCTTTCAGGCAAAGATAGATTAACAGGTTTGGATGTGACACCTGTGTTTGTTTCATTAAAAAATTTCATTTTTGAATAATCATAAAGATTTGCAGGTGCCTTTTTCAGAATTTGACTTTCATTATATCCTAATCCTGCTTTTATATTGTAAAATTTTGAATTCTGAGCCTGGTTTCTCAAAATATTCAGAGTCTGTTCAGTTTGTCCTCTTTTAAAGTTCAGATCTTCCAATTCCTTAATCTTTTTGTAAAGATCAAGTCTTTCTTGATTTAGAAAGTTCATTTTAACATTCAGAACTTCTTTTTCAGATTTTTCATTTATGATAGCTTTTTGTAAACTATCCATCTTTTCTTTTAATAATAATTTTTCTTCAGAAATTTTTTCAAGAATTTGTTCAGCTTCTTGGCAATTTTGTTTATAGATTTGACTTTCAGCTCTGAATTGATTTACCAACATTCTTTCACCTTTAATTCTGTTTCTGAGATTTTCAAATTCAGAAAACATATTCTGAACTTGATTTTACATTTCAGAATCTCTAGAAAGTTGTTCAGAATTTGGTTCAGAGTTTGGTTCAGAAGAGTAATCTATTTCAGAATTTAGTTCAGAAGATGAAAAAATTACCTCAGAATCATGTGCATGTTTATCTTCTGGATCCATTTGGCACATATAGCAATTTGAGGCATAGTGAGCTACTTCTTCATCATATTCACCATCACTCCAGTTTAACCAGTCCTCTTCATACTTGGTCACCAAAGCTGGATTAAGCTCCTCTTCTTAGCAAGAAGATGTTTTTTCTCATAGTAGCCTGAGTTTTTTACTTTGGGCATTTTGCACTGTCTTGCATAATGACCAGGCATACCATAATTAAAGCATCTTGCTGGTTCAGATGTCTCAGTTTGACCAGCATCTTGACTTTTCTTGAGACCAACTTCAGATTTTGGTTTATTCTGATATTTTTGATTATATGTTTGTATAATAACCGGACTTTTATAACGAACTTTAAGTAAAAAAAAATTAACGTTTGGAGTTAGTCCTTGCTTTGTATGCTTGTACATAAAGCATAAAGACTTGAACCCAAACTAAATTTGTCAAACATAACCATGTGAGGGGTTAAACCTGGACAAATGAAACTAGAATTAAACTTAGATGCAAAAGAGTTCACTAATCATGGTGAGGATACAATTTCTGAAACTTGAGGGACTAAATGTGAAAAACTGAAAAATATAAAAACCATTCTAAAATTAATAAAACTTAATTAATTTGGTTTTTCCTCTCTTCTTCCTCATTGCACGACCTAAAACCCTAGAACCAAAATTCACCATGCATTTGGGCTATAATGTTGATAAAATGAAGAAACATTAAAGAATTGAAGGTAAATCTTGAAGGTAAACCATTTGGTAACTTGAATCTATGTTATTTGGTTGTAATACATATGCTAAGTGTGTGAATATTTGTTGATTAGGTGCTGCAAATTTGAAGGGATTGAAGGAATCAATGTCTTCATGATATTATAATCATCCCTAAGGTAAGAACTTTGAAATCCTTGAATTAGGTGCTTAGGAATCTAATATTCATGTGGGTTTTGGTTTAATTTATGTAGGGGCTGTTAAACCATAACCAAATTCTCCAATTTTGTCAATTTAATGGTTTAGAATGGTTACCAAATCAAGTGGTAGAGATGATATCTTCGAATAGTGATAAATTGATGTTGATGGTAGCAAACATTAGCAGCTGTTGTTTTTAAAAATTTGTATAAAATCAACCATTGATCCAACTAAGGTGTATAATATGTCTTTGGAAAGCTTAGAACGTCTACTACAACTGTCATGAAGAGTCCGAGAGCTAATTTGGAGTTTAAGTGGGTCAAAACAGTGAATTACAGTGGCTGGTCACAGTGTACTCGGGATTTACACACTGTTGGCAAAAACTTCGTATTGAATTGGTCATAGCTTCAAATGAAATGAATCTTGTTGGGCTGAACTCATAACACACATATCTCCATTTTTTATTCAGAGGGTATCACTTAATTTGGCTCCTAAGCGTGAGGTTAATGTCTACAAAAGTGATGGACAGAAGCCGAAATGTGCAGGGGATGAATTTCCTTTATAATGTCATGTTTAATTATTGATACCTATCATCCAATCACCAACATTAACAATGAATTATATGTTATTAGGGTTTATGTAAGGCTTAATTAAGTCATAAGGAAGGGTACACATAAAATTAGGATGGTTAAACAAACGTAGGTAATTGGTACAATTCTAAGTATACATTATTTGTGATAGGATATTCGACTAGCAAAGATTGGAACAATTGGTATAAGAGCATATTGCTTTGATTCTCGGCTATATAAGGTACGGATATCTTATTACTTTGACACGGGAGTGACCTATTGCTAAAGGTCATTCCATTCGAAATTGATTTACTTAATGGTAAATTTGATGTACGAAAGACTTCAATAATGATATATTCTTGGGTTTTCATTGTTATTATTCCTTATTTGATTTTCATTTGGTGTTCCATTAGTTGAGCACAACTTAGGAATGTTCCAAGGTTGATTGCTCCTAATAGGAACTGTTGGCCCGGTTCTTGAGTTTTACTCCGAATGCTGAGGCGCAAATGGATTGTTGCTAAAAATGATTATTGATCAATTCTTGTGATTCCGTTACATTGCATTTGTTGTTATTCTTTACCCAGACACTTGGTCGGGGGCACCGACCATGTGATGTTTCCATGGTGGCTATAATCACTATGGCGTCCTCGTATTATGCGTGGTGAGTGCGCTGGCCTTGATCCGGCCATGGGGGCGGATGGATATCCTAGGAACCGAACAGAATTAGGACTACTTTAATAGTAGTCGAGGGCTAGTGGGTGTTGTGCCCACACTGCTAGTTCTCATCTATGCCCATAGGACCGTACATCCTTTTGGGAACAACGTGTTAGTGTATTCGGGTGATCATGTGAACTTGGATAACACTAAACACGGAATTGGGTGATTATGTGAACCCACTTGTTACATCTTTCTGATTTCAATTGATTTCTATAATTTTCATTGTTTATGTATCGTTGATTATCATTCATATTGAACTTTGTTTATTATTCATATTGTTGATCTGTTCACTGAGTTATTGCTCAGGCACGTTTGTTATTCCGTGGCAGGTTTTAAGGACTGACTGGGGTATATCCGGGTTGAGTGACCGGAGTGCATTTTGGAGGCTAACTGGATAGACGACCACACTTTTGTGTAGTTACTTTTGGGTTGTAAATATTATGTAACCTAACAATTGGTTGTCTATAACCATGAATAGTTTGTTATGTAAATTACCTTAGTTGCTCTATATACTTATAATGTGGTATGGTTAGTATGGGATGTTACATGTTTGAGTGAATTGCCTTGTCATAAAAGCAATATTATCAGAAATTCTCTTAAGTACTTCATTTGATTCATCCCCATCACACAAATTTGTTTCTGGGATCTCACAGATTTTTCTCTTAGCAGAAATGGTCATGGAATTATTGTACTTCTTGCTCAACAAGGCTACTGTTTCTTTTGCCTTCTTTTGTTCATTCTGTCTAGTTTTGATTTTGTCTTCTTGTTGGAACAGAATGCCATAGACATCATGAATAGATTTTCTAGATAGATTTCTAGTAACCATGTTGTCAGAGAAGCTTGACCATTCATTACCCAAGTTGTTCAGAAATTTATTGTTTATCTCAGAGTTTGATTTATGAACACCATTTCTTCTCAGATCATTTAGGATATTGTTGAATCTGTGATAAGTCTCTGTAATAAATTCATTTTCTTTATACCTGAAGTTTTCATAAGTACCCACATAGATATTCAATCTTTGTGCTTGGGCCTTTGTACTACCCTGCATTTGAGCTTCAACCTCATCCCACCTGGCTTTAGCAGATGTTAAGTTATCTACCCTATTGAATATCTCATTAGGAATGGCCATTGTAAGAAGAGTTAATGCCCTTTTGTCAACTTTAGCTTGAGCTTTCTCAGCAGTACTGTACATACCTAGGCTTTTCTTGATTCTTGATGCAGGTATCTCAAGAGTTGACTCAGTTCTTGGTACTGATGGTATTTCCACATAGACCTCCAGAGGGCCATTTACGATCGATTGCATTAGAGCTTCATCGATATTATCCAAGAATTGAATCATCCTGATTCGCCACTGATGATATTCACCCAAAAACAGAGTTGGTGGTTTAGTTTCTGATCCGATGGAGACGATTTCTTTCGACATCTTTGATTTGAAATAGATCGAGAATTCAACTGAAATTGAATCTTGAATTTATCAATCAAGAAAACCAAGAACTGTCAGATCTGACAAGTTCTTCTCTGAAGGTCAAGAACAAATGAATTGGCTCTGATACCAATTGTTAGATCCCAAACAATCAAGAATGTAGAAAGATTAAAGAACAAGAACAATAATTGGATCACTAAAGTTGTATGTTGTATTGATTACTGAATTGTATTACAATATGTGTATCTTTACAAGCTTTATCTATCAACGTTAGTTCTAACAATATAACAAACTATCTATTTATATACAAATGGAAATGCTAAAGATACAGTACAAAAATAACAGACATGTTCAGAACTGCTTCAGAACTTCTTCGGAACTTCTTCAGAAGTGTCTTCAGAATCATCTTCAGAACTTCTTCAAAATCTTCAGAACTTCTGAAGTAGCCACTTCAAAAGTTATGCCTTAGGCTTTACTTCACTTGACTTCAGACTTCTGAATCTTTCTCTTCAGAACCCAGTCTTCTTTTGAAGCTACTTCTGATATCTATCAACAATCAATCACGAACAATGAATATAGGATTGATTCACGTAGTCGGCTTGATTATATTGATCAATGAAGTATGCGTATGCAGAGATAATATGAAACGTACGACAAGGTTTATCTGACAACTAGGTTAAATGTAAAACAAAACTAACTTTAAATACCTTTCGGTATTTTACACTTTAAGCCCCAAACTTTAATACAATTAAACAAACCCTAACAACCCATATCACGATGGGTCCTACAGTGTTAGTGGAAATGTCAGAGATAACATCTTTCTCAATCTGTGAAGCTATTATTTCAGTGGATTTCTTCACCTTAGTTGTATTACAAACTTTATTGGATTTTACCTTAACTGATTTCTCAAATTTGGCTACTTTCTTTCCATGAGAGATCTTCTCAACCTTGAGTTGTAGGGAATTTGCCTGTAATATGAATAGTTTCCCTACAGTGAAAGCACTTTCTATAGCTTAAAGAAGTTTAGTATCAGAAGCATGAGTTAAAGAAAGCTTAAGGTTTTCTGAGCCAAGTCCGAGAATTCCTTTCTCCATATACTAGAAGAAACCATGGGTTTCTCAAGTTTAGTAAGAGTAAGATCAATCTTGATTCTGGAGGTGGATCTCTGAACAGATCCAGGGATCTTCTTCCCAGAAATGGAAGGTTGACTCATTGAAGGAGTATAAGGACTCTTCTTCAGTTTAAGATGTTTATTAGGAGCATGAATTTTAATCACACTCTTTGAACTCTTAGAAATTGGTTCGGGAATGTTTTGACTCAGATGTAGAGGACCACTAAGTTGAAGTGTCAGGGATAGAGAAGACAAATGTTCCAAATTTAAGCATGGAACGGTCTTTCAGAGGCTCTTCATGATCAAAAAAATATCCCATACCACTTTAACCTTTATAGGAATCTGAGCATTAATGATCTCATGTAGGCTTTTGACCATCCTACAATGGTGGCCTTTTCAGCTTTGAGTTTTGCAATGGCCTTTTCAGCTTGTTATTTTCTCAATGCTTATTGTCTGATTTATAAAGACTTGGTCTTTAAGATCTTCTTCAACCATAGTTCTTTGATTTTCAGACAACTAGTTTTCAGTTGTTCTTGTAAATTGGAGTTTAATTTTTCAGCATTAGTTTTACCATTTAGAGCATTGTATAAATCAACAGTCAGCGTGTCGAGAGCCGACAACCTATCATTCTCAGAGATAGATTAGTCATTCAGATTTGATACCTGAGTAAAGTTTGAGGAGATTTTTGGAGAGGAAGACTCAGATATATCTTCTGCTTCTTGGATCCTTGTTGTGAGGCAAACAGACGCCAAAGTCTTCTTCATCAGAGCCAGACTCATCATTGGGGTCCGCCTAGTTATTTCTTCAGTAAACAAGCCTTTACCTTTTCGCTAAGTTTTCTTAATCTTCATGTACTTTTTCTTTAACCTGAGATACTTGTCATCTCTAGGGTTAAAGGAGGTTTGAGAGGAGGTAGGAGCAGCAACTTTCTTAGACATGCATTCACTGGCAAAGTGACCTTTGTGTTGATAGTTATGGAAAGTCGTTGTAGCTTTATCAATGGTAGAAAGTTTTGACTTTTTAGAGTCTGGGATAGAAGGGTTCCTTCTAAAGTTGCTCATTCTAGAGAATCTTCTGAAAGTGTTAGTTAGAAGAGCCAGAGACTCACCAATTTCTGAAAGGTCGGCATTTGATATGTCCTAAGAGTTAGATGAATCTAACTCAGTGATAGAGGAAATAGAGGAAAAGACTGCTTCTGAGAGGTCAGTCTCTGAAGACATTAAAGTTGAAGAAAAACTTTTAGAGCTTTTGGTGTCATTTACTAGATTCTTCTTTAGTTTTGGGTTTGCTCATGATTGAGCAAAATTCCATAATGAGCACTTAAGGAAAAAGAGTTAATGTTCTTTGACATTTTGAGACACTTTGTAAAGTTGTCCTGGTTTTTAGGAAGAGATTCCATGAAATTTGTCAGAACTTCAGAAATGGAAAATTCTCTCCCAACTGTTTTGAGATCAATTATTAAATAGTTAAACCTTTGATGAACCTTTAACAACGATTCATTCTTACAAGATATGAAACTTTCTTATTGTCTCACAACGTTTATTTTTCTTGATTCTTGTACCTCATTGGTACCTTCATATTGAACACAAAGAGTGTCTCACATGGTTTTAGAAGTTTTCATCTTCATGACGGAATGATAGATATCATCAGGAAGGGACATAGCAATAATAGATTTAGCTTTTGTATCACAACTATTCTTTTTGTCTTCCTTAGTCCATTCATGTGGAGACTTAGGAATACGTCTTTCAGGGATAGCAACAGCAATTGTGGTAGCAGAAACCACAGGAACTCTAGCTGTTGGAATGAATGGTTCATTCTCCAGATAATAGGGGACCTTTGGATCAGCACCTTCTAGGAAAAGAGTCATTCTTTTCTTTCATATTAGGAAATTATCCTTGCTAAAGTTAGGAGGTTTGGCAAGAGAGTCATTGTCATTATAGTATGTATTAGGGTTACTCGTTTAAAAAACAAATAGATATTTGCTATTGAAGATTAGAAAGCAATAAGCATTTCTCTGATACCACTTGTTGGTCTCAAGGGAGTCCACAAGAGTGTATAAATATCACAGAGTTTGTAGATGGGGGTGAATAAAAATACAAGCCTTCTACGTTTTAAATAAGTTTATTAGAATTAAACAAATTTACAGATTGTTTGCGGAAATAAGAACTAGTACCAAAAACCTATTTTAAAACAATCAAGAAACACTAAATTATGATGCACAACATTAAGGAGAGATAGAAGTAGAGGTTTGAGGAGAGATGTGTATGCATGAAGGTGAAGAAGAGGTTTTACATCTATTTATATCCAATGCATTAAATACAACTCAGAAGGTACATGCAACGTGTCAAGCTTCCATTGGAGACTTGTCTTTTGTTCATAAAGAAACTATGTTTTTAGTTGAATATGAATAGCTGATGAATCAGAATTGCTAAGCACGTGGGAGGCAATAAAGTAACTCCGTACGTACTTTTTGACATAGGTTGTCCTCTGTGCATCGAGGATAAGATAAGTTCTAATCTTATTTAGTACGCCTCCTTTGATCACTGATAAAGAGGACTCAAGGATGAATCTTTCAGGTATCACTTAATCGTACTTAAGATTCCACATTTCATTTAGACAATCGTTGTTATCACTGAACTGCTTCAGATCACGAGCCTATTATCTCTATCTTCAACTCAATATTCGACATTCGATGAAGGTTTCTTTTGTGTGAACTTCATATTCGGGGCTTTTAAGTTCAAAGATTATTTGTTGATTCAAGCTCTTTCAAAGATTTAATTATGATTCTTCGTATACTTAGTGAAAATCTTAGTATTAGATATTGTCCAGGTTCAGTGAATGCCAATACTAATTGCACTCAGTGATCGATGAAACCATCAGGGATACTATCCAGTCTAGAAGACCTTAAGACAACATTAACACAAAGGTACCTTCAGGAAAAGTCGAAGGCTGAGTTGAAGAAAGAGACAATAAGCTCGTGATGTGAAGCGGTTCAGTGATAGCAATGATCGTCTATATAATGTGTGAGATCCTGTGTATGCCTTAGTGATACCTGAAGGGATCCTCCTTGTGCCCTTAAGTATAAACGATCGAATGAAGTGTATCAACAAGATAAATGTTTGTCATATCCTTGATGCACAAAAGTCAACCTCCCTATACCCATGTCAGATAGTACGTACGGAGTTACTTTATTGCCTCCCACGTGCTTACCAACTCTGATGTGGTCACTGTTCATATTCGGCTAAAGCATGGTTGCTTTATGAACAAAGGACAAGCACCCAATAGATGCTTGACACGTGGCATGTACCTTCTGACTTGCATTAAATGTATCGGGTTTAAATAGATGAAGAACCTATTTTTCATCTTAATGCATAATGTCTTTCTCCTTAAACCTCTGCTTATTTCTTATCCTTATCTTGTGCATCAATATCTTTGTATTTCTTAGATTGTAATAGAATAGGTATTATCACTTGTTTTTATTCCGCTTACAATATCTAAATTTGTTTATTCATAATCAACTTATTTAAAAACTAAAGAAATGTGTTTGTATCCATTCCCCCCCCCCCCCTTCTACAAACTGTATTGATACTTATACACTCTTGTTGAATCCTTAGGGACCAACATTATTCCTGATAGTTTCAGCGATCACTAAATGTAATTAGTGTTTGCGTTCCCTGAACCTGAACAGAATCTAAATCTAAGAATTTCACTAAGTATAAAAGATCATCATCAAATCGTTGATGGATCTTGGATCAACATAATCTTCATCTATTAGAACTTAATTACACTTATGTTTGGTCACATATTGATTTGATGATGACCCTCTGAGGTGTTCCACTATCTTATCAACACTTTGTAGTTATTGGTTTCTTTTGTATATTGGTTTCTTGGTATGAACTTAAAGTCGTTGGCAAAATCGAACACTAGCCGATATGAAGATAGAAGGTCACCGATGCGGTATTGTGGATCAACTCTGAAATACACACCGAGACTCCAAAGTAGCTGAGTTGAAGATTGAATATTATTTTAAGCTACTAGCCAGTTGAAAGAAGATCTTCATGCACCAAGATTTTAAGTAGTCGATTGAAGATACCAATCCATCCAAAGAAGATCACCGTACAACTGACCATATCTCTACAACACTTACTTTTCCAGGTAAAGGTACAATAGTCTGTGCATGCAGAGTATGACGGAAATAGGTCAACTCCTACCTCCTATCCTTAGATGACAACTATCTCCAGGCTTTAAACGCATGGAGGTGCTATAAAAGGTAGAATGCATCTCCTATGAAAATCATCCCTTCCAAATCTGGTTTCTCTAAGTGATTCTCAAAGCAATTGATTTCCCCTTCTACTCTACTACTCTCCTGTGTGTGAAGAAAACTTAGTCTTCTTCATTTTCTTGTAAGTGCCCTTTGTGTTGTTCTTGTAAGTGGTAAAACTGTTAAGGATAGGTTTATCCCTTCCTTATTCTGCAACAATCTGTATTTGTCTATTAATTCTTGATATACATTAATAAGAGCGAATTAAAAAGTTGAAAAATCTTGTGTAATTGTATTTAATCCCCCCCCCCTTTCTACAATTACTTAATGTTTACTGCCATCCCATTTGGGACCAACAACTTAGATGAAGAACTTATCATAATAAGAAGTCTGAAAATACGGGTGTTATACAATGTCACACTTGTCTACAAGTTTTTCACAGCACATGACGACACGGGTGGGGGGACATTATATTTTTGCAGGGAAAGCCAGTCATGTGCTCAAGCTCTACGATCAATTTGACCCTAGGAATCTAGCCCCCTTTGCATACTCTTTTATTAACTTTATCGTTGAGGGTACTATCAAGGGTAATGATAGTGAAATAAGAGTGACACTAACTTTTCCCAATAAGGGTTGGACCATGGAAGGGAAACGTCAAATGATCTGTTCCAGCCACCTAAACTTTGAAGTTAGCCTCTGATTCCAATATTTGAGGCATTATATCATGCCCTCTTTGCATGACAACACTATTTCAAAAGATGAGTGTCTACTATTGTTGTTTATTCCTTAGGATTTCTTATGGACTATGATCATGGAGGTAAATGCCTAATGTTAAGCTCGATTGATGTGTCTCAGTTTACTGACCTGTATGTTTCAAGTTTTTGAGGTCCCAAAATACGAGTCAGATCTTGTGCAGTATAGCTCCTCCCAAATCGATCTAGGTACAATATCACAGATGTGATGCACCTACAAGTTTCCCAATTTGGAACCTCCGAATTTGGGCATTGTTTATGGTCGACAACGGACTAGATGAATATTGCCTGTTGTTTAGCCACCCATGCCTCCACGTTCATGCCATAGGTAGCCATCCTCTCCGTGGATAGGGTCGTTCCAACCATTGTTCATACAACCTTAGCCATCTACAAACACGGTCGTCACCCTTGGATTAGATCAGCTGCTACAATATGTTGCAACCCAGATGGAGGCCTAGACCGCGACACTAAACAAGATTTTGATAGAATTGACCACTCTTGATTACCATATGGAAATCATCGAGGTTGAATCCACCGTGTACTGAAACTATGCTCGAGCCCATCATGATGTTGCTGCTACCGATGCTCTTGTGCCACCTTTCCCTCTGAACTTGCGTACCAATGTTGCTATTGTCACTCGCCTCAGTGGCCAGACCTCGTAGCCACCACCCCATAACTGACTTTGTGGTTAACTCTTGTCCTTGGACTGGTTATTTTATGTTTATATTTATCTTTTGTTTATTTATGTTGGGTATGAGATTTCCTCGCCGATGTTGCCTTGTGACCCATTGACTTACGCTATATTTTGGCCCTTTTGAAAGATATTAACTTGGGTTTGCTATTTTCTATCTATGGACTCATATTATTCGCAAGTACATTGTTGGAACCCAGATCCCTTTCTTAACAATAAATCAATAGATCGTAAGTAAGAACAGTAAGAAGATCTATGATTAATACTCAAACAGTAATAGAACAGTAAGAACAGTAAGAAGATCAAATGAGAAATCGTATTCAATAACCTGAAGAATGATTACAATACGATGAATGATAAGTGTTGATTTTCTCTCAGATTCGTCGACCCTATTTACAAGGATAATTACTTCTATTTATACCATTACAAATAGAAAATTCAATGACCTAGCCAATTATAAGATGACACGTCACACGTACTTCCAACAGAATTAGTTACGTACGGGAAGTGTGACATGCCACGTTATCTAAAGCGCGTGTGGAACGGCTGTTGAAATCCAGAGGTTCTTCAAGTCTCTGGGGGCTTCTGATGATTGACAGATCAAAAGATAAGCTTATGGGTCATCTTCTGTTGCCAAATACTTAGCTATTCTGGTTCATACTTTCTATAAAATTAAATCGAACAATCTCCCCCTAAGTATGAAATCCAAAATCCAGAATTACAATACAAAAGGTTAAGATCATTCTTTTAAACATCATTAAATACTTGACAAGTACAAGGAATACAAAGATTAACTAGAATTGAGCATCTGGAAGCTCATTAAGAACACTATGAAATTGTCTATTAATCTTCCTTAAATTTTCAACATTGTCTTAGTGACGTTCCATTTCTATTGCCGCTACCCTTATATCTCGGATAGCATCATCTTTCTTCATAGTTATCCAACCTCTGATCATTTTCAATGTATCCTCTGAATATTTGAAGGCATCTCTGACTCTGAAGAATGTTTTTCCTGTTGGCCTCAGAAAAATAACGCCTCTTTCTGGTTGGAGTACGATTTCACCAACTCTTTTAGTAGCCATCTCCTCAAGATCTTCATTTTGGGAAGAGATTGATAATCTATCTACTAATCTTTCCAAGCCAATTTGAAAATCTACTCGACTTCGAAGATTGACAAAAGCTTCCATGCAAAATTCTTAGATAGGATAAATTATCATCTGCACTTCTATCTCGAACCCTCTTCATAAATTTGCCAAGAGAGATTAAGTCTGTAGGATTTAGATTCACAAGATCGTTATCAATGAAATTGCTTACCTGTCCGTCTTCTCTCACCACTCGGTACATAGTGTATACATATCTAAGTCTTTAAAAAATTGAGTTCTCAACTCTTCAATTCTACTGATACGTGATGAAGAGAACACATTATTTCTGGACTATTTAAAGCGAGCAAACCAGCAATGGTTTGCACACTAGCATTTGACCCTGCAGCAAAATTTGGAACTACTAATCTTGCAGCTTCATCTCTCTCATAATATAGATGCCTGTAAATAATCTCTTTAGAGGTCACTATCCTTTCTCTAGATATTCTTTCACGTTCTCTGGCAATTCTTTCTCGTTGATCAGGATCCATTCGATTCAGAAGACCATCACCTATTCTGTAATTTGCTTGAGACGATGATTCAGCAAGATTTAATCCTGTTGAATCTTCGACTATAGGACTTTTCATCCTTTGGTCAGCTTCTTGTTGACTAGTGGATGCTTCATTGATTTGACTTGTTGGATTTGCAGAGGTGGATGCAGATATGTCAGGGTTATTGTTTTCTGTGGCATTATTGGATGTAGTGATTGAATTTATGACCCTAGGTCTTGTATTGGTGTTTCTTGCTCTTCTGGGTGTGGGAACCAAAAATGGTTGGCGTCTAGTGCTCTCCAACCCTAAGATAAGGTTAGCCATAGATGGTTTTTAAGGCAGAGGTCTCATGGCTGATGGGGTTGGCATTGCGTTCATGATCGGTGGTTCCTCTGTATTCTTCTTTTGATGTTGATCCGAAGCCTCATTTGAAGGTTGATCTGTTGAGTGATGAGAAGAAGATTTTGGTCTTGATGAGGGACCTGCAGCAGATGGATCTCCCCTCTGGCGTTTCTCCTCCTTCTGAGGATCAGAAGAGTCGGGGTCTTGATCCTCAAATCTTTTTCTCTTAAGCTCAGCCTTTTTACATGCTTTAGCCTCTTTCTTCTTCTTCTTTGCTTCAAAGTCGGCATAGATAGAAGAAATTAATGGAGTTAGCTTTGAGACAGAAGCATCTAAAATGGATACCTTCTGTGCTAACTCATTAGAGCTAGAGCTGTTGATCCTTGATACAAACATGGCGTTAATGGCATTGAATTTATCCATTAAGGATTTTTGAAATGCCACCAGGTCAGATTGCTTGACAAGAGTAGAATCAGTGGACAGACGCTTCAGATGGTACAACCGCTTTGACAAGCCTGTGGACGTCATAAACAAAATTGCTATATTCTTCAGCTGAGATGGTGACCTCTGGAAGATGAATGTCGTTGGGGAGGTGAAAGATGGCATCATTGTTGGCTTTTATCCCGTCATCCAACTTTGTGAAGTGTTGAGAGGCCAACTTTGTCTGATTGTCTGCCGTTGTAGAGATCAGAGACTTCAGTGCTTCCAGATCGCTAGAGAGATTTCTCTAATTGGTTTGAATCTGACTAAGTGTTTCGTTCTGTGCATTGATCTCTGATTTGATACTCGGCTCGAATAGTTGAATGGTTTGTTTTAAATCCACCATATTCCTTTATTTGTTCAACGAATGCATTGAACACTACATTCATGACAAAATCAGGTTGTGTAACCAGTGCATCTCCAACACATGGAGCCCCTTGTCTCTCATGTTCAGAGAGGCCCTCATTCACACCTGTGTTTACGTTGAGTGTGGAGGGACTTCCATCCTGTCTTTGAGGGCTGTCATGAACAGGCTCCTCTTCGGATGTTCTGATTGGATCGACTTGTTCCTCATCATCAGAGAGTGAGGAGTCGAACACAATGTGCGTACCTTGAAAGAGTGCAAAGACTCCAGTACGTGGTGCATCCTCTGGCCTTATACCCTCTGATGGGATATCACAGGCCTCTACACCAGAAGGTCTGGACGAACCTTCTGTGTTTTCTAAGTTGGTCATGGAGACAGCAACTTGTGTAGGTAGTGGCGAGTTCTGGAGCGATGGAACTCTTTTATTAAAATAATCACCCTGTTGAGAGGATGATGAAGTATTGGTTTCCCCGGGTGTGATTGATTCAGAGGAGCTTGAAATGTCCTCTAAACAGTTGGATAATGGGTGGTTTGGAATGAGCAGTCCTGTGTCAATGAGATTAGATGTGTAGGCATCTACCTCAGAAGATGTGGGAGCTCTGGATGGACTCAGTTGTAATCGCTCATAGCTGTCTCTTAGGACATCTTCTTGACCTTCCCGTAAGAGATGGTCGGCATGGTAGAACCACTCAGATTTTTACTCATGTTGTTTTCAGACTCAGCTTCACCAGACCCCTCACCATCTATGCTAGGCTCTAAATGCTCTGGGGTAGGTATTCTCGTTTCTGAGAAGACCAGAGAGCTTCTATAATAGATAAGATAAGGAGCGGTTTCAAGAATGAGATTGAGCATGTACCTGGAAAGTTCGCGATGAATGGTGTATCATGTGTCTTCAATGGTTGGCTTGTGCGAGTTCATCGTGGAAAGTTTGCAAAATGGTTGGATGAGCGGTGCCTTTAGAACCTCGATTCCTGGATGTATGAATAGAGATAAATTTCTGGGGAACCTGAGAGCAGGTAGCGCTTTCCTATTTGCTTGTTGGGAAACCTTAGCGTTCACAGCAGCTTTCATCTCTTGAAAGATTAGGTTCGCATGGTCGAGAGGTAGATTGAAGTACATACCATACATGATGGTAAGTATGTTTCTACTTGCTTGGTCCATTGACGCTATCTTGCAAGTCAGACTCTTGTTGAGAATCGATACCAGCACATTCCACATAGGTGGAAGCTTCTTCCTCTTGAAGTCGTAGAGTTTTGTGATGGGTTCATTATAACCCAAGAATTGAATGAATGCCAGTAAAGCTTCTGTTGATGGATTTGGAGCGAGATCAAGGTTGGGAATTTTCTGACATTCGACCTTGATGATTAATGGAGTTAAGTGGAACATCTGAGGAATCTTCGACTTTGTGATTGGAATTTCAATCGCTTGCTCCTCGTCATTTGGGTTTCCAAAACTTCCAGCCAGAACATCATCCTTCTTGATGTACATCGTTTGCCACACTTCCTGAACATACATTTCAGGAACATTGGGGTTCGTGAGAGTTAAGGCTCGGTTCAACTGATGACTCTGTAGAAACTCAATCATCACTCGATACTCTGATAAGCAGGTGTTGGGGTCCAAGAGTACTTTAACATTGTTGGGTTTTTGCAGTAATCGAGTGATTGGGGCACTTCCTTCCGTGGAATCGAAGATACGATCTTCTTCGTCGTGAACATTCAGGTTTGGACTTGCCATTGAGAAATTTTGGGATTTTGAGAATCGAAATTGCAGTTTTGCAAGTAAGGATTGAAGAACTCGTGAGCACAGTAAGATTGAGGGCGGTGAAAAGTGAAATTGGAGATTTACTCGAGTTTATATAGTGAGATTTGAGAAATGCACTCGAGTATTCTTGAAGATGAAGGGTTTATTCGAGCTTTGGGAAAGCATAAGAATGGGAAGGGTTTAATTGTGAATTTGGGATTGGAAACGGTTGCTGACGTCTGACGTATGCCTAATAAGCGTGCAATCATGCAAACCGTCAATTCACGACACATGGAGGTTCTATCGAGCGTGTATAGAAGGATGAATGACGCGTGTTTTGTCAGTACGGGGCACTCAAATATTTCTCGTTGGTTTTCGATGAGAAATTGTCTTTCTTTTGAGATTTTGAATATTCCCTCCAAAAATAAAATCAATCAATTAATCAATAAAAATTGAAGTAATTGAAAGTTTTAAGAAAAAGATTTTTATTTTAAAATCAAATTAAAATCATTCAATCGATCATGATAAAACATTTTGAAGATCAAAAGAAAGTTTTGTGTCTAATGAATAATGTTTAATAAGAAATTTGGTAAAATGTTGAAAATTCTAAATTATCCTTTGCGGCAAGAGATAACTCGGAATAGACTCATTTAACAAAATATCCATAAGACAGCTAACAAGAGTTAGACTTAAAATCAATTTCTTCCTGTAAGATCCAGAGCTATGTGCTCCCCCTTTGAATATTGCATATTTAGCTCCCCCTTGAACATTGCATATTTAGCTCCCCCTTTAATTAGCAAACTTAGCTCCCCCTTGAATTTTGCATTTGTGCGCTGTCTTTTCCTGTGCTTGGATCTTAAAAAAATAAGTGTTTTTGAGAACAGAGGCATCCAGAGACTTCTGAGTGCTTCTGAGTCTTTTTCCATTAATCAGAGATGTCCAGAGACATCTGGGTGACTCTGGTTTATTTGTGAAAGTTTATCATGCCACAGCCAAGCTACTTCACTCTTCTTAGATATAAGACAGAGAGTTTATGTCCCATCCTTAGAAGTGAAGTTCATTAAGTGCAAGTTACCTTTTCTATCGGCCTTCCATAGTAATTCACCTGTAAAGTACCGTAGCCTTTTATTTGACCCTTACCATCGTCACCAAACGTTACTGCTCCTCCGATTTTATCTTTGAATTTGGAGAGTAAGTTTTTCGTCCGAGTCACGTGCCTCGAGCATCCAGAGTCAAGATATCAGCTATGCACACGCTGCTTCTGCAATCAAAATCAGAGAGATTTAGGTACCCATTTCATAATAGGTCCTTTGATGTTAGATTTGGATTTTTGATCTTTTTGTTTTAACGTTTCATTTTTAGTAGAAGATTGGGTTTTCCAGAGATTACTGGTTTGCCCTTTTTGTTTGAATCGTTCCTTTTGGTATGAGTGTTGAAGTTGGAGTACTGTTGATTGTTAGAGAAAAAATCAAATCGCCTTGAGAAAAATTGTTTGTTTTAAGAATAGAGAGAAACATTCAGAATTCTGAAACATAAAAGACTTCATGGAATTTTCATTACGAGAATGATAATTACAATTTTTCTTATTCCTGTCTATTCTAGTATCAGTAGTTCTCTCGAACTTCTTATGTAGGCTAGGCTTATGTTTAGAACTAAATGTGTTCTTCTGTGGAGGCTTCCTCTGAGGAGACTTTTCAGGTACTCTGGGTTTTACTGAAACAGAAGAAAAAGAGTTAGATTTTCATTTTCCCTTATGAGCATAAGTGTACTTCTGAGATTGAGATTTCAGAGAATGTTGCTGAGGAATTTCTTACTTTTTGATGCTCGCTTCTTTTTCGAGTTCAAGACAAGTCTTAGCTTGAAGACACATCCCAAGAAAATCTGGATGAATAGAAACAGGTTTTCTCTGTTCTTTAGGAGGAACAGATATCAAAGGTATATCACTCGAAAGTTTTGCAACTTTTTGTCCAGCAGCTCTAATTTCCAAAGGTTCATTGGTGTATAAAAAAGGAGCATCGCTGTCTTTTACGACAACTGGAAGCTTTGTATAAGTAGAAGACAAACTGTTTTCATATTTGAATAAAGATTTATCCGTGATTTCAAAAAATTCATCATCATTTTGATTATTATCTTCCCAGGGATATGTAACAAACTCATCATTGTCTTTGTCTTTGCAAAGATTTAAGTCAACAAAAGAACAGGGGAAAATCTCTGGATGGTTTTCAATAAAGTTTTGTTGAGTATTTGAGTTTTCAGATTTAAAACACTCATCTAGAGCTGAAAGAATGTCGTTTTGAAAAGTGAGTCTTATCTCTTCTTCTACTTGTATAGGTATAAACTCGTCAGCTTCTGGATTTAAAGTTATGTGAGTAAATGAACCAAATTTAAAAATATCATTCTTCTTCTGGAAAAGATTTAGATCAACGTGATTTGTCTTTCCATAAGAATATTTGATATTCTTGTATTTGAGTTTTTTAACATTTTTTGCATTTTCATATTTTGATTTTTTGAAGACTGATTGTTCATATAATATAGGAAAAAACATGTTTTTGTTCTTTTCCTATACAAAACATAGAGTCAAGAGTAGACCTCTTTTTACATGTGTAGGGATCCAGATCCTCAAAACCAAGTCCGGTTTTCCCTACTTGTGTATTAATTTTATCATGCACTTTCTGAGTATCAAGATAACTTTTAACCAAGAGCTCTTTATTTTGTAGTTCAACGTGCAGATATTTTCTTTCCTTTTGAAAATAGTTTTTAAGTGCTACAAAATTCCATCTGTCACTTTCCTTAGCTTTAATCTTTTTATCTTTCACACCCAGAAGTTTACTAAAATTCTGTTTTTCTTCCTTGAGTTTAACTTCTGTTGTTTTTAAAAGTTTGGAAATCTTTTCCTTCTCAACTGATATTTCAAATTTCTCTCCAGTTAAAATATCCATTTCTCGTTTGTAAATATCTCTTTCTTTTTGTATTGTAGAAAATGTTTGTTCAAGATTCTTTCTCAATTTTTTTTCTATAAAAAGCTTTTGTTTCAGATTTTCAAAATTAGCAGGTAGAGTCAGGATAGTGTTTTCAAGTTCAGAAGTTTCAGAAGTGGAACAAACCGGAGTTTCAGAAGGCTGATCTTCTGAATCATCTGTCTTAGCCATTCCACAGAACATGGCTTCATCTCCACTCGATTGATCATCTAGCCAATTCTCCTTCTCCACATAATGTGCTCTTTCAGCTACATTGTACTTGTACTTGTACTTGTTCGTGTAATATTGCTTGTCTTTAACAAGAGTACTTTTACACTCTTTGGAGTAATGGCTTGGTTTGC
Source organism: Silybum marianum (assembly GCA_036898165.1). Classification (NCBI taxonomy): domain Eukaryota; kingdom Viridiplantae; phylum Streptophyta; class Magnoliopsida; order Asterales; family Asteraceae; genus Silybum; species Silybum marianum. Next base: position 15,199,208 of record CM072542.1, on the reverse strand, counting down.
CACACCTGTAACACACATCCTTCTTCTTCTGCAGCTTTTCCTCTTTCTTCTCTGCTTCTGATTTTTCAGCTCTCTGGATCTCTTGTCTTGGAGCATAAGTTTGAGTGGGGCGATCGAATCTTCTGTTTCCTTGAAAATATCTATTACCAAACTTTTTGGTGAATTATTTGGTAATAAGTGCTAACGATTCAGAAAAAGATTTGATCTCATCATCTTCAGAATCAGAAGCATCTTCTAGACTTGCTTCTGAAATGAATCCCTTACTCTTTCCTTTCTTCTCAATCTCTTTACTCCTTCTGCCTGACCCTCTGGATTCGGAGATTAGGGCCAGAGGTCCACCAATTGAAGTCTTCTTCTAAACAACTTCCTTTTCATGTGCCTGAAGAGTGACAAATACATCATGCAAAGACCACAGTTCTAAGTCCTGGTTTTCCTGAAGAGACATGGGGAGATTTGACCATTCTGGATTTAAACATTGGAGAAATAAGACATTGTTGTCTTCCTTTGATCTGACAATATCACACTTCTGGCATAGATTTATTAGAGTGTTAAATTTGTGATAGGTCTACTCCAGAGTCTCTTCAGGAATAGCTTGAAAGCTGTTATACTCATTCAGAGCTTGAACTCTTCTGTTTTTCTTCATCTTTACTCCTCCTTCTAGAAGATTTTCAAGCTGATCCCACAATTCCTTTGCGGTTTTACATGAATCCAAAGATTGGAAAATCTCATTTGGTATTGCCATTATCAGAAGACTTTTGGCCTTTTTAGCTGTTTCAACTTTAGCACGTTCCTCATCATCCCAGTCTTTCCTTTCCTTTCCTTAGGAACATGCCTTGCAGGAATTTCTTCAGTTGTAGCAGTACGAGGAACCCTTGGAATGACGGTCATGGGTATGAATGGACCATTCACAATGGTAGGATATAGATTTGCATCTAATCCTTCGTAGAAATTGATCATACGAATCTTCCATTGGGGGTATTCATCTTGAATTAGAGTAGGAGGTTTGATTAGTGATCCAGATGTGTAAACAGCATTCAAATTTTGATTCGCCATTTTTGCAGAAAACAGAGACTAAAAAATTGCAGAAAACACTGTTTGAAATTTAGAACAAATAAACTTCAAATCGATCGAATCGAGACAATATTCTTACTAATTTTAGAAATAAACCGGAATTACCACTGATTAAGCAAAAATTTGTATGAAATGATAAAATTTCGTAAAACAGGGTAGAATGATGATCAATAGTTTAAAACTAAAATTTACTGTTTGTAGAAAAGGGATTTCTCCAAACTGGACGAGATCGAATAATCAATAGATTGATTATCTAGCTATGATACCAATTGTTGGAACCCAGATCCCTTTCTTAACAATAAATCAATAGATCGTAATAATAGAGTATTAGCGGAAGCAATACAGATCTATGATTAATATTCAAACAGTAATAAAACAGTAAGAAGATCAAATGAGAAATCGTATTCAATAACCTGAAGAATGATTACAATATGATGAATGATAAGTGTTGATTTTCTCTCAGATCCGTCGACCCTATTTACAAAGTAACTACTTCTATTTATAATATTACAAATAGAAAAGTCAATGACCTAGCCAGTTATAAGATGACACGTCAGACGTGTTTTCAACAGAATTAGTTACGCACGGGAAGTGTGACATGCCACGTCATCTAAAGCGCGTGTGGAACGGCAGTTGAAATCCAGAGGTTCTTCAAGTCTCTGGGTGCTTCTGATGATTGACAGATCAGAAGATAAGCTTCTGGATCATCTTCTGATGCCAAATACTTAGCTATTCTGGTTCATACTTTCTATAAAATTAAATCTAACAGTCGTGCTCTTTTTTGCAAGGATCTTTTGATTTGAAAGGATGTGGGCCATCTTTCAATACACTCGGCCCATACGCTTCCCTTCATATCAACAAGTTTAGGGTGGAGGAACGTTTCCTCCTTACCAAAAAAACAAAGAAAAAGCTTAAATTTTTTTGGGGGGAATTTCGTACAATTTGTGGCCACCAAAAATCAAATCATTCAGTCAAACAATTATTCTCAAAAGGAAAATAACATCTTCAAAGAGAAACGGGAAAGAGCTAAAGTCGTTCAAAATCCATGCATAAAGGAATTTTTCCCACAAAAATAGATAAGTTTGGAGGGAAAAATTGTTATCCCAAGAAGTAAACAAGTCGTGTACACATACCCGTTCAAGACATGTTGATCAAACCTAAAACCCATGTGGAAAAAGGAGAAGCGTATGTCGTGAAAGTCCAGAAGGTATCTCATCATTCCTTTTGCATTTTTGTATAATTATTGCACCGCGTTAAGTTGTTAGTCATTTCTTTTTCCTTTCAATTACGTGAGGATAAGTAATACCTTAAGTTTGGGGTGTAATAACTCTTATTTCTTAAGTGTTATTTTTACATTTTTAACCCCATTTACCTTCTTTTACCAACCCAAATACCCATTTGAGCCTTTTTTTTCTGTCTTTGGTATAAACCAGTCCTAAAGTAGATAAATAACTAAAAAGTCGGATTTTAATATATTGGCGAGTCATCCATGTCGCAACAGTGGCTGGAGCTGCGAAAATATCTTTGTTTAAGATTCATCGCCAAAAATATTAAAGAAGAATGCAGGAAACATATTTTTACAAAAAAACTTTTTTTAATTAATATGTTAAAATAGAAAATGTGCAATGATACATTATAACTAATTTCTTCATAAAAATATAAGATATTAGTAATTAGCATTATGTTTATTATGTTTTTATGGTTGTTATATCTACGTTATAAATACATAGATGTCTATTATGAACATGTTAGAAATCAAATGTTTTTGCCAATGGTTGAGATGACTAGTCGACTCTCTATCCTTATGTGTCAGAGTAAAGTTGGCAAAAAGTGATCCAACCCGTTAATCCAACTCAATCTGGATCCAATCTAAAATTAGTAGACTCAAGTAAATGGGTCATTAATATTTTAGACATGTTTCAACTTGTTTTCAACCCATCTAAAATATTATATTATTTTATTTTATTTTTAGTTAAATATCGTTATTTAATTATAATATATATTTTCAACATGTATCTATCTCCCGTTTGTGGAAATGAAACTCTAATAATCAGTTCATCATGTCCGTCTCCAATACTTCAAATAAAATAGAAGTTGGATTACTTAGAAATTAAATGTTTCCAATGATATTTGAAGAATTTATTTGCATTTGTGTTTTATTCATAAAACATTATTTGTATTTGTCATAAAAGTAAATAGTCTAGTTTTTTTATTTTATTTAAAATTTTAAAGTTAAAGATTCAACTCATTTATTAACCGGTTGGGTTGAAAAAATAAATAAACAAGTATACTCATTTAGGTAATATGTTGGGTTGGGTTGAAAAATCTCGACTTTTTAATTAAATAGCATTGATTGAGTTGAGATTTTCAACCATTCTAATAAATATATTGAACCCGAACTCAATCCAATCCGACTCATTCTCATCCCTAGTATCAAGTCACAAGTGTTGACTGATTAACATGTTTAAATAGAATAATATACAACATATATACAAATAGTCTTTCTACATATGTATATAAAACATATTTCTACATAAATAAATAGTTAAACAAAAGAATATTGTAATAAATCAGATCATTAGAATGTCTCTTATAATAATAAAAGACACACACACATATATATATATAAGACACACACATATATATATATAGGGTTAGGTTCAAATGTGAACTCAATTTTGGCTGTGAACGTGAGGACGAATCTCAGCCACACATCTTCGGTTATGGTGGACGCGATCACGGATGATTGACGCGATTCATGGGAGGGTGGAGATTATTAAAGGAGGGGAAGCAGGTCAAAGCCGTCTTTATTGACCGGATAAGTGGCTGAGATTCTCGTCCTCACGTTCACAACCAAAAATGAGTTCACATTTGAACTTTCCTCTATATATATCAGAGTTGGGTTTTAGTGAGATAAAAATAAGTTATGGTAAAAAACGTAAGAAAGGATATGGATCTTTGAATCAATCTTAATTGAAGATTGACATTAATGAGATGCATCGAAATGTAGTGCATCATTTCTTGTAAGGAGCGCAAATAATAGGTGGTTGTAAGATTAAAAGTGATCAAAGGTTCAAATCCCTTCTTAGGCTTATCACCTTAACTTTTTTTCTCACACAATTATTCGCCTATATACCAATGTATAGAAGTTGTTTATGGTTTTGTATGGTCTATTACTATTCGTCATGTTCGATTTTTTTGGTCTATGAAATTTTGTTCTTGCGGTAGTAGTCGTACTCTCTTTTTTAAATATGTTAGTTGTTTTTCGAGGAAAAAAAAGCTTAAAATTATTCTATATTCTTAATCATATGAGATTCATATGTTATGAAATATTAGAAGGGTACTCGTGCAATGCAACGAGATATATCTCGATTATAATGTTTCCTTTTATTTTGTCTTTGTTGATTTTATAATACGGCTTATGTGGTTTTCAGAAAGCGATATGATTTTTATTTTTAAATAAAACATAAATATGAAAATATTATAAAAATCTGAAAATAAATATAAATTGATATTAGTATCAAATTAACGATTTAAAAGTTTTTGTTTTCTGTATAATTTTTTTAATTCAAATTATTGTTATAATTTAGTTTATTTTTAATAATGAAGTATTTTATTTTCGGTTCAATAATATGTTTTTATAAAGATAATAATTAAGTATTCTGCTAGAAGCCTAGAACTCAATGATTATCCTAATTATATTTTAGATTTTTTATATTTAAAAGAATATATTTATTTTGTATTTGAATATTTATTTGTAGTTAGTTATATGAATTCAAACATGGATCTTTAATTAGTTGTACTTATGCATAATTTAGTTGGGTGACACTCTTAAGTGAGAGTTCGGATACCTCGGAAAAGTGTGTGTGTGTTATTAGCTTGCCTTTCAAAAAATTAACTATTCAATTTATTTTGTTTTTTGTGTAATTTTTAATCCAATTGTTATTGTAATTTAATCTAGATTTAATAAAGAAGCAATCCATTTTTGGTTTTACCATACAACTTTTTATAACAATAATAATTAGAACCAACGATTATACCAATTATATCTTAGGTTTTTTATATTTAAAATGATAAAATTATCTTTATCTATATTTAGTTACACGATTCAAATGACACTTTAATAAGTTATATTAAGATACATATAATTTATTTGTAACATTTAATTTAAGTTAATATGCATTGAGGAAGAGAATTTCAATGCATAAAATGGTTTTCAATTTTTTTTTATCAAATATTCTATAATATAATATAGATTATTCTATTTTTAATTTTATTTAAGTGAAAATTTTAAAAAAACCCAACAAACTATCCTATTTTAAATGGTTAAGTCCTTAAACTATTTTTTGATTGAAAAACCATTATACTTTGTCATTTTGAATGGTTAAGTCGTTGAACTATTGATTTGAATGAAAAAACCATTAAACTTTCTCACTTTGAATGATTAAGTCCCTAAACATTTTTTTTAATAAATAAACAATTGATCTTTTAAAAATTAGTTACCTACATATTTTTTAAAATAAGTTGGCTGTAACTCACTAAAAAGTTTTAAAGTAAAAATAAACTTAAATCGGTTTTACCGTTCGAAAAACCCTACGCAATTAAAACACCTAGCAAACAGCGTATCGCTCCCCCTCGTCACTCCCCATTACCCCAACATTGTCCGTTCTCCATTTCGTCTAACACATTGTTGGTCTCTGCCATCGATCTTCCTCTTTTTGATCTATTGTTTTATGCATCATAAGAGAGATAACCAAAAGTTAAGCGATTAAAGGTAGTTTATTTAGGTTAAAAAAATGTAAGTAACCAATTTTTAAAAATTAGATGGTTTAATTTTTTGAAAAAAAAAATCATTGAGTTAATCATTTAAAATAAGAAAGTTTAATAGTTTTTTCATGCAAAATTAGAAAGTTTAATGATTTTTTAATTTAAAAAAATAGTTTGAGAACTTAATCATTCAAAATAAGAAAGTTTAATGATTTTTTCATTCAAAAATAATAGTTTCAAGACTTAATCTTCAAAATGAAATATTTTGTTGGATTTTTTTAAATATTCTCATTTATTTAATTAGCCTGTTAATTAATATTTTTTTTAAATGACACAAAACACCCCATTAAAAATAAGAGGCATAAGCGGCATGATTCAATGCAAAGACATAAAAACCCAAATCATGACGTGGGAATTAAAAAGGCATGAGTCATACGAATTATAAAAAAACCGATATTAACATTACTTTCAACAACTTTGTATATGATCATATGTACGATTGATTAGATAAGAACATTTGCAATGTATTTTTCAAAAACAAAATTAATTCAACTCTTTTTTAAGTTACAATTTATTTTAACATCTTATTAGTTTTAAAGTTTAAAAATTACAACATTAATTATAATATTAAAATATTTTTATATATTTATAAAGTAGTAAATTACAGGTTTTGTCCCTGAGGTTTGTCAATTATTATGGATTTATTCTTTATCTTCATTTGTTCCAAAACAGCCCTCCACCTATAATTTATTTTGGATTTAATCCCTCACGCTAACATTTAAACATCTCTTTAACTACGTGGGTATTTTCATCTTTATATCATTTAATGGCTTTTTTATTTTTTTGTTTACTTTAATTTAATCTTCGTCTTCTTCAAAACTAATGGAATTCTAAAATCTAAATTAAAATCTAAAATCTAAAATCTAAAATTAATTCCAAAGATGTAGATGGAAAATTAAATCAATAAAACCAAATCAATGGAAAACTCTAGATTTGGATCTATGTAACAGACGTGAGAGAAAGAAAGAAAGAGGAGAAGGATATCAAACCAAATAGAGGGCGGTGGTCATGGATTAATGGAACCACACAGATCTTGTGGGAAACAGTGAGAAACCTAAAGCAAACCTTAAAGAACACCCAAACCCCTCTAAAAACAGTGAGAAACTGTCTGAAATCGAGTGAGAAGTCGTTTGGATTTGAGGGATTCAATGGTTTTGCTTTTGCATGATAAGAGTAAGAAATCGTTTGAAATCACCAAAACCCTCTGAAATCAAAACTTAAAATCGTCGCCAAAACCCTCTGAAATCAAAACTTGAAATCGTCTGAATCAACAATTGAAACCTGAAACCCTCTTAAATTGAAACCTGAAACATCGCTCTCTCTCTCTCTCTCTCTCTCCCCCTCCCTCCCTCCTCGTTCCCGTCTGAAAACCCTCGTATCTATACTATTATGGTCGGACCTGTAGGATCTTGTTTTTGCCTCAAAATTAGCAGGAATTTGAACGCCACTCGTTGGTTTCGAATGTCAGATCTTACATCCACTAGATCAGTTTCCTTCCGAAGATATTTTTTTTGCTTGGATTTTTGTTTTTGATTCATCTTTTATTTACGGTTTTATATAGGGGATTCTTTATAATTTGGGGTTTTGAATTTGGAGTTCATATGTTCTTGAAGTTAAAGGTTTGTAATGATGAATATTCAAGGAAAAACTATAATTAAGTGAAAAATGGTAAAATAAAGAAAAAACTGATGAAAAGACCAATTTTCTCTCGTACTTAACAGAGAAAGTGGACGAACATTTAAATGGAATGATCAAATTCAAGACAAATTGCATAGGTGGATGACTCTTCTATAATAAATGACTAAATTCGTAACAAATGACAAAACTTAAGGACCAAATCAATAATTACACTTGCTAAGGTATTATTCTTTCGCTTAAATATCTAAGTTTTAAATTTCTTATTGATGGAATAAAGAGAATTATTTTTTAAAGATAATCATTTTTGGATAGTTCTATAAATTTGAGGAATTTTAACATTCTCTTACTTTATACATTTTAGCATAAAAGTTTTAGAGAATTTTGTTGTAGCAAAAACTTGCATAAAATCCTCAAATCTTCTCTTTCTCTATTTTAAATAATTTATTGGAGACACTCTAGAAGTTCGATGTTAACAACGAGACAAACTACCATTGGTCCTTAGATGACTTTAATTGTAAAAACCATCTTGTTATCTTCATTTAATCTCTTTTCATTTATGTTCTAGACCTACTATGAATGGCCCGAAGTTCAAAGTTATGATATTCAAATCTATACAAACCCTTTTTAGGCACAACAACAAAATTGATAACTTAGAATGGATTTTTAAGCTTAAATTATCGGAACTCCACATCTTTTCCATAATAAATTATTAGAAATAAGTTACACTACCTCACAAGTTATATCCTTATGAGTGCAAGTTATTAGGGTACAGTTGAGTAAGAAATTATCATATTAGTTTCTTTTTAAAAGATTTTTAGAGAGTGAAAAGAAATTGTCTATTGACTAATAAGATGATTTACGTACTTAGATTGTCCAACTTTATTATAATAACTTGTTTTTAAAAAAAATAAAACATGTTAAGTTGTCTTAGTTCATCCTAATAATTTAACTTAACGTCTTTATATATGACGTATAGTTTTAATTCTATAATCTAAAAATGCCATAAAAACATGATAGTTAGATTTGCTAATAAACTTATTTTTATTGTACTAGACATTTTTTTTATTAACCGGAAGTGTAGCATTTTAAGATTTATAAAGAGTAAAGCTCAATTTTGATTTCTAACATTTGTAATTTTAACGAATATCGTTTTTAAATTTTAAAAACTCATAGTTGGTTTATGATCAAGTTTGTCAATTTCAACGGAATTTGTCCCTCCCGCTAATAATTAACATTAACTTTTTCTGCTAAATTCAATTTAATAAAGGGTATTTTAATTATCTTATCTCTTTTCTACTAAACTTAAAAAAACATATTATATATAACAAATTATATGTTTATTAATTGTAAAAAAGAGGTGTTGTAATGTCTAAAATCAAAACGCAGATCACCAAAAATTTGTGTTACAATCGTCCCTAAAATCGAGGTTTACATCTTTTTATGGCAAATAGAAGAAGGGGTTGTGAAGGGAACTTAGGGGCCGTTTACCAAATCTTATCCGGGCAAGATTTTAGTCTATCAAAATGGTATCGTAAGCCACAATTTATCCGGTAAGTGCTTACCATGGTAAGAGTCGTCGCAATCACTTACCCGGGTAAGACTCTTGGTCATTGTTTTTCTTATCTTCGCTCTTACCGGATAAGAGTTTTGGTACTTGGTATATTCCTCCGGTAAGGTAATATGACTTGGTAAATACTTACCCTGGTAAGTGTTTGGTAAACGGCCCCTTAGTATCTCATAATAATGGTAAAAATAAAAATTTGATAAAAGGGTTGAGAATGACTTGATGAAAAGGTTAATAATAATATTAGACCAATAAACATGTTGAGAATGATTTGATGAAAAGGTTAATGATAATTATTGAAGCAATAACTTGAAGAATAACTTGACATCCAAAAGTTTGGTCGATGTCAAGTGTTTGAAGATTAAATAGGTATTATATATATTACCTTAAACTGTCATGTATTTACATTTTTTATAGTTCCACTTTCAATCAATCATGCTTTATTTTTATTTTTGAAATAAAAAATAACTTCCATTAATGAAATTTTAAGGGACAAACAATGAAAATACTATGAGTCAAAAAACTCGGCATATCAAATTACGAAACGGGACAAGATGAGAAATAAGATCCCTGGCAAGAGCGTGAGCAATATCAAATGTTTGTCGCCTAGTGAAACAGACAGTGCAAGAGTCACGTTGATGGAGTAACGAGCGGCACTCGGAGGTGATTTCCCCAAATTCCATACCATATTTTCTAATGGAATTGGCGACCGTGACAAATAGTTTGGCATCTGATTCAAAAATCACTCTCCGGTACCCAAGAGTCGTTGCCCAAGACATGGATTCTAATAGCGCAAGGGCCTCACACTCCTTAATTAGTGGAGTCCCGACTAACCTAGAAGTTCGGGCAACAACGAAGTACCCATTTGAATCCCGAAAAACCGTAGCTAGTCCAATAGATGAGGTATGGTCAAAGTCAACTGCATCTGTTTTGTATTTTAGATTGTCCAGAGGGGGTTTGTGTCAAAGTAAACAGGAGTCCAACCTAGCAATAACCCCTAGGTGTGTACGTAAAACTTGAGCCTTTAACCAATCAAAATATACCTCTAAAGCATATTTGCTTTATTTATTAATTACATAAAATGAAAAAATTATTGTTATTATTATTATTAACAAAATACATCATTGTAAAGTGTAACACCCTCAAATTTGGAAAAAGCGAATAATTTAAAATTTTACATCAATACAATATATGAGGAATAAATCCTTCACTTGTAAATCAAATCTCGATTGACCTCAATAAATAATCTAAATAAAACTCAACAAAGTTAGGTCAAGTCTTATACAAAAACTGATGTGGGCTTGGACGTGGAGGATCGGGCTTTGATGTCCTTGGAGGCTTATGATCGGACCACCAAACAGAGTCGCACTTAAATGGCCATACCTTTTGATCCGGGCGTCCGTTTCGGGCCGTCGACCAGGCGAATCGAAGCTACTTCAGAGGAGCACGCCAAGGTTACGACCCAAAGGGGCCTAACAGACTTTTGAACCCCAAAAAAGCTGTTTAAGTGGACCTTCTGGACGTTTTTGTGTTTTTTTTTGTCATTTGGGCTTGTTTTGTTGGGCTTTTATGTTTGACCCGTTATCTTTTTTAGGTCCGTTTTATTTTTGTCTTCATATTTAAACATTTCTTATGTAATATGGATGGACACTTCTTGATTTTAGAGACTTTCAGTTTTCTTCCAAATTTTGAGTTCTCTGTTGAATTCGATATTTGACGCCTACGATTCGGAATTCGTCGAACGAATCAACGAATCTTAGAAGAGGTTGTCCACGGTATTCATAGAATCAACGTGGTAATCTAGTTTTCCATTTATTCGCTGCATCAAAGACCTACAAGTGGTCGGGTGTTACTAAACCTATATGCGTCACTATTTCCGAATGAGTAGCTCCCTATGTTATAAGTAGCGCCCTATGTTCATAACTAACCATCATCTCCGACTCTATAATGATCGAAGTTACTCATTCGCCATACTTAATTTTCACCCCAAAATGACAATGCTACAAACACCAAATCTTTCAACGGTTAACTCATGAGAACTCATTCACTACCCCATCAATCATCACTAAAATGCGACTTAAGTACACACACGTAACTGTAAATTCATATTATCACCGGCCGAATGATAATACAAATTTACCTCCCATGCGGATCCTTGTTACCATCATCATGATTCTCGATTCTAGTGCATCTATTAACCTCAAAACGTCCTATCTTAAAGTGTCTAATCGGGAAATCTCACATTCGATCACTTAGAATTACACTAGTTTGAGTCTAGGCATCCAAAATTAATACCTAAATCTCTCAAACTTATGCTCTGATACCAACGTGTAACACCCTCAAATTTGGAAATAGTGACTAATTTAAAATTTTACATCAATACAATATATAAGGAATAAATCCTTCACTTATAAATCAAATCTCGAATGACCTCAATAAATAATCTAAATAAAACTCAACAAAGTTAGGCCAAGTCTTATATAAAGACCTACAAGTGGTCAGGTGTTACTAAACCCATATGCGTCACTATCTCCGAATGCGGAAAACGTTACCAAAGCTAGGTCTTCAACGTGCTACTCTCTAGCACTCAAGTCGCATGTTGCTAGTACCAACCCCGCGAGAACCTAATGCACATGCCGACAAAGAAAAAGGTTAGGCTTAACGCCTAGTGAGCTCAAGAGTTTTACAACATATTTATAATCGTTTGAAAACGAAGATTCCTTGAAGAATTAATAGTTTCTTAAATAACATGACTTCATTATAAAAGAATCGTCTTTTCCAAAATCATCATTTCCCAACATAAAATCTTTGAAATCAAATACCAAAGAAGTGAAAGGTTTAAATATAAGTACTCGCTCAAAATGAAACTATACGTCATTTACTCACCCAAAACATGAATACGTTTAAATAAATCTGATGCCCAAAATACGGATGATTCTCCAATTCTTTAATGCTAACATAGTCAAGTCCCCATGATGCAATTTTATAAATAATGGATAAAACTCCATACTCCAAAATACGTCACCGAAAACAATGGATAAGACTCAATACCCAAAACAACACCTTTCGGTGACGGGAGAGACCCGTATCTGTCGACAATGGCGTACACGAAGTAAACCAAATTTTCAACGTTATGAGCAGTGCCCCTAAGATCACGGTCCCGAAATATGACCCATCAATGAGTACCCACTGCAATACCTAAGGTCCCAGAGCCCGACCTATACGGATTCATCTCCGAAACACCCCGATCCAAGACCTACTAAAGAGACATGAAGACCGACAACATACTCCAACGAGTTTCATTGTCGTAAAACCCAGGGTCGCAGAGGCATACCCACATGGGACCATCTCTCTAATACCCACAGTCGTAAAGGCATTCCCATTTGGGGCCATCTCTGGAATACCGAACACTAAAAGATACTCAGGGTCGCAGAGGCATTCCCAATTGGGGCCATCTCTGTAATACCCACGGTCGCAGAGGCATTCCAATTTGGGGCCATCTCTGAAATACCGACTACCAAAAAAGCGACCCGAAAGTCACCCAATGACCAAGTGACTGACTCATGTGCCTATGGATCCAAATGCAACTCAGTATAATTTACATGACTCCAACATGAATGACCAACGCACCCAAAGCATGTAAAATATCAAATGATTATGCCACAAATGCATGTAACCCCAAAAGCCCAACATTTAGCCATTTAAAATGGACAAATGTCCATGAGACTCATTTTAGTCAAATACCGAGCAAAAGGTCTATAACTCAACGCTTATGCGATTACCCCAAACATTGGTTGAGACTAACCATTTTTCGAAATGAAATCATATTCATATATTTTCCCAAAATGTCTCAAAATACCATAACATGTAATTTTTCAAGGGTTTATAAATCCAATATTCTCAAAATACCATTGACACAAAATAATCCTCATTTATAAAATAAAACATCAAGACATCTGATGAAGTATGTTTTATTTATCAAAGTGTCAAGAATCCAAATATAACATTTCGTAAGATTTATAAAACCTTTTATACCAAATAATTGCATATCATGAAAATACTCAAACATTTGACAAATAGCAAGTAAAACATGTTAATATATCAAAATGGGTATTTTTGGCATGTACAACGTTTTCACAAACCAACTTGAACTCACTTTGCTAGATTTAGGCTAAATCTAGATTTTACCCAAAAGCTCCATTTGAAGAAATGTCCAAATCTGCAAGATTTTTTCACTAGAAATCATCTCTAGTTCATAAACAACCTATACACACATCAATAATAGCTCCTAAAATCAAATCTTATATAAACCCTAGACAAAAACCCAAATCTTCCAAAAATGGTCAAAACTCTAAAATACCGAAATTACTTCAAGAACAACGTTTTAGACGATCAAAAAGAAACGTTTTAACAAAAATTATAACCTAAATGGGTGGAATAACTTACCAATCTTGGTTTGCAGAAGAAACCCAAAAATCACCAACAATGGAGGATGAGAAGTTGTAAAAGATGAAGATGGAGATGAAGACTTTAGTCTTGAACTTTGATGATACTCCATCATCATTTTGGATGGATGGAAATGAGGGGTTATCCTCCAAAAATCAGCTCCAAAGAAGAAAGAAGAAGAAGAAAACGAGTAGGGAAGAAAAATGGGGAAAAACTAGGTCAAAAACGATTTTAGAAGCAATCAGCACCAAAAAGACAACCCAGACTACTTCCCGGGCGCCCTAAGTCACCCCAACAGGTCACCCGACCTGTGGAAGTCGCCCAACAACAAGGTAGGCGGGTGGCTGGGTGGGTTCACCCGCATTGTCAGCCGCACTGACGAAAAATTCACCCTAACTCAACTTCAACTTCGATTTCGCCTTAGATGGGGCTCGAATTAGAAGAAACTCAAAACACGAAAGATGTGGTCCTACTCTTTCCTTTCCATAGCAATTTAAATCACCTGAATCGAAGATTCTATGAGTGAGATATGGTCCAAACGGTACGACCTCGCAAATCTGCCAAGTATTTATTCTTGGCTAATATTCTCCCTAAATGAAGCTCGATTTAGGAAAAACTCAAAACACGAAGATTGTAGGTCTGTCTCTTGGCTTTCTGAAGCATCTTGACTCATCTGAATCGGATATTCGATGAGTGATATATGATTCAAATGGCACAACCTCGTAAATTTGTCAAATACTCCTTTTGACTATTTTTCGCCCCGAAGAGATCTGAACAAAAAATTCGGGTGTTACATAAAGCGCTAGGAAAGACAAACAAAATGACACCAATATTGAATATTAAAACACGTAAAAATAAAATACTTTCATTTTTAGAAATCATAGTTCTAAGTAGATATAGTTTATATTTAAAGAAACGTACATATTATTTTTAGAAACTTTTGTTTTTTTCCAATCTTATATTTTCGCTTGAAATATCATATTTTCACCCTCTCATATTTTATAATATCGAATACTTTTGTTTAAGAAAAACGTATATGAACTTAAAATAATTAAAAAAAACTATAAAAGGGGTTTTATAAAATATTTCGAATAGATGGGGATAACTTATTTGTATTTATCAAAAATGAATTATAAATAAAAAAAAGCTTTTGAAAGATTTAACCATTAAAGTAAGTATTTAATTACGAGTTTTTGTTTAGTGGAAATGTATGTGACATACATCAAGTCTTTAAAAGAGTTGGACCATTGCGAATGTTCATAGGAAGAAGGATTTGAGCGACGGAGATGTTTGATTTGGTGATACTTGTTGATATGTTTTTATATACATTCAATATAGAGTAAATTACACTTTTAGGTTGTCGCCTTCCTTCATCTCTTGTTCCTCTTTTAAAATAATTACAGTTTTGGTTATTGTGGTTGCCATTTTGTTTCACTTTTAGTCCCTCAGACTAACTTCTGTTAAGTAGGTATGTTATCTCCAAGGGTATTTTGGTCCTCCCATATCTAATTTTGTATTGGAAAACAAAATATTATTATATTAAATATTATGTATTATTATTATTATTATTATTATTATTATAAATTATAATTAAAGAAAGGGAAACATGGCCTCCATTTGTTCTTCCCCCCAGCCCACTTCACCGGTCATTGGACACCGGCCTTTCATGACCACCTTATCCCTTCTAAAACCTCCATTCATGAACACCATCTCTTAACCTTTGCGCACCACCCACCCCTCTGTTCATTTATGTTGTTTCCCCAAGTTTACATTAAGAACTCAAGAAACCTTATCCAAATAAGTTTTAATAAAACCCATGTTTAGAAACTAGGCTTCGATTTAGAGAAGGTTAGGCTTCGAGCTTGGCCTCAATGTGGAGTTGCAAGGTCGAAGCATCAAAGAGGGAAGGGGTTTATAGAGTGTTGGCGACAATAGCCTTCGAAACAGAGAGCCTCTCAACCTCGTTTATAGTTATTTCTTTTTTCCCTTTCCCTTTACAGGTCTTGATCAGTACCCAATTTGATTAGGCTTTTTTTTTTCTTATTTATCACCTAGGAACACAGTGACTGGACAATTACAAAAACAAAAGAGTTATAGATATTGAAACAACTTTTGTTTTCTCAAATTGATTAAGAATAAGAGAGTTACAGATCTTGGAACACCATAAGTTCTTGTTTATCATCTTGAAACAAGTTCACCTCTTCCATTCTCGGCAAAACCCCTACACCTATCGCTAAATAAACATGTTCGGGAGATGGGAGGGTGGGGTGGGTCGACAGTGAAGTAAATCGTCAAAGAAGAATAAGGGGGTGGTTGACGGTAAAGTAAATCCCTAAAATATTTTGTTTTGTTTTTTAACAAAAAAAATAAAGAAATTATGGAAAGACCAAAATTCCCTTAGAGTTAACAGACCTACTTAACAGAAGTTAGTCTGAGAGACCAATGGTAAAACAAAATAACAACCACAATGATTAAAATTGTAATTATTTCATAAGAAGGACGAGAGTTGAAGGAAGGCGATAACCACAAGAACCAAAAGTGTAATTTACTTTTCAATATAATATATAGTATAAATTATAATATAGTTTTACTTTTTTGAAGTAAGTTCACTTTGGTCTTTTTTAACAGTCTTTATACGAACTTGAGGGAGGGACCAAATTAACAACTAACTAGTGGGAAAAAAACATTCCATAATGACTTGCAAATGCAATCAATGCAAAACAGGGATAAAAATGATAGAGATGGCCAAAAAACTGATCCTAAACAAGGACCGGACCCAAATTGGTCCCACGTTGGAATAGCGTTTTCTCGGACCGGGACTTCGAAACCGGTCCCGGATCAATCGAAAATGGTGTGGCTTGATTAAGCTACTTTGTACCCGGTTATCGGTAACCAATCCTGGGCCGGGCCCAAACCGGTCCTTCATTATTATTTTTTAACAATATTTTTGTGGATCCCAGATTATGAGGTAACGATGTGCTTTATAAAGAATAATCAATAAGAACACGAAGAACGCTATGAATATGATGAAGATCCGAAGTCGGATATCTTACTTGTATTGAATAATAACAGATTTATCTCTCACAGTTTAGCTCTCAATATTTCGCACTAATTTTCTTCTTAATAGATAATCTTGCGCACTCTTAAAGAATGACCCTAACCCTCTATTTAAGTAGAACATTTATCGTAATAAGGAAACTATGCGATAAGGCATTATACACTTGCCTTATTTACAATAAAGCAACGTTTCCTTATATTAAACCTTCCTAATTATTGACTTTGTTGACTTTGCACTTTTGGTCCTTCATGTCTTCAATAGTTGTCATCTCAGATACAATAATTTCAGACCTAACAATTTTAAATTTATTTTAGTACACTTTGTTACTTTAATATATGTAATTGAGTAACTAAAATACATTTTATTATAAATATTAAAACTACAATTATTAAAAAAGTTAAAACTACATTCGAATTTTGAATTACAGAAAAATGCACTTATTAATTCCCAAATTCATTGAATTCCCATGACGGATTGCTTTTAAGAGTTTCGTTGTCTTGAATTCTTCTGATAGCCTCTTGGTCATCAAGATCATCAATGTCGAGTTCATCATCATCATCATCATCGTTATACTGTGATATTGCTTGTGCCGTCGAAATCGGTAGTTGGCAGGGTACTTAGTCCCATGTTGAGTTCGTTTTCTTTCAAGTTCTTTTCCACCCATTTGATCTCTGTCTCTAATGATGTTGTGTGTGGAATTCTATCAACACTATCCAAGTAATCTTTCAAGCATATGCATCACTCTATGGACTCCGGGTTTTGTTTTATCCGTCCTACCGATAATAATCTTGTCACTAAGAGAAAAAGCGGATTCCAAAGCTACGATACTAGCTTGGATTGTTATTATATCACGTGCTATGCATGCCAAAACCGATAATTGAGGTTGCTTTTGTTTCCAAAAATTCTACTAAATGAATTTTAACAAAAGCGACGATATCATTTTTGGGGCATCCGGCCGTAAAATTAGCATGCAAGTAAATATTTAGTTCATCCAAGTCGGTATCAAATCTACTTTTTTCACTTGATTCATATAAAACGTAATTCATTAAGTTAGTCATCATATCTTTCCGGTTTTGGCGATAACCACAAGAACTAGAACTCGACCCTGTAAACGAACGGCTTGAAGAACTTTGTTGTATTCTTCCTCCCCAATAAAAGAGTTTATAATGATTGTATAAATCTTGAAAATCACGAACAAACACACATTTTTGTTCCATTGAAAAATAGTTATCCATAGGCGTATCTAAACCAAAGTCCTTGCATATTTGTGTAATTAAAACTTCAACAACAATAACATTTAGTTGCAACAAGAAAACCAAATGAGATTTTGAGAAGACATTTAAAAAAAAATCATTATACTCACCATCATCCCCCAATTGGTATGGTCTTCATATTATGAAAGTTTTTAGTCGCCAAAATAAATAATAGATTTAAATGTAAAGAACTCGTTGGATAATAAATACCGGAAAAAAGAGTGTTGTTGCATTTTTTAAATCGCTTAAAATATCATACAATCCTTCAAGCACGTTCTAATCAAAACTTTCAATACTATTACGAGAGTAATGAACATTATAAAATGCATGAATATATTGTCTTTGTTTTCTCAAACATTAAATCATAAAATAGGTGGAATTTATATAACGGACATATCAAATCTCAGTCCCCAAAGCAATTAACCGCAATCGTCGCAATATGTTCTATATGCCACGTGCATTTTTTACCCTTTATGAAATTCGCTGTAACATAATTCTAAACTTATCTATTACGGGTACACTCATTTAAACCGTCTTGAACGGATAAATTTATTATGTGTGTACAAAAACGTGTATAAAATATTTTACCGTCTAAAATAGGGTTTGTCAAACCGCACTTAAATTTTCTCACACATAAATTATAATTACTAGCGTTATCAAATTAAATGCTAATGATTTTAGAATATAACTTATAAGATTCAAGACTTTTTTTAATAATTTTAAATTAGGGATCACCCAAATGTGGCGCAGTAAACGGTTTAAACGTGATTACACGTTTGAATTAGTGTCACCATTGCGGCTCAATCCAATTTGCAGTTATGCATATATAAGATTGCGGCAATTAGTATGGTGCGCTCCAAACATAACACATTTAAGAAATGTTGTTAGGCAATGAAGAAAACATTTGAGCCATTTCATTTTGAGCCGTTTTCCACATTCTAAGTCCATCGTGTCTAAGAGTTTGACGACTTACTGGTTTGTAGTTTGGTTCTAGTGTCATTTGGATCATCTTTGTAATATGAGGGTTATCGAAATATCCGAACGGAACCCGACTTGAATGACAGATTTTGTCGCCATTTCTCGGTTTAACTCCACATCCCGCGACCATACTTGACCTTGATTGTGAAGTATCAGTTGGCTTGGATCGTCTGCTTCCCTCAACCGTGGGCACGTTTTTTCGGTGTGCCACTTTAAGGTTGATTTTTCTTCCAACGTACGTAGATCTTGACACATTGTGCAATGCGCCTTTCTTTTATCGTTAGTGAGGATCACCAAGTTGTACGCATCTCAGATCTCTGATTTTCGTCCGTGCTCGGCGAGAACTTTGGCAATTTGTTCGTTTAATTGTTCATCGACCGTTTTGAAGATAAAGAGACAAAGAAAAGAGAATTAAGAAGTAGAATTGTAGAAATGTGAACATTTTTTGCGAGAAACGAATACGAGAATAGCGGGAATTGTTTGCGTTTTTTGCCTTTTGTAAATTGGTATCTTACCCCATACACTATCAACACTTATATATAGTTTTTAGGCGGCAAAAACAACAAAACAAACGGTCAAAATGGAGAAAAACGGTCATATGACCGTTTGTAATGTTAAAAAATGGCTAGTTTTTTTGAAATTCCGGCCTGGGCCATAACCGGTCCGGGGACGGGTCAGGCCGTTGAATCACTGCAAATCACTAACCGGTCCCGGTGTCCAATCCTATAACCGATCCTTACCGATCCCCAGTTCAGACCGACCCATTTTGCCATCTCTAGGCCACGAGGACAAAAAATGTAATATACTCCAAACATTTAGTGTAAACAAAAATCCAGGTTTATTTTTTTTGAAATTCATGTTTACAAGAAAATACAAATGATTCTTGATAGTATATCATGTCCAAGTGAATATTATAAATTTTTTGGTTTTCTTATATAATTGTTCATTTCAAAATTTTACAATAACTTAAATAGTTTAGCCCAAAAATAATTAAAGATATATCTTTGTTTGAGTTTTAATGATACGATGTTTTTTTAGAAAAATAATGATAAGAGTATTATGACTCTTTTAAAAACGCAATGATCATTTTTGTATATAAACCCGTTTATTTTTAGTTTTATAAATTTCAAATACATTTAAGTAATTATATGTATTTTAAAATTTGAAGAGGTAAGTGGAGGCAGGTAGCTATCCGAGGAACCGACCTTGGTCAAAAAGAAGTTCCTCGAACATTTCAGCTCAATTTTTGATTCTGCCACTCGTCCTCGTCTAGAGTTGGATGTTCCATACCTAAGATCATATTGATTGAGCAGGTGTTAGCATTGGAAGAGGAGATTAAAAGGGCGGTGTGAGATTGTGGTGAAGATCGTGCCCTAGGTCCAGACGGTTTCACGTTTGGTTTTCTGATGAAATTCTGGAACTTAGTGGACGACGTTGTAAAAATGGTTCATGACTTTTCCTCGTCTTGTCATATTCCTAAAGGATGCAACCCGTCATTTATCTCCCTAATCCCAAAGATCTAAGACCCTAAATTCGTAAATGCATTCCGGTCGATAAGCCTAATTAGGTACTAGTATAAGATTATCGGCAACTTACTTGCAAATCGGCTTAGTCCGGTCATAGGTGATTGTGTTAGCATGGAGCAAACGGCGTTCATCAAAGGAAGACAGATTCTGGATGGGCCACTCATTTTGAATGAAGTGCTGGCGTGGTACCAAAGGTAGAAGAAAAAGCTTCCGGTTTTCAAAACTGATTTCGAGAAAGCTTACGACTCGTTATGTTAGGACTTCCTCGATCCGATGTTGGATAAATTGGAATGTTGGCATGACTTAGAGAAAGTGGATCTCCGGTTGCCTGGAAAAATTTGTAGCGTTGGTGCTCATTAACGGCTCTTCAACATCGGAGTTTAAAATTAGACATGGCCTTAGGCAGGGAGACCCCCTGTCTCCATTTCTTTTCATTCTTGCCATGGAGCCTTCATGTCGTCCTTAAAGAAGCTGAACATAAAAGTATTTTGAAAGCAGCTAGAGTTAGGAAAGAAAATTATATGGTATCTCATCTATTCTATACGGATGATGCCATATTTGTCGGACAGTGGTCCCAAAAAAATGCCAAAAATATTTTGAGGATCCTTTGTTGTTTTTTCCTTATTTATGGGCTTAAAACTAATATTAAAAAAAGTAAGATGTCCAGGATAGGGGTTGATGAAGGGGAGCTTGGGGGCAATGGCCTGCTTGATGGGGTGTGGCTATGGTAAAATGTCGTTCTTGTACCTAGGGTTTCCCGTAGAGTGCAATATGTCCAAGTCGGACAAATGGAAAGCCATAAAGACATTCTTGAAAAGTTCACCGCTAAACTATCTAAATGGAAAGCTCAAACTTTATCGGTTAGAGGAAGGGTAACGTTGATAAAATCCGTTCTGGGAAGTCTTCCCACTTATTATCTATCAATTTTCAAGTTACCATACTCGATAGAAAAGATTCTAGATCCTTGGCGTAATCGGTTTTTCATCCGAGGAGACGAGGAGGAAAGGAAAATGACATGGGTTAAATGGAGAAAGTGCCTCGCGAGCCGAAAAGAAGGGAGCATTGGAATCGGAAGTATATTTGCACTCAACAAGGCTCTATTGTTCAAATGGATTTGGCGGGTTTGGGAAGACAGAAACGCTATCTATGGAAATAATGGCTTGATTGGTTCTCAAGTGATCAATCTGATATCTCTATGTAAGAAAAGTGTTGGAGACGGGAGCTCAACTTTGTTCTGGGAGGGGAATTGGCAAGGAGATTGCACCCTCAAGTCTCAATTCCCAAGGATTTATGCCCTTGAAGTTGATAAATCGACAACGATCAAAGATCGAGTAAGATCGGAAGATTGAATCCAGCACCTCCGAAGACTTCCGAAAGATGGGGGGGGGGGGAGATGACTCAAATTGAATTGCTTTAAGAAATTCTCAACACGGTGACTCTATATAATGTTAGGGATAGATGGCGATGGTTGATGAATGGGCCAGGAGAGTATATAGTGACATCAGCCAGGAAATTGATTGATTCTAACATTTTGGAGGTTGAGGAGACTCCAACTTGGAACATGTTGGCACCTATCAAGATTAATGTTTATGTATGGCGGTTGGGGTTAAATATGATCCCAATAAGATATATCTGGTAAAAGGGATATAAAATTCAATTCCTCCCCGTATCCGATTTGTGAATAAGAAGCTGAATCGGTGAATCATCTTTTTTTTTTTCGAGTGCCAGGTGATGAAGATATTTGGAGGAATATAGACAGATAGTAGAATCTTGATATCCTTGTCCTCAACTCCTTTCAAGACTGGAAGAACTGGGTGGCGTCCCTAAGGATGGGGAAAAGGGTGACTGGATGCTTGGAAGCAGTTTCGTGTACGGTGCTCTGGTCCATATGGTCTTTTCGGAACGCGATACTTTTCGGTTCTGCCAATCCTAAAAAGGCGGCTCTTTGGGATAACATTGTAATGCACTCATATAATTAGGTGAATCACAAGTGTGTGATTGCAATATTAATTGGGTTGGTTGGCTTCAAAACCCCTCCCTTGCTATTTTTGTTTTGTATTCTCGTCTAGCGCCTTGCTAGTGTTTTTAATAATATGCCGTTGTTCTAAAAAAAATATAGAAATTGACAATATTGAAAGGAAATTTAAATAGTTGTTGATAAGAATTCAAACAAAATGCTTTGTATTTTTGTAATATATCATAGATGATAAAGATAATTCCGATGTTGACATGTTACATTACAGGAGAGGTTTATTTGAGAATCTATAAATATTTAAAAAGTAAAGAAATCTGTATTTACGGTTTTGACTGTGAACACCGGATAAATCTTCACATCAAATATCTAGAAGATAGAGTGGTTGTTTAGTAACTTTTACAAATAGACAGCTAATAGGTTCATATGTGAACCCCACCTCTGTGATTCATATATGAACTATACCGTTAATTAATTCACATGTGAACTATTTCATTGATTCACATATGAACCCACAAGTTCATATGTGAATTAATTAGTTCATATGAATTACACGGAATTACTTAAAATAGTTCCTATCTAAATTACACGGGTTCACATATATTAAGATGTAGTTCATATGTAAATCACACGGGTTCACATATGAACTCGTTTGCCGTTTATTTGTAAAAGTTATGAAACTACCCTTTAGCCGCAAATTTTGACGGGTTAAAGCCACAATTCTTGACCCCACTATAAAAGAACTCCGAATCATTTCCGAATCATTCTCTTGAAGCTCATCTTCTTCGTCGTAAATGATTCGCTTGCCCACAATCAAATCTAATCTTGACCGTATGAAGGGCTAGGTTTACCTCTCAAATATTTACCACTTCTGAAAATAACCTATGACTTGCTTATAAGTTTGTGTGTGTGTATATATATATATAGGTGAAGGATAGTATGAAAAACGAGTTAAGTAAGAAGCGTAAGAAGAAATATGAACCTTGATCACTTTTAATTTAATGCCCACCCATAAGTTATGTTTTAGTAGTTAATTGATCTAGTATATCTCGTACACCTTATTATAGTATTGACATACAATTAAAATTGATCTAAAGAAGGAAACATTTTGTTAAGTAACTTATTTTCTAACTGTTACCCAACCCATATATACATACGTGATACCTACGCGCGTATGTATATTTCTTTATGTATATATATGGTAGTCTCAAACGGCATAGTCCTTCCTTTAGAGCATGCATATATACCAACAAATGAAAAGAAATTTAATGTATTCAAAACTAGGGTGGTCATTATCTGCAGATCTCAATTATAAATAGCAAATTCAAGTGAAGGCTTTACCATCAACTCCCTTCATACTCATCGATCTTAGTAATATATATAGATACTCGATCCATAGCCACAAAGATATCCACACAGAGATGGCAGGGCTGCAACATGAATCACGAGCAACAGGAGGCAGCAACCGTGTTTCAGCTGTTGATCTTACTTCTATTGTTAACAGCAAAGACTATGATCATAAAGACATGAATCATGATCAGGTCTCTATCATCCAAATAATTCTTACCTCATACTTAAAAAAAAATAGAAATTTTCTATTTGTTTTCCTATTTCAAGATATCTATGCTTTTGCTCTGTTGTTAACAGTTAATTTTATTTCATTTTTGAAATTTATAATCTTCAGAAACCTGGATGGAGAAATTTTCTATCGTTTGTTGGCCCTGGTTTCCTAGTTTCATTAGCTTATCTTGATCCTGGCAACAGTAAGTCTTGATGTATATATATAGAGGTCCGGTTTAAACAAGAAGGCGATCAGTTTGTAAGAAGTTTCCAGATCATATATATATATATATATGTTTAATCGTATATGATTGAATGTTCGTGAATGTTGGTATAACCTGAAATGATATATGATTTTCAAACTTCTTGCCAACTCATAGATCAACTTCTCGTTTAATCCTCCCACTACGCACCCATATATATATATATACACACACATATGTTAATGTCAAACATATTGAATTATGTCTATGCAGTGGAAACTGATTTACAAGCAGGAGCGAACCACAGATACGAGGTAAACGTTCTGACCTGAAAAACAATACTTATACGTAAATAAAAACACCATTTTGATGATAAAGAAAATGTATATTTCAGCTACTTTGGGTGATTTTAATTGGGTTAATCTTCGCACTCGTGATTCAATCTCTTGCTGCAAATCTTGGTGTAAGCACCGGTAAGTCAATGAATCAATCCCATGAATTTATTTATATTTTCGGAAATTAAAATAAATATTTAAAATCGGTGATCTTTTTTTTTTTCTTTCAGGGAAGCATTTATCAGAGTTATGCAAAGCTGAATACCCCATTTTTGTGAAGTATTGCTTGTGGCTGCTAGCTGAGATTGCAGTTATCGCAGCAGATATTCCCGAAGGCATGGATTTTTAAACTTATCTATAAAACTAATCATATGTTTAATTAATTTTTTTATTTCTTTATATTTTTAATATAAAATTATGAATAGTTTTTCTTTGATATTGGCAGTGATTGGGACGGCTTTTGCACTGAATATCTTATTCAAGATTCCAGTTTGGGTTGGAGTTCTTCTCACCGGTGGTAGCACGCTCCTCCTGCTTGGCCTCCAAAAATATGGGGTAAGTTTTCTCCTCGCAACCATGACGTACCAAAATACTATTATTTTCATTCTTTACTCCTTATTGAACGTTTTCGATCTATTGAGTAAAAGCTGAATCCAAAAATCACTACAACCAATTTGGATTTATAGGACATTATCAATTTTTAAACATTTTCAATAGACTAATTTATAAGACTTAATTTATATGACAAAAAAATAAAGCTTGCTATCTAAAATCATTGTAATAAGTTTATAGAACTCTTTGTGACGTCTTAGCAAGTTTTTTAAGATACTTTTAATACAAATTGTCGAATTAGCAATTCCATACGACAGTTTTGAGAAAATGTCAATATAAACCAGTCTTTTTATAGGACATTTGTTTTTATGAGACACTTTTTCAAATAATGTTTAAAATTGCTAATGCAACGATTTGTATTACAAATGTCTTAAAAAAGTTGTTAAGATGCCGTAAAACGTCCGACATACTAATTACAACGTCTTTAATATATATATAACATTTTACTTTTGGTCTTGAAAATTAAGTGTTATAAAGTGGTCAGGTCAGATGCTTAAAATTTATAAAGCTGAGTTAGTTGTAGTGAATGAAGACATGTTTAGTTGGGTGTATTTGAGCTCTAACGTACTAGTGAACGTGTGTTTATAGGTGAGGAAGCTCGAAATATTGATAGCCATTCTAGTTTTTGTGATGGCGGGTTGTTTCTTTGGAGAAATGAGCTACGTGAAACCACCAGCTGGTGATGTGCTAAAGGGAATGTTTATTCCGAAACTTAGTGGCCATGGCGCCACAGGAGATGCCATCGCACTACTTGGTGCACTTGTCATGCCGTACGAGCCCGACCACAAAACTTTATTTATTTTTGTTTGTGATTCGCTAAATATGTGCTATATTTAATATCCCATTTGACCTCTTAACCATAGGCATAATCTCTTTCTCCATTCGGCTCTTGTTCTTTCTCGCAAGATACCGAATTCAGTTCGTGGCATCAATGTAAGTCCTTAAACCGAGTCTTGAGAAGTAGCCTATTTTCATCGAGTTCTTATTTCTTCATGGGTGGATGGTGTTTTGAATTACAGGATGCATGCAGATACTTCCTGATAGAGAGTGGTCTTGCTCTATTTGTAGCATTCTTGATCAATGTCTCTATGATCGCTGTTTCTGGCACCGTTTGCTCAGCCGAAAACCTATCAACTGACCAACGGGATCGTTGCAGTGATCTTAACCTTAACTCGGCTTCATTTCTTCTTAAAGTACGACCCCTATAAACCGTTAGATTTATAACTATTACGCCAAAAAAAAACTCATAATTCCCCCATTTTTTATGCAGAATGTTTTAGGGAAGTCCAGCTCCACTCTTTATGCAATCGCACTGCTAGCGTCTGGCCAGAGTTCAACAATCACAGGCACATATGCAGGACAATTTATTATGCAGGTTACCAGGCATCAAAACCCTTTTAGTGACATTTTTTTGTTTAATAAAATGGTTAACACTAACCTCAATTTATTAATATTATAGGGTTTCTTGGACTTAAAGATGAGGAAATGGCTCAGGAACTTGATAACAAGGTGCATCGCGATCACACCGAGTCTAATAGTGTCGATAATTGGTGGGTCGTCTGGAGCTGGAAGACTGATTATCATTGCATCGGTTTGTATCGCTATCTTTGAAGTTTTATACTATAATCACACTGATCCGTAGATGTTTCTTTGAAACTCAATTTAAATATTGATCTTTTGCAGATGATACTCTCCTTTGAACTGCCATTTGCACTCATTCCACTCCTCAAGTTCAGTAGCTCTGCTACCAAAATGGGACCTCACAAAAACTCAAGAATTGTGAGTTGTTAATCTTCTAATTACCATCTGTTCCAAGTACGTTATATAGTGACAATATGTGGAACCCATTAAGTTATTCTAAAAAATATACGTGAAGAGAGAAGGGTGGTTGCCACATATATATTGAAGAGAAATGGTCCATGGTCTAGCCAATATACGACTCAAGCACATATGAAATTAATTAATTCTGCTTGATTTTCTTGAACAGATCATTATCTTCTCGTGGGTATTAGGGCTTGGCATAATCGGCATCAACATCTACTACCTGATTACAGCATTTGTCGGTTGGTTAATCGATAGCACTTGGCCAAAA
Source organism: Silybum marianum (assembly GCA_036898165.1). Classification (NCBI taxonomy): domain Eukaryota; kingdom Viridiplantae; phylum Streptophyta; class Magnoliopsida; order Asterales; family Asteraceae; genus Silybum; species Silybum marianum. The sequence continues at coordinate 15,172,073 of CM072542.1, read as the reverse complement.
GTTGCAAATGTGTTCATTGGGATGCTAGTGTTCCCCATCATGGCCATCTACATTATCTCTGTGATCTATCTTATGTTACGTAAAGACGTTGTGGTCACATTCATTGAGCCACCAAAATATGACCCTAACGCTCAAGATGTCATGGAAGCTGGACAAAATGGTGTTGATAGAAGGGTGGAGTCGATGAATGCTCCTTACCGAGAGGATCTTGCTGATATCCCATTGCCACAATAATCAACTGAAACATTTCAACTGAATTCTAAGAGATAAATTGGTCTAGCTTTCTTACAGATATCTGCATGGCTCGAAGTTTAAGGATCGGTCCTATCCACATAATCTCTTATAATACTAAGGGTGTTTGTTTTTCTTTTACTTGACACTTGTTTGGACTAGAGATATGTCCAAACTAAGAGTATTAACTGTTTGTTTTGTGTGTTAAATAAAAGTCTTGAAGATGTAAATTACCATTTTTCCATTATGAGCCATTGCTTTCAACACACATTTTTCATATGCTCGAGTATCCATATATATATATATATATATATAGGGGCGGGTTCAAATGAGAACTCAAATTTGGTTGTGAACGTAAGGACAAATGAGAGTGCGACACGTGTCCCATTAAAAAAATATTATAGTATATATTCAGACTGAATATACAAAGGAATATTCAGTCTGAATATTCCTTTGTATTTTCAGTCTGAATATTGTTTATTTTAACACGTGCCACGCTATCATTTGTTCTCACGTTCACAAACAAAATTGAGTTCGCATTTGAACTTTCCTCTCTATCTCTCTCTCTCTCTCTATATATATATATATATAGGCAGGTTCAAACGAGAATGCTACCTATTTAATATAGGCAGGTTCAAACGAGAATGCTACCTATTTAATATAGGCAGGTTCAAACGAGAATGCTACCTATTTAATAAAATAAAAGGATAAATCTCAACCACATATTAGATCAAATCAATGGCTCATATCAATAGTGCCAAAATCAATAATTAAAGCCTATGAAAAACAACATTCCACCGGGGTCAAATTATTTTAGGGATAAAACAGGAAGAAATCTTTCCTGGTTAAATTGATATGTTTACGGGAGAAAAATCAGGGACATGGTTATCCTTATTAAATCGCCAATTAACTTCAGTCATCTCCAAAACTTTCTCAAACACCACATTCAACGGGTTGAAATCTTGAAGAAAAATAATGAAATCGCATCCTACAATTGAATCAACTTCATTGCAAATATATTTTCGCTAAACTTTGTTTAATCGAATCTCGTTTTACACGATTTGAAATCGTTGATGTGCAAGGTATGAACTACTATTTCCAAGTTCGATTTTGTGTTTTTCAAACTAAACCCTAGGGTTTATGGAAACAATGTTGGTTTTTTATTGCAGCTAGGATTGCCAAGAAGTCAGGTGTTGGGAACTTCAGAAACACCGTTGATCAAATTGTTGACCTTGACGATTGTGAACCCATTGAAGATCGTTTCTAAACAGGATCAAATGCACCATTGACGTTGCAAGTAGGTTTGAACTTCAATATTGTTGAAATATTGTTGATGAATGGTTGCCTTTGGGTCTTGCATACTATATTAGAAGAGTATTTGATAGAATGGTGATTTTCGTTTTGTATTTTACGTTCTTTATAATATGACTACAAGGTATCATTTGTGATGTTCTATTAACAAGTTTAGGGCTCTTGATGCTACACTGTAAAACCTACTTCATAAATGTGGTTTAAGCGTAGAATATGTGATATCATATATGATATACAAAATAAACTAAATGGGTTGTTGATATGATTAATGATCATATGTGATCTATAGTGTCGTATAATTATATGAGGTATTGTTAATAGAGTTATGAATCCAAATGCCATAGTCAAAGTATTATTCTTTGCGAGTGGTTTTAGGGTCGAATATTTAAAATCATATATGATGAACAAATTAACAAAAATTGGTTGTCCAGATGATTTATGATAATATGTGATTCACAAAGATGTAATATTATGTGATGTTATGTTAACAAACTTTGGACTCTTATAAAGTGTAAAAATTGGTTGTTTGGGGTTCATGTGATTTTTTTGTCTTAACCACACCATCATTAGTATGCTACTGTAAAGATTTCTTCCTAAGTGTGTTCTTTTGGGTAAAGGATCACTTGCGATGTTGGTAAATAAAATTAACATGGTTTGGGGTTTGGATAAATAGTATTCATATTTGAATTACTTCTGCTCTTTTGGATGATGATATATATTATTAGACTTCATTTGGTCGCAATACATGTAGATTCTTTTTAGATTTTCTAAAATATATAATCATATGTGAGTTTTGATAAATATGTGTAAATGATAATACATTACTTATGTGCAGGGCGTTCGGCTGATAAGATAAAACATCAAAAATAGGTCGGCTCATCTGAGTGGAGGTATAAAGTGATCATGCGTGGGATAAATATTTCAAAGTTAGATGCTATGCTAACCAAGAAGATGATAAAGGAAGCATCAAAAAACAAGATTGCACAACATGCTTAACCCTTGATTAGTTGTGGCAATTCTCGATACAACATGAACCCGACACAAAAATAAACAGTTAGGGTTGAAATTTCTGACCCGTCAACTCGTTAACCCGCCAACCCGTCAAATAAATAGGTCGTGTTTGGGCTGACCCAAACGGGTCGCTGGTTGACCCGCCAATCCGCCAATTTTTTTAAAATATTTTATATTTTACTTAAATGTCTCAAATAGTCAAAATGAATTTGTTTGAATTTGGTTGTGCTTGGAATTTTTATTTGTTTGAAACTTGGATTTATTTCAATTTGGTTGTGTTTGGACTTTTTATTTGTTTAAAACTTAGATGTTTGAGTTTGGTTGTATTATTAGGTGAATTTAGTTGTATTATTAGATGAATTTGCTGGTGTTTGGATTTTTTTTATTTGTTTGAAACCTATGTTTGGTCTATTTGTTTAAATTTGGTTGTAATATTAGGTGACTGATAGCTAATTATCGTTCGTGTATAAACACAGTGGGAAATATCCCCACAGTAACGGTGCAAGTGCACGCCGACACTATGGTCGCCTTCAAGTAATAAAGTGGTAAAATACCAGTATCGTACCCTAAGGGACTGGAACTACTGAGAATCTGAGATTTTTATGAACTTTTTGGTTTTTGGTTTTGGTTAGATTTAAAATGATTTTTAGAGAATTGGTGAATAATTTTGAGATTTAAACAATAATTAAAAAATGGGTATGGGTGCAATTTTTTCTTAAGATAAATATAATAACGTGGTTGGAAAGTTATAAACAATCTACGGAGCCTCCCTACCCTCTCGAGAGTGAGGTTCGTATAGACGACTTATAAATTTACATAAAGTTCCCAAATTTAGTACTTTAAAGTTTGTCGATTTAGATCCAAATTCAACTAGGCGTACGGAATATACCTAAATCTCTTTGTGATATAAAGTACGACAACCGAATGAAATCTTAGTTAAATACATAAAGTCCGCATCTCTGCGTTACTATTCAAAGTTCCCTCGAATCTTTGTGCATCACTTAAACCGTATTTCCGATCCGCCCATCTCTAGGTCTAAGATCTTATATTAACATTTCAAAGTGATCAGCTTATCCGCGTCGAGTTTAAGTTCCAATTTAAGTGACCAAACATTTAAAGTATTAAAAACGGGAACACCCACATATTATACGAACACTTAAATTAAACTCACACCCACACCCATAAAGACAATTAGCTACTACGAGACATGGAAAACAGTAAATAAACATAAATGAACTGAAATATAAGTTGCATTAATATAAATAAGATAAAACTGTCACCACTGTGTCGAGGTTGTGGTGACAGGATACAATGCGGAAATTAAAGACAAAAATTAAAGTCTAAACTACAAAAATAAAAAGAAATTAGCAAGTGCTAAGGAGAAGAAGAGAGAAAGAGTTATAAGAACTCTTGGAGGTGTGTGGAATGAGGCACCCAAAGACTTCCTTTTATACTACAAGAAAGGTAATGCCTTTTGGGTAAAAACCACAAGATAAAGAGGACCATGCCCTACTTTCTAGACTAGACTAACCTTTCATAATTATCTCCTTTCTAGCTGGATTTTGTCTTCTTTTGTCTTCATTTTTCAGCCGAAAATTGCTGGAGACTTCAGCAACTTATTCATTAAGCACATGGCACTCCACTGTGGTGACTTTGTGGTGACAAACAACCAAAAAGAGTAAAAATAACTAGAAATTTATCTTTTGGTATTAAATCATCGTGTGAAACAACTTTATAAAAAAAGAAGGCATAAAAGTCTAAAATGATGAATTTAAAGAAATTAAAGTGAGGAAAATAACCCGAAATAACTCTCAAAATCGAGAATTATCATACCCTCGAACTTGAAGTGTTACTTGTCCTCAAGTAAAAAGAAGAGAAGAAAAAGACTCTTACTTAACGATGGTGTTTTCTCGAATCTTGAAAAGCGCACAACTTCGTTCCATGAATGTTGAGGCATTAAAATTGATCAGTAGGGCTTTTTCCGGGTTAGTGTAATTGGCTAAAGTCACATAACTCACATTTCCTCGAACTTGTCTTAAACCAAAAACATTTTAGATTTTTCATGACGAGTACTTTTTGGTTTGGCAATTTTTGAAACCCATTTTTGATGTATATTTTTGGGTTTACAAATATTTTATTTTGTTTTCTTCCAATTTTACGAAGAATTTTTTTTGTAGAACTAAAATTTGTTCTAATTTTTCTTTAACGTGAACCGAACAATTATATTTTGGTTTTCCCCACCCCCAACAAAGAGATGACTTGAGATCCAAAGTCCCGAATTGGAAAAGTCCCACTTCTAGAGTGAGTTGACTTGAGATGAAAACTTTGCGATTGGTAACAAAGGCCCAATCGCTTCCCGGTAATGCAATAGTAGCTAACAACTCGCTATTAGTTACATCCAATATCCCATTTTCATAACTTCTATAAGAGCATACCAAAGGTGGATTCAAATCGAGAAGAGCATTTAACTTTTTAGGTGTCCATTCTATACGACGACCACGAATGGTAATATTTTCATTTTTGTTACTCCCGATCGTTGCATAGAACTCACGTACCCAAGTTTCATTAACCTTACATGGCTTTGAAATCATATTCTCCCATCCAAAAGTTTGTAAACGATTTCTCAGAAAAGACATCGTTTTAACTAAATTCGGGTCGAAAGCCCGTTCGATGGGAAATTTATTATTTTTCATCAGATCGAATCGTTTAGCAATGGTAAAGGATTTACCATTTCTTTTGAACTGTTTGTGTTTGCTGGGAGGTAACTGTGCTTCCGCAATCTCCGTGTCTTCACTAGCTTGCGGTTTCGGTTCAACGACTTTGACTTTTCCTTTTGCAGCCCGTACCTCTGATCGAGTCATCGGACCACCCGAAGCAACACTCGAGGATCGAGTTTTTCACGTTCAGTGGTTGAAATAGCCGCACCGGTTGTTGCTTCTGATGTTTTAGTGGTCACAACATTCTGTTCCCCGACTCTCGGGAACAACTGTTTCTTGTGAACTATTTTCCATAACCACGTATTTTTTACCTCAAGAAACCGAAGTCGAAGGTGTTACGTGAAATGGCAGCAGATCATCATCCAAAGGTACCTCATCTTCGATATCGAAATGAACATCGTCAAACCTTCCCGGATCCTCAATATTAAGATCGACAAGATGGGCAGTGGTGGTGTGCACTATAGGAGGCGTTTGAGTTGGAATGATGGTGGTATGGAATGGTTCCGAAAGCTTGCACATTTGGGATTAGAGGTGCAATGGAGATTGTCACGGTCGTCGCCGGAGGTGCGATGGAGATTGTCGTGGTTATCGGAGATAGGGTTTCAACAAAAGGTGGGTTTTGTGTTTGGGTAATTTCTGGAATGTCGGTATTAGGAGAAGTGGAATTAGGGTTATTTACCTAAGTTACGATAGCATGACCGTTGACATAGGTGACGGTGGTGGTGCTCGGCGGAGCTACGGTGGTCGACGTCGGAGCAGGGGGCTCGACAGTCGACGGGATCACCGTCGTTGTGGTTGTCGCCGATGTCGGATCACCTCCAGGTGGTAGCGTTGGGTATGTCAACGGCCGGCGATGCTGTCTCCGGCTTGGATTTGAATTTCGCACCAGGTGTTTAGGTCTTGCCATCGAAATCGTATGGGAAGCAAGGAATAAGATGAAGAAGTCTGATACAATGAAGTGGGTTTTAACAAAAAGGGTTTTTCAAAAAGAAAAGATTTTAAATTTAAAAAATGATTTGAAAAGAAGTCAACTTTTTACAAAAATCAGAGTTTTAAAAAGTATTTTCTTTTCCTATTTCTTTTATTCAAAAAACACCTTTTTCGTTTCTTTTGTTTTATTAGGGAAGTAAATTATTTAATTCCAAACATTATACCAAGCACGGTTTTAAATAAATAAATACAATTTTTATAAGGTTGACAAAGTTGAATTTTTATTTTATTTTAAAAACTAATCAATTTTTTTCTTTCAGTAAAAACAAAATTGTCATCTAAACAAGAGACAAAAGGGAGAAATAAGAGTTTGTCACTTCAAACCATGCTTTGTTTCCTCATATTTTAATAAAAACCACTTACCCATAGTACTTTGCAAGACTAAAAAAAATGTTTCCACCATTCCCTTGCATAAAATAATGCATTCTCTATTCTTTAAATTTAAGTACAAAGTACTTAGAACAATAAACAAATGTAAAAGGAACGGTGTTGACACTTTAGTTTACAAAGACCATTCTTAAGAGATCACATCATCTTTTTGCTTTTAGAGAAAAGCAAACTTGCTCCCCAATCCCTGTAGAACTTGTGGTCACTATCCAACTCCTAAATATTCTGGATAAACACAAAACTCAACAGAAAAGGTTAAAAAACGTAACTTTGACAATGGGCACAAACTCACCACTGTCTTGACAAAAAACAAATAAAATAAATGTTAACAGAAATAAAATAACCTCGAACTTACTGAGGTTGATCAAGCATTCCTTCTGGAAGGAAATGTTTTATGCGGTGGTCATTAACCTTGAAAACGCTATTATCTGATGGATTTAAAAGATCCACGGTGCCAAATTTACTGAAACTGACAATAGTGAAAGGTCCGGACCATCTTGACTTTAGTTTTCCGAGGAATAGCCGCAGTCGAGAATTAAAAAGAAGGACCTTTTGACCGACGATCATGCCAAATTTTTGTCTTTTCTTTATATATTTTGGCGTTTTCATAAGCTTGGTTTCGCCATTCTTCCAACTCACAAAGTTGAAGTTTTCTTTTCTCCCCCGAATCTTTTTGATTTAAATTAAATTCTTTTACGGACCAAAATGCTTTATATTCTAATTAGAGGGGAAGATGACAAGGCTTTCCGAAAACTAATTGGTACGGAGACATGCCCAATGGGGTCTTAAAAGCCGTTCGATACACCCATAATGCATCATCCAACTTGAGACCAATCCTTTCGATTCAGACTGACAAGTTTTTCTAAAATATTTTTTATTTCACGATTCGAAAGTTCAGCAAGCCCATTTGTTTGGGGATGATATGCCGTGGAAACTCGATATTGGATGTTGTATTTGATAAGAACGGTAGCTAAAGTATTGTTTACAAAATGAGTCTCTCCATCGCTTATCAAAGCTCGGGGTGTTCCAAAACGAACAAAAATATTTTTTTGTAAAAATTCAACTACTGTTTTGGCATCGTTTATTGGTCAAGCTTTAGCTTCGACCCACTTGGAGACGTAGTCCAATGTAACCAATGTATAAGTATTATTAAAAGACATGGGGAACGGTCCCATAAAATCAATTCCCCAAACGTCAAAAAGTTCAACTTCGAAGATATTATTCAAGGGAATTTCATTACGTTGGGACAAATTCCTCGTTCGTTGGCATTGATCACAACTTTTAACAAACTCAAAAGAATCTTTGAAAATGCTTGGCCAATAAAATCCACTTTGTAGAATTTTTGCCGTCGTGCGTTGGCCACCAAAATGGCCACCATAAGGCGATGAATGACATTCCTTTAATAACGCGGGAATTTCAAAGTCAGGAACGCATTTGCGTATAACTTGATCTGATCCCATTTATAAAGAAACGGATCATCCCACAGAAATTGTTTACAATCATGGATGAATTTTTGAAAACGAGCTCCATGATAATTATGAGGTTTGGACCACATGCTAGATAGTTTGCGATATCCGCAAACCATGGGGCCTCATTTTGGTGAGTATGTTGAATTGCCATAACAAATTCATCTGGAAAAACTTCTTTTATTTCATGATTTCCACCACTCGAAACCTTTCCTTCAATTCTAGAAAGGTGATCGGCCACTTGATTGTCACATTCCTTACGATCAATTATCTCTAAATCAAATTCTTGTAAAAGAAGAACCCAACGAATAAGCCATGGCTTAGCGCCGGTTTTGCTAAAGAGATATTTAAGAGCGAAGTGATCCGTGTGAACTATAACTTTAGTGCCAATCAAGTAAGGTCGAAATCGATCGAAGGCAAATACTACCGCAAGTAACTCTTTTTCAGTTGTTGTATAATTTATTTGAGCTTCTATAAGAGTTTTAGTTGCATAGTAAATAGGGTGGAAAATCTTATTTCTTCTTCGACCTAAGACGGAACCTACGGCCCAATCGCTTGCATCACACGTAACCTCAAAAGACATGGTCCAATCAGGGGCGATAACTATATGTGCGGAAATAAGTGCTTCTTTGATGGTTTCAAAAGCTTGTTTACACTCGGAGGTAAATTCGAGTGTTTGGTCGACATGCAATAGATTACACAAAGGTTTTGCAATTTTTTAAAAATATTTTATAAATCGACGATAAAATCCCGCATGTCCCAAAAAACTACGAATGCCTTTGACCGAAGATGGTTCGGGCAATTGCATTATTACCTCTATTTTAGCTTTATCAACCTCTAAACCTAATTTAGAAATCATGTGTCCCAAGACTATCCCTTTTTGCACCATAAAATGACATTTTTCCCAATTTAAAACTAAGTCATGGGTTTCATATCTTTCCAACGTTTTCTATTAAGTTTTCAAGACAATGATATAAAGATGTACCTATTACCGAAAAGTCGTCCATAAAAACTTCCATAGAATCTTCTATCATGTCCGAGAAGATAGACATCATGCGACATTGAAAAGTGGCTAGTGGATTGCATAAACCAAAGGGCATACGACGAAAAACAAAAGTACCGAAGAGGCAAGTGAAGGTTGTCTTCTCTTGATCTATCGGTGCGATGTGAATTTGGTTGTATCCCGAATATCCGTCTAAGAAACAATTCCTTTCCAGCAAGTCTATCTAGCATTTGATCAATAAAGGGCAAAGGAAAATGTTCCTTCTTAGTTGCTAGGTTTAGTTGCCTATAGTCCACGCAAATCCGCCATCCGGTGACGGTTCTAGTAGGAATGAGTTCGTTTCTGTCATTGGTGATAACCGTGATTCTACCTTTCTTCGGTACACATTGTACTGGACTCACCCAACCACTACTAGAAATAGGGTAAATAATACCCGCGTCAAGCCATTTCAAAATTTCTTTCTTGACTACTTCTTTCATGATAGGATTTAATCTCCTTTGAGGTTGCACCTTTCCAACACTATTTTCTTCCAAAATAATCTTATGTTGGCAAAAAGACGGACTTATACCCTTAATATCGGCAATGGTCCAACCTATGGCTTTCTTATGGATTTTGAAAACTTCTATTGACCTTGACTGTTGGTTATCACTTTAATTGAAGAAATGATTACGGGTAATTTTTCATTCTCCATAAAATACACTTACTTAAGGTGACTAGGAAGGGGTTTTAATTCTAATTCTGGGGCTTCCACCACTGAAGGTGGTTGGACAGTTATATCCTTGAAATCAAGTTGTTCAAAGGCAGCTAGATCTTCCAAATCATTTTCTTCAGAAATACCTTCTGCTGTCTCCACAGTGTCACCACTGTCTTGACTGTGAGGTGGATTTAACTCTAATTCATCATCTAAAACTGTAATAGATGAACAGTCCTCTAATTATCCACTGAATTTTAGCGCCTTAAAGAAATTAAACTTAATTTCTTGGTCATTAACTCTCATGGTTAACTCACCCTTTTGCACGTCAATTAATCTCCTACCAGTTGCTAGGAAAAGTCTTCCTAAAATGATTGGAACATTTCTATCGGCCTAATAATCAAGAACTGTTGGTCCCTAAGGAGTTTACAAGAGTTCAAAGATATAGAACAGTTTGTAGAAGGGGGGGGGGGGGTGAATACAAACACAAGTCTTTTTGGGTTTTTAAATGAGTTTATATTTAAATAAACAAATTTTCAGTTACAAGCGAACAAGAACAAGTTTCAAACCTATTCTATTGTAATTTAAGAAAACACTAAGTTGATGCATAAGGAAAGAAAGAAATAGCAGTAGAAGTTTAGAGAAAGAAAGTAGCATGCATGAAGATGAGAAAGGGTTTCCTATCTATTTATACCCGTTTGCATTTAATGCAAAGCAAAAAGGTATATGCCACGTGTCAAATATGTGAAGGATATTTGTCCTTTGGTTAATAGGATGACCATACTTTTAGCCACCTATGAATAGTACCAAATCAGATTTGATGGGGACATAAGAGACAACCCGTACGCCCTTTTCTGACAAGGTATTTGAGGTTTTGACTTTTGTGCATCGAGGATAAGATCAACAATAATCTTGCAGAAAGCTTCACTTGATCGCTGAACCAGAAACTTCAAGGATGAAGTCACTATGGTATCGCTAAGGCTTTTACAATATTTCACACTTCTTAAGTAGATGAGCTTTGCTATCCCTGAACCGCTTCAGATCACTAGTTGTTCATCTCTATCTTCAGCTTGGTCTTCGACTGTCACTGAATGGACTTGTGAGTGTTGTTCTTCATATCTTTAGAGATGAAGTCAATGTTTCTGATCTTCATCAAACGTTGGGTGATTATCAGCATATCATATCGTTGAATATGAACAATGACTTATCCATGGAATTTTCACTAAGTATAAAACGAAATCATATTCAAATTACTGAAAAGGAGTTTGGATCAACAATCTCCTCTTATTTGATTATGATTAAGCAATAACATAGGAAAATTGCTTGAAAAAAATTAGTAAGGACTTAGAGAATTTTAAGGTAAAGATATATAAGTACTAATCTGTGAGATCTTTTTCAGCTAGTCTACTTTTTGAATTGAATTTCATTTATAAGGATATGAAATCACAATTTTACAAGTATAAAAGCTATAAAGTATATTCACTGATTTAATTACAAAGTGTGATGTCAGTGAGTATAGGTTGTTTTTAAAGAAAGTAGAACTCTTATGTTCATTGTCCCTATTACTGGTTTCAGGGATCTTTTCAGTACATAGATGGAGTAGAGTACTTTATTGAATTTCATTAATGGATAATATGAAGAATTCCATGGGAACTGAAATTACAATAGTAGGGTTAAGTACAATACACTGAAAAATATTACAAACGGAAAGAAACTAAAGACTAGTCAGAGAGTTTCTTTTTTCTTCTTCGTAGCTTATTCTCATAGATCTTCTTCTGAATTTGTACAGGGTCCATATCAGACCAACAACTATAGTATATGATCTTGAGATGTTTTGATGGAGCCTTTCTGACTTCTTTGTTTATGAGAAACCTTAGTAACCCTTGATTATCAAGAAAAACCATACATGCTTTAGGAAGCGTAATGATTTCATGCTCTATGAATTGTCCGGCTTCAGGAAGAGAGGTGTTGAGCATTGAGACGTCAGGGATCTCAAGATGACCAAGGATGCTTTCGTAGTCGAATTTGGTCTCATGTTCGTTTCTGAACGACGGGCCTTCTTCAGCATCTGATTTTGACTTTCTTCTTTTGGTCTGTTCAAGGAGAGGAGGAACTTCGACGTTTTGTGACATCCTTTGCAATAGCTGATCAAGAAATCTTTCTACGACACTCTTGAATTTTGACTTTGCTTTCTGAATGGCATCTGTAATCTCCAGCCATTCAGAGTATCAGCAAAACTTCAAAAACTAGGGTTCTTCTCGTTCACTCCTTGAGTTCCTGTACATCGTTACATATGTCTTCAGACCCTTCTTTTTAGAAGTGTGTACTTCGATAGTAGCATGAGTAATGGTTGCATCAGAAACCCGGTGTTTGAACCTTTTCGTACACCATTCCAGTTCAGCGTTCCATGATTCCTGATTTTCTTTATTCAGAGCATCTAGAATTTTTTCTTGGGCTACGATCGGATTTACCTTCAGATTGTCCCTTGTAAGTTCCTTTTGTGCTAGATCCTCAGCGACCTTTAAACTTTGTTCATTTTGCCGTTTGGCCGCTTTGTCTCTTAGCCTATCCTCTCTGATCATCTGTCGTGCGATCCTTTTGTCTTCGTCAGTTTGCTTCATCTTTTCATCTCTTAGTCTCTGAGCTTCAAGGGCCTCTGCTTTTTATTCTTTGGAGAGAAAAGAGAATTCATCAAATACCCTGATTAGTACTGGGGCTCCTAACTCAGAGGTACGAGGAATTTTTATTCTGGTTGCTTCTAGATCTCTGATGAAATTTATTCGTCTTTCTTCTTCTTCTTCAGGCTCTCTTATTATTTGCTTATTTACATGCCTTTAGACAAGGCCTTCTACTTCTTCTGATTCAGTATTTAGATATATACAAGAACTGATCTTCAAAAGAAGGTTCCTTCAGGATTGGAGAACCCTTTGGGGAACAGGGATCACTGAGTTTTGTCTAATTCTGATCGAGTTCGATAATTAAAAGGAATTAATCTCGATTTCTGTTTTCTGGTCAATCTTGTCGACACAAGCTTCCCTAGCCTGGATCGACAAGTCTCTGTCCAAAATCTTATGGATTCAAACTTTTATAGTCTGGATCGACAAGAATTTTTATATCGCACCTTTTATTATCGATAAGAATTTTATATCGCATCCTTTTAATCGACAAGTTTTTTTTTAATATTTATATCGCCTCTTTCTTATTCAACAAGTTTCGTTTTCACATTCAATTTTTTTTCTTTAGTTTAATTCGTAATACTTTTTCTTCACTTTTATTAGAAAACTCAGGGTCACTGACTTCTGCAACTTTTCTGGTTTAAGAGTTCTCAAATACACGCCTTAAACTTTAAAAAAATTCGAATTTTTTATTTATTTATTACTTTAGTGTTAGACTTCATTATGTGAAAAGTATGAACCAGAATCACAAGTATCGAAGATCAGAAGTTAAGTCAGAAGCCCATCTTCTTACTTAAGTTATATTAGAGGCGTCCACAGACTTGAAGAACCTCTGGACTCTAACTGTTAGCTCACACGCGCTTGTGATGGCGTGGCGATCACACTTTCCCTGCTTGTGATTCTGTTGCTAGTATAGCTGACGTGTCAAATCCTGATAGGCTAGATCGTTGACTTTTTACTTTGTAATAGTATAAATAGATTCATTCTTCACTGTAATAGTTGACGATCTTAGAGAGAAATTGCGCTGTTCATTCATACGTATTGTAATCGATTTCCTGGTTATTAAGACGATTTCTCAATTGTTCTTCAAATATGTTCTTACTGCTTATTATTACTATTCAATATTAATCATAGATCGACACTACTTCCGCTCATACTTTGTTATACGATCTGTTGATTTGTTATAAGAAAGGGATCTGGGTTCTAACAATTGGTATTAGAGCCTGATAATCAATCTATTGATTATTAGATCTCATCTAGTTTGTAGAAATCCCTATTCTACTAGCAGTTATTTTCATTTTTAAACTACCATTCTCAATTCTACCCTGTTTTTTGAGATGTCGTTAATTTCGTACAATCTTCTCTAAATCATTGGTAATTTTAGTTTAAATCTGAAAATCAGTAAGAATATTGTCTCGTTTCAAATCAGTTGAAATTTATTTGCTCCAAATTTAAACAGTATTTCCTGCATTTCTCTTAATCTCTGTTTTAAAAAAAATGGCAAATCCAAAATGGTCTAATCTCTCCATGTCTCTTCAAGCTAACCAAGACTTAGAAATGTGGTCTCTGCATGATGTATTTGGCACTCTTCAGGCTCATGAAAAGGAAGTCGTTCAGAAGAAGACGTCAATTGGTGGACCTCTGGCCCTAATCTCTGAGTCCAGAGGGTCAGGCAGAAGTAGTAAAGAGACTGAGAGGAAAGGAAAGAGCAAGGCATTCATGTCAGAAGCAAATCTAGAAGCTTCTGATTCTGAAGATGATGAGATCAAATCTTTTGCAGAATCGTTAGCCCTTATTACCAAAAGATTCACCAAAAAGTTTGGTAATAGATCTTTTCAAGGGAACAGAAGATTTGATCGCCCCACTCAAACTTATACTCCAAGGTAAGAGATCCAGAGAGCTGAAAAATCAGAAGCACAAAAGAAAGAGGAAGAGCTGAAGAAGAAAAAGGATGTGTGTTACAGGTGCAGAAAGCCAGGTCACTATTCCAAAGACTGCAGAGATGCTCTTGAAGAAGACAAGCCGTACTACAAGAACAAATACAAGTACAACATTGTTGAAAGAGCTCACTATGATGAAAAAGAGAACTAGTTGGATGACGAGTCAAGCGGAGATGAAGCCATGTTTTGTGGAATGGCTAAGGCAGATGAGTCAAAAGATTAGCCTTCTAAAACTCCGGTTTGTACTCTATCTGAATCCTCTGAACTTGAAAACACCATCATGATTTCAACCAATGATTTTGAAAATCTTAAACAAAAGCTTATTATAGAAAAGAAATTGAGGAAAAATCTTGAACAAACTCTTTCTACAATTCAAAGAGAAAGAAATATTTACAAAAGTAAATGGATATTTTAACTGATGAAAAGATGGAAATGTCTGTTGAAAATGAAAAGATTTCCAAACTTTTGAAAAATACAGAAGTCATACTTAAGCAAGAGAAACAGAACTTCATTAAACTTCTGGAAGGCAAAGATAAAGAGATTAAGGCTAAAGAAAGTGACAGATTGAATTCTGTAGCACTCAAAATTATTTTGTAAAGAAAAGAGATATTTTACACATAGAGCTCTAGATCAAAAATATATGGATGCTCAGAAAGTGCATGATAAAATCAATACACAAGTAGGGAAAACCGGACTTGGTTTTGAGGATTTGGATCCCTACACGTGTAAAAAGCGGTCTACTCTTGAATCTGTATTCTGTTTAGGAAAAGAACAAAAGTCTGTTTTTCCTATCTTATATGAGAAATCAGTTTTCAAAAAATCAAAACACGAAAATGGTCATCGTGTGAGAAAACTCAAATACAAAAATATCAAGTACTCTTCTGGAAAAACAACTCAAGTTGATCTAAATTTAGTCCAAAAGAAAAGTGATATTTTCAAGTTTGGATCAATTACTCATATAACTTTGAATCCAGAAGCTGATGAATTTATACCTATACAAGCAGAAGAGGAGCTAAGACTTACTTTTCAAAACGATATTCTCTCAACTCTGGATGAGTGTTTTAAACTTGAACATATGGATACTCAACAAAATTCTATTGAAAACCATCCAAAGATCTTTCTTTGTTCTTTTGTTGACTTAAATCTTTCCAAAACAAAAGACAATTTGGAGTTTATTACTTATCCCTGGGAAACTGATGATCAAGATGATGATGATTTCTTTGACAATTCATAGAAATATATTTCAAAATTTGAAAATCTCTTGCCACAAGAATACTCAAAGGCTCCAGAGGTAATTAAAAATAAGGATGCACCTTTCCTATATACTAATGAACCTCTGGAAATCAGAGCCTCTGGACCGAATGTTGAAAAACATTCAAGTGGAATACCAATACTCTTAGTACCTCTAAAAGGACAGAGAAAAGTGGTTTCCATTCACCCAGACTTTCTTGGGATGTGTCTTAAAGCTAAAACTTGTCTTGAACTCGAAAAGGAAGAAAGTCTCAAAAAGAAAGTCAATACTCAGCAACAATCTCAGCAATCAAAACCTCAGAAGTTTACTTATGCTTAAAAAGGAAAATGGAAATCTACGATGAGATATTTGCCTGATGCAGTGAGTAAATGGAAACTAGATTACCACGTTGATTCTACGAATACCATGGACAACCTCTTCTAAGATTCATTGATTCGTTCGACGAATTTCGAATTGTAGGCGTCAAATATCGAATTCAACAGAGAACTCAAAATTTGGGATGAAAACCGAAAGTCTCTAAAATTCAGAAAAGTGTCCCTCCAAATTACATAAGAAATGTTTAAATATGAAGAAAAAAAATAAAATGGACCTAAAAGAGATAACGGGCCAAACATAAAAGCACAACAAAACAAGCCCAAAATGACAAAAAAAAAAACACTAAAACGTCCATAAGGTCCACTTAAACAGCTTTTTTGGCGCTCAAAAGTCCGTTAGGCCCCTTTGGGTTCTGACCTCGGGGTGCTCCTCTGAAGTAGCTTCGATTCGCTTGGTCGACGACCTGAAATGGACGCTCGGATCAAAAGTTATGGCCATTTAAGTGCGACCCTGTTTGGTTGCTCGATTATAAGCCTCCAAGAACATCAAGGCCCGATCCTCCACGTCCAAGCCCACATCATTGCCCCTGTAGCAGGACTTGAAGCTATAAGACTTTTCTAGCTTTCTTATCATACAAAAACTTTAAAGTATATCAGCTGGATGATAAATGTGCATTTCTGAATGGAAACCTCAAAGAAGAAGTGTATGTTGAACAACCTCCTGGACTTGAAGATGCTAGACACCCAAAATATGTCTATCTTCTGGATAAAGCTCTATACGGATTAAAGCAAGCAGCAAGAGCCTGGTACGAATTATCCACGTATCTGATCAGTCATTCTTATGAGAAAGGTAAGATTGATACCACGTTATTCATCAAAAGAGGAAAAGATATGTTAACCGTAGTTCAAATATATGTGGACGACATCATATTTGGTTCTACTCATCAGTCAGAAGTTGATCTGTTTTCAAAACTGATGGAAAAAGAATTTGAAATGAGCATGTTGGGAGAATTAACGTTCTTCTTAGGAACCTAGCACGAAACTTGATCCTGATCCCTTAGGGAAATAAGTTGATGTTACAAGTTATAGAGGTATGATGGGATCACTTCTATACTTAACTGCAAGTAGGCCTGATATCATGCTTGCCACTTGTCTCTGTGCGAGATTTCAAGCCAATCCAAAAGAATCTTATTTGGCTACTGTTAAAAGAATTTTTAGATACCTAAAAGGAACTCCATCACTGGTCTCTGCTATCCTAAGAATTCTGGATTTGATTTAATTGCATATACTGACTCTGATCATGCAGGATGTAAGTTAGACAGAAAAAGTACCTCTGGTAGCTGTCAACTTCTGGGAAATAGACTAATAAGTTGGACATCCAAGAAACAAAACTGTGTATCAACATCTACAGCAGAAGCCGAATATGTTGCTGCTTCTAGTTGCTGTTCACAAGTCATCTGGATGAAAACTCAACTCAAAGACTATGGTCTGGTGTACGACAAGATACCCATCCTATGTGACTCAGAAAGTGCTATTGCCATTACTGAAAATCCAGTTCAGCATTCAAAGACCAAGCACATTGATGTAAGGTATCATTTCATTAAGGATCATGTGGAGAAGGGGACAATTAAAATGTATTTTGTCTCCACTGATTATCAACTTGCTGATATTTTTACAAAAGCTCTAGATGAAAAGCGATTCAATTTTCTGATCAGCAAGTTGGGTATGCTAAACATGTAATTACCTTAATTTCTATGCCTTCATAGAATTAAGTCAATTCACTTGTTCTGAATATCTTGATTTTCTTTACTAAGTCATTCTATGTATTAAACAATAAAATCAGAATCGCCCAGAAGCCTGTGGTCACTTCTGATGATTAACTCAGAAGCGCTCAGAAGGCTCTGGACACCTCTGTTCTTAAATGAACAATTCTTTTCACTTTCTGATCCAAGTATAGACAGAAAGGGCAGCATGGTTTGAAAAAGGAAGGGGGAGCAACAAACTCAAACTTCAAGGGGGAGCACATAGTGCAGTTTTTGAGGGGGAGCACGCAGTGCAGTTTTTGAGGGGGAGCACAGACTTGTGCTATATCTTAAGGGAATCTTTTCAAAACAAGCCTAACAGAAGTTAGCTGTTTTCTAAACCTCTCTTTATTTAAAAAGTTTTTGCGAATTGGTTACTTCTAACTAACTCTTGCCATCAAGGTTAATAAGAAATTTCAAGTTCAACTAAAACTCTTCTGAAAAGACGTTCTCATGACAACTCTTGGTCTAAAAAATGCTTATATGACCAATAAGATATTCTCTGATTATGTCTTTCTTTTGGAATTTTTTAATAAGTTACTTCTAAATTTAACTCTTGCCTTCAAAGTTAATTAAAATGATCTTATTTCATTAAATTTCTTAAGAAATGTTATTTATAGAATTTAAAACTTTCATTTGGTACAAAACTGATTTATTTCTCCAAATGTCTGATTTTAATTTTTTTTAAAGAATAATTAATTTCAAAAATTATTCTTTTAATCTACTATTATTTTTTGTTGATTAATTGATAGTTTTTCTTATTAATTTATTTTTAATTTTGGAGGGAATATTCACAATATTTAAAGAAGCACCGGTTATCATTGAAAACCGTCTAAAAACCTTTCAGTGCCTAATCAAACTCCTACACGCGCATGTCATCAATTAATACACACAAAAGATTCCTCCACGTGTCATTAATCGCCCGACTGCATGAGTGCACGTCTGCTTGCTTACGACAGTACCTATAAACCATTTGCTTTTCCCCAAATCAAAAACCCCTCGATCCCCAAAATCATTCGAGTTCTATTTCTCTCTCATTATATAACCTCGAAAATAGAAACTCATCACTCTACTGCTCATCGTCTTCCTTCTCCGGCTACCATTCCTATTTGCTACCCTGCACTCTTAGCTCTCAAGAACCCCAAAAATCACTGATGGCAAACCCAACTGAAAATGTCAATATGCAAGAAGAAGAGAAGGGTGACTAACGGATTCAACGGTGGAAAGTGCCCCAATAGTAAAACTACCACTCGAAGCCAACAATGTGCAAGTTCTCCTCGATCCAAATACGTATCAAGAAGACTATAGAGTAATGATCGAGTTCCTACAATATCATTCACTGAACCAAACCCTAACCCTAACCAACCCCAATGTGCCCGAAATCTATGTCAAAGAGGTATGGCAATCCCCGTTTGTCGCGGATGAAGAAACCCTCTTAGGAAATTTCAGCCATCCCACAGATTCTGAGAACGCTGTCGAAATCCCTATCACAAAAAATAAAATTGCCAGGTACTTTCATTTGCCCCTATCTGTTATTGAAGTTGAAGACCCCAAAGTACCAAATCCAGATCTTGAAAATAATCCTACACCTGAAGCTCTGTTGGCATTCGTCAATTTCTTGGGATACAATGAAACACTCACCAAAGCCGTCTGAGTTCAAAAGGAAGAAGGTGCAGCCCATGTGGAATGTGCTAGTTTCTATTCTCAACAAGAGTCTAACTCGCAAGATCGGCTCTGAAGACCAAGCCAACAAGAACATTCTTACCATAATGTACTTCAACAGGCCATTGGATTATGCAAGTCTGATGTTTCAAAAAATCAAAGCTGCTGTACACACCAAAGTTTATCACCAGAGCCAGGGCAAAGCTCTTCCAACGCTCATGTTCCCAAGATTCCCCTTTCTCTCCACTTATCCAGCCATAGGTGCTCTGAAAGTACCCTTCCTTCAGCCATTCTGTAAGATAGCTACAATGGGCTCTCACAAGCCCACAATAGACAGAAAAGGCTATTCTTCTCCGAGAGAACTCTCCAGGTATATGATTAACCTTATTCCTCAAACCTCTCCTAATCTTATCTCTTATAGACGCTCTTTGTTATACTCAGAACCGAGAATACCTACTCAGAGCATTTAGAGCCTAGTATAGGAAGTGAGGGGTCAACTGAGGATGAGGCTGAAAAGAATGAGAGTGAACCACCGAGTGATTCTGCCCATCCTGATAGATTAATGCAAGAGGCTACAGAATATGTCCATAGAGACACATATGTGCGAACCTCACCGACTCCAACAAGGGTAACCACAACTACTGAGGTAGATGCCAACACATCTACTCTCATTGAAAAAGGACAGCCCAGTCCAAACCACCCTGTAACCAACCGATCAGAGGATATCCTTCAATCCTATGAATCAAGCACAACCAGGGAAACCACATCATCTTCATCATCCTCTCAAAAGGGTGGTGGTGAAAAGATAAGAGTTCTATCGCCCCAGAATTCGCCACAACCTACACAATTTGTTGATGTCTCTGTGACCAAACAAGCCTTAGGGAACGCAGAGGGTACGTCCATACCCTCTGATAGTGTAGAAGCTGAAGAATTCCCATCAGAGGGGTTACAGCATCAGGATGCACCACTTATCGGAGTTTTCCTACTCCCTAAAGGTAAGCATATTGTGTTCAGCTCCCCATCCTCTGATGATAGGGAAACAACTGATCCAATCAGAACAACCGAAGAGGTGTTTATCAATGATAGCCCTCGAAGACAAGTTGGAAGTCCCTCCACGCTCAACGTCAAAACAGGCGTGAACGAGGGCCTCTCTGAATCCGAGAGACAAGGGGCCCCATGTGTTGGGGATGCACCGGTTACCTCTTCTGAATTTGTCACCAATGCAGCGTTCTAGGCATTTGGTGATAATATTCATAGATCTGTGGAGGATCTAAAACATTCCCTTAAGTCTCACCAAACAACGCTCAACGATCTTAAGAATGCTCAACTTGCCCAAACTCAGGCTCTGGATGCTATCCAGAAGTTAATTTCTGATAATGCCGAGTCTCAGAAGAACTCTGCCTCTGACTACTTCAACAAACTAGATGTAGGGATCAAGGCCAATGCAGAAGCAATATTTCATAATCCTGATGACATTCCGTCTCCAGAAGTCACTATCTCTGCAGATGAGTTTGAATTTTTCGTTCCTGACATCAAGAAACTCATGGATGCAGTGATCCCATCAGAAGCCTCTGTCTCAACATCCTCCTTAGTTCGTAAATCTGATATGGCTATCTTCCAGAAAGCTATGATGGACAGGTTCAATGCAATGACTGCCAAATATGTTTCTAAGACCAATTCCAGTTCCACGAATTTGGATCAGAAGGTATCTACCTTAGAAACCTCTGGTCCACTTCCCAAAGATCCAGATATGGCTAAGTTCATTCTTGATCTTTTGGGAAACAAAAGAAAGCCCCAACCTCAACCTTCATAATCGCAGCCTTCACAATCCCCCCAACCTCAGAAAGATCAATCAATCCCTTCCTGTGCCAGAACCAGAGAATTCACAGCTACTCAAAATCCAAAACCCTCTGACTCTATTTCTGAACAACTCACTGTTGATCATGAAGCTGAAGAAGCTAAAGCTAAGGCTGAAGCTGATAAAGCTACGGCTGAAGCTGATAAAGCTAAAGCTGAAGCTGATAAAGATAAAGCTGAAATTAAAAAGATCAAGAGAGAAGCGTCGATCAAAAGAACGGCTGAGATCCAAGAAAATAAAGATAAGTTGTGGAGGTTTGAACTTCCAACTTTGGAAATTAAGCACAAGCACATGTACGCAAACACAGATCAAAAAGTCTTCTTAATGCTTCCTAACTTTGCCAATGACTATCATGTAAGCAATGAAGTCAAAAATAAATTCATGTGTCATAGGAAAGTAAGGAAAGAGACTTACTCAAAAACACCAATCAAGAATATCTCTGGGATCACAATTTATGAAGTGATCAAAGAAGACAACAACAAGTACTACTTCTGTGATAATGATCTGTTATCTATCAATCCTTCTGATCTCATACCTCTGGGAAGGTATATGAAAAATAAAATGAATCAAAGGACTGATGATCAGAACAAAGTTGCCTTCTTCCGAATCATTGACTGCATGAAAGCCTTCATCAGGTATAGAAGACAGGTAGACTTGCAAACGGGCCTAGATCACAAGGAAGTAAACTTGAGCATCTCTGCTCCCAACGAAGATAGAGAGGGCCTCAATCATCTTCCTGTTGGAGAAGTGTTGACAAAACCTGAAGATGGTATTGTGTTTAAAAGACCAACTAGAAGAAGTTTCTTCAGAATCTCAGAGGCACATAAGTACTCTATAGGAGTTGTGCAAATTGTCAAGAGTTATGCATCTCTCCAGATTGATGACAGAAGAAAAGATAGAAGAGATAGATAAATAGCTAAAAGGATGGATAAGCAACTCGACACAATCTTAAATGTCAGAGAAATTACTGATCTGTTTCACAAGATTGTCACTTCTCATCCTAGTGCTCTTTTCTAATCCATTATACGAAGCCCTTTATTAAGAATTCAAACACTTATACGAATCCCTTTATCAAGAATTCAAACACTGTTGACAAAGTGTTAGATGTTGCACCAACTGGAAGTGGGAAGACTATATGTGCAAAATTTGCAATTTTAAGGAACCATCAGAAAAGGTCTGATAGCGTCATACGTGTTGTGTACATCGCTTCTGTTGAAGCACTTGCCAAAGAGCGACATAATGAATGGAAAAAGAAATTTGGAGATGGTCTTGATTTGAAAATTTGAAATTGCCTAAGGAAACAACAACAGATTTGAAATTGCCTAAGGAAACAACAACAAATTTGAAATAGCCTAATGAAATAGCAACAGATTTGAAATTGCCTAAGGAAACAACAATGGATTTGAAATTAGTTGAACGAAGTTATTTCCACATTCTGGACTTCATACTTAGGGGGAGATTGTTAGACTTCATTCTGTGAAGAGTATGAACCAGAATCACAAGTATCGAAGATTAGAAGTTAAGTCAGAAGCCCATCTTCTGACTTAAGTTATATCATAGGCGTCCAGAGACTTTAAGAACCTCTGGACTCTAACTGTTAGGTCACACGTGCTTGTGATGACGTGGCGATCACACTTTTCGTGCGTCCTTGTATGTAACTGATTCTGTTGCTAGTATAGCTGACATGTCAAATCCTGATAGGCTAGATCGTTGACTTTTACTTTGTAATAGTATAAATAGATTCATTTTTCGCTGTAATAGTTGACGATCTTGGAGAGAAATTGCGCTGTTCATTCGTACGTATTGTAATCGATTTCCAGGTTATTAATACGATTTTTCAATTGTTCTTCAAATATGTTCTTACTATTCTTACTGCTTATTATTACTATTCAGTATTAATCATAGATCGACATTGCTTCCGCTCATACTTTGTTATACGATCTGTTGATTTGTTATAAGAAAGGGATCTGGGTTCCAACATTTTTTTTAATCCGTAGTACTTTAGCTTCACTTCTATTGGAAACTCAGGGTCATCGACTTCTGCAACGTTTCTGGTTTAAGAGTTCTCAAGTACACCTCTTAAAAAGGCATTGTTCTTTTTTGTCGATGAAGGTTTCGTTCTTGCTCTTCAATAGTTCAAAATAAAGATAAAAAGGAATTTTGAAATTTTGTTTTAAACGCGTCCTTTACACCCGATAAGTTTTCTTGTCGCCTCTTTAAGACCCGATATAAAAACTTGTCGGCTTCTTACCCGATATAAAATCTTCTCGATACTTCTTAACCCGATAAGCTTTCTTGTCGAGTTCTCTTAACCTGATAAGATTTTTTTATCGCATCCTTTGTTGCCGATGAATTTTTTTTCTGTCAAATCGTTATTTTATTTTTTATTTTTAAAAGAACTCTTAGAATTTTTTCAAAACTCACCGATCAAGATCACTTTATCAGGTAACCGATGCTTATATTTTTTTAGATGGATTCTGAAAAACAAATTTCTGAGCTAAATGCTAAAATTGTTAAACTCGAAGCAAGACATACGAATAACATGAACGTGCTTGATGAACTTTTAAGAGAAAACGGGGGGATATGTACGTTTTGGCAACAATCATTTAGCACCTATCAAGGGACATGGAGACATCATTCAAAACAACATCACTATTTCAGATGTTTCCTATGTTCAAGGCCTGAGCCACAATTTGCTGAGCATTGACAAGTTCTGTGACAAACAACTCGAAGTCAACTTCCGACCCGAACGATGCTGTGTGCGAACCTTTGAAGGAAAATAATTATTAGCCGGCACACGCAAATCCAACTTATACACCATCGAGCTTTCCCAAGTTCAATCTCCTTCAAATGTTTGTCTACTATCAAATGTCTCTAATCCCAAGAACTGGCTGTGGCATCGACGATTATCTCATCTGAACTTCAAAAATATCAGTCGCCTCTCCATTCACGGATTAGTCATCGGACTACCAAAGATAAAGTTTTACAAACCTTACCTTTGCGAATCATGCGAGATGGGAAAGATGAAGAAAGTTTGACACAAACCCAAGGCGGTACATAGCACATCTCGACCTCTCCAGGTCATCCATATGGATCTGTGCGACCAAATACGGACTCAAAGTACATGGCAAGAAATACGTTCTCGTTATGGTTGACGACTTTTCTCGATTTACATGGGTTAAACTTCTTCACTCAGAGGACGAAACCCCCAAAACAATCATCAATTTCTTGAAATCCATACAAGTCAGATTGGAACCGAATTCAAAAATCGTTCCCTTGACGGCTATCTCGAATCAGTTGGAATTACACACACCTTTTCTGCGGCTCGAACTCCACAACAAAATGGTATGGTCGAACGCCGCAATCATATGCTAGTTGAAGCTGATCGAACTATGCTTGCATATTCCAAACTGCCACACTTCCTTTGGGCCGAATTAATCAATACTGCTTGCTACACTCAAAATCATTCGATCATCAACAAGCGATTTCAACAAGACACCTTATCATTTGGTCTTCAACCGTATCCCATCTATCGACCACCTTCACACTTTTGGAGGTCGCTGTTTCATTCTGAATGAAAGAGAAGATCATGGAAAACTCAGGCCAAAAGCCGATGAAGTCTACTTTCTTGGCTACTCTCCAAACACCTCAGCTTATCGGGTCTACATAAAACATGCTCGTTGTGTCACGGAAAGTATCAATGTCCAGTTTGATACTAAAGCCGAAATGGCTCCTGAACATAACAGTTCTGGACCCATACTCACTGGTATATTAGCTTTCGAACAAATCCGTTCGGAACGTGCTCAAAACCCCGCTCAAGCTTCCATTTCTAAAACCGCTTCCTCAGATTTGGATGACTTATTCGAGCACTTCTACTCGGATTATTTTGGTCCATACACCGTTATTCCTAAGCGTATCACCCCGCCTACCTTGAAGGTTTCCGAGACTACCAATCTTTCTGGACCGCCAGTTACAATGGAAAATGTCTCAACTGCTGCAACTCCAAGCTCATCAACTACTGCTACCCCCATTTAGCCTCATGCTCAACCGAGTTCTGACCCACTTCCTATGGAGTCGACATCCTCTCCCCCACCATCGACCTCAACTCTCAAGGATGTTTCCAGTTCCACTAGATTTTCCGACGTAGCTCCAGCCTTGGAATCCCTTCAAGATCTTCCCCTTGGCACTTATGAAGACGATACCCCAGACCCCAGCGCCTTTCAACCATTACCCCACACTAACAAATGGGTCTGTTCTCATCCAGTCGGCCAGAATATTGGCAACCCAACAAAGCCGGTCACTACGCGATCCGCCTCGGCCAATGATTGTCTGTTCTCTTCATTTCTAAGCAAGATTGAACCCACATCCATTCAAGAAGCAATGAACGATCCTGATTGGATTGTGGCCATGCAAGAAGAGCTCAATCAATTTGAAAGTCTGAAAGTATGGCGTCTCGTTCCTCCTCCACAAAACAAAACCATCATTGGTACCAAATGGATCTTCAAAAACAAACAAGATGAAAATGGGATTGTCATACGCAATAAAGCCCGACTTGTCGCAAAAGGATATCGCCAGCAAGAAGGTATTGATTATGACGAGACATTTGCACCCGTGGCCCGTATTGAAGCAATTCGGATGTTTTTAGCATACGTGACACACAAGAACTTCGTGGTGTTCCAAATGGATGTCAAAACATCCTTCTTAAATGGTGTACTACGTGAAGAAGTTTATGTATCTCAACCCGACGGGTTTGTCGATCCTTCCAAGCCGAATCATGTATATCTCCTCGATAAGGTTCTCTATGGCTTGAAATAAGCCCCACGCGCTTGGTATGACAGTCTTTCCGACTATTTAGAGAAAAACGGATACTCAGAAGGTAAGATCGATCCAACTCTATTCATTAAAAGGGAAAATGGTGCTATTATGCTCATTCAGATTTATGTAGATGAGATTATTTTCAGTTCGACTAATCCACAAGAATGTAAGAATTTCTCCGAGCTCATGATTTCCAAGTTCAATATGAGCATGATGGGAATGATGAATTTTTTCCTCGGCCTTCAAGTAAAACAGTTTTCAACAGGAATATTCATCAACCAATAGAAATACATCTCGGATATGTTACTTAAATATAACATGACAACTTGTACTCCAATTGGAACTCCCATGTCTCCAGGTTCGAAACTACATGCTGATCACTTGGGAAAAGCGGTGGATTCTAAAACCTATCGGGGAATGGTTGGTTCTTTAATGTATTTAACGGCTAGACGACCGGACATAATGTTTGCCATATGCTTATGCGCTAGATATCAAACATCTCCTAAAGAATCTCACCATAGTGCTATAAAACATATTTTTTGATATTTAAAAGGTACTACTGATCTTGGCCTATGGTATCCCAAGGATACATTTTCGAGTTATCTGCTTTTTCAGATGCTGATCATGCCGGATGCATGCTTGATCGAAAAAGCACAACGGGTCACATTCAGTTCTTATGAGACACACTTGTAGGTTGGTCATCAAAGAAGCAAACATGCGTCTCCATATCCACTGCGGAAGCCGAATACATTGCTGCCGCAAGTTGCTGTTTCCAAGTCTTGTGGATGCACACGCAACTCAAGGACTATGGTTTCTGGTTTGATAAGATCCCCATCTACTGTGACTCCAAAAGTGCGATCGCCATTTCAAGCAATCCAGTTCAACACAGAAAGACAAAACACATCGATGTCCGGTATCATTTTATTAAAGACCATGTCGAAAGAGGTGCGATTGAACTATATTTTGTTAATACAGAACTTTAGCTTGCCGACTTGTTCACAAAAGCATTGGATGAAAAACGCTTCCAGTTCCTAGTGTCCAAGCTAGGCATGCTAAACCTCAAAACCTGATTTACAATCAGTATTGTCAAAAATACATAAAAATCCCATTCAAGCTTCATGCACAATTCCTTTCTTAAAGTGAATCTTTCATCAATCTTGAATTCTCGTTTTGTGATTTTTTTTAAATATTCTGTATTTTCAAATTTATTTTTGTCTCGTACACTTTTCGTCATATCCGTGTCTTTTCCTTTTGTCTCGATGTTTTTATCTAACCTGTCTTCATTCAAGGGGGAGCGGTCAGGTAAGTTTCTCTTAACTCACACTTCTAGGGGGAGCCAAGGTTTCTTACCTTAAGCACGAATCAAGGGGGAGCACTTAGAAAATTTCTCCGTCAAAATTAATATTTTCAAAAACAGTTCAATCTTGTCGGCTCTTTATCACCCGACAAGATTTCTTGTCGGCTCTTTATCACCCGACAAGATTTTTGTCGCATGCCAAAGGCCCAACAAGCTCTCGAACCGACATCTTTTTGCTGATATCAGTTGCCCGATACCTCTTTGCCACGTGTCATTCTCTGATGACTCCACTATTTAAACTCGGGCCCCCACATGCACTATTCACAAATTCAAAGTGTTCTTCCCTCTTTTTCTCTCTAAAAAACCCTTTTCGACGTCCTCTGTTGCATAAGTTTTTCTCGAATCTTCGACTTTCTCGAATCAAAGCACATAACCAGGTTCGTATTTACTTCTAGATTAACTTTAATTCTTGGTATTTTTACTTTCATCCACTGCATGACTGTCAATTTGATGCTTAACTGTTCAGATTCCAAAACCCTTGGAATTCCGATTTTGTTTGTTTTTTCATGTGTGTTGGGTTTTTAGACTATAGTGTTAGTTTTATAAGTGTTAGGCGACTCCCATCGATCCTAGATCTAGGCTTGAATCTGGTTAAAACCCATTTTTTAGATCTGGACAAAATTTGGGCTTCTCAGCCCTGAAGAACACTTAGACTTTTCTTATGGTTTTCTTGAAATACTTGTCGACTTCCTATGGTCCGACAACTTTTCTTGTCGGCTGATAAAGTATCGGCAAGTTCATCCTCTTAAAGTTATAAGTATTCTTCTCGCCATGGTTTACCCGACAACATTTCTTGTCGCATCATATTACCTTGACATGTTTTGTTCTGTACTTGTTATGTCGCATTCCTTCTTTGCATCAAGTCTTTATGTCGCATTCCTTATTCTCGACATGTTTTTATATCACATGTCACAGGATTGTTCTCCAAATTTACGCTAAGTGTTTATACCTCAGACTCGACATAAATTGTTGTCGGCCCTTAAAGACTCGATATCCTTGCTTAAACATTCTTCGAAAACTCTAAGTGTCTATGTCGCCCATTTGCCTGCGACATACTTTTATGTCGGCTACACAGGGCCCGACATCCTCACTTAGCATTTTGAAAAGAGTCCTAAGTTTTTATATCGATCCTTTGCCACTCGACATACATTTATATCGTGTCTTTGGCACCCGATTTCCACACTTAGCCAATGTTTTTTCCTCACCTGCGATTCTTTCTAACTTCACATCTATGGTTTTTTAACGCTACTTTCAGTTTCAATGGAGGCTCATCATGATCCAAACATGTCTGATGACGAGAACCCGATGCCTTCTGAGCGTTCCACTGCACCTAGTATCAACGCGGCCAATCGAGATGACATCTTACTTCCCCCGGGTGCATCGCGGGAGCTAAAACCGAACAACCATCGTCTTAACTTCGACATGCGCTTAGATCACTCCGTTATCATGGAGATAATACGCAACCATCCCCTTCGCTTTGCTTTCGCACTTGAACACTGGGTTCCTGTATTCTACTTACAATAGTTCTGGTACACATTGGAATATCACCCAGTGGAAGGCGACCATCATTTTACCTCGCAAATAGATGAGTTTGTAACCAAACTCACACCAACTACACTTCGGCGTATTCTCCATATCCCAGCTGCAGACTCGGTCCCCGGCCTTGACACCTCTGACGATCCACCAAGCGAGGACGAAATGTGCCGTGACTTTCGCGGTCTCGGCTACAACGACCACGATGAACTTACTTCCCTTGGCCAGTTCAAACGGATGTTTCCTCCCCACATTTACTTCACTATCTTTTCCCTAATCAACCGATGTCCCACTGGCAAGCATGCAGAAATGGATCGGGCAGTGCATCCATACTACGCATCTTCCATGGGTTCATATACAGTCGTCATTACGTCTATGCGTCACTCATTTGGAATGACCTTGTTGCCTTTGCCGCCGATAAAGAGAACCGCCGAGCACATGAGTTTATTCCGTTCCAATGATTCTTTCAAATACCCATCCATCGGACAATGAATGCACGTGCGGAAATTCCAAGGCGCAATGGCTCAACTCTCGGAGCTACGTACGTTCAAAAGTACTTTGAAGCTCAACAACACTCAGTTTCCTTTCACAATTCCTCTACCTGAAGGCTTACTATACCTCGCTGATCAAGGTGCACCTAGTGTGATAGCTTATTGGGAGAGTATCGACTTAATGGCTCCCCAAAAACCGGGACAGCCTGCCCAAGAGCCAAACTGTGAGGAACATCAAAAATTGGGAGAAGGTATTAGATTAGATGAGCAGGTTCAGGATCACGGGGATCCTGAACAGGGTGTTGAGAGAAGAGCGGATGTAAGGGGAACTGAAGTGGGAGGTGCATCTGATCAGCAAATCCCTATTCCTACTACTGTTGCCCAAACAATTCCATCCATCACTCTTTCCACCCGCCGGTTAAAGATTCGCGTTAACCGAAGTAGAGTTTATCAGCCTTCATCCGATTCTGATACCGAAGAAACCCTTTCCGATGATCTCCAACAAAGGAAACGCCGATGCATTGATGTTACACCTTACACCGAATTGGCCGACGCCTTTGATTTTAAGCAATTCTCTGAACCTCAACCTGACCCTACTCTTGAACATATATTTGGAGACATAAGGAGAACGGAGGAAGAATTAGTTGAAAATGTTGATGTGGGAGTGAGTGAAGGAGAGGTAAATATTACGGAGAGTGAGACATCTGTCACCTCTACCCGGGTTACCGAGTCCATTGTTGTTACTCATTCGTTGGGTTCCGACATTGCACAAGCCGTTGTTAGCCCAACAACGCAAATGCACAGCCCTCCTAGCCACTCCATAAGCTCACAACAGCCTACGGTTTCAGATATGCTTGTGAGTTTAGCTCCTCATCTAGCTTCTCTCTCTTCGGGAGACATAGCTATTGAAACCAGAAGTAGTATCTCACCTACTTCGACTTCGTTTCTAAGCACATTGAATCTAGAGCCCTCTAGGGAACACATGTTTGTACACACCGAGGGCCTTCGTGGCCCAGTCGGAACTTCCATAGTGATGTCCATTTCAAAATATCCACGAGGATTGGAAGGAAATCCTACCAACGCTACATCATTGCCAATGCTGAACGTAGGTCACACAGTTCATTCAACTGTGATGTCAACGGGTACTCTAAGTGATCCCGGTGTTTCCATTTCAGGTTCTCGTACTTTCACTATCAATCCCGAGACTCAAGCTTACCTTGATGCACAATACAAAAGAGCTCAGAATATGTTAAATACTCACGAGGTTTGCATGAATGCTCAAATGCAGCAATTTGTTCAAGAAGTGATAGCAGCTACTCGCTCCCAACGCCCTGATCCGAATCAAGCTAGCTCTTCCCGTCCCAGCTCTAGTCGCTCTTCTCCACCATATACACCACCTCGAGACCCCAATCAAAATCCAGATCCTCATAACCGTCCTCCATCCCCTCAACGGTATAAATACAACAATGACGAGCTTATGTCGATGCCGTATTCTTTGTGCCATCGCTGTTCTTCGCACTGAAATTCAACAGTCTTGTCGTCCCGCCGCGCCTGTTCCATATCGTCGACCTGATCAGGCCGATCCGGCCTCTGGTCCAAATCACCCTGAGGGGGAGACACGCCGCCGGATTACAAGAACTCGAGCTCAAACCCGACCATCTTCTGCTACAACTTCTGGTCCATCTTCTTCTACAGCTCCACCATCAAGCCAACAACACTCTGCTCCACCTCCCACACAACAATAAGCAAATCTGCCAACGGTTGAAAAGCCCATGGTAGATTTTGAAATTGGGAGTTGATCGCAAGCTACTGAACCGACAAATGAAGAAGTAAATGTTCAGCATTTGAGAGATTCTATCCGAAACTGGTTTCGTGATCTATATGAACTCGTGCTAAAAGAAGAAGATTATGTGAACCTAATGCACGCAGAAAAGAAGTTTCTACCAACGAATATTATTCAAACACCATGGTTGCCGCACCAAATTTGTTGGGAAAGAATTCTTTTGAACAACAAATGGGTAAATCCACAAGTCAGATCTCCGTATCTAGAAGAAACCATGCAAAAGATCTTTGTGGAATAGAAGAAACCAAAGGACCAGTCTCAAATACATCTGATCATGGAAATGGATCCGCTTCAAGTAACTGATTATGTGATCATACTGAAGACTAAAGAGAAGGATCCTAAAGAAGTTATTTCAAGACACAGAATTGTAACTATCATGGAGATCGGATGTGATAAAGCCTTTCAAGTAGAATTTTCGACATTTAAAGTAAGAAGATTTGATGGAAAGGTCTACTCTTTCTCTGAGGCTGATTTTGCAAGACTGGATGTGTTGGATATCGAAACGCTATACATGGAGCTTAAAGACAAAACCAGAAGATCAGAAAATGAACAAAGAGCATTAAGAGTAGTTATTAGGCATGTTCAAAAAGAACTCAGATACAGTTACCTTCATAATTTTCAAAGAGCGATTGAAAGAAAACAAAAGAAGGTGTATCTGCCAAAGCCTGATCAAGATATCCCTGGACTGAACAATATGAAAGTAACTCAAGTGATGACCCGACCAGCACATGGAGTTGTGTACATGAAGACAAACGGGGAATGAGATTCTTAAGATTCGGTAAAGTTGCTTCTTATTCTAATGGAACTTTATTGGATATACGAAACAGACTATCTGCAGAAGTTAGTGCTGATCAAAGAAGAAATAAGAAGCAACAGCTAAAGGCGAATGAAAGAGAAAATCTACTGAATGTGATCTAGTTAATTG
The DNA here is from genome assembly GCA_036898165.1 of Silybum marianum. NCBI lineage: Eukaryota > Viridiplantae > Streptophyta > Magnoliopsida > Asterales > Asteraceae > Silybum > Silybum marianum. Next base: position 15,139,799 of record CM072542.1, on the reverse strand, counting down.
ACAAGCGCATTATCTACCGACAAACCCTTAGACAATTTGAAGGAATGTTCGAACTGAAGAGATGAAGATTCATTTTGACACAAAGGGGGAGATTGTTAGGCTTTAAATCAATTGTCTCAAAAATAAGGAAACTATGCTTAATTGTATTTATGGTAAGTGTATATGGCCTTTCTCCTTGTTTCCTTATATTGTTTAATCTCTTTATTATAAATAGGCGCTTAGGAGGTCATTGTATAAGGTGTGCAATATTGAGAGCTGAAATGAGAGAGAGAGCCGATATATTTATATTCAATACAACTAAGATATCCGGCTTCAGATCTTTGTTAATTACGTATTCTTCGTGTTTTCATTAAAAGCATACGTACTTGATCATATTCTGGGATCCACAGACGAGGTGTTTGAGCTTCAGGAGGGAGGTTATAAGAGACGAGAAGAAGGCATACCTCAGTGATGAGCTCCCCCTCTGAATTTAAAGGAGTTGAATCAAGATCTACAACTTCTTTATTTTTCTCTGAGGGACCAGATTGATCCTTTTCAGGATTTTACCTGTCCCCCAAAGGCTTCTAAATGTGACTCCTTGATGGTGTCGTTCTTGGTCTGTTAACAGTCCAGAAGTCATCATCATCGTCATCATCATTATTATCCTTGAGGGAATAATGAGCGATGTTTTCAGGTTAATCGTCGTCTTCATGTTCATCATCATCATCATCATCTGCTTGAGGGAGGGGTTTTTGTTCATGGGGTTCGGAGGTGGCTGCTAAGGAAGAGTTGTGCCAATAAGCTGATCATTGATCTCTTGGGCAAATTTCTCCCTCTCTTTGTTATTGACAGGTAAAGTGTGCACTAGGAGGGTTTGCACATTTGAGTCGAGAGTGGAGAGACTCATACCCTGAAGGTTTGAGTTTGAGCAATCAAACCCAACTGTGATCTGTCTGCGTTGGAGAATGAAGGGGCCTTGCTGAGAGATCCTGAACAAGGCGCAAAATTTTAGCTTGCGTCTCCTACATTTCATCAAGTACCTTGTCTTGACGATTAGCTCTTTCAGCGAGAGCTATAATAGCCAGTTCATTGGCATCAGTGTCATCTCTCAGTATTTGAACATCAGTGTGTCTTGCTGATAGTAGCTTTCAGGCCAAGGACCCCAACCACCTGCTTGAAGATCTTCTCTAAGGCAAGCCACAGTGTGTCTGCCCGGTGCGTTGTGAGAGTACATTCATTCACCAGGTGATCAGTCGCTGGGAATGAAGGAGGAGGCAGAGAGATCTTGGGTATATCCACAGGGTAAGAAGGAAATTTGGGAAGAAATTTCTTCTTCTTTACATGCTTGAGATCAGCAGCTTTGCGTACCATAGATGAAGTGGGTGTGCGGATCTGAGTAGTGGTGGAGGTGACGATATATGCTGAAGTAAAGAGAGGTGCAGTGACACCTGTAGATAACAAACAAAGACGAGCCAAAAAGAGCCGAGGGTTAGCAGAAAGAAGTGGGTAGGCTAAGTGTTTACACATCGGTGCCTTGAGAGTATCTAAAGGATTACTCTCAGGGATGTTACATGCTATGGTAGTGTCCTGAGGATCACTGACCTGTTTCTGAGAATGCTTAAGAGAAGCATTTTCAGGTCCTGTGCATGTTGCTTTCCAGAGATCAGATTGTCGAAACAAAACTGATGTCTGAATAGCACGTTGCTCAATCTTATCAGGAATGGGGACAACCATACCTGAATCATGGATTGATGTGAGGACCAAAGAAGAGGAGATAGAAGAATATAAGAAGGCAGTGCAAGTGATACCTGATACAGCCTCAGCATGGCTGGCTATAATAGTTTCAGGGACCGAGGTCTCTGAAATGGGAGGTAGAGCTGATGAGGTGGCAACAGAACTAGAAGCTATTGTCGTGGCTGTAGGAATGGCTGAAGTTGTAGATGAGGTAGGGAAAATGCCAGAATCAGATAGAGTGTTGGACTAGGTGGCACTCTTCTTGAATTTCTTGGAGGTCTTCTGGGCGATGGACTTCTTATGTCCATCGGTTGGTTGCTTTCGCTTGCTGGGGGAGGAGGTGCCTTGGTTAGTCACTGATGGGATTTTCAGTGACGTGGGCACATCATCTACCTGAGAGGTAGGGATAGAAGATTCAACAGCAACACCCTGAATGATCTGCATCATGTATGGAGTATAAGGAGCATCTCCATCTTTCTCATCAATTTCAAGGGCCTGCTTCCCAATCTGTGAGAAGGATTGATTTCCCTCAGAGGGGTATCCCTCATAGATAGTTGCTAAGAGAATAGCAACAAATCTAGTAAAAGCGATAGCTTTGTCCCTCTTCTGGGCCTTAACTCTGTTGTACATTTCGCTGAAAATATACTCAGCGAAGTTAATTTTCCGGCCAGTGTAGAGAGCGACCGCCATCTCTTGGGAAGGCTTGCTTGCCTGATCCTGCGAGCCGAACTTGGAACTTAAGCATTGAATAACGTACGTCCATATGTATTGCCATATTGCTAGCCTTCGCTTCTTTTCCACCTTTGTGATGAACTTGGTGATTTGCTTCGTTTCCTTATCAATTGGCCACACAAAGCCAGTGGCGTCCAGGAATGCCTGAATTTCTTCAGTGGTTGGAGGATCAGCCCATCGCTCATTTTTCTCCTTAGTTGGAAGTAGGAGAGCATTCCTTATCACGCCAGAAGTGATAGCCACAGTTCCAAGAGCAGTGATGAACTGAATTGCATTAAGCTTTCTACCCTTATCAGTGGTGACGGTTGTGTAGTAGACGGTATGCTAGAATTGCTGAAGGTGTGCAGTGATCCCAACAGGGACGTGGATGAAGGCCTACTTCAGCAAGCATTGCTTGATAAAGCCAGCACCATCCTTCAAGTAAGCACGTTCAGTGCGGATGTCAGTCAGACCAACATAGTTTCTTGGTTTGACCAGAGCTTGTGCAATGGGAAAGCTGGCTTCCAGTGCAGCGATGAAGGTTGTGACCGGGATAACTTCAGTTTCAGAGAGGGAGAGACATTGCTTCGAGTTGCCATTTCTGTTTCAAAAATGGGCACACCAAAGAGAAAAATCATGGCTTAATACAAAAATGTATAAACAGAGTGATTTTGGTACAAAGGATACCAAATAAAGAATGTAAAGAAAACAAGTGTTTTGATGAACAAAGTCAAAATACTTGTTATTTGGCTGATTTAAAAAAACGTTTAAATTTTTTTTTAAACAAGCAGACCAAATCTTCATAATTTTTGGTAAAAAAAACATGTATTAGAAAGTTTAGAAGAGAATTATGGATTACATAGGCCAAAAGGTCTTTTGTTCTAAGAAGAAAAGTTCTTAGAACAGGTTTTTGAGTTTTTGGTTTTAATCCAGAACTATGAAATCTTTATAACAAGTCGTTATAGAAGATTTTAGGATGAAGTAAGCAACATTTTAGTTGGTTTTAGAAAAGAAAAGGGTTAGATCAAACCTTGAACGTGAAGGACTGGAGAAAAATGTACAAGTGTGTGTTGTTGGTGTTCTTGAAAACTTTGAAGACTTGAAAACTTTTCTTGCTTTTTGAGAGTTTGAGCACGTAAAGAGTAAAATGAAATAGATTTCAATTTATATAGTAGGAGAAATGAGACGAAAGGAGATGAAGACAAAACAACGGTTTTAGCTTTTTGAGAAAAAGTAATAATGACCTACTACACGTACCTAGGGTTTGATTGGATGGGAACCGTTGAGGCCGTCGTGTGTCAGAAAAAGTTCTGATTTGTCCTTTTTGAAAAATAAAATGATTATCATTAAAATAATGGTAATCATTATCTTTAAATTTGTTCTATCATTAAGAACAAACGTATTCTCAGTGATGGGTTTTCCTTTTAGAATTCATTCCCTGAATAGGAAGACATTCAGAAAGTGTAAGAGATTCGAGATTATACCTGAGTTATATTTTTTAAGAGTTCAGCGAATGCCTAGAGAGTTTGAAATTCATTTTTATAATCACTGAAAATGTTAATTACTGAAGAAGTTATTCTTCCATGTTTAACATTCCTAGTTCACTTATTAACATATTAAATCTTGATTCTTCAAGAGGTTTTGTAAAAAGATCAGCGAGCTGGAATTCAGTGGGAATAAAATGAAGTTCAACTTCACCATTCATAACGTGATCTCTGATAAAATGATATCTGATTTCGATATGTTGGTCTTAGAGTGAAGTACATGATTGTTTGCAATTGCAATAGCACTAGTGCTTTCACAATATATAGAAATTTTTGATAGCTGAACATTATAATCAGCAAGTTCATTTCTCATCCTGAGTATTTGAGCACAGCAACTCCCTGCTGCAACATATTCAACTTCAGCAGTTGATGTGGACACTGAATTTTGCTTTTTACTAGTCCAACTGATCAACTTTCCACCAATAAGCTAACACCCACCAGTGGTGCTCTTCCTATCAATTTTTCATCCTGCAAAATCAGCATCTGAATAACCCATTAGATCGAACCCTGAGTCTCTGGGATACCAGAGCCCAAGATTAGTAGTCCCTTTCAGGTACCTGAAGATTCGCTTTACAGCGATAAGGCGGGATTCTTTGGGTTCAAATTGATATCTAGCACATAAACAGGTGGCATACATGATATCAGGCCTACTAGCAGTTAGGTATAGTAAGGATCCTATCATTCCTCTATATGCAGTGACATTAACAGGTTTACCATCAAGATCCTTATTTAAAGTCAGAGGAGGGGCCATATGAGTTTTCATTGAAGAACTTTGAGTTAAATCAAATTTCTTCAGCATATCTTTAACATATTTATTTTGACAAATGAAAATGGCTTTTTCATATTGTTTTAGTTGAAGAGCAAGAAAATATGTTAGTTCACCCATCATACTCATTTTATATTGCTTTTTCATGCGCCTGGCAAAACGAGTGCAAAGTTTAGGATTCGTGTAACCAAAGATAATGTCTTCTACATATATCTGAACAAGAATGATATGTCCCTTACGTTTTCTAAGAAAAAGGATTTGATCATTCTTGCTACGAACAAACTTTTCAGCGAGAAGATATTTAGAGAGAGTGTCATACAATGCACAGGGAGCTTGTTTCAACCTGTAGAGTGCCTTATCTAGTTTATAGACATAACCTGTATATCTTGCATCAGCGAAGGCAAGAGGTAGTTCACCTGATAGACTTTGAAATTTTTGTGGGCAGCGAAGGTTAGGAACAATCTGATTGCTTCCAATCTTCCTACAGGGGCAAAAGTTTCATCATAGTCTATCACTTCTTCTTGTCTATATCCCTGAGCAACAAGTCGAGCCTTGTTGTGGGTTACAGTTTCGTTTTCATCTAACTTGTTACGAAACACCCATTTGGTGCCTATAATGATTTTGTTAGAGGGTCTGGGAACAAGCTTCCAAACTTTGTTTCTCTGAAACTCAGAGAGTTCTTCTTACATTGCAAAGATCCAATATGGATCAAGGATAGCTTCTTCTTAGGTTCAATAACAGAAATAAAGTTTACATAGAGACATATGTTAGCCATACTTCTTCTTGTCTGAACATCTGTACATGGATCACCATTTACTTGATCGATGGGATGATTTTGAGTCCATCTTTGAGCTGGTAGTTGAGGATTTGGATTAACTGAAGATTTAGCGGCCTGTTCAGGAGTTGATGAAGATAGCTCAGCATTTCGTTCTTCATTTTCTCTAATTGTCTCAGGAGGTGGTCTTGAGGGAATTTCATTTCCCAAAGAGGAGGAAGATGCTTGGTTATTTACTAAAGAATTTCCAATAGAGGGACTGGATGGAGGAATTTGATTTAATGGAGTAACATTAATCTCTGATGATGAACTGTTACTATTCAGCGATGTGGGGGTAAGAACAAGACCATCATCATCATTATTTTCAGTGACAAGGGTGTATTGAAATAAGATTCAGGTTCCCCATAATGAGATTTCATCCAGTTATTTAGTTCTTCATTTTCTTTAGGAATGGGAGCAGAACTTGAAGGACGAGATTCATCAAAGTTAACGTTGAAGGTTTCTTCTACATGTTGTCTTCGTTTGTTAAAGACTCTGAATGCTTTGGATATAGAGGAGTACCCAAGAAACATACCATCATCAGTTTTGGGATCGGATTTTCCTAAATGATCTCTGTCACTGTGGCAACTGTCAAAATTCGAGCTTTCAGGTTAGCTTCTATTAAGTTTATTAGTATTATATAGTTTAAATTTTAGGATTAAGAGTTAGTTGGTTTAGAATAGCCGAAAAACCCCTAGCATTTCCGGTAGTTGCTTAAAAATGTCCGGTTCCGACCCGTAACTGTCCGAAACTTCCAATACAGTGCCAAATGCTCTAATTTATACCCAATGTATATAAAATATATAGTTTTAATGTTTCAAATATAAAACTTCTATTTTTATAGAATTTTATCACTTTTGGGCTTACATTTTGAGGAAAAAGGGCCAAAAATTGAGAAAATGACATTGTATTCTTAATTGGGCTTGAGTTTTATTTTATTTATAAAACAAATATATGATTTTGAGAGGAGTGGGCCCCCATGGCCGGCCTCCTCTCTAAACCCCCATATAAATACATTTTTTTTCATTTTTCTCCTCATTTTGCGTGTTCAAAATTCAAAATTTGCTCTCACCTCTCTCTCTCTAGAAGTGAAGACACATTTTCTCCCTCTCTAAAACAAAAACTCCAGCCATTCCTCATTTCAAATCATCATCAAGATCAAGTTCATACAAGGATTTAGAAGCTCTAATCATCATCCAAACAAGGTAACAACTTTACCCTCATTTTCTTACCATTTTTGGGTGAAAACCCCACTTTTCTTACATTTTTTTTAGCTACTTCTTCTAATATCCAAAAATTCTGAGTTTGTGGAGAGATTTTACACCAAAACATGTAAAATGTTTATAAAATGGTGATAATCTATGACCTACACAAATAAAACTCAAGAGAATAGGGGAAAAATCATGATTTTATGTGTTCTTGAACAAGAATGGTTATTTTGGTTCTGGCAGATTCATGCATGTGTGTAAATCGTCAATTTCTTACAATTTTTATGTTCAAATATCATGAATCTTTTTTCTACAAGTTTATTTAGTGAGTTGGGGTTCTAATACAAGTGGTTTCACTCAAAAACATTGAGTTTTGACCCCCCAAATGCTCATAACAAGATGCATGTGCATCTGGAAGTTCAACAGTAGGTAAACCCTACTTTGAACGACCATAACTCTTTGAATACTCTTCCAAATCACTTGATTTTTCTTCTGGAAGTTAGCTTAATGAGTTACCTTTCATATGAATCTGATTTCATTAAAAAATATGGTGATTTGAGGTTTAAAATGATTAAAACAAAATGAGTGTGCAAATTGTGAAACAATGACAGAATTGTGCATGCATGTTCAAATGGCCATATCTCTTTCAAAACTCAATGAAAAAGGTTGATTCGTCTTTTGAGAGTTATATTTATGAGTTATCTTCCGTTTGCAAGTGGAATCACTTAAAGTTATGGAGTTTTGACCCTCCAAACACCTAAAATACTTTAGGTGTGCAATCTGTGAAACCACCAGCAGCTAAACTCTACTTTGTGTGTTAGTATCTCCTTTGTTATTTGTCTTTAATGCATGCTTCTTTTTCTAGAACTTCATTTTATGAGTTAGGATTCATATGGATCCAGTTTCATGCAAAAATATGAAGTTTTGAGGCATTCACCAATTTATTTAAGTTAAGTGTGCAATCTGTCAGCTAATGGCAGAATTGTGCATGCAACTTTGTAGTGTCATACCTCCTTCATAGCTTCTTGAAAATCAGTGAATCTTATCTCAAAACGTTTCTTTATGAGTTATGATTCCAATCCAACTGGAAATTCTAGAAAACACTGAGTATAACTCCTTAAGTGAGTGATTCACTAACATGGTGTAATCTGTTTTACCGGTTGTGATATAATATTTTGCATGAATTATTTGAACCACTTGTACATGTCCAAAAGGCATGAAATTCGGTCACAAAGACCATAACTCAGTAATTTATCTTATATAAAAATATAGGAAACTAGATCATTTTGGAAGCCCTTGAAAACTGATCATTTTTAGGACAATTAGTTTCTGTCCAGAAGAGAAGTTCTGGACTTAATTGATTTTTATAAATATTGATCATGTGATGGATAATAAGATCACTTTCGGTATAAATTACGATATTAATGAGCATATGGGCATTTTGTATAATTGGACATATATAGACACTTATGGGCTTAAGATTTATTCACCTCTAAGTAGTATTAGACCTATAAGTGACGGTTTTGAGTATTACTCTTTGATAGGGAAGCGTTAGGTCGTTGTGCGGAGATTCGGATTGTATTGTTTGCGTTGCGGAGCGTTGCTATAAGGTGAGTATTCACCGCCCCTCTTTCAAAGTGTTTTATACGTTTTGGGGTGAAAAGCATGATTGAATGTGTTTTATGAGCCATTGTCATTATGGTTATGAAATCTTGTTAAATTTGATGTTGTGGGCACTAAGGCATGTACACTAATAGTTATATTGAGTAAAATGTAACATAAAAGTTTGTACACTACTATTAACTCAAGTGAGGAGCCGAGGGTATTTGTGGATAGCGCTATTTGGACGGACAATCCCACCTAAAAACCGATAAGTAGGGGTGTGGATAGCAATCCCACCTAGAAACTACAGGTAGGGGTGCACGATACTATAAATACGAAGGTTCTACATATGTGGGGTATTAGTCCCACCGCTAAGATAGAATTAAAAATATATTTTTGTGGTCGAAAGGTTTAGTGGTGGCTCTTTATATACAAAAATTAGAGTACATAATGCCTTAACGTTTTAAGATATCAATAAGTGCCAAAAATTTATTTTGCTCATATTCACTCATACAATTGATTATTTTTGAAATATTGAAAACTTGTGAACTCACCAACTCTTTGTAGTTGACCTTGTTTTTATCATGCTTTTCAGGGGTAAGAAAAGATTAACCGAATCTTTCTTTTATGTGGGCGCATCGACATCAACCGTCTTGTTTATTTGAAAACTGTTTAGTTGAAACACTTGGTTTATTTTGTTTTTGTTAGAACTTGTACTTGATGCAAAATGTAAAATTTTAAACTTAAACTGTTGTTTATTTGAATGGATGGTTGGTGTTGTTTTTATCCTATTGTTATGAAATCTTGCGCTATCACGCCTCGTGTTTCCGCTTTAGCGGGGTGTGACAGACTTGGTATCAGAGCCATAGGTTATAGAGAACACCGGTTTTTCTAAACAAATACTATAACCAAAAGTTTTTGAAAACTGTTTTTATAAAAAAAAAAAAGCTTAGTACTAGTATAATTGGAATAAGTGTCGACTTAGCATATTGATATTAGGCAAAGCCTGATCACCTATGTCTAATTCAATATGTATAGGGGAGACATGGAACAATTATATTGGGAACTTCTTGCCCAAATGGAAAGCATGGTCATAAGTGTGAGTTTGCATAAGTATTTTAATTTTTTTTTTTACTAAAGTGCATTTAGTAATTAAATTTTTACTGCCACAGTTTAAAATGTCTAGCTCTTCTTCCACTCCCGATCACTCCCCCGACGAATCCGGGTACTTTACTAGACTCCCTAGGAGGAACCAGCCCATGCTTGAAGAGAGTGATCCGTCTGAGGAAAGTGACGCGGCCACCCGAGAGACTTCTGTGGAGATTTACGTACTCGCGCCACCTCCGGTCGATGTGGCCGGACCGTCACGCGGACCTAGGACTATTCAGACAGCCCGAAAGCGTGTCCTCCCTGGCCGAAGGGTGGTATTCACGGTTCCGTCCGGCCCGTCGGGCGAACCAGCTGGATCGCGATCTCGATCGCGAAGCGTGACGCCTCCGTCTCCGGCCGTGAGAGTTCCAGAGCCGCAGCCTCAAGGGATGACGGCAACCGAGAACCTCTGGGTCACGTGGATTGGAGGTTCAGATACAGGGACAGCGAGATAGACTAGAAGAGATTAAGCAGGCCTTAGAAAGCATTCTTACAGTCTTGCACACTCAGGACGAGATCACTACGGGGATCAGGGTGATCGCACATGAGGCCGGGAGGGCTACTCGGAGGCTGTACACGTATCTGTTTTCGGCATTAGGAGCACTGATGGTGATGATAGGAGTATTGATTTGGGTAATGATCCATTAGGGAACTTCTGTTATTAAGAATCTTTTGGAGGACCATATTTGCTTTTGAGGCTTGTAGCCTAGATGTTTAAGATTAAACAATTTTATGTTATTTGGGTTGTACTTTAAAACTTATGTTTGAATTACTTTGGTTTATTTTTGATAATTATGTAAGTTATTTATTTATCTCATGTTGTTTTGAAATGTATGTGTTCGTGAGTAGTATTAGATGTATGTTATTAGATGTGTATGATTTAGTAAGTAAATTTATAATGGCCATTGTAACACAAAATTGACTAAAACTCAATTTAAAATCGTGTTTAGAACAATGCCTCCAAGAAGAGAGAATTCCGAAGTTGCGAGACTTGTGTCCGAACAACTCATGGCTGCACTTCCGAACATTGTTAGTCAAGTGGCAGCTGGCCTGAACAATAATCAAAACAACAGTCAAGGGTCTGGAAACAGAGAATGTACATATAAATCCTTTAGGAGCTGTAACCCTAAAGAATTTCATGGAACTGAGGGAGCCGTGGGATTATTAACTTGGATACAGAGCATGGAGTCTGTGCTCCATATTAGCAAATGTACCGAAGGTAAGAAGGTAGAGTTTGCTACATGCTTATTACAAGGACGAACGTTAACATGGTGGAATATACAAGTACAAACCCGTGGTCGAGAAGCTGCTAACAGTCTTACGTGGGAGGATTTCAAGAAAATGTTGAAAGAAGAATACTGCCCAAGAAGTGAAATTCAGAAGCTGGAAGCGGAATTGTGGAATCATGAAATGAGGGGGAATGATATCGACTCCTACACAGCCCGATTTCATGAATTGGCAAAAATGGTACCGCATCTGGTAACGCCTGAAGAGAACCGCGTTGATAGGTATATTTGGGGATTATCTCCGGAGATACGCGGGGATGTTACCTCAGCAAACCCAAAAACTCTACAAGAGGCAGTAAGTTCGGCAACCAGACTCACAAACAATGCTACTCGCTCGGGATTGTTTGTAAGGGATAAGGCACAAGGGAAGAGAAAACTGGATGAACCAATGAGAAAGCAGTTTGGAAAAAGGACAAGCAAGGAACAAAGAACTACAGGTAACTACGGAATTCAAACTCAACCTGCAGAGAAAGGGAAAGGACCTTATCCCAAATGTGACAAATGCAATAGACAGCATACCAAACAATGTATTATCTGTCAAAAATGCAACAAAGGAGGTCATTATGCCAAGGATTGCAGGAGCACAGGAAGGCGGGCATGTTTTGAGTGTGGAAGCCCGGATCAATTTCGGAATACATGTCCACGATGGAATCAAAGACCGAACACTCATCAAGCAAGACCGGCCAACCGAGGAAATCAAGGAGGTCCGGCAAGAGGTCGAGTGTTTGAGATTGGAGCAGAGGAAGCAAGGCAAAACCCAGATGTCGTTACAGGTACGTTTCTTCTGAATAATCATTATGCGTCTGTACTATTTGATTCTGGAGCAGATAGGAGTTTTGTGGCGACAGAATTTAGATCAAAGATAAATTTAAAACCTCAAAAATTGAAAGAAATATATGTCATTGAATATGCCAACGGACAAGAATGTAGGGCTAAAGACATATTAATGAACTGCACCTTAAGTTTGGCCAATAGAGATTTTAGTATAGATCTAATACCGATTAAATTGGGAAGTTTCGACATAATCGTGGGTATGGATTGGTTGTCCAAAAACCGAGCCGAAATTTGTTTGTTCCAAAAAGATCATTCGAGTTCCGTTACCCGAAGGGGGAAAACTCGAAGTACACGGCGAGAAAACTAGAAGGAGTGTTAAAATAGTAACGTGTATGAAAATGCGAAAGCATTTGAGAAAGGACGGTATTGTCTTTCTAGCTCACGTTAAGAATAAGAAAGCTAAAGAAAAACGCGTTCAAGATATTCCTATAGTTCGGGACTTTCCCGAAGTATTCCCAGACGACTTGCCTGGAATACCCCCGCCAAGACAAGTTGAATTTCACATCGATTTAATTCCTGGAGCTGCGCCCGTGGCGAAATCACCATACCGGTTAGCGCCATCTGAGATGCAGGAACTGTCAGAACAACTTCAGGAGTTACTCGATAAGGGATTCATCGACCCGGCTCTTCACCTTGGGGAGCTCCAATCTTATTTGTTAAAAAGAAAGATGGATCTTTTCGAATGTGTATCGATTATAGGGAACTCAACAAGTTGACAATTAAGAACCGATACCCCCTTCCCCGGATTGATGATTTGTTTGACCAACTTCAAGGTGCAACGTACTTCTCGAAGATCGATCTTAGGTTTGGATATCATCAAATGAGAGTGCGAGAAGAAGATATCCCTAAGACGGCCTTTAGGACTCGATACGGTCACTACGAGTTCCTAGTCATTCCATTTGGTCTAACAAACGCACCGGCAGTCTTCATGGATTTGATGAATAGAGTATGTCGACCATACCTAGACAAATTCGTGATCGTATTTATAGATGATATACTCATTTATTCTCGAGACAAAAAGGAGCATGAGCATCACTTGAAGTTGATATTGGAATTGCTCAGAGACGAGAGGTTGTACGCGAAATTCTCTAAATGTGAATTCTGGATTCGTGAGGTACACTTTCTTGGCCATGTGGTGAATGAAAAGGGGATCCAAGTTGATCCAGCTAAGATTGAGGCCATTAAGAAATGGGAAGCCCCAAAGACACCGACCGAGATCGGACAATTTCTGGGATTGGCAGGTTATTACCGGCGATTTATCGAGAATTTCTCTAAGATCGCGCAACCATTAACGACTCTAACACAAAAAGATAAAAAGTTTATTTGGGGAGAGAAACAAGAAGAAGCCTTCCAGACGCTCAAACACAAGTTATGCAACGCACCAATTCTGGCTCTACACGAAGGAGTCGAAAACTTCGTAGTCTACCGTGATGCTTCACATCGGGGAATGGGTCGCGTGTTAATGCAAAAAGACAAAGTTATTGCATACGCTTCGAGACAACTAAAGATTCACGAGAAGAATTACACCACTCATGATTTGGAATTAGGGGCGGTGGTGTTCGCACTCAAAATCTGGAGACACTACCTATACGGCACCAAGTGCACCATTTTCACTGATCATAAAAGCCTCCAACATATCCTTGACCAGAAAATGCTCAATATGAGGCAAAGAAGATGGGTGGAACTACTTAGTGACTACGACTGTGAAATAAAGTACCATCCGAGAAAAGCTAATGTGGTAGCCGACGCGTTAAGCCGAAAGGAAAGAGTAAAACCAACAAGAGTATGTGCTATGGGAGTAATGGTCCAGACGAGTTTAAAAACTCAAATTATTGAAGCACAAAGAGAAGTTTTAAAAGAAGAAAATAGGAAGAATGAAACCTTGCAACATTTAGAGAAAGAAATTGAAATGCAAGAGGATGGTGTGTATTACTTCAAGAATAAAGCATGGGTACCGAAGGTTGGTGATCTACGGTCAACCATTTTGGATGAAGCCCATCGATCCAGATATTCGATTCACCCAGGAGCAGGTAAGATGTATAAGGATTTGAAGGAGTATTATTGGTGGCCGGGAATGAAGAAAGATATTGCTGTATTCGTAAGCAAGTGCCTGACTTGTGCTAAGATAAAGGCCGAACATCAGAAACCATCTGGTTTACTCCAACAACCTGAAATACCACAGTGGAAGTGGGAGCAAATAACAATGGATTTCGTAACTAAATTACCCAGAACTGGAAAGGGGCACGACACAATATGGGTTATAGTAGACCGACTTACCAAATCGGCTCATTTCATCCCCATTCGCGAAGATTTCAGTATGGAAAGGCGTGCGCAAATCTATATTAATGAAATAGTTACACGTCATGGTGTGCCTATTTCCATTATTTCGGACAGAGATACACGATTTACATCGCGTTTTTGGCAATCACTCCAAAAGGCATTGGGTACACGTTTGGATTATAGCACCGCCTATCATCCTAAAACGGATGGACAATCGGAAAGAACTATTCAAACGCTAGAGGATATGTTACGGGCTTGCGCAATAGATTTCGGTGGAAGTTGGGATACCCACCTGCCACTTGTTGAATTCTCCTATAACAACAGCTATCATACCAGCATACAATGTGCACCGTACGAAGCTCTATACGGACGTAAGTGCAGATCGCCGCTTAGCTGGGTAGAAGTCGGAGATAGACAGCTGACAATGCCTGATATTATCCAGGAAACCACTGATAAGATCTCAATCATCAAAGAAAGACTCAAGACAGCAAGAGACCGTTAGAAAAGTTATGCGGATAATCGGAGAAAGTCGTTGGAGTTTCAAGTGGGAGATAAAGTACTGTTAAAACTGTCCCCATGGAAGGGACTGATACGCTTCAGGAAGAGAGGCAAGCTGGGTCCCAGATACATTGGTCCATTCGAAATACTCGAAAGAATCGGACCAGTGGCGTACAAGTTGAAGTTACCGCAAAATCTAAGCGCCATCCACGACACCTTTCATGTGTCGAATCTAAAGAAATGCCTAGCAGATGAAACGTTGATGTTACCTATAGACGACGTTCAGATTAACGATCGGTTAAACTTCGTTGAAGAACCAGTTGAGGTTTTGGACCGAGAAGTTAAACGGTTAAGGCGCAGTAAAATCCCTATTATTAAGGTTCGTTGGAATGCGAAACATGGTCCAGAATATACCTGGGAACGTGAAGATTTGATGAAGCAAAAATATCCCAGCTTATTCACAAACACCCCGAAGAAAGCCACTTCTTAAATTTCGGGACGAAATTTCTTTAACGGGGGAAGACTGTGGAAACTGTCAAAATTCGAGCTTTCAGGTTAGCTTCTATTAAGTTTATTAGTATTATATAGTTTAAATTTTAGGATTAAGAGTTAGTTGGTTTAGAATAGCCGAAAAACCCCTAGCATTTCCGGTAGTTGCTTAAAAATGTCCGGTTCCGACCCGTAACTGTCCGAAACTTCCAATACAGTGCCAAATACTCTAATTTATACCCAATGTATATAAAATATATAGTTTTAATGTTTCAAATATAAAACTTCTATTTTTATAGAATTTTATCACTTTTGGGCTTACATTTTGAGGAAAAAGGGCCAAAAATTGAGAAAATGACATTGTATTCTTAATTGGGCTTGAGTTTTATTTTATTTATAAAACAAATATATGATTTTGAGAGGAGTGGGCCCCCATGGCCGGCCTCCTCTCTAAACCCCCATATAAATACATTTTTTTTTCATTTTTCTCCTCATTTTGCATGTTCAAAATTCAAAATTTGCTCTCACCTCTCTCTCTCTAGAAGTGAAGAGACATTTTCTCCCTCTCTAAAACAAAAACTCCAGCCATTCCTCATTTCAAATCATCATCAAGATCAAGTCCATACAAGGATTTAGAAGCTCTAATCATCATCCAAACAAGGTAACAACTTTACCCTCATTTTCTTACCATTTTTGGGTGAAAACCCCACTTTTCTTACATTTTTTTTAGCTACTTCTTCTAATATCCAAAAATTCTGAGTTTGTGGAGAGATTTTACACCAAAACATGTAAAATGTTTATAAAATGGTGATAATCTATAACCTACACAAATAAAACTCAAGAGAATAGGGGAAAAATCATGATTTTATGTGTTCTTGAACAAGAATGGTTATTTTGGTTCTGGCAGATTCATGCATGTGTGTAAATCGTCAATTTCTTACAATTTTTATGTTCAAATATCATGAATCTTCTTTCTACAAGTTTATTTAGTGAGTTGGGGTTCTAATCCAAGTGGTTTCACTCAAAAACATTGAGTTTTGACCCCCCAAATGCTCATAACAAGATGCATGTGCATCTGGAAGTTCAACAGTAGGTAAACCCTACTTTGAACGACCATAACTCTTTGAATACTCTTCCAAATCACTTGATTTTTCTTCTGGAAGTTTGCATAATGAGTTACCTTTCATATGAATCTGATTGAATTCAAAAATATGGTGATTTGAGGTTTCAAATGATTAAAACAAAATGAGTGTGCAAACTGTCAAACAATGACAGAATTGTGCATGCATGTTCAAATGGCCATATCTCTTTCAAAACTCAATGAAAAAGGTTGATTCGTCTTTTGAGAGTTATATTTATGAGTTATATACAGTTTGCAAGTGGAATCACTTAAAGTTATGGAGTTTTGACCCTCCAAACACCTAAAATACTTTAGGTGTGCAATCTGTGAAACCACCAGCCGCTAAACTCTACTTTGTGTGTTAGTATCTCCTTTGTTATTTGTCTTTAATGCATGCTTCTTTTTCTAGAACTTCATTTTATGAGTTAGGATTCATATGGATCCAGTTTCATGCAAAAATATGAAGTTTTGAGGCACTAACCAATTTATTTAAGTTAAGTGTGCAATCTGTCAGCTAATGGCAGAATTGTGCATGCAACTTTGTAGTGTCATACCTCCTTCATAACTTCTTGAAAATCAGTGAATCTTATCTCAAAAGTTTCCTTTATGAGTTATGATTCCAATCCAACTGGAAATTCTAGAAAACACTGAGTATAACTCCTTAAGTGAATGATTCACTAACATGGTGTAATCTGTTTTACCGGTTGTGATATAATATTTTGCATGAATTATTTGAACCACTTGTACATGTCCAAAAGGCATGAAATTTGGTCACAAAGACCATAACTCAGTAATTTATCTTATATAAAAATATAGGAAACTAGATCATTTTGGAAGCCCTTTGAAAACTGATCATTTTTAGGACAATTAGTTTCTGTCCAGAAGAGAAGTTCTGGACTTAATTGATTTTTATAAATATTGATCATGTGATGGATAATAAGATCACTTTCGGTATAAATTACGATATTAATGAGCATATGGGAATTTTGTATAATTGGACATATATAGACACTTATGGGCTTAAGATTTATTCACCTCTAAGTAGTATTAGACCTATAAGTGACGGTTTTGAGTATTACTCTTTGATAGGGAAGCGTTAGGTCGTTGTGCGGAGATTCGGATTGTATTGTTTGCGTTGCGGAGCGTTGCTATAAGGTGAGTATTCACAGCCCCTCTTTCAAAGTGTTTTATACGTTTTGGGGTGAAAAGCATGATTGAATGTGTTTTATGAGCCATTGTCATTATGGTTATGAAATCTTGTTAAATTTGATGTTGTGGGCACTAAGGCATGTACACTAATAGTTATATTGAGTAAAATGTAACATAAAAGTTTGTACACTACTATTAACTCAAGTGAGGAGCCGAGGGTATTTGTGGATAGCGCTATTTGGACGGACAATCCCACCTAAAAACCGATAAGTAGGGGTGTGGATAGCAATCCCACCTAGAAACTACAGGTAGGGGTGCACGATACTATAAAAACGAAGGTTCTACATATGTGGGGTATTAGTCCCACCGCTAAGGTAGAATTAAAAATATATTTTTGTGGTCGAAAGGTTTAGTGGTGGCTCTTTATATACAAAAATTAGAGTACATAATGCCTTAACGTTTTAAGATATCAATAAGTGCCAAAAATTTATTTTGCTCATATTCACTCATACAATTGATTATTTTTGAAATATTGAAAACCTGTGAACTCACCAACTCTTTGTAGTTGACCTTGTTTTTATCATGCTTTTCAGGGGTAAGAAAAGATTAACCGAATCTTTCTTTTATGTGGGCGCATCGACATCAACCGTCTTGTTTATTTGAAAACTGTTTAGTTGAAACACTTGGTTTATTTTGTTTTTGTTAGAACTTGTACTTGATGCAAAATGTAAAATTTTAAACTTAAACTGTTGTTTATTTGAATGGATGGTTGGTGTTGTTTTTATCCTATTGTTATGAAATCTTGCGCTATCACACCTCGTGTTTCCGCTTTAGCGGGGTGTGACAGTCATTCAGGATGTAACAATTACAACCAAAGATATGCAAATGTTTTATGGAGGGGGTCTTCTCATGAAATAATTCATAAGTAGTTTTCTTGAATCTCCTTACAATCAGGGATCGATTATGAGTGTAACAAGCAGTATTAACTGCTTCAGCCCGGAAATGAGTTGGTAGATGCGATTCGATAAGCATTGAGCGAACAGTTTCGATAATAGTTTCGTTTCTTCTTTCAGCAACACCATTTTGCTGAGGGGTCCTTACTGAAGAGATATTGTGAGTAATGCCTCTTTCTTCAAAGAAATTAACCAGAGTTCTATTTTTAAATTCAGTACCATGATAACTTCTTACGGAATGAACTGGAACATTGTTCAGCAACTCAATCTTCTTGATGGAAGAAATTATTTCATCAGGGGTATTACTCTTAGATCGTACAAAGAACACCCATGTATATCTGGAATATTCATCTACAATTACAAGAGTGTATTTCTTCCCTGATATGGATTGGACATTGATAGGTCCAAAAAGATCCATATGGAGTAAGTAAAGAGGAGTGGTTATTGAGGATACTTGCTTAGATCTGAAAGTGGCCCTTGTCAGCTTACCTTTTTCACACGCTGAACAAAGAGATTCTTTTGCAAAACCATGTTTAGGTAGACCTCTGACAAGTTCCTTTCTTGATAAATCATTTATCATTTTGAAGTTAAGGTGAGAGAGTCTCTTATGCCAAAGCTAGTTGACATCAGAGGAGGCTCTTGATATAAAGCACACATTGTTAGAGTGAATGCTGTCAATATTAATGACATATACGTTCCCTCATTTTTTTCCTTTTAAATCAAGCATGTCATTTTTATCAGTGACCGCACACTTAGTCTTTGTGAACAAAACTTTAAAGTCTTTATCACATAGTTGACTAACGCTCAATAAATTGTGCTTTAGTCCTTCAACATATGCAACTCGAGAGAAGGAAGTTGCTCCATTGGATATAATGCCATAATCTCTGGTGTATCCTTTGCCATTTCCACCAAAGGTCACTGATGGACCATTTTCCTCCTTATATTCAGTGAGCAGATATTTTCTGACTATCATGTGCCTTGAGCATCTGCTATCCAGATATCAAATACCTTTAGCACTCTGAAAAAATAAGAGGATCAATTTTTCATAGGTACCCATACCACTATGGGTCCTGCATTGATGGTAGAAATAATAGGAGAACTAGAGAATGTACTAGCTGAAACTTTATCCTTTGTGGTTTGTCCTGACTTAGTTGTTTTACCTACTTTGACAGTTTTATCCTTTACTGATTTCACAGCTTGGAGTACTCTCTTTCCATGGGATAATTTTTCAGGTTTAGTGGCATTTGGACATTTGTAGCAATGTGGGTAGTCTCACCACAGTAATAGCACTTCCTATATTTGAAAATAGGTTTTGAACTAGAAACATGTTGAGTGGAGGTCACATTTTCAGGACTGGGTCCAATAATTCCTTTATCCATAGACCTGGGAGGAACCACTGGTTTCTCAGGCTTGGATGGAGTTAAGTCAATCTTAAATCGAGGAGTTGGTCTCTGAGAAAAATCAGGAACCTTCTTCTTGGATTTAGAAGGTTGACTCACTGAAGGAAAATAAGGATTTTTCTTTAGCGAATGGAGTTACTTGTTCTTGGGAACTTGACTAACGAACTTGTCTTTAGTCATTTTCCCTGAATCCTTGGAAATACGTTCAGAAGGTCTCGTCTCTGAAGTTGAAGCAATTTGAGACGAGGAGTTAGGGATGAAAGAAACAAACATTCCAAATTTCAGCAATGGAACGGTCAGTGTCAGTTTCTTCTTGGTCATAAGAGTATTCGAGACCACTGTTGACCTTAACAGGGATCTGAGCATTTATGACCTTATGTATCTTATCAGAAGATTTACACCATCCTTCAATGGTGGCTTTCTCAGCCTTAAGATCAACGATGGCTTTTTCGCGCTCAGTGATAGCTTGTTGACTTTCAACGCATATAACTTGATTTACATAAACTTGATTTTTAAAGTCTTCTTCGACTTTAGAGAGTTCCTTAATTCGAAGGTGGCATTTTTTAAGTTGTTTAGTTAAATGTACATTTATTTGTTCAGCTTTGGTTTTACAATTTAGTGCATTGTAAAAATCAACAGTGAGAGAGTCGAAGGCCGACAAGCTATCAGATTCAGAGATAGAGGAAGTTTTAGGAATAGGTATCTGAGTTGAAGGACTTTCTGTAGAAGCATTTTCAGAGGCTTCTTCAACTTCTTCAATTCGTGCCATAAGACATATGAGAGTTGCGTCTTCTTCACCTGATTCAGATTAATTAGTGGAATTTACCCAATCGTCTTCCTTATCCCAATCTGCCTCTTCAGCGACAAGGCTTTTTCCTTTTCGCTAGGTATTTCTCAGATTCTGATATTTCTCTTTTAACTTGGAATATTTTTCCTTTTTACATTTATCAGATATTTGAGAGGTAGTGGAAGCAGGCACCTTCTTGGATCTGCATTCACTTGCAAAGTGTTCTTTGCGTTGACAGTTGAAGCAGTAGCTGATGCTTTATCAGCAGGTGTCTTTGACTTTTCAGAGTCAGGGGCAGCAGAAAGCCTTTAGAAGTTGCTTTTTCTGGAAAACTTCCTAAAGTTGTTAGAAAGAAGAGCAGAGTATTATCAAAGTCAGATAATTCGGCATCAGTGAATTCTTCTGAGTTAGATGAATCTAACTCAGTGATAGAGGTTATAGAAGAAGATACAGTTTTAGATGGTTCTATCTCTGAAGATACTAAAGCCAAAGTAGTATTTTTGGTAGATTTAGAGTCTCTGATGAGATTCCTTTTTAAGGCCTGAGATTTCTCATGATTGAGCAGGATCCCGTACAATTCACTTAGTGTAAGAGTTTCATTATTTTTGGAAAGCTTAAGACACGTAGTAAATATGTCCCATTGTTCAGGAAGAGATTCCATAAACTTGGTTAGTACTTCTGAGTTAGAGTACTCCCGATCAACTAACTTAAGATCTATGAACAGGCAGTTAAGTCTTTGGTGGATTTGAGAGAGAGTTTCGTTCTTGTTGAACATGACACTTTCATATTGTGTCACCAGATTTATTCTGAACTTAATTTTTTCCTTCATATTGAACAATAAAGTGTCCCACATGGATTTCGAAGTCCTCATTTTCATGACTGAATGGTATACGTCATCTGGAAGAGACATAGCAATAATGGACCTAGCCTTAGAATCAATGGCTTGTTCCTTCGTATCTTCCTCACTCCATTGATTTGGAGTTTTTGGGAATTTGTCTCTTAGGTATAGCAGCAGTAGTAGTAGCAGGAACAGAAGGAGTAATAAACATAGGAACAAATGGTCCATTTTCAACATAGTATGGGATTTTTGGATCTGACCCTTCAAGAAAGAGAGTCATCCTTTCCTTCCATACAGTGAAGTTATCTTTGCTAAATTTAGGTGGTTTAGCTAAGGAACCATTGTCAATGTAATTTGCATTTGTATTAGCCATTTTAAAACAGTTTAAAGAGAAAAAGAAAAGCAATAAACACTGCTCTGATACCACTTGTTGGCCCGTAAGGAGTCTACAAGAGTCTTTTGGGGTTTTTAAATGAGTTTATATTTAAATAAACAAATTTACAGTAACACGCGGAACAAGAACAAGTTTCAAACCTATTCTATTTTAACTTAAGAAAACACTAAGTTGATGCACAAGGAAAGAAAGAAATAGCAGTAGAGGTTTAGAGAAAGAAAGTAGCATGCATGAAGATGAGAAAGGGTTTCCCATCTATTTATACTCGTTTGCATTTAATGCAAAGCAAAAAGATATATGCCACGTGTCAAACATGTGGAAGGATGTTTGTCATTTGGTTAATAGGATGGCCATACTTTTAGCCACCTATGAACAGTACCAAATCAGATTTGATGGGGATATAAGAGATAACCCGTACGTCCTTTTCTGACAAGGTATTTGAGGTTTTGACTTTTGTGCATCGAGGATAATATCAACAATAATCTTGCAGAAAGCTTCACTTGATCGTTGAACCAGAAATTCAAGGATGAAGTCACTAAGGGATCGTTGAGGCTTTTACAAGATTTCACACTTCTTATTTAGGTGAACTTTTCTATCACTGAACCGCTTCAGATCACTAGTTGTTCATCTCTATCTTCAGCTTGGTCTTCGACTGTCATTGAATGGAGTATTGGTGTGAGTGTTGTTCTTCAGATATTCAGAGATGAAGTCAATGTTCCTGATCTTCAGCAAATGCTAAGTGATTATCAGCGTATCATATCGTTGAATATAAACATGACTTATCCATGGAATTTTCACTAAGTATAAAACGGAATCATATTCAAATGACTGAAAAAGGGTTTGGATCAACAAGAACAATAAAATCTGCCGGAAAGATAAATTCATTGACTTTGACTAAAATATCTTCAATTTTACCTTTGGGATACGCGATGGACCTATTCTC
The DNA here is from genome assembly GCA_036898165.1 of Silybum marianum. NCBI lineage: Eukaryota > Viridiplantae > Streptophyta > Magnoliopsida > Asterales > Asteraceae > Silybum > Silybum marianum. The sequence continues at coordinate 15,117,321 of CM072542.1, read as the reverse complement.
CAGTTGCAAAGAAATAGTCGTAGGTATTACTTCACCTATATCAAGCTTGTTAAAGATAGATAAAGGCATGAGAATTATGCTAGATCCTAGTTCACATAGGGCGTGACCAACTTCTTTTCCTCCAATGGAACACGAGATGGTAAAACTTCCCGGGTCTTTAAGCTTGGGAGGAATTTTGCACTTAAGAAGTGCAGTACACTCTTGGGTTAAACCAACCGTTTCAAATTCATTCAACCTCCTTTTCTTGTTTGGCATTTGCTCAAGAGCCTCTACCAAAGGGATGTTAATATGAAGTTGCTTAAAAATGTCTAAAAATTTCTTAAATTGAGAATCCACATTTTTTGATTTTATTCTTTCTGGATAAGGAAGGTCTCGTAAATCTGGAGTTGGTTGGTTGACTTCCTTCTGCTGGACAATGCGCACAAACTCACCACTGTGGCGAGTTTGAGTTGGAAGTTGTTTACTGTTGGAAGCATAAGCAGAAGCTGTTTTCTGGACAGAAACTGGAATTGGATCTTTTTCACCTGCATAAAACAAAGCTGGAAAATTTCTTTCATCAAAAGCATGTGAAACGTCATTTAAATCTTTTGACTTTTCGAAAGCTTTAGGTGAAACATTGTTCACTTCCGAATTATCAATACTTTGCAAGATAACGGATTTAACTTGCTCCTTACCCTTAGGGGTTTTCGTATCACTAGGAAATATTCCTTGGGGTCGACTCTTAAGTTCGGCCGCAAATTGGTCGAGTTGGGTTTCCATACTCCTAAGGGATGCGTTGGTTTGGGTTATAAAACCCTTTAGTAGTGTATCAAATGAACCATTATCCGAAGCATTTTGTTGCCTAGGTACATAAATTTGGGATGAATTCCCATTTTGAAAATTTTGCGAACCACCTTGATGAAATCCCGGGGGATTCTGTGGTCGGTTTTGGACTTGGTTTGCCCCGGGGGTTGAAGTCCAGGATTATTGGCCCATGACAAATTGGGTGATTCTGCCAATTCGAGTTATATGTGGAAGAGAACGGACTAATTCTAGTGTGATTCCCAATATAATTTACCGAAGCGGGGTTTCCAGGGCAACATTTGAATGAATGGCCCTCACCACAAATTGCACAAGAATCCAATGATGGAGGGTTAGACATTATGGCATTTACTTGACTCTTTTCTCCCATTAAACTATTTTTAACCAAATTAGTCAAAGCTACATATTGCGCATTTAAAGAAGAAACTTCATCTACTTCTTGTAGACCGGCCGCGGTTTTAGGAACTACGGCACGAGAGTTTGACCAATCGGTATTATTATTTGAAACTTTTTGTAAAATGTCGTACCCTTCATTATAAGTTTTCAAAGTAAAAGCAACACCCGCCGTCGCGTCAAGGATAACTTTAGCGGCACTAGAAAAACCATTATAAAATGTTTCTAGTTGAATACAATGGGGGATTCCATGATGGGGACACTTTCGTAAAAGGTCCTTAAATATCTCGAATGCATCAGAAACCGCTTCATCCTCTTTTTGGCGAAATGTGGTAATTTCATTTCTAATTTTAACGTTCCTAGTTGGAGGAATATATTTTTAAGAAATTTTTCGGCTAAATGTTTCCAAGTAGGAATAGAATCGGGAGGTTGAGAATTTAGCCATGCTATAGCTCTATCCTTTACGGTATAAAGGAAAAGCGTTAAACTTATGGCTTCTTGCAAAACTCCCGGTATTTTAAAAAGATTCGTCATTTTTATAAAAGATTTTAAATGAGAGTGTGGATCTTCGGACGGTAATCCTCCAAACTGACCTATTGCGGAGATCATTCGGAACGTAACCGGTTTTGGTTCAAAGGTTGTAGTTACATCGGGTCTACTAATCTCGGCGGCCAGTTGAACGAACTCCGGGGTTGCATAGTCCTGAATGCCTCTAGTTTTGTCATCAGCAATTTTAACTGTTGGTTCTCGAACCGGAGGTGGTAAAGCATCACCTGTGGTGCGAGTAGGATTTTTATGATTTTTTCTTCCGCTTTTACGTCCTCGAATGGTTCTTTTGATTTCGAGATCGAGAGGCAATAGCTCACCGTGTTGTAGCCGTGGCATACAACGCAGGAAAAAGTCTTGAAAAACAAAACTAAAGACCAAGGCTCGAAATAAAATTCAATATCTCAGGAAATAAATTACGCCAGTCCTCGGCAGCGGCGTAAAAAACTTGACAGCTAATTACCATTCGTGTATAAACACAGTGGAAAGTATCCCCACAGTGACGGTGTAAGTGCACGCCAACACTATGGTCGCCTTCAAGTAATAAAGTGGTAAAAATACCAGCATCGTTCCCTTAGGGACTGGAACTATTGAGAATCTGAGATTTTTATGAACTTCTTGGTTTTTGGTTTTGGTTAGATTTAAAATGATTTTTAGAGATTTGGTGAATAATTTTTTGAGATTTAAACAATAATAAAAAAATGGGTATGGGTGCAAGTTTTCCTTAAGATAAATATAATAACGTGGTTGGAAAGTTATAAACAATCTAAGGAGCCTCCCTACCCTCTCGAGAGAGAGGTTCGTATAGACGACTTATAAATTTACGTAAATTTCCTAAATTAGTACTTTAAAGTTTGTCGATTTAGATCCAAATTACACTGGGCGTACGGAATATACCCAAATATCTTTGTGATATAAAGTACGACAAACGAATGAATTCTTAGCTAAATACGTACAAAGTCTGCATCTCTACGTTAGTATTCAATGTTCTCTCGAATCTCTGTGCATCACTTAAACCGTATTTCCGATCCGCCCATCTCTGGGTCTAAGATCTTATATTCACACTTCAAAGTGATCGGCTTATCCGCGTCGAGTTTAAGTTCCAATTTAAGTGACCAAACATTTAAAGTATTAAAAACGGGGACACCCACATATTATACAAACACTTAGGTACCGTTTACCAAACGCTTACCGGAGTAAGCGCTTACCAAGTCATATTACCTTACCGGAGGAATACGATAAGTACAAAAAATCTTACCCGGTTAGAGCAAGACAAGGAAAGCAAGGACCAAGAATCTTACCCGGGTAAGTGATTGCGGCAACTTTTACCACGGTAAGCGCTTACCGGGTAAATTGTTGCATACAACGCCGTTTTGGTGGACTAAAATCTTACCCGGTAAGTAAGTGATAGTGTTGAATTTTACCCGGTAAGTAAGATTTGGTAAACGACCCCTTAAATTAAACTCACACCAACACCCATAGAGACATTTAACTACTACGAGACATGGAAAACAGTAAATAAACACAAATGAACTGAAATGTAACTTGCATTAATATAAATAAGATAAATTTATCACCACAGTGTCGAGGTTGTGATGACGTGATACAATGCGGAAATTAAAGACAAAAAATTAATGTCTAAACTACGAAAAGAAAAAGAAGAAGAGAGAAAGGGTTATAAGAACTCTTGGAGGTGTGTGGAACGAGGCACCCAAAGGCCTCCTTTTATACTACAAGAAAAGTAATGCCTTTTGGGTAAACACCACAAGATAAAGAGGACCATGACCTACTTTCTAGACTAGACCATGCTTTCATAATTATCTCCTTTCCAGCTGAATTTTGTCTTCTTTTGTCTTCATTTTTCAGCCAAAATTTGCTGGGGACAAATAGCCAAAAAGAGTAAAAATAACTAGTAATTTATCTTTTGGTATTAAATCATTGTATGAAGCAATTTTATAAGAAAAGAAGGCATAAAAGCCTAAAATGATGAATTTAAAGAAACTAAAATGAGGAAAATAACCTGAAATAACTCTCAAAATCGAGAGTTATCACTGACCCTCCAACCCTTTTATGACCCGTCAACCCGTTTACGACCTTTCAACCCGTTTACAACCCGCCAACCCGTTTACGACCTGCCAACCCGAGCATGTGCGCGTTACGGTTGCATATCTCGACACGATTAGGTAAACGGGTTGTGTGCGGGTTGACCCTCCCTGGCCTGTCAACCCACCAAACACGCATGTAATATCTGATAATTAGGTGATAAAATAATTTATTGTCAAATTTATGCGTCTTGGAAATTAGAGGGGCTATTACGTTAATACAAATAATATTTATATATTATAAAATTAGATTTGGGATAGACGTTGACCCCTATATTTCGGTCATGGTGGGTTGTGTTTATGGGTATCTCTTATTTATATTTATCCTATAATTATGTTGCGGTTATCAAATCTGATCAAAACCTTAAGAGTAAATTCTCAAATCAAGAAGAAATCCCTAGTCAAAATCGAAGTCGAGTTGGGTTCGGGTTTATATCTTAGGTGGTAATTTAAGGTAAATTCTAACCCCAATCTTAGTATTAATATTGTTTTACGTGTTATTAATCATTTTCGAGTTTTCGCATATGATTTAATCGAGTTTAAACAACCAAAGGCTATTGTTCGATCACCATTTATGAAGGTTTCGAGCTTGGTTAAATAATCTCAATGAGGGTCCTTATATTTCGATTGATGAATAAAACTGATGATATTTTATATAAAATAATTGTTCCATTGTTTTTTTTATATAAAAAAGTAGGATTATAAAGGTTTTATATGGATTTACAATTAGGTTTAAAAAAAAGGAAAATGAAAAGAAAAAGATGGTTCAGTAAGAGATGAAGAAGACGCCATCTTCTATTTTAATTGGCTTTGGATCGTGAAGTTTTAATTAATCACAAATTTACCCTCTGCTTTTGTTGCATGTGTTTATTTAAATCCTTTTAACAAAATAAATGCATTCTGACAATTTTAATCTTCAAGGTTTTGATTACTATTATCCAGCTCCAATATTGAAAGTATTTTTTCAAATTCAGTTTTAAAAGAAGTTTCTGCTTTATTGACAGTTTTGGCCCCTATTTTAGGAAATACTTTATAAAATACTCTATAACAATTGTATTATAAAGAGTTAATAGTTTCAATCTCGATTTAAGGATTTTATGGTATTTTAATCTAAATAATTTCAAAAGAAGTTTATATTATTTAGTTAATTATTCCAAATAATCTTTCTATTTTGGTTACAAAGGTTTTTATTAACAAATTTTATATTTTAAAAGTTACTAAAATAATATTGTAGTACTTTGGGAAAAAGTTAGTGATTTTTAAGGTTGGTTAATCATAGGTTGCTTAAGTTATATCTTAGCAATAGGATATCATTATTATATCGATTTAGTTATATTAATTATGTTTATTGGGATATTAGGCGTTGTTGGATGTCGTGCCAGGTACATCTCCGTACTTCTTTCAGCGATACTCTTCGTGATATTTATTATATTGTGATATTTGTTATGAATCATTCGTTTCAATAGCTTCATTGGTTAATGATTGCAATTTGAATCCTTGAAATACGTTCATAATAATATTCTTTGTTAATCAAAATTTGATATTTGAGATATCTACTTCGAATTGCGGTGTTGGGTTATTTGAGATGAGAAATACGTTTTTGGCTTTCTGAGTCGTTAGGATCTTGATGCATGGTAAATATACTCGGAGTTGAGGTTGGTTCTATATTCATCCATGCATAATTAGAACCCTTTTGTTAGATAGTCTGGGGAATAGAAAAAACCAAGTTAACCACCTGTAAGGGTACTACAGGCATGTCATTGTGGCGCCAGTGGCGTGACACTATCGGTGGCAATGTGATTAGTCCATGGCGTCTCCTTCTGATTTTTGTGTGCTCTGATGAGAGCTGGCCATGGTGTGATGGGGGATTTTATTCAGGAGGCGTATAGATCGGTCCTAGGACTTTTGGAGCTTTGTTATCGGTGTGCAATGTTGTGCCATACATGCCACTGATTTTGGATACACTTGGAGTCGCGAATCCAGTGTATTATCATTTGTTTGGATCTTAAGATATGATTTTGCTCCGTGTAAAAAGCTCGGTATTAACTAATCCCTCGTTATTTCAGCCTGATATTCTTGATTATTCCGTAGTTTGGTGGTAATTATGTGGTGGGAAAATTTTGAAACTTTTGCTCCCAACTCTTTTGAAATTGGTTATTCTTTTATTTTGTTATATTTTGTTATGTTGTAATCATAATCCGTACCGGGCATTTGGCTCACACTGTATTTTTCTTCCGGCAGGTATTTAGGGGGAATCATGGGTTTTTATGAAGAGAAAACCATTTGGAGGTTGTTGGTTTAGAAGTTTAACTTCCGTTCCAAATTACAATAGTCATGTAGATTTGAAGTTCTATGAAGATATTTTTTCTTTTAAGGCATTTTTTTTATGTATGTAATTTTTGGGTTTAATGGAAGATTTATTAGAGCTATATTGTGTTATTTGGTGATCTCGTTTCCGCTGCAGATTTGGGGTGTTACACCGCGACCCGCCAACCCGAACACGACCTGATTACCACCCCTACCTTTGATTATTGATAGTTGTTTTTTTAGATAAATGGCCAAGTTCTTGAATAATTCACTTTTGCGATATTATTTCCGTCTTTGGAAGACTTACAATTCGTATTTTGAAAAAAAGAATAGTTGCTTTACTTAGTTAACAATCTTTTGTTTATGGGGATAATGATGTGGTTTATTTGGAATGGTATATGGATGGAATATTTGGCAAATATTGTTATGTTCAACGGTTTAATCATATAAATTTCTGTATTACTTTGTGATTAGATATTTTTGTGTTGGGATGATAATGATAGATAAAAACATGTCCAATACCTAAGCATTTTGTCCTCTTTCTGAATAATATAATCATATGTGATTTAGTATACCTATACATTTGGTCCAACTTATTTACCATATAATCATCTGTGATTTTTGGAAAGCATACTATAAGTATGCACTATGTTCAAGTTCTTTATAATATAATCATTTGTGATTATGTGATGGATACAACACTTGAACATTCTGTCCAATTTCTTTATAATACAATCATATGTGATCATGTGATGGATACTACACTTGACCCTTCTGTCCAATTTCTTTATATTACAATAGTATATGATTATGTAATGGATCATACACTTGAACCTTCCATCTAATTTATGTATATTTACAATCACATATGATTTTGACATGCAAATTAGACTTGAACATTCTGTCATTTTTCTTTATAATATAATCACATATGATCTTGGAATGTTAACTACACTTGAACATTGTGTCGAATTTATGTATGGTAAAATCATATGTAATAAAAAAACAATTGCCTTATGGTGAATGGTTGGCGTCCATCCTCAACAACAACATTTTAATGAGCACTATAATGAACTCCTTTAATTATTTCCTTTTGAACATAAAAGAACACAATCCTCTATAAACGATGACAACATGTTTCTCAATCAACCTCTAATTTTTGAAATAATGAATGGTCGTGTTGGTCATGTGTTCATCACTGTGTTTCCTGTTTTTCAGTTCGTCCATACAAAGTCCTAAGCCAGTATTAATTTCAATGGATTGTTCCCATAGTGGGCATAAGTTCTGAAAAATGCATTCAAACTCTCGGGCCGTGATGTTGTCTTCATTAAACCACACAAGGGTAGATTATGCCACAACCCCTTAAATGATCTTGGAACTCTTGACTAAGATACTCACCACCTCTATTGGATCTGAGAATCTTAATCTTCCTATTCAGTTGAATCTCTACCTCATTTTGGAATGCTCGGAACACCTCGAAGGTTTAACCTTTATGTTTAATCAAGTAAACATATCCATACCTACTGAAGTCATCAGTGAAGGTAACGAAGTATCTCTTGTCGTGTCTAGCATTAAACCTGAATGGCCCACATACATCCGTATGTACTATGTCAAATAGATCCTTGCCCCGTTCATAGGTTTATGTAAACGATGCATTTGTCATCTTTCCTAGAAGACAAGATTCTCATTCATCATTCGACGTATGGTCAAACGATCCCAAAATCCCATTCGATTAGAGTTTGGTGATGCATTTCTTCGTAATGTGACCAACAAGACAATGCCACATATACGACTTATCCAAACCATCTTTGGATTGAGTCGATTCAACCTTGTAGATTGAACTTCTATTATCTCTGACACTTATTCTGGTTTCATAAATACCATGCCATGGGTTAGCCTTAAAATAAAGAATTCCGTCTTTTTAAACAAGGATTGATCTACTGTCAAACCCAAAATAAAAACCATCTTTATATAAAGAATAAAAAGAAATGATGTTTCTAGCCATATTGGCTGAGTAGCAACAGTCAATTAAAACCATAGACAACCCAAAAGAAAAAGAAAGTTCGTAATTTCCTATCATGTCAACAACAACAATCTTCTTGTTTCCCGTTATCAGGTCCAGCTCCCCTCGTCTTAGCTTCCTCGTCTCAGCTTCCTTTTCCCTTGCCTTTTATAGGGGTAACCCTTTTCTTATTTATGCCTCCCTCCCTGATGGTTAGTACCAGAGCAACGGGCTTTTACTTAGCCATGTTAGACTCTATAGTTTTAAGCATGTCATGGAGCTCCATAATGGTTTTCTCCAAGTTGTTTGTATTGAAGTTAAAAATAAACGGTTCATATGAACTAGTTAGTGAGTTTAAGATGAAATATGTGTCAATATCCTGACCCATGGGAAAACCTAGGCTAGGCAAGAGCGATTCGACAAATACGAATTCGTCAATTTCAAACATTTGATTGATGTCCTTTAGTTTGTTTTTCATGTGGTACGCCGCAAGACTTTCCATACCCTTTTGGAGTTCTAGAATCATGGTCGCCAATGTTAGGCAAGCGACCTCGTTCGATTTGGTCAGACGTTTTTCATAATCCTCCCAAACCACCCGAGTTCCTCCGAAAGAGGGTGCTTTAGGGACTGGTTCCTCTATGACGCTTTCTTTCATCTCCACGCTGAGAAGTATTCTTAGGTTTTGAAGCCAGTCCATATAGCTTATGCCTGCGAGCTTATTCTTTTTGAACAGACCTTTCAAACAAATGTTTGAAATTGACGAATTCGTATTGCTTGACATCAATCAAATTAGAAAGAAATTATTTTAACGACTTGAATAAACTAATCCTTGTTTAAATAATCCCCCAAAATTAATTTACCAAAGCTAAGATCCATATTTCACTCCCAACTAGGATGGGTTGGCCGCAGATCGTCAAGTAGAAGTTATTTCTGTAGGTAACCATTTTACCAATTCCATCTCTATGAAATTCTTAGATTCTTGCGGGATTCATTGACATCCACTATGTGAATTGGCATATTAAATCCCTTCCACGCTTATCCTTTCCCGTGACACGTTTATCGTGGATCAGGAATCTAGATTGTAAATCAACCATATTAGTCCAGATCCATATTTCACTCCCAACTACGATGGGTTTGCCGCAAATTGCAAACTAGAAGTTATTTAGGTAGGTGACTTTTTACCAATTCCATCTGTATGAAATCCTTAGATTATTGTGGGATTCATTGACATCCACTGTGTCAATTGGCATGTTTAATCCCTTCCACGTTTACCCTTTCTCGTGACAAGTTTATCATGGAGTCCAGATTGTAAATCAACCATACTGAGACAAATGACATCCGACCCAAGACTTCCGGGTATCACGAACGTCACAAACATCATTTCTAAATTCCAACTGACGCGTTGGCTTTAGACCATCTTTGCGTCGATAGATTATTAGTTCAAATGAGTGTCATAAACGGGTAGCGTGTGATTTACATTATTAAACGGGTTTTTGTTTTTCTTAGTTAAAACATTTTTAACGTTTCATTTTAGCAATTTTCGTTTTAACCATTTTATAACTTTATCATAAAGCTCGTTTTATTAATTTGCCAAAAAAAACACTTACAAGTTTTATTAACGCCTAAAAGCTTTTGTTGTGTTTCAAATTATTTGAAAATTTACCAAGCATAGAATATCTTGATAACATGCAGAAATAATAAACACAACCACATGCAAGTAACGGTAACAATTGCCTCAAACCTATGTGTTTTTCACGTGAGCCACCACGAGAAAGCCTTGGTCTTAGTAAGGAACTAACAACCGCACAATAAGCAATATAGTGATGCGTAAGCCACCACTGAAATCTCCATTTCTTCAATGTTCGAGGGGTCCACACCAAGATTTTGGTCTTCATGAATCTTGTATGTTTCTTCCGTCTTCTTTTACATTTGTAATTAAAAACAATCCTATCCTATTCTATACTGTTATACAAATACATAAAATAAAAGGAAACGGCTCGTAGGTCGCGCAAAAATTACAATCATAAACAAAACAATAAAAACAGCGCAATCACATAGGTTTAATAGAGGCTGAGTGTTACCGGATCCATACAAACACGATTTTGTATAACTAAGCAATGGAGTGCCAAATCCATGTGAGGGTCAACACTTTCATAAATATTGATTATAACATGCAATTTTTGGCACATTCAAAATCAATCTTTGCTTGTGTAAAACAAGTATACTTTATACTTAGGTGAGTATGGTTTTCATGCCAAAATCATCCAACATAATATACAAGTGAATCAAATGTCCGGGAAAACACAAACAAATTCAGTAATTGAAAAGGAAATTGGTTTCACGATTTTTCTCAACCCGGTTTTTCTCAAAAACCCTAAAATTCGAAATGTTTTAGTTTTAAATATTCTAAGATTCAAACTATAACATTTCCCAAGAGGGAAACTTTATGTTTTAAAAAACTCTAATTTAGGGTTCAAAACCCTAAATCTCAAAACTCATAAATCTATGTTTTAAAAAAAACCCTAAATCAAAAAATTAAGGTTTTTAAAAACTTAATTTTCAAAGTTAAAACCTTTTGTATAGAAATATTCAAAACCATTAGAAAATCCTTAGAATGTACAACGACATACCCAAAACAATTCAAAAAAACGATTCACATGTAATTGTACATTGTAATCGTCGCTCTGATACCACTGTTAGGTTGTGATAGATTTTCGTAACCAATTTTTTTTTTTGAAAAGCAAGTAACCCAAAAATTATAATAAACAGCGGAAGCAAACAAATAAATTACAACCTTCCAGAGATCTGGTTAAAATCCGATACAAGTAACAAAAAACATAGATAAAGAAAGAACAAAAAACCTTGGATGATGGTGAAGAATACAATAGTAGGAGACTCTCTATCACGTGCACACCCCAGAGCTTTAATTGTAGATTGCTAGAAACCGTCTTCTCTTTCTCTACGTAATTCCCAAAACGCACCTCACTTGAATCTCTAATGTGTATGTTATGGATTATCGGCCAAGAGCCCAGAGGAAGTCGTCGATCTCAAAAGAGGGAGGAGAGAAAAGGAGGCTACAATTGAATTAGGGTTTAGGTTAGAGATTAGCATCCTTAAATAAGGCCCAATCTCAACTAACCCTATTAGTTTGAAGGTCCAATCTCAATTAATCCCAAGTAAGTTTGAACTAATAACTAATTAGTCCATCTAGTAATTAATTAACACTTTAATTACTTACTTATTAAACCCTTTATTTATTTCTGCCTTTTACATTATAGAAATTTGTGTGCGACCCAATAAGCCCATGCATTTGATAATATTACTATTTTGTTGTGCCAATGGGCATATCTCCAACAGACTCCCACTTGCACATGTCATGACAACTGAATAGTAATACTGACGACAATCAGTATCCAACAATATACCATAGAACAGGTCGCAAATATATGTTAATATTACGATGTGGAGTTAGGTACACAAAGTTATACTAGATAAAGATAATAAAATAAATTATAAAATGTTTATAAGTAAATAAAAAACTCAAATCTATGAACCCTGGATAAAGAGCCCAAATTTATAAACCTTAAAAAAAATCCACCACAAATGAAACCAATTAAAAAAAACCCACCACAAAACCATGGCACTTTGGAGAAGGCAACAAAGTCATAGAGAGAAAATCAAAGGGGAGCAGTTGTAGGTGCAGGCAATGCTAAGCAGATAGTCGGCAACGAAGATTAGCCACAAGAAAAAAAAAATCAAAACCCATTTTATCAGCAAAAACCAAGGGTTGTTGTGTTTATTTAGATCCTACTGTTTTGAAGAACCTTTGACAACTGTAACCGAGAATTTCAAAAATAATATATATATATATATCTGTGTGTGTGTGTGTATCAAAACTCCACTGTCAATGAATTTAAATAAACTTGCAACTATATATATGAAACCAAAAGTTCATTAATAAAAACAAAAACATGAGTAAACTAAATAAGGTGTGGTAAGTCACATAACATACACGCTTTTATCATACTTCATCGGTCCCAACCAGAAGGCCTTCTCCTTTTTCTAGTACGCTCTGTTGATCTGCATAAATAAAATACTACAAGTGAGACTTATGACCCAAAAAACACTTGCTTAAGGAAAACAAAATTTTCAATCAAGAAAACCGCCTCCTAGAGTTCCCCTGGCTTCCATGTTCTCTGTTGGCATGGGGGTCAAATCTGATACATTGCTCTAAGTAGGAAGAGCTACAAAACCAGGAAAAACCATTTTCATATCGCTAGAACTGTTATTTGAACCCTGATTTTGAGAATTTGATGAAGCAACAACGAATCTGCTTTTGAGCTGTGCCATCACTCCCTCGTTGTGTGAGTTAACAACTAAAGTACGACTAGGAGGAACATTTGATATTAGATTATAAATACATACTTTTGTACAATCACCATCACAATCCATAACACCATAGGACACTCAACATATATACATGGTTGCCTTTAAGATTCTATTGACCATTACAAAGGACGAAGGAGAAAGGGCAAACCGGTAGAACTTCAAACAAGTTTCCTATTTTTGCATTTTCTTCCCTGAAAACACAATTAGATTCACTTAACTTTGTCCAAAACTCCCATTCATGAAGAATCGATAGAGAGAGAGAGATACATATGCATCAAAAGATATGTAAAGAGAGAGATTTGTACCAAACAACAAAAAATAGAGCACCTACCTGCTCTAGAGAGGAATCGTAGAAGAAAGGTTTTGAGGTTTTGAAATTGGAATATTTTAAAATGTAGGTTTTGAAATTTGAATCTTTTAAGGTGTAGGTTTTGAAATTTGAAATTTGAATTGAAATAGGGAAACCATCTGAAAGTCAAACTTGCATTTATAAGAGATTGTGTATTCATTACTTGTACACCATGCTATATTACATGTAATTAAGAGATTTTTGAAAATTATGCATAACATAGTTGTACTTTATGCTTAAATAGTTGTATTGAAGTCACTAATGGAGTCGTGCGATTTATACCATCCTTTACGTTTGTTGTCCTACTTTGTTCCATTTGTAGTTGCTTTCCGTTATCCTATGATAATTAAGGTTTGTATTTCCAATTTGTGTAGTCGTCTTCTTGTCATTCAAAGCCATCCTTGACGAACTAGTAACATCGTTTACAACTTTTGGCTTTTGCTCTTGTGGATGAAACAATTGTTTTGGCCTCCAATGACGCATTTCCACATAGATGTACCCATCTTCATTCCTTCATTCATCTTTATTCCCAGTGGTTGGAGTTGCTTTGGCACAAGATGTTATCTTATGCCCAAACACTAGTCAGGAGCATTGTGATGGTTTTCGTAGGTACTCTACCTTAATTTTTACCTTTTCACCTTATCAAAACTTGGTCTTCCCCATGCCTTCTCACACATTGTCTTCGTACACGTATCCATCTGTTTGAGAACTCCAAGTTCACTCGCAATTTTGCTGACTCCCTCCTTGTTGAAAGCCACCAAAGGGATGTTATGTAACTAAACCTAAAGAGGGCAAGTATTATGTTCAGGTCTACACAATCCCTTTGTTGGGTCTCAACGATAAACAACACAGGAGGGGGTCCTCTTATCATTAGGGGGTCTGTCTCAATCACTTGGTTACAGCTACCTTCATCATTAAATCGAAAGAAAATTCTTCCATTTAAGTTCATCATCAAATCTCTATGTACAAATTTGCTCCATGAATCTTTTGCAGATCTTTCCTCAATTGGAAAATGTATCCGAGGGCCAAGTAAGCATAGCGGACCAAGTGATAAGATTTTATCACCTTCTTAGCTAGTTCAATAAGGATAAGCAGTAGTTGCTTTAGATTTATTTGAGAGCGGAAAGAATTGCAGCTCGGTTGAGTCAGGTTTTCCAACTGCTTTCATAAAGTTCATTTTATTTAACGCAACTTCATTATTACCACATTTCCTAACCGCATGCACGAAGTTCATATTATTTGATAATCTTGCATCACTCCCAAACTTCATTCTTTGCAACCTATCTTCTATGGCATTTTATTATGCACAAAACACAAAATCTATCAGATACCACATTCTCGTTTCCAACACCATTTGTCGAGGAATCAAAACTATCTTTTTATAGATTCTAAACTCTACTACATCATCAGCCATAGAGGGTTGTAGACAGAAAACTGAACCAATATAATCTAGATGCAAGAACCCGGCTACAAGAACCCCATATACAGCACTTCCAGATCAAAACATAGATATGTAAATCCCGAATGATAGTAACAAATGAAACAAGAGCAAATCCCGAATAGGAAAAACACGATTGGAAACCAGATCCCGGATGATTCAATGGAGAAACAGACAATACTTGGATATCCAACAAATCTCGAATAACGGATTTCCCAATAATGGCTAAACAAACCCAGATAAAGGAATCCCAGATAACCAAAATCTAGATAGCGAAACTCGGATGAAGAAATTCGGCTACCAAAACTCGGGATGAGAAAAATGGCTACCGAACCCCGGATGTTCGGGCAGATACCCTGATCAAGAAAAAACCTAAGTCAAAAAGCTGCCAGATCCAAAGGCTATTTCCCTCTCTGAATCAACTAAAACAACAATCGTACCTACACAAAAAGAACCAAATCCATGAATTCCAGCAAACAATGAACCAAAACAATGAACTCCTAGTAAGATCGAAGAAGAATTCTGCATCCATAGTTAAAATCACCAAAATCGCCTGCGAGGGAGAGAGAAAACGCCATTTAGGTCTTTTGGGTCTTTTGGTTCTTCGGGAGTATAATGGGCCTATTTCTCTTAAATGAGCCTAACTGGGTTAAAATCGTACTAAAGGGGTCATAATGAGTCTTATTAGACCTTAATGGGTCATTTGGTTCCGATTGGGTATAATGGGCTTATTTCTCCAAAACGAGTCAAATTAGGCCAAAATGGCACTAAATATAGGTCATAACGAGCCTGATTTAGCCTTAATGGGTCATTTGGATCCCATTGAGAATTAGGTCATTTGGGGGGTATAGTGGGCCAATATCTCTTAAATGACTCTAAATGGGTCATAATGAGACTGATTGAGTAAGTACCCGTATTTCGTCTAAGTAAGTCTACCTAGGTCAAAATGGCACAAAATAGGTAATAATGAGCCTGATTAGCTTTCTTCGGAAACGAGGCGGTACTCGTGGCGATTTATAAAATGAATTGGAAAAATACACTTCAACGGTGAGGGACTCCCTCCCAATGTACCTTTCCATCCAAAGTAAAGGACAATCCCAAACAACATGGAAACGTACTCTATGAAAACGCAAACATGGTTTGCAAACGAAATGTACCATAAAGCTATAAGCCAAAATAAACATAAAGAAATAGAAATCCATAACATACTTTTAGAAAATATGCAGCTTCAAAATTAGCACCTCCTTTCCCCATTAGAGAATAATCTTCATGAAGTTTACATACCAATCCATCAATCAACTATTCACTATATCTCTTCGTCTCGAGATCCCTTTCATACTTCTCCCATTAAACCGCATCGTAACAATTTTCTGAATTTCACCCATAATCTGACATTGCGGTTTCTATCAGAAAATATTCTTCCATTTTTCTTTTGCCATAAATAGTATATAACTGCAACAGACATTAGTCTCATTCAAATTTCCCTTGTCTGCCATCTTGTATGGTGCATTGCATTTAAAATCTCTTCCCGTCGGTTAGGAAGATTAAACATCCCATTACCATCATTTACTCTTATCCAAACCTGAATTATGAATGGACATTCAAAACAGAGATAGTTATTTGAGTCAGGTCTTGTATTACATAAAGGGAAAGTCAGTACAATTATGTCCTCTCCCTAACTCCCCATTCTATCTTGTGTTCGAAGAAGCTTTCTAAAAGCGAGCCAAAGACAAAAGACATTCTTTGGAATATGGTTCGGGAACCAATAAAATTTGTACCAAAGAACTTCTTGATGACGCCTATCAAGCATTTTCCAAACCTCTGAAACCATGAATCCCATTAGAGTGTTTTCAGAATTTACCCACATCACTTGATCTAC
The DNA here is from genome assembly GCA_036898165.1 of Silybum marianum. Taxonomy (NCBI): domain Eukaryota; kingdom Viridiplantae; phylum Streptophyta; class Magnoliopsida; order Asterales; family Asteraceae; genus Silybum; species Silybum marianum. The sequence continues at coordinate 15,101,115 of CM072542.1, read as the reverse complement.
TGCTCCATTGTCCAAAATCGGTACTGGAAGGGAAGATAATCCAGCACAATGCTCAATCCAATTTGTCGGCCAATTTCCTTGTGAATTCGTAACTACCTTTGAAACCTTGGAGTCCTTTGATAATATGTCTGCATGCACCATCCGAGAGGTAAGGTAATTAGACAAATGGCCAATCTCCATCCAATTATCTTCCCAAGAATTTGTCAACATGCCATCCCCTTTAGAATGAAAGAAATAAGGTCATATTTGTTCCTACAAATCCAACAGTTTTCTCCACATCCTAGTACATGACGAAGAAACCGGGGTAGTCCACAAGTTTGTTTCTCTTACCCGATGAAGATGAATCGAGTTAACCCAAAGAGATTTCCTTTTCCGCAAATATCCCACACATGAGATACTAATAAAGTTCGGTTTCACAACCCAATCCACCCATTTTTTTCCCCGACAGACTTCCTCCTAAGCAAGACGATGTTTTCCTTTATGTTAGATTGTTGTTTCATGTAAAAGTATGAACAAAACTTCTTTGAAAGACAAAGTACAGTTCTCCAAAAGACTGCCTCTCCAGAAGACAACTCTTATCCAAAAGATGACTTAGAGGACACCCTTCAGCCCTAGAAGGCACAATATCTTCTGGACACTAATACAAGGGTCCTCACATGACGTCTGATGTGGCACAAGGCATGACTTCAGCGTGTAACAAACTCCAACAAATTCTGTTGGAGACTTTGCCTACGTGTCAATATATGATAGGATAGCTCGTTGCCTTTTATTTATGTAATAGTATAAATAGAGTGACTTAACCTTGTATTAGATATCGATTGAATAGAAAAAATCAATGAGATATTTTGCTATTGTAATCCTTTGATCTTCTGAGTGAAATACAAAATATCTTTCATATCATATGAATCTATACATCTATCATTTCTATTTTGATTGTTGATTATTGTTTGCTTCCGCTTATTGTTTATTATATATTCTGTAATCAACATCATTTAAGTGTAAAATGGAATCTGGAATCTGGAATCCAACAATTGGTAAAAGAGGCATCTAATCAACCTTTTGAGTAGTCGATCAATATCCCCCACTCAACTAGAATTTTTCAGTGTATTTATTGTTGTTCTACATTCTACCCTGTTTTTCAAATTTGTGAAAAACCAGTGGTACTTCGCAATTAATTCTGAAAATCCTGATCAATTTATCAATCGTTTTCAAGTTCAAGTTCAAATCTCAAATTTCTCTTGATTCCCTTTGAAAAATCTCTCGTTTCCTGAAAATGGCAAATTCAAATCCTAACTGAAACTCTATGTATAGCTCCGGTTTTCTAACTAAACCTCCAACTCTCCTCAGGGAGGAATATCCCCAATGGAAAATCTGGATGATCAACTTTTCTGAGGGTTTAGGATTTATATTCATCCGTACTTAATGGACCATATATTCCTACTTTGATGGTTCCAAGGGTTCCTACAACTGCCACTATTGCTGAAATCCCAACTCAGAGAATTCCAAAAGGAAGGAAGGACTGGGATGAAGATGATAAGAAGAAGGTTGAGATTGATCAGAAAGAAAAAAGGCTTCTTATGATCGAAATACCAAATGACATTTTCCAGTCATTGGATTCATGTACCACTGCAAAAGAACTCTGGTACAAATGGCTAACTAACTGGAAGGAGGAGCCAAATATAATGGTTTCCACGCTCTTCCAGAGGAGACCCTTGAGCAGACTTACCACAGATTCAACACTTTATTCAATTTGTGTAAAAGATGTGACTTCATTAGATCACAAGAAGACAATAATGTTTTATTTCTTAAGCGTCTGAATGCTGAGTGGTCTAATTTGTCAATGTCCCTGCAAGCAAATCAAGATCTAGAACAATGGTCATACATCATGTTTTTGGGACTCTGTAAGCCAATGAGAAGGAGGTTCAACAAAAAAAAGTGAATGTTGGTGGTCCTCTAGCTCTTATTTCTGAATTGAAGGGATCAGGCAGAAGAACCAGAGAAGCAGAGAAGAAAGGAAAGAGCAAGGCTTTGATGTCAGAAGCGGATACAAAAGCTGGACTTTCAGGTTCAGAAGATGATGAGATCAGTGCCTTTGTTGAATCCCTTGCTTTAATTACCAAGCAGTTCACTAGGAAGTTTGGAAATCGTTGTTTTCAGAACAGAGGAAGATCTGACTATAGAAGTGAACAACCAAGTCAAGTCTATGCGCCTAAACAAGAGGCTCCTCTGTTTAAGAACAAGGAGGAAGAGAAGAGAGAGAAGTTGAGATGGAAGGAAGACGTGTGTTACAGATGTGGCAAATTGTGTCATTACTCCAAGGATTGCAAAGGTCCTTTGATTAAGGATGATATGTACTATATGAACAAATATAAGTACAACAAAGAGGAAAAAGCAAAAATGGCTAGCGATGCAGAAGCCATGTTCTGTGGTATGGACATGGAGAATGATGCAGAGGATCCAATTTCTGAAACTCCGGTTTGTTCAACTTCTTGTCAAAATGAACTTGAAAATACTATTTTTAATCTCACTCAAGAATTTGAAATTCTAAGATAGAAGCTCATATCTAGAAAACAGAAGAGAAAAACAATTGAAAAATCTTTTGAATTTCGGGAAAAGGAACGAAATATTTTCAAAAGAGAGATAGAGCTTCTGACTGAGGAAAAGATGGAACTCTCTGTAGAAAATGAAAAACCTTTAAATATAAAAGTTCTATGGAGAATATCTATAAAAAGGATCTTGATGAGCTTATACAACTTCTGAAACAAAAGGATAAAGAGTTAGAGGAAACAGAAAGTGACAGATTGAATTCTATAGCACTCAAAAATTATTTTTAGAAGGAAAGAGAATTTTTGTATATAAACCTTTCGAAGAAGAAGCTCTTGATCAAGAAATATCAAGATGCTCGAGATGTGCACGAGACAATAAACATGCAAATGGATAAGGCTGGTCTCGGTTTTGATGATCTTAATCCTTATACATGCAAAAAGAGATCTACTTTGGAATCTGTATTCCACATAGGAAAGGAACAAAAACCTGCATTTCCTGTTCTGTATGAACAAACAATCTTTTAAAGATCAAAATATGAAAATGGACATCGAGTTCGAAAACTAAAATATAAAAACCTAAACTATTCTTCTGAATCGAAAAACCAACAAAATGAATCAGCTTTATTTAAAACTGGTACAGAAGAAAGATGAAGTTTTCAATTTTGGTTCTATTACAAACATAAATTTAAATCCAGAAGCAGATGAGTTCATCCCTATGTATGCAGAAGAAGATAGATTACAGAGTTTTCAACTTCTAACCTCTTTTGAAAATATATTACCTTCTATATATGTTCCAACAATTTGTCAATATCCTGAACATGGTGAATATCTTTTCACAAATGAGTTGGGTATGAATACAAAAGTTGACATAACAGAAAGAAAACCATATGTCCCATAAGTCAATAAACTTTCAAACGGAATACTAGTGATTTCTGTTCCTTTGAATAAACAAATGTCTAAAGTTCCTATTCATCTTGACTTTTTAGTTATCTGCTTAAAAGCAAAATCCTTTCTTGAACTAGAAAAAGAGGCAGCGAAAAAGAAAATAATTCAATCTCACACTCAAAATTCTTCTCCCTCTACATTTAAGTTTCAGAAACCAATTAAGTTCACCAAGGAATACAAAGGAAAATGGGTTGTAAAAAAAATCTAACTTCTTCTGTTTCAGTGAAAGCTCCTAAAGGTCAAAAGGAGTGGACTACCCAGAAGCAAACTCAAGAGAAGACATCCAATTTCAGAGAAAATAAATCTAGACTAGATAAGAAGTTCAACAGCACAGCTGATGCTAGATTAGATACATATAAGAACTCTTGTAATTCCAGAAATGCAATTTCACTGAAGTCTTTACTTTCCTAGAATTCTGAATGTCTTTCTCTCTTGTTAAAATTAGAAAACTCTTCTCAAGTTCATATTGTTTTACGTCTAACTCAAAGTAACACAAAAATTCTAAAAGCAGAAGAAACAAAAACCTAAGAACAACTCAGGCAAACCAGAAGCTTCTGGAAAACTTGAGTTATAGAGTAAGAGTGAAAATCAAACAATCACACATCCAAAGCCTAACATAAGAGGACCCATTATGGAATGGGTAACTAAAACTCTCTAATCTGTATTGCAGAAATAGCGTGTGCACATATGGTATCTCGACTCTGGATGCTCTAGGCACTTGACTTGAACCAAAAACTTACTCTCCACATTCAAAGATAAAATTGGCGGAGTTGTAACTTTTGGTGATGATGGCAAAGGACAGATATAAGGCTATGGAACCTTACAAGGGAAACGTAACTTTATCAAAGACGGCTTATGTTTCTGGAATTAAGCACAACTTACTAAGCGTAACTTAAGTTTGCGATGCTGACGTTGGCGTTTTTCAATAAAAAGCATTTTCATTTTCTTACAAAGTCAGGCAAAGAACTTCTCAGAGCCAACAGAAATGGTAACCTTTATATGACGAACTTCACTTCTAAGAATGGAACAGAAACCCTCTGTCTCATTGATAAGAAGAGTGAAGTGGCTTGGCTCTGGCATCACAAACTATCTCATCTAAACTTTTCAAATCTTGAGTTGCTTGTTAAACATAATCTGGTTGAGGGCCTCCTAGAGGTTCACTTTCAGAAAAATCATCTTTGGCCCGCATGCAAAATGGGAAAGCTCAAAAGAGTCTCCCACAAGACAAAGAGTGATCTAGCTTGCCCTAGACCTCTACACATATTACATGTTGAAATATGTGGTCCCATTGTTGTACAAAGTCTATCTGGGAAGAAGTTATATTCTGGTACTAATTGACGAATACTCTAGAAATACATGGCTTGCTTTTGTAAGACAGGAATCGAAAGTACCAAAAGTACTAGTTAACATGATGAGGAGGATCCAAGTGCTTATGCGAAGAAAAATCCAGAAGCTGAGAAGTGATAACGGTACTGAATTCAAAAAAGCCAAAATTGAAGAGTACCTGATCAAAGATAGAATATCACAAAACTTCTCAGCTGCTAGGACTCCTCAACAAAATGGAGTAGTGGAAAGAAGAAACAGAGCGTTAGTAGAAGCTGCAAGAACAATGCTTGTTGCAACCGCGTGCTTCACATAGAGTAGATCAAGTGTGGTCAAAAGACATCTAAAAACCGCTTATGAACTAATAAACAACAGAAAACCTTACATAAAATTCTTACATGTATTTGGTTGCAGATGTTTTATTCTCAATGATCATGAGAAACTTGGCAAGTTCGACAGGAAGTCAGATGAAGCCAAATTTATTGGGTATTCACTCACTTCTAAGGCATAGAAAGTATTCAAGCTTCGAACCAAGATGGTCATGGAGAGTATAAATGTCAGCATTGACGATCAAGGTCAATTAACTTTTGAGTACTCCAATTCAGAACTTAAGTTAAATCAGGTAACTTTTGACTATTTCTCAAAGTCTAGAGAGTCAGAACTAAATTCACTCTTTGAGGACTTCTTTGGAGATGAACCAGCCTCTGATAGTGAAAATAGAGACGTTCTTATTAGAACTGTAGAAGAACTATGAACATCAGGTATCCAAAATTCTAGTCCTTCTGGCTCCCCTACGGTTTCTGATGAACCTACAGAGACAGATAATGAAGCTTTAGAGGCTATTATATCAGAACCAACAAACTTAAATGTCAGACCAGAGGAACAACCAAGAGGAAGAAAGTTCTACACATAATTATTACTCCCACGTTCCTTCATTTTAGGGGGAGAAACTTGGTTATTCTCCAACATAAAATGAATCAGAGAATGAGCCTCAAGATACAGAAATAGCACCCCTTCTAATCTCGCAAGGTCCCTAAAAGAAGTGAACAAAAGACCATCCTACAAACCAAATCATAGGTGATCCTTTTGATGGTGTCAAGACTGAATATGCCACTGCTAATTAAGCATTCTTCATAAATTTTCTTAGCATGATAGAACCAAAAAGAGTTCATAACACCCTTTAAGATCCAAGCTGGATAGATGCCATGTAGGAAGGACTTCTTCAATTTGAAAGAAATAAGGTTTGGAAACTCGTTCCCTTACCTAAAGATAAAACTGCAATTGGTACTAAGTGGGTTTTCAGGAACAAGAGGGATGACGATGGAATAGTGGTCAGAAACAAGGCCATATTGGTTCCTAATGGATACTGCCAAGAAGAAGGGTTTGATTACGATGAAACCTTTGTCCCAGTAGCAAGACCAGAAGCAATTCGTTTGTTTCTGGCCTTCTCTGCGTACAAAGACTTCAAAGTATATCAAATAGATGTCAAGTCTACCTTTCGGAATGGCAAAATCAATGAAGAAGTATATGTCCAACAACCCCCTGGTTTTGAAAGTTCAACTGATCCAGACTATGTCTATCATCTGGATAAAGCTCTGTATGGCCTGAAACAAGCACCACGAGCATGGTAAGAAAGGCTATCGAAGTTTCTGATAGAACATCACTATGAGAAAGGTAAAATTGATACAACTCTGTTCATCAAGCGAAGCAAATGTGAGTTAACTCTAGTTCAGATATATGTGGATGACATTATATTTGGTTCTACAAATCCAGAAGAAATTGATATATTTTCAAAGTTGATGACAAGTGAATTTGAGATTAGAAAGATGGGAGAATTAAATTTCTTCCTTAGGCTTCAAATCAAACAAACTACCACTGACATTTTTATAAATCAAGCCAAGTATGTTTCTAATATTCTCAAAAAGTACAAACTTCACCTCAAAAACTATGAAAACTCCAATGTCTACCAGCACACTAAACTTGACACTAATCTCTCTGGAAAATCAGTTGATGTCAAGACTTACAGAGGTATGATTGGATCTTCTCTATACTTACGGAGATATAATGTTTTCTACATGTCTCTATGCTAGATACCAAGGAACTCCTAAGGAATCTCATCTGGCTGTTGTAAAGAGGATCTTTCGATACTTTATAAGAACTCAATTTTTGGGTCTCTAGTATCGTAAGTACTCTGGTTTTGATTTAATTGCATATACTGACTCTAATCATGCAAGATGTAAACTAGACAGAAAGAGCACTTCTAGAAGTTGTCAATTACTTGGAAACAAGTTAGTCAGTTGGACATCAAATAAGCATAGTTGTGTGTCCACCTCTACAGCAAAAGTTAAATGCGTTGCTGCTGCTAGTTGTTGTTCACAAGTCATATGGATGAAAACTTAACACAAAGACTACGGTCTTCTGTATGACAAAATTCCAATCCTATGTGATTTAGAAAGTGCAATTGCAATCACTACTAATCCAGTCCAGTTCTCAAAAACCAAGCACATTGATGTAAGGTATCATTTCATAAAGGTTTATGTTGAGAAAGGGACAATTGAAATGTACTTTGTTTAAATTGATTACCAACTTATTGATCTTTTCACAAAGGCTTTAGATGAGAAGAGATTCTCCTTTTTAATCAGGAAGTTAGGCATGCTAAATATGTAATGAGAAACATATTTTTTATGAAAATAGAGCTTCTTCACTTAATTCTTAAGCGTGTATGTACTATCGCTTAAATCATAATGTGCAAAACGTTCTGTATATACTATCGAAGCATCTGCACCTCAAATTTTTTAGAACTTATGTTTTTATGATCCAAGCATAGTTTGAGGAGGAGTAAGGACTACTGCATAATTCAAGGGGGAGCAACATTTTGCTATATTGGGAAGAAATCGTAAGCTACAACTCTAACATAAGCTAACTTAGTCAAAACCTGTTAGACGCTCGCGGCATCTGTATACATCTTTCTCGCAAAGACTATACAAAAGCTTCTGCATGTCTATCGATTCTTCTGTGAAGTATATTTCAAAACTTACGATAAACAATCAGAGCTTCTGGTCATACTTCTCTTTCATATAGAAGAAGTCTGGTATGTCTATCAAGCTTTCTAATATCTTTCTCAAAGACCATACTGAAGCCTCTGACATGCTTACATAATTATCTGATTTCCAAATTCAAAACCTTCTTCTGGTCTTGAAATGTTTTCATTTGACCAGTTTGAATACCTTTTATAGTATTTATGATTACCTTCTGAACTTTAAGGTCCAGAACCTCAATAAGCACATCCAGGAATAGAGTTTGCACACCATCTTTTGTGAATAGGTCTTACACTTGTGTGTTTTTCCTTCGTGCTTATCCGCGGGTAACTTAGAAATGTGACTGTCATGCCTCTCAAGCATAACCATTCGGTGACGGTTTTTTAGAGTTTTAACGTCGGAATAAAAAATAAACATGCATCGTAAAAATAATAACCGGTAAAACCCTATTAGCCCGGATCCGTTACTAACAACTTTAAGATCATACCTCAATGGTTTGGATTGGTGGATCAAGATCGAGCATTAGGAATCAAAACAGATTCCCTCTAGAGGTATCCACACGAATGTGAATCCGATCACGAACGGTTACTAGCCCAAACCCGAAGAACAAAAGAAGAAATCGATTTCTCCTTGAGGTTGTGTGTGATCGCCGGTTTTAAGAGAGAGGAAAGGAGGAGAGAAATTTTCAGGTTTCTCAATTTTGTTATGAGTTGTTATTATGAAAGCAATAAGGCAACATGCCTTTATATAGTTTTCCTCCATTCTCGGATCGGGCTCAATTAAGCCCGCAAGACTTAGTTGACATAATTAAAAGTTTCCATATTCTTAATTAATTAATTATTAACTTAATAATTAATTTAACTAATTGAGCTTTGGGTTTAAGTAAATGTTACGTAACCCTTTGGGCTTTTAAATTAGGCCTGATGGACTGTTAATTATAATTATTAACATAATAATTATTCCAATTTAATTATTAACTTAATAATTAACGTAATTATATTTCACACACTTAAATTATTATTCTACTAGGATAATAATTCCACACTTTACAACTTGTAAATTTGTCGAGTTATAACCAACTTGGTTAATTCGTGATCTACACACTCTTATGCGTGTGACCCTCTAGGTTCATCTTACGTCAGTAGTGTTTTCGTATGACGTGGGCAAATAAGATCCTACAGTCTCCCACTTGCACATGCCACATAAAACACAGACAGTGGTTTTGTTTCTAGCAACGAGCCACTGCCCCCAAAGTCAAATGAATGAACGCTCTTCAGCTTCAAGTTCTATTGACAACAGTCAATGTGATGGTCAGTGTATTCCTTATCCCTTTGCTTTATGCTATCTCAATTGAAATCAAGGCATAGATCTGGCTCATCCTTGATTGTTCAATTATTATGTTTCTCGATCCCGACATTTAATAAGAGAACAAGTACTATTGATTCAATCAATGTAGTTGTGTACGACCATACATTTCTCATTTTAATATCATCGAGGGGCAAGAGATTTCTCTCTCAACTTGAGAGGAGCAAATTCCATATTGCATGTATACGACTCTTACATACATCGTATTGCACCTAACATACCCCTTATAATCACCCGGTCAATGGCGACGTTAGACATATATTAAAGTACAACACTCCTTATGCTCGAGGTCCCAATATACATCTTAGGTAAAAAGATAAAATTAATAACTCTCATCTTCAAAATTCATTTTATGACACCGATCTATAAAGTGATCTTAAAAACGGGTCTTCCAACACTTGAACCTACAAGTGCAAGTGACTTTGGTCACAAAATGCTGGCCCAACTTGACCTTAACCAAACTTCACTATGATCTTAGTTTATCGCCAGTCCCCCAGTGATAAGTGACCATGGATAGTTTAAACCATATCATATAGTTTTGGATCTAAACATGTTAACATAGAACACAATGGAATTTCAAACACTTAAAAACCATTGCTTGATGTTCCAAAAGGTCATACTAAATTTAAGATCATTTCAAACACTTAAAAACCTCAAACCTATTGAGCTAGTGTGGCAATCATGCTTAATCTGACTCATAGGTTTAGTGAATGGATCTGGCGGATTATCTTACCAACGAACTTTACAAATCATCACATCTTCCCGATTGATAATCTCTCAGATTATGTGATATTTCCTCAGAATATGCTTGGACTGTTGGTGCGACCTAGGTTCCTCTGCTTGTGCTATGGCTCCTTCGTTATCACAAAAGATTCTGATAGGTCCATCCACGCTAGGAACTACTCCTAGGTCTGTTATGAACTTCTTCATCCATACGGCCTCCTTCCCGGCATCCGAAGCTGCTAGGTATTCTGACTCAGTAATTGATTATGCTATAGTGCTTTGCTTGAAGCTCTTCCAACTTACAGCACCACCATTGAGTGTTAACACAAAACCCGATTGTGACCTGAAGTTGTCACGGTCGGTTTGGAAGCTAGCATCTGAGTATCATCGGACACACATATCTCCTTCTTTACCACCGTATAGCAGGAACATATCCTTAGTTCTTCTCAAGTACTTGAGGATATTCTTTACTGCTACCCAGTGAGCATCACCAAGGTTCGACTGGTATCTACTAGTCATGCTCAAAGCATAAGATACGTCAGGTCGAGTACATATCGTGGTGTACATTATAGATCCAATAGCTGAAGCATAGAGAACACTCTTCTTGCGATCTATATCTTTCTTCCCCGAAGGACATTGAGATTTACTTATTTGTACACCATGTACCATTGGCAAGTTTCCCCTCTTGGAACTCTCCATCTTGAAGCGTTTCAAGACCTTGTCAATGTATGTACTCTGGTTTAATCCAATTAAGTGCCTCGATCTATCCCGATAGATCTTAATTTCAAGGATAAAGGTGGCTTCTCCTAGATCTTTCATTAAGAAACACTTCCCTAGCCAGGCTTTTACACCTTTTAGTGTCGCGATGTCGTTTCCAATGGTTAGTATGTCATCAACATATAGAACTAGGAAGTCAACAATGCTCCCACTAGCTTTCTTGTATACAGAAGGTTCATCTTAAATTCGTTTTTGATAAAACCAAATTCTTTGGATTCCTCGTCAAATCGAAGATTCCAATTCCTAGACGCTTGCTTCAGTCCATAAATGGATCTAAGAAACTAGCATACTCTATTAGGATGCTTTGGATCATCAAAACCTTCTGGTTGTACCATGTACACGTCCTCGCTCAGCGTTCTGCTAAGAAACGCAGTTTTGACATCCATCTGCCATATCTCATAATCGTGATATGCAGTTATAGCAATCAAAATCCTAATGGATTTAATCATGGCTACCGGAGAAAAGGTTTTTCATCAGAGTCTATACCATGAGTTTGTGTGAAACCCTTTGCTACCAACCTAGCCTTATATGTGTGCATGATCCCATCCATGTCAGTTTTATTTTTGAAAACCCATTTGCTCCCTACGATTTTGCAGCCATCGGGTGCATCTACCAGATCCTAGACCTGGTTATCCTTCATGGATTGAAGTTCGGCCTTCATAGCATCATGCCATTTGTCAGATTCTGCACCTGACATAGCCTGTTGGTAGTTAGACGGTTCATCATCAACCGTATCGTTACATCCAATTTGAAACCCTAGGTATCTATCCATCTCTTGATGAATCCTTCCTGATCTTCTGATAGTTTGTCTCTCATTGGTATCCTCAGCATCTTGCTGAGGTTCAACATCTTGTTGAGTTTCAACATCTTGTTGATCGCTAGTGTCAACGTGTGCATTAGGTGTTTCCTGAACTTCCTCAAGTTCCACCTTATCCCCATTGCTTGGCTTAGTTAGAAAATCATTTTCTAGGAACTCAGCCTTGCGTGAAATGAACATCTTATTCTGACCGGGGTTGTAGAAAAATACCCAATCGTCTCCCTGGGATATCCTACAAAGATGCACTGATCTAGGCTCCAGCTTCCTAGAAGCTTCTTGCTTAACATAAGCATTGCAGCCCCAGACTTTCATGTAAGATAGATTTGGGATCTTCCCAGTCTACATCTCATATGAAGTCTTGTCGACCTTCTTGGTTGGTACATTGTTTAGTATTTTGGCGGTTTCTTGCAAAGCATATACCCAAAAACTCATAGGCAACTTGGTATGACTCATCATAGACCTAACCATATCTAACAAGGTACGGTTCCTCCTTTCGGACACACCATTATGTTGTGGTGTTCTTGGTGGAGTAAGTTGGGATACTATCTCACACTTGCTAAAATATTCAGTGAATTCATGTCTCAGATATTCACATCCTCGATCAGATCGAAGAGCTTTTATCTTCTTGCGTAGTTGGTTCTCTACCTCATTCTGAAACTCTTTGAAGATTTCAAAGCTTTCAGACTTGTGCATCATTAGATAAACATATCCATATCTACTGTAATCATCGGTAAATGTAATGAAGTAGTAGCAAGCATTTCTTGTGGTTGGGTTGAAGGGTCCACACACATCAATATGTATCACTCCCAACAACTCATTTGCCCTTTCGGGCTTTCCTTTAAAAGGAGCCTTAGTCATCTTCCCTAATAAACATGATTCGCATTTATCAAAAGAATCATTAATTGATTCCAAGATCCCGTCCACTTGGAGCTTGGCAATGCGCTTCTTGTTTATATGGCCAAGACAACAGTGCCACAAATACGTTTGACTTAATTCTTGTTTAAGTCGTTTAGCATTCACATTGTATATCGATTTACTATTGAGATCACCATGATTATCTATTTCATAAATGCCATTAACTGGCCTTGGGACACAGCATCAACTCTTGCCCCATTGCCCATCTTGAGCTCCAACTGGCCTGGTCACAGTTGCCTTTCACTTCTTAGTCCCTGTGGAGAATCACATATGTGAGCTCCACATCCGGTATCCAATACCCAGGATTCATAATCAGAAGTGAATTAATCGATAGTAAACATACCTGAAGGTCCGGCTATCATAGCTTTCTCCTTCTTTGCCTATCAGAACCGGACAGTTTCTCTTCCAGTGCCCCTTTTCAGAGCAGTCAAAGCAAACTGCATTCATGGGGATCTTGCCCTTGTTCCTTTTACCCTTGCTGGAGCTTCCAGTCTTTCCATTTTTTTTTTACCAATTTCCCCTTTCCTTTTGGTTACCCCTCCCTTTGCCTTGATCATCAAGACAGGCTTGGTTTTCTCCAGCTTGGAGTTAATCCCTCTCTCAGCAGTTTTAAGCATACCATGCAGTTCACTGAGAGTTTTGTCCAAGTCATTCATGTGATAGTTGAGCACAAGCTATCATATGACATGGTCAAAGAATTGAGGACCAAATCGACCCCTAACTCCTGACCAAGGGGGTATCCAGTCGAGCTAACCGGTCTAATGTGCCACTGCATCCTCAAGACGTGGGCACTGACCGATGCCCCTCTTGCATAATACAATGTCAAACCTTTCTTGTCTCTCCTGTTGACCAAACATGGTCTTCAGCGCGGTGATCATTTCCAGGATGTCATCTCCTCATGCTCCTTTAAAAGTTCAGGAGTCATTGAGGCTAGCATCAGGCAGGACACACTCAGAGAGTCTCTCAGGTGCTTATCATAAGCTGCCCGAACACTCTCAGCAGCGTTCCTAGTTGGGGGTTTGGAGGGGGATTCTCGAGAACATAGAACTTCTCTTCATTCCTAAGGACAACCCTTGGCAAGCGGAGCCATTCTAGGAAGTTCTGTCCGTTCGAGTTTGTTCGAGGATTCTCGAGAACATAGAACTTCTCTTCATTCATAATGGACGGGAAAGTGAACTTAGATAGGTTCGAGTTTGTGTTTTCTTGATTGGCAGACATCTACAGAAATTAAAGTTCAATTTTAGTATTAGTTTCAAATTTTGAATAACCCTTAAAATTCAAAAACATGTTTATTTCATTAATTTTCACGATTGAGCAATACGCAAATGGTGAAAACTAATTATTTAGGTAGACAACTTCTAATTGTGCTTATCACAACTCTTAGATCCTTCGTGAGGTTCTTTTAAAATAAAGACATGTTTAATCTCACTTCTTCACCTTGAGATCATTTGTAGACGGGCAATACACAATGTATAAATACCTCAAGTGAGTTTAACCATACTAAAACGTCACAATTTTTATTTCGAGTAACAACTCAAAAATTGATCTTCCGGGTTACGACTATCATTACAAGCGGGCAATACACAACATGCAATGATCTCATAAGAAGGCACTTTATCTTACCACAAACTTTTCTGACCCGGATTCGCCGATGCTCACCCGAAATCGACTAGGTTATGTCAAAACGTCACATTTTTATCATGAAGGTTTTACCGATCCAATTTTACGTTTAAATTAATTTTAAAAGTATTTTGATTCGGTACCAATTTATTTATTAAAATTCATTATTTGATAACTTATCAAATTTATTTGTAAAAACATTTACAATTTATCCAATCGGTATTAGTTTGATAGCTTACCAAATTAATTTTGTAAAAGCATTTACAATTTACCAATATTAGTGGTTGTGATAAAATTTCCAATTTTGAACCGATTGCAATAATTATAATATATAATTGAACGCAAAACATAAACAACCACAAACGCAAGCATGCAAACACACAACATGGATTCGATAAGGCCCAACTACTAGGTTTTCGTGAGCCCACACGAAAACCCCGGTCCAATACCTTAGGACACCGCATGTCGACTCCCACTAGCTCCGCCAACCGAGGTGGACTCTGGCACGCCGTCTCCGATTCTTTCGGTCTTCCTATTTACAAAAACTATACTAGGTTAACATAACCTAACTATTACATTACATTGAAATTGGAAACACTATGCATATTGCAAGAAAATTACAACCCATGAATTAAATACATTTTAATTTAACCAACAGGAAAAATAAGACAACCACGGGTCTTGGGCTTAAATCGAATCCATCATGGAAAACAACCAAAACAACCAAATGGGCTTGGGTCCAATTAAACATAATTAACAAGCTCAACGAATCAATTAAAATAGGTTAAAACCCTATTAGGAAAAACCGTGAAACCCTAGAAGCCCAATTAACAAAAAGGGGAAAACCACCAAAACAACCGGAAACGCTCCACCCAAAGGTGGCCGTCGATGGTGGTGGTGCACGGCACCGGCGGCGCGGCGGCGCACGGCAGCGACGCACGGCGGCATGACCGGCAGGGGACAACGGCGACGACGGCGGGGATGGTGGTGGTTCTCGGTTTCACATGTTCAACCAATTTTCTATTGATTCTAACCCTAAAGTCATTGTAAATGGACTCTGATACCACTGTGGAGTTTTAAGGACGGAATAAAAAATAAACATGCAAAGGAAAAACAATAACCGGTAAAACCCTATTAGCCCAGATCCGTTACTAACAACTTTAAGGATTAAACACAACCATAGAGGGTTTAGAATAATATCTCAATGGTTCGGATTGGTTGATCAAGATCGAGCGTTAGGAATCAAAATAGATTCCCACTAGCGATATCCACGCAAATGTGAATCCGATCATGAACGGTTGCTAGCCCAAACCCGAAGAACACACGGAGAAATCCATTTCTCCTTGTGGTTGTGTGTGATCGCCGGTTTCAAGAGAGAGGATAGGAGGAGAGAAATTTTCAGGTTTTTCAATTGTGTTATGAGTTGTTATTATGAAAGAAGTAAGGCAACATGCCTCTATATAGTTTTCCTCTATTCTCGGACCGGGCTCAATTAAGCCTGCAAGGTTTAGTTGACATAATTGAAAGTTTTCATATTCTTAATTAATTAATTAATTATCAACTTAATAATTAATTTAACTAATTAGGCTTTGGGCTTAAGTAAACTTTACTTAACCCTATGAACTTTTATATAAAACATTATTTTAAGCCCAATGGACATTTAATTATAATTATTAACATAATAATTATTCCAATTTAATTATTAACTTAATAATTAAATTATATAATTAACATAATTATGTTTCACACACTTTAATTATTATTCTAATAGGATAATAATTCCACACTTTACAACTTGTAACTTTGTCGGGTTATAACCAACTTGGTTAATTCGTGCTCTACATACGCTTATGTGTGTGACCCTCTAGGTTCATCCGACGTCAGTGTTTTCATATGACGTGGGTATATAAGATCCTACAGGTTTTTATTCTTGACACGTACACACGCATCATCCTTTAATTGCCTCAAGCACTGAATCGTTTTCCACGCGTCAACTCCATGTGGCCCGCATGCTGAACGAACGGTTTTATATTCCATGTCACTAGCGTCGTTACAGTACCCGAAATACCCGAGTACCTTTTCACGTCCGATTATTTAAACTCGTTTTACCCATCATTTTTACTCTTTTACCATCCCTGTTCTTGAGATTTACTACGCTCATACCTGCAACTCCAAAAACCCTAAATCTTACATGGTTGCTCAGAATGCTAATATTACAAACATAAATGAAGATGCTCAACTTCAACCCTCCGCTACTACGGAAAGTGCCCCATTCGTACCTCTTCCTATCAAGCCCAACAACTTTCAAGTATCCCTGATCACTAGTAACTATGCTACTCAATTTGGAATTATGATTGAGTTTCTGAAGACTCGCGCTCTTCGCACAGCCCTAGAACTAGTCAATGCAAATGTCATAGTGCAATTCGTGCAAGAGTATTGACAATTATGTAATGTAATCAGGGACGGCAAGTAAATCGCGTGAGGTACCTAACACAAAAAATGCGTATGAAGTTAAGATCACCAGAGACAAAATCGCACGTCTCTTTTCCCTTCCAAGTATCCAATCCCTCCAAATTACTAACTACGAACCCAATCCAACCACTGATGTTCTTGTCGACTTCTTGCACTTCTTAGGGTACAACCAAAACATTAACAGGGTTTCAGAGTTCAAACCCCAATTTCTTCCCCCAATGTGGAATCTGCTGGTCTCCATTCTGAACAAAGTACTCACTTGCAAAATTGGCTCAATGGACCAAGCCAATACCAACATTCTGACCATCATGTATGGAATGTTCTTCAACAGGAATGTCGACTATGCTGAGTTGATATATAGGGAGATTAAGGCTCCTATCTACAACAAGGAGTCACTTCAAGAAAAAGGAAAGACACTCCATTCCTTCATGTTTCCCAGATTCCTACCAATTTTCATCCGAGGAGCAATCACAAACTACATCATCCAGTGCGAAGCCCCATTCTGGATGTTTAATGCCATGAAGACCCATAGACCAACCGTGCACGAAGCTAGGTATCTGAATGAACGACCATTATCAAGTTACATGCTCTCTACCATACCTAGTACCACACTCCTTCTCAATATCTATAAGAGCAATATGATGGTCTTAGCATCAAGGCCGCTACCCCAGAGTTGTTAGTATCCAGAATAGAAAGTAAGGGGTCGAGTGAGTATTAGTCTGAAAATACATTCAGTGACAACTTGAGTGATTTTGCCCAACTCGAGGGAATTACAAAAGAAAGTACAAAAGATGTCCTTAGTGACACAAATGAGCATATCCAGCCGAATCCACCCCGAGCACCCACATCATCTAAGACTAGTGTTCAAGCACCAAGACCTATTAAAATAGGACGTAAGCTCAATCCGATCCCAGAACCCATCCAAACCAATCCAGAAGCGCCTTCTTTTGATCTGGATCAAGCACAACTGAGGAAACCACATCTTCATCTTCTTTTACAACTGAAGCATGTTTAAGCACAACATACCTCTGTACTTGATATGCATCAAGGTACGCACGTCTACATTAAATCTCCATCCTCTGACGACGGAGACCAAGTTAATGAGATCAGAACATCCGAAGGGATGCTAATAAGACAAGATGGAAGTCCTCCAGCACTCAACGTACAAACAGGTGCTAAAGGAGGCCCCTCTGAACGCGAGGGACAAGAGGCTCCATGTGTTGGAGATACAATTTTACACCCCAAGCTGAGTTAGTCAAAAATGTTGTGTTTCAAGCAATTGTTGACCAAATAAAGGGATCCTTGGACGATCTAAAAAGCACAATTGAGAAACACCAACAACACGTCTCCACAGCCATCTACAATGTGGATTTTGCCCTCAATGGAATTTTTATCACGCAGAACTCCATTGCAGATGAGCTAAAATCCATCCATAACACAATCTAGACCTCTGCTGAAAGTAATACAAATATGGCCAAAGACAATTTTCAGAAGCTTGAATCAGTCATCAAGAGCAACTTAGAGGCCATAACTAACCTCCCATTGAGTCTACCTTCTGTTCCATCAACTTCTGCATCTTCCCCAGCGATCTCATCAGATGAGCTTAAGAAGTTCGCGGATGATCTACAGAAGTTGATTACCTCTGCATTACCTTCATTTGTCTCAAATCCGTTTGCAACAGTTTCAAAGGCAGATCTCGCCAATTTTTAGTCAGCTCTGGTCGACAAATTTACTGAAATCAACGCCAAATCCGTTTCTAAGTCAAACACCATGATTAAAGAGTTCAAAGATCATATGGACAAGCCCATACCTATCCAGCTATTTATTAATGAGTCTCTGCTTCACTAGATGTTCATGGAAATCGAAACTTTAATGAATGATACAAAAACCGTAGAGAAATCAACAAGAGAAAGTCAACTGAAGAAGACCAAAGACAAAAAAGAAATAGCCTGCAAGAAGGCTTAATTAAAGAGAACAAGGTCTGATGACAGGGATCCTGATTCCCCTATTCATCAGAAGGGGGAGAAAAATGACAAGAAACAGAAAATTGGAGATACTTCTTTACCAGTCTCCTCTTCTGCTCAAACTTCACAACCACAACAACAACGACAGCAACAACAACAACCAACACAGCAACAAAATCTACAACAGACGGTTGTTACCTCTTCTCCTCCCCTAGTGCCAAATTTATCAAGCCAGTTGTTGTAGTGGCAAACGCAGGAACATACTTTGTTCCAGGAGAAATACCTTTTGTGATCCCCACCTCAACCACTACTTTACCAGAAGATCCTCAAATGTCCAAACTTATTCAGGATCCGGAAAGCAAACAAAGACCATCTGTACCAACTAAACCCAGAACTTCAAAGCCAACACCTGCTTCCGATTACACTAAGTTTACCCAGAAGCCTCTCCAGATAACTCAAGCTCCTTCTGCCATCATACCTTCTGTCTCATCATCCACCAAAGCGCCAGACGTTCCTTTAAGTGCTCAAAATGTACAACTACCCAACATTTCTTCTACTCAAACTTCAAAATAAGCCTCTGTCTCCACAAAGATCATGCCTTTCATTGAAATATCAAAAGTCCCTACTACTTCTGAAACGGTCGAGCCTGCATCCGAACCCATCAAAGAAAAACCAAAAAACACAACAACGGAGAAATTGCTAGAAAATGCACGAAAAGCACGATAACTAAAGGCATCAGACAGAGAGCTAATCTACATACAAATCTATGCATAGAAAGAAGAAGAGGTGCTGTTACAGACACCAGATTTTGAACCAATGGCAAGGCCTCACATCAACGCAAAATTTGCAAAGATTAGGCAAGAAAGAAAGTTTGTGTTCTAAAATTCGCCGATGAAACGTGTGTGTGTGAGATGAAAACAAAATTCTACAACAATAGAGAGATAATATATGCAAAATATATAGTTGTAAGAAACGATGGGTACTCATACACGTTCAATGAGAATGATATCTTATCACTTAATCTGGTTGATCTACTACCCCTTGAAGAATTCTTGAAGAAACATCAAATAAAAGGGTAAGATGATTACTTTATAGCCTTTCAGAGGTTAAAGGGAGTTATGGTAGCTTTCGTGGAATACAGAACAAAGGTGGATTTCCAGATGGCCATGGAACAAAATTTTTTACATTTGAGTATCACTTCTCCAAATGAGGCTTTAGAAGGCATAGAGGATATAAGAGTTGACACTGTTCTGTATGAACCAGATGTAAAAGTTGTGTTTAGAAGACATCACATCAGAAGGTTCTTCAGAATACAAGAAGGATTCAAAAACTCTTTAGAGATTCTGCATGTGATACATTGCTTGATTGAACAGAAGATGAGTGATCGTAACTCAAGAGTTAGAAAAGCTGCGAACGACATGGATCTACAGATTAAAGGCATTTTCAATCTTAGAGAGCTTACACGCACTTTGCGCAAAATTGTCACTGGTCATGCACATGCACCTTTTAATTATTACTTGTATTGTTAAACCTTGTAATCTCATTTATGATCATAATGTAATGATTTTATCTCAACTTTGTCTTTCCTATTATTACTTTCATTAGTTCTGTATTCATACTTAGGGGGAGATTGTTAGAATGTTATTTCATATAAAAGTATGTACAGACCATCTTCGAAAGACAAAGTACAGTTCTCTAGAAGACTGCCTCTCCAAAAGACAACTCTTATCCAGATGATGACTCCAGAGGACAACCTTTCGATCCAGAAGGCACAACATCTTCTGGACACTAATACAAGGGTCCTCACATGATGTCTTACATGGCACAAGGCATGACTTCAGCATGTAACAAACTCTAAAAAATTCTGTTAAAGACTTTACCTATGTGTCTGTATGTGATAGGATTGCTCGTTGACTTTGATTTATGTAATAGTATAAATAGAGTGAGCTAACCTTGTATTTGATATCGATTGAATAGAGAAAATCATTGAGATATTTTGCTATTGTAATCCTTTGATCTTCTGAGTGAAATACAAAATATCTTTCATAGCATATGAATCTGTTCATCTATCATTTCTAGTTTGATTGTTGATTACCGTTTGCTTCTACTTATTGTTCATTATATATTCTGTAATCAACATCATTTGAGTGTAAAATGGGATCTGGAATCTAACACTTTCGAAATCTCCCCACCCGTCCCAAGTACTCCCATAAAAGTTTTTCAAGTTCTTGGATTATCGATGTTGGAATCAGAAAAACCATCATCCAATAAGTTGTTGGACTGATACCAGAATAGATCAAATAAGCTATAAACATTCGCCAAAAAAAAGAAACTTTGGTTTCTAGTTTAAGATCCGGGCACGTACCTTTGTCACCAAGAGTTTAAAATATTTTACTCGAAGCCTTTTAGATGATAACGGAATGGAAATTCCCCTACATGGAATGGTAAAACACTCCTAATTTCCTTCTTGGTCTTGGAGTTGTGTTAGAAAATAACATCAAACTTTTTTCTATGCTAATCCCGAGGCTTTTGCAAAATCGTCTAATGCTTTAAACTTTTGACAATCGTGTAGAGAAGACCTCCCCTGAGTGAAAAGCATAAGAACATCTGCAAAACAAAGGTGAGTTAAACTGTTGGTTCCAGATTTCTTCGTCAATTATTAATCAATAAATTCATGTATCAGAAAGTAAGCGGAAGCAATTAATATTGACTAATCAACAGTAATAAGAACAGTAGAAGAATTGAAGAACAAATCAGCTTTGAATAATAACCTGAGGATCGATTACAAGTAATTAAGAGTTGTGCGCAATACTATTCTTAATTGATGGTCTTCAATCGACAACTTTTACTTAAGAGAAAAGATCTATTTATACACATAACAGAATGTAAAAGTCAACATCCTAACCTTTTACAAACTGACACGTAAGAGATGAAAGCGTGTAACAAACTAATCAGTTGTAAAAGGGTAGATATGCTGGATGTATGTGCCACGTCATGTTCTTCATCTTATGATTCATACTTTCAATGTGTAACAATCTCCCCCTAAGTATGAAATCAGAAGGATGAAGTTTGTTCAAAAAGGAGCAACTTCAGATACGATCTTTGCAATTTTGTTGATGACCTCTTTGATTGATAATAGGATGTCAAGTCTTTTGATTATCTTTTCAAGTACTTCTGGATCATGTTCATTTGCACTGGTAGATATGTAACATTTTGCAATGTATACAACTTCTAAGGAGTATCGATGTGCATCCTTTATTCTGAAAATGCTTCTTCTGTCTGGTCTTCTAAAGATGACCCCTTCTTCTGGTTGTAGTAAGAACTTACCAACTCTGAACGAATTTATGTTTTCTAATTCTTCATTTGGTCCAGAGATGGCAAGATTATCAACGTTGAAGTTTAGCCCTATCTGGAAGTCTACTTGCCTCTTGTATCTTAACAAAGACTTCATGCATTCAATGATTCTTGAATAGGCAACTTTGTCTTGGCTATCAATACCTTTGGCCACTTGGGCTTTCATAAAGCGTTCCAGAAACAGAAGATTTCAGAAGGATGAATAGATAAAAAATCATTATCACAGAAGTACCTGGTTTGATTGTCGTCTCTGATTACTTCATAGATCGTTTACCAGATCTCTGTATCTTCAAATTGTGAGTGCTTTATGGCAGAGATCCGTTTGATAGGTACATAAGTGTAGACATCCTTTCTTGCTTGTCTGTGTGCCATGAATTTGTCTTTTACAGCATCACTTACGTTATAGGCATTAGAAAAGTTGGACAACATTAAATAAATCTTTTGATCGTTTGGAGCATACATTTTGTTTCTGATAATTTCAAGTTTTGGAAGATCAAGATTTCCCAATCTCTAGGTTGCTTCTTCACGGATAGCCCTTCTCTGTGCTTTTTCTTGTTTCGACTTTTCTCTGGCTTCCTTTTCTCTCTCTCTCTCTTCTTCTGCTTTTGCCTTTTCTTTTTCAATCCTTTCTTTTTCCAAATCGGCTCGTCTTCTGGTTTCTTCAGCTTCAGAAATAGCTCGGTCTTCTTCTGCTTTAGCTTTTAACTCGGCTTCTCTCCTCTCTTTATTTAGGGTTTCGACTCTAGCCTTTGATGCATCAGCTCTTGCCTTAGCATCCTTTTCTTTGACTATTGCTGCGTGAGTAGATGATGAGTATGGCGCTTTCCTTGTATTGCCAATTACTTCTAGAACAAATTTGGCTATTTCTTGTAGATGATGAGTATGGCAATTACTTCTAGAACAAAGCTTTCTTTTAACACACTACAGATCTTATCATTGGTAATCCTTCTGAGGGTGTCAAAACACGATCTGCTGCAACAAATGCAGCTTTCTATGTCAACTTTCTTAGTATGATCGAACCCAAGCAAGTTCATGAAGCCTTAGTTGAACCAAGTTGGGTAGAAGCAATGCAGGAGGAGTTACTTCAATTTAAACGGAACAAAGTTTGGAACTTAGTATCATTACCAAAAGGCAAAGTTGCAATTGGTACTAAGTGGGTATTCAGAAATAAAAAGAATGAAGACGGAACTGTGATCAGAAACAAGGCTCGTCTGGTGGCAAAAGGTTATTGTCAAGAAGAAGGCATTGATTACGATGAAACCTTTGCTCCTGTTGCAAAACTGGAGGCGATTCGACTTTTTCTGAAATAGCCAAATTTGTTCTAGAAGTAAGTTGAAAATTTTGGCTCTGATACCATGAGTGGCTAATGGGGTTGGAGTCAGAGGAGTTTGTGTGTATGAAGGTTGAGCAGAATGAGTTTGCTGCTTGGAAGATGATTTGGGTTTGTCAGAAGTAGATGGAGACTTCGTTGGATTGGACCTTTCAGCATTGGTAGTGGGTTTGGCTTTCTTGGCTTCTTGTGCTTTCTCCCCCTTCTGAGAATCAGAATCCTAATCCTCAGACCTTTTTCGTTTAAGCTCTGCTTTTCTGCAAGCACGCTCCTCCTTAGCCTTTTTCCTGGCATTAAATGAATCAGAGAGAGAACTTACAAGACCTGTAAGGTGAGAGAGAGAGGTTTCCATAGATGATAGCTTCAAATCCACATTTGAAGTGCTTGCAGTTGTTTTGTAGACATATTTAGAGGAGAGAGAATTGATTCTATCAAGCATGGCCTTCTGGAAAACAGCCATGTCTGATTTCTTTACCAGAGAGGACTCAGAAGTGTCTTCAGAGGGATGAACAGCTTTAATAATTTTGTTGAGATCTGCCACTAATGAACTATATTCATCAACCGAGATAGTGACCTCTGGAGTTGGGATTGCATCAGGTATAAAAAAGATAGCTTTAGAGTTAGCCTGGATGCCTTTATGCAGAGAGGAGAAATGAGCAGAAGCTTGGCGCTTTCCTTGAGAATCCTAGGAAAGTTTTAGATCCTCCACAGATCTCTGAATTTTATCACCAAATGCCTGAAACGCTGCATTGGTGACATATTCAGAATGTGTAACCGGTGTGTTTCTCCAACACATGGAGCCCCTTCACTCTCGCGTTCAGAGAGGCCCTCATTCACACCTGTTTTGACGTTGAGTGTGGAGGGACTTCCAACCTGTCTTCGAGGGCTGTGATTAATAGGCACCTCTTCTGTTGTTCTGATTGTCTCAACAGAATCCTCATCAGAGGATGAGGTGCTGAAGACAATGTGCTTACCTTGATGAAGTGTAAACACTCCGGTAAGTGGTGCGTCCTGTGGCTGTAACCCCTCTGATGGGATTTCCTCAGCTTCTAAACTATCAGAAGATATGGACTTATCTTCTGAGGTTCCTATGACTTTGTTGGTCACAGAGACATCAACATTGTGTGGGGAGGGTGGCGAGTTCTGGGGCAAATGAACTCTTATAGTTTCATCATCATTCTGTTGAGAGAATGAAGAAGAAGAGGTTTCACCGGTTGTGCTTGATACAGAGGATGAAGAATTATCCTCTGATCGGATGGTTTCTGGGTGGTTTGGACTAGGTGGTCCTTAGTCAATGAAAGTAGATGTGTTGACATCCACCTCAGCAATTGTGGGATCCCTTTGGATAGAAGGAGAGTTACGCTCAAATGTGTCTCTATGGACATCTTCAGTACCCTCTTGCATTAAGAGGTCGGCATGGGTAGAAAAGCTCGGATTTGCACTTGTATTCTTTTCAACCTCAGCCTTACCTGACCCCTCACTTCCTAAAACTGGCTCTAAATGCTCTGGGGTAGAAATTCTCTGTTCTGAGAAAATCATAGAGCTTCTATAAGATTGGAGATAAGAAGAGCTAGATGGAATTACGTTTAGCATGTACCTGGAAAGCTTCCTTGGAGAGGGATAGCCGTTGCGGTCGATGGTTGGTCGATGAGAACTCATTGAAGCTATTTTGCAGAAAGGTTGAATTAATGGAGCCTTGAGTGCACCAACGGCAGGGTAGGTAACCAGGGATAAAAATCGAGGAAACATTAAGGCTAGGATAGATTTTCCTTGGGTTTGATGAGTTACCTTAGTGTGCACGGCAGCTTTGATTTCTTGGAAAATGAGGCTTGCATAGTCCAAAGTGCGGTTGAAATACATACCATACATGATGGTCAAAATGTTTCTGCTGGCTTGATCGAGGGACCCAATTTTACAAGTAAGACTCTTGTTCAGAATGGAAACAAGGAGATTCCACATTGGGGGTAAATGCTTTCTCTTAAATTCAGATAGTTTAGTTAAGGGTTCATTATATCGAAGGAAATGAATGAAGGATAGCAAAGCTTCAGCAGATGGATTTGATTATAGGGCTGGATTTGACACAAAATCACCATCAATTTGTACCTGTGATGGGGATAAATGAAAATACCTGGCTAATTTATTCTTGGTGATGGGTATTTCCACAGCATTATCAGGATGATCTGGATGGCTGAAATTTTCAAGCAAAGTTTCTTCATCACGAATGTACATCGATTGCCACACTTCTTGAACACAAATTTCAGGAACATTTGGGTTTGTCAGAGTTAGGGCTCGGTTTAATGGATGCTTTTGGAGATATTCGACAATGATTCTGAACTCGGCCTGGTAGGTTGTAGGATCAAGAAGAACCTGCACATTGTTTGCTTTTAATGGCAGTTTGACAAATGGAGCACTATCTGCAGTGGAATCAACGAGACGTCCTTCGTCATCGTTGAGAATTGGATTTGCAAGACGAGAAGCCATTGATGAGAGTTGGGTAAGTTGATGAGTAAATTCGTGAGTAGGAGAGTTTGAGCAGTAACAGTTGTGAAGAAGAAGATAAGTTTCTGAAATTTGGGGGTTTTATATGAGAGAGAATGTGACCGATTAGGAATGGGAGGAGGTTTAAGTTTTGGGAGTAGGAGAAAACGGTTCAAGAGGGATGATGTAATCACACAGGCGTGGATACATGCAGTCACACGTTGGGTGACACGTGGAAAGTATAAAGATAAGCTAGGGATGATTAAAGCACGATATTTGAGATAAAAACTGAAGGGTTTATCGGCTTAAAATCGGTTGATTATCCCTTAAGTAAATAAAAAGATTTATAAAACAAATTGTTAATTAATTAAAAAAAATCATTTTAGTTCATTAAAACAATTTGAAAGTTATAAATCTGTTTATTAAAATTTAAAATCAGTCATTCGAAAAATAAAAAATGTTTTGAACCGAATGAAAGTTTAATTTTCCATGAAAAGAATAATAAAAAAAATTAAAATTGAATATATAGATTTTGAATAACCTTGACGGCAAGAGTTAATAATATATACATATTCAATAGAATTTTTAGAATATATTGATTCATAGAAAAGTAGTTTGAAAACCAAATGTCAACTTAGAATCATCATCTAAGGTGAGTTTGAAATGAATCATAAAAATCCTGAGAGACCATGAAGCAAGAGAAACACAGAATAAGAAGATTCAGAAGAAACTTAAGCAGATGGAAAATTCAGAAGACAGCTAACCAGCGTTAGACTTTGAAAAACCCTTTTAATAAGTAAACTCCACCTGGAATGGTAAACTCCCCCTTGAGAAGTGAACTCCCCCTTGAATGATAAACTCCCCCTTGAATGATAAACTCCCTATTGAGAGATGGGCTCCCCCTTGAATGATAAACTCCTTTTTATTAAGAATTGCCTCCTTTCTAGTATTACTTGGATGTAAAGGAGTAAAGAGCGCAAGAAATAGAATAAAACTTACATGAGAGGCGATCAGAGGTCTCTGATCAACTCTGAAAAATAAGATTTACATATTTATCATCCCGAACTTGCTGATTAAAAAATTAAAACGCTTCTCATCCAGAGCTTTTGTAAAAATATTAGCCAGTTGGTAATCAGTAGAGAAAAAGTACATTTCTATTGTGCCCTTCTCTACGTGATCTTTGATAAAATGATACCTGACATCAATATGCTTCGTTTTTGAATGCTGAACTGGGTTTTCAGTAATGGCAATTGCACTCTCAGAATCACAGAGTATGGGAATCTTATCATAGATCAGACCGTAGTCTCTGAGTAGGGTCTTCATCCAAATAACTTGAGAACAACAGTTAGCAGCAGCAACATATTCAGCTTTTGCGGTAGATGTTGAAACACAATTTTGTTTCTTGGATGTCCATCTGATAAGTCGATTACCCAGAAGTTGACAGCTACCAGAAGTACTTTTTCTATCCATCTTACAACCTGCATGATCAGAATCTGTGTATGCCAATAAATCAAACCCAGAATTTTTAGGATACCAGAGACCCAATGAAGGAGTTCCCTTTAAGTATCGAAAAATTCTTTTAACAGCGGCCAAATGAGATTCTTTTGGATTGGCTTGATAACGAGCACAAAGACAGGTGGCAAACATAATATCAGGCCTACTAGTAGTTTTATACAGAAGAGATCCTATCATACCTGTTGTCACACCCCGCTAAAGCGGAAACACGAGGCGTGATAGCGCAAGATTTCATAACAATAGGATAAAAACAACACCAACCATCCATTCAAATAAACAACAGTTTAAGTTTAAAATTTTTACATTTTGCATCAATTACAAGTTCTAACAAAAACAAAATAAACCAAGTGTTTCAACTAAACAGTTTTCAAATAAACAAGATGGTTGATGTCGATGCGCCCACATAAAAGAAAGATTCGGTTAATCTTTTCTTACCCCTGAAAAGCATGATAAAAACAAAGTCAACTACAAAGAGTTGGTGAGTTCACAGGTTTTCAATATTTCAAAAAAAAAATCAATTGTGTGAGTGAATATGAGCAAAATAAATTTTTGGCACTTATTGATATCTTAAAACGTTAAGGCATTATGTACTCTAATTTTTGTATATAAAGAGCCACCACTAAACCTTTCGACCACAAAACAATATTTTTAATTCTACCTTAGCGGTGGGACTAATACCCCACATATGTAGAACCTTCGTTTTTAAGTATCGTGCACCCCTACCTGTAGTTTCTAGGTGGGATTGCTATCCACACCCCTACTTATCGGTTTTTAGGTGGGATTGTCCGTTCAAATAGCGCTATCCACAAATACCCTCGGCTCCTCACTTGAGTTAATAGTAGTGTACAAACTTTTATGTTACATTTTACTCAATATAACTATTAGTGTACATGCCTTAGTGCCCACAACATCAAATTTAACAAGATTTCATAATCATAATGACAATGGCTCATAAAACACATTCAATCATGCTTTTCACCCCAAAACGTATAAAACACTTTGAAAGAGGGGCTGTGAATACTCACCTTATAGCAACGCTCCGCAACGCAAAACAATACAATCCGAATATCCGCACAACGACCTAACGCTTCCCTATCAAAGAATAATACTCAAAACCGTCACTTATAGGTCTAATACTACTTAGAGGTGAATGAATCTTAAGCCCATAAGTGTCTATATATGTCCAATTATACAAAATGCCCATATGCTCATTAATATCGTAATTTATACCGAAAGTGATCTTATTATCCATCACATGATCAATATTTATAAAAATCAATTAAGTCCAGAATTTCTCTTCTAGACAGAAACTAATTGTCCTAAAAATGATCAGTTTTCAAGGGCTTCCAAAATGATCTAGTTTCCTATATTTTTATATAAGATAAATTACTGAGTTATGGTCTTTGTGACCAAATTTCATGCCTTTTGGACATGTACAAGTGGTTCAAATAATTCATGCAAAATATAATATCACAACCGGTAAAACAGATTACACCATGTTAGTGAATCACTCACTTAAGGAGTTATACTCTGTGTTTTCTAGAATTTCAAGTTGGATTGGAATCATAACTCATAAAGGAAACTTTTGAGATAAGATTCACTGATTTTCAAGAAGTTATGAAGGAGGTATGACACTACAAAGTTGCATGCACAATTCTGCCATTAGCTGACAGATTGCACACTTAACTTAAATAAATTGGTTAGTGCCTCAAAACTTCATATTTTTGCATGAAACTGGATCCATATGAATCCTAACTCATAAAATGAAGTTCTAGAAAAAGAATCATGCATTAAAGACAAATAACAAAGGAGATACTAACACACAAAGTAGAGTTTAGCTGCTGGTGGTTTCACAGATTGAACACCTAAAGTATTTTAGGTGTTCGGAGGGTCAAAACTCCATATTTTTAAGTGATTCCACTTGAAAACTAAAGATAACTCATAAATATAACTCTCAAAAGAAAAATCATCCTTTTTCATTGAGTTTTGAGAGAGATATGGCCATTTGAACATGCATGCACAAATCTATCATTGTTTGATAGTTTGCACATTCATTTTCTTTCAATCAGTTGGAACCTCAAATCACCATATTTTTGAATGAAATCAGATGCATATGAAAGGTAACTCATTAAGCTAACTTCCAGAAGAAAAATCAAGTGATTTGGAAGAGTATTCAAAGAGTTATGGTCGTTCAAAGTAGGGTTTACCTACTGTTGAACTCCCAGATGCACATACATCTTGCAAAGAGCATTTGGGGAATCAAAACTCAATGTTTTTGAGTGAAACCACTTGGATTAGAACCCCAACACATAAAACATAAACACCATTTAAAATAAATACGAATTTGAACTTGAAAGTTACTCTAAGTGGTCGTCCAAACACAGACCATTTTCTGGACAGCAAGTTAAAAGTACAAAATGGGGTTTTTAAGCATGAAATTCCATAAGAATGGTGGTTCATTTGCAAAGAGGCTATCCCCACCATAAAATATTGTGTTTAACACAAAGAAATACTCAAAAAATATGCATTAGTTTATGCATGCAAAATGTCCCAAAACTCAGATTCATAAACATAATGCAAGAACACAAGAAAATGGCACAAAGTGTGCACAAAATGATGCAAAAACGTAAACATGAGTTCATACCTTGATTGGATGATGTTTTAAATCTCTAAATCTTCAAATAAAACTCCACTTTGATGAATTTTGGAACTAAAAATGGCTGGAAATGATGATGAAGATCAGTGTTCTTAAAGGTGCCCCTTTGAATTCTTGAGAGAGAGAGAGAGGTTTTTCAAAAAATTTGGTGTTGAAATGAGGAAAAATGAAAAAAAAAATATTTATATGGGGAAAAGAGGGAGGGGCCGGCCATGGCTTGTGGGCCCCACCCCAAGCCCAAATTTTATTTATATTAATTTTTTTTTAAAAGAATACACAAGCCCAAAACGATAAAATGCAATTTTTCTCAAATTTTTGACCTTTTTCTCAAAATGAATGTACAAAATGGTTAATTTCAATTAAAATAAAAAGTTTTATTTTTGAAACTTTAAAATTTCATATTTTATAATAATTGGGTATAAATTAGGGCATTTGGCACTATATTGGACGTTTCAGACAGTGACGGGTCGGAACCGGAGATTTTAAGCAACTACCGGGAATGCTAGGGGTTTTTCGGCTATTCTAAACCAACTAACTCTTAATCCTAAAATTTAAACTATATAATACTAATAAACTTATTAGAAACTAACCTGAAAGCTCGAATTTTGACAGTTGTCACACCTGTTAATCCCATATTACAGCCGATTTGATATAGAATGCTCAATGAATCCTTATTTTATTAGAACTGTAGAAAGGTTTACAGAGAAACACACACTTACACCTTTAAACGACTCTCGTGTGTGGTGTTCTATTAATGTTCAACTTTCTAACTGTCTAACAGACTCTCTATATATACTACAAAGGTAAAGCTATAGTTACATGTATTTAAATCACATCCTAATTACATTAAGACACGTCATCAAAAACTCTATTAAGAAGTTCTTCAGAACTTCTGAACTGTCTTCAAAATTCTGAACTTTCACTTCAGAACCACTTCTGAATTGTCTTCAGAACTTCTGAATTTTCACTTCAGAACCTATTCAGAAGTTCTGAATATATATTTTGCACTTCTGAAGATGACTTTATTTATCTTTCTAGCATTAGTTTAGAACTTCTGAACTATTCATCTTCAGATTCTGATGTTCTTTTCTTTACAAAACATTTCAAACATAGGATCCAAATTCATAGGATTCTTTGGATCCTAACAATCTCCCCCTGTGTTTTGTAAAGGAATCATAGTCTTTAATCTTCAGATCTTCTCCCCCTTGATTTCTTTGAAAAACATTAGTAGTGTTGCTGGTCTTCAAGAACTCCCCCTTGAATAAATCCAAGCTCCCCCTTGAATATAGCTCTTATCTTTACTTTCAACTTTAATTTCAGAATCAATGTGCAATAACCCCGACTGAGTGCACTAACTTCAGCTTGAAAACATAGATAGGTCATGAAAATCCATTGTGCAACTGCAGTTTTTAACAAAGAATCTGATTGCTTTTGAACCATGAGTTGAATAAGCATTCAGCTCAAGAACTTCTTCTAATAAGCTCAAGAAGTGGGGAATCAACACAAAGCTTGGTTGACCAAAACACCTTTTGACAATTAAGCTTTGGGAGAAAGATGACATTAAGAACATAGCTTCTTCATCAGCAAAGTCAAACTAGAAAAATTAGCCGATTTCCAGAATACTTCCAGAACAATGAATAACCAAATCCAGATCCAATCTTCACACCAGATGAATGATTATCAGCACTCAAATCTCTAGCACAGAATAAAGTCACCATAACACTGATTATAGACACTCAAACTTCTGCTTGATCAGAACAGAAAGATGATTGAATATACTCAACAGTCTAGCATCTTGAGTGTTTCTTGCAGAACAATGATTGCAAGCACTCTATAGTCTAAGTGATCAATTCAGAACACAGATTGCAAGCACTCAGCGGTCTTGCCTCAAGAATAAATCATCAGAGAAATGATTGCTAAAACTCAAACTTCTAATCTTCAAATCAAGAAACTGAATCAATCATCCAAAATTCTGAAAACTTTTCAAATCTGGCTCTTTAGATAACATACATAAAACTTTGACCAATATAGTCAAACTTTGAACACTTGCTGACAAGCTTGAAGAAATTGAGCTTTGATGAAATTGTAGGGCCATGATAAAAAATATCTATATAAACTAAGAGGATGTCTTGAGCATAGACAATTAAGCACTTCTTGTCTGACAATAAGCTATATTGAACTATGTTGTCATATACCTTATGCGGAAGCCTTCAATCTTCAAAAATTCAGAAGTATGACAACAAGATAATATTGTAGACAAGTGATGAAAATCAATGATTTATATATGATTCGTGAAATCTCTTTGATGAACAATGTCCCCCTCCTGGAATCTGCATAACGAACCTCCGGATTAGTGATTGTTCCTTGTTCATAAACATATATCGAATATTCCTCTTGAACAAATTGGATTGAATCATGCCAATTCACCAACAATTCATGAAATTTGTCAAGAACAGTTCATTCGAACAAGAACCCTAGAAACTGTGAGATTTGTCAAACTAGCTCAATAATCCTTGAAATTGATGACTAAGATTGATTCCATATGAATATATAACGATCATAGAATTAATTTGTCATGAAAGAACATCCAATTTCTCATTAATTCATCAAATTTCAATCAAAACACTTACTATTCATCGTAGAGAGAAAAACTTCACTAATTTCATCAATTTCTTCAAATCTACTGCAATCGATTGATCCTATCGAAGATAAATTGTTTCGATCAAGCTCTGATACCAATTGTTAATCCCATATTACAGCCGATTTGATATAGAATGCTCAATGAATTCTTATTTTATTAGAACTGTATAAAGCTTTACAGAGAAACACACACTTACACCTTTAAAAGACTCTCATGTGTGGTGTTCTATTAATGTTCAACTTTCTAACTGTCTAACAGACTCTCTATATATACTACAAAGGTAAACCTACAGTTACATGTATTTAAATCACAGCCCAATTACATTAAGACACGTCATCAAAAACCGTATTAAGAAGTTCTTCAGAACTTCAGAAATTTCACTTCAGAATTCTGAACTTTCACTTCAGAACCACTTCTGAATTGTCTTCAGAACTTCTGAATTTTCACTTCAGAACCTATTCAGAAGTTCTTCAGAACTTCTGAATATATATCTTGCACTTCTGAAGATGACTTTATTTATCTTTCTAGCATTAGTTCAGAACTTCTGAACTATTCATCTTCAGGTTCTGAAGTTCTTTTCTTTACAAAACATTTCAACATAGGATCCAAATTCATAGGATTCTTTGGATCCTAACAATACCTCTGTATCCCGTGACATCTACTAGTTTCCCAGAAGGATCAGGAACTAGTTTCATACTAGGAGAGATAGGTGTTTTCATATGTGATGAATTCTGAAAATGAAATTTCTTTAACATGTCCGAGACATATTTTGCTTGATTAATAAAAATACCAGAGGTACTTTCCTTAACCTGGAATCCCAGAAAGAATGTTAGTTCCCCCATCATACTCATTTCAAATTCAGTTTCCATCAGTTTAGAAAACAAATCAACTTCTGTTTGATGAGTAGAACCAAAAATTATGTCATCCACATAAATTTGAACAATAGTTAACATACCTTTGCCTCTTTTGATGAAAAGTGTGGTATCAATTTTACCTTTTTCATACCCTTTGCTGATCAGATACTTGGATAAACGTTCATACCAGGCTCTGGGTGCTTGCTTTAAGCCATACAGAGCTTTGTCAAGGAGATAGACGTATTCCCGATGTCTTGAATCTTTAAAGCCAGCTGGTTGTTCAATATACATTTCTTCTTTGAGATTTCCATTTAGAAATGCACATTTAACATCCATTTGATAGACTTTAAAGTTTTTGTAAGCAGAGAATGCCAGAAAAAGTCGAATCGCCTCCAGTCTTGCAACAGGAGCAAAGGTTTCATCATAATCAATGCCTTCTTCTTGACAATAACATTTTGCCACCAGACGAGTCTTGTTTCTGATCACAATTCCGTCTTCATCCTTTTTATTTCTGAATACCAACTTAGTATCAATTGCAACTTTGCCTTTTGGTAATGGTACTAAGTTCCAAACTTTGTTCCGTTCAAATTGAAGTAACTCCTCCTGCATTGCTTCTACCCAACTTGGTTCAACTAAGGCTTCATGAACTTGCTTGGGTTCGATCATAATAAGAAAGTTGACATAGAAAGCTTCATTTGCTGTAGTAGATCGTGTTTTGACACCCTCAGAAGGATTAGGAATAGGCGTAATCGGACCTGCTTGTTTACCAATGAGAAGATCTGTAGTTTGTGATTTAGTCCATTTCTTCATCCTTGTTTGTGGTATTGGTTGAGCCTGAACTTCTGTGTCAGAAGATGAAATAACTTCTTCTGGAGATACTAATTCTGAGTTTCTTGCTTCTGTCTCCCCCTCAAATGATGGACCAGAAGAAACTTCTGGACAATCAGATGGAACAGAAGGAAAGAAAGAGTTTGGTTCAGAAGAAGTAGGACCAGAAAGAGTTATGCCAGAGGTTTGAAGAACGTCAGGTATGCTTAAGGATGGAGTTGGTTCTGACAATATTTCTTCACGCAGAAAATCTTGAAAAATAGCAACCATCTCTGATTCTCTGGATCCTGAAAGATAGTCAGAAGTGACAATATTAAGTTTGAGTTCTGAAGAGGAATATTCAGAAGTCAGCTGTGTTTGATCATCAAAATCAACATTAATGCTTTCCATAACAGTTTTGGTTCTTAAGTTAAAAACACGAAAAGCTCTGGAATTTAAGGAATATCCTAAAAATTTAGCTTTATCGGATTTTGGATCAAACTTGCCAAGTTTATCTCTGTCATTTAAGATAAAACACCTGCAACCAAATATATGAAAGAATTTAACAGATGGTTTTCTTTGGTTAATAAGCTCATAAGAGGTTTTGAGATGCCTCTTGACGATTATTGAACGATTTTGAGTAAAACAAGCAGTGGCTACAGCTTCTGCCCAAAAGTGTATGGGAAGACCAGAGGCTGCAAGCATCGTTCTGGCTGCTTCGACCAATGTTCTGTTGCGACGTTCAACGACACCATTCTGTTGGGGAGTGCGTACAGCAGAAAAGTTCTAAGTAATTCCATTTGCAACAAAGTATGTGTCAAGCTTGGCATTCTTGAACTCAGTACCATTGTCGCTTCTCAACTGTTGAATCTTTTGGTGAAGAAGAACTTGAATTCTGTTCATCATATTCTGAAGTACAATAGGTACCTCTGACTTATGTCGAACAAAAGCAAGCCATGTATATCTGGAAAATTCATCAATAAGTACCAGTATATAGTTTTTACCAGAAAGACTCTGAATTGCAATGGGACCACATAGGTCAACATGTAACAATTGCAGAGGTCTAATGCATGAATGATCACTTTTTGTTTATGGGATGCTCGTTTGATCTTGTCCATTTCACATGCAGGGCAGAGGTGATCTTTTTGAAAATTAACTTCTGAAAGTCCAGATAGCAAATTATGTGTTACAAGCATCTCAAGATTATCAAAGTTTAAGTGAGACATTTTATGATGCCAGAGCCATGCAACTTCACTCTTTTTGGAAATAAGACATAAGGTTTCCTTACCATCCTTGTAGGTAAAATTCATCATGTAGAGATTACCTTTTCTGTCTGCTCTCTAAAGTTCCTCACCTGCGTTAGAAAATAAGTAACAATGTTTTTCATCAAATACGACAAGTATCTTAGAATCACAGAGTTGACTTACACTTAGGAGGTTATGTTTCAAACCTGAAACATGAGCTACTTTAGATAAGGTAATGTTACCTTCCTGTAAAGTACCATAGCCCTTAATCTGACCCTTACCATTATCACCAAACGTTACAGCTCCACCACTTTTGTCTTTGAATTTGGAGAGTAAGTTTCGTGAACCAGTCATGTGCCTCGAGCATCCAGAGTCAAGATACCAGATATGCACACGCTGTTTTTGCAATCAAGATCAGAGTTTCTTAGTTACCCATACCATTATGGGTCCTTTAACGTTAGTTTTTGTTTTATCAGCCTTTTGTATTTGCTTTTGATTTGATTTAACAGAAGGTAAAGACGGATTGTTTGGATTTTTTGTTTTTTTGTTTTTCTTTGTTTTATTCTTATTGAAGTACGAATGGTTGGCAGTGAATGAATTTGAAGTTCGTGAGAAAAATTGTTGTAATTTTAAGAATAGGGAAAAACATTCAGAATTCTGAAGAAACATAGAAGATTGTATTGAATTTTCATTAGGATAATGATAATTACAATTATTCTTTCGACTGTCTTTTCTAGTATCAGTTGTTCTAAAGAACTTCCTATCTAGACTAGACATATGTTTAGAATCTGAGATATTCTTCATTTGAGATTTCTTCGGATTTTCCTTCACAGAAGCTTTTGGATTTAATGAAACAGGAACAGAAAGATTAGATTTCCATTTACCTTTCTGGACATAAGAATATTTTGGAGTAGAAGATTTAGGAGTTTGGATAAGGATCTTCTTTTTAAGTTTTTCTTCTTTTTCAAGTTCAAGACAAGTTTTAGCTTTCAGACACATTCCTATAAAGTCTGGATGTATAAAAGTTTTTCGTTTTTCAGAAGGAACAGAGAAAATTGGAATTCCATTTGAATGTTTCTGAACATTCATTCCAGATGCTCTTATCTCTAGATATTCATTTGTAAATAAAAATGGGGCATCTTTATTTTTGATAACCTCTGGAATTTTAGCATAGATAGGATATTGGTGTTCAAAGTGAGAAAGATATGTTTCTGAATTGTCAAAGAAATCCTCACTCTGATCATCATTTTCCCAGGGATATGTGACTTCTTCTAATTCCTCTTGAACTTCAGATAGATTTAAATCAATTATGGAACAAGGAGATATCTCTGGATTATTTTCTAACTCTTTTTGTTTGTCATTCTCAAGTTTAAAACAACTATCCAGAGTCAAGAGAAGATCATTTTCAAAACTAAGTCTTAATTCTTCCTCTGCTTGAATAGGAATAAACGCATCAGCCTCCGGATTCAATTTTATAAGAACACTTGAACCAAACTTGAAAATATCATCCTTCTTCTGAATTTTATTTAGGTCAATGTTAGTTTTTTCAGAAGAATATATAATATTTTTAAACTTGAGCTTTCGTTGATGATGACCATTTTCAAATTTAGATCGTTTAAAGCATGATTGTTCATAAATAATTGGAAACACAGGCTTTTGTTGTTGTCCCATACGAAAAACAGAGTTTAAACAAGACTTCTTTTCACACGTATAGGGATCTAAATCTTCAAAACCGATTCCAGATCTTCCTACTTGTGTACTTATTTTCTCATGAACTTTTTGAGCATCCAGATATGTTTTGATCTGGTGCGTTTTGTTTTGAAGTTCAATGTATAGAATTTAATCTGTCACTTTCCTTAACTTGAATTTCCTTATCCTTTTCTTCCAGAGTTTCTTAAAACTTAAGTGCTCCTTTTTTAACGAAATTTCCGTGTCTTTCAAAGTTTTAGAAATCTACTCTTTTTCAGTGTCAAGTTCCAGTTTCTCTTCTGTTAAGATATCCATCTCTCTTTTGTAAATATCTCTTTCCCTTTGTATTGTGGAAAGAGTTTTCTCAATGTCTTTTCGTAACTTTTTTTCAATTGTAAGCTTTTGTTTAAGTTCCTCAAAATTATTTGATAAAAGCACAATTGTATTCTCAAGTTCAGATAATTCAGAAAGAGTACTAACCGGTGATTCAGAAGGTTGTTCTTCTGATTCATTTGTATTTGCCATCCCACAGAACATCGCTTCATCACCGCTGGACTCATCTCTGAGCCAGTTCTCTTTCTGAGCATAGTGGGCTCTTTCAGTGACATTATACTTGTATTTATTTTTGTAATATGTTTTGTCTTTATCCAGAGCCCCTCTGCAATCTTTTGAGTAATGACCCGGCTTGCCACATCTGTAACATACATCTTTCTTTTTCTTCATTTCCTCTTCCTTCTTTTCTGTTTTAGTCTTTTCAGATCTCTGAACCTCTTGCTTAGGAGTATAGAAAGAAGAACGATCAATCCTTTTATTTCCTTGAAACACCCTATTTCCAAAACGGTTTGTAAACTGTTTGGTTATAAGAGCCAAGGAATCAGCAAATGCCTTTATATCATCATCAGAATCAGAATCTTCTTCTGGAGCAGCTTCTGACATGAAAGCCTTGCTTTTCACTCTTCTATCTTCACTTCTTCTTCTGGTTGTTCCCTTTGATTCAGAAATCAAAGCCAGAGGTCCACCAATAGTTGTTTTCTTTTG
Organism: Silybum marianum; assembly: GCA_036898165.1. Lineage (NCBI taxonomy): Eukaryota > Viridiplantae > Streptophyta > Magnoliopsida > Asterales > Asteraceae > Silybum > Silybum marianum. The sequence continues at coordinate 15,063,004 of CM072542.1, read as the reverse complement.
TACAACCTCCTTCTCATGGGCTTGAAGAGTTCCAAATACGTCATGTAGAGACCATTGCTCAAAATCTTGATTGGCTTGTAAAGACATGGAGAGGTTTGACCACTCTGGATTTAATCTCTTTAGAAATAAGACATTATTGTCTTCTTTTGATCGAACAATATCACATCTTTTGCATAGATTTATCAGATTGTTAAATCTATGAAAAGTTTGTTCCAAAGATTCATCAGCAATGGCCTGGAAGTTGTTGTATTCATTCAGAGCCTGAGCTCTTCGATTTTTTTTCATTTCAGCACTGCCTTCCAGAAGATTTTCTAGTTGGTCCCATAATTCCTTGGTAGTATCACAGGAATCCATAGATTGAAAAATTTCATTTGGAATGGCCATGATAAGAAGAGATTTAGCCTTTTTGGCTTTTTCTTCATCAGACCAGTTTCCCTTTAGCTTTGGAACTTGTCTGGAAGGTATTTCATCAGTATTGGCCGTTGCTGGAATTCGTGTAATAATAGACATAGGAACCAGAGGACCATTTTGAATGATTGGAAATAGATCAGCATCCAGTCCCTCGTAGAAATTCACCATTCGAATTTTCCATTGAGGATATTCATCACGTATGAGAGTAGGAGGTTTCGTCAACGATCCAGAAGTATAAACAGAATTCAGATTTGAATTTGCCATTTTGTTCGTAGAAAGCAGAGAATCGAGAGGAAAAATTTATTTGAAATTTAGAACGATTAAACTTCAATTGAATTGAATAACAAAGAGATCGTCTTACTAATTCTTCAAAATTTTAACTACAATTACCACTGTTTTTGGAGAAAATTACTATGAATTAATAAAATCTCATAAAACAGGGTAGAATTATGAACAATAGTTAAAATAGGAAATTACTGCAAGAATGAAGAGAGAAATTTCCAAATTAAGGAGATCTTATAATCAAAAGCTTGATTAGAAGGCTCTGATACCAATTGTTGGTTCCAGATTTCTTCTTCAATGATTAATCAATAAATTCATATATCAGAAAGTAAGTGGAAGCAATTAATATTGACTAATCAACAGTAATAAGAACAGTAGAAGAATTGAAGAACATATCAGCTTTGAATAATAACCTGAGGATCGATTACAAGTAATTAAGAGTTGTGCGCAAAAGATCTATTTATACACATAACAGAATGTAAAAGTCAACATCCTAACCTATTACAAACTGACACGTAAGAGATGGTAGCGTGTACCAAACTAATCAGTTGTAAAAGGGTAGACATGCTGGATGTATGTGCCACGTCATGTTCTTCATCTTATGATTCATACTTTCAATGTGTAACATAAACGAAGGCGACAACACCTTTTATGATAGTTGACACCCAAGTCGCCTTCAATTCTTTTCTTTAGAAACAAGAGAAGGCCTCTAATAGCGTAAATCATTCGTGTTCACACAGTGGGCACAAAGTCCCTACAGTGGCGGTGCAAGTGTACGCCAACACTATGATCCCTGGAAAGTAATAAAGTGATAAAGTACTAGTATCGTTTCCACAGGGATTGGAACTACTGAGAATCAGAGACGTTAATGAACTTCTTGATTAAGTTTCGGATTGTGAATAAAAGTTATATTTTTGGTTAGGTGAAAAGCTCAATAGACAAATAAACTGATAATTAAAGGATGGATATGAATGTAAGTGTTCCTTAAGATAAAAAATACAAAATTATGTCAGAAAATCACGAGATTTTAATAGAAACCCCGATCTCTAGAAAGTGAGTTTTTATAAACAACTCATAAAGTTCCTACAAAGTAAACAACTCGATTTAGCATCAGATTACGTCAGGCAAAAAATTCATACTCAAATCTCTTTGAAAGATAAACATTCAACAACTAAATAAACCCTATCTAAATACATACAAATTCATATCTCTAAGTAATTATCAAAGAGTTTCTCAAATCTTTGTGCATCACTTAAACCGTAATTCAGATCCGCCCATCTCTGGGTCTAGAATCTCATATTAACACATAAAAGTGATCCGCTTATCCCCATTAAGTTTAAGTCCCGGCTTAAGTAACCAATTCTTAGAAAATAATAAAGATGGAAACACCCAAATAATTGTATAATACCATAAGTTAAACTCACACCCACACCCATTGAGATATTTAGCTCATAGTATTTAAGGAAAGCGTAATAAAAGATAAGAAATAAACATTGAACATAACTTTCATGATGTTGGTCACAAAGGAGTCTACAAGAGTTCAAAGATATAGAACAATTTGTAGAAAGGGGGGGGGGGTTGAATACAAACACAAGTAGATTTTCATTTTTAAATTAGTTTATATAAATAAACAAATTTACAGTCACAAGCGGAACAAGAATAAGTTTAAAACCTATTCTATTGTAACTAAAGAAAACACTTAGTTGATGCACAAGAAAAGAAAGAACTAGCAGTAGATGGTTTTAGGAAGAATATGTCATGTATGCATGAAGATGGAAAAGGATTTCCCATCTATTTATACTCGTTTGCATTTAATCTTGTTGTAAGCTTAATTTGATCGTTGAACCGGAGACTTCAAGGATGAAGTCACTAAGGTGTCGCTGAGGCCTTACAAGATTTCACACTTCTGATTACATGAGCTTTGCTATCACTGAACCGCTTCAGATCACTAGCTGTTCATCTCTATCTTCAGCTTGGTCTTCGACTGTAGCTGAATGGACTTGTCGTGTGACTGTTGTTCTTCAGATCTTTAGAGATAAGATTAAAGTTCCTGATTTTTAGTTATCGCTGAGTGCAATCAGTGTATGCTATCGCTGAACATGAACTATAACTTATATATGGAATTTTCACTAAGTCTAGAGAGGAATCATATTCAAATCACTGCAAGGAGTTTTGGATCAACAACTTCCCCTATTTGATTATGATTAAACAACATAGGAAAATTGCTTGAAATGATTAGTAAGGACTTAGAAATTTTTAATGTAAAGAATTCTAAGTATTAATCTGGGAGATCTTTTTCAGCTAATCTACTTTCTAAGTTGAGTTTCATTTATAAGAAGATGAAATCTCAATGTTACAAGTTTAAAAGCTATAAGGTTCATTCACTGATTTAATTACAGAGTGTAATGTCAGTGAGTGAGGTTGTTTTAATGAAAATAGAACTCTTATGTTCGTTGTCCCATTTACTATTTTCAGGGATCTTTTCAGTACGCAGATGGAGTAGAGTACTTCATTGAATTTCATAGATGGTTAATCGGAAGAATTACATATATAATGAAATTACAATAATATGGAATGTTACAAAGGAAAAGAAACTAATGAGTAGTCAAAGAGTTTCTCTTTTCTTCTTTGTAACTCATTCTCATAGATCTTCTTCTGAAGTAGTACAGGGTCATTAGTACACCAGCAGATGTAGTACATGTTCTTGATGAGTTTTGATGGAGCTTTCTTGATCTCTTTGTTTCTGAGAAATCTTAATAGCCCTTGGTTATCAAGAAAGACCATACATGCTTCAGGGATTGTGATGATTTCATGCTCAGTGAATTGTCTGGTTTCAGGAAGAGAAGTGTTGAGCATAGAGATGTCAGGAATTTCAAGATGACCAAGAACGCTTTCGTAGCTGAATTTCGTTTCATGATCACTTCTTGAAGATGGGCCTCCTTCAGCATCTGATCTTGACTTTCTTCTTTTGGTTTGATCAGGGAGAGGAGGAACTTGGACATGTTGCGACATCCTTTGCAATAGCTGATCAAGAATTCTTTCTACAACCTCTCTGAATTTTGACTTTGATTGCTGAATGGCATCTCTGATTTCCAGCCATTCAGAGTATCCGTAAAACTTCAGAAACTTGGCTTCTTCTTGTTCACTCATTGAATGCCTATACATTCGTACAAATACCTTTAGACCCTTCTTTTTGGAAGTGTATCCTTCGATGGCAGCACGAGTGATGGTTGAATCAGACATACTTTGTGTGAACCTTTCAGTACACCATTTAAGTTCATTGTTCCATTGTTCCTGAGTTTCTTTATTCAGAGCATGCAGAAATTTCTTTTGAGCTGTGATTGGATTTACTTTTAGGTTGTCCCTTGTAAGTTCCTTTTGTGCTAGAGCTTCAGCGACCTTTATCACTTTCTTCATTTTTTCTCTTGGTCGCTTTACTCTTAGGTTATCCTCCCTGATCATCTGTCGAGCGATCCTTAAGTTTTTTTCACTTTGCTTCATCTCTTCATCCCTTCGTCTCTGAGCTTTAAAGGTATCTGCTCTTTCGTCTTTTGAGAGAAAAGAGAATTCATCAAACACACTTATTGGAATAGGGGCTTCTGGCTCAGAGGTACGAAGAGGAACATAGATCACTGATAGGAGAAGAGGATAGGGGTTCATCAACAACAAAATTTTGTGGTGGAGGAGTTTGTGTTTCAGAAGGAAGGATATAAGGGACGACAGGAAGGCATACCTCAGTAATAAGCTCCCCCTCTGAAGTTAAAGGAGTAGACTCAAGATCTACTACTTCTTTATTTTTCTCTGAGGGACCAGACTAATCCTTTTCAGGATTTTTCCTGTCCCCCAAAGGGCTTCTGAACCCGACTCCCTCTGATTGTGTCATTCTTGGTCTGTTGGAAGTCTAGAAGTCACCATCATCATCATCATCATCATCATCATCATCATCATGATCTTTATCCTTGAGGGAATAATGAGGGATGTCTTCAGGCTCATTATCATCTTCATCTTCTTTCTTTTCCTCATCATCTTCATCACCTTCTTCAAGGATTGGTTGCTGTTGATGAAGTTGTGGTTCTTAATAAGGTTGTTGGGGTTGTTGAGGTTGTTGGTGTTCTCCATAAGCTGATCAGCGAGCTCTTCTGCGAACTTCTCCCCCTCTTTGTTATTGACAGGTAGAGTGTGCACTAGGAGAGTGTGCACATCTGAGTTGAGCGTTGAGAATTTTCAGCTTGAGAGGTCTGAGTCTGAGCAATCAAAACCAGTTGAGACCTATCCACATTAGAGAATGAAGGGGCACTCTCTGATATGCCTTTAACAAGGCGTAGAATCTCTGCTTGATTCTGCTGAATTTCAGCAATGGCCTTGGCTTGACGCTCAGCTTGCTGAGAGAGAGGTTTAACCTCTTGCTCAATTGAGCATTGGTCGTCTCTCACTGTTGCAACATCAGTGGAGAGATTGCAAATAGCCACCATCATGGCAGGGACCCTAGCCACTTGCTTGTAGATCTTCTTTGAAGCGAACCACAGTTTGTCTACCCAATTCCATGTCGTCGCACATTCTTGCACCATAAAATTAATAGCTGGGAATGAGGGAGGAGGCAGAGGGATCTGGGGTATATCCATAGGGATAAAGGAAAATGGATGAAGTCCCTTCTCTGTTTTTACATCCCTGAGATCAGCAGAATATGGCGCCTTTGAAGAGGTAGGCGTGCTGATCGGAGTGGTGGTGGTGACAGCAGTTGCTGAAGTAAACTGAGGTGTAGTGACACCTGTAGATAACAAAGAAAGATGAGCCAAAAAGAGCTCAGGATTAGCAGAAGGAAGTGGGTAGGTAAAGTGTTTACACATGGGTGCCTTGAGAGTATCTAAAGGATTACTCTCAGGGATGGTACATGCAACAGTGGTGTCCTAAGGATCACTAACCTGTGTTTGAGAATGCTTGAGAGAAGCATTTTCAGGTCCTGTGCACGTTTCTTTCCAGAGATCAGATTGTCTAAACAAAACTGATGTCTAAATAGTACGTTGCTCAATCTCATCAGGGATGGGAACGACCATACCTGAATCACGGATTGATGTGCGGACCAAAGAAGATGAGATAGAAGAAGATAAGAGGGCAGTGCATGTGTTAATTGATACAGCCTCAACGTGGCTGACTATAACAGTTTCAGAAACCAAGTCACTGAAAAAGGAGGTAGTGCTGAAGAAGCGGCTACAGAAGCAGAAGCTGTTGGCGTGGTTGTGGGAAGGGTTGTTGTAGAGGAGGTAGATAGAATCCCGAAATCAGAGAGAGTGCTTGATTGAGTGACACTCTTCTTGAGTTTCTTGGAAGCTGGCTTTAGGGCGATGGACTTTTTGTGTCCATCGGTTGGTTGTTTTCGCTTTTCAGTTAGAGAGGAGATGCCTTGGTTAGTCACAGAGGGGATTGGCAGTGACGTAGGCATGGCGGCTACCTGGGAGATGGGGATGGAGGATTCATCAGCAACACCCTGAATTATCTGCAGCATGTATGGAGTGTAGGGAGCATCTCCATCTTTTTCATCCACCTCGAGAGTCTTCTTCCCAACCTGAGAAGTTTTGGTTTCTCTCAGTGGGGTATCCCTCATAGATGGCTGCGAAGAGAATTGTAGCGAATCTAGGGAAAGCAATAGCTTTGTCCCTCTTCGTGTATTTCACCCGATTGTATAATTTGCTGAATATGTATTCAGCGAAGTTCAGCTTCCGGCTGGTACAGAGAGCGACCGCCATATCTTAGGAGGGCTTGCTATCCTGATCTTGTGAGCCAAATTTGGAGCTTAAGCACTGAATAACATGCGTCCAAATGTATTTCCATTTCGCCGGCATACGTTTATTTTCCACCTTAGTGATGGACTTGACGATCTGCTTCATCTCTTTGTCAACTAGCCAAACACAGCCAGTGCATCAAGGAAAGCCTGAATTTCCTCAGTGGAAGGAGCAGCAGCCCATTTTTCATTGTCCTCCTTAGATGGAAGACCAAGAGCGTTCCTTATCACTCCAGAGGTGATAGCGACGGTGCCAAGGGCAGTAGTGAACTGGATTGCAGGGAACTTTCTTCCTTTCTTGTTGGTGAGGGTAGTGCAGTGAACAGTGTGCCAGTATTGCTGAAGATGAGCAGTTATCCCAACATGGACATGGATGAAGGCGTACTTCAGTGGGCACTGCTTGATGAAGCTGGCACCATCCCTCATATAAGCACGTTCAACAGGGATGTCAGTGATAGCAACATAGTTGCTTGGCTTTACCGTTGCTTGTTCAGGAGGAAAGCTGGCCTCTGGTGCAACAACGAAGTTAGTGACAGGGATGACCTCAGTTTCAGATTGAGGGATGTTGCTTGGAGTTGCCGTATCTGTTTCAAAAATGGGAAAACCAAATAGAAAAATCATGGCTTGATATAAGAAAGATGTATAAACCAGAGTATTTTTGGTGCAAAGGTTACCAAATAGAAACTAATAAGAAAACAAGAGTTTTGATGAACACAATCGAAATACTTGTTATTAGGCTGAGTTTTAAAAAGAATTTTTAACAACAAATAAACCAAATGTTTGTGATTTTGGTAAAGAAAGTATACCAAAAACAAGTATTAGAGGGTTTTTGAAAAGAAATTTGGATTAAATTTTCTCATCGAGCCATCGTCGTACTTAATGCCCCAATCATTCAACCACTGTGCAAAATTTCAACTATGAACTCCCACAAACCAACCATCGACCTCGCCAGCTACACTGTCAAACGCGAACTTTCCAGGTATATGCTAAACCTTATCTCTGAACCCGCTCATTATCTAAGTTCTTATAGAAGCTCTCTGGTATACTCAGAACCGATAATACCTACCCCAGAGCACTTAGAGACAATAGTAGCAAGTGAGGGGTCGAGTGAGAATGAGTCTGAAAACAACAGGAGTGAACAACCGAGTGCTTCTAACCATGCAGAGAGGCTTTTAAAAGAGAGTGAAGAAGATGTCTATCATGACACATTTGTGAGCTCCGATCCAAGTCCACCCACAACAACCACATTTACTGAGGTAGATGCCAACACATCTACACTCATTGAAACAGGACAGCTCAGTCCAAACCGCCCTGAACCTAACCAAGCAGAGGGTCTTTTTGCCTCTGACTCAAGCACTACTGGGGAAACCACATCATCTTCATCATCCACTCAAAAGGATGATGATGTAAATATAAGAGTTCCATCGGCCCAGAACTCACCACCTCCTACACTTGTTGATGTCTCTGTGACCAACATAATATTAGGAAATATAGAAGGTACGTCCATGCCTTCTACTAGTGTAGATGCCTATGAAATCCTATCAGAGGGGTTCAAGCGAGAGGTTGCACCACTTACCGGAGTCTTCGGACTCTTTCAAGGTAAGCACACGTTAATTGACTCTCCACCCTCTGATATTGGAGATAAATTCAATAACCGGATTTAGAACAGCTTTAAGAGTTTTTGGATTTTAATCCAGATTTAAAGAAGAAATCTTTATAACGACATGTTATAATGAAGAAAACAACATTCTTGTTGTTTTTAGAGAAGAAAGGGATAGATCAAACCTTGAGAGTTAAAACCGGAGAAAAAACGCACGAGTACGTGTTCTTGGTGTTCTTGAGAAAGCTTTGAAGATTCGAGAGAGTTCTTCCTTTTGAAAGTTATGAGTGTGTAAAATATAAAGTGAAGTAGATTTCACTTTATATAGGAGGAGACTATACGGAGTAGAAAGAGATGAATCAACGGTTTTAGCTTTTTGAGAAAAAGGTAATAATGACCTACGACACGTTCCTAGGGTTTGATTGGATAAGAGATGTTGAGGTCGTCATGTGTCAGAAAAAGTTTTGACGTGTCCTTTTCGAAAAATAAAACGATTATCATTAAAATAATGTTAATCATTATCCCTAAATTCATCATATCATTAAGAACAAAAGTGTATCAGTGATGGGTTTTTTTTTAGAATTCATTCCCTGAATAGAAAGATATTCGGAGAGTATAGAAGATTCGAAGTCATGCCTGAGTGATATCTTTTTAGAGTTCAGTGAATGACTGAAGAATTTGAAGTTCATTATAATAATCGCTGAAAGTGTGAATCACTGAAGAGGTTATTCTTCCATGTTTAGCATTCCAGTTCGCTGATTAACATATTAAATCTTGATTATTCAAGAGGTTTTGTAAAAAGATCAGCGAGCTGAAAGTCAGTGGGGATAAAATGAAGTTCAAATTCACCATTCATAATGTGATCTCTGATAAAATGATATCTGATCTCGATGTGTTTGGTCTTAGAGTGAAGTACAGGGTTGTTTGCAATTGCAATAGCACTAGTGCTGTCACAAATACAGGAATTTTTGATAGCTGAATATCATAATCAGCGAGCTGATTTCTCATCCAAAGAATTTGGGCACAACAACTCCCTGTTACGACATATTCAGCTTCAGTAGTTGATGTAGACACTGAATTTTTACTTTTGCTTGTCCAACTGATCAACTTTCCACCAATGAGCTGACACCCACCAGTGATGTTTTTCCTATCAATTTTGCATCCTGCAAAATCACTATCTGAATAACCCATTTGATCGAACCCTGAGTCTTTGGGATACCAGAGACCAAGACTAGGAGTCCCTTTCAGATACTTGAAGATTCGCTTTACAGCGATATGATGGGATTCTTTGGGTTCAGATTGATATCTAGCACATAAACAGGTGGCATACATGATATCATGCCTACTAGAAGTTAGATAAAGTAAGGAGCCTGTCATTCCTCTATAACCAGTGACATTAACAGGTTTACCATCATGGTCCTTATTTAAAGTTAGAGGAGGAGCCATAGGAGTTTTCATTGAAGAACTTTGAGTAATTTCAAATTTCTTCAGCATATCTTTAACATATTTACTTTGACAAATATAGATGCCTTTTTAGATTGTTTCACTTGAAGACCAATAAAATATGTTAGTTCACTCATCATTCTCATTTTATATTCCTTTTTCATACGTTTGCAAAACGAGTGCAAAGTTTAGCATTCGTGGAACCAAAGATAATGTCATCTACATATATCTTAGCAAGAATGATACGTCCCTTACGTTTTCTAAGAAAGAGGGTTTGATCAATCTTACAACGAATAGAAGGTATTTAGAGAGAGTGTCATACCATGCATGGGGAGCTTGTTTCAACCCGTAGAGTGCCTTATCTAGTTTATAGACGTATTTTGGATGTCTTGCATCAGCAAACCAGGAGGTCGTTCAACATAAACTTCTTCTTTCAACTTTCCATTCAGGAAGGAAGAAGACTTTAAACATCCATTTGATAGACTTTAAACTTTTTGTGAGCAGCGAAGGCTAGAAACAATCTGATTGCTTCCAATCTTGCTACAGGAGCAAAAGTTTCATCATAGTCTATCCCTTCCTCTTGTCTGTATCTCTGAGCAACTAGTTGAGCCTTGTTGCAGGTTACAACACCGTTTTCATCTAACTTGTTACGAAACACTCATTTGGTGTCTATAACGGTTTAGTCAGAGGGTCTTGGAACAAGCTTCCAAACTTTATTTCTTTTAAATTCAGAGAGTTCTTCTTGCATGGCGACGATCCAATCTGGATCAATAATAGCTTCATCGATCTTCTTAGGTTCTATAATAGAAATAAAGTTTTCATATAGACATATGTTAGCCATACTTCTTCTTTTCTGACCACCTATACAAGGATTACCAATTATTTGATCGATGGGATGATCTTGGGCCCATCTGTGAGCTGGTAGCTGAGGATTTGGATCAACTGAAGATTCAGCAGCCTGTTCAGGAGTTGAAGAAGATAAATCAGTGTGACGTTCTTCATTTTCTCTAATCGTCTCAGGAGGGGATCCTGAGGGAATTTCATTTCCTGGAGAAGAAGAAGAGGCTTGATTATTCACTGAAAAATTATTGATAGAGGGACTGGAAGGAGGAATCTACATTAATGGAGTACCATCCATCCCTGAGGATGAATTGTTACTATTCAGCGATGTGGGAATAAGAATAGGACCATCATCATTATTTTCAGTCTACAGGAGGTGTACTAAAATAAGATCCAGGTTCCCTATAGTGAGGTTTCATCCAGTTATTCAGTTCTTCATCTTCTTCAGGAATAGAAGTAGAATTTGAAGGACGAGATTCATCAAAGTTGACATTGAAGGTTTCTTCTACATGTTGTCTTCTTTTGTTGAAGACCCTGAATGCCTTGGATACAGAGTAGTACCCAAGAACTTTCTCAAATGATCTCTGTCATTCAGGATGTAACAATTACATCCGAAGATATGTAAGTGTTCTATTGAGAGTGTCCTCTCATGAAATAATTCATAACCAGTTTTCTTGAATCTTTTTACAATCAGGGATCGATTCTGAGTGTAACAGGCAGTATTGACTGCTTCAGCCCAGAATTGAGTTGAAAGATGAGATTCATTGAGCATTGAGCGAGCAGCTTCGATATAGTTCGATTTCTTCTTTCAGCGACACCATTTTGCTGAGGATTTCTTACTAAAGATAAATTATGAGTAATACCTTTTTCTTCAAAAAAAATTACGAGGGTATTGTTTTTGAATTCGGTACCATGATCACTTCTTATGGAACGAACTGGAACATTGTTCAGCAACTTAATCTTCTTGATGAAGGGAAATTATTTCATCAGGGGTATCACTCTTAGATCGTAGAAAGAATACCAAATATATATGGAATATTTATCTACTATCCCAAGAGTATATTTCTTCTCTGATATGGATTGGACATTGACAGGTCCAAAGAGATTGATATGGAGTAGATGAAGAGGAGTGGTTATTGAGGATACTTGCTTAGATCTGAACGTGTCCTTTATCTGCTTGCCTTTTTCACATGCTGAGCAAAGAGATTTCTTTGCAAAGACATGTTTAGGTAGGCCTCTGACAAGTTCCTTTCTTGATAAATCATTTATCATTTTGAAGTTAAGATGAGAGAGTCTCTTATGCCAAAGCCAGTTGATATCAGAGGAGGCTTTTGATAGAAAGCACATATTGTCAGAGTGAGTGTTATCCATATTGATGACATATACGTTCTCTGATCTTTTGCCTTTTAGAGCAACCATGTAATTTTTGTCAGTAACCGCACACCTAGTCTTTGTGAACAAAACTTTAAAGTCTTTATCACAGAGTTGACTGACGCTCAATAAATTGTGCTTTAGTCCTTCAACATATGCAACTCTAGAGAAAGAAGTTGCTCCATTGGATAGAATGCCATAACCTCTGGTGTATCCTTATCCATTTCCACCAAAGGTCACTGAAGAACCATTTTCCTCCTTATATTTAGTGAGCAGAGATTTTTTGTCTGTCATATGCCTTGAGCATCCGCTATCTAGATACCAGATACCTTTAGCACTCTGCAAAAATAAGGGGATCAATTTCTCATAGGTACCCATATTACTATGGGTCCTGCATTGTTAGTGAAAATAATAGGAGAACTAGAGGAGATATTAGCTGAAACTTTATCCATCATGGTTTGTCCTGGCATAGTTGTTTTATCAACTTTGACAATTTTACCCCTCACTGATTTCGCAGCTTGGGCTATTTTCTTTCCTTGGGATAATTTTTCAGCTTTAGTGGCATTAGGACATTTGCTAGCAATGTGGGTAGTCTCAGCACAGTGATAGCATTTCCTATATTTGAAAATAGGTTTTGAGATGAAAGTATGCTGAGTGGAGGTCATGTTTTCAGGACAGGATCCAATAATTCCTATTTTCCATAGACCTGGGAGGAACCATTGGTTTCTCAGGTTTAGAAGGAGTCAAGTCAATCTTAATCGGAGGAGTTGGTATCTGAGAGAATTCAGGACCTTCTTCTTGGATTTAGAAGGTTGACTTACTGAAGAATAAGAGAGATTTTTCTTCAGTGAGTGGAGTTTCTTGTCCTTGGGAACTTGACTAATGAACTTGTCTTTAGTCACTTTCCCTAAATCCTTGGGATTAGGTTCAGAAGGTCTTGTCTCTGAGTTAGAAGTACTTTGAGATGAGGGGTCAGGGATAGAAGAAAGAAACATTCCAATTTCACATGGAACGGTCAGTGTCAGTTTCTTCTTGGTCAAAAGAATATCCAAGACCACTCTTGATCTTAGCAGGAATCTGAGCATTTATGATCTCTTGTAGTTTATCAGAAGATTTACACCATCCTTCAATGGTGGCTTTCTTAGCCTTAAGATCAGCGATTGGTTTTTCTCGCTCACTGATAGCTTGTTGTTTCTCAATGCTTATGGTCTGATTTACAAAGATTTTGTCCTTAAGTTCTTCTTCGATCTTATTAAGTTCTTTGATTTTCAGATGGCAATTTTTTAGTTGTTCAGATAAATCAATGTTAATTTCTTTAGCTTTAATCTTGCCATTTAGAGCATTGTAAAATTCAACAGTCATAGAGTCGAGAGGCGACAAGTTATCATTTTCAGGTATAGAAAAGTTAGAGGGAAGGAGTACCTGTGTTGATAGAGATTCTGAAGAAGATGTGTCAGATGCCTCTTCAACTTCTTCAATTCTGGCCATAAGACATATGAGAGTTATGTCTTCTTCATCTGATTCAAATTCATTAGTGGAGTTTACCCATTCGTCTTCCTGATCCCAATCTGCCTCTTCAGCGACAAGGCCTTTTCCTTTTCGCTGGTTATTTCTTAGATTCTGATATTTCTCTTTCAATTTAGAATATTTTTCATTTTTAGACTCATCAGAGATCTAAGAAGTTGTTGGTGCAGTGACTTTCTTGGATCTATACTCACTTGCAAAGTGACCCTTGCGCTGACAATTATAGCATATTGCTGAAGCCTTAACAGCAGGAAGAGTTTTCGACTTATTAGACTCAGTGATAGCCGGTGTCTTTCTAAACTTACTCTTTCTAGCAAATCTCCTGAAATTGTTAGTAAGAAGAGCTAGAGAATATCAATTTCTGTGATGTCAACATCAGTGAATTCTTCTGAGTCAGCTTGATCTAACTCAGTAATAGAAGTGATGGAAGAAGATTCACGTTTAGAAGGTTCTGCCTCTGAGGTCACAAATGCCATAGAAGTACTTTTTGTACTTTTGATGTCCTTTATGAGGTTTCTTTTTAATGCCTGAGATTGCTCATGATTTGGTAGCATCCCATATAAAGTACTTAAAGATGGAGTTTCAATATTCTTTGACAGCTTAAGACATGTAGTATACACTTCCCATTGTTCAGGTTGCGCTTCCATGAATTTTATCGGTATTTTAGCATTAGAGTATTCTCTATTAACAGTTTTCATGTCAATCAAGAGACAGCCAAATCTTTGGTGAATTTGAGATAGAGTTTCATTTTTCAAAAACATAAATCTTTCATATTGTCTCACCAGATTTATACTACGAGTAATCTGAACTTCATCAGTTCCTTCATGTTGAATACAAAGAGTATTCCACATGGATTTTGAAGTTCTCATTTTCATCACAGAGTGATAAACTTCATCTGGGAGAGACATGGCAATTATGGATCTAGCTTTTGCATCAATAGCTATTTCCTTTTTGTCTCATCAGTCCATTGACTTGGAGTTTTGACAATTCGTCTCTCAGGAATAGCTGGAGAGGTAGTAGTGACAGGTACTGCAGGACCCAGGACTGTAGGAACATATGGTCCATTCTCTAGATAATAAGGATCTTAGGATCTGACCCTTCTAGGAATAGAGTTGTTGTTAAGATATCGTTGCCCTTAAAAATCAATGCAGAAAATATACCTCGGCGCAAGTATACACCTCGGAATAATGTCGTATCGTAACAAGTAATAATGGTACAAAGTACCGGATTTCTCGTTCCCACAGAGACGGTAGTTAAAGCTTGTAGCTAGAGAAATAGCCCGGTTTTTAACGGTTTGATTTCAGAGGGTGAAAATAAGAGGGTTTTTGATTAACTAAAATGATTTGGTTTGTTGATAACTGGGAAAAATACTTTTATAAAGAATGAGCTTAGGGTGTAAGGATAAATTGAGACGGAGTTAAATAATTAGATAAAAGATATTTTATAACAATAATTATTGTCTTAGAAAAATAATACGTTTTATAACCTTATTAAGGTTAAGCCGCTTAAATACCGATAGTTAGTTGTCAATTAACTTTATAGATATTTTTACGAAGTATTAAAAATCTAAACGTGACAAGTCTTTAAACTATCGTTATAAAGTCGATACACCTTTTTAGTCTTATTACTTAAATCTCAATTTATTACCTTACACCCCAAACTAAGGTTTTTAGCCTTCCATTAGTAATGGGTTTTATAAAGTATTTTGACGAGAAAAGATAAACGTAAACTAATGAGAATAATTAAACTAAGAAATACTAAGTTAAACGTAAATAATAAAGCTAAATACAAGGACAAGTTTACCATTGGTAATCTTGAGTTTAAACGTAAATGAAAGCATTTAACGAAAGCTTATTAAACGTAAACGTAAACGTAAAATAAGGACAAGTTTACCATTGGTAATCTTGAGATAATATGCATGGACAAGTTTGCCATTGGCGCTCTTGAGAAACATAAAGGAAATAAAGCGTAAATTAAAAGGAGTTAAAAACTTTTATACAAAAAGTGAGATCACTTAATGATTAAGCCCTCCATTAAGTGTTGAATCACCTCTTAATGGACATCTTAATAGATAGTGAAAGAAGTGAGAAATGGAAATTGTTGTTGCCGAAATTAGAAAGAAATAGGAGAGAGTCAAAGGAGAATTCATTTCCATAATCCATAGTTGACCGACCAATAAGGGGGCGTTTGGTTCGCATAATGTTTTCGGATGGAATGGAATCTGTCAAAGGAATTTGACTTTGAAGGAATTGGAATGGAATGTTATCAGGTTTGACCACCTGTTTGGTTGGCAGATATTAGAATGGAATTTGTTAAAGGAATTGGAATTTGTTTGTTTGGTTCACATAATGTAGCTTTGGATTAGGAATGAAATATTGGTAAATGACCAAAAGACCCTTTCTAAATATTTTGAAACCGAAATCCAACAACTATGGTTCAGATTGATGGTGGTCGGTAGTGATTGGCAGTGGTCGATGGTGGTTTAGATCGGCGGTGGTTCCAGTAAGCGATGGTCTGTGGTGGTTCAGATTGGTGGTGGTCGGTGGTGGTTTAGATCGACGGTGGTTGACGATGGTTCAGATTGGTGGTTGTTGGCGGTGGTCGACGGTGGCCGGTGGTGGTTTAACCGTAGGGTGGTCGGCGGCGGCGGTAGTCGATGGTCGTCAATGGTGGTTCAGATCGGCGGTGGTCGACGGTCGTCAACGATGATTCAGACCAGCGGTGGTCGGCAGCGGTGGTCGACGGTCGTCAACGGTGTTTTAGACCGGCGGTGGTCGGTGGTAGTTCAGATCGACGGTGGTTCAGATCGGTGGTTTAGACGGAGGGTGGTCGGCGGCGGCGACGATCGACGGTGGTTCAGACCGGCGGTGGTCGGCGGTCGTCAACGGTGGTTCAGACCGACGGTGGTCGACGGTGGTTCAGACCGGCGGTCGTCGGCGGCGGCGGTCGAAGGTGGTTCAGACCGGCGGTGGTCGGCGGCGGCGGTCGACGGTGGTTCAGACCGTCGGTGGTCTGCGATGACGGTCGACGGCGGTTCAGACCGCCGGTGGTCGACGATGGTCGGCGGTGGTTCAAACTGGCGATGGTCGACGATCGTCGATGGTGGTTCAGACCGACGATGGTCGACATTCGTTACCGGTAGTGGTTCAGATCAAGTAGGGAAGATGGGGATAATTTTGTCTTTTTGAGAATATGGGATGGAATGGAATTGAATTCCTTCTCAATTGTGATGGAATGACCAAATCCATGGATGGTGGAATGTGTGGAATTCAATTCCATTTCATAGGTAAACCAAACGACTGAATGGAATTTGGTCAATGGAATTGATCATTCCAATTCCACCGGATTCCTGCAAACCAAACGCCCCCTAAGGATTTAGCAAGAAGAAGGAAAGTGAAGTTCCATACTTTCTTTCACAACCAAATTGATCTGATGGAATTGAGCATCTAAAACTCTAATACATAACCTCTATTTATACCAAAAGATGCAAGAGTTTTCTACCATCCACTTGCAATAGCATGGGCTTGGCCCAAGAGTAATTTTCTGTTACAAAATTCAGCCCAACTACATTAAGGTTTAGAGTTTTATTTGATCCAACAATTAACAAAATTTCCCACATAATAGTGGGCCTTCGACCCAATGCAACGGAGTCGGCCCGATTTGTTGGTCAAAAAGTCGTCATCTCGATACTCTTCAAAATGTTGATGGTGGCCTACGCTCGTTATTGACAAGAAAACGAAAGATAAAATCAAGAATAATGGTGTTAAATATAACATTTTATGACCAAAAATTCAAGATTCTTTATTCGGTAGATAATGTATTAAGAAGCTAATAATTATCGTTACTACTTAACAACCTAACTAAAAAGACAACTAAAAAGGACTAAAAAACTATAAAAGTAGATGTAAATATGGTTAATAAATTAACCATATCAAGAGTCATTCTTTCTTTCCATAGAGGTTTAGCTAAAGACATTATCTATGTAGTTGGTGTTTGTGTTAGCCATTTAAAATAACTTGATAAAAAGTTGTTTAAAGATTTGAAAGCAAAAGACACTGCTCTGATACCACTTGTTGGCCCCAAAGGAGTCTACAAGAGTTCAAAGATATATAACAGTTTGTAGAGGGGGGGGGGGGTGATTACAAACACAAGTAGATTTTCGTTTTTAAATTAGTTTATATAAATAAACAAATTTACAGTCACAAGCGGAACAAGAACAAGTTTAAAACCTATTCTATTGTAACTAAAGAAAACACTTAGTTGATGCATAAGGAAAGAAAGAACTAGCAGTAGAGGGTTTTAGAAAGAATATGCCATGTATGCATGAAGATGGAAAAGGATTTCCCATCTATTTATACTCGTTCGCATTTAATGCAAAGCAAAAGGTACATGCCATGTGTTAAACATGTGGAGGATGTTTGTCCTTTGGCTAATAGGATGGCCATACTTTTAGCCACCTATAAACAGTACCAAATCTTATTTGATGGGGACATAAGAGACAATCCGTACGTCCTTTTCTGACAAGGTGTTGAGGTTTTGACTTTTGTGCATCGAGGATAAGATCAACATAATCTTGTTTTAATCTTCATTTGATCGTTGAACCGAAGACTTCAAGGATGAAGTCACTGAGGTGTCGCTGAGGCCTTACAAGATTTCACACTTCTATTTAGATGAGTTTTGCTATCACTGAACCGCTTCAGATCACTAGTTGTTCATCTCTATCTTCAGCTTGGTCTTCGACTATTGCTGAATGGACTTGTGGTGTCAATGTTGTTCTTCAGATCTTCAGAGATAAGATTAAAGTTCCTGATGTTCAGTGATCGCTGAGTGCAATCAGCGTATGCTATCGCTGAACTTATAACTTATACATGGAATTTTCACTAAGTATAGAGAGGAATCATATCCAAATCACTTAAAGGAGTTTTGGATCAACACATGAATAATTAAAACAAGGTTCTGTTAGACTATCCACGGCGGCGATCTAATGCATTCTGAAACCAATAAAAGATAAAACATTTATTTAAAAACATGAGAAATGAAATTAGTGGCAAACGATCCGGCCGATCTCTATCACCAAACAATATGAGATTGTTGTTTTATTTTGATGAAAAAATTGACATGTGTTGTGACAAATGTCAAATTTGAGCTTCTAGGTTAGCTCTTATTAAGTTTATATTATTGTTATTTTAGATAACTTATAAGATTGGTAGTTAGTTAGATTAGATTGGCCGAAAAATTTCTAGAGTTACCGGTAATTGCTTAGAAAGTCCGGTTCCGACCGTAACTATCTAAAACGTCCTATATAGTGCCAAATGCTTTAATTTATACACAGTTTATATAAAATATATAGTTTTAGTATTTAAAATATAAAACTTCTATTTTTATAGAATTTAATCACTTTTGGACTTACATTTTGAGGAAAAAGGCCAAAATTGAGAAAAATGAAATTTTAATTTCATTTTTGGGCTTGAGTTTAATTTTTTTTAAATATTGGGTTGGAGTGCGGCTCATGTACATGGCTCCCCCCCCCCCCCCCCAATCCCCCATATAAATATATTTTTTTTCATTTCCTCCTCATTTGCATGATTGAAATTTTGAATTTCTCTCTTCTCTCTAAAACTCAAGGGTTTTCTTCAAAAATCCTCCTTTCTCCTTTAAGTTCCAGCCAACATTCACCAACAAATCCAACATTTTAACAAGATTTTTGAAGATTTTGAGTCTCCTTCATCATCCAAGTAAGTAATAATATCATCTTCTTCATTTTCTTACCATTTTTGGGTGAAAAACCTACTTGTTCTAGCATTTTAAGTCTTCTTCTTTTAACCTCTGAAATTTTCTGAGTTTATGGAGAGATTATACATCAAAAACATGTAAAAATTGTCATATAATGGTGGTAATCTATGACCCAGACATTTGAACTCAAGAAAGTAGGTAAAAACCTATTGCATGTGGGTTTGGTTCATGAAAATGGTGATTTTTGGTGCTGACAGAATATGTACTTGTGTTTGTGTCGTCCATTTCTTGCAAATAATACGTCCAAATGGTATGAATCTTCTTCTAATAGTTTATTTTATGAGTTGGGGTTATAATCCAAGTGGTCTCACTCAAAAACATTGAGTTTTGACCCCCCAAATGCTCAAAACAAGTTGGATATGCATCTGGAAGTTCAATAGTAGGTAAACCCTACTTTGAACAACCATAACTCTCAAAATAAGCATCCAAATTACTTGATTTTTATTCTGAAATTTATTTTAATGAATTAGCTTTCAAATTCCACTGGTTTCACTCAAAGATATGGTGATTTGGGGTTTCAACTATTCAAAACAAATAGAGTGTGACAACTGTCAAAATCCGAGCTTTCAGGTTAGCTTCTATTAAGTTTATTACTGTTTATATATATAGTTTAATTATAAGAATAGGAGTTAGTTGGTTTAGAATGGCCGAAAAATCCCTAGCATTTCCGGTAATCACTTAAAATGTCCGGTTCCGACCCGTAACTGTCTGAAACGTCCAAAACAGTGCCAAATGCTCTAATTTATACCCAATTTATATAAAATATATATATCTTAGTATTTTTAATATAAACTTTTATTTTTTTTATTAGGAAAGAACCAAAATGGGCTAACAAAGTGAGAAAAATGCCAAAATTGAGAAATTGGACTTCAAATCTCACATTTTGGGCTTAATTTATACAAATAAATAAATAAAAAAACAAATTGGTTTGGGTAGGGCCCACCCCATGGCCGCCCATTTTACACTTTCAAAATTCAAAAATTCACTCTCTCTCTAGAATCAAAGGGACACAAACATTTCACCCTATTCTCTCTAAAAACTCAGCCACTTTTCTTCATCAAAATCATATTGGGAGCAAGAAATATTGAAGAAAAAGGATTCTATAACCATCCAAGTAAGTACAAAACTTCATGTTCTTCATTTTCTTGCAAATTTTGGGTGAAAAACCCACTTTTCTTGCATTTCTAAGTTACTTTCTTCTAATATCCAAAAATTCTGAGTTTGTGGAGATATTTTACACCAAAACATGTAAAATGTATATAAAATGGTGATAATCTATGATCTACACAAATAAAACTCAAGAAAATAGGGGAAAAATCATGATTTTATGGGTTCTTGAACAAAACTGGTGATTTTGGTTCTGGCAGATTCATGCATGTGTGTAAATCGTCAATTTCTTACAATTTTTATGTTAAAATATCATGAATCTTCTTTCTACAAGTTTATTTAGTGAGTTGGGGTTCTAATCCAAGTGGTCTCACTCAAAAACATTGAGTTTTGACCCCCCAAATGCTCATAACAAGATGCATGTGCATCTGGAAGTTCAACAGTAGGTAAACCCTACTTTGAACGACCATAACTCTTTGAATATTCTTCCAAATTACTTGATTCTTCTTCTGGAAGTTAATTTAATGTGTTACCTTTCATATGCCACTGATTTAATTCAAAAATATGGTGATTTGAAGTTCCAACTAATTGAAACAAAATGAGTGTACCACTACTACAAAACCGACTTTTATACACGGCTATTTTGGGTTTTATACACGGTTTTGGAACCGTGTGTATGGCCAGTGCTTGTGAAAGCTCCAGACTTTTGTACACGGTTCCACAACCGTGTATGAAACTCAACTTTTATACACGGTTCCTAAACCGTGTATAAAGACCAAAATAACCGTGTATAAAAGTCATTATCATACACGGTTTTTAGATGAAACCGTTTATAAAAGATTAATAACCGTGTATAAAAGTCACAATCTTACACGGTTTCTATAAGAAACCGTTTATAAAATGATTAATAACCGTGTATAAAAGCAACCATCTTAGACGGTTTTCATAACAAAACCGTGTATAATGGTGACCATATATATAACAAAAATACATACTTTTGTACGCGGTTTTTTCCTAGAACCGTGTATAATGAGTTATATTTATATTTTTAATGTTTTCCTTGATTCTTTTACCATTTATCATTCAGTAATCTACATTTCCAAATACGATTCAAATTAGAGTGATGAAACATTTCAAATACAATAATAAATACAAAATCAACAAGACACGTAAATGTAACTCATCAAAGTAACCATTAACCATTAACTTTTAAAAATCATCAACGTAAATGTAACATCTCAAACTAACTGAACAATCTAATACTTTCACCGTGTAATCCAATCTAATAATTTATAAGATAATCACCCCCATTGATTACTACATTTTGCCATCCATCATGCGCTTCAAAGTAATTTTTCTCGCAATATTGCAAGGTATCTCCTCTATTTGTGTAATTGTGAAAGGACATGTGGTCGTCCATATGTCCTATATATATAAATTTGAAAGTAGGAGTAATTATAAGCAAAATAAAGTGTTTTGTACAATATATAAATAAACTGAAAGAAATTTAAAAAATACATACGTTGAGAGAGGAAGCATATTGGTAATCCATCACAAAATGGAAGATTTGTTTCACAACATAGTAACCACACTCCCAACCCTCTTTTTGTTGATTACACTACAATGTAAAAAAAGTAGTGTTAGACAACTTAAAGTACGAAATAGAATATTGGGATATATAAATTATACCTTGATTAATCTCCATGTAATCGGAGTGATGGCTTCAGAAGATCCTATGGCAAAATTGTAATTTGTAATGGCCCTAAATGAAAAATAACAAAATATTTGTGTTAATTGTCTATTAACTATATAAGTAAACACCAATTGTATACTAAAGTAATACAATACATAGGTGTCCACGAGGTCTTTGATCATGTAAGTTTCAGTTGTCTTTCCACTTGACATCTGTAATGTCGAAACAAATTATTGATTAATGAATGCAGGCATGCAGGACATGAGTGAGTATCAATAAGGCAGTAGGTGTCCATCCTAACCCACTTTTTGAATATTTTGTCTCATATGTGAATGCATATAACAAATTGATTATTTAAGAAAAAATCGGCAGCATTTCCCCTTAACTCCCCAAATATGCGTATAATTATAACACATATTCGTAGGACTAAAGGGAAACATCTACCGATTTTTTTCTTAAAATAACCAATCTGTTATACGCATTCACATCCTAAATGAGACAAAATATTCAAAAAGCAGTCCCAAATATTCAAAATATTCAAACATCCGAAATTGATCCCTATTAGATCAAAATTCGGACGGGCGACCTAAAGGCAATTCATGGACTTGTGTATATAATAAATGCATGAAGTTTAAATTTTTAGCAATGTACAAAATTAATATAATTAATGTGTAGTATAATACATGTGATCAGTATATATGCTCGCTTGATCGGTCCAATCCAATTGGTACGTCTATATGAATTAGAAACATGAGGTTAATGCATATAAAATTAGTGATTAATGAAAATTTAGTTTAAAAAGATGATCATACCTTACTTTTCGTGAAGATTTATGCCAAAAACGATCAAAGAACTCCAAAAAACGCCAAAAAAGGTTACAAATCGAGAATGAGCCGTCTTGGTTGAAAAAAACGGCACATATATATATATATATATATATGTATAATACGGTAACCCTAGATAAAGCCTTTTATACATGGTTGTAAATTAAAACCGTGTATAAAAGTCACCTTTTATACACGGTTGTGGGTAAAAAACCATGTATAAAAGTTAGCTTTCATACACGGTTGTGAATAAAAAACCGTGTATAAAGGTCATCTTTCATAAACGGTTCACTTATACACAACCGTGTATAAATGTCACTTTTATACACGGTCTTTATACACAAGCGTGTATAAATGTAAGACGCCTTTATACACGGTTTTTTAATAACAACCGCGTATAAAAGGTGAGTTTTCTACACGGTTTTTTCGCTGCAACCGTTTGTGATTGTCAAATACCCTTTTTACACGGTTTTTTGTTCAGAACCGTGTATAAAACCTTACTTTTAGCAACGGTCCATTTCAACCGTGTAAAGATCCATCTTTTATACACGGTTTTTGTAAAAATGACAAAAAGCGTGTATAATTAGGCGCGTATAAAAGTCATATTAGGTGCAAACTGTCAACCAATGGCAGATTTGTGCATGCATGTTCAAATGAGCATATTTCTTTCAAAACTCAATGAAAAAGGATGATTTTTCTTTTGAGAGTAATTTTTATGAGTTATATTCAGTTTGCAAGTGGAATCACTTAAAAATATGGAGTTTTGACCCTCCAAACACCTAAAATACTTTAGGTGTGCAATCTGTGAAACCACCAGCAGCGAAACTCTACTTTGAGTGTTAGTATCTCCTTTGTTATTTGTCTCTAATGCATGATTCTTCTTCTAAAACTTTCTTTTATGAGTTAGGAATCATATGAATCCAGTTTCATACAAAAATATGAAGTGTTGAGGCATTAACCAATTTATTAAAGTTAAATGTGCAATCTGTCATCTAATGTCATTTTGGAAGCCCTTGAAAACTGATCATATTTAGGACAATTGGTTTCTGTCCAGAAGAGAAATTCTGGCTTAATTGATTTTTATAAATATTGATCATGTGATGGATAATAAGATTACTTTCGGTATAAATTATGATATTAACGAACATATGGGCATTTTGAATAATTGGACATATATAGACACTTATGGGCTTAAGATTTATTCACCTCTATAAGTAGTATTAGACCTATAATTGACGGTTTTGAGTATTACTCTTTGATAGGGAAGCGTTAGGTCGTCGTGTGGGGATCGGATTGTGTTGATTTGTGTCGCGGAGCTTTGCTATAAGGTGAGTATTCACAGCCCCTCTTTCAAAGTATTTTATACGATTTGGGGTGAAAAGCATGATTGAATATGTTATATGAGCTATTTTCATTATGATTATGAAATTTTGTTAAATTTGATGTTGTGGGCACTAAGGCATGTACACTAATAGTTATATTGAGTAAAATGTTACATAAAAGTTTGTACACTACTATTAACTCAAGTGAGGAGCCGAGGGTATTTCTGGATAGCGCTATTTGGACGGACAATCCCACCTAAAAACTACAAGTAGGGGTGCACTGTACTTAAAAAAGGGAGAAACGAAGGTTCTACATATGTGGGATATTAGTCCCACCGCTAAGGTAGAATTAACAATAAATTTTTTTTGTGGTCGAAAGGTTTAGTGGTGGCTCTTTATATACTAAAAATTAGAGTACGTAATGCCTTGACGTTTTAAGATACTAATAAGTGCCAAAGATTTATTTTGCTCATACTCACTTACACAAATGGATGTTTGAAATATTGAAAACCTGTGAACTCACCAACTCTTTGTAGTTGACCTTGTTTTTATCATGCTTTTCAGGAGTAAGAAAAGATTAACTGAATCCTTCTATTATGTGGGCACATCGACATCAATCATCTTGTTTATTTGAAATTGTTTAGTTGAAACACTTGGTTTACCTTATTTTGTTAGAACTTTTAGTTGATGCGATGTAAAATTTTAAACTTAAACTATTATGTAATTGAATGGATGGTTGGTGTTGTTTTTATCCTATTGTTATGAAATCTTGCGCTATCACGCCTCGTGCTTCCGCTTTAGCGGGATGTGACAGACTTGGTATCAGAGCCATAGGTTATAGAGAACACCGGTTTTCTATTGAAACCAAATACTATAACCAAATTTTTGTTTTTCAAAAACTATTTTCGTAGATAAATTTAAAAAGCTCACTACTAGTATAATTAGGATAAGCAACGATCTAACATATCATAATTAGGCAAAGCCTGATCACCTATGTCTAAATATGGTATGAATAAGAAAGGACTTGCATTAAATTATTCTAAAAATAGGAATCGATCGGGAAATCTTTCACTTCAAAATGAAAAATATGATTTTATGTGAGTTCACGTGATTATTATAAAATGTTTCTGATATTTATAATTTTTTTTTATTTATCTCAGCACTATGTCCACATCCGACCACTCCCCGGATGAATCCGGTTATGTTACCAGCAGGGTTAGGAGAGCCGACACAAACTATGATGACTATGACCCATCTGAGCATAATCATGAAGAGGATTTTGCCGACTCTTCTGCTCGATCTTCTGTTCCCATGCCCGTACCCATACCTACCGGTGAGGGGACATCTCGCGGGCCAAGGACGATAAAGACTGCCCGCAAGCGCGTTCTCCCTCTTCGGAGAGTGACTTTCACGACTCCTTCCGTGTCATCGGGAGAACCATCTCAGTCGCGATCTAGGTCGCGAAGTGTAACTCCTCCTCCACCCGTAGTTGGAGTACCTGTGCCCCGGCCACAAGGAATGACCGCAGCAGAAAACTACTGGGTCACGGGTATGGCCAACGAGGTACATACTCATCGGCTGATGTTGGACCATTATCGGCAATCCTTAGACGACATCATAACAATCTTGCACACACATGACGAGTTTACGAATAGAGTCATGGAGGTTGCCCTTGAGGCTAGGTTGGCGGTTTGGAGGATGCACACTTACCTAGAGCGGGTGATAGGAGCTCTGGTGATCCTATTAGGAATATTGTTTTGGTTGGTGATGCATTAGTAAACCTGTTTAGGCAAAGCTTTTGGATTAAAAACACTTTTATTTCGGTCTTGTTTATTTTAAGATGTAAACAATTTGCTATCTTTTGGGATTTGTATTTTGAAACTTGTGATGAATGTTATGTGTTATGCTTATGAAAGATATCCATGTTTCATTGTATATTTCTTGATTTTATGTCTAGTTGATTGATATTAGACGTACATTACATTATAAGCTTGAGCTTAGTAAGTAGAATTAGAACGGAATTGGTAATAGAAATCTGATCGAAACTCAATTTGAAAAATTGTGTTTTAGATCAATGCCTCCAAGAAGACAAAATCCCGATGTTGCACGATTGGTATCCGAACAGCTCATGGCGGCGCTACCAGGTATTGTTAGCCAAGTAGCAGCTGGTTTAAACGCAAATCAAAATAACAACCAGGGATCTGGAGACAGGGGATGTACGTATAAATCCTTTAGGAGTTGTAATCCTAAAGAATTTTTCGGAACTGAATGAGCCGTCGGTTTATTGACCTGGTTGGAAAGCATGGAGTCTGTCCTCCACATTAGCAAGTGTGCTGAGGGAAAGAAATTGGAGTTTGCTTCCTGTCTATTACAAGGGCGAGCATTTACTTGGTGGAACACCCAAGTACAAACCCGAGGTCGGGAAGCCGCCAACAGTCTTACATGGGAAGATTTCAAAAGAATGCTAAAGGAAGAATACTGCCCTAGGAGGCGAGATTCAGAAGCTGGAAGCAGAGTTGTGGAATCACGAGATGAATGGGAATGATATCGACTCCTACACAGCCCGATTTCATGAATTGGCAAAAATGGTACCGCATCTGGTAACGCCTGAAGAGAACCGCGTTGATAGGTATGTTTGGGGATTATCTCCTGAGATACGCGGGGATGTTACCTCAGCAAACCCAAAAACTCTACAAGAGGCAGTAAGTGCGGCAACCAGACTCACAAACAATGCTACTCGCTCGGGATTGTTTGTAAGGGATAAGGCACAAGGGAAGAGAAAGATGGATGAACCAATAAGAAAGCAGTTTGGAAAAAGGACAAGTAAGGAACAAAGAACTTTAGGTAACTACGGAATTCAAACTCAATCTGCGGAGAAAGAGAAAAGACCTCATCCCAAATGTGACAAGTGCAATAGACAGCATACCGGACGATGTATTATCTGTGAAAAATGCAACAAAGGAGGTCACTATGCCAAAGATTGCAGGAGCCCAGGAAGGCAGGCATGTTTTGAGTGTGGAAGCCCGGATCACATTCGGAATACATGTCCACGATGGAATCAAAGACCGAACACT
Source organism: Silybum marianum (assembly GCA_036898165.1). Classification (NCBI taxonomy): domain Eukaryota; kingdom Viridiplantae; phylum Streptophyta; class Magnoliopsida; order Asterales; family Asteraceae; genus Silybum; species Silybum marianum. The sequence continues at coordinate 15,035,941 of CM072542.1, read as the reverse complement.
AATCAAGCACGACCGCCAACCAAGGAAATCAAGGAGGTCCGGCAAGAGGCTGAGTGTTTGAAATTGGAGCTGAGGAAGCAACACAGAATCCAGATGTCGTTACAGGTACGTTTCTCTTGAATAATCATGATGCATCTATATTATTTGATTCTGGAGCAGATAGGAGTTTTGTGTCATTAGATTTTAGACCAAAGATATATCTAAGGCCTCAAAAGTTGAAAGAATCATACGTAATTGAATATGCCAACGGTCAAGAGTGTAGGCTCAATGATGTAATAATGAACTGCACTATAAATTTGGCTAGTAGGGATTTCTGTATAGATTTAATCCCGATTAAACTAGGAAGTTTTGACGTGGTTGTGGGCATGGACTGGTTATCCAAAAACCGAGCCGAAATCTGTTGCTCCGAAAAGATCGTACGAATTCCGTTACCCGAAGGGGGAAAACTCAAAGTACACGGAGAGAAACCCAGGAGGGGTATTAAAGTCGTGACATGTATGAAGATGCGAAAGTATTTGAGAAAGGATTGCATTGCTTTTCTAGCTCACATCAAGGATAAGAAGACTGAAGAAAAACGCATTTAAGATATTCCTATAGTTCGGAATTTTCCTGAGGTTTTCCCGGACGAATTGCCTGGAGTACCCCCACCAAGACAAGTGGAGTTTCACATAGAATTAATTCCTGGAGCCGCGCCAGTCGCGAAAGCACCATATCGATTAGCACCATCAGAGATGCAAGAGCTGTCGGAACAACTTCAGGAATTACTCGACAAAGGATTTATCAGACCTAGCTCTTCACCTTGGGGAGCCCCAATTTTATTTGTTAAGAAGAAAGATGGATCTTTTCGATTGTGTATCGATTATAGGGAACTCAACAAGTTGACAATTAAGAACCGATACCCCCTTCCCCGGATTGATGATCTGTTTGACCAACTCAAGGTGCAACGTACTTCTCGAAGATCGATCTTAGATCTGGATATCATCAAATGAGAGTGCGAGAAGATCGATCTTAGATCTCGAAGATCGATCTTAGAACCATCTCAGTCACGATCTAGGTCGCGAAGTGTAACTCCTCCTCCACCCGCAGTTGGAGTACCTGTGCCCCGGCCACAAGGAATGACCGCAGTAGAAAACTACTGGGTCACGGGTATGGCCAACGAGGTACATACTCATCGGCTGATGTTGGACCATTATCGGCAATCCTTAGACGACATCATAACAATCTTGCACACACATGACGAGTTTACGAATAGAGTCATGGAGGTTGCCCTTGAGGCTAGGTTGGCGGTTTGGAGGATGCACACTTACCTAGAGCGGGTGATAGGAGCTCTGGTGATCCTATTAGGAATATTGTTTTGGTTGGTGATGCATTAGTAAACCTGTTTAGGCAAAGCTTTTGGATTAAAAACACTTTTATTTCGGTCTTGTTTATTTTACGATGTAAACAATTTGCTATCTTTTGGGATTTGTATTTTGAAACTTGTGATGAATGTTATGTGTTATGCTTATGAAAGATATCCATGTTTCATTGTATATTTCTTGATTTTATATCTAGTTGATTGATATTAGACGTACATTACATTATAAGCTTGAGCTTAGTAAGTAGAATTAGATCGGAATTAGTAATAGAAATCTGATCGAAACTCAATTTGAAAAATTGTGTTTTAGATCAATGCCTCCAAGAAGACAAAATCCCGATGTTGCACGATTGGTATCTGAACAGCTCATGGCGGCGCTACCAGGTATTGTTAGCCAAGTAGCAGCTGGTTTAAACGCAAATCAAAATAACAACCAGGGATCTGGAGACAGGGGATGTACGTATAAATCCTTTAGGAGTTGTAATCCTAAAGAATTTTTCGGAACTGAAGGAGCCGTCGGTTTATTGACCTGGTTGGAAAGCATGGAGTCTGTCCTCCACATTAGCAAGTGTGCTGAGGGAAAGAAAGTGGAGTTTGCTGCCTGTCTATTACAAGGGCGAGCGTTAACTTGGTGGAACACCCAAGTACAAACCCGAGGTCGGGAAGCCGCCAACAGTCTTACATGGGAAGATTTCAAAAGAATGCTGAAGGAAGAATACTGCCCTAGGAGGCGAGATTCAGAAGCTGGATCACGAGATGAAAGGGAATGATATCGACTCCTACACAGCCCGATTTCATGAATTGGCAAAAATGGTACCGATACCCCCTCCCTCGAACGTTAAAAATAAGGATGGATCCTTTCGAACGTGCATTGATTATAGAAAACTTAACAAGCTGACCATCAAGAACCGATACCCCCTCCCTCGAATTGATGACTTATTTGATCAACTTCAAGGTGATACGTATTTCTCAAAGGTCGATCTTAGATCAGGACATCAACAAATGAGAGTTCATGAAGATGACATTCCTAAGACAGGGTTTAGAACTAGTTATGGTCGTTACGAGTTCCTAGTTATGTCTTTCTGGCTAACAAACGCACCAGCAGTCTTCATGGATTTAATGAATAGAGTATGTCGACCGTACCTAGACAAGTTTGTGTTCGTGTTTAAAGATGATATACTCATTTATTCTCGAGACAAGAAGGAGCATGAGCAGCATTTAAAGCTGATACTAGAATTGCTCAAAAACGAAAAGCTGTATGCCAAATTCTCCAAATGTGAATTCTGGATTCGCGAAGTGCACTTTCTTGACCATGTAGTAAATGAAAAGGGAATTCATGTTGATCCAACTAAGATCGAGGCCATTAAGAAATGGGATGCCCCGAAGACACCAACCGAAAAACCGTTAATTTCTTGGGTTGGCAGGCTATTACCGGGGAATTATCGCGAAATTCTCCAAGATCGTGCAACCACTTACGACTCTAACTCAGAAGGACAAAAAGTTTATTTGGGGAGAAAAACATGAGGAAGCATTTCAGACACTCAAACACAAGTTATGCAATGCACCGATTCTGGCTCTACCAGAGGGAGTGGATAACTTTGTAGTTTATTGTGATGCTTGCATCAAGGATTGGGATACGTACTGATGCAAAAAGAAAAAAGTTATCGCATATGCATCAAGGAAACTTAAGGTTCACGAGAAGAATTTCACCACCCATGATTTGGAGTTAGGAGCGGTGGTGTTCGCACTAAAAATCTGGAGATACACTATTTTTACGACACTAAGTGCACCATTTTCACCGACCACAAAAGCCTTCAACACATTCATAATCAAAAAATGTTGAATATGAGGCAAAGAAGATGGGTTGAGTTACTTAGTGATTATGATTGTGAAATAAAGTACCACTCAAAGAAGGCTAATGTAGTAGCGGATGCATTAAGCAGGAAAGAAAAGGTAAAGCCGACGAGAGCACTAGCTATGGGAATGATGGTTCAAACGAGTTTAAAGACTCAAATTCTTGAAGCTCAAAAAGAAGCTTTAAAAGAAGAGAATTTGAAGCATGAGACCCTACATCGCTTAGAGAAAGAATTTGAGTTACGATCAGACGGAGTGCATTACTTTAAGAACAGAGTTTGGGTACCAAAGGTTGGTAATCTACGATCAACCATCTTGGGTGAAGCCCATCGATCAAGGTATTCGATTCTCCCAGGGGAAGATAAGATGTACAAGGATCTGAAGGAATTCTATTGGTTGCCAGGAATGAAGAAAGATATTGCTTTGTACATAAGCAAGTGCTTAACTTGTGCTAAAGTTAAGACTGAACATCATAAACCATCTGGTCTACTTCAACAACCCGAAATCCCCAATGAAAATGGGAGCAAATAACCATGGATTTTGTAACCAAGCTACCCAGAACTGGGAAGGGACATGATACTATATGGGTCATAGTAGATCGACTTACAAAATCAGCTCATTTCATTCCTATTCGTGAAGATTTCAGTATGGAAAGGCGTGCACAAATTTACATCAATGAAATAGTTACATGTCTTTCCATTATCTCAGATAGAGACACTCGTTTTATATCACGATTATGGCAGTCTCTTCAAAAGGCATTGGGTACACGTTTGGATTATAGCAATGCCTATCATCCTCAGACGGGTGGACTATCGGAAAGAACTATTCAAACGCTAGAGGATATGTTGCGTGCGTGTGCAATAGATTTTGGTGGGAGTTGGGATACCCACCTACCACTTTTTGAATTCTCCTATAACAACAGCTATCACGCCAACATTTAGTGTGCGTCGTACGAAGCCCTATACGGACGTAAATGTAGATCGTCACTTAGCTGGTTAGAAATCGGAGATAGACAACTGACCATGCCCGATATCATTCAAGAAACCACCGATAAGATTTCAACCATCAAGGGAAGACTCAAGATAGCAAGAGATCGTCAGAAGAGTTTTGCGGATAATCGGAGAAAGCCATTAAAGTTCCAATTCGTGATAAAGTGCTTCTGAAAGTATCGCCATGAAAGGGACTAGTACACTTCAGGAAGAGAGGCAAGCTGGGTCCTAGATGCATTGGTCCTTTTGAAATACTCAAAAGAATTGGACCGGTGGCATACAAACTAAAGTCACCACAGGAATTGAGCGCTGTTAGGACCCAAACAATCAAGATATCAATATATGAAAAGATTATAACAGGAATGATAGTAGCCAAATGTAATATGTATTGATAGAATGAAGAGTATTACAAAATATCTCTTTACAAGGCTTATGGGAAACGTTAGTTCTAACAATCTAACTAACTATCTATTTATACATACAATAGAAAGACTAAAGTGACACAACATTCATAACAGACAAGTTCAGAATTGGTTCTGAACTCCTTCAGAACTTCTTCAGAAGTGTCTTCAGAACTTCTTCAGAACCTCTTCAGAAGTGTCTTCAGAACTTCTTCAGATCTTTTTCTCTTTTAAGAACCCAGTTCCTTTTGAAGCTATTATGATATTTCTATCAATCTCCCCCTTAGCTTCAAAAGTTCAAATCATACTTCCAGAAATTCAGAATTTCTCTTACAAGCTTCAGAATTAGTCTTCTGTATTCTAGTAAGGATTCAGCAACTCTAATCATTTCTTTTGCAAGTATCTTGTGCTTCTCCCAATCTTCATTGCTCAGATTCTTTGGTCTTCTATTCTGTCTTTTTACCAAACGATCTCTGATTGCCATAAGAGTTCCATTGCAACATTTGTGGAGTTCTTCAAATCTCACAAATAATAGTTCATGAAAGCATTTACAAACGAAGCCAGGAGGATGAAGTACTAAAGTCCTCTTCTTCAAATTCTGAATATCTGGTAGACTTAAATTTGGTTTGCTTAAGTGTACTTGCTTCTTGTTTAGAACATAAGCAACCTGGAAATCAGTCTTTGCAGCCCATATAAATTCTCTGTATAATCCATCTCTAAGCACTGGAAAAGATTTTCTAAACTTGGTAATTGAGTCATGGAAGGGATAAAGACTTCTGTATACTCTGAGAAGATCTCTGAGATGAACATTTTGAAAGTCAGCTTCAGAAAAGGTAGAAATCTCACCATTTTGTCGCTCAACAGTAAAGAATGCATATTTGTAATTCTGTCTTGTCTTCAAATCAGCATTAATCACTTTGATCACAGGACTTTCTTTTCTTGCTTCATTGATTGGAATCCTTATCTTTCTGATGATGTCTGAGTACCATTGTTTCCAACCAAAAGACTTTTGAATCCAACAATCTACATAGTTGAACTTTTGCTCATATTCCATGAACATTTCTGGATGAAAATATTCAAGGAACATAGTATAAGCACTTTCTTCAATTCTTTGTCCTTGTAGTTGTTCCTCTTTAGATATTTGCTTTTCAGGAACCAACTCTTCAGAAATATTTTCAAGAACTTCTTCCTTTTCTTTTTCTTTTTCCTTTTGTCTTTCTTCCGAACTTTCAACAATCAGAATGTACTTATGAATTTCTTCCATATCTTGTCTCTTTGTATGAATCTTGAAGTCATATGCATCACTTAGTAGATAATCTGCTCCTTTTATCTTGTTTACTTTCTTGTGACCAGCTAGATAACTCTTTCTCACTAATTCTCTAAAATGTAATCTTTCTTTGATTAGATAGACAATTTCTTCTTTGATGTTAGATTCTTCAATAAAATCTGTCATGTAGTTTAGAAACCATTGGAGTGAGGATGTAGAATACTTTGGAATATCATAAACAACAAATGTCTTAGAGACTTCTTCAACAAAATACATGAACCCAATATCTTGATTAGTAAACAATCTCTTCAACCCAAACCTTTCAATATATATAGGTTCCAACAGATTTACTGTGTTAAGTCTGTATTCCAAAGCCAACTGAAAGTCATGCTTTATGAGATTCCTTATGTATATACCCAAGATTCTTCTAATCTCTGAGACTAACACAGATTCACCAGAATTAACACAAAAAGATAAGATTGCCAACTTATCTTGTAGTCTTAGCTTGTAAACATCAAACTGAGTAAATTCACATAGAGTACCATCTCTTCTTTCTACTCCAAATCTGAATATAGTCAAATCATTCTGAACTGATTTTGATATGCATCTGATCTTCTTTATTAAATTTGAATCATGAAAATTCTGAACACCATGATTCTGAATAAAGTTCTTCACTTGAGCAATATGATCATCAGACCATTCATCATTCAGAAAGTCTTCCAACTTTGCAAACTTCATACTTCTTTTGTACATGAAGCAATAAGTGTCTTCAGGAAATATCAGACTGCTTTCTCCAGAAATAAGTATATTTTCCTTTTCAAACACTTGATCCAATACAGGTTCTTCAAGTATTGGAAGATGTATCTTAGGAATGATAATGCAAGCTCTGGTTCTAACTTCAAATTTTCCTGAGAAAGCAATTAAGATTTCATCAATAATTTCAACTCCTTCTAAATGAGCTAAATCAAATTCCAATTCAACTCTTTCATTTGGTTGTTCAAGAAAATTTCTTAAGATAGAAAATCTGTTGTCCAAAAGTCTACACTCCAGACTTCTTGGATAATTCAGAAAGACATGCACCCAACAGAATTGATTCAGAATATCCCATAATCTTTCAGAAGCACTTCTGAACTCTTCACTCAGAAGTTGTTGAGGCTTCCAAATTACTAAATCTTTTATTTCATTTGAGCTTTCTCCCATATTTACATCAATCATATCTTCTTCAAACATGATCACATCAGAAAGATCACTTGGTTCTCCAATAACATCTTCAAAAGCAAGGTATTCCCTTAGCATTTTTTCATTAGAATCTGGAATTATATGTGTGTTATCTGAGCTCAAGTTACCTTCAGAATCAAGAGACAATTTTTCTGTTTCATACCCTTCTTCTATCATTCCTTCAGAAGAATGATCATTTATCTCTTGTACCTCATGTTCTGCAGATAAAATATATTCTATGGCTTCTGAGACTTTATTTGATTCTTCACTAATATTCTGAGTATCTTCAGAGGTCTTCTCAGAACTTTGAACTTGATTAGTTTCTGGTTCAGATACTCTCTGTCTTTTCTCCCCCTCTTGATTATCAGGATCCTGATCATCAAGACTCCTTTTAAAAGTATCTGATTGAGATCTGCATTCCAGAGCAGATAATCTTGTGCTTAATTCTGATTGAGAACTCTGAATGGATGAAAGTTGATTGAGAATTTGAGAAATATCATCTTTAGTGGCATAAGCTTGTGAAGCAGAAGAAGAAGAAGGCTGAGAAGCTTTCAAAGAAGAAACAGAGGAAGCCACTTCAGAAAAAGCTGACAAAAGTGCTTGTTTAAACAAATGAAGATCATTAGAAGATTTGAGATGAAAGTCATTCAGCTTGTTAACCAAATTTTCCCCATGTTGATCCAACCTAACCTCCAACACCTTTTTGGTAGAATCCGTCAAATCCTTGATGTCCTTCTGAATCTTTGCAAATTCAGAAGTACAGAGATCTTTGAATTCTGTGAATTCAGAAGATGTGGGTAAGTTGCCAAGATCAACAGATGAACTTGTTTTCAGACCTTCAGAAGAAGGTTGGCCTGTATGAGCCACAAAGGCATCATGAACCACATTTGATTATGTGAATGGAGCTTTTGTGATGTTCACCCCACCAGGACTTCCAACTAATCCTTGATATCCAAAAATTGGAATATCTATAGTTGTTGATGCAATGTGACAAACACTTTGCTTAGAAACATCTGAAAGATGTGTGCTTGTGTGAATGGATGCCACATTAAGTGGTTCAGAAGACTGAATGTGCTCAAAACTGTGAAGGGGGGACATATATCCTTCATTTTCAACAAAAGGAACCTCCAATTGGGGTCCTAATGGATTATAAGCTGCTTGCCCCATTTGTATTGTTGAAACACCCTTCTGTTGAGAGATGGGTGAGTGGCTGGGGGGGGTTAACCAAGGTTGCCATGGGCTCACTGGCTGTTTCAATATTATCCACCAAAGAATGTGGAATAATAGTAGATGTGGGTGCCCGGCTTGTAACAGGTGGTTCATAGGTTTGTTTTTCTTGTTCCTGTGTTCTCCCCTCATCAATTCTTTTTCTGACCCTTCTACCCTGTCTCTCATTTACATTTTTCCTCTTCACTCTTTGAGGTTGTTCTCCCCCTTGAACAGCCTCCCCCCTCTTTCTAGTAAGTCTAGACTCCCTTGCATGATCACCACTCTGGTTTGAATCAGGGGAAGGGACTACTGGTTGAGGTAATCCCATAGATTCTAAATGCTCACTCCCAATCCTAGTTGGTGTACTTACAAGTTCAAGTAAATGAGAAGGAAGTGGAACTGCATTTGGAAAAGTAAGTTTTCCATTTGGAGGTCTTAAGCTATCCATAGTGAAAATAGGAACATGTACCTCATGAGCTAGAACAGGAATTTTTTAGACAGCCTTCATTGCTCCTTTGATAAGTGTTTGAAGAAATCTCTGAAATGGTATATAGTTGAATGTAGACTTCTTCAAAATTGCAGATTTGAGTTCATCAAAGATGAGACTAGCATAATCATAGTGTTTGTTGAAGGCAACACCATGAAATATAATCCTACCATTTGCTGAAGCTTGGTCTAAACTTGAGCTCTTCCTAGATAGGCAGGTATTCAGAATGGAAAACAAGCAATACCAAATTGGAGGTAAACATTTTCTTCTAAAAGAGCTCAGAGCACTAAGCTTTTCAGAGTAACCCAAGCTCATAAAATCTGAGATCATATCTGATGAGGATGGAATTGAGTCATAACAGGTTTTCCCAAGAACCTCATCTGGTTTTGGCAAATAGTGAAGGCTTCTAATGTCATCTACAGATATACAAACTTTGTAGGCATGAACATAAGAGACAATTTCATCATCAGTTTCATCTACTTCAGCATAATGCCAGAATTGTTGAAGATAAGAAGCAGGAACAGAGAATTTCCTTGAAAGGAGAGTACGTAGGGGATGTTTCTTCAGAATTTTAATCAACATTACTTGATCATCAATGAAGTCTTTGGATTTGAAGTTCAGTGCACAGTTATTTCTTTTGATGTCAAGTAATTTCTCAGCAGGTACATAGAGTTTGGATAGGTCACCACTTTCAGCAGGAGTCTGGGATTCACTTTCAGCAACATTTGATTCAGAAACAACATCAATGGGTGTATTTTGTGTTTCCCTAATTTTTAGCAGTGGTCGGGTTAGGGTTAGGGTTAATGATAGGGTTTGAAGGTCCGGCTTGATGAGTTGCAGGTTTTGGCTGTGTCATGAAGCATTTGATCATCACTTAGTGGGATTTCCATTGATCCAACCATTAATTTTTGAGGCACAATCTTGAACGAAGCATCACTTGATGATCCAGTGTTATTATTGGAACTCGAGGAAGTAGAAATCATGGTTTTTGAAGTAGACATGATGTAGAAAGAACACAGATTGGTAACTAAAAGATGATCAATAAACACAGAAAGATTTCTCAGAGAAAAATTGCTAAAAGAATGAAAAAGATGAGGAATCCATTGATTTATATGATCGGATAAGTGTTGAAGGACACGTGGCCAAAAAGTAAATGTGATTAGAGTAGTAATCATCATTTATTAATAGAAATGAACCGTTTAATGGTCGTGGTTAGGAGAAATCCAATGAAATTAAAACACGTGGCACACGCTTAAATGAAAAAATCAACGGAAGTTTTAGTTCTGAGAACAAGTTCAAAAACTTCAGAAGCTGTTCAGAACTTCTGAGAAGTCTGAAAGAAAGAATTCAGAAGAACCGCAGAATGTTTAAGTGAAGTTCAGAACTAAACTTGAGTCATCTTAGAAGACAAAAAATCATTTAAAAATATAAACTTCTGAAAAATATAAAACATTTTGAGAATTCAGAAGTAGATTTGAACAAATAGAAAACTGTTTTAATCTAAGGAAGCTTGTTCATACTTCTTAGATATAAAGTGCAAGACTTTATTTCACCAATGCAGAGTTGTTATGTAGGAAAGGGTAGTTAGAGAAATTTGAAATTAATAACACTCCCCCTTGAATCACTAGCAATTATGATTCTCCCCCTTGATTATTGCAACTTTATCAAAGAATCAATCAAATATTAGTGAAATGAGAAATAAATGAAAAGTATTAAAATACAATCAACCTAGTTACTGAAGAGATATACTTCTGAGTTTGAAAAGTAGCAAAAATCTGAATGATAAACTTCAGAATATACAAAGTAATTCTGAAGAGCAAAGTATTCAGAATTTGATAATAAAAAAAAAACTTCAGAATGTAACTTCTAGAGTATAGGTGATGTATAATACTTACATAGACATGTTCATCATGCCTAATTTACTTACCAAGAAGTTAAATCGTTTTTCATCAAGTGCTTTGGTAAATAAATCAGCTAACTGATAATCTGTCTGAACAAAAAACATTTCAATATTACCTTTTTCCACATGATCTTTGATAAAATGATATCTTACATCAATGTGCTTGGTTTTTGAATGCTGAACAGGATTGTCAGTGATGGCTATGGCACTCTTTGAATCACAATACAAAGGAATCTTTTTGAAAGTGTAACCATAGTCTTTTAGTTGAATTTGCATCCAGATCACTTGTGAGCAACATATTGTACCGTTACATATTCGCTTTCATCGTAGAAGTAGAAACACAATTTTGTTTCTTTGAAGACCAAACGACTAGTCTATCACCCGTAAACCGACATGATCCAGAAGTGCTTTTCCTGTCTAATTTGCAACCACCATGATCTGCATCTGTAAATGCTGTTAGTTCAAAACTAGAATCCTTAGAATACCAAAGTCCCAATGAAGGAGAACCTTATAGGTATCTAAGAATTCTTTTTTCAGCTAGAAGGTGTGATTTCTTAGGATTAGCTTGATATCTGGCACAAATACATGTAGCAAACATTATATCTGGTCTACTAGCAGTTAAGTAAAGCAAAGATCCAATTATGCCTCTGTACTTTTTCTGATCAACAGATTTTCCATTTAGATCAAGGTCTAGCTTAGTTGCAGTGGCCATTGGAGTTTGAATACTTGAACAATCAGTCATGTCAAACTTTTCAAGTAAGTCAGAGACATACTTAGATTGATTAATGAATATGCCAGTGGGAAGTTGTTTAACTTGAAGACTAAGGAAAAATGTCAACTCTCCCATCATACTCATTTCAAATTCTGTTTGCATGGTTTTCTCAAAATTTCTACAAAATTTTGGATTAGTAGAAGCAAATATAATATCATCTACATAGATTTGTATCAAAATCATATCATCACCCTCCTTTTTCAGAAATAAAGTTGTATCAACAGTACCTCTTTTGAATTTGGAATTCAGAAGAAAAGTTGTAAGAGTATCATACCATGCTCTTGGTGCTTGTTTAAGTCCAGATAAGGCTTTGTCTAATATGTAAATATGATCTGGGAATTCTTTGCTTACAAAGCCTTCTGGTTGTTCAACATACACCTCTTCATGTAATATACCATTCAGAAATGCACATGTTACATCCATTTGAAATACCTTCATGTTTTTATGAGCAGCATAGGCAAGAAAAATTCTAATAGCCTCTAATCTGGCAACAGGAGCAAAGGTTTCATCATAATCAATTCCTTCTTGTTGACAATACCCCTTAGCTACAAGTCTTGCCTTGTTTCTTACAACAATTCCATTTTCATCCTTTTTATTTCTGAACACCCATTTTGTGCCAATGACAGATTTACCTTTTGGCTTTGGTATCAATCTCCAGACTTTGTTTCTTTCAAATTGATTTAACTCATCCTGCATAGCTAAAATCCAGTCTGGATCTTGAAGTGCCTCATATGGCTTTTTGGGTTCTATACTGCTTAAAAAATTAACATACAGACACTCATTTGCTGTTGCAGATCTTGTTTGAACACCTTTTGATGCATCTCCAATTATTTGATGAACTGGATGACTAGATGTCCATTTGTTCACATTTGGCAATGGTTGAACAAATGAAACATTATTCAGAGAATCATAATCATTAGTAATTGCTTGAGTTTCAATATCATGATTGATGGCTGAATGTAAATCTGAAGACTCCCTCTCAAATGGAAAAATCTGAATTGGTTCAAAAATATGAGGTTCATGGTCAGAAATAGTTTGAACTGGTTCAAAAACAACTTGAATTGGTTCAGAAACAACTGGAATTGGTTCAGAAGTTGCATTTTCAGAAGTTGGAAGTTCTGAATTTGAGGTAGAGAGTTGTGGTGCTGATGTATTTGAAATTTGTATCTCTGAAATGTCTTGATCATTTGAATTTCTGAGTAGAGAAGGATTTTGGTAATCTGCAGAGACATTTACAGAAATATCAAATAAGTCTTGACATAAAGTATCTAAATTGGATTTAAGTAAAGTTTGAGGTGCAGAAGTAGAGTTTGTGTGATTATGTTCTGAGTCCAAACTTTCAGAAGTTGGTTTATGTGCGAGTTCTGAACTGTTTTGTTCAGAAGTCATTGTTGGCTCATGAAATCTGACATTTGTAGTCTCAATGATTCTTTGAGTTCCTTTAATGACTACTCTATAAGCTTTGGATCTTTGAGAGTAGCCAACAAAGATACCAGCTACACCTTTTGGTGCAAATTTGTCAAGATGTAAAGTATCATTCTTTAGAAAACACCTGCAACCAAGGATTTTAAAATAATCAATAGAGGGTTTTCTTTGTTTTAACAATTCATAAGGAGTTTTAAGAAATTTTCTGTTAAGAATGGTTCTGTTCTGAGTAAAACATGCAGTAGCAATTGCTTCTGCCCAAAGAGACAGAGGAAGTTCTGAATATGCAAGCATGGTTCTTGCAGCCTCTACCAAAGTTCTATTCTTTCTTTCAACTACCCCATTTTGTTGAGGAGTTCTTGCAGCGGAAAAATTATGAGAAATACCAACAGATTCCGAAAAATTCTGAAGTGTAGAATTAGTAAATTCTGTTCCATTGTCACTTCTGATCTTTTGAATTGGGAGTTGAAGAAGAACTTGAATTTTCTTCAGAAAGGGTATCAGTATTTCAGAAGTATCAGATTTGAGTCTCAGAAATTCAATCCATGTATATCGTGTATATTCATCTACTATAACAAGAATGTATTTCTTTCCCCTCCCCCCATGCTTTGAGTTTTCATTGGGCCACACAAATCCATATGTAGCATTTCAAGTGGAGCTTTGCATGAAGATAGCATTTTCAGAGGATGAGAACTTCTTTTGATCTTCCCTAGTTCACATGCAGAACAAAGAGAGTTCTTTTCAAATCTGATCTTTGGTAGTCCTCTTACAGATTGATGTTTGCCTAGTTCAGAAATGGCTTTGAAGTTCAGATGTGACATTCTTCTGTGCCAAAGCCAACTATCATTTTTCATTGATGTAGACATATAACATACACCTTGTAGTTGACCAGTTGCAGTGAATGTTGTTGTGTAGATATCTCCATCTCTATAAGCAGTTAATTCATTTTTGTTTGTTGTACTCAGAACATGACAATAATATATGTCAAAATTAACCTTCCAGTATTTGTCACAGAATTGACTAATACTGAAAAGATTATGTCTTAGTCCCTCAACATAGAAAACTTTCATTACTTTCACATCTCCTTTAATGAAAGTGTCATATCCTCTTACATATCCCTTTGCATTGTTTCCAAAACTAACTGTTCCTCCATATCTTTCATGATAATCAGTTAGTAGTTCTTTGAAAGGTGTCATGTGTCTTGAACATCCAGAATCTAAGACCCACACATGACATATCTGCAAAAGAGATTATTGAGTTTTAGGTACCCATTTCAGAATGGGTCCTTTGTGATTACTATTAAAATTTGAAGTTTTGAACTTTTTCTTCAAATGTTTCAACTCAGAAGTTTGTTCAGAACTTTGAGATTTATCTTTATTTCTATTTCTTTGTTTACTTGAATTTGTCAATGTAGCCAAACATTTCTGAAAATATTTCATCAAATTTCTTTTGTTTTTTTTGGAGTTAAGAATAAAATTATGATGACCACAATTAATAAAGTGAATATGATTCGTTAATGTATTTACAACAGTATTAGACATATAAGAATCAATAACATTTGATTTTTCAACAAAAATTCTTTTATTCACTTTCTTTGTTTTAGGTACATCATTCTTCTGTAAAAATGAAAAACTCTCTAATTTGTCAATCTTTGACAGTCTTTCATCTTTCTTTCTCCATACTAAAGTGGATAGCTCTGTAAAAGATAAGAAATAAGGATTAGTATAAGAAATTCTTTTGTTCACTTTAGGCTTATCTTCAGATTTTGTGTTAATTTTCTGAACTTCAGAGAGAAAGTTTGAGGATTGACCTTGTTCAAAAATTTTAATTCTGGTGTTAAAGTCAGAAGATGTTACTGAACATGGTGTTGAATTTGATGATATGTTTGTATTAGTAGGAGAAAAATCTGAATTCTGATATTCTGGTTTTAAAAACACATAACCAAACAATTCTGAAGGTATCTTTGAAACTTCAGATTTTAATTTTTCTCCTTCAGTCATACATGATTGAGATTTATAAACCAAATAGCCATTTTTGTCAATGACTTGCACCATTTGATCATCATCATCTTCTGAATCAGAAGCATTTATTAGATCTGAAAACTTATTATGAGTCATACTTGTTGCAAAAATATTTGAATTTTTTGTTGTTGTATACTCATTATCAGAATTATCAAAAAATATATTGGAATTCTCATCAATATCTTCAGAGGATTCAATATCTGAGAATTCATCATATTTTTCTTTATGTTCTGATGTATTATCAGAAGTATCTTCTGAAATGTTTTCACAATTGGATTCAGAAGTAACTTCAGAAATTATTTCAGACTTAACAATTACTTCTGATTTTTTTTCAGAAATAATATTTGATTCAGAAGATTTACAAATATTTGGAAGTATATTCATTTCTTCTGTTTCAGAGATACTTTCTGGTTCACCAGTTTTAAGAGGTGTTTCTTCTGAAAACAAAGTCTCTGATTTTATAAAAGGAATTCTTTCAGGCAAAGAATGGTTTACAGGTTTGGGAATGATGCCAGTATTTGATTCATTGAAAATTTTCATTTTAGAATAATCATACAAGTTTGCAGGTGCCTTTTTTAGAATTTGACTGTCATTATATCCTAAGCGTGCTTTTGTATTGTAAAATTTTGAGTTCTGAGCCTGACTAGTTAAAATATTCAGAGTTTGTTCAGTTTGTCCTCTTTTAAAATTTAAATCTTCCAATTCCTTAATCTTTTTATACAGATCAAGTCTCTCTTGATTCAGAAAATTCATCTTAACATTTAGAATTTCCTTTTCAGATTTTTCATATATAACTTCTTTTTGTAAACTATCCATTTTTTCTTTTAAAACAAGTTTTTCTTCAGAAATTTTTTCAAGAATCTGTTCAGCTGCTTGACAATTTTCTTTATATATTTGACTTTCAGCTCTGAATTGATTGACCAAAATTCTTTCACCTTTAATTCTGTTTCTGAGTGTTTCAAATTCAGAAAACATATTTTGAAATTGATTTGTCATTTCTGAATCTATAGTATTAATTTCAGAATTATGTTCAGAATTTTGTTCAGAAGATGAAGAAGATACCTCGTTGTCTTGTTTGTCCTTTTCTCGGATCCATTTGACACATGTAGCAATTGGTTGCATAGTGAGCAACTTCTTCATCATCATCTCCATCACTCCAGTTTAACCAGTCTTCTTCATACTTGGTTACTAGAGCAGGATTAAGCTCTTTTTTCTTTGCTAATAGATGCTTCTTCTCATAATAACCCGAATTCTTGACTTTTGGCATCTTGCATTGTCTAGCATAATGTCCAGTGCTTTCCACGGTTGAAGCATCTTGCTCGGTTCGGATGTTTCGTATTGACCGACCTCTTGACCCTTCTTAGGTCCAATTTCAGCATCTAGGTTTATTCTGATATTTTTGATTGTATCTTTGTTTGAATTGCCTTGTCATGAAAGCAATATTATCAGAAATCCTTTTAAGCTCTTCATCTGATTCATCCCCATCACACACTGTCATCTCTAGGATCTCACAAACTTTCTTGGTAGCAATGGTCAAAGAATTATTGTAGTTCTTGCTCAGAAGGGCAACTGTTTCTTGTGTCTTCTTTTGTTCATTTTGTCTAACTTTGATCTTGTCCTCTTGTTGGAACAAGATGCCATAGACATCATGAATTCTCTTTCTAGATAAGTTCCTAGTTACCATATTATCTGAAAAACTTGACCATTCATTTCCCAGATTGTTCAGAAATTTGTTGTTTATCTCAGAATTTGATTGCTGAACACCATTTCTTCTTAGATCATTCAGAATGTTATTGAATCTATGATATGTATCAGTGATAGATTCATTTTCTTTGTATTTGAAATTTTCATATGTTACTACACAGATATTTAATCTCTGTGCTTGAGCCTTTGTACTTCCTTGCATCTGAGCTTCTACTTCATCCCACATGGCTTTTTGCTGAAGTTAAACTATCAACCCTATTGAATATCTCGTTGGGAATTGCCATGGTGAGTAAAGTTAATGCTCTTCTATCAACTTTCATTTGAGCCTTTTCAGCTGGATTATACATTCCAGGACTCTTCTTGATTCTTGATGCAGGGATTTCAGGGGTAGATTCAGTTCTGGGAACTGCTGGAATCTCAACAAATACCTCAAGTGGGCCATTTGTGATAGATTGCATTAAGGCTTCATCTATGTTATCCAAGAATTGAATCATTCTAATTCTCCATTGATGATATTCCCCTAAGAAAAGAGTTGGTGGTTTCGTTTCAGATCCGATTGAGACTATTTCTTTAGACATCTTTGATTGTTAGAAGATCGAGAATTCACCTGTATTGAATTTGAATTTTGTAGTTCAAGAACACCAAGAACTGCCAGATCTAACAAGTTCTTTCACAAAACTTCTTCAAGAACAGATGAATTGGCTTTGATACCAATTGTTAGGACCCAAACAATCAAGATATCAATATATGAAAAGATTATAACAGGAATGATAGTAGCCAAATGTAATATGTATTGATAGAATGAACAGTATTACAAAATATCTCTTTACAAGGCTTATGGGAAACGTTAGTTCTAACAATCTAACTAACTATCTATTTATACATACAATAAAAAGACTAAAGTGACGCAACATTCATAACAGACAAGTTCAGAATTGGTTCTGAACTCCTTCAGAACTTCTTCAGAAGTGTCTTCAGAACTTCTTCAGAACCTCTTCAGAAGTGTCTTCAGAACTTCTTCAGATCTTTTTCTCTTTTAAGAACCCAGTTCCTTTTGAAGCTATTATGATATTTCTATCAAGCGCCATCCATGACACGTTCCATGTGTCAAACTTGAAGAAATTCCTGGCAAATGAAACATTAGTTCTACCCTTGGGAGATGTTCAGATTAACGATCGGTTACACTTCATCGAAGAACCAATCGAAATCCTTGACCGAGAAGTCAAACGGCTGAGGCGCAGTAAAATCCATATTGTTAAAGTTTCCTGGAATGCGAAGAATGGCCCAGAGTATAGTTGGGAACGAGAAGATTTGATGAAGCATAAGTATCCTCGCCTGTTTGCGAATGCCCCGGAGAAAGCTAGTTCTCAAATTTCAGGACGAAATTTCTCTAACAACGGGAGACTGTGACAACTGTCAAATTTGAGCTTCCAATTTAGCTCTTATTAAGTTTATATTAGTGTTATTTTAGATAATATATAAGATTGGTAGTTAGTAAGATTAGATTGGCCGACAAATTTCTAGAGTTACCGGTAATTGCTTAGAAAGTCCGGTTCCGACCCGTAACTATCTGAAATGTCCTATATAGTGCCAAATGCTCTAATTTATACCCAATTTATATAAAATATATAGTTTTAGTATTTAAAATATAAAACTTCTATTTATAGAATTTAATCACTATTGGACTTACATTTTGAGGAAAAAGGCCAAAATTGAAAAAAATGACATTTTAATTTCATTTTTGGGCTTGAGTTTAATTTTTTTTTAAATATTGGGTTGGAGTGGGGCCCATGTACATGGCTGCCCTCCCCCTAATCCCGCATATAAATATATAATTTTTTTCATTTCCTCCTCATTTGCATGATTGAAAATTTGAATTTCTCTCTTCTCTCTCTCTAAAACTCAAGGGTTTTCTTCAAAAACCCTCATTTCTCCTTTAAGTTCCAGCCAACATTCACCAACAAATCCAACATTTTAGCAAGATTTTTGAAGATTTTGAGTCTCCTTCATCATCCAAGTAAGTAATAACATCATCTTTTTTCATTTTCTTACCATTTTTGGGTGAAAACCCCACTGTTCTTGCATTTTAAGTATTCTTCTTCTAGCCTCTGAAATTTTCTGAGTTTATGGAGAGATTATACACCAAAAACATGTAAAAATGTTCATATAATGGTGGTAATCTACAACCCAAACAATTGAACTCAAGAAAGTAGGTAAAAACCTATTGCATGTGGGTTTGGCTCATGAAAATGGTGATTTTTGGTGCTGACTGAATATGTACTTGTGTTTGTGTCGTCCATTTCTTGTAAATAACACGTCCAAATGGTATGAATCTTTTTCTAAAAGTTTATTTTATGAATTGGGGTTATAATCCAAGTGGTCTCACTCAAAAACATTGAGTTTTGACCCCCCAAATGCTCAAAACAAGTTGGATATGCATCTGGAAGTTCAACAGTAGGTAAACCCTACTTTGAACAACCATAACTCTCAAAAAATCATCCAAATTACTTGATTTTTATTCTGAAATTTATTTTAATGAGTTACCTTTCAAATTGCACTGGTTTCACTCAAAGAAATGGTGATTTGGGGTTTCAACTATTCAAAACAAATAGAGTGTGCAATCTGTCCAAAGGTGGCAGATTTGTGCATGCATGTTCAAATGGCCATATCTCCTTAAAAACTCAATGAAAAAGGATCATTTTAGGTACGCAAACTGTGAATCCACTAGAAGATAAACCACTGTGAATCCACTGTGAATCCACTATTTTGTGTGATAATATCTCTTTGATTAATTGTCCATAATGCATAATTCCTCTAGAGTTTTCTTTAATGAGTTAGGGTTCATTAAAAATATGAAGTTTTGAGGCATTAACCAATTTATTAAACCTAAGTGTGCAATCTGTCAACTAATGACAGATGTGTGCATGCAACGTTGTGGTGCCATATCTTCCTCATAACTCATTCAAAATGAGTGATTATTATCTTAAAAGTTTCCTTTATGTGTTATGCTTGTAATACAACTGGAATTTTTGAAAAATACTTGGTAGAACTCCTCAAATGAATGTTTTACTAACAGGGTGTAATCTGCCATACTTGTTGTGACACACTGTTTTGTATAAATTATTTGAACCCTTTTTATATGTCATAATGCATGAAATTTGGTCACAATGACCTTAACTCAGTAATGTATCACATATAACAAGATGGGAAATTTTGTCATTTTGGATGTTACATTAATTTGATCATTTTTAGGACTTAAAGTTTCTGTCAGAAAGTGAAACTTTGATATTGTTTGATTTCATGAATTTTGATCACTTGAAGGACTATTACATTACATTTTTGGTATAATTTATTTCATTAAAGAGCATATGTGCATTATGTATAACGGGACAATAGTAGACCAAGTTGGACATATAAGGGCTTATAAGCACTCTCATAGTAATCGTTACACATATAAGTGATCATTTGGGTACTTTCCTTTGTTAGGAAAGCGTTAGGCCGTCTACCGGACGTCTCGTGTACGTATTTGGAAGCTTTTGCTATAAGGTGAATATTCACAGCCCCACTTTTAAAGTATTTTATACGTTTTAGGGTGAAAAGCATGATTAAATGTAATATTTGAGCTATTTACATTACCGAATGTGAAACATTATGAAATTGTTGCTTTTGGGCACTAAGGCATGTACACTAATAGATTGTATTGAGTAAAATGTTCCATAAAAGTTTGTACACTACTATTAACTCAAGTGAGGAGCCGAGGGTATTTGTGGATAGCGCTATTGGACGGACAATCCCACCTAAAAACCGACAAGTAGGGGTGCAGATTGCAATCCCACCTGAAAACTACAGGTACGGGTGTACTATACTTAAAATAAAGATTCTACATATGTGGGGTTTTAGTCCCACCACTAAGGTAGAAATAAAAAGAGTTTTGTGGTCGAAAGGTTTAGTGGTGGCTCATTACTTACTATTAATTAGGGTACAAAATGCCTTGAACGTCTTAAGATTTAAAGATTTACCAAGTGCCATAGAAGTTATTTTGCTCAATATTCATTTATGCAAAAGATGTTATAATATTGAAAACCTGTGAACTCACCAACTATTTGTAGTTGACCTTGTTTTATTTATACTTTCCAGGGGTAAGAAAGATGAACAGAAATGCTTATTAATTGGGCGCGTCAACATCAATCATGTTTTACAATTTAAATCGTTTTGTTTGAACACTTGTTTCCTTTTATTTTGTTTTAAACTATGGACTTGTATGATGTAAATTTCGGGTTTAAATTGTTATGTATTTGAATGGACGATTGGTGTTATTTTTGCCCTATTGCTATAAAATCATGAAATATCACGCCTCGTGTTTCCGCTTTAGCGTGGTGTGACATGTGTCAATATTTGATTGGTTCACTTTAGATTTTTAGATAAAATCTTATCTAATTAACAATCAACCTTTTACAAATAAATTAAAAAATAAAAAATATACCAAAATTCATGGTTTTCAATTCCCTACATATAGAAACCAATATTGACATATTTTCATCACACCAATTTTTCTTTTCATTTCAATCCTCTTGTTATCTTGCTAGTTTATTTCAATTATCTGCTATGGATCCAACCAATCCAAAAAAAAAATTCAATTTTCAACATCCTGATAGCTCTCAGTATTACTCAAACACAACGAATGAAAGCTCTGAGTTTTTCGTGTATAATAATCAAGTTTCTATCCCTGAAAATATCCGAACCCCATAAAAGAATTTGAAGGTCGTTAAATGAAAAACCGGAGAAGATAATGTGTTAATATCATGATGGGTCTACATTAGTGAAGAACCCACTCGAGGAAAAAACCAAAGAAACATACATTTTGGTCACGAGTGAAAGAATACTATGACGAAAGTCATGCTGAAAATCCAAAAGACTGGGCGTCAGGAACCAAAATCAAATGAAAATTCGTTATGCACGGGTTAATGAAGCTGTAAACAACTGGATTGTTGCGTATAAAGAGGCATATCAGCAGAAAAGGAGCGGGATGAGTACGACAGATGTTGAGAAAGAGGCTCATGCAATTTTTGAGATGAGTGGGAGCAAGTTTAATGACTTACTTGTTTTTAATGAAATTATGTGTAAACATCTCAAATGGGATTACAGTTAGAACGTAACACAACACGTTCTCGCCCAAAATATGAAGGGGTGATGAGAACGTGGTGGAAGCATAAAAAGATCAAGAACTTCAGAAGGAGATTATTATGTTGAAACCAACAAAGAATCGCCAAGTGACTGTGGTTCAAAAGTTCCATGTCCAATGTATTTTAATTGTTTCCATATTATTTTTTTCATCACATCTATAAGTTCTTTATTTAATTTCAGTTGTATGGTAAGTTTTTTTATAATTATAATTATGTTTCAAAATAGGTAATTGTTCGTTCGTTTTATCTATTTATATATTTATAATTAAAAACTAATAACTATATGTATAAAAAATAAAAAATATAATTTTAATAAAATAAAATAATAGATGAGATTGGATTGTAGAAGATTGTAGTTGGAGTGTGAAAAAATTGAGATTGAATTGGAGTTGAATATTATGAGATGGATGAGAGAGAAAGTAATATTTTAATTTGAGATTGGATTGGTTAAGATTGTTGTTGTGGATAGTCTTACCACAGTGGTACCATTGTGAACAGATTACAACTAGGAATTAAAGTGCAAGGAAATTAAACTAAAGTCTAGAAAGCAAATAAATTACATAAATGTTCAGCTGAAAATTGGTTCTTTCCAAATGAAAACCCACACCCTTTTCTTTAGATGAGAAATTGGAGAAGTTAGAAAGAAATGTCCAAAAGTTAAAAACACAAACAATCCCTTGGTTAAAACACCAAACCACCAACTTGTAATATCCAGATTTTTGCATTGATATTTATCCATAATACTGCTGGAAAGACTTCAAACAGCTGCAACTTAATCATTAAGCTGGAGAAACTTCCCACAGTGGGAATGGGTACTTTTGACAAAAAAAATATATAAACTTATTTGAATCCCTTGGTATGGTATCAACTCTTTAGAAACAAATTGTAGAGAAATGAAGACAAAAAATATAATATAAGAACTAGAAAAATGCTCAAAAATAAGGAGAAAAGAAATGAAATAACTCTCAAAAAAGAGTTATCACAACCTCAAACTTGAACCGTTACTTTCCCTCAAGGAACAAAATGAAAGAAAGAGACTTACAGAATTGCGATTATTGCTTGACCGGTGCAAAAAACAATTCTTTACCTGATTTTCGAAATAGGACTTTTTGGGCTTTGTGTAATAGTTATAACACACATCCTCTCACAACCTCAAACTTATCTAAAACCACTAAATGGTTTTGATAATTTTTCCGAATAATCACAATTTATTAAAACCACTAAGATTTGGCGTTATATGAAGGGTTTTATATTTTAAGGCTCTTTTTGGCTATATTGCTTGTCTTCCATTTTTCTGAAGACATTTATTCAAAAAGTTATATCTTGTGTGTGTGTGTCTATATATATATAAATAATTTTTTTTGGTTTTTGAATAAAACAAATTTATAAAAATAGTTCTGTTTTTATTTTTCAAACTACCCACTAAACCGGTATTTTACCGGTTCCCTCCCACCTCAAACTTAGAATATAACAATGTCCTCATTGTTTAAGAAATGATGTTCGAAAAGGTTTAAGGTCTGGAAACAACGGGAAAGTGTTTGACTAATTGTGATAGACGACCTACGTCATCCAAACCAAAACATTTCAACCAAGCATGTAAGTTCATTTTCACCTGAAAAGAAATCATGAACAATAATATAAATAACATTGCATTAATCATCGTCGCGGACAAATATATATTGACTTAATAGTATACAAATACCAAAAGGCTAAGTCGATCAATGTTTAAACCTGAACAATCGATGAGGAACAAAAAGCAATTATAAGTTCAATTGTTCCTAAGACGATGATAACAATCCAAGGGAAAATCAACTCATAGCACCCCTTTCAGCGAGGTGCGATGTGGACGGCTATCCAATAGCATCAGTGGGCGCGTAAGGGGTGCGCATGATAGGAGGTAGGCGGAAAAGACGGGCCTGGAACATCTCTTGGGAGCGGTGCAGAACGCAGAGGAGTACTTCTTGCATGAACTGGTCTGGTTGCATTGTTAACTAAGTCATCAGTTGTGGGTTTTGGCTTATGCAGTCGATTAACAGTGCCCTTATCGTTCGATTAATGGTGTCCTGATCGATCAATGACTTAACAATAGAAATAACATCAGTAGGAAAACATGGGACTGATGCAGTAGTCAAAAGCTTTGTTATAAGAGCTGGGAAAATCAGACAAGAATTGGACCGTATGTTGACAGTGGAAATTGTTTGATATGCGATAGCACCGATATCAATCGGCATCTCCTTCAAAATAAAATATATCATAAAACATTTAGCTCTACACAACGTGTGGTCATGCGCACATATTGAAACCTCAAAGCCGATTCCAATGTCAAATGAGTCGACAAAATCATCTTTCTATTTCCTTACCATGACCATCCATAACTGGGAAGAGTGAGTGTTGTGGCAATATCTTCATCCGGTATTACCAATTCATTATCGATGATTCTACGATACGTGCAAACGAAAGGAGCACAAAGACCTAAGACAACATTAAGTTTCGGGGTCGTCCAATTGACCAAGTTGACCCAAATGCCTCGTAATGTCATGACATCAATCTTTGAGCTATCTATCTCCGCATAAAATTCCTTAACCTAAGTCTCGTAGACTTTAGCGGGCATTGACACGAGATGTATCCATTTGTGACTGAATAGAAATCTTTTAATAAACAAGTATTGTTCAATCAATTGAGAGTCGAAAGCTTTTTCGACCAACACTTGATACCACATGTGGGGTTTCCAAATCAACTGTGACTCGAGCTCCCGATACTCCAACCGAAGGGGTGGACTTCGAAGGGAATAAACTCACATTAGGAGGGTCGGAGTTTTCAAAATCAAACAGAACATCGGCAAACCCGCCTTCATCATTTGTTCAGATCAAAAACCAAATGTTCTTGGGTTTGCATATCGAAAGTGGAGATGGACTGATTTTGGGACACAAATGGGTTTAAAAAGCTAGGGTTTATGGGAATGGCAGTGTTTGGCGGTGGTGGTTCGACAGCGGTGGTAGCGACAGTGGTTAGGATTAAGATTAGGGTGGTGTATTGGTAGTGATAAGAGAGTTTAAAGAGGGGGAAGATGTTACCTGAGAGAAAATGGCATGCCCTCCAACATAAGTGATGATTTTCGATGGGATGCCGGTGATGGTTGCCGCCAGTGGTGAATCAGGGATGTCGACGACGTCAGAGATCGAACCTGTGGTGGCGAGAATAACTATAGATGAAGCAGCCATGGTTTTTGATGGTAGTTTGGAGGTTTCTCCGGCAATCCGACGAGTTGATCGACGACCGGTTGTTGGATTACGAACACCTTATTTTTGTCTGGCCATGGTTGTTTCAATTAGAAAGTTGGTGTGGAAGATGAACAGGGAGCAAAAGGGGTTTTAAAACAAGAAACTTCTCTCTTTTGTTTGAATTTTTGTCTTGGGACCGTTTTAGCCAATGGATAGAGGAAAGGTCTTTGTTTTGTTTTTCTTTTAAATTGTTTATAGACAAACAAAATTCAACCATTTTCCATGAATGACATAGATGAATGATTGCATTTATGCATTGGCTAAAAAGAGAGCATTTGTCCTTTCTGACAAAAACAAAGTCTTATCCACCAAATATAATGTACAAAACTTATAATTAAAAGAACTATTTTTTTCTTTTGACAGTGGGTTCGATGAAGAAGATGAAAGGATGAGAACTAAGCTTTTTTTTAAATCTCTTTTTTTAACACTTTGCAATACCCGGCTAAACGAAAAGCAATAAGAAAAGTGGGTGTTTTATCCATCAAGTACAACTTTTTAACTTATCTTATTTGAAAAATACAAAAATCCTTTTATGTAAGAAAACACACAGTACCACTTTTGTAAGAAAAAAAACAAAAATCCTTTTAAGTTTCCTTCGCGAGTCCCGGTCGCTCAGTCAACGGTTAGTCTCCCTCCTCAAGTCGGTCGACGGTACGCCTCCCCTGTTTACACAGTACCACTTTTGTCTTATCTGAAAGGTATCACCTTTTTTTCTTTTTATTCTTTTTTTTATTTATTTTTCCAAGAAAATTATGTTCCCTTTTTGGCAGGAAATCAAATAAAAGTATTTTCTGCCACCTTTTCATTTGAGAACAACACAACTAAATAACTCCAAGCATTCCTGCTAAATACTGATTTTGGAGATTGTAGGCACCAACTTGTCACTCCTAAAATAAAAAATAAAAATTACTTACAAAAACTAAAAAAATGAAATTACTGAGATGAATCAACTACTCCCTCAAGGAGAAAATGTTTGACTCGATGACCGTTGACTATAAATGTACTATTGTCTCTGGGATTTAACAAATTGACTATCCCAAATCTTCTGGTATTAAGAATAGTAAAGGGTCCCGACCACCTCGATTTAATCTTTCTGGGGAAAAACTTTAATTGATAGTTAAAAAGGAGGACCTTTTGCCCAACTTCAAAAACACGAATTTTAATTCTTCGTTCGTGCTAGAATTTTGTCTTTTCTTTGTAAATTTTGGAGTTTTCATATGCATGATTTCGCCATTCTACTAATTCACAAAGTTGGAGTTTTTTTTTTCTCTCCCGCAAGCTTTTCATTTAAATTAAATTCTTTTACTGCCCAAAAAACTTTGTTTTCTAACTCAAGTGGGATATGGCAAGACTTACCGAAAACCAATTGATACGAAGACATTCCCAAAGGGGTTTTGAAAGTCGTTCGATATGCCCATAATGCATCATCCAACTTGAGTGACCAATCCTTACGATTGGGCTTAACAACTTTCTCTAAAATATTTTTAATTTCACGATTCGAAAGTTCTGCAAGGCCATTCGTCTGAGGATGGTAAGTCATAGAAACTCTATGTTGGATGTTGTATTTGGCAAGAGCGGTGTTTAACATATTGTTCACAAAATGTGTCCCTTCATTGCTTATCAAAGCTCGGGGGTTTCCAAAACGGACAAAAATATTTTTACGTAAAAAATCAATCACCGTTTTTGCATCATTGTTGGGGCATTCCTTAGCTTCTACCCATTTTGAGATATAGTTTACCGCAACTAAAGTATAGAGATTATTAAACGACATGAGAAATGGTCCCATGAAATCAATGCCCCAAACGTCAAAAAGTTCTATTTCCAAAATATTATATAAGGGCATTTCATTTCGTTGAGACAAATTTTCCACTTGTTGACACTGATCGCAACTTTTTACAAATTCGAACGAGTCTTTAAACAATGTGGGCCAAAAAATCCACTTTGTAAGATTTTGCGGCCGTACATTATCCACAAATGGCCACCGTATGGAGATGCATGACAATCTTTCAACAAAGCGGGAATTTCAAAATTAGGAACACATTTCTTAAAACTTGGTCTGCTCATAATTTGTAAAGAAATGGATCCCATAAGTATTTCTTACAATCATGAATCAATTTTCTAAAATTATGGCCATACACATTATGAGGTTTGAGACCACAAGCGAGATAATTAGCAATATCCGCACACCAAGGAACTTCCCTTTCCACATTGTATTGTATAGCCAACATGTATTCATCAGGAAAAACAACCTTTATCTCATGTTTTCCTCCACTTGAAACTTCTCCTTCGATTCGTGAAAGATGATAGGCTACTTGATTGTCACATCCTTTGCAGTCAACTATCTCTAAATCGAATTCTTGTAAAAGAAGAACCCATCTAATAAGCCGTGGTTTTGCGTCGGCTTTATTAAAGAGATATTTGATTGCGGAATGATCCGTGTGAACGGTAACTTTGGTGTCAATCAAGTAGGATTGAAAACGATCGAAAGCAAATACTACCGCAAGTAATTCTTTTTCCAAGGTGGTATAATTTATTTGGGCCTCGACTAAAGTATTACTTGCGTAGTAAATGGGGTGGAAAGTTTTGTGACGTCTTTGTCCCAAAACGGCACCCACGGCCCAATCACTTGCCTCACACATAACCTCAAAAGGCATGGTCCAATCAGGGGTATTGATAATTGGTGTCGAGACAAGAGTCGTTTTTATAGTTTCAAAAGCTTTTTTTACATTCCGGTGTAAATTCAAAGTTTTGCAATACGTTACTCAAGGGTTTTGCAGTTTTTGAAACATCCTTAATACATCTATGGTAAAAATCCGCATGTCCTAAACAACTAGGAATGCCTTTGACCAAAGATGGTTCGGGCAATTGCATTATCACCTCTATTTTTGCTTTATCCACTTGTAAACCTTTGCTTGAAATCATGTGACCCAAAACAATTCCTTCTTGTACCATAAAATGGCATGTTTCCCAATTAAAAATTAAATCGTGAGTCTCGCATCTTTTTAAACTTCTCTTTAAAATAGCAAGACAATTATAAAAAGAAGTTCCAATAACCAAAAAATCATCCATGAAAACCTCCATAGTATCTTCAATCATGTCCGAAAAAATAGACATCATATAATGTTGAAAAGTGGTCGGTGCATTACACAAACCAAATGGCATGCTCCGAAAAGAAAAAGTTCCGAATGGGCAAGTGAAAATTGTTTTCTCTTGATCTTCTGGAGCTATAAGAATTTGGTTATATCTCGAATATCCATCCAAAAAGCAATAATATTCCTTTCTTGCCAATCTATCTAGCATTTTATCTATAAAGGGTAACGAAAAATGGTCCTTTTTGTAAATAGATTTAATTGCCTATAGTCCATGCAAATCTTCCATCCAGTGGCAGTTCTAGTGGGGATGAGTTCGTTCTTATCATTGGTGACAACCGTTGTTCCACATTTTTTGGGTACTATTGTACTGGGCTTACCCAACCGCTACTAGAAATGGGGTATATAATACCCGCATCCAAACATTTTAAAACTTCTTTTTTACAACGTCTTTCATGATGGGATTTAATCTTCTTTGTGGTTGCACCTTTCCAACACTATTTTGTTACAAAATTATCTTATGTTGGCAAAGAAGCGGACTTATACCCCTAATGCCGGCTATGGTCCAACCTATGCCTTTTTTATGGGTTTTCAACACCTGTATCAACCTTAATTCTTGTTCCTTACTTAACTTCGAAGAAATGATTACAGGTAATATTTCTTCTTCTATCTAATAGACATACTTAAGGTAACTAGGGAGGGGTTTTAACTCTAATTCCGGCGCTTCCACAATTGCTCCAAAGCGGCAACACTTTCAAATTCAACTTCTTCTTCTAGCCTTAAAATCAAGTTGCTCCAAAGCGGCAACACTTTCCAATTCAACTTCTTCTTCTGTCTTACTTTCATTTATTTCTTCAACAGAACAATCAATCAAACTTAAATCTAAATCTTCACCTAAAGCAGAAATTGATAAACAATCTTCCATATCTCCATTATACTTATAGGATTTAAAGACATTGAATTTACTTCTTGATCATTAACCCTCATAGTTAACTCTCCTTTTTGAACGTCAATCAATGTCCTATTGGTTGCAAGGAAAGGTAGACCTAAAATGATTGGGATATTTTTGTCGGCCTCATAATTTAATACTAGAAAATCGGTCGAAAAGATGAATTTATCAACTTTGACTAAAATGTCCTCAATCTTTCCCTTCGGATAGGGAATGGACCTATCGGCTAATTCCAAAATGACGGTGGTAGGTCGAACTTCTCCTATGTCAAGTTTGTTAAAAACTGACAATGGCATAAAATTTACACTGGCCCCTAGATCACATAGAGCATGACCCACTTATTTTCCTCCTATGGAACACGAAATGTTGAAGCTTCCCGGGTCTTTGAGTTTAAGAGGAATTTTGCAAGTGAGGAGTGCACTACATTCTTTTGTCAAAGCCACGGTTTCAAACTCATTTAACCTTCTCTTTTTAATTAAAATGTCTTTCAAAAATTCAGTATAACTTGGCATTTGCTCAAGAGCTTTTACCAAAGGTATGCTGATGTGAAGTTGCTTAAAGATGTCCAAAAACTTCTTAAATTGCAAATCCACAGTTTTGGGTTTCATTCTTTCTGGAAATGGTAAGTCTCGTAAATCTGGAGTTTGTGGGTTAGGCTTTTTCTTTTGGACAGTTCCCACAGTGGCAGTTTGAGCTGTAGATTGTTTTGTGCTAGAAATAGATTCAGGAAATGTTTTCTGAGTTTCTTCGACTGAAGAAAACAAAAGTGGAAAATTCTATTTATCGAAAGCATGTGAAACCTCGTTTTGACAAGTCGATTTAATGGTAGCTTCATTTGTACATATATTGAATTCCGAACTATCGCAACCTCGTAAGGTCACGGCCTTGACATGCTCCTTACTTTAAGGGGTTTCTGTGTCGCTAGGCAAAGTTCCTAAAGGTCTATTCTTAAGATCCGCGACAAATTGGCCGATTTGGGTCTCAAAACCTCTCAACCCTGCATTGGTTTGGTTTATATAACCTTTGAGTAATGATTTAAGTGAAGCATTATCCATTGCATTTTGTTGCCTAGGTGCTTGTGAGTGCGAGGATTGCCTATTTTGGAAATTTGGTCGGGCATTTTGCTGAAATCCTGGGGGATTTGGTGGTCGATTTTGAACTTGATTATCCCCGAGGGGTTGAAGTCCAGGATTACCGGCCCAAGAAAAATTAGGATAAGTTCGTCAATTTGAGTTGTATGTTTGAGAAAATGGGCTATTTCTAACATGATTACCGACATAAATAACTAAGATAGCGTTACCGGGGTAACAATCATAAGAATGGCCCTCACCATAAAATATACATGATTCAGTTATAGGTGGATTTGACGTTATGAATGAACTTGGTTTTTTTCTCCCATCAATCCCAAATTGTTTTTAACCAAAGTAGTGAAAGCTACAATATGAACATTGAGATCTCATTAATATCATGAAGTCTCGAGACAGTTTTTGGTACAACGGCACGGGGGTTTGACTAGTCAGTATTATTACTTGAAACTTTTTCTAAAATGGCATATCCTTCGTTATAAGTATTAGATGTGAAAGCACCACCGGCTGTTGCATCTAGGATAATTTTAGCGGCATTGGAGAGTCCATTATAAAATGTTTCCAATTGGATACAATGAGGGATTCCATGATGAGGAGGTCCTTGAATCTTTCCCATGCGTCTGCCACTGCTTCATCCTCTTCTTGTCGAAACGTCATGATTTCATTTCTAATTTTTACATTCCTAGTTGGAGGAAAATATTTTTTTATAAATTTTTCTGCTAAATCATTGCAAGTCAAAATCGAACCTGGTGGCTGAGAATTTAGCCATGCTCTAATTTTATCCCTAGTTCTATAAAAAAAGCGTTAAGCGTAAGGCTTCTTGTGATACAGCGGGAATTTTTAAATAATCCGTCATTTCGATAAAAGATTTTAAATAAGGGTGCGGATCTTCCGACGGTGATCTTCCAAATTGACCTATGGCGGAGATCATTTAAAACATTACCGGTTTTGGTTCAAAGCTGTTGCATCCATATTAGGTCTACCAATCCCTGAGGCCAATTGGGCAAACTCAGGGGCTGCATAGTCCCGAATTCCTCTATTTTTATCATCGGCAATTTTAACCGTTGCCTCCCTTTGGGGAGGTGGTGATGGAACGTCACCCATAATACAACTAGGGTTTTGCCTACTATTTCTACCTCTTCTTCATTTTCTAATGGTTCTTTCTATCTGAAGATCGAGAGGTTAAAGTTCACCGTGTTGTAGTCGTGGCATACAACACGGGAAAAAGTTTTGAAAAATGAAACTAAAGACCAAGGCACAAATGAAAATCAATATCTCAAGAATAAGTTCACGCCAATCCCTGGTAGCGGCGCCAAAAACTTGATAGCGTAAATCGTTAGTGTTCACACAGTGGGCACCAAGTCCCCACAGTGGCGGTGCAAGTGCACGCCGACACTATGATCGTTGGCAAGTAATAAAGTGGTAAAGTACCAATATCGTTTCCACAGGGATTGGAACTATTGAGAATCAGAGACGTTCATGAACTTCTTGATTAAGTTTCGGGTTGTGAATAAAAGTTATATTTTTGGTTCGGTGAAAAGCGTAAAAGACAAATTAAACTGATAATTAAAGGATGAATATGGGTGTAAGTGTTCCTTAAATAAAAATACAAAATTATGAACTGAAACTCACGAAATTTTTATAGAAACCCTGATCTCTTGAAAGTGAATTTTTATAAACCACTCGTAAAGTTCCTAGAAAGCTTCCATTATCAAGACTTTCCAAACTTGTCGATTTAGCATCAGATTACATTAGGCAAAAAATTCATTCTTAAATCTCTTTGTAATATAAACATTTGACAACCAAATAAACGTTATCTAAATATATACAAAATTTGTATCTCTACGTAATTATCAAAGATTTTCTCAAATCTTTGTGCATCACTTAAGCCGTAGTTCAGATCCGCCCATCTCTAAGTCTAGAATATCATATTAACATGTAAAAGTGGTCGACTTATCCGCGTTGAGTTTATGTCCCGGCGTAAGTGACCAAGTCTTAGAAAATAATAAAGATGAAAACACCCAAATAATTTTATGATACTTTAAGTTAAACTCATACCTACACCCATAGAGATCTTTAGCTCATAATAATTAAGGAAAGCATAACAAAAGAAAGGAAATAAACATTAAACATAACTTTCATTAATAATTAAAACAAGGTTCTGTTACCACAGTGGTACCACTGTGAACAAATTACAACTAGGAATTAAAGTGCAAGGAAATTAAACTCAAGTCAAGAAAGCAAACAAATTACATAAAAGTTCAGTTGAAAATTGGTTCCTGCCAAATGAAAACACATGCCCCTTTTTATAGACGAGAAAGGGCAGAAGTCACAAAGAAATGTCCAAAAGATAAAAACACAAAACAATCCCTTGGTCAAAACACCAAACCACCAACTTCTAATATCCAGATTTTGGCATTGATCTTTATCCATAATATTGCTGGAAAGACTTCAGATAACTGCAACTTAATCATTATGTTGGAGGAACTTCCCACTAGGGATGAGCTTTTCATACCATTTTCCCGAACCGAACCGATCCCGTACCGGTCCCGTACCAAACCGATACCGAATTCTCATATTCGGTACTGTATTCGGTCCCAAAAATTCCTCCGAATCGGTATTCGGTATTTCGGTGTTCGGTACCGGGACTATACCGAAAAAATCTGTACTAGTACCGAATCGGGTTAAAAGGGACATTTCGATTTCGAATTCCATCTCTATCTCCTAACTAATCATATTTTCCTAAAACTAAACAATATATATGCCTAATAAATCCATATCTTCTCCATTTGAATTCAAAAAAACACCCACTTAAAAAAATTGATATTGTTGAAGAGGCGATAAACAACCAAAAACGAAAAGAAGAAATAGTACTGAAGTTTGTTGAACTTTTGGGATTGGTTTTTGATACATTCAACATTTGCAATTGTTGAATTTTTTATTCTTGAACTTTAACGCTTTTGTTTTGATTGTTTTGTTATTAATTGTTAGACCTCAATTTTAGAAAAGTATGAACCAAAATTGTACAAGTGCAGGAGATCAGAAGTTCATCTTCTGATCTCACTCTCCACAGAGACGTCCAGGGTATGGAAGAACAGTTGCACTACAACAGAAGTATCACACGCGCTCTTGATGACGTGGACTGCACATGTTTCGTGTTTCAAATTGTATAACTGAATTTTTTATAATCTTTGCTTACGTGTCAGTCTGTAATAGGCTAGAATGTTGACTTCTATTAATTGTACTTGTATAAATAGATCCTTTTATGAATGTAATAGTTGTCGATCTAAGATACACTATGAAGAACAGATTGAGCATTTCATTCATCGTATTGTAATCATCTTCCAGGTTATTAATACGAATTATTGCTTGTTCTTCAATATCTCTCTTACTGTTCTTACTATTAACTGCTTTAACTCATAGATCTAAACTACTTTCGCTTACATTTACACATTCGTTCTATTGATTAATTGTTAGAAAAGGAATCTGGGTTCCAACAATTGGTATCAGAGCCATCTAATTAATCTATTGATTATTAGATCTCTTCCATTTGGAAAATTCCCTCTTCTATTTGCAGTTATCTTTAGTTTTAAGCTATTGCTCGTAATTCTACCCTGTTTTACGGGAATTTGTTAAATTCATGACAATTTTCTCCGAATCGGTGGTAATCTAAGCTTAGATCTAAAATCAGTAAGAATATCGTCTTGTTTCAATTCACTTGAAATTTATTTCTTCCAAATTTCAAAAATCCTCCTGTTATCCTCTCAACTCCCTGTTTTCTTAAAAAAAATGGCAAATTCAAAGTTGAATGTTGTTTACACCTCCGGATCCCTGACCAAACCTCCTACTCTAATTCGTGATGAATATCCGCAATGGAAGATTCGTATGATCAACTTCTATGAAGGATTGGATGTAGAACTTTACCCTATTGTTCAAAATGGTCCGTTTATTCCAATGACAACGATTCCAAGGGTTCCTGCTACTGCTGTTACCCATGAGATCCCTGTAGGACATGTTCCAAAGTCAAGGGATAGTTGGTCTGATGAAGAAAAGGCAAAGGTGGAATTGGCCAAAAAGACAAAGAGTCTCTTAATCATGGCAATTCCAAATGAGATTTTCCAATCTCTGGACTCCTGTGATACTGCTAAAGAGCTATGGGATCAACTGGAAAACATTCTAGAAGGTGGCACTAAAATGAAGAAAAATAGAAGAGCTCAAGCTCTTAATGAATACAATAGCTTTCCAGGCTATCCCTGAAGAATCTTGGAGCAAACTTTTCATAGATTTAATACTCTGTTAAATCTATGCAAAAGATGTGATATTGTCAGACCTAAGGAAGATAACAATATCCTATTTCTCAAACGATTGAATCCAGAGTGGTCAAATCTTTCCATGTCTCTGCAAGCAAATCAGGATCAAGAACAATGGTCTCTACATGATGTATTCGGTACACTTCAAGCTCATGAGAAAGAGGTCAATCAGAAGAAAACCACAATAGGTGGACCTCTGGCTCTAATTTCTGAATCAAGAGGGGCGGTCAGAAAAAGTAAAGAAATCGAGAAAAGAGGAAAGAGTAAAGCTCTCATGACAGAAGCAATCCCAGAAGATGACTCTGACTCTGATGATGAAATCAAAGCTTTTGCTGAATCTCTAGCACTCATCACCAAACAATTCACAAAAAAAAATTGGTAATCGATCTTTTCAAGGAAGCAAAAGATTTAATCGTTCAACTCCAAATTATGCTCCTAAACAAGAAATCTAGAGGGCTGCGAAGACAGAGGCAGAGAAGAAAGAGGATGAACTGCAGAAAAGAAGGATTAAAGAGCTCACTTTGCAGAAAAAGAAAACTGGCTAGGAGATTTGTCAAGTGGTGATGAGGCTATATTCTGTGGAATGGCCAGAACTAATGAATCAGAAGAACAACCTTCTGAATCACCGGTTAGTACTATATCTGAGTCATCTGAACTTGAAAATACCATTCTGATTTTATCAAATAATTTTTGAAAAACTTAAGCAAAAACTTAAAATTGAAAAGAAATTGCGAAAAAATATTGAGCAAACTCTTTCAGTAACTCAAAGGGAAAAAGATATTTACAAAAGAGAGATGGACCTTCTAACAGAAGAAAAACTGGAGCTGAGTTCTGAAAATGAGAAGATTTCTTAAATTTTAAAAATTACTGAAGTTAAATTCAAGGAAGAGAATTTGAACTTTACTAAACTTTTGGAAGGTAAAGATAAGGAGATCAAAGCAAAAGAAAGTGACAGATTGAATTCTGTAGTACTTCAAAACTATTTTCAAAAGGGGAGAGAATTTTTACATATTGAACTTCAAAAGAAAAAGCTACAGATCAAAACTTATCTGGATGCTCAGAAAGTTCATGACAAAATAAATACACAAGTAGGAAGATCTGGACTTGGTTTCAAGGATCTGGATCCTTACACATGTGAAAAGAGGTCTACTCTGAAATCTGTTTTTTGTCTAGGACAAGAACAGAAGCCTGTGTTTCCAATTTTATATGAGCAATCTATTTTTGTGACAACTGTCGAAATTCGAGCTTTCAGGTTAGCTTCTGTTAAGTTTATTAGAGTTATTATAGATTAATTTTAAGAATAAGAGTTAGTTGGTTTAGAATGGCCGAAAAATCCCTAGCATTTCCGGTAGTCGCTTAAAATGTCCGGTTCCGACCCGTAACTGTCCGAAACGTCCAATACAGTGCCAGATTCTCTAATTTATACCCAATTTATATAAAATATATAGTTTTAGTATTTTAATTATAAAACTTTTATTTTTTATTAAAAATTAACCAAAATGGGCTAACAATGTTGAGAAAAGAGCAAAAATTGAGAAAATGGACTTCCAATTTAACATTTTGGACTTTAAAATAAATTTTTAAAGAAAAAAATTTGAATTATGGGTGGGGCCCATCACCATGGCCGGCCCCCCCTTTAATCCCACATATAAAAATGTTTTTTTTTCATTTTTCCTCTCATTTGCTCCCTTTCAAATTTCAAACACACTCTCTCTCTCATTTGCTCCCTTTCAATCTTCATCAAACTCCAGCCAAAATCCATCCATTTCTTCATCAAAAATCAAGTTCATACAAATATTTGGAAGCTATAATCATCATCCAAAACAAGGTAACAACTCTAATCATCTTTTGTTGCAAATTTTGGGTGAAAAATATGGATTTTTGACCCTCCTAACACTTAAAATATTTTAGGTGTGCAATCTGTGAAACCACCAGTAGGTAAACCCTATTTTGCATGCTAATATCTCCTTGAATATTTGTCCATAATGCATAATTCTTCTTCTGGAGTTTTCTTTTATGAGTTAGGATTCATATGAATCCAGTTTCATTCAAAAATATGAAGTTTTGAGGTATTAACCAATTTATTAAAGTTAAGTGTGCAATATGTCAAGTAATGACAGAATTGTGCATGCAACTTTGTAGTGCCATATCCCCTTCATAACTCATCCAAAATGAATGATTCTTATTTCAAAAGTTTCCTTTATGTGTTAGACTTATAATCCAACTGGAATTTCTGAAAAATACTAAGTAAAACTCCTCAAATGATTGTTTTACTAACAGTGTGTAATCTGCCATGCTTGCTGTGACACACTATTTGATATAAATTATTTGAACCCTCTTTATATGCCTAAAATGCATGAAATTTGGTCACAATGACCTTAACTCAGTAATGCATCACATATATTAAGATGGGAAATTTTATTATTTTGGATGTTACATTAATTTGATCATATTTGGGACTAATAGTTTCTGTCAGGAAATAAAAGTTTGGAAACTATTTGATTTCATAAGTTAGGATCACTTAAAAGACTATACATTACATTTTCGTTATAAGTTATTTCTTTAAAGAGCATATGAGCATTATGTATAACGGGACAATGGTAGACCAAGTTGGACATATAAGGACTTATAAGCACTCTCATAGTAACCATTAGACATATAAGTGTTAATTTGGGTACGTTGTTTTGTTAGGTAAGCGTTAGGCCATCGAACGGACATCTCGGGTATTTTTGGAAGCTTTGCTAAAAGGTGAGTATTCACGGCCCCTCTTTTTAAATGTTTATACGTTTGGGGTGTAAAGCATGTTGTTTTAATGGAAATTGAATTGATTTATATTGATTTAACGAAAAGTATATAAATCATTGTGATGAGCAACTTTTATTACACAAAATGATATGTTGAGTTATGTAAAGTCCCCGTGGTACACTACTATTTAACTCTAAATGAGCCGATGATATTTATGGATAACGGTATTTGGTTGACATACCCACCCAACTGGCAAGTAGGGGTGCACTTTATCAATTCAGAATGCTCTACACATGTGGACTTTAGGTCCACCGCTGAGGTAGTTCGTGGGGCGTAGAATGTCGAGTAGTCTTAGTAGTGGCTCAATATTTATATATCATGTGTAATGGTAAATTTGTATTTTTGCTCATAAAAGTTAAAATATTAAATTTGATGCGAACTTCTGCTTCGCTATTTCTATACCTTGCATATAAAATGTTTTGTGCATATGAAAAACCTGTGAACTCACCAACTCTTTGTAGTTGACACTTTGTTTTAACATGCTTTACAGGAAGATAAGAAGGTAACCGATCAAGCTTAGTTTATTTTTGTGGAACACCAATCAAGAAATTTGTTTGTTAAGACAAAGTTGTCAAATTGTAAACTTTTAAACTTTAAACGTTGATGTTTTAATTATGTATGTATGGTTGGTGTTTATATTCCTACTGCTGTGAACTTGAACTGTCTTACCCCGTGTTTCCGCTTTAGCGGGGTGTGACAATTTTTAAAAAATCAAAACATGAAAATGGTCATCATCAACGAAAACTCAAGTTTAAAAACATCGAATATTCTTCTGGAAAAACAAACGTTGATCTGAATAAAGTTCAGAAGAAAAGTGACATTTTCAAATTTAGATCAAATGTACATATAACTTTGAATCCAGAGGCCGATGCTTTCATTCCTACACAAGCACAAGAGGAGCTAAGACTTGGTTTTGAAAATGATATTCTCTCAACTTTGGATGAATGCTTTAAACATGAACATGAAAATGTTCAACAAAATTCTTTAGAAAATCATCCAGAGATATTTTCTTGTTCTTTTGTTGACTTAAATCTTTCAGAGACTAAAAACGATTTGAAATTAACTACATATCCTTAGGAGAATGATGACCAAAGTGATGATTTCTTTGATAACTCGGAGAAATATTTTTCACATTTAGAAAATCAATTACCTTCTGTTTACAGAAAGGTACCAGAGGTAGTTAAAAATGAAAATGCCCCCTTCTTGTACACAAATGAATCTCTGGAAATCAGAGCCTCTGGTCTGAATGTTGAAAAACATTCAAGTGGAATACCAATACTCTCTGTTCCTCCAACAGGACAGAGAAAATCGGTTTCCATTCATCCAAATTTCATTGGAATGTGTCTTAAGGCCAAATATTGTCTTGAACTTGAGAAAGAAGAGAGTCTTAAAAAAAATTGAATATTCAGCAAAAATCTCTACAATCAAGTCCCTCCAAAGTTTACTGTTGGTCAAAAAGGCAAATGGAAATCTAATCTTTCTACTTCTGTTTCAGTAATTCAGAAAGCTCCTGAGAAGGTTTATCATAGGAAGTCTCAACAGAAGTACACTTATGATTCTAAGCATAAGTCTAGCCTAGCTAAGAAGTTCAATAGAACTACTTATACTAGTATAGACAGAAATAAGAAGAATTGTAATTATCATTATTCTAATGAAAATTCAATGCAATCTTTCATGTCTAAGAATTCTAAATGTTTTTCTTTATTCTTAAAACTAAAGCAATTTTTCTCAAGGCCCTCTGATCGTTTTTATGATAATTTCTCACACTTCAGGACTAAACCAAAGAAAAACAAAAATACAGAAAATAAAAAGAGCAAGCCTTTAAATCCTACTAAATCAAATCATGTGCAAGATAAAAAGAATGAAAAGTCTAAAACTAACGTTAAAGGACCCATTATGAGATGGGTACCTAAAATACTCTATTTTGTGATTGCAGAATCAGCGTGTGCACATCTGGTATCTTGACTCTGGATGCTCAAGGCACATGACTGGTATGAAAAACTTACTCTCCCAATTTAAAGACAAATGTGATGGAGCTGTAACGTTTGGAGACAATGGTAAGGGTCAAATAAAAGGTTATGGTACTTTACAAGAAGGTAACATTACCTTATCAAAAGTAGCTCATGTTTCTGGATTGAAACATAACCTGCTGAGTGTAAGTCAACTTTGTGATTCTAAAATACTTGTCGTATTTGATGAAAAGCATTGTTACTTGTTTTCCAAGGCAGGAGAAGAACTCTGGAGAGCGGACAGAAAAGGTAATTTGTATATGATGACCTTCACATCAAAGGACGGTAAAGAAACCCTCTGTCTTATCTCTAAAAAGAGTGAAGTTGTGTGGTTATGGCATCACAAAATGTCTCACTTAAATTTTGATAACCTTGAGATGCTTGTCAAACACAATTTGGTAACTGGTCTTCCAAAAGTACACTTTCAAAAGGATCACCTCTGCCCTGCTTGTGAAATGGAAAAAATAAAACGAGCATCTCATAAAACAAAAAGTGATCATTCTTGTACTAGACCTCTGCAATTGTTACATGTCGACCTCTGTGGTCCCATTGCGATTCAGAGTCTATCTGGTAAAAAGTATATACTGGTACTTATTAATGAACTTTCCAGGTATACATGGCTCGCATTCGTAAGACAAAAATCAGAAGTGCCTATTATCTTGCAAAATATGATGACCAGCATCCAAGTTCTTCTACACGAAAAGATTCTTCAAGAATGCCAAACTTGAATGATACTTTGTTGAAAATGGAATTACCCAGAACTTCTCTGCTGTGCATACTCCTCAACAAAATGGTGTAGTAGAAAGACGCAACAGAACCTTGGTGGAAGCAGCTAGAACGATGCTTGCAGCTTCTGGTCTCCCTATCCATTTTTTGGGCAGAAGCTGTAGCCACTGCTTGTTTCACTCAGAACCGTTCAATTATTGTCAAGAGGCATCTCAAAACCTCTTATGAGCTTATAAATAAAAGAAAACCAAGTGTTAAATTCTTTCATATTTTTGGTTGCAGATGCTTTATCTTAAATGACAGAGGAAAACTTGGCAAGTTTGATAAGAAATCCGATGAAGCTCAATTCTTAGGATATTCATTAAATTCAAGAGCTTTTAGAGTCTTTAATTTACGTACTAAGACTGTTATGGAAAGCATTAACATCGATTTCGATGATCAAACTCAACTGACTTCTGAGTATTCTACTTCTGAACTCAAACTTAACACAGTTACCTCTGATTATCTTTTAGGTTCCAGAGAATCCGAAATCAATGCCATTTTTCAAGATTTTATGGGCGAAGAAATATTTTCAGAGCAAATACAAAAGAATCCATCATCGAGTATTCCTGAAGTTCTTCAAGCTTCTGGAATTACTCTTTCTGGTCCTGAAATTTCTGATGAGAGTACATCAGTATCTTCTGTTCTTCCCATTTCATCAAGTAACTGTCCAGAAGCCTCTTCAATTCCCGATATAGATTCTTCTGTGCCTTCATCTGAGGGGGAGACTTTAGATGTTGCTCATGATTTAGAATCAATCCCAGATGAGGTTATTCAAACTTCTGAAACTGAAGTTCAAGCCCAACAAGTTCTTCAAACTAGGATGGCTAGATGGACTAAATCACACACAACAAATCTTATCATTGGAAGCCCATCTGATGGCGTTAAAACAAGATCTGCTACTGCAAATGAAGCCTTCTATGTTAATTTCCTTAGCATGATCGAACCAAAACACGTTCATGAAGCCTTGCAAGAACCAAGTTGGGTAGAAGCGATGCAAGAAGAATTGCTTCAATTTGAACGAAATAAAGTTTGGAACTTATACCCTTGCCAAGGACAAACTTGCAATTGGTACTACGTGGGTTTTCATAAACAAGAAAGATGAAGGCGGCATAGTGATCAGAAACAAAGCTCGACTGGTGGCTAAGGGGTATTGTCAAGAAGAAGGAATGGACTATGATGAAACCTTTGCCCCTGTAGCAAGACTCGAGGCGATACGACTATTTCTGGCTGTCTCTGCATACAAAAACTTTAAGGTCTATCAGATGGACGTTAAATGTGCATTTCGGATCATAGAAGAAGTGTACGTTGAACAACCTGTTGGCTTTAAAGATGCTAAACATCCAGAGTATGTCTATCTTCTCGACAAAGCTTTATATGTTTTGAAGCAAGCACCAAGATCCTGGTACGAACGCTTATCTACGTTTCTGATCAGTAAAGGTTATGAAAAAGGTAAAATTGATACAACTTTGTTCATTAAAAGAGGCAAAGGTATAACTGTTGTCGAAATCTATGTGGATGACATAATCTTTGGATCTACTCATCAATCAGAAGTTGATCTGTTTTCTAAATTGATGGAACAAGAATTTGAAATGAGTATGATGGGAGAACTAACGTTCTTTCTAGGACTCCAAGTCAAACAAAATGCCTCTGGCATTTTTATAAATCAAGCTAAGTATGTTTCTGACATGCTTAAGAAATTTCAACTTCAAAATTCCTCTCCTATGAAATCTCCTATCTCTACTAGCACGAAACTTGGCCCTGATCCGTCTGGGAAATCAGTGGATGTTACGGGCTATAGAGGTATGATAGGATCACTAATGTATCTGACCGCTAGTAGGCCAGATATTATGTTTGCCACTTGCCTCTGTGCACGTTATCAAGCCAACCCATAAGAATCTCATTTAGCTGCTTTTAAACGAATTTTTAGATACCTTAAGGGAACCCCTTCACTGGGTCTCTAGTATCCTAAAAATTCAGGATTTGATCTAATGGCCTATACAGACTCTGATCATGCAGGATGTAAGTTGGACAAAAAAAGTACCCCTGGTAGCTGTCAACTTCTGGGGAACAGGCTTATAAGCTGGACATCCAAGAAACAGAACTGTGTTTCGACCTCTACAGTTGAATATGTTGTTGCTGCCAGTTGTTGTTCCCAAGCCATTTGGATGAAGACTCAGCTCAAAGACTACAGTTTAGTCTATGATAAAATCCCCATCCTATGTGATTCAGAGAGTACCATTGCGATCACTGAAAATCTTG
Organism: Silybum marianum; assembly: GCA_036898165.1. Taxonomy (NCBI): domain Eukaryota; kingdom Viridiplantae; phylum Streptophyta; class Magnoliopsida; order Asterales; family Asteraceae; genus Silybum; species Silybum marianum. The sequence goes on along the minus strand of CM072542.1, from coordinate 14,993,599 downwards.
TTCAGCACTCCAATACCAAACACAGCGATGTTAGGTATCATTTTATCAAAGATCATGTAGAGAAGGGAACTATAGAAATGTATTTTGTCTTTATAGACTTTCAACTTGCTGATATTTTCACAAAAGCTCTGGACGAAAAGCGCTTTAATTTCTTAATCAGTAAGTTGGGCATGTTAAATATGTAATTCCTTTTAAAACTATGATCTTCATAGGACTAAAACATAATTACTTATTTATGTTCCCAAAATTTTGATTTGTTTTATTCTTATTTTTCCTCCTGTATAAATCAGAACTGCCCAGAAGCTTCTGGTCACTTCTGATGGTTACATCCAGAGGCTCTCAGAAGCCTCTGGACACCTCTGTTTGAACCAAGTGATGACAGCAAGGGAGCATTACTTGAAAAAGCAAGGGGGAGCAAGATGCAACTTTTGAGGGGGAGCACAGCGATCAATTCGAGGGGGAGCAAATCTAGTCTAACAGAAGTTAGCTGTCTTCTGAACTTCTCTTCACTTAAATTTTTTTTAATCTATATCTTCTGAATAACTCTTGCCGTCAAGGTTACTAAGAATTTTCAGATTCTACTAAATTTTTCTTGGAAAGATGTTCTTTTGACATTTTTGGTATCAAATTGTTTTTCTCTGACCAGATATTTTATGACTTCGTTTTTCCTTTGAAATTTTCTTATTATTAAGTTCATTTTAATTAACTCTTGCCTTCAAGGTTAATTAAAATTTTCTTCTTTTATTAAAATTTCTTAAGAAACACATGTCTTTAAATATTAAACTTTTATTTGGTTCACAAAAACTGATTTACTAAACCAAATGTCTGATTTTAGATTTAAATTAAAAAGCTTTATTAATTTCAAAAAATTATTTTATTCAACAGCTTACCAGTTGTTTAATTAATAACTTTTTTTTATTAACTACTTTTTAATTTTCTTTATGGGATTAATCAATGCTTATTAAACCCTTTCGGTGACTCATCCGCGTGATCATCACACACGCAATCAAACTGTCCACGTGTCAATGATCCAGTCATTGCATGCCTGCACGCCTGTGCTTACCTCAGCATAAACGAACCTTTTTTGCCCATCCCCAAATTAAAACCCTTTCCATTCCAAATTACACTCGAGTACTCTTTTTCTCTCATATATAAACCTCAACTACAGTGCATCATCTTCTTCTTCACGCTATTACACGCAACTGCAAACCTGCTATCTGCTCATTTCAATCACTCAAAGTTCATCAATGGCGACCCAATCTGCTAATCTCAATGTTCAAAATGAAGATGGAAGGTTAATCGACTCCACGGCTGACAGTGCTCCTGTCGTCAAACTGCCATTAAAGGCCAACAATGTTCAGGTACTTCTCGATCCAAACACATATCTGGCTTATTACAAGGTCATGATAGAATTCCTTCAACACCACTCTCTAAACCAAACCCTAACTTTAACAAATCCCAATGTCCCTGAAATTTATGTCCAAGAAGTTTGGCAATCCATGTTCATACAAGATGAAGAAACTCTAATTGGAAATTTCAGCCACCCCACCGAATCTGACACTCTTGTGAAAATACCTATTACCAAGAAGAAAATCGCAAAGTATTTTCATTTGCCTCCACCCATTATCGATGATGGTGAACAGAAAATCCCCAACCCTGCCCTTGAACAAAATCCTACTCCTGAAGCCCTCCTTGCCTTCATCGCCTTCTTAGGGTGTAATGAACCTATCAGGAAGTTATTTGAGTTCTAAAGGAAGCAATTACCCCAAATGTGGAATGTGCTAGTTTCCATTCTGAACAAGAGCCTAACTTGCAAAATCGGCTCCTTAGACCAGGCAAGCAAAAGCATCCTTACCATTATGTATGGTATGTACTTCAATCGACCACTGGATTATGCGAGTTTGATTTTCCAGGAAATGAAAACGGTTGTGCATACAAAGGTTGCTCACCAGAGCCAAGGAAGAACACTCCCAGCCCTAATGTTTCAACGATTTTTATCACTATTCACTTTTCCAGCAATAGGGGCTCTGAAGGCTCTTCTGCTTCAACCATTTTGCAAAATTGCATATATGAGCTCCCATAAGCCGACCATCGACAGCAATGGGTATCCATCACAAAGGGCGCTCTCCAGGTACATGCTTAATCTCATTTCTACAAACTCTCCTAATCTCATATCCTATAGAAGCTCTCTGGTATCCTCAGAACCGAGAATACCTACCCCAGAGCACTTAGAGCCTAGGTTAGGCAGTGAGGGGTCAAGTGAGCATGAGACCGAAAAGAATGTGAGTGAGCATCCGAGTGCTTCTACCCATTATGCTTGTTAATCTGGGATCTATAACCATCTTTTCTTCCATAAAGTACTTCATGCGGCATCATGATGTTGTCAGCGATTTTTGTACTTGAAATAAACGTAGATTGGTTGGGACTGACCAATTGATCCAGAGAGTCCTTAATTCGTCAAGAAATGATTTTATAAATACATTTTTAAATGACCTAACACAAAGATATCGGTTTATATTTTGTCACCTTAAAAACATTAGATATCTTGGAATCAAGCAGATAATAATATGGTTAAGCTCCCTTGGATTCCTCTAAGAAAGAAGTCTTGAACAGCCCATTCCACATCTTTCCCCACTATGTTCCAAGCCGTTTTATATAACTTTAAAGTGAATCCATCTGATCCTGGAGCCCTTTCATCCCTAATATCAAACATCGCATGTTTCACATTATCTTTAGTGATCGTCTGTATCATAAACTTAGCATCTTCTATCGATAATTTATGTTGGAAAAGGTTCAAAGGGATGCTTGGATTTTCTTCCATATCCCTAGTGCCAAGAATTCCCTTAAAATGCTCAATAAAGAAATTCTTCAACCTCGAACCACTTATCACTTTGCCGTTTATATCCATGACCGAATCCACCCTATTATGATTCCTTTTTTCTTTGACCACACTGTGAAAACATGAAGTTTTCATATCACCCTCATTTAGCTATCATACCTTTGCTTTCTGTCTTAGGCTAGTTTCCTCATTTTGTAAGGCTTCCTGAAAGGCCGAGAGAACCACCACCAAGTCTTCATGGAAAACTTTGATGGACGGATCCGAATTTTTGAACTTCCTCCATTTCTATCTGAAGCTTTTCCACCTGTTTGGACAGATTGCGTTTCGAATTTCGAAGAGTTCTAAGAGGTTTCTTAAGCCCTTTAAGTCGAGAGGTGACTTTATAAGCTAATGATCCCTCCACCAGCATTTCCCAAACCCTCTTCATAGTCTGTAAGAATCTTGATGGTAAGCGACAAAATTATCAAACTTAAATGACCGGTTACCTTATTGTTTTCCTCCACTAAATGAGATCATTATCGGGCCATGATCTGAAACATCCCGCGGTAATAATTGTGCTGACCTATCTTGGAAATTATCATTAATAGTTCCATGAGAAATTTGCTCAAATAGCCATTTCAGAAACCCAAATTTATCTCCAAGCCATTTTCTCCCTAACCTTTAAAAAATAGCCATTTACTACGCCATTAAGACCACTACGCCAGGCGTAGTAATGCATTTTCTAACTTAATTGCAAAAAAAAACCCTTTCTACGCCATTGACCCTAGTATGCCAGGCGTACTTGGTCCCCAAACTTTCATAAAATGGCAAAATTGCCCCCTTGACTTGAAAGGCTCTCAAATAAAGAATCGGATGTTGGCAACTGTGGCCCCTAAAGTTTATCTATGCCATGCGTAGTAAAGGATGGCAAAAAAAATCAAATATACATATCTTTATATTAAATTTACTTTTAAATCTTTTAATGTAATGTCTTTTGTTTTAATTTTAATAGAAAATCAGTAAGTGTAATTTTTTGTTTTAACTTTTGTTTTAGTTTTAATTTAGTCTCATTTTTTGTCAACCAAATTTTCTTATTTAAATAAAAAACATATAATCAAATAATTCATTTGTTTGCACTATCCTTACTATATCAATTTATGGTTTAGCAAACACTATCGTTAACTTTATTAAAAACATTATAATAGTTAAGAAACACTTGAAACAATCAACTACATCTTGGCACTGGAACAAACTTTGGTAGCTAAAAATCAATATTAAGGCAACACTATTATAGTCCAGAGTTCCATGTAGTTCCAACGACGTTGATGACTGAGACTGCCTTCTTTGGCTACCTGAATCCCTTCTTGTAGGCTCGCTTGATGGGGCAGGAGTTGGGCAGTTTGTACGATTATGACCGGTTTGGCCACACCTACTACACTTTCTCTCTATTCGACCTTCACCGCGAGATGCCCTTCGGTCGTTGTTACGGGGTATGCCCACTAGGTTCCTTGTTATTAGGGGTGGATAGACGGGTGGTAGAGGGGTATCTGGAGACAACCATGTTTCAGTAGGTCCAACAGGAAGAATTACACCTTCATATGTTTCCCGGTATACTGAAGGGTGAAGCCAAACCGCTACAATCTGTATATCTGAGATATTTCGCAACGGTGATGGCATGACCACAAGGTAACCCAGATAGTTGCCATTTTTTACATGTACATTCACGTGTACGCATATAGAGCTTTCCATCCCTATGACCATATCGAACCTCATACCAATCTCTTACAATGCCGTGTACGATCCATCTTGCAGACTTACCCGTCCTCTTCTGGATCTTGGCTTGCGCCCACGGTGTGAGATTGTGAAGCATTTGTTCTACAAAAATGTATGAATTCTGTTAGGATTATCAAAAGAAATATATTTATATTTATATATTTAAAACATTGTCCTCTTAGCAACCTCCTTTTTGCCGGCGTAGAAATTACCACAGTTGTTAAAAATCTCTGAAGTACTCCCTAAGCATGACGATCAGTAATCTGCGGGCAAAATGAGACAATGCATTCACCGATTCTGCACTATTGGAGGTCGTAATATTGAATCGAACGCCAAGAAAATATGCCCTTGACCACTTCTCCGGACCAAGCTCATCCATTAATTGAGCTCCTGCAGGTACATGGAGTCGTAGTGCATTCATTCTTCGGGTGAACTCATATTTCGTATTGGCTTTGCATGCCTTCCAGAATTGATTTTTATAGTGTTTTATGTTTAAGTCCCTTGTTTTGACGTTCATCTTGAGATGGCGACAACATAGAGCGTGATGGGCCGTTGGGAACATGGCTGTAATATTGGCACTTATTGTCGCAGCCCGATCGGACATAAACACCAAACCGGGCAGTTCTCCAATACATTCTCTCAACAGTTCCAGAAACAAGTCCACTCATTCGTTGTCTCAGATCTACCTACTCCGAAAGCAATTGGCACAATGTTGTTATTTCCATCCATGGCAATGGCCAGGAACATTGTACCCAAGAATCGTCCCTTTAAAACTGCAACGTCTATTATATGGACACGCCGCAACTTAGTCGTGAAAGACACGATCTGCAAATCACAATGCAGTAAACGTATGAAAATTATTTAGTTTATAATATGCAAAGAAATGACAGAGTTATGCCTACCGCCGGACGAAGGGCAGCAAAACACTTTTCAAACCGTCCTGCTGAATCTGTCTTTATTCTGGTGAAGCTACCTAGATTTTGGTGCTCCAAATTATATAAGAACATTGGTCGTCGGGTGAACGAGTCATCTGGGGTGCCCTAACCATTCGTATGGCACTCCATCTAGCACGCCAACCTTGGTGGAACCAATCGTAACACCGTACTTCTCTTATAGATCACTAATAATGTCTTTTGGTCAACATGTCCTGCTAGCATCTACGAATTTATGTTTCAGTATACTACCCAAGATATTTATGTTCGCTTGACCGTGGCGGGGGTTTAATTGGGTCTTGGAACAAGTGCGTACGTCCACCAACTTTCATATTTGGAATATCGTGTTTGGCCTTGCTACGGGGTATGCCGTCATACGCCAAGAACAGTCCTTTTGAAGACATTTAACCTCGTACCGGGTTTTTGAAGATCTCGGCGTTTTATACTGGAAACCCTCTTCAAGAAACTTTCTTCCGAACTATACAATCATCTCGTCTTTCGTGTCGAACGTCTGGTTATTGCTATTCTGTAACTACGATTATAAGGTACGATGTCGTTGGGCGTGATAAACGATTATGGGGTTTCAAGAGGAGGAGGCATATCAAAAAAATCATTTATCCCGTCAAATGAATTATTGGCAGGAATCACTCTTTCTACACCTGCTTCGTCTTCATCCGTATCAGTCATTTCAAAAACAAAACCTTCATCATCATCAAAGCCAGCAAAACGACTTCTTTCTTCTTCATCCTCTTCTTGTTCATCACCCTTTTCTTCTTCTTCACCCTCTTCTTCTTCACCCTTTTCTTTTTCTTCTTGTGTGTCTTCAACGGTGGAACTACCACCGACATCACCTCCACCGTACACTGGATAATCAACATGCACATAGAGTGTAGGCGGTCTCTCGCAGTCCGACGCGTAATTCATGAACCAACGAGCGCATTCATAGTCAGATATCTCATAAATTTCGCCAATTGTCTTGTGCACTATCTTCATTTGACCGCCATCAGTAACTAGGCTAAATTTTTTTTTGACAATAACCGGCCAACTTAAAATGTGTAACGTTTTTGGGCAATAGTACCTGAAATTGACTCGGTGGACCGGAGGGAAGGAATTCCCACTCATTGTTTATAAACTCCCATTTACCACCGGAACGAAGACATACCTTAACTTTTTCCATACCGGTTGGATTAGGAGAGAAGTTAAACTCACCTGTGATTTGATGGAAGCAATGAAGAAGGGTGTGGGAACTGGGAAGAGAGCGATATGTTGGAGAAAAGCACCACCTGCATTTTAATAACAAATTAACAACAAAATTTGCAGTTACAACCTCTAACTTTGGTTCATTGACAATTTGGGTCCTTTATAAAGAGAAAGTAGGAATAGGACATGGAGCATAGTGTTATTTTGTCATGTACTCCTCTTTCAAATCAACTGACAAGGAGCATAATGTTATTTTGTCATGTACTTCTTTTTTCTGTATACAAATTTAATAAGCAACCAATCAAATAAAGGCTTGTAATTATTCACTAGTATCAGTTAAAAAAAATCATACATACATACTGCAAATCAAATAAAAACAACTTAAATAGCATTTTTTTGTCAATTCTCAGCGAATGCCTGAAAAAAGCTTCAATTGCCACCCGCTAATCGGTCTTCCCAAAATAATCTGTATAAACATATAGGGTCTCCGCCATGTGCCATCGCCATTTCTGAGCAGCTGTCACCTGATTCCCTTTGGAAGTTACGGTCTCATTATAAATTGTTAGGTCTATTATTTTAATTGTGACAAAATAAGGAAAGAATATGCTTTAATTGTAAAAAGAAGATTATAATTCCTTAAACTCTTTCCTTCCTTAATTAGATTAGACCTTTAAATATAAATAGGAGTCTAGGGTTATCATTAGAAGAGGTCGATTACCATAGAGCTAAAATACTTTCATATTAACATTGTAATCATACGAAGTGAGATATATATGACTACGGAAATTCTCTAATATCATTGTTCTTATCGCTTTAATCTTTAATATCATTGTACTTGCATTATCTGGGATCTACAGGTGGTATCAGAGCAGACGTTCAGAGTTTTTCTTCGATTTTCTGAAGTTTTTCACGAAACAGAAGGTAAATTATCGATAGTTGTTGTTTTGAATGCTTCTCGATTCATACTATATATGCTTCACCCGATAAAAAGTCTTATCTGTTTTTCCTCGATTCTTACTGCTTTCGTTTAACTGTTTCTCGATTTTGTTCTACCCGATAAGAATTCTTATTTTTTTAAGATCTGTTTTTATCGAGTCATACTTCATTCAATTAAATTTTTGTCGATTCATAGTAAATTTTTCTTGATTTTTAGTCAAAATTATTTAAATCTGTTTTAATTAAAGTTATTCTAGTTTATTTTAATTACTTTTGAAATTCTTTACATATGAAAACTCAGGAACTAGTGACTCTTGCAGCTATTCTTACTAAAGAATTCTCTAGTAAAAATTATAAACTCTAGTAATTTTGATTTTTTTTTCTTAACTGAACAAATAAGAAACTCGAGAACTTAGACATTTCTGTACATAAAAAGACTTGTTCTTTTTAGTCAAGAAACCTATTGTTTTTGGTTTTTGGTTTATCGGTTAAGGAGAATTCAGATTAAGTATCTTTGATTTTTTATCGAGACCTTCCTAATCGACAATGATTTATTTATCGAGTCATCTGGTATCGATATAATCTTCTTATCGATTCGGTTTCTTTTAATTCAAAGGATTTTTTTTTCGATCGAGAAAAAAACTTAGTTATCGAGTCCTTTGTGATCGATAACTTCTTTTTATCGATTCAAAATTTTGTTTAAGTTTTCTTTATCGAGTCCCCTTTACCCGAGAAATCTTCTTATCGAGCCCATACCACTCGACAAACTTTTTTGTCGATCCTTAGTCACCCAAGAAAAATTCTTGTCGACCCTTAGTCAATCGAGAAAACTTTCTGTTTCACAAAAATACCTCAAAAAATTACCAAAAACTCACTGATCGAGATCTTCAAGCAAAGTACAATGACCACTCGCGAAGCAATGGCAATTGGTTCAGACACAAAACCGCCTATTCTGTTCCCCGGAGAATATTCTCAGTGGAAAGACCGTTTCCTTGATTTTATTGAACGCCATGATTTCGTCGATGAAATCATGCGTTCAATCAATGACAGCCCTCCTCCGGTTTTCTATCAAACTCTTCCAGCCAACCCAAATGCAGAACCTCCCCTCCTTGCTCGACAAGGAGTCAAGCCTAAATCTGATCAGACACAAAACCGCCTATTCTGTTCCCCGGAGAATATTCTCAGTGGAAAGACCGTTTCCTTGATTTTATTGAACGCCATGATTTCGTCGATGAAATCATGCGTTCAATCAATGACAGCCCTCCTCCGGTTTTCTATCAAACTCTTCCAGCCAACCCAAATGCAGAACCTCCCCTCCTTGCTCGACAAGGAGTCAAGCCTAAATCTGCATATGATGAAAATGAAAATGAAAAGAAGATCATATCTCCTCATGAGCATCCCGAACGATATCTATATGAGTATCGACAGCCATAAAAGAAATGCCAAAGCTATGTGGGAAGAAATAGAGAAATTCATGCTTGGCACAAAAATCGGGACCCAGCTCAAAATTACAAATTGCATCACACAATATGAGGACTTCAAAGCCAAAGAAGGTGAAAAACTCTCTGTTACCTACTCCCGATTCGTACACTTAGTAAATGAACTAAGTAAGAATGAGATTCGCAAAACAAAGATCGAGAACAACGTAAAATTTGTAAGTAACTTGCTGCCTGAATGGCGTCGATTTGCCAATCAAATTAAACACAACAAATTTCTTGTTGATCTCGATTTACATGAAGTCTATGAAACCCTCCTTCAAGATGAAGAATAAGTGCTCGAAGCTATGGAGGCAAACCAAAATATCAAGAAGCCCTCTGACCCTATAGCTCTAGTTGCAAAACCTAGCTCTATCACCTCTCATAGCTCTCCTCAAGAGGTTAGTTACGAACTGGAAGATGAAGACTTTGATTATGATCCGGGCATTGCTCAATTCCAACAACATTTGGCGCTCCTCACAAGAGACTTTCAACAAAAGTTTGCCCGTCGCTCTAACCCAAATCAACAACGGTATGCTTCGGGTAACAAGAATTATGAGCGAAAGACTATTTTCGAGCAAAATCAAGAGAGCAACGTCTGCCAGTCAAACCGGAAGATAAATTCAAGAGTGAAAAGAGTTTATGCTACAACTGCGGTAAGACCAATGGCCATATTTCCCTCTCCTCATTAAAAACTACTTCTATCTAGCTCCTCTCTCCATGAATAGGTTTATATGAGTCCTCCACCAGGTTTTCGAGCTCAGGGGTAGAAAGAAATATGGACTTAAAATAGTGGAGCTGGTACGGAAAAACCTTTTGTATAAGGTTCGAAATGGTGAATTGAGGTAGTCATTATGCCCGTGAATGCAAAAAGCCAGTCGTCAAAGACTCAAACTACTTCACCTACAAGTTGATGTTGGCTAAACAAAAGGAGGCCGACAAAGTTCTTATGGCGGAAGATGAACAATGGCTCAACCAAGGCAATGATGATGATGATGAGGAAAACGATGTCCAAGCACACTTCAGTCTGATGGCTTATTCTGATGATTCCCCTTCAAATGCTTCCGACTACAAACCCGAGGTAAGCCATTCTGACTATGACGATTTTGTTTCCCAAATGCATGATATGATACTTAAATTAAAAGAATTACAATCTAAGTTAAAAACCGAGAAACTCTTGGTTTCCAACTTAGAAGCACACTTAGAAAATAATCATAATCAATTGCTAATTTACCAAACCGAAATTGCAACATCTCAAAGTATTGCACACAATCATCAAATGGAGAAAACTGCTTTTCAAGAAGAAAACATTCTTTTAAAACAACAAATCTCGGATCTCACACTTCAACTTAACAAATCAAAAAGGGAGACCGAAGATTTTTCATCAAAATACGAATTTATGAGTTTTCAAAGACAAGACCTTTTGGAAAAACCCAAATATTTGGAACTAAAACTGTATAAAATTGGACAAACTGAGCACACAATTCACTTAAACATTCCAAAATAGTTAAGTTCAAAAGATGGATTAGGATTTGATAATCGGAAACATCTAGAAAAGGCCATCTACAATACTCCGACTATCTATAAATTCGAATATCTGAACCTTGGTCCAGATTACAAAATTCCATTTATGAAGTCGGAGTCCAACGTCGAAGAAAGGTAGAAGAGGAATCTTGTAATCTAGAATTTTGTAATCTGGACCATTTCATCAAATTCCTTTCTGTTATCCTCAAAAGGTAGAAGAGGAATCTTCAAAAACAACTCTTCCGAATGACTATTTTCCCTCGTATTCTGACGAAGAACTTCAAAATAAAATTCCTGAATGTAAACCCTACATTCCCACTCTATTTTTAGAAAAGCAAATTGTTCAACTAGAAAAAATGTTGGAACTCGAACGTTCTTCGTCGGACAAGGAAAAAGATGCATTAATCGCTAAAATTCAAACTTTAGAGAACAAAGCTTTACAAACTCAAAACCCCGAAGTTGACACAACTTCAAATATCTCTTCTTGTAAAGCCTTTGTCGGCTCTTATTTGGATGATTGTGATTTTTCATACTTCCTGATTGATCCTAACTACTGTCCTCAAAAACAAAAATGTTCTCTCTCACAAGAACAAATCGATAAGGAATTAGATGACCTTGAGACACATATTTTTTCGGATACAAATTCTAATCTTTCTTTACTTGACGACAACGAATGTTTAAAAGATTTAAATGTTGAATTTGACTTCAATCCTACACTTCCAACTCATACGAAGTTTTTGGACAAAGGCAAAAAGCCAATTGAATCAGTTTTGCTTCCGGAAGTTCCGAATGAGTGTTCCACAAGTCAAACGATTAACTCTCCGGTTAACCAAACAAATCAAAATAAATTTCTTCCAAAAAGTACTAACAAGCGTCCTATTGATGTTTCAGATGTTCATACTTTAAAGACCAAACAAGTTTGGGTTGAAAAAGGCAACGACACTTCAAAGTCATCATCTCGCAATAAAGACAAATTTTCGTTTACAAATTCTACTTATGTCAAAAGAACAAATCGTTAATTTTTATTTCCATATACTATTCTTTCGTTTCGACATTTAGTTAAGTTTTCACGTAATCAAATTTGTTGCTCAAATTGCAGTGTGAATGACTTTGTGCGCTTCAATTCATTTGATTATGGTTGTGATTATTTTCCGAACATGCATAATTCTTATCATTTTCATCATAATTCTTTTCCAAATCCACCTGTTTATAAATGGGTTCCTAAAAAGACCATGACTAACGACCTTAAGTCCCACTTCAAGTGGGTACCCAAAGGAACAAAGTTAACTAACCCCGAAGGACCTATTTACAAATGGGTACCTAAATCTGCCTGATTTTGTGCATATCGGTCATGTGTGGTACTTAGATTTTGGTTGCTCCAAACACATGACCGGACAAAAGGAGCTGCTTGCCAATTACAAGGAGAAAAAGGGCGGATTCGTTAAATTTGGAAACAATCACTTAGCACCCATCCAAGGACATGGTGACATCATTCACAACAACCTCACCATTTCAGATGTTTCCTATGTCCAAGGCCTGAGCCACAATCTGCTAAGTATTGGCAAATTCTATGACAAACAACTTGAAGTCAATTTTTGACCTGAAAGATGTTGCGTCCGAACCTTTGACGGAAAGGAAATATTGGCCGGAACACGCAAATCCAATCTCTACACCATTGATCTTTCCAAGTGACCGCTCCGTCCAACCTTTGCCTGGTCTCAAATGTCTCTAATCCGAAGACTTGGTTATGACACCGAACACTTTCTCACTTAAACTTCAAGAACATCAATCGCCTCTCCATTAATGGATTAGTCACCGGCCTACCATCGATAAAGTTTGACAAACCACACTTATGCGACGCATGCGAGATGGGAAAGATGAAGAAGGCTTCTCACAAACCCAAGGTGGTTCATAGCACAACTCGACCCCTTCAACTCATCCATATGGATTTGTGTGGCCCAATGCGGACTCAAAGTATTCATGGAAAGAAGTATGTTCTAGTTATGGTTGATGATTTTTCTCGCTTTACGTGGGTTAAATTTCTTTGCTCCAAAGATGAGACTCCCGAAACCATTATTACGTTCTTGAAATCCATTCAAGTTAAACTAGAACTTACCGCTCAAACCATCCGCACTGATAATGGAACCGAATTCAAAAATTGTCCTCTTGACGGTTATCTCGAATCGGTGGGAATTTCACACACATTTTCTGCGGCTCGCACTCCGCAACAAAATGGTGTGGTCGAACGCCGGAATCGTACTCTTGTTGAAGCGGCCCGCACTATGCTCACTTTTTCCAAACTGCCACTCTACCTCTGGGCCGAAGCAGTCAATACCGCCCGCTACACTCAAAATCGTTCCATCATCAACAAGCGCTTCAACAAGACACCATATCATTTAGTCTACAATCTCATTTCTTCCATCGATCATCTCCGAACCTTTGGTGTTTGCTGTTTTGTTCTCAATGAAAAAGAAGATCGTGGTAAACTCAAGCCAAAGGCCGATGAATCTTATTTTCTTGGCTACTCTCCAAATGCATCAGCATATCGGGTCTACATGAAACTTGCTCGTTGTGTCACAGAAAGCGTCAATATTCAGTTTGATCCAAAAGCCGAAATGGCTCCTGAACAAGACAGTTCTGGACCCGCACTCACCGGTATATTAGCTTCCGATCACATCAGTTCGGAACCTGCTCTAAACCCCGCTCAACCTTCTACATCCAAAGCTAGTACTTCCAATATGGATGATTTATTCGAGTACTTTTACTCGGATTACTTTGGTTGTCACACTGATATCCCGAATCAAATCACTCCGCCTATCTTGGAGGTTGCCGAGACTACCAATCTTATTGGACTGCCAGTTTCTACGGATACCGTCTCAACTGTTGCAACTCTAAGCTCATCTACATCCGCTCCTCCCACTCAATCTGATGCTCTTCCCGCTCAAGCTGCTACTCCTACTAATGCTCAACCGAGTTCCAATTCGCTCCCTACTGAATCGACATCCTCTCCCCCATCATCAACCTCATCCCCCAAGGATGTCTCTAGTTCCACAAGATCCTCTGCCGTAGCTCCAGCCTTGGAATCAATTCAAGATCTTCCACTCGGTACTTATGCAGATGATACCCCGGATCCTAATGCATTTCAACTGCTTCCACATACCACCAAATGGGTCCGATCTCATCCTGCAAATCAGATTATTGGAGATCCATCCAAACTAGTCACGACGCGTTCCGCCTCAGCCAACGATTGTTTGTTCTCTTCCTTTCTAAGCAAGATCGAACCCACATCCATTCAAGAAGCAATGAATGATCCTGATTGGATTGTGGCCATGCAAGACGAACTCAATCAATTTCAAAGCTTGAAAGTTTGGCGCCTCGTTCCTCGTCCACAAAACAAAACCATCATCGGTACCAAATGGATTTTCAAAAACAAACAAGATGAAGATGCGGTTGTCATACGCAACAAAGCCTGGCTTGTGGCAAAAGGATACCGCCAACAAGAAGGGATTGATTATGACGAGACATTTGCGCCCGTGCCCCGTATTGAAGCAATTCGAATGTTCTTAGCATATGCGGCTCACAAGAATTTTGTGGTGTTTCAAATAGACGTCGAAACGACCTTCTTGAATGGTATTCTGCGTGAAGAAGTCTACGTATCCCAACCTGACGGGTTTGTCGATCCTTCAAAACCAAATCATGTGTACATCCTCGACAAGGCTCTTTATGGCTTAAAACAAGCACCGCGAATATGGTACGACACCTTGTCTGCCTATTTGGTGAAAAATGGATACTTCAAAGGTAAAATCGATCCAAGTCTTTTCATTAAAAAGGAAGACAGTGATATTATGCTTATTCAGATCTATGTGGACGACATTATCTTCGGTTCAACTAACCCACAACAATGCAAGGAGTTCTCCGAACTCATGATTGCAAAATTTAATATGAGCATGATGGGAATGATGAATTTTTTCCTCGGCCTTCAAATAAAACAATTTTCAACAGGAATATTCATCAACCAATCGAAATACATCTCAGACATGTTACGTAAATATAACATGACGTCATGTACACCGATTGGTACACCCATGTCTCCAGGTTCAAAACTACACGCTGATCCCTTGGGAAAAGCGGTAGATTCTAAAAACATGTTTATGCGCTAGATATCAAGCATCTCCAAAAGAATCTCACCTTAGTGCTATCAAACGTATTTTTCGGTATTTAAAAGGTACTACTGATCTTGGCCTATGGTATCCCAAGGATACGGGTTTCGAGCTAACTGCCTTTGATTCGGATCATGCCGGATGCATGCTTGATCGTAAAAGCACGTCGGGACACATTCAATTCTTAGGCGATAAACTGGTAAGTTGGTCCTCAAAAAAGCAAGCTTGCGTCTCCACTTCTACCGTGGAAGCCGAATACATTACTGCCGCAAGTTGCTGTTCTCAGGTACTGTGGATGCGCACACAACTCAAGGACTATGGATTCTGGTTTGATAAGATCCCTATCTATTGTGACTCTAAAAGCGCCATCGCCATCTCAAGCAACCCTGTCCAACATACGAAGATTAAATATATCGACGTTCGGTATCATTTCATCAAAGATCATGTCGAAAGAGGTACGATTGAATTATACTTTGTCAATACAGAACTACAGCTTGCCGACCTGTTCACCAAGGCCTTAGATGAGAAACGCTTCCAGTTCCTAGTATCCAAGTTGGGCATGCTGAATCTTAAAACCTGATTTTCTAAATTAGACTTTTCAAAAGACACAAAACGTCTATCCGAGTTTTTATGCACATTCCCATTGTCTTAACTGTGAATCTGCATCACTCTTGGTTTCTCGTTTGTTGGCTTTTGAAATTTGTTTACAGTTCTGTCTTTTCATTGTTTTCTTTCTTTCTTTCTTTCGGCTATCTTTTGTCTAACCATTTCAGTTTTCGAGGGGGAGCGGCAAGGTACGTTTTTTACTATCTCACAATTGTAGGGGGAGCAAAGTTTTCTTATTTCACGGGGGAGAACGAATTTAATTTTTAAATCAAATCAGACTTAGTTTGAAAATCAAAGTCCAAAGTTATCGACCCCAATTGGCCCGACAAAAAAAAAATTGTCGCCCAAGTTTGGCCCGACAAAAACCACGCTCGACATCTTGCTGATGTCATCAACCTTCTCGGCCTAATAAGACCTTGTCACGTGTCATCACCTGATGACCCACTATTTAAATATCGGGCCCCACTCTCATACACTTACTTTTCAAACAAGTTTGATTCTCCCTCTTTCTCTCTAAAACCCTTCGAATACTTGAGTTCCAGAATTTGATTTTTCAAATCATCGAGTTTTAGGAATCTGAAAGCATCACCAGGTTCGCATTCTTCTCTTAATCATCTTTAAATCTCGGTGTTTTTAACTTCTTCCATCGTATGCTACTGTTTTAGTCCATTAAACTGTTTGGTTTCCCAAACCCTGGGTTTCCGAGTTTCCATTGATTTCTGACAATTTTGTGGTTTCTTTTGTGCTTATTTGATTTATCTAATACTTTAGATTTGTTCACTATCACTAATTGCACCTAGACATAGGATTTTCTTTGAGTTTTAGGCCGATTTTCGCATCTGTCACTTAGATGTTTTTCACATATTCTATTTGAATTTTTATCAACTTCTTAAGACATGCTTTAGGTTTTTGTCGCGTCATAATGATAGATAAGAACAACTTCATAAACACTAAGTACTTTTTATCGACCCCTTAAGACCCGACTTAATATTTTGTCGAGTCTCAAAGGCCCGATGAAAATCATCTTAGATTATCTAAGTTATTTTATCGACCCCTTAGGACCAGACTTATTTTTTTGTCGAGTCTCAAAGGATAGATGAAACTCATCATAAATTTTTCAAGTGTTTTTATCAACTCATTAATGACCTGACATAAATGTTTATCGAGTCTCATAGGATCGATAACTTGTTCTTCAATTGCTCAAGTTATTTTATCGACTCTTTGGAACTCGACATAATTTTGTCGCCTATCAAAGGATCGATAAAACTAACTTCCAATAAGTTTCTAAGTGCCATTTTCTCGGGTATCTGTGACCCGATAAACTCTGCTTCTCGATTCCCCTTGGCCCGACATCTTTCTTATCGATTCTCACAGGTTGGATCTTACAAAATTTCATCAAGTCTTTATGTCGATCCTGCTTGACTCGACATTCTTCTTTTCATCGATCCTATAGCACTCGATAAAACTGTTTATCGATACCTCTGGACTCGATATTCAGGTTTATCGACTCCTTAGGACTCGACATTCAGACTTGAATTTTTTTTTAACCTGATTTCATCCATAGCACTGACTTTTCCTATGGTTTGGTAACTGTTTTCTATCAGTTCTAATGGCGGCCATCAATGATCCGAACCTTTTTGATGATGAACATCCCGTGCCTTCTGAACGATCCACCAAACCCAGTACCAACGCGGTCAACCGAGAAGACCTCTTGATGCCCCGAGCCAAACTTCGATCACTCAAACCAAACAATCACCCTCTCGACTTTGGCATCACGATTGAACATCAAGTCATCATCGATATCCTTCAACGCCACCCTCTTCGATATTCCTTTGCCTTGGATCATCGGGTACCCGTGTTCTGTCTCCAGCAATTCTGGTATACTTTAACATACCATCTGGATGACGGTGACCACCACTTCACTGCCAAAATCGACGACTTTGTCACCCTCTTAACACCGTCTCGGATTCGTCGAATCCTCCGCCTGCCTGTTACCATCGTCGAACACCCATATGATGCGTTTGCAAACGAAGAACAACTCTGTGCCGATATCCGAGCCCTTGGGTATAACTCACCCGAACCCCTTACAAGCCCCGGCCAGTTCAAGAGAATGTACCTGCCTCAAATCTGGTTTTCACTGTTCACTATCGTCAATTGATGTCTAACAAGCAAACACACCGGCATGGACAAGGGCAGTACTGCGGCCTTACGCATATTTCACGGTATCGTATTCAACCGTCACTAAGATTACACTATGCTCATCTGGACGGATTTCATGGAACTTGTTGAAGACAAATCCAATTCACGCAATCGTGCATTCGTATCCTTCCAACGGTTCCTTCAACTCTTTAACCATGACATGTTGTCCTCCAAACCTGACATCCCTAGACGAACCAGATCACTGTTGGGACCAACCAACTCACTGAAGTTCCTCAAGCTCAATGATCGCCAGTTTAACTTCATCATCCAATCCTTGAAGCACTACTTGCCTATGCTGATCAGAATGCACCGAGTGTGATAGCTTATAGGAAGAGACACGGCTTAACTGCTAAACCACCTCCGGTTATGCCTGCCCAAGAGCCAATCCACGAGGAACATATTGTGCAAGGAGAGGGTCCTAGGGTAGATGAGCAGGTTCAGGATCATTGGGATCCTTAACAGGGTGATGAGCGAATTGTAAGGGGACATGACGAGGGCGGTGCACCTGATCTGCCAATCCCATCAACTGTTGCCCTATCCATCCCAATACCACCACCCACTATCTCAAGAGCTACGTCTACATCTCGATCTACTCCACGATTCAAGATGCTTGTTAGCCGTAACCATGTTCGCCCACGACCTTCATCGTCTGATGAAGATGAATCCGATACTCAACCCCTTTCCCGCCGTCCAAGAACTGCATCCATCGAAGAACGAGCTCTTAGCCGCATTGGTCCACAACCACCTCTATCCGATTCTACATCGGACGCTGAAGAACAACCTGCTGCAACAAATGATGAACATGACGAGCCGAATGAACCATTCGACTTTGAAGCAGATCAAGAACATGATGAGCCGAATGAACCCTTCGACTTTGAAGCAAATCAGGTTTCTGGATCGATGTCTGACATCTTCACCGAGCCTTTTACTGGAGAGATAAGGAGAGAGGAGGGAGATTTAGTTGAAAAAAGAAAGCTTAAGCGTGAGCGATGGGACGAGAAAAACTACAGTGAGCGCGAGACCAGATTCCCCCATCCAGGTAACCGCGTCTACTAGCCCTACTCATTCGTTGGGTATGTCTAGGGGATAAGACGTTGTGGACCTAGCAGCGCACATGCACGCCCCCCCCCCTAGCCACTCTGAAGGCTCCCAACAACCAACAGTTTCACATATACTTGTGAGTCTAGCTCCTTATCTAGCTCCCCTCCATTCGGGAGGCACAGCTATTGAAACAAGAGACAGTAGCTCACCTGCTTCGACTTCGATTGTATGCACTTCGAGTCTAGAGCCAAATAGGAAACACGTGTCTACACTCACTGAGAGCCTTCGTGGCCCAGTCGGAACTCCCATAGTGATGTCTATTCCGGACATTTCACGAGGATTGGGAGGAAATCCTACCAGTGCTACATCCATGCCAACACTGAACGTAGGTCATACAGTTTTTTCAACTGTCATGTCAACGGGTAATTTAAGTGATCCCGGTGTTTCCCTAACAGGTACCTCGACTCCAGCTTTCACTATTCCCCCACGGCTCAAGAACTTATAGACGCTCAGTTACAACGAGCCAGAGCCACTTTGAACGAACATGTTGCTCTTATGACTGCTGAAAGAGAAGCATTTGTTCGAGAGATACGTGCCGCTGCTCGCTCCGGTCAACTTGATCCGAATCAGGCTAGTTCTTCCAGACCCAGTAGCAGTCGCACTCTTCCACCGCAACCACAACATCCGGATCCAACATTCGACCCCCGCAGTCGGCCTCCCTCACCACATCGATATGAGTACAACAATGATGAGCTCATGTCGATGTTATATGCTAATCTTCTTGTCGAAGCCACTGCTCGGGGTCAACCGGAAGATTCTTTAATGGGTCTACTGAGGCGAAATCTGGAAATCCCCACCGTCACCAAATATGAATTTGAACTATTCAAAGCTGAAATGGAACAACAGTTAAGTGATCTACACACGTCTCAGCAACAACATCATGATGAGATTTTGGGTGCCATCACCGCTCTACACATCGAAATTCAACAAACTTGTCGACCGACTGTTTCCATTTCTGCCCCTCGACTTCGATCTGATCAGGACGATCCGAGCTCTGCTACAAATCACCCTGAGGGGGAGACACGCCGAGTCTCAAGAACACATTCTAGACCATCTGCTACAACTTCAACTACTGGTCCATCTGCGCCATCAACCCGCCAAAGACAGCGTCCTAATCTGACTCAAGAAGTAAATACCCCTACGGTTGAAAAGCCTGCGGGAGATATTAACTTTGAGAGCACATTTGAAGCTGCCGAACTAAAATCAAATGAAGAAACAGCTAATGTTGAACCGGAATCAAATGAAGCGACAGTTGATGTTCCAAATTTGAGGAACTCCATGAAGCATTGGTTTAAAGACCCATATGAACCAGTTCTCCAAGATCAATATTATCTGAACTTGAAGCACGCAATAAAGAATTACACTTCAAGAGATCAAAATGAACCGAGACTGTTACCTCATCAAATTCGGTGGCAAAGAATTCTAACTAAGCGCAAGTCTAAATGGGTAAATCAACAAATCCGGGTGCCGTATCTTGAAGAAACTACGGAACGGATATTCAGAAAGAATAAGAAACCTGAAGACTTGGCGCACATTCACTTAGTGATGGAGATGGATCCATCTCAAGTTAAGGAACACGTGCACATCCTGAAAATGAGAGCTCTAAAGCCTTCTGATGTAATCTCACGACACCGGATCGTTAGAATTATGCAGATTGGTTCTGATAGAGTCTTTCAAGTCGAGTATCTAACCTTCAAAGTCCAAAGAGAAGATGGTAAAATATACAACTTTTCTAAAGATGATTTTTCTAACCTTGATATCTTAGACTTTGAAACGTTGTATCACGACCTAAGAGACAAGAAGCAAAGAAATGAGGATGAATAAAGAGCACTAAGAGCGGTGGTGCGTCACATACAAAAGGAACTCAGATACAACTATCTTCATGATTTGCAACGTGGGATTGAAAGTGAACAAAAGAAGATTCATATTGTCAAGCCTAATCAAACAATCCCTGAGTTGGATAAATATGATGTTACAACTATTCTTTCATATCCAACACACGGAGTTGTATGGATGCATATGAAGGGCGAAAAGAGGTTTCTGAGATTTGATGAAGTTGCTGCCTATTCTGATAGAACACTATGGGGAATTCGAAACGGACTAGCTTCAGATACTGCTACCGACAAGAAGAAAACAACAAGGATGAGCTCAACCAGAAGAAATTCTCTCTTGGAAGCTATCAGATTAATTGACGAAAGGATAATGTTTCGTCAAACTTTGAGAAGATTTGAAGGCATGTTCGAGCTGAAAAAGTAAAGACTTATTTTGCCACAAAGGGGGAGATTGTTAGGTCTATTATTTTAATTGTGACAAAATAAGGAAAGGATATGCTTTAATTGTAAAAGGAAGTTTATAATTCCTTAAACTCTTTCCTTCCTTAATTAGGTTAGACCTTTCAATATAAATAGGAGTCTAGGGTTATCATTAGAAGAAGTCAATTACCATAGAGCTAAAATACTTTCATATTAACATTGTAATCAAACGAAGTGAGATATATGACTACGGAAATTCTCTAATATCATTGTTCTTATCGCTTTAATATTTAATATCATTGTGCTTGCATTATCTGGGATCTACATTAATCAGCTGGAATAGGAACATGCACATAAATACTCCACAATCTCCAAGGTTGGATTCCTGTTGTGGTACATTCTTAGCGTAGGTATGGCTCAATTTGCGGGCGGCCAATTTAAGTTGAAGCTCATTAAGTTCATCAAAAAAGGCAGAGTACCTTTCCATTTCTCCACCATATCTCCAAATGATATCCGATAACCAGGGCTATTAAAGCTATCATAGACAACAATACTGAAATCCTTAAGGTTCAAGACCCCCAAGACCCAATATTCTTGTCCAATGACAATCGGGCAGTAGACCTGGAACAAAGCGTCAAACATATAGTTAATAATGGATAGGTTTGAATACAAGTTGTGTAAGATTGATGTAAACTAATTTACACACCTGCTTTAGGTTGACCCACGATATCGAACCTTCGGCTATCCCCAGAACCATTATGGTCACATACGAAGGACCACGGGCATCACTCATGAACTTTCCAAAATCGGTGTTCATCACCGTCCATTCTGCGTTTGGATGACGGCTAAGTAAGATATATCTTACCCATGCATTCACATGCTAGTAAATAAGACACGAGAAGTTAGAGAATGAATAGGGTATATTTTTAATTAGAAACAATGAATTCAAATTTATATACTCACATCGCCGGCGAAATCACCAGAGCCCTCCTCGCCCAACAGCATGCCCCACCACGTCTTGTCAATCAGGGCCTTCAAAAATGGAAGCCTCATCTCTGGCAAACGATCTTCTTTGTATCTTTTGAGGATCATGGTCGCCGTTGTAACACCCTTTGAGTAGTTGCTTTGCCCTTGCCCTTTTATTGAACCTTAGGGCGCTTTGGAGCTGAGGTCGTATCAGGCGGTTTAGTAAATGGAGAGATCAAATATTGACTCGGTACACTCTCTCTCATTTGTCCTTGACCGCCGGTGTTGTCTCAGCTGTGATCCTGGACGGCGGCCGATATACCTTAAGACCTGACCTCGATAAAGAAGGGGCCGACGTCCCCATATTCGCCGACACCGATGACTGGAATCCATGAGACGACGGACCGACTAGCTCACTACCAAATAAGCTTTCTTTAACAGAGGAGAACGGCTCGAACGATGCCCCAAAATCATCCAGAGTAAGCTGCAAATTAAGATGGATCATTTTCAGTTAATTTAAAAAAAAATACCAAAACCCAATTTTTTTACTTACATTCGACATGTACGGGATAGGGGTGGTGGAGTACGGCAGGTCATGTTCGTCCATTCTCGCAGACCGGGGTACATAAAATCCTAGCTGCGTAGTAACCGATGTAGCCTATTAGATTAATACCGATCATTACCATGTAAACTATTACAAATCCTAAAATAGATAGGTTTTAATACAACTTATTTAACTTAGAGGAAAATTGGAGGGGCACGGTGTCATGTATGAAGACGACGGCATACTCATGATTGCCACCTGGGGTGAATACTGGAGTACCCCAAATGTTAAATACAAAAAAAGGGATAAAGACAGAGTTAAACGATTACTATATAATCAGGTTTCAAAACTTACCTGCTGCGGATAACAGGACGCCGAAGACGAGAACATCGATGATCCTGACAACGTAGATCCCGACGGTTGGCCCCCCATCTGAAAAAAGTATGCAAACGTTGTTTAGTAAACACATTAAAACAACTTTAACCCAATAGGTTAAGCGGATCACTTACATGTTGCGGATAATAGGACGTCGGAGACGAGAACATCCATATACGAGTGGTCCGAGGAGCCGGATCCATTGCCGAAGCTAGATGGGGAGGGAGAGCATTGCGTTCGTCGGGGCCTCTTCGACCCTCGAAGGCCCTCATCGCTATCGAAGTAGGCATGGCTATCCCTATACCAATCTGTGTCCTGCTCCGTAGGATCAGCTACAAGAGGGTAGTGTGGGCACCGCGCTTCCTGGTAAATTGAAAACATAACACGTTAAGTAAACCATAGTCTTAATTTATTATAAATAGACTTCGAAATACACACAAAAAATACCCTTTGACAATCAAGGAACTCAAGGCACGCAAGGTTATTCAAAACATGGTTCCTGTTCAAACGAACCCCCCTCGGTAACGCGTCTAAGCATGTAAACCATTACCGAGAGACTGGAAACACCTCCATGATCCATATCTACAAACATACAACAACAAATAAGGGTATGTACATTATCATATAGGAAACCAATTTCAAATTAATAATTAATCAGTTTTTCTTAATTATTTAACCTTTAAGGCGTATGAAAAAACCCGTAATCGACATCTTGTTGTGCTGGTCGCGTCGAGCCCAAGCACAGTTCAGTTGCTTGTAGGTCGGTTCCCATGTGTAGCTTCCCCATGGATAGCGATTAAATATTGTAAGACGCGCCGCGATATTAAATAGCTCGAGAGTAACTAACTAGGAAACCTGACGTCCAGTGAATACAAGTTCCAACATACCTAGTAAGCAGACTCGAATAGCATCCTCGTCGTTTAAGTTTAACATCTTTAGCTTAATCATGCTGAAAACCGAGTAAAGCCGCAGACGAGGCTCATGATCAACAGTCTCTCCGCAAGCATCAGGAAAGACCCTCCTCAAAAAGATGTGCTTTCGGAGGGGAGGGATGTTAGGCGGGAGTCCAAAACGTAGGCCTGTGATAAGGCAATACTCCTCTCGGCTGAAACGAAGGATGTGGCCGGAAATATCAAACCATAACTCTTCCTCCTGTCCTCCAATAGGAGGAATCTGCCTCTCTAGGAATAAAGCTGTCAGAAGGTTGTCATGGGGTTGCACGTTGAGGTCCAACCAAGGACCGAAGAGAGTAGTCCTAAACAGCTCTTCTCTCGCTGGAGAAACTAAAATAGCAGCCCGGATATCCGTAATCAAGGTCATTTTATTCCTTATCGTGAGTACAGGGACCTATATATTGAGTTTGTAAAATTCGTTAGCATGAGGGACCTAAAGTGTCATAAAGAGAGTTGGTAATTTACAGGATTTTTGGTTATAAAAATGTTTAAATATGCTAAACTACGATTTTTGTATAGATGGTTTGTTAAATAAAACTATTACAAATTTTATCCTTTTAATTATATAAATTATGGTTTTCATTCTTATGATATGTAATTCATTCTTGTTTTTATTCATTAAACTAACTACGTTAGTTGTTTACAATAAAGTATGATAGACGGTAATAACAATTGAAATATAAATTACAGATAGTGAAAAAGAATGAATATTGTAAACATCATAAACACGAAGTAATGAATTGATTTGTTTAAATATACCCAATACCATAATCTTAAAAACACATATATGAAAGCAACAAATAGTTTACTGCATGTAGTTCGACAAGAATCTCAAATCTCTAATTTAGTAGGTAAATTTATTTTGTTTTTATTATGTGTATATATGTATATTTTATTGTGTTTAGTCATTTCAGTTTTATTTTATAAAAAACATATTTTTTTATATATATTTATAAGTTTATATTTTGGCATTATGTGTCTTTTGAAACTTGAAAGTGTGTTTTTAATTTTAAGATATTTTACAATCTATAAATCTTTAAATAGACATTTTTTAATAAGAAACACACATTTTAAACATGTCAAAAAATCTATCTTTTTTTTAAAGTTAAAAAATCTATATAATAGAGGCACCCATATACCAACAAAAAGGGTACCATAAGATGTGCATATTTTACCACTCTATATCCTTCTATTTTTGTGCCTAAAAGTTAAATTTATGCTAGATATAAACAACATTTCTAATTTACTGCATCTCACCGTATTTTTTATATATCTCTTTTGCAAAAAAAAATTAAAATTTCATAAAATATCAATTAAAGTTACACTCAAACTCAATAATTCCCAAAAATAAAAGGAAAAAAGAAAATGACATTTTCAATTTAAACCAAAACAAACCCAAATTTAGATTTTGCCCATTATCACTCCAACAACTTGAAGGAATTTTGCATGGGGTAATGACGGTAAATTTTATTTTTCAAACAATGCATGCCGTAAGCAGTAACGAAATTAAGGTGGAATGCCTCCTATATGAAATCTTGAGGTTTATAATATAAATTGCATGAAAAAAGTTTGCAAACACAACATACATACATACATGATACACACACACACACACACACACACTATTAGTCAATATTACACACTATTAACAAAATAATAATATTTATAATATTACACATTAATATGTAGTCAACTAACATTTAACAAAAACAAGAAAATTTATAGTATTTAAAAAGAAATAACTTACATTTTGATATGGGTCTACAATGTCTGTGTCTTGACGTGGAGACGTGCACTTTTGATGTGGATTGTAGGGATTCTCGAGAGCACGTGCGTTTGAAGAAAATATCGGCTTTTAACGTGGATTGTCGTTTTCTCGAAAACACGTGTTTTGTGTTTGAATTTGTGAACCACTAAACCACAAAGCATCTCTATTTATATTAAAAATATTACCCAAATCCGTGACTTATGCTTACCTTCCCAATGCATCTCTTAACTACCACATTAAAGGACCGGTCAAACATAGCATATTCTTGGAAGAGAAATTTGACTACGCCATGGCGTAGAGAAAGTTGAGGGGGCATACTTGTCAAGTCTGCATTCTTTCTTTGGGAGCCTTTCAAGTCCAGGGGCCGATTTTGCCTTTTTTCGAAAGTTAAGGGACCAGGTACGCCATGGCGTACCTGGTAGATGGTGTACTGAAGGGTGTTTTTGCAAAAAAGTGGGAAAGTTACTTAGTACGCCATACCGTAGATGTTTTTTGGCGTAGTACATGGCTATTTTATAAAATTTGGAGAGAAAATGGCTAGGAGGTAAAATTGAGTTTCTGAAATGGCTATTTGAGCAATTTTTTCTAGTTCCATTCATCGTGATTTTATCAAGCTTGCGAACAATACCTCCATCTTCCATCGATTTGTGTGCCCGAGTATAAAAAATCCTTGTGTACCGAACATCAAAGACATTAATTTTATTAATACACTCTAGGAATTCCTCCATTCTACAACCTCTCCTTAAAGATTCGCCTTCACTCTCTTCCGGGTGCAAGATCACATTAGAATTGCCCATTAAGAACCATGGTTCATCACCAACCACACTCTTGAATTGTGTTAAGTCGTTCCAAAGATTACGTCTTTTTTTCAATATTGTTTTCTCAATAATAATCGAGGTGTAAAAATACTTACTTGTACCATTTGAACGTAACTTACAATGCATAGATTGGTCCATAGTAATTACTACCATGACATCCAGATCTGAAGGATTGAACCCCAAAACAATGCTTGTTCCATGCATACACCTTTCTATCGGTCCCAAAGGAGTCTACAAGAGTTTATAAGTATAGAATCAATTTGTAGAAAAGGGGGGTTGAATACAAACACAACTTTTTAAGGTTTTAAATGAGTTTATATCAATAAATGAATTTACAATTGCAAGTGGAATAAGAACAAGTAATTAAACCTATTATATTACAACTTTAGAAATCACTAAGTTTGAATCACAAGGAAATATAAGAAATAGAATCAGAGGTTCAAAAAGAGATATGAGCATGCATGAAGACGAAGAAGAGGTCTTCATCTATTTATACCTGTTGCATTTAATGCAACTCAGAAGGTTCATGCCACGTGTCAAGTTTCTATAGGAAACTTGTCCTTTGTTCATAAAGCAACCATACTTTTGGCCGAATATGACCAGTAGCCTAAACAAAGTTGGTATAGGGAAAGTCCGTATGTCCTTTCTGACAAGGCATGGGGGTTTAACAGCATCGAGGATAAGCTCAACTTTGAGCTTATTGAGTAGGCCCCACTTGATCACTGATACTGAATCTTCAGGGATGAAGTTTTCAGGTATCACTAAGGATTTATGCAATATCTCACACTTCTGTTAGATGGACGTTGCTATCATTGAACTGCTTAAGATCACGAGTTGTTCATCTCTTTCTTCAGCTAGGTCTTCGACTATCGCTGAATGCTCTTTGGTGTGAGTATTGTTCTTCAAAACTTCAGAGACTAGTTGATGTTCCTGATTTTCAGCGATCACTGAGTATAGTCAGTGTTTGCTATCGCTGAATATGAATAGTAACATAGTCATGGAATTTTCACTAAGTGTTTAGAGGATTCATATTCAAATCATTGAAAGGAGTTTGGATCAACAATCTCCCCCTATTTGATTATGATTAAGCAACATAGGAAAGTTACTTGAAGGATTTAGTAAAGCTAGAGAAAATTTAAAGAAAATTTTCTAAGTACTAATCTATTAGATCTTTTTCAGCTAATTCACTATCTGGATTGAGTTTCATTTATAAAGATATGAAATCACAATTATTACAAGTGTAAGAACTAGAAAGTTCATTTACTGATAAATATAAGAAATAAATATCAGTGAGTAATAAGGTCTAAGAGATTAGAACTCATATGTTCATTGTCCCTTTTACTGTTTTTCAGGGATCTTTTCAATACACATATGGAGTAGAGTACTTCATTTAACTTCATTAATAAACAATTTGAAGAATTACATTTGAAAATGAAATTACAATGTTTAAGGTAAAGTACAATACAGTGAGGAAAATTACAAAGGAAATTTTAAGAACTAACAATTTAGGTTCCTGAGAGCTATCAGATAACTCTATTCTTCTTTGTAATTCCTTCTCATGGATGTTCTTCTGTAAGAAAATGGATCATTATACACCCAGTAGCTATAGTACAGAATCTTGAGAAGTTTAATTGGAGCAATATGTATCTCCTTATTTCTGAGAAATTTCATTGACCCATCATTATCCTTAAATGTCATCCCTGGTTCAAGAGTACTAATTATTTCATTATCTTCATATCTTCTCTGAGTTAGCAGGGAAGTGTTGAGCATTGAGAGATCAGGGATAACAAGATGGGCGAAAAGACTTTCTTCGTCAATTTTAGTCTCATGTTCATTTCTGAACGATGGACCTTCGTTACCTTTGGAATTTGATCTTTTCTTTCGGGGTTTTGAGGGAAGAAGAGGAACTTTCACATATTTAGATACAAGATGTCTTTCTACAACCGCCTTGAATTGAGATTTGGATTTCTGAATAGCATCTCTGATTTCAAGGCAGTCGGAGAAACCGTAGAACTTCAGGAACTGAGGGCCTTCTTCACGTCTTCGTTCTCTGAACATAGTTACCTTTATCCTTGGACCAATTTTTGAGTTTCGTCTTCGATAGTTACATTGGTAACAGTTGCAGGAGAGATACGATAATTTACCTTTTTCTTGCACCACTCTACTTCTTCGTTCTTTGGTTCTTGGGCTTCCTGATTCTCTCTATTCAAAGCTTGTAGAATCTTCTCTTGAGCTCTGATGGGATTCACCTTTACGTTCTCTTCAGCTTATTCCTTCTCTGCTAGAGCTTTAGCGGCCATGAGGCTTTGTTCGGCCTGTGCATCTTCCAATTGTTGGTCTCTGATTCGCTGAGCTTCCAGGGCTTGAGCTCTTTCTTCAAGGGTAAGAAAAAAAAATTGTCATAGACGCTTATTGGAGTGGGAGCTTCAGGACTAGAGGGACGAAAAGGAAGTTTTACTCTGGCCCTCTCTAGCTCCTTTATGAATGTAGCCCTTCTTTCTTCTTCTTTGGGTATAGAGATGGGTTGTCTATTTACACGCCTCTAAACAAGGCCTTCTTCCTCTTCAGATTCCGATTCGGATATGTACAAGAACCGATCTTTAGCGAAAGGTTCATTCACAAATGGGGTCACCTTCAGGAGACAGGTTTCACTGAGATTTGAAAAGGAAGGTTCATCATTAGTTATTTCATCAATACTTATTATAACTGAATTATTGGTAGGTAGAGTAAGAGGAGAGAGTATAGAAGGTTGAGGTTTGGAGGAGGGAATGTATACTTCTAACGGAAGGCATACCTTAGTGTTGAGCTCCTCGTCTAAGTTCAGGAAAGTGAGGTCTTCTGTTTCCATTGCCTGTTTATTCTTCCTTGAGGGATCAGACGGCTCCTGATTAGGAGGAGCCCCGTCCCCCATGGGATCTCTGGACACAATCCCAGATTACGTTATTCCTGGATGGGAAGACTTGAAGAATTTTGACGTATCATCATCATCGTCATCATTGTCTTCATCTCTGAGAGTGAAGGGGATGCCTTCATTGTCATCATCTTCTTCTTCCTCAGCAACATTACCTTCATTAGGGATGAGGCTTTTTAGAGCGTCGATGTTTTGCTGGGAAGGTTCAGCGTTTGCAAAAACGAAGTCCATTTCATTTATGAATTGATCTTTCAAGCTCTTTTAGGACTTTCTCCCCCTCTTTGTTTCTATGAGGGAGAACATGCACCGATAGAGTACTTACATTGCTTTTGATACTAGAAAGTGTCTCTACTTGGGCCTTCTGAGTAGCAGAGAGCTCATTCGGGTTCTCTCGATCCTCTGTAGATAGAGGAGAGGTAGTTGTGCTGGAAGCTAGGAGAAGCCGGAGGATCTCTGCAAGTTGCTTTCCCTGAGCTGCAATTTCTTCTCCTTGCTTATCAAGTCGGGTCCCCAACTAAGTCACTGAATAGGTATTCTGAGCAATGCCATTGCTCAAATCTGTCTTCAGTGGGGAGACTTCAGATCGGTCTTCAGTGAGGAGACTTCAGATCGGATGCCTAGAACGGCATTCTTCAAGGCTGGTATCCCTGATACCTTATTGTATATGCTCGACAGAGAGCTGCAGGATATCTCCCATGTGCTTTATTTGGGCCGATTCATTGGTGAGGTGATCCAGAACTGGTATCTGGATGGAAGCAGATGGAGGAGGCAAAGAGATTGGAGGAAGTTCCTTGAGATGGGGAAAAGGTTTTCCCTAAGCTTTCTCTTGTTTGATCTTCTTTATTTGCTCCACGGTGAGACTTGGAGACTTGGAGAGAGGTGTATCAGAGACACCCTTTTGATCAACTGCAGTAGCAGCAATGGAGGATGTAGGTGCACCGTTGACACCTATAGGTAACAAAGACAAATGAGCCAAAAAGAGCTCGGGGTTAGAGAAAAGAAGTTGGGAGGTAGTAGATGTTTGCAAGGATTTCTTGAGAGTGTCTAAAGGATTACTCTCAGGGTTGGTACTTGCTATGGTTGTCTCCTAAGGATCACAAACCTGTTTCTCAGAATGTTTGTTAGAAGCATTTTCAGGTCCTGTGTACGTAGATTTCCAAGAATCAGATGGTCGAAACAAAGTGATTCCTGAATAGCATGCTTCTCAACCTCTTCAGATATGGGGACAACCATATCTGAGTCATGGATTGATGTGTGGACCAACGAAGAGTAGGTAGAGATAGAAGAGAAGGCTGTGAAAGTAATACCTATACCAGCTTCAGCGGAGCTGGTTACTATATCTACAAGGTCCGAGGTCTCTGAAGGTAGGAGTAGCGCTGAAGAAGCGGCAACGGCCACAGAAGTCGTCGTCGTGGTTGTAGGTAGAGGATACATTGGTACGACGTCGAAATCAGAGAGATTTATCTGTAGAGAGACATTCTTCTTTGGCTTCTTCAATTGAGGCTTATGACCATCGTTGGTTGGATTCTTACGCTTCAGAAAGGAGGAAGATGAGTCAATATTGATCACTGATGGATTTTTCAGTGACCTTGACACATTCTCTACCTGAACGGTAGGACCAGGGGTCTCGGTAACATAGGAAGCGGGTTCCTTGATATGTTCAGCATGTAAGGGAGATAGGGAGCATCTCCGATCTTCTCATCGTGTTCCTACGACTATTCCCCTATCTGGGAAAATTTCTGATTTCCCTCAGTTGGGTAGCCTTCATACACATACTCCAAGATTGTACTGATGAATCTTGGGTAGGGGATGGTCTTCTCTCTCTTTGGTGCCTGGACTTTCTTGAAGAGCTCATCGAAGATGATAGAGGCATAGTTGAGTGTGCGTCCATGGCACAGAGAGTATGCCATCTCAAGGAACTTCTTGCTTTCCTGTTCCTAAGCCCCAGTCTTAGTCCCTAAACACTGGATGACATGGGTGAAGATGTATTGCCACTTAGCTGGCAATCGTCTCTTTTCAATTTTTGTGAGCTCCTTGCTGAGCTCAGATGGGTTCTTCACTAATGGAGGCCAGTTGTACCCAATGAGTTCGAGGAACTACTAAATTTCCTCCTTAGAGGGTTCAGCTTCCCATTGCTGACCCTTTCCCTTGGCAGGGAGACGAAGAGTTGTCCTGTCAGCTCCAGTAGTGATCACCATAGTTTCCATACTAATGGTGAATCGAATTGCAGGGAGTACGTTGCATTTGTCAGTGGTCACTGTTGTGCAGTGAGCAGTGTACCAGAATTGTTGTAAGTGAGTAGTGATGCTTACAAGGCTGTGGGTGAAGGCAAAGTTCATGGGGCACTTTGCAATGAATAGAGCTCCTTCCTTTAGGTACGAGCATTCAGCAGGGATTTCTTGAAGGGCAACATGGTTGTTGGGTTTGACGTATCCTTGTTCCATGGTGAAAGTGGCTTCCTTGGCAGCAGTGAAGACGGTGGCAGGGATTGTTTCTTCATCAGAGGAGACAGAGGTGTGGACGTTCTTGCTTGAAGATGCCATTGTTGTTTCAAAATTGGAAGAACAATGAGAAAAATCATGGCTTAATACAAAAAATGTATAAACCAGAGATTTTTGGTACAAAGAATACCAAAGATTGGGAAAAACAAGTTTTTTGATGAACAAAGTCAAAATACTTGTTATTTGGCAGATTAAAAAAACGTTTGAACAAAAGTTTTAGTTTAAAAAAAATACCAAAGTGTTTATTTTGGTACAAAAGTATACCATAAACAGATTTTAGAAAAGATTTGGAAGGTAATTTGGATCAAAATGACCAAAATGTCTTCTGTTCTAAGAAGGAACCTTAAACTTGCAACAGAATTAAGGTTAATTGGGGTAACATGAGTCTCATTAATCGCACATAAAGAAAGAGAACTTGAATCACTAAATAATTTTACCTCTCTTTGTTTTATCGAGGAATTTAATCCCCGTATATTCCAAACTCCAAGTTTCAACATGTTGAACCGAAATTTTTTAGTACCTAGCTCACCCGGTACTTTAGGATCATTCATCTCTAAAGAATCTGGAATACAATTGTCCGTCTCCTATTCTACTTCTCCACTAGTATCAACAAAGTTTTCATCAACTAAGCAAAGCAAATAAATTAGAATATGATTTGATAGGCATACACCTCTGAGCTTGCCAAATGGCTTTAAGAACTTATGCTGAAATAGGTGCTTCCTTAGCAAGTATTGTTCCAATCGGTGCATTTGCTTGTGACTTTCAATGATCCCAATTCTATTCGTGAGAGGATCCATTACCACCCATAGCTTGTGAATCTAAATATGGACACGCAGTTTGTGATTTATCCAATGTCTTCACGTGAGGCTTGCTAATATCTTCATTAGTGCGTATCTCCTCTTTCTCCGACTCCTTCAAAACAAATCCGCTCTCCCCACTATTAGTTACCTTTTCTTTCTCAATCGGTGAATTTACCATCATCTTTCTGTCATCTTTCCACATGGCATCCACCTTACACATCGAGGCACCTGCCAGTTTTGGACCATTTCGTTTATGAGTGACCACCGTGAATCCATCCTCCTTGTCCTCTACATGTTCGTTATCCGAAGTATTGACCTTTGCCACAATTCCCTTAACACATGTGGAAGTCTTGTGACCAAAAACCATACAATGAGAACATTGAGACAGCTCCCAAATGTATTTAACTTTGATCGGAACCTCCACCTCCTCACCCCCTTCTATTGTTTGGATGACCATTTTTAACTCCTTTTTTAATTCTCCTATCGCCCAAACGTCCACAAGGAATTTAAAAAAAAAACTTAGACCCCCCCCACGCCTTGTCACACATTAACGCCGTATAAGCGTCCATCTTCTTAGGTACCCCTAGGGAACTGGCAATCCATCCTACTCCTTCCCTATTAAAAGCCACTAGGGGAATATTATGAAGTTTTACCGATAAAGGACATGACTTGTGTTCTAGTTTAACCAATCCTTGCAAAGGATCCCAAGGGAATACAAACAACAGTATCCCTTTTATCATCCATGGTCCTCCTTCTATAACCTGATTAAATCATGCACTATCCGAGAACTAAAAGAACAAGAACCCTGCTTCATTAATCATTGATACTTGAAGACCAAATTTACTCCACAAACTCTTGATGATTTTTTAACCGTGGGGAAATATAATCGTGGCCCAAACATCTGATTGGGTGTAAAGGGTTTATTTCTTCTAAATGAGTCTAATTAAGTTAAAATGGAACTAAATAGGTCTTAATAAGCCCGATTAGACCTTAATGGTTCATTGGATCTTAAGGGGTATCATAGGCCTATTTCTCCTAAATGGGTCTAATTAGGTGAAAATGGCACTAAAGGGGTCATAATGAGTCTACTCTCCCTTATTATGTTTTTTTTGGAAAGAGGAAGGTAAAGTCTCCCTTAATAGTTTATTTCGGTCATAGGGGATATAATGGGACCATTCTCCTAAATAAGTCCAATTGTGTCAAAATTGCACTAAATGGGTCATAATGAGTCTTATTAGACCTTTTTTTTTGGAAATGAGACAGAACTCCTGGAAATTTATAACACGGAAAAAAACAACAATATACCTAATGGCGAGGGACTCCCTCCCACAGAGAATATCCACCCACAATAAAGGACAGGCCCTAAATGGGGTAGGACATCTCACTAAAACATAAGAAACGTTTGCGAAGGTTACATACCATAAAGCTAATAACCAAAACAAACAACGAGAAATGGAAGCCTATATCATATAGAAAAGAATATAAAGCCTCCAACCAACTCCGCATACTCCCAATGAAGAACAACTACAACAACAACAACAACAAAAAGAAGATGACTCTTCATGGACACAATTGATCACGCCTCTCGTGAGTTTGTCGAATCCTACTTAAAGACGAAATAACATAATGAACCATCAATAACTTTGTAAAACTGTAAGCATGAACCATTCGATAGGAGATATAATCATATAGTTTTCCAAAGTCCAAGCATATATCTTCCCAAGCATTAGTTAACTCTCCGTTTCCAATTATATGTGTAAAGAACGGTCTAATTTGCTACAGAAAAGCTAGAAGTTTCCTCCACATCCAAGTTTAGTTAGAAGCATTCGACATCGTTCAAAAGTTAGAGTCTTGTATCCTATAAGCATAGATCCAAGAGATCCATAGGGATGATCTCCTACTCACAATCTCTCAAACGTGAGAGACTAGCAAAGCCCGATTCCATAAGCCCAATCGTTTAATACCCAAGCCTCCCATCTTTTTTGGCCTACAAACCTCCTCCCATGCCACTCTAAACTTACCTTTGGAAGAATCTCCATGCGCCCAAAGAAATCACGAAACATTTTCTCCAACTCTTGAATTACATTGATTTAATAAGTTGTAGCCTTCCTCCAAAAGATAGGAATTTTGATTTCTAATTCGATATATCGATATGTACCATCATGATTAAAGGATTGAAATCAAGGACTCGAAGCCTTTTGGATGAGAGAGGAACTCCAAAATACCGAAACGAGAGGGTTCGCACTTGAAACGGTAAAATACTTTTTGTCACCTCCCTTGTGTCAATGCTCATATTCGAAAAGTAGATGGCAATTTTCTCCATACTAGGCCGAAGACCAAAATTCTTTGCAAAATCATCCAAAGCTCGCCATTTAGGTGTATTGTTGTTCTTTCCATTTTATAAATTGTGAAGAGCGCCACCTCCTTTCCAAAAAAAGACTCAAATGACCCGTTAATCAGGCTCCATATGACCGATTTAGTGTCATTTGACCCAATTAGACTAGTTTAGGAGAAATGGTGCCATTTTATCCCCCCCCCCCAAGACCCAAACGACCCATCGGGCTCATCATTATACCCCCTAAGACCCAAATGACCCGTTGAGGTCTAATGAGGCTCATTATGACCCATTTAGTGCAACTTTGACGTAATTAGACTCTCTTAGGAGCAATAAACCCATTATACCAAATTACCTATTTAGGGCTAATCAGGCTCGTTATTACCCATTAAGTGTCATTTTGACCTAATTAGACTCGTTTAGGAGATATAAACCCATTATTCCCACCTAGACCCCATGACCCATTAAGGTTTAATAAGACTTATTATGTCCCATTTAATGTCATTTTGACCT
This sequence comes from Silybum marianum, assembly GCA_036898165.1. NCBI lineage: Eukaryota > Viridiplantae > Streptophyta > Magnoliopsida > Asterales > Asteraceae > Silybum > Silybum marianum. Next base: position 14,958,139 of record CM072542.1, on the reverse strand, counting down.
AATTAGACGCATTAATGAGAAATATGTTCATTATACCCCCTAAGACCCAAAGAGGTAATGTTGAATTGGTAGAGGTTCTTAAAAGACCTCTTCATCTCTTCAAATCAAAATCTGGATTATCTCCTAGCCTTAAAAAGAGTGAAATGTTCTTTGGAAATGTTCCTAAAAACATGAGGACGACGATTTTGTCCAGTAGGATGTTTTCCAATTCGTTATTTGGGAGTTCCTTTGTCTCTAATTAATCTTAAAGCAGCGGATTTTAATGTTCTTATTGCAAAAGTTAAAGCATGTATTCAGCACTAGAAGACGAAATGTTTATCCTCTGGAGACCGGCTCCAACTCATAGATTGTGTGCTTCTCTCGCTTTAAGTGTACTGGATATCAATTTTCCTCATCCCAGATGGGGTCATTCATGATCTTGAGTCGTTGTTCCGTAATTTTTTATGGGCGCAAGGTGATAACTCTAGAGGAAGGTGTAGAATTGCTTGGAACCAAGTGTGCAGACTGGTAGCTAATGGGGGTCTTGGTATAAAGAAGATGGCGGTTTGGAGTCGGGCCTTCTAACCAAGCATGTTTGGGCCATCCTAAACCATATGAAGTTGCTTTGGGTTCGATGGGTTTACTTTTATTGTCTTCGATCAACACTTTTTTAGCTGGTGAGGAAAAGTTCCAGTTGGTCATGGGTTCTTCGTACGCTGATGACTATTCGATCACATGTAAGAAGGTTCTTTATGGTTCAAGTAGCGGATAAGGAGGACACAAATGCATGGGAAGATAGATGGAATCATGGAGATCAGTTAGCGTCCATCATTTCCTACAAGTTTATTCATGCACAAGGGCTTTTGGCGCAATTCACAGTTCGGGAAGTAGTGGAAAAGTTCACGATGGGATGGCCGAATAAATGGACTACCCAGTACCCGGATCTCGTACATTACCCAATTCCGAATTTGGATAATCATAGCAGGGACAAATTTTGTTGAGTTGACCTATAAAAGACCTCACAGACTTTTCAATTAAGGTGGCTTGGAAAACGAATTGGTCCACTACAGAAACGAGACTTCATAAGTTTAGAGACTTGAGAACCGAACAGACACATCTTTTGGTTTCATGGCACAAAAATATTTGGTTCCAATACATATCTCAAAACTTGCATTCGGCATTTGGACTACTTGTTACATGTAGCTTCCCTCACAAGACCTTTTTGCAGATTGGAGTAATGAGACAAATACCCTACAATGCCTATTTTGTAAGGAACGTATGGATTCTCTTAACTATATTTCATTCAATGTGGGTATATCGGTGAGGTATGTGGTAGAGCCAAACATTATGCGGACCTTAGAAGTTGGTCGGACAATTGGGAAGATATCATAAGTTTTATGATGGATACCGGTCAAAATCCAACAAATTTCACTCAAAAGTTGTCTCTTGGGGCTACGGTATACATCATTTGGCAGGAAAGGAATAGCGGGGTTTTCAAAAACCATGAAAGACCAGCAATATCTCTTGTCAATCAGATCAAGGAGTTGATTTCGGTGCGTAAGAAGTGGAAAACAAGAAACCACCGAGGATTCTTAATGATGGACCGTGGTTGGGGGTTACCTTCAGGCTTGCTTATTCATTATTTTTTTCTCTATGATGTTTGCTTATGTTGGGTTGTGTCTCTTTTGGTTGCTAGTAGCTTGGTATGGGGTTGTTACTCAGTTCTTTTGTTTTGTAGTTTGGTTTTGCTGTTTGTCTACGTCCTGTCTGTATGCTCTTTTACTATTCTTTTAATGAAATTTCCTAGAGTTTCCTCTAAAAAAGGACCCAACTGACACATTTAGACTTATTATGTCCCATTTATTGCCATTTTTTCACCTAATTAGAGTTGTTTACGATAAATAAACTCATTACATCCCTCTAAGACCCAAATGACCCATTAAGGGACAACCAGGCTCAATTATAACCATTTAGTGTCATTTTGAGCTAATTAGACTCATTTAAAAGAGAGGGAGGAGAGAATGGGCGGCTAGGGCGATTTAGGGTTTGTTGATTCGGTTTTGTGGGATTTTGGGCGGATCTGAGGTGGTTTGCTGTGGTGATCGTGGTTTTCGTGTCGCAATCTCTTCTAGTTTTCTTTTTCTTGATCGTTTTTATTGGTTGTTCGTGGGTGGCTGTCGTTTGGTGTGCTAGGATTTCGGTTTTGGCCGATTTGTTGAGTTTGACTCGATTAGGGTTTGAAGATGATACAGTTTGATCGATTGAGTGATCTGGTGGAATTGTGTTTCCTTAGACTTGATCTGAGGCTTCAATCTCCATTGGATCGCTTGGTTGGATCGTTTTTGCATCATGACTGTAGGTGAAGCGGCATCGGGTAATGGTTTGCTTGTGCATGGCGACGGAAAGAAAGGAGGTGACGTCAGCCCTAGGGAAGACGTAAGCAATGTCACAAGCGGTGGTGACGTAGGAGATAACGGAACGGGTGTAGGAGGTGACATCAGCCCTAGGGCTGACGTAAGCATCTTGAGCGATAGGGCTGACGTCACGATGACGTCAGCGAGTGGCGACAGCAAAAAAACAGATGCGAAGGCTGACGTAAACCCTAATGTTGACGGTAAGTCGCATGGGGAGATTAAGGAGCGTGTTTCAGTGTGGGACAGGCTCAATCCGAAGGTCTTTAATGGTGATGGAAAGAAATCTTTTGCTGCTATTGTGGGATGTGTTCCACAGCCGGAGCTGGAGTTTTTCCCGGTTGATAAGAAGATAGATCCACGGGTTCGTATTCCGATGGCAATGACAGAAGGTATGGCACATGAATTTAGTACGGTTCTCATGGGTTATTTTTTAGGTCCGCGTATCCCTTTCTCAAGTGTACTTAGAGCTGTTAAAAATGCTTTGGGTAAATTTGGTTTCCATGATGCTATGGTTAATGACCATGGCTACTTTTTCTTTCGGTTTAATGATCAAGGGGGTTGTATGCATGTGGCTGATTCTTCTCCATTAATGATTAATGGAGTTCCCCTTTTTGTCACTCAATGGGACCCATCGAAGGGACTGTCCAAACCGATACACACCACATGTCCGTTATGGGTTAAGCTATATAATGTCCCTCTTGTTGCTTTCAACAAGGAGGGTATTGCCAGAATTGCTAGTGCAATTGGAGTCCCATTGAGGCTGGATGCGTGTACAGCTAGTACTTGTGACAATCTTTGGGGTAGAACTTCATTTGCAAAGGTTATGGCTAACGTTTGGGCTACAGGAAAACTGGAAAAGGAAATAGAGGTAGTTATACCTCGGCTTTCAGGTGTTGGTGAAGATGTGGTAAAAGTGGTGGTGGAATATGATTGGGAACCATCCCAATGTTCAGTCTGCAAAAATTTTGGACATAGGGATTCGGTTTGTAGTAAAAGGGTGGTCCGGGATGAGAAGAAGGAAACCACGGTCCAGGTTGATAGAGATGGTTTTCAAAGACCTAAAAGAAAGCAATGGAGACCGAAAAATACAAAGTCTACACCTATCACTCATAAAGCCGAAACTTCAAATGTTAATAAAGAAACTCTAGCCTCGGATACTATGATTGTTGTGGGAAGCATAAAGCAGGTGAACGTGGAACCTAAGCAACAGGAGAAGGTTCATCAAGAGGCACCTGGTATGACTCCTAATACGAAACCAATTAACCAGACGGAAGAAGGTGAGTTCTGTACAGTTAATGCGGGAAGGACACCTGGGGGTAAGGATGGTGTTGGGCAAATTTCGCAAGTGAAGGAATCGGGTCCGGAATTGGTAAAATCGTTTGTCCAATCGTTTAAGCAGCATTTGAAGCCAAGAGGAGGAGTGGTACTTTCTGAATCTTCTAATCGCTTCTCTCCTTTAACAAGTGAGGAAGCAAGCGATGACGATGATATGACGATTATTGATACATCGAGGTTTCATGCGCGAGGGGACTTGGAAAATAATGGCTCTTTGGATACATTGGATTTGGGGGCTGCCCCTACTTCTTTATCTCAATGATAAAAGTAGCCGCATGGAATATTAGAGGCTTAAATGCCATAATAAAGCAGCGGGAGGTACGTGAGTTTTTACATGTAAATAGCATTTCGTTGTGTTGTGTTATTGAGTCGAAAACTATAAATAGTAGTATGGATGAAGTGTGTGGCCGTGTGTTTGGAAGGTGGAATTGGGTTTCGAATGCTTCAGTGAGTGATCAAGGTGCACGCCTTATATGTGCATGGGATCCGAATATTCTCTCTTTAATGGTTATTGATTCACACCCTCAGTATCTAAATTGTGAAATTTGATTTATTGGTGTTCCGGAGCCGATTTTTATTACCTTTGTCTATGGTAGAAATAAGGGAGTGGAAAGGCGTGATCTTTGGAGTGGTTTACGAAAATTCAAGGTTTTTGTTCATAATAAACCTTGGATTGTTCTTGGTGATTTTAATTCTATGCTATTCCCGCATGATGGGATAGGGGGTTCATCAAGAAGGAATATTGATATGGAAGACTTTCACTTGTGCTTGGAAGACATGGAATTATTTGATGTCTCCTATCAGGGATGTCAGTTCACGTGGACCCAAAAGCCAACAGGTGAGGGTGGAATCATGAGGAAACTGGATCGAATTTTGGCAAACTCGGAATTCGTGAATCAATTTGGGGAGGCTTCGGTTTTCTTTCATCCTAGGGGTGTCTTGGACCATTCACCGGGTGTCCTTTCTTTTAAGGTGGGAATCAAGAGAAGAAAGCGTGGTTTCAAATTCGACAACTTCTTGACTAATCATGATGATTTTAATCGAGTGGTTGAAGAAGTGTGGCAAAAACCGAAGCAAGGTTCTTACATGAAAAAAGTCTTATTAAGACTTAAAGATCTTAAATTGCCATTTCGTAAATTAAGAAATTCGTATGGTAACTTAAATAAGAGAGTTACTAGTTTGAAGCGGGAACTTGATGAGGCTCAATTAGCATGTGATTTGGATCCGTTCAATGTAAGCATCAAGGAAGATATTGCACATCTTTTGCTTGCTTACCAACAGGCGAGAAATGATCAACTTGAAGCGGTAAGACAGAAAGCAAAGGTCAATTGGTTGAATGAAGGAGATAGCAATACAAAATTTTTCTTTCATTCCGTGAGAGAAAATCGAAATAGGAACCATATTGCTGTTATCACCGACTCGTCAGGTATGGTGTTTGATCCAGAGAATGTTGCAAAAACTTTTATCGATCATTTTTCAGGTATTTTGGGGATGCATGATGCGACGGTTAATCCATCTATGGTGGATTTTGCTTTTGACCGAAAGTTAACACTTTCGGAATCACTTCACTTAATCCGTCCTATTACTGATAAGGAGATCACAGATGCAATGTTCTCTATTGGGAATGATAAGGCGCCGGGTTCTGATGGTTTCTCTTCCAAATTTTTTAAATCGGCTTGGAAGGTGGTTGGAAGTGATGCCAAGATTGCAGTACACAACTTCTTTTATTCGGGAAAGATAGAATATGAATTGAACCATACGTTATTATGTCTTATTCCGAAAGTCCCAAATGCCACATGTGTTACTGAATTTCGACCCATCTCTTGCTGTAATGTCCTTCTAAAATGTATCAGTAAGATTGTTGCTGATCGGATGAAAGGCTCGTTGGATAGCCTTGTCAGCAAGGCACAGTCAGCTTTTATTCCTGGAAGGCAGATCATTGATAATATTATGATGGCACATGAATTGGTGGCCAGATATCAGAAGCAAGAGGGAGAACCAAGATGCGCTTTTAAAATTGACATCCGGAAGGCGTACGATACTGTCGATTGGAGGTATCTTATTGAAATGCTTCAAGGAATGGGTTTCCACTCGGTTATGGTCAATTGGATAAAGTCGTTGGTAACAACGGCTACGTTCTCTATTTGCATTAATGGGGAATCGGAAGGTTATTTCCATGGTAGGAGAGGGCTACGGCAGGGAGATCCCATCTCCCCTTATTTATTCACGGTGGTGATGGAAGGTTTATCGTTGATCTTAAAGAAATGTATAGAGGAGGAGGCGGATTTTGCATATCATCAAGGGTGTGAAGGTATTCGTCTTACTCATTTATGCTTTGCTGACGATTTATTTATCTTTTCAAGGGGTGATGTTAAATCGGTTGAAGTGATAAAGAGAGCCTTGCAACTTTTTCAAGAAAGATCCGGGCTATCGCCAAGTCTTGAAAAAAGTGAAGTATTTTTTGGGAATGTGGAAATGGATGTGAAAGAAGCTATCAGGAATTGTATGCCATTCCGTGCGGGTGTTTTTCCAATTCGCTATTTAGGGGTACCACTCTCACCGGTGCGATTAAAGGTCAGTGATTTTAACCCTATAGTGGTTAGAATTAAAAATCGTTTAATCAACTGGAAAAACAAATTTTTATCGTATGGAGGAAGACGGCAGTTGATTATTTCAGTCCTTCAATCTATGCAAACTTTTTGGATGTCAGTTTTCTTAATCCCAGCCACAATTATTCATGAAATTGAACAATTGTGTCGGAATTTTCTTTGGGATAAAACTGAGGGAAAAATGGGAAAGTGTCGCATCTCTTGGGATATGGTTTGTTCACCGTTGAAATGTGGGGGACTTGGTATGAGAAAGTTAGCTTTATGGAACCGATGCATGCTTTTCAAACACATTTGGGATATCCTCACGAAAAGGAACTCAATGTGGGTGAATTGGATACATTCTAATTGCATTTGGGGGAGGAACTTCTGGATTATTAAAAAGAGGAATGAATGGTCATGGTTGATCCGTAACCTCTTAAACTTGAGATCGCATTGTAGACGTTATTTCATTTCCAATGTGGGCAAAGGTGATTTGACACATGCTTGGGAAGACACTTGGAATGAGAATGGGCCGCTTATCAATATTATCTCATACCGTTTTATAAATGGGCATGGTTTTTGAAACAATTCTACAGTTTCGGAGATTATGCAAAATTTCGGAAATGCATGGCCGGATGAGTGGGTCCATCGATACCCTCAATTGCAAAGCATTCAGATTCCAAATCCTTCGAATGAGGAGGATGTATTCTTGTGGTTGGGTGCGAATCAAGTTAAACAATACTTTTCTGTCAAAGTAGCCTGGAAAACTATGGAAGACATGGGTCCTTTGTTTCATTGGCATAAGGTTGTGTGGAATAAGGCGTACATTCCAAAACATGCTCTATGTTTGTGGATGGCATGTCACAACCGATTGCCCACCCAAGATCGGCTTATACAGTGGAAATCGGAACCGCCGGATATAAAGTGTGTATTATGTAACCAAATGGTGGAAACTCATAACCACTTGTTCTTTCACTATTGCTTTTCTGGAAATATTTGGAACGCGGTCAAAGGTGATATTGGTCTCCAAAACTGCCCTAATAAATGGGAGGATATTCTTAATTTGTGGGCTTCGGGAGATTGGAGGCGTTGGTCTATGGCTCATAGAGTGGCAATTGCTGCCACGGTGTACCATGTGTGGAGAGAAAGAAATTGGAAATACTTTGATAATCATAATCAAGATGCGGCTAGAGTGGTGTCGGAAATAAAATGGGAGATCCTCTTGCGGATTGCTTGGAAGACTAAGAGAAAATTACAGCAGATTAATGACACGTGATTGTGTTGCTGCGGTTTGGGCTCGGTTTTGGAAGACTTCGGCGTTTTACACTTATGCTCTTTTTGTTGTTTGTTTACTTCGTTGGTGTATTTCGCTTTGTTTGTTTTGGCTGCTTGTGGCTTGGTTTGTGAGCCATAGCTGCCGTATTGGCTCGGACTGACTTTGTTTTGGCGCTTTTCTTTGCCTTTTTCTGCTTATAATATTGCCTGGAGTACTATCTTCTTTCAGTAGACTCATTTAAAAGCAAAAATCTCGTCATACCCAATCGGACCCAAATTACCTATTTAGGGCTAATCAGGCTCATTATGATCCATTAGTGTTATTTTGAACTAATTAGACTCGTTTAGGAGAATAAACACATTGTTCTCAATTGGACTCGCATGACCCATTAAGGTCTAATAAGACTTATTATGACTCATTTGGTACCATTTTGACCTAATTAGACTCGATTAGGAGAAATAAGCTCATTATTTCCATGGGAGCCGAATGACATGTTAAGCTCTAATGACGCGTCTTTTGGTTCGCATAATGTTTTTGGATGAAATGAAATCTGTCAAAGCAATTTGAATTTAAAGGAATTGAAATGTAATGTTGTTAGGTTCGACCGTCTGTTTGGTTGGCATAATTCGAATAGAATGTGTTAAATGAATTGGAATTTGTTTGTTTGGTTCAAATAATGTAGTTTTGGAATTGGAATGAAATGTTGTAAATGACCAAAATACCCTTTTTGATAATTTTAATTAAATACTTTAATAAAATAATCATTAAATACTCTAATATTAATAAAAATATTAGATCGGCAGTGGTCGGTGATGGTTTAGATCGATGGTAGTCGGCAGCGGTTCAGATTGGTGGTGGTAGACGACGGTTTAGATGGGTGTTGGTGTTGGTCGACGATGGTTCAGATCGGTGGTGGTTTAGATCAGCAATTTTTCAGATCAACAGTGATCGACGGTTGTTCAGATCAATGGCAGTCGGCGGTGGTTCTGATTGGCGATGGTCGATGGTAGGTCAAATCGGTGATGGTCGACGGAGGTTCAGATTTAAAAGGTGTGCGATTATTTTTAAGGGGCATATTTCGAAAGATTATGAAATTAGAGCATTTCATTCTACCAAAATAGCACCTTATTGCCAAAGAATTTCTAATTCCCTTACTTGTGTAATTCAATGGATTTTGAAAATCCCTTCCATAAAAAAGAATGAACCAAACGAGGAAAAGAAATTTGGTCAACGAAATTCAAAACTCCAATTCCATCAGATTCCTACAAAATTTACAAACCAAACGCCAGCTTAGGATTTCAAATCTAGACCTTGGAACAAACCAAACATGAATCCCCTCGATTCGATTCGATTCCATTTCATTCCAACAAACCAAACCAAACCAAACCAGCCAAAGGGATAGGATAGAATTCCAAGATGCCGAAAAAGAACTCAAATGATTAGATAGAAGATAGTAAAAATAACAATTGTGGTTCATGTACAAGTCTTGTATAAATTGTCAGAGACAACCAACCAATCATATCATAGCCTTACTTCATCCCTCCAGTAGCAACTACTAAAAATTGAAAGCATAATAAGTTGCACAGGTAATTTAATCGGCTGACAGCAACGACAAGTGTCTCGAAACGGATGTAGTTTTCTTCGTCTCTTCCCACCAGAAGAGTTATCACTTCTGGATTTTCCTTTTGCCAAAATGTTTTACTTCTTTCTTCCTGTCAACAGTGGGTGGAAATCTACGAGACTTATATGAGTTGCGTTTATCATCCCTCTTCCTCTTCCGGGGTTCCATTGGACGTTCGTCCTTGGGTATCCTCTTTTGCCTGCTGAATAAAAACAATAAAGTAAGGGGCTGTTTGTTTACCTCTTAACAGTTCAATTAAAAGGTAGCCTCTGAATCGTTAAGAGGTGAATCCTGTTTGGCAAAAAATAAATTTGCCTCTTAATGGTTTCAAAACCCTCTGAATCAATTTGTATCATGGACCTCCCTTAACCATTAAGAGCCCTGATTACATCCTAAACAATTACCAAACAATTATATTTCATTTTGCACTATATCATAAGAGTCTCTTAATCATTCAGCAACTGCCAAACAGCCCCTAAATTGTCTTAACAGCACAGGCATAAACAAGTCAAGCATAGGAAAGTGTATTTTTTTAAAGTTAGACCTCTTGGGAGTTGTATCAGAAATTTCAGCCTCTGTTTTGGTTGTGACAACTTCCTGGGAACTTGTCTTGCCTTGACGGTTCTGTAATTCAACAACATTGATGACATCAGTTTTATGCATAAAATCAAACAGAGCCATTTTTATAGAGCATATCCAGCTACCAAAAAACAAGAAAAAGAAACAAAATTCTAGATAAATAATCAAGACATTTGTTTGCTAATCTTAAAGAGCAAAATCAGTATAAGGTTGGATATAAATAATTTTAATTGCCACTAAGCATAGAGATGGAGATGCTTCTATCATCCACAAGGGTTGTGGCGTACTGGTTGAGGCCCTCGGGGATGTGGTGGAATATCCCATCTGCCCAAGGTTCAAATCCAGACGTATACAACAATTGTGGCCACTGAGTTTATCAGGGGGTGATGTATTGCAGTCAGAATTTCCGGGATTAGTCCAGGCGTAGCCTGGGATACCCTTCACCCAAAAAAAAAAATTAGGATCTTAAAACAGTTTGCACAAGTTGGCACTCATTGCCAATTTGTGAACATTAAGCTAGCATAATGAAAACCTGAGATTAGTTTTACATGACTATTGAAGGAGTGGCACATTACCTCCAAGACAGTCTTAACAAAATCTCGGTATTTCTCAGGTACTAGAGATTTCACCGATGCAGAACCACACTTTCGCATAATAATCTCCAGGATGACCGTTACCTGTAATTGCAAAAACAGGATATGAGTAAATAAGATCAGACTTACAGTTTCATTAATGTCAATATGGATGGTTAGAGAAAGGCAGTGTTGTTGTGAATAATGCCCAAGAATGAATGAAATGTGATATAGCATAGAATGCGTGAGTTCTATTCCAAAATACATGTACCCCATGGATATGATACTTCCTATTTCCAAATCACATAACATTACATTACTAAAAAGTTTTGCTGTGCAAAAGAAAATTACATTACTAAAAAAAACTTAAATAAACAAAAAACCCTAAATCCTTACTCATGTATTATGAGTTTATGACATGGAGATCTCTAGGCCTTTTTTGAATATAATGTATGGCTTTCATGCAGGCATATGTCCATTTGTGGAATGCAGAAACTGGATATCAACCACTAGCTCTGGGTAACAAAATTATATTTCAAATGGAAGTATCTATCAAAATGCTTTGTCTTTAAATACAAATATAAGAAAGGTCAAATGGGAGGTCAGTTGAAGTTGCCAAGCTCAAGTTGCATCCAAACAATGCCTTCCCTTTTATTGTGGATATTTTTTGTCATTGTTCTGTATTATGTGGTCAAATCTTATCCATTGAGAATGATTTGTATTTTCTTTTCTTTGAATGTGAGAAGTTTGTGTTATTTATATAATTTGTACAAATCAGATATGGAGCAAGTCTGGAAATGACCAACTATGAGAAAAAAGCAAGAAAATAAAAAAAAAGTAGGCAGCAATTCAGTATATATGATAATATATATATAAAGCAATCTGATCCCGTGTACATAGAGTGTGAAGGTAAGTGAAGAAAAAGATAGTACAGCTACTATAACATCTGGGACAAGTTGTGACCTGCTAAGCAGAGTGCTGATACTACTGTCTTAGTTCAGAATCTGATTTGACGGTACCACTACAAGCAGAACTCCGGTGCCCTCTAAAAGATATTACACAAAGTACCATCATTTCTCATTTTATTGCAGAATCTCGTCTCATGCTTTGCATTTCAAACTCAGCAACCATATTAGATATCCCAAATAAAATGGTGGATCCTAGTGGGCTCAGTGTTGTAAAAATCGGCCTAGGCGGCCGAGTACTCGAGGAGTAATCGGAACTCGGCCAGGCACAAAGTTGTTAAAGGCTCAAGGCGCACTTAAGCGCAAAGGGGTCTTGGGGCCTAGGCGCGAGGCACATGCATGAGGCATGGGCCTCAAGAATGCGAGGCGCATCTTATGAATATATATATACATACACACACACAATTACACAAAACTCAAATATGCAGCAACCAACAACACTTTAATAGAGGCAGAGCGGTTTAGAGCATGAGCCGTGAAGGAAAAGTTTTAAGGTTTGGGTATTTATAGAGGAGGCTTGAAGTTCTAAGGATCAGGTATTTAATATTAGCGTTTGACTTATGTCATCTATTTAATAACTCTTATAAGAAGTCTAGGAGATGAGAAGATGAGAAAACCTAATCTTAATCTTAGGGTTTAACTAGATATTTAATAAATCTTTATGAGGCGCGCCTAGGCCCACAAGGCGCCTCAGTCAAGGCGCAGGGCCTTAGTGAGCCTCGTGAATGCACCGAGCCTCGACTTGAAAAAAGCCCAAGACCTTGAGCCTTATGAGCCTCAGAGCCTAGGAGCGCCTTAAGCGCGCTTTTAACAACTATGCAGGCACCTTGGCGATTTGTCAATAATCGGCCATATTACTCGGTCCTCGGCCTACTCGGTGTTACTCGGCGAGTAATCGGCCTAGGCGGCCTAGGCGGTCCAAGCCGGTCCAAGCCGGTCAACTTTAAAATTTAGGTTTTAGTAGAAAAAAATCTGTGTTGTAAGCCGTTTCCAACACTCGATTGAAGAAAAATCGATCCAAGCAGCCGACAGAAGAAGAAGCGAGTCAAGAAAACATCAATTGAAGGCTTTCAAGACCGATTGAATCAAAATCTGGGTGTTTTTAAACATATATTTTGGGTGCTATGAACAATTATCTTTATATTTGGTTATTTATGATTTATGAACATGCTATATATTAATATATATATATATAATTTTAAAATTTATATATAAAAAATTCCAATACTCCCCCGCCTAGGCCGAGTACTCGCTACAAGGGGGTCGGCCGCCCGACTACCGCCTAGCGAGTTTTACAACCTTGAGTGGGATATGGGGCATAACTACTAACAAGCGACAAACAATAGATTGTGAATGACAGAATAGCTTGTTCCTTTCCTGAACATTTTTAACAAAGACCAGTTGAATTTTGATGAAGAAAAGAGTGCATATACCATGAATGTAGAATAAAACCACTAGTGTTTATTACATGGTTTGAGATGCAAAGATATGACCAGCGTATCAATGCCAATCAAAAAGGTAAATCAAGAAGAAAGATGATGGATGGCCTTCATCATCTGAAAGAAAAGCACATCTGAAACTGAGGTACTCAGAGGATAACAAAAATGGTATGATGGTATAACTAAAAAAGTATGTGAAATGGTCTATTCCCGATGTCGCATCCATGAAAATTTTTGCTTGTTCGTTAGCTCTCCCTTCTACACCCTACTGAACTAAAACTGAATAAGACCCCACTGAGGCCAAATCACCTCCCAGCTTTTTGAATGATAGAATAACTACTGTAGGTTGGTACCTTGAAAATGTCCAATCTTATTTTTGTTCTGAACAATATATGATAATTGATGCTTTTAATGCTGCATAAAATTCCAACACATATGATAAAATATAAACTAGTGTGTAATTAAATAAACACATACTTTTGATTTGAAATGATGCCGGGAAACAGATGACCATGGTAGAAGTCCACTGATGATATCAGGCATGAAATTCTGCAAGTCTCTCACTTGAAGGCTCAAAACCAACACCTTGAGAAAGCCTAAAACAGCCTGGTGAGATCCAACAAATAAAGTTATATACATCAATAAATAGAGAACACAGCTAAGGTTTTAGCATCCAGATAACGCAAACTCACTTTTATAACTTCTATGGCTTTACTATGCAGCAACTCCAGGATCGATGGCACAAGATCAGGCATCGAACTGCAAATCTTTGAGTCATTATATATCACTAAAGATAACGCAGAGACAGCACCGCTCTTTATATGAGGAGAAGACCCAGAGAGATAGCCCATTATCTGAGTATTTACACATCACCGACAGCAAGAATAAGCAGTATGGAAATTCGATAATATATAGAAAAGTGGCTAAATAAGCCAGACAAGATGGTCCTGGATCTAGTGGCAACTTAAAATCCATCCCTGAACTAAACGACAAAAATGAAGATTTAGTTGCTTTTACTAATAATTAATACAAAAGCATTTGACCCATCTAATAAAATAATAATATAATATTCCTATCATTTTAATTATCAACCAAAGTTACAGATATGCTAGGATATTTTGGTATCTCCTCGTTTTATAGCATGTACAAACTCCCAATGGCCAGGCATTGCTCATTGCAGGTGTAAGCACAATAATTTCCTTAATGCCACATGAAAGAAGCCAATTATAACACGATTGATAATTTTAATCTTGAAATATTTTTCTTCTTGGCCAAATACATATTACTAGTGAGGCTAAGTGAATTGTACAATGATGGGATTGACGAGCTGAGACTAACTACCCAAGATAACCTAGAGCCATGTTTTTACAAATAAACACGATGCAAAATATGTTTGCCATATTACACTCAGCAATGATGATATCTAGAGAATAAACATCGGCCAACTCTGTGCCAGCAGCATCAGTAATACAGAGGATGCAAGCGTTGTCCGGAATGATTGGGCGTAAAGCGTCTGTAAGTGGCTTACTTTTTGGTTTATTCTTTCCAGGTCCGAGTTATGTTCATGATTTATTTCCTTTGGATACTGATATGCATCAACTTGGTGATTCTATAACACTATTTCTCCTTGTTTTCTCTTCATTTTTATTTCTAAAATCCATATATTGTCCTGTATGTTTTTACTTTACATCTTTCTTGTTTTGGATCTAAAATTATAGATTTGAATTCGTTTTTATTATAATGGAGCTAATTTTAGAAAGATTGCTTCTTTGAGACCAAGTTGCTATAGCACTGCTAAAGGGTGATGTCCTGCTGGAACAGATGAAATGAAGTAATTATGAAGACATTTGTGGATTTCTGGGAAATCTTGTCTCCACAACTGCAGCTGACATTAGCTAGCTTCTGTAAACATGTATGCACTTAACTAATAGTTTATACGGAAGCATGTTCTTGCGTCGTAATTAATTGACCACTGATCACTAGATTTTGTACTTTTGATGGGACTTTTTGCTTTTGTGTCTATTGCCTTGTGCTTATAAAAGGGATAGGTTAGCTTCACTTTAATTTATGCTTGGTACATAAATTAAAGTACCTATTGTAATTCTATTGCCTTGTTCGTAGATGATCAGTAGTGATAGAAGATTCCAAGTACCTATTGTAATTCTCTTTTGAAAACACTGAAGGCTTCAAGACATTTTCTAATATTTTCTTGAAAGTTTCATTTACTTCCAAGTTTATCATCTTTGATTCCTTTGGAATTTTAACTTCTAGTAAATGCCAGTATATACTTTTACATCTAAAATGCTTTCCACACAAGCTATGAGAGGCTAAAAACCTTAGCTTGGGTGTGGGTGATGTTAGACTAAACCAATATTGACATAAAACTTGCTATTAATAGCAATTCTTTCCGAGCTTTCATCGAATGTTAAATTGTATAAACACATCCATAGATGAGTTAATCACCTGTCTAAAAGTGTTAAAGTGGGTTGGACCAAGAAATAAGCCAACATGCACACATCAATTTGAATTATATGTTTGGAATAGCTACTTAGAATCAAGGAGACTTGTTTTCATTCCATATAGCTTATATATATAGTTTGTGCATGCTTTCCGGTACACTTCCCGGCTCGAAACCATCAAATGGGGAAAAAAGGCTCTTTATATGGACTTCAACTCAACATAAAAATATGAGAGTTAGTCTGGTGGATAAGTAAGTGTAATCCTAAATCTCGAAAGAATCCTAAAAAGAAGTTAACAGTTGGATAAAAATGAGTTATTTACTATAGCAACTTTATGATGTTATAGCACCATTTTAGTCTAATTTATAATTTAACTTAATCTTTTTAATTCAGTAAACTCAGAATCAACAAATACTTCCTTGAATTCGCCCTCAGAAATGTTTTTTTGGTTGATACTCGGTAGCTGATATTACTTGTGAAAGACAACAATGAATTGACATGTATGTCCATGAATATTCATCTACTAAAAACCTTGCAACACTTATATTTAATGCATAGAGAGACAATTATCATTTTGTACTCGGAATTTATGCATGAAGATGTGATAAGCTGTTTAGGTTTTATGGTTATTCTTTGGTTTTGTTAACTAAATTTTCGTTTTGTATTCAATGTTGAGCAGGATTAATATACCGGCTCAAACGGAGTAGTATTAGAAATCCAGTTAATATGAACTGGAATTAAAACTATTAGCTTTGTTTAAGATCATTTAGAGGTTTAGTGAAAAGTCCTAGAAGCTTTAGCATTGTCCTCTAAGACAACCTGACAGCCTTCAAGTCAAGCAAGAGTGCCCTTAAACACTAATACAATACATATGGCAGGCCCCTAACTTCTTCTACACTGCATTGCCTATTCCCTTCTCTGCCATGAGATTCAACATTTACAAGAGGAAAAATAAAGTAACTAGATTCAACTTTTGCCAGCTCTCTTAAGTTGTGTAACCTAACTTCTAGCATGTCATATTTTTTCATTATCTATAACAGTTCATACAAGAGATTATAACAATGTTTTGAGCTACTAAAGCAAGTTCAATGAAGTGTGCAATTACCATGCTGATGAATTCATAATAAGGTCCTTTGTCAGATGAAGATGAGGTTTTTTGCAAGCTAGAGCTCATCCCTAGAAGTATATCATATGCCACTTTTCTGCTTTCTTCCTTGGACTGGAGGTAAAAAGTAGATTATATCAAAAACGCAAGTTAGAAACATTGGGTGGATAAAAGAGAGGAACGTAAATAAATTAAGATGCATAAATTATATTGTATAGGTAACATGATCCAAGACAAAATATGTTAGCAATCCATCAATATCAGCCGCTACTGAAGTGACTTCAAAGTTCATCGTATTACACTCACTCCAGTTTTGTTGATTTCCATGCAGGATCTTTTTGTTCACCGGTAGTAAAATAATGGCTCAATGGAACCAGGCAACTACCAATTCCCGAATTAAATCCATCTAGTGTAGGATAACAACAAAAACGGATATAGATAGATCCATCAACCACACGAGAAACTCCAATTCATGGGTCGAACAGTTTTCTATCAACTTCACATATAACTTTGCTTGCGTCCACGACCATATAGATGACATATTTGTGAAACAAATGAACAGAAAATGACATCATGGGGATGTACTATGAAAAGAGATAGAGGACAACTTCCAAAATGAAATATAAACACAAAGAGCAGAAGTAACTTGAAGGTAGATCTTACATCTTTTAATGTCACTATAATTTCGTTCAGCATACGAAAACCATAAGTGTTCTCTCCGTCCGAAGTTTTCTACAGAAATTCATTAGAAAAGTAACTATTAGAGCATTACATGCTATATAAAATATTAAAGCAAGAACGCCGCATTGGACACAATATGTTAAAAACTGCATAACTTTTGCTGCGCGATTCTTAGACCAACATAATGACAACATAAAAAAATTACCACATATCCACAATTTCGACAGAATGACCTATGAAAAGAAACTCAATTTCCAATAATGCAAAAACCTATCAAAATAGAGCAACTAATACTCCCTCTATGCTCATCATGAGTCCTACTTCCTTTGAATGTCAAACAAACAACTTTTATTTTAGAATTGGCATCAATACAATTATTTTTTAGATAAAAAGAAACTTTAATAATTACATCACAGGATACAATATGTACTACAAACACAAAGGGTATTGTTAATTGTAGAAGATAAAAGATACTATAAATAAGGCAAAACATTCATAATTATGATTAATGCACGACAACTAACAAAGAACATATGGAACAAGTATTTTGTTTTTCTAATAAGGCTAGCACCAACCATCATCCGTTGTTGCGTCGAACTCTTTAAGGATGAAACATTTTGTTAAGATGATAATAAGGATGAACAATTTGGAGAAGTTGAGATCAACTCAAAACTGATCTCAAGTGGATATAACCCAAAATTTTATGTGTCCATTACTTAAATCATAGTCCAAATCCTTATTCTAGTCTCCATGTGCAGCCAGTGCGTAGTTGAGCTTAACGCTTATATATTAACATATCAGACCAGTGAAGCAAACCATACATGAGTCATGCCTGCCTGATAAATCATATATGACTACACCTCGAGGGTTCAACTCAAGCCGAGTTAGATATAAAGAGATATAGCCCAAGACATGTATATTCGTAACTTTGTTGTACTTTCTGAATTTTAATTGTAGTACAATTACTCTACTCAGTGGTAATCATGGATCGAATAAGCTTGTACCTAACACCAACAAGATTTCATGAATGAAAGGCAAATTATTAATATCGAGGGAGAGAGGAAAAATAGAGAACAATTTTTTATCAAAACCTAGCACCTAACTTCAAAACAATGACTATTAACCAGCAAAGGGAGTTACCATATAACCATCTATGAAACATGATAATCATTTTATGACGGGTTATACCTTCAGAATTGTAATGTTATATTTTATTAAGGAGTTGTTCGGTTGGTTTTCCATTAAGCCATGTAAGAATTAAGGGGGTGTTTGTTTTCAACTTAATATGCTTAATGGGCGGTTAGCTTAATTGGTTAACTTATATTAACTTGTTTGATTTTAACTTAATACTAAAAGATTTGCTTAACATGTTAAGTTAGCATATCCTATCTTAATGCATTAAGTGGAAATGTTTTCCAAAATTACCCTTGTCCTACAATTCTAATTAATCACACGTCTCATCAATAAATAAATAGTTTACTAACATTCATAAATTAAAATTTGCAATCAAATAGTAATACCTTATTGTTTTTTATATATTTTAAGTTATTACATATTGTGTTATGAACTCGTTGAATTCATGTTATTTATGTTACTTTAAATAATTAATATTGTTTTAGTTTTTTTTGTCATTTTAAATATTTATTAAACAATTTATTTTCATTTAAAACTTATGTAGATATAAGGTTAAAATGGTAATTTTTGTCTTTCAAATTATTTATTCAGAACCAAATCAAACAACTATTTATCTTAGTTTATTCAGACAGATTAATGCTTATAGACTACTTAATAGACTCAGAACTTACTGAATAAAAAATCAAACACCCCCTAAGTTGTCTCTATGCTTTAAGATAACTTGTTCGGTTATTGTGTTAAATAAACAACCTAAATGTCAGAAAACACTATTTTACCTCCGTATATTAAATACCAAGTAAAAAATTGTTTGATAAAAATGTTGAATGATCGACCTTGAAAATAAACATCCCATTAAACCTTTAACACTTCATTAAGGACCGAGAATCTTACCCAATAAGAGGCATAGCAATTTAGCAAAGTTACCAACAATCTATTTTGCTAGCCGAGAATGATACCCAAAAGCAAAGGCGGTGACTATTTCCGGTAAATGTTTACCTTGTAAACGTTTGGTAAATGGCCCCTTAGTCCCTATTTATTGTAAAGAATAACTTTTTTTCTCTATTAATGTAACAAAGTTTCAATATTTCCTATTCTAATACCAAATTACCTCACAATCGAGCTACATCCTACATGACGTCAGTAATTGTTGAGTTGAGTTTACAAATAAGCACTTATAGATTATGCACAAATGATATGGATTTGGTTAATTTAAAGTAAATAAAAAAAGTGAATAAAAAAAATCCACTTTTTCCACCATCCCTTCATGGTCAGCGTCGCCCCATCCATTTTCCCTCATATATGGATTTCCACCGTCAACAACATATGTTAAGATTCTCTCCCATAATCTACCTATTTGGTCTTTTTCTATATTCCCCTCTTTTCAATCATTTAAATAAAAACCCAAACAATTATGATCAAAAAACCTAAACCCTAACATAAAATTAAAATCCAAATGAAAAATCTGCATCTAGGTTTTGAAAGATGTTTCACCGTTGAAACTTTGAGTTCACATGTAGCATTTGAGCTAGTAAATTTTTAAGACTCAGAAGTCATCAATGTGAAAGAAGGTAGTAAGAAAATTAATGTTTGTTGCATTCAACCAATAGCTTTTACTAATAAAATATGAGGAAATCGATTTCATGACAGAATTCAAATGAAATCTGGACCGTAACTATTCTTCCAACCTTCTTGTTACACTATTTTGATTCTTAATCGTCCACCTACCAAATGGTTAACTAGCCTAGATAACCCACTCATATCTCATTGTTTATTTAGAAGTTGATATCCTACCCTGTTGTGGTACTTGATCTCACCATTCCCTACAATTCGATACTCGTGTCTATCACGTATTACTTGAGTGACATCGTACAAGGTTAATATTAGGTTACCCTGCGGCCTGCACACCTATCAGAACACTATAGCATAATAGCATACATAGTCCATCGATACGTTAATCTTATTACCAGCCTAATCCACCTCTAAATCTTAGTACACTATGGATTTTATCTCAAAGCTCACTATGTCGATTCATCTAGGAACCTAGAAGGCAATACTTGTCAATTTTTACATAAAAAAAAGAGTTGTCATCAAGATTCAAAGGGAATTGACTAACAATGTAATACAATTAAGAGCAGATAAAAGAACACTTCAGAAGCAAGGAGAATGTAACCTCAATCGAGTGACTTAACAAGGTCCGAAAGCATGAAAACCGCCATCTGAGTGAAGTAATATCGTCGGGGGACTTGAAACCAAGTAATAACTCCATAAGTTCCTCAAATCTAGAAGAGCAGAACCCAGAAGATTTCTGAACAAGATTACAACAAAAACAAGAATGAAACAGATATCCTTGAAGATAATGTAAGAGTAAAATACTACTGGTGCTTACCTCCATAATTTTGTAAAGGGTAGCATAGGATTCACTCTTGATGTTTTCATCCTCTTCCTATACAAAAAATAGAATTATAGTATTTTCTTGGTTGTTAAAGATATTGATTCTAAAATGGAGAGCAACAAAATGAACATGTTAGAATTAGCAGACCATTGGGTCATTGACACACCTGCAAACTCTGCTTGATAAAGTTGTATATGAGATCAATGAGATCCAAGTCAGCTGCTCCAACAATAGATGATGCTAGCTCAAGTATTAAGCACCTGGACAAAGGCAGGATTGGACGAAAACAATTTAGAAGACGACTATGATTTCGATTAAAAAGAGGCTCCAATTGATTAAAACAACTTCATTTTCATTTATAATTTTCTCCGTTGCATTTATCTGTTAAGGAGTCATAAGAAGTTAAGAACCATTTCACACAAAAAAAATATTACTGCCGTCCACCTACAATATACAAAAAGTCAAAAAGAACCCTCCCATACATGTATTCTGTGGTAACAACACTATCAGAAATAAAGAATCAAATACCTCCATAACCAACATCATCAAAAGTACCCGATATAGCTTCTGAAAAAAACAATCGTTCAATCAGGAGGGAATATACCCTTGACCTTCAACTCCTAAAGGGAAGGAACAGCACCATTGAAAAATAGACCCATTTGAGGTAGAAACTAAGAGTTCTTGCATATTTAAAACTTCTACTACAACTGCCTATTAGAATTAGGTGTTCTAGGAAGTACAAACTTATGAACAACTTGAACCGGGAGGTTTTCTATTGATCCAAATCAACCTTCGCCAAACATTGAGCAAGTAGCATCAAAGTGATTTTACGAGACAAAGAGAGAAAAAATCAGACAATGACTGAATAGTCAGTTGAAGGCAGTTGGTCTGGTTTGGAAGCAAAAATACTTGGTTCATCTATTCTAAATCTTGAAGGATCAGTCAAGACCATTTCAGCAATCCATTTCTTTTGATAACTCCAAGAAGTACTAGGAATTCACAACTGCCACCATTAGCACCTGGTGCAACTGAACCAATTTAACTTGGGGGCGGTGATTTAGTAGCAGTGGGTGGCAAGGTCCAAAGATTTCCATCTTTGGACCGTTGAGATGGAGTAACTTACGTGGTATGTACAAGTCTTTACAAACAATTTCAACAAAATCATTCAATTGAAAAGATCTTTAAATCCCCTATGCTTCGTTAAATGATATGATTAAAATGGTTTAAACCCTAGGCAGCAGATAGAACTATAAATCCATACAGTATTAGATCCCAGCAATGCAATTACGCAACGAAAATACACATACCTATTTGCATTTTTGTTTGTAGAGGATTTATCATCTATCACTTCATCTACAGAAACATTCAGCTTTAATCTTTTAAGGGACGAAATGAAGATCTTTTTAATTGCTGAAGAATCAGTGATAAGAGCCAAGCATTCAATCGTATCCTGGAAATTGAAATGTAAGCATGAGGTGAGGAACCAAGGAATAGAAACAATCCCCTAACATATGCCAGCAAGTTCCACAGTTCACTGTAACTTCCAAATAGACTATGTTTTTCTTAGTAAGCCCTTGAACATAGAAGCAAGTGTGGTAACAGAAATTACAGCATATACCTTTTCGACATCAAAATATAGAACATAAAAGTGATGTGTAACAAAACAATATGTGAGCACATAGACGTTTGTAATTGCAATTAGGCACCTAGATTGCCTCCAGGTATTTACAAACATGCAAACCATACAAAAATGATAGATATATTTTCGAATTTGAAGAGTGTATGCATACACGTCTCATATTCAAGCACACGTACATTACCATCCAAAGATCTTGATGAGCAATAGGAAGTACAAAAATAAGTATTATGTTAATATTCATTATTGTAGGGTAAAGTACATCTTGATATTTAAGTAGGTAGATTATTATTTATCAATGCTTAACGTAGTTCATTAAGTGACCTAACACAATGAACTTAACTGAATTAAACCACTTAACTTAAATACAAAGATGAATCTTTAAGTAAAAGCAAATGTATATTTTGTTTGAGAAGCTAAAGAATGGTAATTACTCAAATTGGAGCATAAAAATATAAAACTCTCGTCTCAAGGAGCTATTAGCAGAAACATTGGGAAGAGTAGTGAGCAAATTCACAGAGAATTCAAAGACAAAGAAGATTTAAGAAGTGATCTTGGCTGCGGACTAAAAGTAGAAAAAGAAAGAAGCAAGTATCAAATCAATTACGGTAAAACTACTTGCTAATCTCTTACTCTTTCTCTTTTATATTTTTTAGATCATAATGTATTCTTGGGGGCGGCTAATCTAAAGTTCTATTTAATAATTATGATAGGAACTGGTTTTGACATTCATGTCTCCTAGGGTTTCAAGATTGTAGAGCAGCAACTGAACTCATTTAAGAGAAGTTTTGGTATGAATAAGTTTAATCATGGTTTAAATTATCTGCATGTCAAACTGTGAGATTTTGAATGCTAAACTCAAATAAGATTAGTGTGTCACGATCAGAATTTATGTTTTGATGCACATGATCAAAAGTTTGGTATGGTTATTGGTACAAAATGAGATAACAAGTTCAGTAGGAAGATTTGAACCTTTGCATGTCTTTTAAGTGGTATTGGCAACCAGAGGCACCACTAATCCAGGTGGCCTATGCCCAATGCCACAGTCCTAAAAGGCTATAACCGGCAGCAAAGCCAATCCTATGGGAGGTTGAGGGTTTTTGTAGCATGTGAAGTTAAAATTATATCTATTAATTTTATTGAGCTCAATAAAATTGTAAGGAATGCTTAAAAGGTTACATAAGGATCGAGAAGTTATAATGACAAGGAAATAGCATAGATGTTGTTCATGTTGCAAATCAGTTGTCTTGGGAATGAAATTTTGTTATGAACACCTTTTGCTCCTTTAATATATATGTGCTAGTAGATGAGTAAATCCATGTAGACATTGATTATGATGTTGCAAATACGTTGGAGTGTCATAAAAATGCAAGTTGTCGATACTTAACGTTTGTACTATGCTTGTTCCAAATATGGAAATGAAGTTGACGTGCAAGATTTTGATGTTTCATTTATTTCTCTTATGTGTATTTGTTGTAGTATGCATTTGAAGACTTTAGGATGTAAACACATATGGACACATACACATACACATAGATATATACACATGCAAGCACATAAACATATACGTTGCAAGGATCCATATAAGCTATCTAGGTGCGTGATATGAGATTACAGAATTCGGGAACTCTAATAAGTTGAGGACGCATTGGGCTTATATGTATGTGTATGTGTCGCAAGAGAAAATTTTGGTCTTTCAATTTCTGAAATTAAAAACGAAAAGTTTACAATGTGCAATGGAAACAATGGCTTAAATAAGAAATTAACTTAAGCTTTATGATTGTGGAAGATAAGAAGGTGGCACAACAAGTTATTTTTTGTGATATTTCAGACTAACATGGTGACTAACATCGACACACCAGATAGAAGTGAAGTAAATACAGATAGAAGTGAAGTAAATACAGGATACAACTTGGGTTTTGCTTGGTTTTAGATTTGTATATACGCACATATGTTAAATATGTTATAGAACACCCAACAAAACCCAAGTTACCTGGTGTGTCCATGTTAGCCTGAAGTATCACAAAAAATAACTTCTGCCGCTCGTTCATCTCTTCCACAATCCTAAAGCTTGAGTTTATTTCTTAACTTAGCCTTCGTTTCCAGGTTTCCAGATTGTAACTTCCCATTTTTTAACTTCAAAAACGAGAAGGCCAAAATGTCTCTTGCTTATTCACATTCTCATCTTCAAATTCATAGCTAATAATTTGAGAATCCAGTAAATATATAGGGTACGCATTGCTGAAAGCTATATCCCAAAGCACCCAATACAGGGTAGAAGCATTGTTGCTTCCTATTATCCTATATACATGACACATGGTGTATGCACTGCCAAAAAATTATATCCCCAAAGCACCCAATATGGGATTCGGGAAGGATAGAAGCAGCGTTGCTTCCTATATAAATGGCACATGCCAGAGACACAAGGAAAGAGGGGAATGAAGTAGCAGTTGCTAACATAAATAGAACGAACTCCTACAAGTTACTAAATTAATCAAATCAAAGGAAAGAGACAGGTGAAAATAAACAAAAAATTAGTGAAGTGATAGAATTAAAGAAAGGAGAAAATGATCATATGACCTTTAAGAAAGCACGCTTCTCAAGAGGCACTTTAACTAGAACTTTGGTGAAAGCCTTAAGCAACTGCTCTGAACATGATGCCAAGGCCTTGATGTTCCTGGTAGCAGTTTTTTTTGAGTAACTCGTCTTTGGAAGTTTGGAGGCCTCCACATCACCCTGGTCACCTCTAAGAACACTCCTGTTTTGCTTCACAAGATGCTACAGGAAAAGCAAGCATGCTTGCATATGAGGACAAAATAATCAAGAAGAACCATAAGGAAAACGAATTTTACAAAATAATCAATTAGAGAATAGAGATATTACCTGCAAGGCAATGGCAATAGGCTCAAGCATAAACGAATCCTTTCGGAGGCATGAAATCAGAAGTTTTGCCAATGACTGAAAATTTTGATGCATGTCATGTGGATAGCGAGAGAAGGCAGGCAATAATTCCCAACAGCCCCGCGCATGAGCCTGCAGTTCTTCTCGAATTACTGACTTTTTAACTGGCAAAAAGGACAAATTTATTCCATGATGAAGTTATATTTTTGGTACCATTACATTATAATCCTTCATGGATTTCGTGAAAAGAAAGGAACCTGAACAGAAACATAAATCCTGACTGATCACCACAATGCATCGTATGAAAACATTTGCACCAATTAATTAAGTTCAAGATCTTTAAGAAACAACAGATGAGAAAGTAAGCATTTTCACTCCATTGTCGTGCTACCAAATGATGTAAAAGGGAATCAATCACACAATTTGCAAATGAGTTGTTCCTTTTGGATTGAGTTCTCATTAAGCAGTCTATGAAGAAGAGGCACTGTATACAGAGGATGGTACGAAATTGATAAACTTGGAACATATTTTTATGGCTTCTTGTCATGGTTGGGTATAACTGGAAAAACTACATTCAATCACAAAGCAATGTGTTTAACACCAAGAAATCAAAACGGTAATATATTTGAGGAAGTACCTTTTTTGGATGCCTCTTGAAAGGATTCAGCTAGAGGCACTATACTCTCTATAAAGAACCCCAAGGATGATCCAGCAACATATTCCTTCAAAATAGGTATTAACCAAATATTTGAGCAGGTTAGATCAGTGACATCAAGGGTAATAGGTATAGCCTCAAGTAGCTTCTCCGGTCCCATAGCAATTACAGCAGACCCCAAACACTCCTGAAGCTGTAATATCAAATATCAGCACCAACAACATAATGTTAGACAAGTGCAATCCGTACTAGACGTACATGACCAAGTGAATATATAAGGAAGCTAGAAGCCTAGACGCACATAATTTCATGCAGTTTATTCTAATCCTTTTATCATTTACCTCTCCTTGAGAACCAACATAACATCACAGACAATTCATGGACAACTAACGCAATTAAATCTACGTCATCGAAGTCATGGACAGAGTGTAGAAAGGTTATGATAGGTTGAAAATTCAAGCATGTCGGTCTAGACACATGGAAACAAATTCTGAACAACACTTACATGCTTTACATCAGACGTATTTCCAGATGCAACTGTCATAAAACTTGCAAGCTTCAGAAGTATGCTCCCCATGTAGATATGAGAACTCTTCCCTAAATATCAAAATTAAAACCAATTATCTGTATAAAGTGCTTATGACAATAACAATGATACATACAACTGATGTAATAATTCAGTAAAGAGAAACATCATCTGATTTGAAAAGCACAGTAAACTTATACCATAAAATGGCAAGAATCATTATGTATTTAACAGAAAAAATTATTTAATCATACCACTATATGTTGAGAAAAAAAATGCAATTGAGAACGAATAGAATTGAAGATGAAACCGTCCGCCAAGCTTTGATTGAAGCAATAAAGAAAAAAAGACAACTTGCAATTCTAGATGCTAGGATCTCCCATGCAAAATAACCATTTCTACATACCACCTATGTTGTTTATAGCCCCGTTATAGCGGTGCTATAGCAGTGAAATAGGGGTAATAGCAGTCCCAAATAGTGGTCCCGCGGTTAGCGGCACTATAGGCCGCTAAATGACCATGAAATAAACCCCAAATAGCAGCCATAACACCTCCATTTTGTTGTAGGCTATTATAGTGTTAAGTGGGTTGTTTTGTGGCTTCTATCTTGGTCCTAGCATAGGTTTTATTTTAGACGACTTACATGATTCAACCACGGGTATACAATTCGACCACACGTTCCCACAGGACCACTATACCAATGTTTTACCATCACAATAACCGCTATATCAGATCACAGTCCTGACTGCTATTTTCTATTTTGACCGCTGCAACAACATAGCATATCACTACTCCCATTCCCCTTTATTTATCTAGGCCCCTAACATATTTTTCACCAATTTGCCCTTCTTCAACATAATGGCTAACAGCTTCCATTGCCCCTATGGTGGTCCCCTCGATGATTTGATTTGGATTATTCCTTCTACTATATGTAAATCAAATGGGTCCCCTGCCCCCAAAGGGCCACCTTGTCCACAAGGTGGAAGCCAGGGAACACGAGTTGCATTGTGGCGAAGTCTTCCCTAAAATATTCGCAATCCGGTAAATCTTTCCATTTTAACAACACTTCAATTAGGGGTGAGCACGGTTCGGTTCGGTTTTTGGCCGAAACTTAACCGAAAACCGAGCCGTTCGGTTTTTGAAAATCCAAACCGTTCGGTTGTCCGTTTTTTTGTCGGCACGGTTTTTATTCGGTTCGGTTTTAAAACCAAATGGTTTAAAATGTTTTGGTTTCGGTTCGGTACGGTTTTTATTCGGTTCGGTTTGGTTCGGTTTTAAAACCAAATGGTTTAAAATGTTTTGGTTTTCGGTTTTTGGAAAAAATGCAAACAATGTATATATGTTTAAAATTAAAATTAGGTTTATATATATATATAAAATAAAAAATTAAGAACATTTCATAGTATTATATATATACTAACAATAATAATAATTAAAAATAATTATATTTTTTCGGCTCGGCTCGGCTCGGGTTTTGGAGAAACCGAGGGTTTTCGGTTCGTTTCGGTTTTTTTGGTCGGTATCGAAACCAAAACCGAAACCGAACCATTTGGATTTTCGGTTTTCGGTTCGGTTTTTCGGGGGGGTTTTCGGTTCGGTTTTTCGATTTCGGCTCTGTTTTTGCTCACCCCTGTTCAATCCACCATTCTTCATCATGGCCTGCTGACTGACCCCATCAATAGCTCTGGCCACACTTCTAACTCCAAATCCTCATTGAGTTGGAGAGGCAAGGATGGGGAATATTGTTGTTCCCCAATAGCTATCTTAAGCTGGGAAACATGGAATACTTGATGTATTCAAGAAGTAGCAGGAAATTGAAGCTTATAGGCAACTACACCAATTCGTTGAATAATTTGAGAAGACCTATAGAAACAGACAGCTAGTTTCTCATAAGGGCGTTTGGCAATAGATTTCTATCTATACGGTTGAAGATTGAAATAAACCCGGTCCCTAACTTCAAAATTAACGACCTTAGACTTCTCTGCCATTTTCCATTTTCTATTGATCCCGCAGTTCATCTAAACTCGCATCCCTTTCCAAACATACTCATGAAACTGTATCACAGTCCAATACAATGGTTGAACGAAATCAATGAAGGTGAAACAGTTCTCGGATGAACAAAATAGCAACAGAGGTTGCGGTGAAAGTGTTTTACCACCACAAAATGTGCAAACTCCGTGAGTCCGTCAACTACTACTACCAACACTTTCGGGATTTTAGATTTGATTAAAAACTTAAACGCGGCCGAAGCTCAAACCTTTAAACTTTTTTAAATCCCTTCTAATGAGGATTATTATGCACTAACAATGAAAACAACAAAAAACACTCGTAGATATAGAAAGTAGCTATGAACCTAAATCAAGGATCAAACAAACATTAAAACGAACAGATACTTATCAAAGGATTGCTGGAATTCAACAGTAAACAAAAGGGTTTCTGGCTATTCAAGAGGCCAGAGCTCTCCTAAGTACACTCTTACTAATTTTTCGATACCCTACTATGGTTACTGCCCGATTATTTATACTAGCCAAAAACAGACTAATTCCCCACTATACCCCTCTCTAACCTCTTCCGGGTTATCTACCAGGTACTTATGGGACTGGGCTTCGGTCAATCCATTACAAAAGTCCCTTCACATCACTCGTAGACACATCATTTGTAGTCTCATGCCAACTCTATGACCAAAAAACACTCCATATATGCGAAAATACTCATTATTTATATTAGTGCATCCCACGTCTTTCATCTACTAAAAAATGCCAGAAAAAAAACATAATGAACCCATAGCCTATGTAAGAGATCAAGCATCAAACACTTTAATTTCCTTCTACTATGTGCTAGCTTATTTACATGACCAGTTGTGCTATGCAACATACCACAACCCCTGAAAACAGAATTGTCTAATGCAATTATCTTTATATCCAAAATTGGTGCAAGTCTACTAGTATGGAAAAAGTGGCATGCTTAACAACCTTAGTCACAGCTAGCCATAGTTGATGCTTTTAATATCCGACAGTATACTATTGAGTAAGTACTCAGTAAAGCTATTTTTCTCCTTTTTCCATTGACTTGATCTTCATGCAGTTAACCTGTCAGTAGCGTGCTAGTGCTTTGTTCTTCTACATGTAAGAAGATCAAATGCATTCAGCTTTTACTTTTTGTGCAGTAGATGACATCTCAATGTCACTTCTATCCAATATTTTTGCTCACAACAAGAACAATGAAATATTTTAACTTTGATGATTAATTTAATATGATAATTTTAAGTAGGAAACTAACATAGAAAACTATAGGTATTGTTATGAAATATCACTACGTCTTATTAAAACTTTAAAAGTAACACATCAGGTTTGTTACCCTGAAATAAAAGATGTGATGTGATGTGGTAACAAGTCTTTCCTATAAAGACAAGAAACAAATAGATATACATGAATTAATAAAAGAAAACATTTAAAAATATATTTGCAAATGCTTCTATCAGCCTGAGGTATAATTTGCAATAAGATTGCGTTGAGTTTGCTTCAATACGATGACTTACCAAGTTTGAGAAATAAAACAGAGATGACAGCCAAAGTATGCTCATTTGGAATTCCTCGATTGGTACTTAGAACTTTAAGAAGCATATCGCATAAAGATTTCAAAATTCTTGATTCTTTGGAATCAATGTAATTTTCATCGGCAAGCATCATCTTCGAACTCAACAGGATATCTACATCCATATGATCGTTTATCATTTCTTTTATAATAATCGAAGCCTTTGTAGCAGTAGCTTCGGATGTCAGAAGACCTAAAAGTACATGCACCGAGTTAGTACAAGTACAGCAAATACAACTAGGTGGAAATCCAGACAACATCTAACATTAACAAGAAATGTTTTTAAAATATAGTAAACATAACTTCTCATTAATACAAGCATTGAAGTCGTGCAAGTTTCTCAACAAGCAAATGTTTGATGAAATATAGAAAGAAAGCATTTATTTGTTATACTCATTCATAGTTAGACGAAGGAAAGTGTGAGAATATGAGTTAAGGTGAGAAAGGTAAGAAGGGATTTGGACCCTTGATCACTTTTAATCCCAAAACAACCCATGAATTGCGCTTTAGAAGGGAACTGGTCTGGTGTATCTCATTAGTGTTGATCTAGTGGTTCTCTTCAATTAGGATTGATCCAAGGGTAGAGATTCCTTCTTACCCTTCTCACAGTGACTATCACTCTCACAGAACCCAACCCTTCATAGTAATACTTTATTTCTACACTTTTGTCTTATTTATGTCCAATGTCGCATCATGTCTCCGAGTTTCATCTTGCATCTGTAGGTGTTTCTTACATCTTGATTAATGAGTTTTTATGAGTTCATGGTACATTTTCAATGTTAGAATTTAGAAAGCTCACTCTTGATTGTTCCCATTGTTAGATATAATCATATCAACCAAAGATATAAATCTACCTGTTATAGAGCCGATGACTAAGGAATAATGACTATTCCATTTGTTTGGATCTCCGACTTGAAATTTGGTAAGAAAATTCACAAGTAGAGCTGATGCAGAAAAAATAGTGTCTACAGGGTTCTGTCTCATAGATATATATGACGCAAGTGTTGTGACTATCTTTACAATATCCGGAATCGTCGATCCAACTTCCAAGAATCGGAGTATCTCCTCCATAACATCAAAAACGTGCCTCGTTAATGCTGAGAACTTGACACTTATAGCTTTTTGTAATTCTACAACAGCCTCTGATATGACTTTGCTAGGTAAATAAGGGACCAAAAATTTCAATAAATTTAACATATGAAGAACCTCTAAGTGTTCATATTTCGATAAACCATCATCTTTAGATTCATCTGCAGATCTTGAAGCAACTGTTTTAACCGCCAACGGCATATAAGTTTTTAATGATTTTAATACCAACTTGCTTGCCCTTTTTTTGACAGGAGATTGAAAAGATTTGAAGACCTTTACAACACAATCTTGAGCGCATTTTCTGACCTGTAAACGGAAGAAAATCACAATGTCATTTGAAAAACAATTATCAAGTTGATGTCTAATTTATGTTGTAAGAAGCATGAATAATTACAACATCAGCTCAGAATTAGTTGGTATTTTGAGTATGCACTAAGAACAAAGCAGACATTAATTTACATGCAAATGATGTATATATATTATATATACTAGAAGGGTACTCGCGCAATGCAGCGAGATACATCTGGATTTTAAGTTCCATTTTAATTTTTGTCTCTATCGATGTTCTAATGGTTTTATGTGGTTTTATAAAAACGATTTTAATGTTTCATTTAAAAGTTCCATTTTTTATGTAATTTTTTTGATTCAATTTTTTATCATAATTTATTTTGGGTTTAATAACGAAGTAATTTTTTTTGTTTTGATAATATAACTTTTTATAAAGAGAATAATTAAACTTAATAATTATCTAATTATATTTAAAAAAATTATATTTAAAATTAGATGTTTATCCTGTATTTGATCATAATTATTTATAGTTAGTTACACTAATTTAGAAATGAAACTTTAATAAGTTGTACTTATGCATCATCTACTTGTAATCTTGAAAATTAAGTAATTAGCATTAAATAGTAGTACTTAACGCTTAAAATATTGTTTTTAAGAGTTTTTGGTCAAATGCTTTATAGTATAGTATAGATTTAAAATCTTATATTATATTCAACCATGAACACATTATAAATGGGACCAGCAAAGTGCTACAGGATACTTTTGCATACCTACATTCATATGCCCTTGAGCACTAATTTTCTCATTTATCTCATGCTAGTGTTCAAACATCATTCATGTCTTTTTTGGCAAGAAAGAAATAAAAATCTCAGTTTAGTGAGTTTTTGTTAGCTACTAGCATATCCGCATAGATTGCAAGTGATAGACTTTTACCGACAAATATTGGTATTGCATCAGAAGGCTTACAACGCCTTTACGATTCTGGCTTGGAAGTTAGTATTAGGGCAGCGACCTCAATATGTGCATAAGCAGATATAACATAACATGAGTGAAAATAGTTGTCCTACTAATGAAAGAGATTCAAATTATGCTAATGTGAACTTTAGTCAATACTACTGTTAATTTTCTGTTGATCTTTCCCCTATCTCCATTTCTGAGGCGTATATCATTGGGCAAGGTGAACAATATGATTCATCCCCGGACGGTAAAAGGAATTGTTGAAAAGGACATTTCCAATAAAGTGCACCGGTACATTTATAACTTAGGGTAGATATATGGATAATGATGCTTGAAAGTTCATTGTGCTACATGAACTTTCCAGTAATCCATTCGACCACCAGATTTCGAAGCTGCCATTGTAACAGCCCCCACCAAAAAAAACTCAAAAAGATCAAATACCCGGTAATCGAAACCTGATTTTTTAACCAATTCGATCACACCCACAGATAGGAAACCTTGATTTTGAATAAATTCGGTAGAAATTAGGGGAATAACAGAAGAATACAGGCAAACCCTTATAAGTGATGTGTTTGATGATCTGTTAACTTGACAATTTAACCGATTGAAACAGTGAAAGAGAAATCGACCAAGTTACCAAACCAAAGATCAGATTGTATCAGTAGGTTGTAAATGATGAATTTAAAGAAATCTTGCTTAGCGTTTTCGTTAGGAAACTGAAATTTGTGAAGAACCCAGATGGAGTTTATGGAACAAAGAACAGAATCAGAAATCGATGATGAAGAAAAGATTGATATGATTATGCGAGATTTTGTTTGATTTCAAGAAAAAGAAATATGAATATTAGTTTGATTAATAGAAAATGATAACCTATTACCTACTACTACAACCATTGATTACAATGGCACAAATTTACAATGTAGCAAACCCAGTAGAGATAGGGACAACATACCTTTGGTCGCTTATCTATTGAATACTTCATAAGCGTCTGAAAACCTAATTTAACCGACTCCCAATCATCCAAATCGCAAAACTCCAGCAACACCCCCAAACACTTGACCAAGGCCCTCACACTGGAAACAGGCAAACCCTCACATGGACTCTCCATGAGCTCAACCACAATCTCCGCAGCCTCAGCCGCCTTGGACGTCGCTATAGACTTGTCAGGAACCAGAGGCAACACAATTGCCAAAAAGGACGACAGCGCAGACACTGCATCAGCGTCATGAGTTGTTCTGGAGGTATCAGAGAGGGCATCAATGGTGGCAGCAAAGTAAGAAAGTGGTATGAGTGGCAGTGATTCGGCTTGTATGATAGAGCGGGTAGCGGCAGCGGTTGCGCAGAGGTGGCGGTGTTGAGGTGCGGCGGACTTGCCGTAACGGTCTAGAAGTTGTTGGCATACATCAGATTCACCGGTGAAGGAGTTAACGGCATCGGTGGATACTTCCATGGATTCTTTGTCGCCGTGGTTTTATCAACGTCGGAGGTTTAGGTTTATATCAACGTCGGAGGCGACACTCAGTGTAGGGTTTATAGAGAGAGGGTTACTGTTTTTTCTTTTTTTGAACGTTACAGAGGGTTACTGTTTAAAAACTAAAGATATTGAACCTCTAGAAAAGGTGTTATTTGAGAAAAGGTTTATGTTTGGGAAAAAAGATAATAACAAGGGTGTTGGTTTTGAAAAACTTTCAGTTTTATAGCAAAAAAAATTTAAGAAAATGAATATTTAGAAAACTCGTTTGATTTATTTTTATTTTTAAAGAAATTCAAGAAAATAAAAAAAGGAAATTCTAAAATCCTATAAATTAGAAACTAATTTTAATAGTTTTCTAAATTTTAATTTTGTAAAAACTTTTTTAACGATATTTGAAAAATGAAAATTCCACCATTTCAACTAAATGTCTTTGCTAAGATTTTCATAG
The DNA here is from genome assembly GCA_036898165.1 of Silybum marianum. Lineage (NCBI taxonomy): Eukaryota > Viridiplantae > Streptophyta > Magnoliopsida > Asterales > Asteraceae > Silybum > Silybum marianum. The sequence continues at coordinate 14,924,032 of CM072542.1, read as the reverse complement.
AAAGCTGAGAATAAAAACTTAAATTCATTTTATGAAAATGTTTTCTAAAAAAAACAATATATTCTATAACTTTATATCATTTATATTCTAATCTATAAAAATAAATATATTAAAATTTATACAAATATATATATATATATATTTAATTATATCGAAAAAAATACTATTAATTTAATTGTGTATTTAGTTACATAGTTTTTTAAATATTTTTTCTTAAAAAGATACGGCACTCGGTGGCAATCGTGTCGTGTTCGGGTTGGCGTGTCGCTGGTTGGCGGGTTGGCGGGTCAGCGAGAGTCAACCCGGACACGACATGTTTAGCTAATCGTGTCGAGATACGCAACCCTAACCCGCACACGTTCGTGTTGGCAGGTTGGCGGGTTGGTCGCGAGTTGGCGGTTGAGTTTTGACGGACAGGATTACAATTTACACAAGACAATGAAATAAATATATATTATTAATTTTTTAATAAATTTTGGCGGGCTGACGGGTCAACTCGCGACCCGTTTATTTGTCGGGTTGACAGGTTGACGTGTCAAAAAAATTCAACCATAACTCGTTTATTTTCGTGTTAGGGTTCGTGTCTTGTCGAAAATTGTCACCCCTACTCCTGACAGTATATTGAAAAGAAAAAACAGGTACACCTAATTGGCGAGGGACTCCCTCCCAAGAAGGCAACCCAAAACAGCAAAGAACATACCCTTAAACCGAATTGGAAGCCACACTAAAATACAATATATCTATACTATATTATAAAGAATTTGACAAAAACTCTTAAAAACCATTTTTTATGCATATAGTACTATTTATATAAAGCATATTAGTCAAAATTCAATATTACATGTAAATTATGCGTAAGTACAACTTATTAAAGATTCATTTATATGTTCGTGTAACTAAATACAAATAAACATAATCAAACACAGGATAAACATCTCATTTTAAATATAGAAATATTAGAATATCATTAGGATGTATCATTGACTTCTAACAAAATACTTGATTATTATTTTTATCAAAAGTTATATTATTAAACCAAAAATAAATTATTTCGTTATTAAACCTAAATTAAAATATATTAAAAAACTGAATTAAAGAAATTACATAAAAATAGAAAACTTTTAAATGAAACATAAAAAATCGCTTTTTCAAAACCACATAAAACATTATAATATTGATAGAGACAAAAAGTAAAATGAAATATGAAAATCGAGATGTATCTTGCTGTATTGTGCGACTACTCTTCTAATTAAATATAAATTTATTGCTTTAAAATTCAGTCATCAAGAAATTATAAAAATTGGCTAGCTATCAAGAAATTTAATTGCATAAAAATATATACAATAAAATTTAAAAAGAGTTAATTTGAAAATATGTATTGTAAAAAGTAAAAATTGGGTTATTAATAAATTTATAAAAATATGTCAAATTTAAGACATTAATTTAAATATATATAAAAATAATTATTAGTTTAATTATGTACGTATCTATACTATATTATAAAACATTTGGCCAAAAACTCTTTAAAAACATATTATTATGCAATAGGTACAATTGATTAAAGCATAATTACTTAAAATTCAAGATTACAACTTATAAATGTATTGGTACAACTTATTAAAGCTTAATGTTTGAATTCGTGTAACTAACTATATAACTAACTATATAGATAAACATCTAATTTTGAATATAAAAAATCTAACAGATAATAAGGATAATCATTCAACTCTAACAAAATGTTTAATTTATTATATTTATAAAAAATTATATTATTAAACCAAAATATATTATTTCATTATTAAACCTAGATTATAATTAAAAGAACATAATTAAAAAAAGTACACAAAAATAAATCTTATTATAACATCGGTAGAGACAAAAAAAATAAAACAAAACATTAAAATTAAAATGGATCTCGGTGCATTGCACGAATACCCTTCTAGTTTTATATTATTTGTTTAATAATTATTATCTATACTATATTATAAAGCATTTGGCTAAAAACTCTTAAAAACTATTTTTTAAGTCTTAGGTACTGCTATTTAATGCTAATTACTTAATTTTCAAGATTACAAATAAATTATGCATAAGTACAACTTATTAAAGAGAATCCGGGTAACTAACTACAGATAAGTACGATCAAATACAAGATAAACATCTAATTTTAAATATAAAAAATCTAAAATATAATTAAGATAATCATTGAGTTCTAACAGAATACTTAATTATCATTTATATAAAAAGTTATATTCGTTATTAAACCTAAATTTAATTATGATAAAAATTTTGAATTATTGAAATTACATAAAAAAAGAACTTTTAAATGAAACATTAAAATCATTTTCTTAAAACCGTATAAAACCATTAGAACATCGATAGAGATAAAAATTAAAATGAAACTTAAAACTGAGATGTATTTTGCTGCATTGTACGAGTACCCTTCTAGTTTTAATTATGTATGCATTTTAACTTATTTGTTTAACAATTTTATTTAAATATGACCAATTTAAATATATTAATAAATAAAATTAATTAAATACAAAACTTTTATAAAAGACAAGCTTTGTCATCCATTATAAACACTCACTATCACATGATCGGTCATTAAATTAAAGCCCATTAGTTTGGCATTAAGTGACATGGTATATGTTCCAAAAATAATTAAAGATCCAACAAAACCTACGCTAAAAAGTTAAAAAGCTAAAACCAATCAATCATTTTAATCTACTAATATATTAGCTACTAAGGAAACTAAGCAATGGACAAAATAGGTGTTAAGTCAACTTGGACGCGGTTTAGTTAACACTTACCAGAGGTGCCTCTTAGTTTATCGATAAGTATGACAAGAAGCAATAATCTTCTTTTGTAAAAAAACATAGAAAAAACCAAAAATCTTATTCGATAAATGTATGGGAGAAGACTCCCCTAGTGGCCTATATTGAGGTGTAAATTTCCTGCACAGACTAATGTCCATTTTATGCTCTTATATGTCCACGGATCTTTGTCATTTACATAGAATCAAAACGATATACACACACCGAGAGATGAATATAAATATCAACGAAACCATGACTTACATAAGTTATTACACCTGGAAATATCACATAAAAACATCCTCAAACCAGATCATCACTTATGGTGAAACATAAAAAGAACATAAAATCCAAAAAGATAGACGTTTGGGACTGTGGTTGTAGAGTATCTCTTTGGATACAACCATAAACTATTAAAAAGGATCCCCGCACAAACTCCATCGACTCTTACCCGGTAAGAGCGAGGTAAGGACCGAGAGTCTTACCCGGTAAGTGAGGGCGTCGACTCTTACCATGATTAGCGCTTACCGAGTAAACTGTTGCATAGAATGTCATTTTGTTGACTAAAATCTTACCTAGTAACAAAGTGACGGTGTTAAATTTTACCGGTAAGCGCTTACCGGATAAGTGTTTGGTAAACGACCCCTTACCTGTAAAATTTGGTAAAAGACAGGCCAAAATCTTTCTTTCAAAAGTCTGTTCGGATTATTTATTTTTTGTGCATTTGGCCACCTGGAAAGCCCGAGGAATCAGTTGATGTCTTTGAATGCATTATTCTTGTACTTATGTTCCAAAATCCACTACATCCGTCTTCCTTGATACTATTCAATTATTTCCAGCATAGTGAGTACACTATGGAGAACCCAGTTACCATCCTGCTTTGTTTTAAACCAGCAAATGTAGGTTCAAGACCTTCACAAACTGCATCTCAAGTACATCCTAGATCATAATTCATGACAGATAAAGATGTAATGCATAGATATATACATATATATATATATAGATATACACACGTGTGTGTCTGCATATATAGAGGAATAGTCAAATGTGAACCCGAACCTGAAGAACTTTTACATCAAGGTATTGTTTCACGTAAGAAAAAAATTCATCCAGGGCTGACTTTAAAATAATGATTAACATATATTTGTATCACAATGTAAAAAAAAATTATGTGTACTTTTATATACACACATACGTATCGGGGTTCGATGTGTGCAACTTGGTTGTTAAAATTATCACCCGATAAGCTTTCAGTTTTCTCAGTCAACTGTTCCACAAAATCGTCAACAACATCATGGACAACAATCTTATTGTTGGTCCCAAAGGAGTCTACAAGAGTTCAAAGATATAGAACATTTTGTAGAAGGGGGGGGGGGGAGGGGTTGAATACAACACAAGTAGATTTTCGTTTTTAAATTAGTTTATATAAATAAACAAATTTACAGTTACAAGCGAAACAAGAACAAGTTTAAAACCTATTCTATTGTAACTAAAGAAAACACTTAGTTAATGCACAAGGAAAGAAAGAACTAGCAGTAGAGGGTTTTAGAAAGAATATAGCATGTATGCATGAAGATGGAAAAGGATTTCCCATCTATTTATACCCGATTGCATTTAATGCAAAGCAAATGGTATATGCCATGTGTCAAACATGTGGAGGATGTTAGTTCTTTGGTTAATAGGATGACCATACTTTTAGCCATCTATGAACAGTACCAAATCATATTTGATGGGGACATAAGAAACAATCCGTACGTCCTTTTCTAACAAGGTGTTAAGGTTTTGACTTTTGTGCATCGAGAATAAGATCAACAATAATCTTATTGAAAGCTTCATTTGATCGCTGAACCGGAGACTTCAAGGATGAAGTCACTAAGGTATCGCTGATGCCTTACAAGATTTCACACTTTTGATTAGATTTCGCACTTCTGCGTTCACATAATTAATGAAATTACAATAAGATGGTAAAGTACAATACACTGAAAAATGTTACAAAGGAAAAGAAAGTAAAGACTAGTCAGAGAGTTTCTCTTTTCTTCTTCGTAACTCTTTCTCGTAGATCTTCTTTTGAATTTGTACAGGGTCAACATCCGACCAACAACTATAGTACAAGATCTTAAGGAGTTTGATGGAGCCTTTCTGATTTCTTTATTTCTGAGAAACCTTAATATCCCTTGGTTATCAAGAAAGACCATACCTGCTTCAGCAAGCGTAATAATTTCATGCTCAGTGAATTGTCTGGCTTCAGGAAGAGAGGTATTGAGCATTGAGATATCAGGAATCTCAAGATGACCAAGGACACTATTGATGTCGAATTTGGTTTTATGTTCATTTCTGAACGATGGACCTTCTTCAGCATCTGAATTTGGTTTTCTTCTTTTTGTCTGCTCAGGGAGAGGAGGAACTTGGATGTATTGTGACATCCTTTGCAATAGCTGATCAAGAATTCTTTCTACAACATCCTTGAATTTGGACTTTGATTTCTGAATGGCATCTCTGATTTCCAGCCATTTAGAGTATCCGTAAAACTTCAAAAACTTGGCTTCTTCTCGTTCACTTCTTGAACGCCTGTACATTCGTATAAATACCTTCAGACCCTTCTTTTTAGAAGTGTATCCTTCGATAGTAGCACGAGTGATGGTTGAATCAGACATACGATGTTTGCACCTTTCAGTACACCATTTAAGTTCATTGTTCCATTGTTCTTGAGTTTCTTTATTCAGAGCATGTAGAATTTTCTTTTGAGCTGTGATTGGATTTACATCCAGGTTGTTCCTGATAAGTTCCTTTTGTGTTAGAGCTTCAGCGACCTTTACACTTTCTTCATTTTGCCTCTTGGTCGCTTCATCTCTTAACCTATCCTCTCTAAACATTTGTCGAGCAATCCTTAGGTCTTCTTCAGTTTGCTTCATCCTTTCATCCCTTAGTCTCCGAGTTTCAAGGGCCTCTGCTCTTTCTTCTTTTGATAGAAAGTGATTGGTACAGGGGCATCTGGCTCAGAGGTACGGAGAGGAATTTTTACTCTGGCCGTTTCCAGGGCTCTGATGAAATTTATTCTTCTTTCTTCTTCAGGCTCCCTGATTATTTGTTTATGTACACGCCTTTGGACAAGGCCTTCTTCTCCTTCAGATTCAGTGTCGGTTATGTACAGGAACTGGTCTTTAGAAGAAGGTTAATTCAGGAATGAAGAACCCTTTGGGGAACAGGGATCACTGAGAGGAGAAGAGGATAGGGGTTCATCAGTAACAAAAATTTGTGGAGGAGATGTGTTAGACCTCAGTTTTGAAGAAGTATGAATCAGAATCAAGTAACTACATGCGCATCTGATGACGTGGCAGGCACACCCTCCGTGTGTAACTCAGTTTGTTACTTCCCTGCTTACGTGTCTTGTTGTAATAGGCCAGGTAGTTGACTTTTAAAATTGTAATTGTATAAATAGCTCAATCTTAGTTTGTAGTAGTATCGATTGAAAATACGAAATAGAGAGCTGTTGAATTGTGCACACTGTTGTTTATCATACAAACGCAATTCAGTACCAATTACGATTGTTCTTCATATTTGTTCTTACTAATCTTACTGTTAATCATAGATCTACTTGCTTTCGCTCATATTTACATATTTGATCTATTAATTACTTGCTAGAAAGGGACCTGGGTTCCAATAATTGGTATCAGAGCCTGATAATCAATCTATTGATTATTAGATCTCTTCCATTTGGAGAAATCACTTTTCTATTGACAGTATTTTTCGGTTTTAAGCTCCTGTTCTTCACTCTACCCTGTTTTACGAGATTTTGTTAAATTCATTACAATTTTCTCTAGAGACCATCTCTGGAACAGACTTTTCATAGATTTAACACTTTGATAAATCTATGTAAAAGATGTGACATCATCAGATCCAAAGAAGACAATAATGTCTTATTTCTCAAAAGATTAAACCCTGAATGGTCAAATCTCTCTATGTCTTTGCAAGCCAATCAGGATCTGGAACAATGGTCTCTACATGATGTTTTTGGCACTCTTCAAGCTCATGAGAAAGAGGTTGTTCAGAAGAAAACCACTATCAGTGGACCTCTGGCTTTAATTTCTGAGTCTAGATGATCAGTCAGAAGGAGTAAGGATGTTGAGAAGAAAGGGAAAAGCAAGGCTCTCATGTCAGAAGAAATTCCAGAAGATGATTCTGACTCTGATGATGATATCAAAGCTTTTGCTGATTCATTGGCACTTATTACCAAACAATTCATGAAAAGGTGTTAGGTCTGAAATTATTGTATCCGAGATGACAACTATTGAAGACATGAAGGACCAAAAGTGCAAAGTCAACAAAGTCAATAATTAGGAAGGTTTAATATAAGTAAACGTTCTATTTTGTAAATAAGGCAAGTGTATAATGCCTTAATCTCCTAGTTTCCTTATACCGTATTTCCTATACATATAAATAGAGGGTTAGGGCTAGCAATTAAAAGAAACACATTAATTCATATCATTAGAGAGAGCTTATTAGATAATATTATTGTAACCGATATTCAATATAAGTGAGATATCTGACTACGAAGCTTCTTTAATATCTGTGTTCTTATCGTTTTATTCGACATAATCATTGTGCTTGCATATACTGGGATCAACAAGTTGTATCAGAGTAGACGATCTGAGTTTTTGCGTTTTTCTGAAGTTATCCACGAAACAAAAGGTAATTTTTCGATTTCTGCGTTTTTTTTGAGTTTTTATCGATTCATACTGTCTTAGCTATACCCGATAAAAACTCATAATTTTTAAGATCTGTTTTTTTCCTCGATTCGTTCTTCATTCTTTTGACTGGTTCTTGATTACGCTTTACCTAATAAAAAAAATTCATATTTTTTAAGATATGTTTTTCTCGATTCATTCTTCATTCGTTTAAATTTTTGTCGATTCATCGTAATATATCCTTGATTTCTATTCAAACTATTTAATTTGTTTTAATTAAAATTATTTTAGTTTATTTTGATTACTTTTGAAACTCTTTACATAAGTAAACTCAGGAAATAGTGACTCTTGCAGCTTTTCTTACTAAATAATTCTCTAGTAAAAATCATAAACTTTAGTAATTATGATTTTTTTTCTTGACTGAACAAATAAGAAATTCGAGAACTTAGACATTCTTGTCCATAAAAAGACTTGTTCTATTTAGTCGAGAACCCTTTGTTCTTGTTTTCTGGTTTATCGGTTAAAGAAAATTCGGATTAAGTATCTTTGAATTTTTATCGAGCCCTTCCTAATCGACAAAATTTATTTTATCGAGTCATCTGGAATCGATATAAATTTTTTATCGATTCGGTTTTTATCGAGTGAAAGATTTTTTTTGTCGAATCTTAATATATCGAGAAACTCGAAGTTATCGAGTCCCTTGTGATCGATAAAACTCTTCTTATCGATTCAATATTTTCTTAGAAGTTTTATCGAGTCCCCTATACCCGACAATAATTTTTATCGAGCCTCAAACACCCGACAAAAACTCTTGTCCTCAAAGGCCAACTCGATAAAAAAAAATTGTCGACCCCTACTCAATCGAGAAAACTTTCTGTTTCACAAAAACAAACTCATAAAATTTCAAAAAAAAAAAACTCGCTGATCGAGATTATCAAGCCAAGTACAGTGACCACTCGCGAAGCAAAGACAATCGGTTCCGACTACACGCCCGAGGTAAGCCACTCTAACTATGATGCTTTTGTTTCCCAAATGCATGATTTGATGCTTAAATTAAAAGAATTACAATCTAAGCTGAAAACCGAGAAACTCTTGGTTTCCGACTTAGAAGCACGACTAGAAAATAATCATCATCAACTGCTAATTGCCCAATCTGAAATTGCTACATCTCGAAGTATTGCACACAATCATCAAACGGAGAAAACGGTTTTTCAAGAAGAAAATATTCTCTTAAAACAACAAATCTCGGATCTCACACTTCAACTTAACAAATCTAAAAGTGAGACCGAAGATTTTTCATCAAAATATGAATTTGTGAGTTTTCAAAGACAAGACCTTTTGAAAAAACTCAAAGATTTGGAACTAAAACTGTATAAAATTGGTCAAACTAAGCACACAATTTATTTAAACGCTCCAAAAGATTTAAGTTCAAAAGCTGGTTTAGGATTTGATAATCCGAAACATTTAGAACAGACCATCTACAATACTCCGACTATCTATAGATTTGAATATCTGAACCTTGGTCCGGATTACAAAATTCAATTTATGAAGTCGGATTCCAACGTCGAAGAAAGGGAAGATTGGAAAAGACAAAACAAGAATTTTCACCAAATTCCGTTCTGCTATCCTCAAATAGTAGAAGAGAAATCTTCAAAAGAAACTCTTCCAAATGATTATTTTCCTTCTTATTCTGACGAAGAACTTCAAAATAAAATTCCTGAAAATAAACCCTGCATTCCCACTTTATTCTTAGAAAAGAAAATTATTCAACTTGAAAAAGTGTTGGAACATGAATGTTCTTCGTCGGACAAAGAAAAAGAAACATTACTTTCCAAAATTCAAAAACTTGAGAACGAGGCTTTACAGTTAAACCAAAACCGGGAAAATGATACAATTTCAAATATGTCTACATGTAAAGCCTTCGTTAGCTCGTATTTGGATGACTGTGAAGAGTTGTTTAAATTAGATCCAAACTATATTCATCCTAAACAAAAATGTTCCCCTTCTTTCGACCAAATTGATGATGACATAGACTCTCTTGAGGAAATGCCTCGTTTTGACGAGTACACGGATTCCTCATCGAACCTTAAATCCACGGAACAGTTAGATGATTTAAATGCCGATTTTGACTTCAATCCTACACTTCCAAATCATACGGAGTTTTGGACAAAGGCAAAAAGCCAATCGAATCAGTTTTACTTCCAACGGATCCGAACTAGTGTTCCACAAGTCAAATGCATTACACTCACTCTAACCAAAAGGATCAAACTCACTTTTCCAAACCCATCAATTCTCATTATGTGAAAAATGCTAAAGCTTTTCGAACTCATAATTCTAAACAGTTTCATAATGATTTTGTTGCTAAATCCGGAAATTTCAAGAAGTTTAAGATGGTTTGGAGAAAAAAATCAACTATAGATAATACTGTTGGAAATATGCCACATACATCTCCTGTAGTTGATGCAAAATCATTTGTTTCCAAGACTAATTTGCCTTATCTTGTAAGATCTATCAATCAGCTAATTAGTCTAAGTGCCACAAAGATTTGCTGTTCTACTTGTGGAACAAATGATTTTGTTGATCAAAGGTTCACTCATAAATGGTATGGTACTTACAGTATCCCCACTTCCCCATTTATTGCATCGAAAGCTAACCTCCAAGGACCAAACAAAGATTGGGTACCAAAATCTTTTTAATCTATTTTGTAGGTACGTCATGTGTGTTCTAAATTCCGAATATTCACATCACATGAAAATCTTTCAAAAGGTTATGCTACATTTGAGGGGAGTACCACATTTTTACCATTTATTTAGTTTCATAGTATCTCAGCTATGAACCCGCTCTTAACATTATGACTTCTGAATACATCAGTTCAGAACTCGGACTTCAATATTTCAAAACTCTTTGTGCGTTAGATTTAGACGTTTCAATGGTCAAAACCAAATCCGGAAGGACCTACCCATGAAACACATCCCTAGGTTAGATATCCTGAAAGGGAATGATTAAAATAAAATTGAGTGCTTGTGAGATAAAAGAAAAATGTGAGGGTGTAATAAGACTTTAAAGAAAATATTTGGTCTTACCAAACCTAAACAGTTATCCGGGTAGCCACATAATCTATTCATTCTCGATTCTTTGGAGATGAATATTGAACTAGACATGGACCCAATGTCGATAACTCGTGTCACCCCACCCAACTACTCAAGTATCTCACAAAAGATATTTGTTTCATATATCACAGAGAATGAGCATATCTGCTATCTTTTCTTCACTCGGAAGATTAAGATATTGAAAAAGGAAGACACACCTCCGGTCTCCGAACTTCACATTCAATGCACATTGAGTCTGTGAAATGTATTTTCACATTTTGAGCCTTGAAATTAGCATTTAATGCATAAATTCTTTCTACACATTGCACGAGTCTTTGTGATTCACATTGCATATCTTCGTGTTTATGCCGGAACAGTTTGAGAAGTTAGTTTATAACTTACTTCTATGATAACTGGAAGTCCTATCAGTGCCAACCCGCTGCCAACACTGCATATAGGCCACTTAATTAAAATTAATTTTGATTTAAGTGATAACAGTTGCTTCACGTGCTTCTGTATGTTAGTTTTACACGCTTCATTAGTTAAATATTTTTTTTGTCTTTGGTTATTCATAATGATTTGGATTCTCCTTATCATTCTGAGGGGGGGAGGGGGGGAGGAAATTGTATACCAAAGACACTACATGCTTATTTGGGAGAAAAGTTGATTTGCCGAAGATTGATTTTGTCGAGTTTCCTTACTTGATTTTTGAAGTAAAATGATTTTTGTCGACTGCTGAAGATAATGTTGAAGACTTATCGAGTGCTTAAGACCCCACATAAATTTTCGTCGACTCGGCTTGACCCGACATAAATTTCAAATGTTTGAAGATGAAGATGAAGACTTGTCGACTTCCTTTGAACCGACATATTTTCTTGTCGCATCCCAAAGAGCCGACATCTATACCTAAGTGTTTATGTCGACTCATGTTCAACAAGTTCAAGTCATCATACGACAAGATCAAAGTTATCGCATCAGCCTAACCCGACAACCTCAATGCCTAACCCGACAACATCAAGATATCACAACCATCTTTTGCCTCTTTCATCAAAAGAAAAATTTTCATCAAACAAAATCAAGATACCCTGCGACATCACGGCTCCTTCAACTTTCTTTTCGTGAACTTTATGCTAATGTTAAGGATGGAGCTTTGGAACTTACAAGAGATCATTTTCGTAGGGGGAGCAAAAGATTCAAAAGAAAGATTTGTTGACAAAAGGTTCATGATCTTCAAAAGAAGAGTGCTGATTTGTTGAATTGTAATCTCGAATACAAAGGGGGAGATTGTTAGGTCTGAAATTATTGTATCCGAGATGACAACTATTGAAGACATGAAGGACCAAAAGTGCAAAGTCAACAAAGTCAATAATTAGGAAGGTTTAATATAAGGAAACGTTCTATTTTGTAAATAAGGCAAGTGTATAATGCCTTAATCTCCTAGTTTCCTTATACCGTATTTCCTATACATATAAATAGAGGGTTAGGGCTAGCAATTAAAAGAAACACATTAATTCATATCATTAGAGAGAGCTTATTAGATAATATTATTGTAACCGATATTCAATATAAGTGAGATATCTGACTACGAAGCTTCTTTAATATCCGTGTTCTTATCGTTTTATTCGACATAATCATTGTGCTTGCATATACTGGAATCAACAAAAGGTTTGGTAATAGATCTTTCCAAGGAAGCAAAAGGATTGATCGCCCTGTTCCCAATTATGCACCTCGTCAAGAGATACAAAGATCTGAGAAAACATAGGCAGAGAAGAAGGAAGAAGAGTTGAAGAAAAAGAAGAATGTGTGCTACCGATGTGGCAAGCCAGGGCACTATTCAAAGAATTGCAGAGGACCTCTGAACAAAGACAATATGTACTACAAGAATAAATACAAGTACAATGTTGATGAAAGAGCTCACTTTGCAGAAAAAGAAAACTGGCTAGGAGACGAGTCAAGTGGTGATGAAGCTATGTTCTGCGGAATGGCCAGAACAAATGAATCAGAAGATCAGCCTTCTGAAACACCTGTATGTACTCTCTCTGACACATCTGAACTTGAAAACACCATTTTTGAAATATCAAATTTTTTTGAAGAACTTAAGCAAAAGCTTACAGTTGAAAACAAACTGAGGAAACAAACTAAAAAAACTCTCTCTGAAACTCAAAGAGAGAGAGATTTATAAAAGAGAAATGGATTTCTAACTGAAGAAAAATTGGAACTCAATGTTGAAAATGAAAAGATTTCCAAAAAATTTAAAAATACAGAAGCTAAGTTCAAAGAAGAGAAATTGAACTTAAACAAACTTTTGGAAAACAAAGAAAAGGAGATTAGTGCTAAGGAAAGTGACAGATTAAATTCTGTTGCTCTTAAAAACTATTTTCAGAAGGAAAGAGAATTTTTACATATTGAACTCCAAAAGACAAAGCTACAGATCAAAACATATTTGGATGCTCAGAAAAATATCTCTCAACTTTAGAAAATCAACTATCTTCTGAGTACAAAAAGGTCCCAGAAGTAACTAAGAATAAGGAAGTTCATTTCTTATTTACTAATGAACCTCTGGAAATCAGAGCCTCTGGTCTGAATATCAAAAGACATCCAAGTGGAATACCAATTTTTTCTATTCCTCCAACAGGATAGAGAAAACCTATGTCCATTCATCCAGATTTTATTGGGATGTGTCTTAAGGCCAAATCTTGTCTTGAACTTGAGAAGAAACAGAGTCTTAAAAAGAAATGTTTTGTTCAGCCAAAATCATCTCAATCATGTTATCCAAAGTTTACTTCTGCTCAAAAAGGCAAATGGAAATCTAATCTTTCTACTTCTGTTTCAGTAATTCAGAAAACTCCAGAGAAGGTTTATGAGAGGAAGTCTCAACAGAAGAACACTTATGATTCTAAGCATAAGTCTAGCCTAGCTAAGAAGTTCAATAGAACTACTGATACTAGTATAGACAGAAATAAGAAGAATTGTAATTATCATTATTCTAATGAAAATTCAATGCAATCTTTTATGTCTCAGAATTCTGAATGTTTTTCTCTATTTCTAAAACTAAAGGAATTTTTCTCAAGATCCTCTGATTATTTTTATGATGATTTCTCACACTTCAAAACTAAACCGAAGAAACACAATAATACAGCAAACAAAAAGACCAAACCTTTAAATCCTGCAATATCAAATCATGTGCAAACTAAAAAGAGTGAAACGACTAAAACTAACATTGAAGGACCCATTATGAGATGGGTACCTAAAACACTCTGATTGTGATTGCAGAAGCAGCGTGTGCACATCTGGTATCTGGACTCTGGATGCTCGAGGCACATGACTGGATCGAAAAACTTACTCTCTAAATTCAAAGACAAAAGTGGTGGAGCTGTAATGTTTGGAGACAATGGTAAGGGTCAAATAAAAGGCTACGGTACTTTACAAGAAGGTAACGTTTCCTTATCAAAAGTAGCTCATGTTTCTGGACTGAAACATAATCTGTTGAGTGTAAGTCAACTTTGTGATTCTAAAATACTTGTTGTATTTGATGAAAAGCATTGTTACTTGTTTTCTAAGGCAGGAGAAGAACTCTGGAGAGCAGACAGAAAATGTAATTTGTATATGATGAATTTCACATCAAGGGACGGTAAAGAAACCCTCTGTCTTATCTCCAAAAAGAGTGAAATTGCATGGGTATGGCATCACAAAACGTCTCACTTAAATTTTGATAATATTGAGATGCTTGTTAAACATAATTTCGTAACTGGTCTTTCAGAAGTCCAATTTCAAAAAGATCACCTCTACCCCGCATGTGAAATGGGAAAATTAAAACGAGCATCTCAAAAAACAAAAAGTGATCATTCTTGTACAAGACCTCTGCAATTATTACATGTTGATCTCTGTGGTCCTATTGCAACACAAAGTCTATCTGGTAAAAAGTATATACTGGTACTTATTGATGAATTTTCCAGGTATACATGGCTTGTATTTGTAAGACAGAAATCAGAGGTACCTATCGTATTGCAAAATATGATGACCAGAATCCAAGTTGTCTTACACCAAAAGATTCAACAGCTAAGGAGTGACAACGGTACTGAATTCAAGAATGCCAAGCTTGAAGCATACCTTGTTGAAAATGGAATTACACATAACTTCTCTGCTCTACGAACTCCTCAACAAAGTGGGGTAGTAAAGCGGCGCAACAGAACCTTGGTTGAAGCTGCCAAAACAATGCTTGCAGGATCTGACTCTTACTTCAAATTTTCCAGAATAGACCATCAACATTTCATCTGCAATTTAAGTTCCTCCCATATGACTTAGATCAAATTCTAGTTCAACTTTTTCATCTGGTTGATCAAGAAAATCTCTGAAGACAAAAAACCTGTTGTCCAAAAGTCTACACTCCAGACTTCTTGGATTATTCAAAAAGACATGCACCCAACAGAATTGGCTTAGTATTCTCCATAGTTCTTCAGAAGCTCTTCTGTATTCATCACTTAAAGATTGTTGGGGCTTCCATATTACCAAATCTTTTATTTCATTGACTTCAGAACTTTCTCCCACATCAGCTCCAGACACGTCTTCTTCAAACATAATAACATCAGAGAGATCACTAGGCTCACCAATGACATCTTCAAATGCAAGATATTCCCTTAGCATCTCTTCATTTGAATCAGGAATAATGTCTGTATTATCTGAGCTTAAGTTACCTTCAGAATCAAAGGATAACTTCTCTGTTTCATACCCTTCCTCTACTATGTCTTCAGAAGAATGAATATTTGTCTCTTGCCCTTCATGTTCTGCAAATAAGATATCATCTATTTCTTCAGAGACTCTGTTAGATGCTTCACCAACATTCTGAGCATCTTCAGAAGTTTTCTCAGAACTTTTTTCGTGAATATTTTCAATATTTTCTGGTTTAGACACTCTTTGCCTTTTCTCCCCCTCTTGATTATCATGATCCTGATCATCAAGACTTCTTTTAGAAGTGTCTGACTGAGGCCTGCATTCTAGAGCAGATAATCTTGTGCCTAAATCTGTCTGAGAACTCTGAATAGAAGAAAGTTGATTTAAAATCTGAGTAATATCAGCCTTGGTTGCATAAATGGAAGAATCTTGTTGTGTAGAAGAAGAAGAAGTTTTAGAAGCTTTCAGAGAAGAAACAGAAGAAGCCAGTTCAGAAAAAGCAGTCAGAAGTGCTTGTTTGAAAGAATTCAGATCATTAGAGGATTGAAGTTGAAAATCAGTCAACTTATTTACCAAACTTTCCATTTGTTTATCCAACCGATCCTCCATCACCTTTTTGGTTGTATCCGTCAATTCCTTGACGTCCTTCTGAATCTTTGCAAATTCAGAAGTACAGAAATCTTTGAATTCTGTGAATTCAGAAGATGTGGGTAAGATTCCAGGACCAACAGATGGTCTTGTTTGCAGTCTTTCAGAAGAAGGCTGGCCTGTATGTGTCACAGAGACATCATGAACCACATTTGATTCTGTTAATGGGGCTTTTGTGATGTTCACCCCATCAGGTCTTCCAACTAATCCTTGATATCCAGAAATAGGAATATCTATAGTTGTTGATGCAATGTGACAAACACTTTGCTTAGTGACATCTAGAGGATGTGTGCTAGTGTGAATGGATTCCACATTAAGTGGTTCAGTAGGCTCAATGTTGAGTGGACTCTCAGACTCAATGTGTTCAAAATGATGAAGGGGGGACATATATCCTTCATTTTCAACAAAAGGAGCCTCCAATTGGGGTCCTAATGGATTATAAGCTGCTTGCCCCATATGTGTTGATGAAACACCCTTCTGTTGAGAGATGGGTGAGTGGCTGGAGGGGTTAATCATATTTGCCATGGGCTTACTGGCCTTTTCAATATCATCCACCAAAGACTGTGGAATGATAGAAGATGTGGGTGCCCGTCGGTAGCAGTGGTTCACGGTGTTTGTTTTTCTTTTACCTGTGTTCTCCCCTCATCAATTCTTTTTCTTACTCTTCTACCCATTCTCTCATTTTCATTTTTCCTCTTTACTCTTTGAGGTTGTTCTCCCCCCTTGAACAACCTCCCCTCTCTTTCTATTAATTCTAGAGTCCCTTGCATTATCACCACTCTGGTTTGAATCAGGGGAAGGGACTACTGGTTGAGGTAATCCCATAGATTCTAAATGCTCACTCACAATCCTATTTGGTGGACTTACAAGATCAATTAAATGAGAAGGAAGTGGAACTGCATTTGGAAATGTAAGTTTTGCATTTGGAGGCCTTAAACTGTCCATAGTAAAGATAGGAACATGTACCTCATGTGCTAGAACAGGGATTTTTGATACAGCTTTCATTGCTCCTTTGATGAGAGTTTGAAAAAATCTCTGAAATGGTATGTAGTTGAATGTGGACTTCTTCAAGATTGCAGATTTGAGTTCATCAAAAATAAGACTACCATAATCATAGTGCTTGTTGAAGGCAACTCCATGGGAAAGATAATCCTCCCTGAAGCTTGATCCAAGCTTGAACTTTTCCCAGATAAACAAGTATTCAGAATTGAGAATAAACAGTACCATATTGGAGGTAAACACTTTCTTCTAAAGGAACTTAAAGCATTTAGATTTTCAGAATATCCCAAACTCATGAAATCTGAGATCATTTCTGTTGAGGAAGGAATTTGATCATAAGAAGTTTTCCCAAGAACCTCATCTGACTTTGGCAAGAAGTGAAGGCATCTAATATCATCCACAGAGATACACACCTTGTAAGCATGAACATAGGAGACAATTTCATCTTCACATTCATCAACCTCAGCATAGTGCCAAAATTGTTGAAGGTAAGAAGCAGGAACAGAGAATTTTCTAGAAAGTAGAGAACGGAGTGGATGTTTCTTTAGAATGTCAATCAAAATTATTTGATCATCAGTAAAGTCTTTCGATTTAAAGTTTAAATCATAGTTATTTTTCTTGATTTCTAGCAGTTTCTCAGCAGGAACATACAGTTTTGACATATCACCATTTTCAGCACAAGTCTGGGATTCACTATCACCAGCATTTTATTCAGAAACAACTTCAATAGGTTAGATTTGTGTTTTCCCAATTTTATCAGTTCTCGGGTTAGGGTTAGGGTTAGGTTTTGAAGGTCCGGCTTGATTAATAGCAGTTGTGGCTGTGTCTTGAACCATTTGATCTTCAGGAAGTGAAACTTCCATTGTTCCAACAACCAGTTTCTGAGGTACGATCTTGAATGAACCATCACTCGATGATCCATTACTGTCATTGTGACTCGAGGAAGTAGAAACCATAGCTTTGGAAGTAGACATGATAGTTAAAGGACAAGGATTCGAAATAGAATGAAGATCAATGAAAACAGATAGGTTTTGCAGAGTAAAATCGCTAAAAAATGAAGATGATGAAGAATCCATTGATTTATAAGACTGGATAAGCGTTGATGGACACCTGGCCAAAAGGTAAATGTGATTAGAGTAGTAATCATCATTTATTTGGATAAATGAACCGTTTAAACGACGTGATTAAGAAATATCCAATGAAATTAAAACACGTGGCACACGCTTAAGTGATACTTAAGAATATATCAACGGGAAGTTAAGTTCTGAGAACAAGTTCAAAAACTTCAGAAATTGTTTAGAACTTCTGAAAATAAGTTCAGAAGTCTGAAAGAAGGAATTCAGAAGAACCACATAATTTTTAAGTGTAGTTCAGGACTAAACTTGGATCAATTTAGAAGACCAAAAATCATTTAAAAATACAAACTTCTGAAAAATATAAAACATTTTGAGAATTCAGAAGTAGGTTTGAACAAACAGAAAACTTATTTTATCTAAGGAAGCTTGTTCATACTTCTTAGATATGAAGATCAAGACTTGATTTCAGCAATTCAGATTTGTTTTATAAGAAAGAATAGTGCAGAATTTTGAAATTAATGCCACTTCCCCTTGAATCATTAGCAATTATGATTCTCTCCCTTAATCAGTGCAATTTTGAGAGTATAGTTGATGTGTAATACTTACATAGACATATTCATCATGCCCAATTTACTTACCAAGAAGTTAAATCGTTTTTCATCAAGTGCTTTGGTAAATAAATCAGCTAACTGATAATCTATCTGAACAAAAAACATTTCAATATTACCTTTTTCCACATGATCTTTGATAAAATGATATCTTACATCAATGTGCTTGGTCTTTGAATGCTGAACAAGATTGGCAGTGATGGCTATGACACTATTTGAATCACAATACAGAGGAATCTTTTTGAAAGTATAACCATATTCTTTAAGTTGAACTTGCATCCAGATCACTTGTGAGCAACATATTGCAGCTGCCACATACTCAGCCTCTGCTGTAGAAGTAGAAAATCCAATTTTGTTTCTTTGAAGACCAGCTTACCAGTCTATCACCCAGAAACTGACATGATCCAGAAGTGCTTTTCCTATCTAATTTGCAAAAGGGACTGGGTTCTGAAGATATAAAGATCTGAAGAAAAGACAAAGAAAAGCCTAAGGCATAAACTTCTGACGTGTCAACTTCAGAAGTTATGAAGATTTTCTGAAGAGTTTCTGAAGAAGTTCTGAAGACACTTCTGAAGAAGTTCAGAACCTGTTATGAACTTGTCTGTTATGAATGTACTGTTACTTTAGTCTTTCTATTTCATGTATAAATAGATAGTTAGTTAGATAGTTAGAACTAACGTTTCCATTAGCCTTGTAAAGACATATTCTGTAATACTGTACATTCAATCAATACATATTACATTTGGCTATCACATTCCTGTTAAAATCTTTCCATATATTGATATCTTGATTGTTTGGGTCCTAACAATTAATCTAGCAACAGGAGCAAATGTTTCATCATAATCAATCTCTTCTTGTTGACAATAACCCTTAGCTACAAGTCTTGCCTTGTTTCTTACAACAATACCATTTCATCCTTTTTATTTCTGAATACCCATTTTGTGCCAATGATGGATTTACCTTTTGGTTTTGGTATCAATCTCCAGACCTTGTTTCTTTCAAATTGATTTAACTCATCCTGCATGGCTAAAATCCAGTCTGGATCTTGAAGTGCTTCATATGGCTTTTTGGGTTCCATGCTACTTAATAAATTTACATACAGACATTCATTTGCTGTTGCAGACCTTGTTTGAACACCTTTTGATGCATCTCCAATAATTTGATGCACAGGATGACTGGATGTCCATTTGTTCACATTTGGCAATGGTTGAACAGATGAAACATTGTTTAGAGAATCATAATCATCAACAATTGCTTGAGTTTCAGTATCATGATTGATAACTAAATGTAAATCTGAACTCTCCCCCTCAAATGAAACATTCTGAATTTGTTCAGAACTTTGATGTACATGCTCAGAAGTATCTTGAACTGGTTCAGAAACAACTTGAACTGGTTCAGAAATAGCTTGAACTGATTCAGAAGTAACTTGAATTGGTTCAGAAGTAACTGGAACTGATTCAGAATTTGGATGTACATATGCAGAAGTTGGAAGTTCTGAATTTGAGTTTGAAATTTGTGGTGCTGATGTACTTGAAATTTGTATTTCTGAAATGTCTTGATTTTTTAAGCTTCTGATGAGAGAAGGATTTTGATAATCTGCAGAAACATTTACAGAAATATCAAATAAGTCTTGACATAGAATGTCTAAATTTGTTTTTAGTAAAGTTTGAGATTCAGAAGAAGAGTTTGTCTGATTATGTTCTGAGTCTAAACTTTCAGAAATTGGTTTAAGTGCGAGTTCTGAACTGTCTTGTTCAGAAGTCAATGTTGGCTCATGAAATCTGACATTTGTAGTCTCAATAATCCTTTGAGTTCCTTTAATGAGTACTCTATAAGCTTTGGATCTTTGAGAATAGCCAACAAAGATACCAGCTACACCTTTTGGTGCAAATTTGTCAAGATGCTGAGTATCATTCTTTAGAAAACACCTGCAACCAAAGATTTTAAAATAATCAATAGAGGGTTTTCTTTGTTTTAGCATTTCATAAGCAGTTTTAATAAATTTTCTGTTTAGAATGGTCCTGTTCTGAGTAAAACATGCAGTAGCAATTGCCTCTGCCCAAAAAGAAAGAGGAAGTTCTAAATATGCAAGCATGGTTCTTGAAGCCTCTACCAAAGTTCTATTCTTTCTTTCAACCACCCCATTTTGTTGAGGAGTTCTTGCAATGGAAAAATTATGTGAAATGCCAACAGAGTCCAAAAAGTTCTGAAGTGTAGAATTTGTGAATTCTGTTCCATTGTCACTTCTGATCTTTTGAATTGGGAGTTGAAGAACTTGAATTTTCTTCAGAAAAGGTATAAGTCGTTCAGAAGTATCAGATTTGAGTCTCAGAAATTCAATCCAAGTGTATCTTGTATATTCATCTACTATGACAAGGATGTATTTCTTTCCCCCCATGCTTTGAGTCTTCATTGGTCCACACAAATCCATATGTAGCATTTCTAGTGGAGCTTTGCATTAAGATAGCATTTTCAGAGGATGAGAACTTCTTTTGATCTTTTCTAGTTCACACGCAGAACAAAGAGAGTTCTTTTCAAATCTGATCTTTGGTAGTCCTCTTACAGATTGATGTTTGCCTAGTTCATAAATGGCTTTGAAGTTCAGATGTGACATTCTTCTGTGCCAAAGCCAACTATCATTTTTCATTGATGTAGACATATAACATACACCTTGTAGTTTTTTTATTTATTTTATCCTTTTTTCCTTAGCGGTTCAAAATTCCTTATCACCAGATGCAGTGAATGTTGCTGTGTAGATGTCTCCATCTCTATAAGAAGTTAATTCATTTTTGTTTGCCGTACTCAGAACACGACAGTAATCTATGTCAAAATTAACCTTCCAGTATTTGTCACAGAATTGACTAATACTAAAGCAGGATTAAGTTCCTTTTTCTTGGCTAACAGATGCTTCTTCTCATAGTAGCCTGAATTCTTCACTTTAGGCATCTTGCATTGTCTTGCATAATGTCCAGGCTTTCCATAGTTGAAGCATCTTGCTGGTTCAGATGTTTCAGATTGACCGGCTTCTTGACCTTTCTTAGGTCCACTTTCAGATCTAGGTTTATTCTGATATTTTTGATTGTATCTTTGTGTAAATTGCCTTGTCATAAAAGCAATATTATCAGAAATCCTTTTTAGCTCCTCATCTGATTCATCCCCATCACAAACTGTTGTCTCTGGGATCTCACACACCTTCTTGGCAGAAATAGTCAGAGAATTATTATACTTCTTGCTTAACAAGGCTACAGTTTCATTTACCTTCTTTTGTTCAATTTGTCTAGTTTTGATTTTGTCTTCTTGTTGAAACAGAAGACCATAGACATCATGAATGGATTTTCTTGTTAAATTTCTAATAACCATGTTATCAGAGAAGCTTGACCATTCATTACCCAAGTTGTTTAGAAATTTGTTGTTTATCTCAGAATTTGATTTCTGAACACCATTTCTTCTCAGATCATTTAGAATATCGTTGAATCTATGATAAGTCTCTGTAATGGATTCATTCTCTTTATACCTGAAGTTCTCATAAGTACCCACACAGATATTCAGTCTTTGTGCTTGGGCTTTTGTACTACCCTGCATTTGAGCTTCAACTTCATCCCACATGGCCTTAGCAGATGTTAAGCTATCTACTCTATTGAATATCTCATTAGGAATAGCCATTGTAAGAAGAGTTAATGCTCTTTTGTCAACTTTAGCTTTAGCTTTCTCAGTGGTGCTGTACATACCTGGGCTTTTCTTAATTCTTGAAGCCGGTATTTCAGGAGTAGATTCAGTTCTAGGAACTGCTGGAATTTCAATAAAGACCTCTAGTGGGCCATTTGTGATTGATTGCATTAAAGCTTCATCTATGTTGTCCAAAAATTGAATCATCCTGATTCTCCATTGATGGTATTCTCCCAAGAAAAGAGTTGGTGGTTTCGTTTAAGATCCGATTGAGACAATTTCTTTAGACATCTTTGATTGTTAAAAGATCGAGAATTCACCTGATTTTGAATTTGAAATTTATCGATCAAGAACACCAAGAATTTTCAGATTTGACAATTCTTTCACAAATCTTCAAGAACAGATGAATTGGCTCTGATACCAATTGTTAGGACCCAAACAATCAAGATATCAATATATGGAAAGATTTTAACAGGAATGTGATAGCCAAATGTAATATGTATTGATTGAATGTACAGTATTACAAAATATATCTTTACAAGGCTAATGGAAACGTTAGTTCTAACTATCTAACAAACTAACTATTTATACTTGAAATAGAAAGACTAAAGTAATAGTACATTCATAACAGACAGGTTCAGAATAGGTTCTGAACTCCGTCAGATCTTCTTCAGAAGTGTCTTCAGAACTTCTGAAGTTGACACTTCAGAAGTTTATGCCTTAGGCTTTTCTCCAGATCTTTATATCTTCAGAACCCAGTCCCTTTTGAAGCTATTATGATATCTCTATCAAAAGCTCAAACGGGAAATCTTAAAAGGAAGCATGATGATCAGGATCCTGATGATCATGAGGGGGAGAAGAGAAGAAAGTTTCTTGAAGACATTCCTAGAGTTGAAAATGTTAATGTACAAGTTTATGTAAGATATTCTGAAGATGTACATAATACTTTTGAAGGAGAGAAAGCTGGTGAGAATGCTGACTATGAAATCGTTGAAAGAAATTCTGATGATGAAGAAGGGCATGAAACTGAACTGATAAATCTTAATGATTCTGATGATTCAAAGTTCTCAAATGATACAGAAGTACTTCAAGATTCAAATGATGAGTTGGTGTTGGAACCCAGATCCCTTTTATACTCGATTAATCAACAGATTATATGTAAGATATATGAGCGGAAGCAAATTAATCTATGATTAAATACTAGAACAGTAAGCAATTCATCATAAGAACAATATGAAGATCAAAAGAAATACGTATTGATTAACCTGATGAACGATTACAATACGTTGAATGATAAGCGTAATTTTCTCAATTTGATCGACCACTATACAGTGATAACTTACTCTATTTATACGATTTACAAATGAAAAGTCAATGAGAGCTAGCCTATCAATGAGTGACACGTCACCTGTACTTCTAACAAAATTTGTTACGCACGGGAGGTGTGTCTTGTCACGTCATTAGAAGCGTGTGTGGTGTGGCAGTTGAAATCCAGAGGGTCATCAAACCTCTGGGCGCTTCTGGACTTCTGGATCTTCTTCTGAAGTTCAAGACTTGGTTAAATTTCTGGTTCATACTTTTACAAGAATATTTTCTAACAATCTCCCCTTAAGTTTGAATCCAGAAATAAGCATTACAATACCGAAAAACAGAAATTCATTCCAGTTCAAAGAATAATCAGATACAAATGATAATCAAGAAATCAGAAAGGAGCTTGAGGATGTCCACTGATCACTTTGTAAAATTTATTTATAAGCTCTCTTATCTTGATCACTTCTTCAAGCTTTTTCTCAATTCTCTCTGTTGCTATTCTGATCTTAGCTTCAACTTTTGTATCCTCCTTTTGCAATGAAACAAACCCTTTTATAATCTCGACAATCTCTTCTGAGAATTTGAATGCATCCTTGATTCTAAAAAATCTTCTTCGTCCAAGTCTTCGAAAAACCACTCCTTCTTCTGGTTCAAAAATAATGTGCCCTGGTTGAAGATTCTCAATGCGCTATCTGTCTTCATTTGGAACAGAGATGCTCAAGATAGTTACCTGTCTTTCAAACCCAGTCTGGAAGTCCACTTTCTTTCTGTATTCTATGAAAGCTTCCATGCAGGATATGATTCTAAAATAGGCCACTTTGTCTTGACTTTCCTTGTTTGAAGCCATCTTCTTCTTCATAAATCTCCCAAAGGTATCAAATCAGAGGTATTTATGGAACGTTGATCATTATCGCAGAAGTAGGTGATTTCCTTATTTGCTCTCTCTACCTCATAGACGGTGTACACTAGATCAGTGTTGTCAAATCTAAGATGCTTAACTCTAGTAATTTTTCTGATGGGGGAATAGGGAGAGAGCTTCTTTCCTTGCTTGTCTGTGCACCATAAACCTTGACTTGACCTCTTCACTTACTTTATAATCTTTTGCAAAGTTGGGAAGATTTAGATCAACCTTCTCTTTTGTAGTAGCATACAGGCATCTTTGAACTGTCTCTCTTGTGGATGAGATTTGAGAAGGTGCAACCCTTTTCAGTTGCTCTATATCCATATTTCTTTTACCTGCTGTCTTTTTCAATAATCTTTC
Source organism: Silybum marianum (assembly GCA_036898165.1). NCBI lineage: Eukaryota > Viridiplantae > Streptophyta > Magnoliopsida > Asterales > Asteraceae > Silybum > Silybum marianum. The sequence continues at coordinate 14,899,205 of CM072542.1, read as the reverse complement.
AGAACCAGTTAGATTTTTATCATGTTCAACTACTTGAGATTATGCCATTGGTTCATCTGGCTTGGAGTGGGGATTGGAATTGATCTTAGTTCAGAGGTTTGAACCTTTTCAGAAGTTTGAACAAAGGGAGGAGCTTTGGGTTTTGATTTTTGTGCTTCTGGCTTTCAGTTATTCTGCTGAAGTTCAAGTATGAACTTAGCCATTTCTGGATCTCTGTGAAGCGTACCAGAACTAACGGCCAGGGGTATAGGATTAGTAGCTTGTTTGGTTGAACTTGTTGGCGGAGCAGAGGCTTGCTCTTTGGTTTGGGCACTTTGAGAGGCTTCAAGTTTCTCAATCTTTATCTTTTTGGCAATATTCTCCCCTTTCTGAGAATTAGGGTCCTGATCCTTAGACCTTTTCCTCTTCAGCTCAGCCTTCTTGCAGGCCCTGGCTTCCTTAGCCTTTTTCTTCGATTCAAAATCTACAAAGATTGAACTTACAATGGAAGTTAATTTGGATACAGAGGTATCCAGAGTTGATACCTTCTGGGCAAATTCAGATGAGGAGGTGTTGTCGATTTTGGACATGAACTTAGCATTTATTGCATTAAATATGTCCAGCATTGCCTTCTGAAAAGCAGCTAAGTCTGATTGTTTGATAAGAGCAGAGGCACTAGAAGTTGAGCCTTCTAATGGAACGATGCTGTAATTAACTTCTGGATATCAGCAACAAATGACCCATACTATGAGACAGAGATGGTTACTTTTGGTGCAGAGATATCATCTAGAATATGAAAGATAGCTTCTGCATTAGCTTGGATTCTAGTATCTAATCTGTTGAAGTGGTCTGTGGCAGCATTCTACTGAGCTTCTGCTGTATCGGTGATTAGCTTCTTGAGATCTTCCAGAGCTTTAGAATGTTCCTTTTGTGTGGTTTGAACTTGGCATATTAGGAAATTCTAAGTTGTAATCTCTGATCTGAGGTTGGATTCAGAGGTTTGAACGGTTTCTTTTAGATCCATCATAGGCTAATGGAAACGTTAGTTCTAACTATCTAACTAACTATCTATTTATACATGAAATAGAAAGACTAAAGTAACAGTACATTCATAACAGACAAGTTATGAACTTCTTCAGAAGTGTGTTCAGAACTTCTTCAGAAACTCTTCAGAAAATCTTCATAACTTATGAAGTTGACACTTCAGAAGTTTATGCCTTAGGCTTTTCTTTGTCTTTTCTTCAGATCTTTATATCTTCAGAACCCAGTCCCTTTTGAAGCTATTATGATATCTCTATCAAAGTCAGTGATGAGATCAAAGACAAATTCATTACTCCAGGCAATCAAGAAAGGAGGCTCATTCCATAATCCCAATCAAGACCATTTCATTCAGGCATGCACAATTCGAACAAACTCCCATCTGGTACACAATTTATAAGGTTGTTAGAGAAGAAAACAAGTCATCATATTTCTGTGACAATGACTTATTGTCGATCAATCCCTCTGATCTGCTAACTCTAGAAAAATTTATGAAGACTCAAATGAACAGAGGGAGTGAAGATCAAAACAAAGTTGCTTACTTCCGTATCATTGAATGTATGAAGTCTTTCATTCGATACAGAAGGCAAGTAGACTTCCAAACGGGCTTGAACTACAAAGTTGATAACTTGTGTATCACTGCACCAAATGAAGATTTGGAGGGTATTAATACCCTAAGGATTGGGAAAGTAATAACTCAACCAGAAGTTGGAATTGTGCTCAGAAGGCCGAGCAGAAAAAGCTTCTTCAGAATCAAAGATGCTCACAGATACTCTACAGAAGTCGTCTGTATTATAAAATGTTATGTTTCTGTAGCAGTTGACAATCAAGATGTAGAAGTCAGAGACAAGATTGAAAAGAGACTTGACAAACTAATGAAGCTCAAAGAAGTTACAGATGCCATCTCCAAAGTCATTTCTCAAACAGCTCCCTTCTGATAAAATTACAATACTTCAACTATTATGCCTATAACAGAACAGCGAAGCTACACGTGCAACATTCTGATTTTCATACTTAGGGGGAGATTGTTGATAGGGGTTTTAACACACCTACAGACAGGGCAATTAAGATCAAAAACAAGTATACTTCTAACCCTAATGTCGTCTTTCAAGTGGTAAAAGTGGTATAGAATACCGAGTATCGTCCACATGGATTGTAGTAAAAGCTTAATAAAAGTAGAATGAAAGAAATGATTTCAGATGATGAATTGGAAGATTAAAATTGATTTGGATTGGATTTGTATGATTGTTTTAACAAAATAAAGAAAGCAGTATGGGTGTAAGACTTCTGGTGAGACATAAACACAAATTCAAGTGGACCAATACCTCTCAGTATTGTAGTTTAAAAATAACAAGTTCCACCATCTATTTTGAGGGTATTCCTGTCGGACTTCAATACCTGCACGGATGTTTAGATTCAACCCATATTTCTATGCAGTATCAATACTAGTGGCAGTGCAGAGTAGAGTCCTCAAAATATATGGATAACAACTGTCGTTTTTTAAAATCACTCTGTCGAGCAGATTCCCATATCATTCAAGTTGATGTGTTCCAAGTGGCTCCTTTCAGAGTCCGACTACACTTTAACACTTTGATAAGCGACCAACCCGTCGAGAATTAATCAATTTAAATAAAATAGTTTACAACTGTCGTTGTTAGTAATTGTCACATATTACTTCTTACGTCATCCAAATTGATGTGCATTCAATGGCTCCTGTCAGAGTCCATGGCACTTTAACACTTTTCAAAGTGATCAACTTGTCAAGAAGTGTTATATGGAGTTATAAAACTTGAAATGAAATGATGGAACATTGTTATTAAGAAACAATGTCCACCATCCTTTGGGTTATAATCTCACCATTTGCCTCACACCCACACTTAAGAAAATTAGCTACTCATACTGGAAAGTAAGTGCAAGGAAATGTAAATAACTGAAAGTAATTGCATGAATTTAAGTGCGGAAATTAATTGCATAAAATTAAAGACAGAAAACAAAGAACTGAATTTAAATGACAGAAAATAAATTGCATAAAATAAATGACTTAAAGTAAAATGCAGAAAATAAATTGCGGAAAATAAATTGTGGAAAATAAATTGCAAAAAATAAAAGACTTAAAATAAATTGCAGAAATTAAAGTGCATAAAATTAAAGACAAGAATTTAAAGGTGCAAGAAAATATAAACTTCAACGATTGCAGAATTATATAACTTAGCAACCAAATGTTTTAGAGAGTTCCAAGTATCAAAAGCTTAGAGCCTTATGATACTTGGTGGGATGATCTTAAAACCTAACTACTAACCCCTATTTATACTACATGTATCTAGGGGAAATTACAAGGAAACAACACAAACTTGGCCACCAAGTTTGTTATAAAGTCAATAAAAAGTACAACTAAAACTTACCAAACAAGTAAAATAACAAGACAATAAAGTCTTCAAAAGGTCTTCATCAGATATTCTTCAAGTATGCAAAAATTCAGAATAAGCCCATAATTTCCAACTGCTTCCATTAAGCTGCGCCATTAAGACAAAACCAACAGCAGCCAATGCTGTCTCAATGCTGTGAAATACTGCACTGCCAAAACACCACAAAATTCATACTAATGGTACCAAAACATATTCAAATCACAACTTTTAGCTTCATGACTCAATAAATAGAAAATAAGAAATAAAAAACTCAATTTAGGGATATGAAAGTAAAATAAGCTATACTGAAGGTGTAAAAATAATGCTTTAACCATAGATTTCTTAATGGTTATCACACCCCCAAACTTAAGATGTTGTTTGACCTCGAACAACTTAAAGAAAGAAGATAAAATGACTCAAGTTGAAAATCTATGTAGGATAATTGCATTAAGTGCCCATATGATGAAAAGCATACCCACATTGTTATACATAGCCTTTTATAAATTCTTAGATAGCCATTCATATCCAAGAAGTGTGTGTGGACCATAGGCTAGCAACAATGTTCTCTTTGTTAAGCTCAAACACTAAGTTATTCTAGGATCAATAGGACTTGAATTGGGTTCACTCTTTTTGGCTCTTTTATCCTCACTTTTGCCTTTTTCCTGTCTTTGCTTCACAACTGATTTTTCAGAATTTTGGCACTTTTGTGCTCTTTTGCTTTGAACCTTAGCACTTGTTCCTATGGAACATTTGTGTGCTTTTTCTCACAGATTCACCCAAGATATATATATATATATATATATATATATTTTGGTTTGACTTGTCTTGTTGAATATCTCCCACCCCCAAACTTAGTCATATGCAATGTCCTCATTGTATGGGTTTATGGTGTATGAAAGGGAACAAAGGGCTGGAATTATGAAATGAAGGCCTAGATCCTTTCCTAGATGTGAACTCAGTGTGTGCCAATTTGTGTCCCAAGAACAAAGTGGCTAGTTCTAGCAAGAACACACTACTTGGTGGATGATCAAATCACAAAAAATTATTTGGGCTATGAACACAAGTATTGGTAAAACTTATCATGCAATCCTTCATATGAAAATAAACCTAAAAATAGAAAAATACTATCCCAGACTCAAATACAGAATAAAAATGAAGCTAAAGGAGGTGATTTAAAACCTGTCCTACTCCCAAAAGTAGGTTATGCCTCTGATGTGGGTCTGGATGCTGCAACAACAGATGTTGCCTTTTCTTTCTTCAACTTCTGGGCTTGGGCCTTCAGTGCCCTGATTCTTGCAGCCATTTTCTTCTGCTTGCTGCCAATTTGGGTTGCCACCTTGGTCTTTATTTTTGCCCTCATCTTCTTTATGTTTTTCCTGATTTTCCTTCGTCCTTTGTCTACTAACTCAACTTCCATTATCTTTACTGCTTTCATAAATTTCTTTCTTGGATCCACCCACGAATTTGTGAGGTTGTTGTTTTTCCCAAGAAAGTCTTGCATCATGAGCATCTCTTCTAGAGTAGCAACGTCCATATCCTTTTTATCTCTTCCAAAACATTTATGCTCTTGCAAATGTCGTTTTCAAAATTAAAGCTCTTATCTGTTATAAGACAAAACAAAAGCAACATCTTTTTCATAGATATGGACTTGTTATGAGTAGTGGGTGATAAATAATTTCTAAAAAAATTAATCCACATGTTATCATCTGGAGATAGGTTAGGAGCTGATAGGTATATCAGAATAGCTTCAAAAGAGACTGGGTTCTGAAGATATGCAGATCTGAAGATAGAAGCTCAGAACTCAGAGAAAGTCAGAAAACACCTAAGGCATAACTTCTGAAGTGTCAACTTCAGAAGTTCTGAAGGTTCTGAACATGTTTCTGAAGATACTTCTGAAGGTGCTTCTGAAGAAGTTCTGAAGAAGTTCAGAACTATTTCTGAACATGTCTGTCACAAATGTACTGTCTGTTTAGCATTTTCTCTCTTGTATAAATAGTTGTTAGATAGTCTGTTAGAACTAACGTTTCATAATCTTGTAATACAATATTGTAATATCTTTCATTTGATCAATACATATGACATTTGGCTATCAGATCTAATTCCATATTCTACTTTCTTCATTATATTGATTGTTAAGGGTCCTAACAATTGGTATCAGAGCCAATTCATCTGTTCTTGAAGAAGATTTGTTGTTAGATCTGACAGTTCTTCTTGATCTACAAAATTCAAATTCAATACAGGTGAATTCTCGATCTTCTAACAATCAAAGATGTCTAAAGAAATAGTCTCAATCGGATCTGAAACGAAACCACCAACTCTCTTCTTAGGGGTATATCATCAATGGAGAATTAGAATGATACAATTCTTGGATAACATAGATGAAGCTTTAATGCAATCTATTACAAATGGTCCACTAGAGGTATTTGTTGAAATTCCAGCAGTTCCAAGAACTGAATCCACTCCTGAGATCCCTGCTTCAAGAATTAAAAAGAGTCCAGGGATGTACAATGCAACAGAGAAAGCCGAAGTCAAAGTTGACAAAAGAGCTTTAACTCTGTTCACAATGGCAATTCCTAATGAATTTTTTAATAGGGTTGATAGTCTTTCATCAGCCAAAGCCATGTGGGATGAAGTAGAGGCTCAAATGCAGGGGAGTACCAAAGCACATACACAAAGGCTAAACATCTGTGTAGGTACTTATGAAAATTTCAGATACAAAGATAATGAATCTATTACTGATACATATAATAGATTCAATAACATTCTGAACGATCTAAGGAGAAATGGAGTTCAGAAATCAAATTATGAAATTAACAATAAATTTCTGAATAATCTGGGTACTGAATGGTCAAGCTTCTCTGACAACATGGTCACTAGAAATCTTTCTAGAAAGACAATTCATGATGTCTATGGGATTTTATTTCAACAAGAAGATAAAATCAAAGTTAGACAACATGAACAGAAAAAGGCAAATGAAGTTGCTCTGTTAAGCAAGAAGTTTAACAATTCTATGACCATGTCAACAAAGAAGACTGTTGATATTCCTGAGGTTAAGGTTTGTGATGGTGATGAATCGGATGAAGAACTCAAGAGAATTTCTGATAATATTGCATTCTTGTCAAGACAGTTCACACATAGATATAATCAAAAATATCAGAACAAAGCAAGAATTGAAACTGGACCTAAGAAAGGTCAAGAAAGCGGGTCAAACCGAAACAAGCTGAACCGACAAGATGCTTCAATTGTGGCAAACACAGGCACTATGCAAGACAGTGCAAGATGCCTAAAGTAAAAAACTCAGGTTACTATGAGAAGAAGCATGCATTAGCAAAGAAGAAAGAAATCAACCCTGCTCTAATTACCAAGTATGACGAAGACTGGTTGAATTGGAGTGATGGAGAAGAAGATGAAGAAGTGGCACACTATGCAACAAACAACTACATGTGTCAGATGGATTCTAAAGAAAAAAAACAAGCTGACACAGAGGTATTATCTTCATCTTCTGAATCAAAGTCTGAAAATAATTTCTCCTCTGAACTAAATTCTGAATTAAATTCTGAACATAACCATGATTCTGAAACAAAAATTCAAGTTCAAAACATGTTTTCTGAATTTGAAATATTAAGGAACAGAATCAAGGGTGAAAGAATGTTAGTGAATCAATTTAGAGATGAAAGTCAGATCTATAAATAAAATTGTCAAGAAGCTGAACAAAATCTTGAAAAGATTTCTGAAGAAAAAGTTTCTTTAAAAAAAAATTGGACAATTTACAAAAAGAGATAGTTAATGAGAAATCTGAAAAAGAGATCTTAAGTGTTAAAATGAACTTTCTGAATCAAGAAAGAATTGATCTATACAAGAAGATTAAAGAACTTGAAGATTTAAATTTCAAAAGAGGACAAACTGAGCAAAGTCTGAATATTTTAACAAACCAGGCTCAGAATTCAAAATTTTATAATATTAAAGCTGGTCTGGGATATAATGATAATCAAATTCTGAAAAAGGCACCTGCAAATTTATACGATTTCTCAAAAATGAAAATTTTTGATGAAACAAATGTAGGTGTTTAAATCAGAGACTTTGTTAAATCAGAGACTTTGTTTTCAGAAGAAGTTCCTCTAAAGTCTGATGAATCAAAAATTAAATCTGAAGATTGTTCAGAAATAAATTCAGAGATAAATTCTGAATTCAATTCTGAATTCAATTCTGAAGTTACTTCAGAAAATATTTCTGAGAATATATCAAAATCTGAAGAAAAGTATGATAAATTTTCAGAAGCTGACTCCTCAGAAGATGCTGATGAAAATTCCAAAATATTTTTTGATGATTCTGATAATGAGTCTACTACTATAGAAGATTCAAGTATTTTTGCAAAAAGTATTACTCCCAATAAATTTTCAGAACTTATGAATGCTTCTGACTCAGAAGATGAAGATGATCAAATGATGCAAGTTATTGACAAAGATGGTAATGTTGTGTATAAACTACAATCTTCTATGACTGAAGGAGATAAACTAAAATCTATATTGGCACATCTTCTGACTTTAACACCAGAGTTAAAAATTTTGAGCAAGGTCAATCTTCAAAATCTGCTTCAAACATTCAGAAAATTAACTCAATTGATTCAGAGATAAAATCTAAAAAGCATAAAAGAATCTCTTATACTAATCCTCATTTTTTGTCTGTTTCAGAGTTGTCCACTCTAGTTTGGAGAAAGAAAGGAGAGAGACTATCAAATTCAGACAAATTAGATAGTTTTCCTGCTTTACAAAAATGTGTTGTACCAAAGATTAAAACAGTGAATAAAAAGCCTTTTGTTGATAAATCAAATGTTATTAACTCCTCTATGTCTTCTGCGATTGTTAATACTTTAAAGAAACATATTCACTGTATTACTTGTGGTCATCATAATTTTCATATAATCTCCAAGACTAACAAAAAGAATTTGATAAATTCTATTAAAAAATGTTCAGCTATATTGACAAATAAGCTTAAAAATAATATTAAAAAGAAAAAGCAAAACAAAGTTAAAAGTTCTGAATCAAATTCTGAATTGAAAAATCTAAAGGCTAAGTTCAGAACTTCTAAATTTTCAACTAATTTCAAAGGACCCATTCAGGAATGGGTACCTAAATCTCAATAATCTCTTGCAGATATGTCATGTGTGGGTCTTAGATTCCGGATGCTCAAGACACATGACTCCTTTCAAAGAACTCCTAACTGATTATCATGAAAGATATGGAGGAACAGTTAGTTTTGGAAATAATGCAAAGGGATTTGTGAGAGGATATGGCACATTCAAAAAGGGAGAAGTGACAGTAATGAAGGTTTTTTATGTTGAAGGTTTAAAACATAATCTTTTCAGTATTAGTCAATTCTGTGACAAAAATTGGAAAGTGAATTTTGACATAGATTACTGTCATGTTCTGAGTACAACAAATAAAAATGAATTAATCGCCTACGAGAGATGGAGATATCTACACAAAGAACTTTTCTTGCCTCGGGTCAATCGCAAGGTGTATGTTACATGTCTACATCAATGAGAAATGATAATGGCTTTGGCATAGAAGAATGTCACATCCGAATTTCAAAGTCATTTCTGAACTAGACAAACATCACTCAGTTAGAGGTCTACCCAAGATCAGATTTGAAAAGAACACTCTTTGCTCTGCTTGTGAACTAGGGAAAATAAAGAGAAGTTCCCATCCTCTAAAAATGTTATCTTCATGCAAAGCTCCTTTAGAAATGTTACACATGGACTTGTGTGGACCAATGAAGACACAAAGCATGGGAGGAAAGAAATACATCCTGGTTATAGTTGATGAATATACAAGATATACATGGATTGAATTTCTTAGACTCAAATCTGAAACCTCTGAAAAGTTGATACCTTTTCTGAAGAAAGTTCAAGTTCTTCTTCAACTACCAATTCAAAAGATCAGAAGTGACAATGGAACAGAATTTACTAATTCTACACTTCGAATTTTTTGGAATACATTGGTATTTCTCATAATTTTTCCGCTGCAAGAACTCCTCAACAAAATGGGGTAGTTGAAAGAAAGAATAGAACTTTGGTAGAGGCTGCAAGAACTATGCTTGCATATTCAGAACTTCCTCTGTCTCTTTGGGCAGAAGCTATTGCTACTGCATGTTTTACTCGAATCGTAACCATTCTTAACAGAAAATTTCTTAAAACTCCTTATGAATTGTTAAAACAAAGAAAACCCTCTATTGATTATTTTAAAATTTTTGGTTGCAGGTGTTTTCTAAAGAATGATACTCCACAGCATATAGACAACTTTGCACCAAAAGGTGTTGCTGGGATATTTGTTGGCTACTGTCAAAGATCTAAAGCATATAGAGTCCTTATCAAGGGAACACAAAGGATCATTGAGACTACAAATGTCAGATTTCATGAGCCAATATTGACTTCTGAACAAAACAATTCAGAACTCGTACATAACCTAGTTTCTGAAAGTTTGGACTCCGAAAACAATAAGAAATCTTTTTCTAAATCTCAAAAGACAAATCCAGATGAATTGTGTAAAGACTTATTTGACATTTCTGTAAATGTTTCTGCAGATTATCAGAATCCTTCTCTTCCCAGAAGTTCTAATGATTCAAATATTTCAGAAATACAAACTCCAAGCACTTCAGCTCCACCCCTCTCAACCTCAAATACAGAACATTCAACTACTGAACATATACATTCAACTTCTGAACCAATTCCTATTCATTCAGAACAAATTCATATAAATTCTGAACAAGTTCAACCAACTTCTGAACCCGATTCAGAAATTCAAATTCTTTCAGAATTTATTCCTTCTGAATTTGAGAATGTACATAATGTTCCTTTTGAGGGGGAGACTTCATATTTACATTCATTGATCAATCATGATACTGACACTCAAGCAATTATTGATGACTATGACTCTTTGAAAAATGTCTCATCTGTTCAACCACTACCAAATGTGAACAAATGGACATCAAATCATCCAGTACATCAAATAATTGGAGATCCATCAAAAGGTGTACAAACAAGATCTGCAACAGCAAATGAATGTCTGTATGTGAATTTCTTAAGCAATATAGAACCCAAAAAGACATATGAGGCACTTCAGGATCCAGACTGGATTCTAGCTATGCAAGAAGAGTTAAATCAGTTTGAAAGGAACAAAGTCTGGAGATTGATACCAAAGCCTAAAGGAAAATCAATCATTGGCACTAAATGGGTCTTCAGAAACAAAAAAGATGAAAATGGTATTGTTGTAAGAAATAAGGCAAGGCTTGTAGCAAAGGGGTATTGCCAACAAGAAGGCATTGATTATGATGAAACATTTGCTCCTGTTGCTAGACTAGAAGCAATTCGAATATTCCTTGCTTATGCTGCTCACAAGAACATGAAGGTCTACCAAATGGACGTTAAATGTGCATTTTTGAATGGTATTCTTCATGAAGAAGTTTATGTTGAGCAACCAGAAGGATTTGTAAGCAAAGAATTTCCAAATCATGTTTATATTTTGGATAAAGCCTTATATGGTCTCAAGCAAGCACCAAGAGCATGGTATGATACTCTTACAACTTTTCTTCTGAATTCCAAATTCAAAAGAGGTACTGTTGATACTACCTTATTTACGAAAAAGGAAGGTGATGATGCGATATTAATACAAATATATGTGGATGATATTATATTTGCTTCTACTAATCCAAAATTTTGTAGAAATTTTGAGAAAATCATGCAAACGAAATTTGAAATTAGTATGATGGGAGAGTTGACATTTTTCCTTGGTCTTCAAGTTAAACAACTTCCTACTGGCATATTCATTAATCAATCTAAGTATGTCTCTGACTTACTTAAGAAGTTTGACATGACTGATTGTTCAAGTATTCAAACTCCAATGGCCACTGCAACTAAGCTAGAACCTGATTTAAATGGCAATTCTGTTGATCAGAAAAAGTACAGAGGCATAATTGGATCTTTTCTTTACTTAACTGCTAGTAGACCAGATATAATGTTTGCTACATGTATTTGTGCCGTATATCAAGCTAATCCTAAGGAATCTCACCTTCTAGCCGCAAAAAGAATACTTAGATACCTAAAAGGTTCTCCTTCATTGGGACTTTGGTATTCTAAGGATTCTAATTTTGAGTTAACAGCATTTACAGATGCAGATCATGGTGGTTGCAAATTAGACAGGAAAAGCACTTCTGGATCATGTCGGTTCGGGTGATAGACTAGTTAGTTTGGTCTTCAAAGAAACAAAATTGTGTTTCTACCTCTACGAAATTTGAATATGTAGTGTACAATATGTTGCTCACAAGTAATCTGGATGCAAATTCAACTAAAAGACTATGGTTACACTTTCAAAAAGATTCCTTTATATTGTGATTCAAAGAGTGCCATAGCCATCACTGCCAATCCTGTTCAGCATTCAAAAACCAAGCACATTGATGTAAGATATCATTTTATCAAAGATCATGTGGAAAAAGGTAATATTGAAATGTTTTTTGTTCAGACAGATTATCAGTTAGCTGATTTATTTACCAAAGCACTTGATGAAAAATGATTTAATTTTTTGGTAAGTAAATTGGGCATGATGAATATGTCTATGTGAGTATGAACCACAATATTTTTTTTTGTAGGTTATATTCTCAATTTTTTTTCATTTCTCTAACACTTGTATCTTTTTGTGTTAAAATGTGCATTATTCAAGGGGGAGAATCATATTTGTTTTTGGTTCAAAAGGAGGTGTTTCTAGAAAATTGAAACCCAGTCTTACACACCAACACTAAGAAAACTGAACAAACTTCTTAGATAAAATTGTTTTCATTGTTCAAACCTACTTCTGAACTTTCAAAAAAGATTTATATTCTTCAGAAGTTTGTAGTTTTAAATGATTTTTGGATGATTAAAGACATGAATGTTTAGTTCTGAACTAAATGTTCTAGTTCTGACGTTCTTCTGAACTATTCTTTTCTTCAAAACTTCTGAACTTCTTCTCAGAAGTTATGACCTACTTCTGAAGTTTTTGAATTTTTTCTCAGAACTTCTTTTTCCGTTGGATTTTTTCATTTACGCGTGTGCCACGTGTTTTAATCTCATTGGCCAAACCTTAAACACACGTCGCTTAAACGGTTCACCTATCCAAAATAAATGATGATTAGTTGTCTAATCTCGAGTGCTTTTTGGCCACGTGTCATTAGAACGTATAATTTGAACGTCTAAATTCATTCTTTCTTCACCTTCTTTATTTTTTTCCCCGATTTCTGTGTTCTATACTCATCAATCTCATTCGACTTTCTGTTTCTAATCAACAATTTCTAATCAACAATGTCGTCTTCGAATGTCTTGGCTTCTACTTCTTCAAGTATCAATGGTAGCAACGGATCTTCAGGAAAACAAAAATTAATGGTGGGACAGATTGAAATTCCTCTGAATGATGATCAATCAATCCAGGATACAGCTACAAATGTGATTTCTCAAGCCGGACCTTCAAACCCTAACTCTAGCCCTAACTTGCGAACTGGTAAATTTGGGGAACTGAAAAGGCACCCATAGAGGTTGCTTCTGGATCAAATGATGTTTCTAGTGAATCTCAAACTCCAACTGAAGGTAGTGATTTCTCAAAATTGTATGTTCCTGCAGATAAATTACTTGAAATCAAAAAGAACAACTGTGCCCTAAACTTTAAGTCTACTGATTTCAATGAGGATCAAATGATTTTGATTGAAATTAAACATCATCCCTTAAGAACCCTTCTCTCAAGAAAATTCTCTGTTCCTGCTTCTTACCTACAACAGTGGTGGTTTTATGCTGAGGTAGATGAATCTGAAGATGTGATAGTGTCCTATGTTCATTCTTCAAAGGTTTGTGTTTCTGTGGATGATATAAGAAATCTTCATTACTTACCCAAAGCAGATGAAGTTCTTGGGAAAACTTCATATGATCCTATTCCGACTTCTTCAGAAATGATTTCAGATTTTATGAGTACGGGGTTACTCGAACACTTGAATGCTTTAAGCTCATTCAAGAAAATGTTTGCCTCCTATCCGGTATTGCTCGTTTTCTATTCTGAATACATGTTTATCTGGGAAAAGCTCAAGTCTGGATCAAGCATCAACAAATGGGAGAATTATTTTTCATGGTGTTGCTTTCAATAAGCACTATGATTATGCTTCTCTTATCTTTGAAGAAATGAAGACTGCCATCTCAAAGAAATCCACTTTCAACTACATTCCTTTTCAACGATTCTTCCAATCCCTTATCAAAGGAGCAATGAAAGCAGAACCCGCTATTCCTACACTGCCACATGAGGTACATGTTCCTATCTTCTCTATGGATAGCCTAAGATCACCTAACCCAAAGGCTCAATTTCCAAATGCTATTCCACTGCCATCACATCTTATTGAATTTGTGAAACTTCCAAATAGGATTGTGAGTGAGTATTTAGAATCAATGGGATTACCTGAACCAGTGATCCCTTCCCCTGATTCCAACTAGAGTGGTGAGAATGTGAGGGTGTCTAGAATTCATAAGAAGAGTGGGGAGACTGTTCAAGGGGGAGAACAGTCTCATGGTGTGAAGAGGAAAAATGTGAATGAGAGAGTGGGTAGAAGAGTAAGAAAAAGAGCGAGGAGGGAGAACACGAGATAAAAGACAAACAAATCTGTGAACCAACTGTTACAAGCCGGGCACCCACATTATCTATTATTCCACAATCTTTGGTGGATAATATTGAAAGAGCCGGTGAGCCCATGGCAACTTCGTTTAACCCCCACCACTCATCTTTCTCTCAACAGTTAGATGTTTCATTAACACATATGGGGCAAGCAGCTTATAATCCATTAGGACCCCATTTGGAGGTTCCTTTTGTTGAAAATGAAGGAAATATGTCCCCCCTTCACTGCTTTGAGCACACTAGGTCTGAGAGTCCACTCAACATGGAGCCTTCTGAACCACTTAATGTCGTATCCATTCACACTAGCACACATCTTTCAGATGTCCATAAGCAAAGTGTTTGTCACATTGCCTCAACAACCATAGATATTCCAATTTCTGGATATCAAGGATTGGTTGGAAGCCCTGGTGGAGTGAACATCACAAAAGCTCCATCTTACAGAATCATATGTGGTTCATGATGCCTTCGTGGCTCATACAGGCCAACCTTCTTCTGAAGGATTGTCAACAAGGCCATCTGTTAGTCTTGGTGTTTTTCCCACATCTTCTGAATTCTCAGAATTCAAGGATTTCTGTACTTCTGAATTTGCAAAGATTCAGAAGGACATATTGGAATTGACGGATTCAACCAAAAAGGTGATGGAGGATAGGTTACAAAAGCATGGGGAGGATGTCATCCTTAAGTTGAACAGTTACCAAGTTCAGACTTCGAATGATCTGAAGTGTTTTCAGCAAGCACTGTTAAATGCTTTTTCTGAGGTTTCTTCTTCAATTTCTTCTCTAAAGTCCTCTAATGCTACTTCTTCCACAGCACAGCCAGAGTCTTCTTCTTTTGCAACTAAGGAAGATCTTGCTCAGATTTTATCTCAACTAACTTCTATTCAGAACTCTCAGGCTAATCTTAGCTCTAGGCTATCTATTCTTGAATGCAGATCTATTTCAGATACTTCAAAGAGATGTCTTGATGATCACCACGATAATCAAGAGGGGAGAAGCGACAAAGGGTATCTGAATCAGAACCAGAAGACATGGAAATTGTACAAGTACAAACTTCTGAAAGACCTTCTGAAGGTGTTCAGAATGTTCAAATTATGGAGTCTTCAAGAGTTTCTGAAGCAATTTATGATATCCTATCTGTTGAACAAGAAAAACAAGTTTCGTATGATTCGAAGAACAAGCGAGATGAAGGATATGAAACAGAAAAGGTGGATCTTGATTCTGAAGGTTTTCTAAGCTCTGAAAAAACTGATATTATCCCTGATTCAAATGAAGAAATGATAAGGGAGTATTTGGCGTTTGAAGATGTTATTGGAGAGCCTAGTGATCTCTCAGATGTCATTCTTTTTGAAGATGATGCTTCTGAAGTTAGTATGGGAGAAAGTTCTGAAGCTATAAAAGACTTGGTAGTGTGGAAGCCACAAGAATCTATAAATAAAGTCTACAAAAAGGTCTCTGAAGATCTTTGGAAAATTCTGAGTGATCTTTGCTGGAATCAAGTCTTCTTCAATGAGCCTAAAAGTTTGAAAAATAGAATCCTGGATGAAAGGTTTTCTGTGGTAAGAAAGTTTATAAATCAATCAGATGAAAGCTTTGAAGTTGATTTTGATCTGTCTCACATGGGAGATATGGAGATTGCAGATGAAATACTCATGGTATTTTCTGAAAAAATTGAAGTCAGAGTTCGTCCTTGCATCATTATTCCAAAGTTTGACTTATTTCTTCTTGAAGAAGCATTTCTGGATCAAATTTATGAAAAAGAAGATATATTTCAATATGGAGAAGATTACTTGATGTTTCCTGAAGAAAATTATGTTAATATGTTCAGAAGTAATCTAAGAAATGCAACTCTGGAAGATTTTGTAGATGGTAATTTGTCAGAAGATCAAATCTCCAAGATAAGAACTTATGTTCAGAACCATGGTATTTAGAATCTAAATGACTCTACTCTCATCAAAAGGATCAGGTGTATCACTAAAGTAGCTGAAGATAATTTTATAATTTACAGATTTGGGGTAGAAAGAAGAGATGGGTCACTTTCTGAATTTACTCAGCATGATCTTTACAAGCTCAGACTTCAAGACAAGCTAAATGTACTCCAATTTTGTGTTACCAGATGTGAAGTAGAGATGGTTTTTGAAATAAGGAGCATCCTTGGCATCTATATCAGGAATATCATTAAGCATGATTTCCAGCTGGCCTTGGAACATGGCTTATCAAAGATCAATCTTTTAGAACCTACAAATCTCTCTACTACAGCTTTGAAAAGATTTTTCACCAACCCAGATATTGGATTCAGATATTCAATAAATGGAAACAAAACTTTCTTAGCTTCAGATATTCCAAAATATTCAACCTCTTCTCTAAATTGGTTTCTGAATTATTCTGAAAATTTTGTTGATGATGTCAACATCAGAGAAGAAATTAAATACTTAATCAAAGAAAGGATTCATTTCAGAGAGAACATCAGAAGAAGTTTTTTAGCTGGTCACAAGGAGATAAACAACCTAAGAAGAGAAGATTTCTGGTTAAGCAATACTTATGACTTTCAAGTTCATACTAAAAAGCAAGATCTGGAAGAAATTCAGAAATTCTCCTTGAACATTAAAAGTCCAGAATTTTCTCAAGAGTCAAGGGATAAAGGGAAAGAAGTTATCTCTGAATCTGTTCCTGAAGATGTTGATCAAGCAATTCCAGCAACTGTAGAAGAAGAACAACAGATTGAAAGAATCAAAGGAAGTGACTTTACCATGTTTCTTGAATATTTTCATCCAGAAATGTTCATGGAATATGAACAAAAGTTCAACTACATTGATTGCTGGATTCAGAAATCCTTTGGCTGGAAACAATGGTATTCAAATATCATTAGAAAGTTAAGAATTCCTCTTATTGAAGCCAGAAGTGAAAGCCCAATTGTCAAGGTGATAAATGCAGATCTGAAGTCAAAGAACAATTACAAGTATGCATTTTTCACTGTTGAAAGACAAAATGGAGAAGTATCAACATTTTCTGAAGCTGATTTCCAGAATGTGCACCTCAGAGATTTAATCAGAGTATACAGAAGTCTCTATCCTTTCCATGACTCAATCACCAAATTCAGAAAATCCTTTCCGTGATCGAGAGATGGACTATACAGAGAATTCATTTGGGCTGCAAAGACTGATTTTCAAGTTGCATATGTTCTTAATAGAGATCAAGTTCATCTGAGCAGACCAAATCTGAATTTACCAGAGAGTCCAAACTTGAAGAAAAGCATTTTATTATTGCATCCACCTGGCTTTGTATGCAAATGCTTTAAGGAACTACTCTTTGTGAGATTTGAAGAATTTCACAAATGCTGCAATGGAACTCTTATGGCTATTAGAGATAGATTGGTTAAAAGACAAAACAAAAAGACCAAGGAATTTATCTAATGAAGATTGGGAAAAGCATAAAATACTTGCCAAAGAAATGATAAGAGTTGCAGAACTATTATTGGAGTATAGAAGTTTAATTCTGAAGGATGTAAGAGAGATACTTAATTTCTGGAATTATGATTTAAACTTTTGAAGCTAAGGGGGAGATTGATAGGTATATCAGAATAGCTTCAAAAGAGATCGGGTTACGAAGATATGCAGATCTGAAGATAGAAGCTCAGAACTCAGAGAAAGTCAGAAAACACCTAAGGCATAACTTCTGAAGTGTCAACTTCAGAAGTTCTGAAGGTTCTGAACATGTTTCTGAAGATACTTCTGAAGGTGCTTCTGAAGAAGTTCTGAAGAAGTTCAGAACTATTTCTGAACATGTCTGTCAAAAATGTACTGTCTGTTTAGCATTTTCTCTCTTGTATAAATAGTTGTTAGATAGTCTGTTAGAACTAACGTTTCATAATCTTGTAATACAGTATTGTAATATCTTTCATTTGATCAATACATATGACATTTGGCTATCAGATCTAATTCCATATTCTACTTTCTTCATTATATTGATTGTTAAGGGTCCTAACAGGAGCCTTAAATACTTTCATCATATTGGGCATGACTCTCCCACTCTATCCCAGGCTTTCCAAGGATAGTCATAATCTCAGTCAAATATGTTTCACTATTTTCCAACACTTCCAACCTAGCAACATGGTCAGTCACAACTTTATTCTCTTCCACACCCAACTTCTCAACACTCTCTTCTATGGCTTCATCCTCTTCCTCCAACCTACAGGCTTTTCTAACTCCTTTCTCAAAACACAAGTCCTCTATTTCACTTATCTTAGAACACTCTTCTATATAATCAGGGTTTTTTAAGGAGTTAAAAATATTGAATGTAACTTTTTCATCTTGAAACCTCATAGTCAGCTCTTCTTTTTGGACATCTATTAAAGTTCTTCCAGTGGACAGAAAGGGTCTTCCTAAAATTATAGGAATATCTTTATCAGCCTCAAGATCCAAGATAATGAAATCCGCCGGAAATATGAACTTTTCAACCTGGACTAGGACATCTTCTATTTTTCCTTTAGGGTAGGCGACGGTTTTATCAGCTAAGATAAGTGTGATAGTAGTTGGTCTGGCCTCTCCTAGTCCCAAGGTGTTATACACAGATAAAGGCATCAGGTTGATACTAGCACCTAAGTCACACAGAGCCTTCCCTATCTTCTTTCCACCTATTGAACAGGGAATAGCAAAACTTCCTGGATCTTTAAGCTTAGGAGGTATTTTGTTGGTCAGAAGGGCACTACATCCCTCGGTAAGAGCTACAGTCCAATATTCAATTAAATTCTTTTTCTTACTAAGGATATCTTTAAGGAATTTGGCATAACTAGGTATCTGCCCTATTGCTTCAACAAGGGGTATGTTGATATGAAATGCCTTAAACACATCCAAAAATTTCTTAAATTGCAATTCTTCCTTATGATTCCTTAACCTTTGGGGGTAAGGTACATAGGGAGGAACTGGTTTAATGAATGTTTTGTTTGGATGGGTTGAGCAAGATGGATCTTGTATGCTAGAGGTCTTAGTCTTAGGGTCTACTACGGCCTCTACTTCTATAGACTTTTTCTTAATGACTTCTTCTGAATTTAACAAAGGAGATTCGGATTTTGGAAAAACAGTGGCACCCTTAGATGGTAGGTCTCCTAATGGGCTTGAACTATCAGGTGCTAATGGTGGAGTCTCTGGTACGAACTTAGCTGGTTTTTTGGTTTGTGTGACTCCTGGTAATTCCTTTCCACTCCTAAGGGTTATGGCTTTCACGTGCTCTGCTTTTGGGATTTCTGTGTTACTAGGCAAGCTGCCCCAAGCCCGATTAGTTTGGTTTAGAGCAATTTGACTGACTTGTTTCTCTAGATTTCTTAGGGATGCACCATGTTGATTTGCTGTTGTTTGAAGTTGGGCTATAGCAGCATTTTGCTGATTTGCTGTCGTTTGAAGTTGGGCTATAGCAGCATTTTGCTGAACCATTGCTGATTGTGTGTGAGTTATGTATGTCTTTAAGGTTTCTTCTAGAGAAGGTGATGGGGTGTATGGTGGAGGTGGAGGTGGTTTGCTTTGGTATTGTTGTGTTTGAAAATTTTGAGAACTTGCACTGCCAGCTTGGTTTTGAAAATTCGAGTTTTGTTGTTTTGGTGTAGGTGGATTTAAAGATTGATTGCTCCAAGAGAAATTTGGGTGTTGTTTCCAACTGGCATTGTAATTGTTGGAGTATGGAGCATACTTATTATGAACATAGTTTACAGATTCAGAGTTTTTAGGACAATGTTCATAAGAATGTTCCCCTCTGCAACAAACACATTGCACTGAGAGGACTGCTTGAGTTTGTGTAGAGATAGGTGGCTGTGCTCCCTGGCCTAAAGTGATGCTTTTAAGCATATTAGCCATGGAAGCAAGCTGAGCTGTTAATGCTGTATATGTATCTACATCGTGAATTCTAGCAGTCTTCTTTTGTGATGTAGCACGTGGATCAACCCAAAGTCCATTATTTTTAGAAATCTTTTCAAGCATGGCAAATCCTTCATTATAGGTACAGGCTGTAAAGGCACCTCCTGCAGTCGCATCGAGCATTTGTCTTGCAGCGGCATTTAAACCATTGTAAAACGTCTCGAGTTGAATACAGTAGGCAATGCCATGGTGAGGGCATTTTCTTAACAACTCTTTAAACCTTTCCCATACATCAGGAATAGCCTCATCATCCGTTTGTTTAAAAAGACAGATTTCGTTTCGGGACTTAGCATTCCTGGAGGGGGGAAAATATTTTCGCAATTTTTTTTCGGTCATGCCATTCCATGATGTTACCGAACCTGGGGTTAAGGAATTTAACCAATCTCTTGCTCGATCCCGTAAGGAGAATGGAAAGAAAGTAAGTCTCAGGGCGTCATTTGACACCCCCGGGATCAAGAAAGAGTTACAGACTTCCAAAAAGGATCTTAGGTGTGAGTGCGGGTCTTCTGTTGGTATTCCAACAAATTGCCCATTTGTTTGTAACATGTGGAACATGATAGGTTTAGGCTCAAAATGGGTGGTCGTAAAATGGGGTCTAGCTATCCCTGAGTTAAATTTCTCAAAATCAGGGATGGCATAGTCCATTATACGTCCATCCTTGGAATTTGCAAGATTTATTATATTTATTGGTTGCACTCTTGGTTCATTTCTATTTTGATTTTCAGGATTATTTTCAGACTCCGTGTCATCTCCGTTATCCTCCTCATGATGAAAAACGTTTTGAAAAGGATGTTCTGGAGGATTTCCAATGAACGGAGGTGGTGGTGGTGGTCGTGGTGCTCCAAAAGGTGGAAGTGGTGGTGGCCCATCTAACAGTGGGGGACGTTGCGCCATTTCGGGAGGGTTTTGAGCAAACAATTCTCTCTGAGCCCTCCTTCTTTGGCGGAACGTTCTCTCAATATCTGGATCGAATTCGAGAAACTCCGCACGGTCTATTCTTGGCATAAACCACTTCTTTGTGACAAAAACGGTTTTAGAAAAATCAAATCTTTAACTGTACTTTTAAAAAGAACTTTTAGCTTGCCAATCCCCGGCAGCGGCGCCAAAAACTTGATAGGGGTTTTAACACACCTACAGATAGGGAAATTAACATCAAAAGCAAGTATACTTCTAACCCTAATGTCGTCTTTCAAGTGATAAAAGTGGTATAGAATACCGAGTATCGTCCACAGGGATTGTAGTAAAAGCTTAATAAAAGTAGAATGAAAGAAATGATTTCAGATGATGAATTGGAAGATTAAAATTGATTTGGATTGGATTTGTAGGATTGTTTTAACAAAATAAAGAAAGCAGTATGGGTGTAAGACTTCTGGTGAGACATAAACACAAATTCAAGTGGACCAATACCTCTCAGTATTGTAGTTTAAAAATAACAAGTTCCACCATCTATTTTGAGGGTATTCCTGTCGGACTTCAATACCTGCACTGATGTTTAGATTCAACCCATATTTCTATGCAGTATCAGTACTAGTGGCAGTGCAGAGTAGAGTTCTCAAAATATATGGATAACAACTGTCGTTGTTTAAAATCACTCTGTCGAGCAGATTCCCATATCATTCAAGTTGGTGTGTTCCAAGTGGCTCCTTTCAGAGTCCGACTACACTTTAACACTTTGATAAGCGACCAACCCGTCGAGAATTAATCAATTTAAATAAAATAGTTTACAACTGTCGTTGTTAGTAATTGTCACATATTACTTCTTACGTCATCCAAATTGATGTGCATTCAATGGCTCCTGTCAGAGTCCATGGCACTTTAACACTTTTCAAAGTGATCAACTTGTCAAGAAGTGTTATATGGAGTTATAAAACTTGAAATGAAATGATGGAACATTGTTATTAAGAAACAATGTCCACCATCCTTTGGGTTATAATCTCACCATTTGCCTCACACCCACACTTAAGAAAATTAGCTACTCATATTGGAAAGTAAGTGCAAGGAAATGTAAATAACTGAAAGTAATTGCATGAATTTAAGTGCGGAAATTAATTGCATAAAATTAAAGATAGAAAATAAAGAACTGAATTTAAATGACAGAAAATAAATTGCATAAAATAAATGACATAAAGTAAAATGCAGAAAATAAATTGCGGAAAATAAATTGCAGAAAATAAAAGACTTAAAATAAATTGCAGAAATTAAAGTGCATAAAATTAAAGACAAGAATTTAAAGGTGCAAGAAAATATAAACTTCAACGATTGCGGAATTATATAACTTAGTAACCAAATATTTTAGAGAGTTCCAAGTATCAAAAGCTTAGAGCCTTATGATACTTGGTGGGATGATCTTAAAACCTAACTACTAACCCCTATTTATACTACAAGTATCTAAGGGAAATTACAAGGAAACAACACAAACTTGGCCACCAAGTTTGCTATAAAGTCAATAAAAAGTACAACTAAAACTTACCAAACAATTAAAATAACAAGACAATAAAGTCTTCAAAAGGTCTTCATTAGATATTCTTCAAGTATGCAAAAAGTCAGAATAAGCCCATAATTTCCAGCTGCTTCCATTAAGCTGCGCCATTAAGACAAAACCAACAACAGCCAATGCTTTCTCAATGCTGTGAAATACTGCACTGCCAAAACACCACAAAAATCATACTAATGGTACCAAAACATATTCAAATCACAACTTTTAGCTTCATGACTCAATAAATAGAAAATAAGAAATAAAAGACTCAATTTAGGGATATGAAAGTAAAATAAGCTATCCTAAAGGTGTAAAAAGAATGCTTTAACCATAGATTTCTCAATGGTTATCAATTGTTAGACCTCAGTTTTGAAGTAGTATGAATCAGAATGAAGTAACTACATGCGCATCTGATGACGTGGCAGGCACACCCTCCGTGTGTAACTCAGTTTGTTACTTCTCTGCTTACGTGTCTTGTTGTAATAGGCCAGGTAGTTGACTTTCAAAATTGTAATTGTATAAATAGCTCAATCTTAGTTTGTAGTAGTATCGATTGAAAGTACGAAATAGAGAACCGTTGAATTGTGCACACTGTTGTTTATCATACAAATGCAGTTCAATACCAATTACTATTGTTCTTCATATTTGTTCTTACTAATCTTACTGTTAATCATAGATCTACTTGCTTCCGCTGATATTTACATATTTGATCCATTAATTACTTGCTAGAAAGGGATCTGGGTTCCAACAAGGAGTTTTTTTTTTCTGAAGGGGGGATATAAGGGACGAGAGGAAGGCATACCTCAGTGATGAGCTCCCCCTCTGAAGTTAAAGTATTAGAATCAAGATGTATTACTTCTTTATTTTTCCCTGAGGGACCAGACTGATCCTTTTCAGGATTTTGCCTGTCCCCCAAAGGGCTTCTGAAAACGACCCCCCCGATGGTTTCTTTCCTGGTATGTTGGCAGTCCATCGTCGTCATCATCATCATCATCATCATTATCCTTGAGGGAATAATGAGGGATGTCTTCAGGTTCATTATTATCTTCATCTTCTTCCTCTTCTTCATCATCTTCATCACCTTCTTCATGGATGGGTTGTTGTTGATGAAGTTGTGGTTCTTGATGAGGTTTCTGGGGTTGCTGAGGTTGTTGGTTCTCCATGAGCTGATCAGCGAGCTCTTGAGCGAACTTCTCCCCCTCTTTGTTATTTACAGGTAGAGTATGCACTAAGAGGGTGTGCACATTGGAGTTGAGCTTGGAGAGATTTTCAACTTGAGAGGTCTGGGTTTGAGCAAATAAACCCAGTTGAAACTTGTCTGCTTCAGAAAACGAAGGGGCTCTCTCTGACATGCCTTTAACATGGCGTAGAATCTCTGCTTGATTTTGCTGAATTCAGCAATAGCCTTAACTTGACACTCAGCTTGCTGAGAGAGAGCTTTTACCTCTCGCTCAATTGAGCATTGGTCGTCTCTCACTGTTGCAACGTCAGTAGAGAGATTGCGAATAGCTACCTTCATGGCAGGGACCCCAACCACTTGCTTGTAGATCTTCTCTGAGGCGAACCACAGTTTGTCTACCCGATTCCTTGTGGTCACACACTCTTGCACCATAAAATCAATGGTTGGGAATGAGGGAGGAGGTAGAGAGATCTGGGGTATATCCATAAGGATAGAAGAAAATGGAGGAATGCCCTTTTCCCTTTTTACATCCCTGAGATCAGTAGTTGAAGGTGCATTTAAAGAACTAGGGGTGCTGATCGGAGTAGTGGTGATGGTGATGGCAGTTGCTGAAGTAAATTTAGGTGTAGCGACACCTGTAGATAACAAAGAAAGATGAGCCAAAAAGAGCTCAAGGTTAGCAGAAGGAAGAGGATAGGTAAAGTGTTTACACATCGGTGCCTTGAGAGTATCTGAAGGATTACTCTTAGGGATGGTACATATGACGGTAGTGTCTTGAGGATCACTGACATGTGTCTGAGAATGCTTGAGAGAAGCATTTTCAGGTCCTGTGCATGTTGCTTTCCAGAGATCAGATTGTCGAAACAAAACTGATGTCTGAATAACACGTTGCTCATTCTCATCAGGGATGGGGACAACCATACTGAATCATGGATTGATGTGCGGACCAAAGAAGATGAGTTAGAAGAAGATAAGAGGGCAGTGCATGTGATACCTGATACAGCCTCAGCGTGGCTGACTATAACAGTTTCAGACCGAGGTTACTGAAAAAGGAGGTAGTGCTGAAGAAGCGGCAACAGATGCAGATGCTGTTGTCGTGGCTGTGGGAAGGGTTGTTGTAGAGGAGGTAGATAGAATCCCGAAATCAGAGAGAGTGCTTGATTGAGTGACACTCTTCTTGAATTTCTTGGAAGCTGACTTTTGGGCGATGGACTTTTTGTGTCCATCAGTTGGTTGTTTTCGCTTTTCAGCGAGGGGAGAAATGCCTTGGTTAGTCATTGAGTGGATTGGCAGTGACGTAGGCATGGCAACTACCTGAGAGGTAGTGAAGGTTGACGCAGCAGCAGTAGCAGCACCCTGAATTACCTGCAGCATGTATGGAGTGTAGGGAGCATGACCCTGTGAGCCAAATTTGGAGTAGCAGCACCCCGCCATCTCTTAGGAGGGCTTGCTAGCCTGACCCTATGAGCCAAATTTGGAGTTTAGGCACTGAATAACGTGCATCCAAATATATTGCCATCTCGTTGGCATGTGCTTCTTTTCCATCTTAGTGATGGACTTGATGACATGGTTTGTCCCTTTGTCAACTGGCCAAGCATAGCTAGTGGCATCAAGGAAAGCTTGAATCTCCTCAGATGTTGGAGCATCAACCCATTTTTCATTTTTTTTCTTTGTTGGAAGACGGAGAGCGTTCCTTATCACTCCAGAGGTGATAGCAATAGTGCCAAGGGTGGTAGTGAACTGAATGGCAGGGAGATACCTTCCTTTCTCAATGGTCAGGGAAGTGCAGTGAACAGTGTGCCAATATTGCTGAAGATGAGCGGTTATCCCAACAGGGCAATGGATGAAGGTGTACTTCAGCGAGCACTGCTTGATGAAGCAGGCACCATCCCTTAGATAAGCACGTTCTTTAGGGATGTTAGTGATATCAACATAGTTGCTTGGTTTCACCATAGCTTGTTCAGGAGGAAAGCTGGCCTCTGGTGCAACAATGAAGGTAGTGACAGGGACAACTTGTGCGTCAGATTGAGAGATGTTGCTTGGAGTTGCCATTTCTGTTTCAAAAATGGGAACACCAAATAGAAAAATCATGGCTTAATACAAAAATATGTATAAACCAGAGTATTTTTGGTACAAAGGTTACCAAATAGAAAATAAAATGAAAGCAAGTGTTTTGATGAACAAAATCAAAATACTTGTTATTTGGTTGAGTTCTTTAAAAAAGAAATTTTAAAATAGATAGACCAGATATTAGTGATTTTGGTAAAAACAAAGTATATCAAAAACAAGTATTAGAAGGTTTTTAAAGAAAATTTGGATTAAACTCTCCAACAGGTTTTCTGTTCTAAAAAGAAAAGACTTAGAACACGTTTAAGAGTTTTTGGTTTTAATCCAGATTTAAAGAAAAAATCTTTATAACAAGATGTTATAAAAGATTTAAGAACGAAGTAAACAACGTTCTTGTTGTTTTTAGAGAGGAGAGGGTTAGATCAAACCTTGAAAGTTATGACCAGAGAAAAATTGCACAAGTGCGTGTTCTTGGTGTTCTTGAGAGAGCTTTGAAGATTCGAGAGAGTTTCTTACTTTTGAAAGTTTTGAGCGCGTAAAATAGAAAGTGAAGCAAATTTCGCTTTATATATTGATAGGAAGAACGAAAGGAATGAGAAGACAGAATGAAGGTTTTTGCTTTTTGAGAAAAGGTAATAATGACATATTACACGTCCCTAGGGTGTGATTGGATAGGAGACATTGTGGTCGTCGTGTGTTAGAAAAAGTTCTGACGTGTCCTTTTCGAAAAATCAAACGATTATCATTTAAAAATGTTAATCATTATCTTTAAATTCCTCCAATCATTAAAAACAAAAGTATTCTCAGTGATGGGTTTTCTTTTTAGGATTCATTCCCTGAATAGAAAGATATTCAGAGAGTATAAGAGATTCGAGGACATACCCGAGTGATATCTTTTTAGAGTTCAACGAATGACTAAAGAATTTGAAATTCATTTTTATTATCACTGAAAGTGTAAGTCACTGAAGAAGTTATTCTTCTATGTTTAACATTCCTAGTTCACTGATTAACATATTAAATCTTGATTCTTCAAGAGGTTTTGTAAAAAGATCAGCGAGCTGAAAATCAGTGTGGATAAAATGAAGTTCAATTTCACCATTCATAATGTGATCTCTGATAAAATGATATCTGATCTTGATGTGTTTCATCTTAGAGTGAAGTACAGGGTTGTTTGCAACTGCGATAGCACTAGTGCTGTCATAATATATAGGAATTTTTTATAGCTGAATATCATAATCAGCAAGCTGATTTCTCATCCAAAGAACTTGGGCACAACAACTCCTTGCTGCAACATATTTAGATTCAGCAGTTGACGTGGACACTGAATTTTGCTTTTTACTTGTCCAACTGATCAACTTTCCACCAATGAGCTGACACCCAATATCTGAATAACCCGTTAGATCGAACCCTGAGTCTCTAGGATACCAGAGACCAAGATTAGGAGTCCCTTTCAGATACCTGAAGATTTACTTTACAACGATAAGATGAGATTTTTTGGGTTCGGATTGATATCTAGCACATAAGCAGGTGGCATACATGATATCAGGCTTACTAGAAGTTAGATAAAGTAAGGATCCTATCATTCCTCTATAAGCAGTGACATTAACATGTTTACCATCAGGGTCCTTATTTAAAGTCAGAGGAGGAGCCATAGGAGTTATTGAAGAACTCTGAGTTAAATCAAATTTCTTCAGCATATCTTTAACATATTTACTTTGACAAATAAAGATGCCTTTTTCAGATTGTTTTACTTGAAGACCAAGAAAATATGTTAGTTCACCCATCATGCTCATTTTATATTCCTTTTTCATACATTTGGCAAACGAGTGCAAAGTTTAGGAATTCGGGAACCAAAGATAATGTCATCTACATATATGTCAGTAAGAATGATATGTCCCTTACGTTTTCTAAGAAAGAGGGTTTGATCAATCTTACCACGAACACATTTTTTAGCGAGAAGATATTTAGAGAGAGTGTCATACCATGCACGAGGAGCTTGTTTCAACCCGTAGAGTGCCTTATCTAGTTTATAGACATATTTTGGATGTCTTGCTTCAGCGAAGCCAGGAGGTTGTTCAACATAAACTTGTTCCTTCAACTTGCCATTCAGGAAGACACTTTTAACATCCATCTGATAAACCTTAAACTTTTTGTGAGCAGCGAAGGCTAGAAACAATATGATTGCTTCCAATCTTGCTACAGGAGCAAAAGTTTCACCATAGTCTATCCCTTACTCTTTTCTGTATCCCTGAGCAACTAGTCGAGCCTTGTTACGGGTTACAACACCGTTTTCATCTACCTTGTTACGGAACACCCATTTGATTCCTATAACGGTTTTGTCAGAGGGTCTTGGAACAAGCTTCCAAACTTTATTTCTTTTAAACTCAGAGAGTTCTTCTTGCATTGCGATGATCCAATCTGGATCAAGAATATCTTCATCGATCTTCTTAGGTTCTATTATAGAAATAAAGTTTACATATAGACATATGTTAGCCATACTTCTTCTTGTCTGAACACCTATATAGGGATTACCAATTATTTGATCGATGGGATGATCTTGGGTCCATCTATGAGTTGGTAGCTGAGGATTTGGATCAACTAAAGATTCAGCGGCCTGTTCAGGAGTTGAAGAAGATAGATCAGCGTGACGTTCTCTAATCGTCTTAGAAGGAGGTCCTAAGGGAATTTCATTTCCTAGAGAAGAGGAAGATGCTTGATTATTCACTGAAGAATTATCTATAGAGGGACTGGATGGAGGAATCTGATTTAATGGAGTAACATTCATCCCTGATGATGAATTGTTACTATTCATAGATGTGGGAATAAGAACAGGACCATCATCATCATTATTTTCAATGACAGGAGGTGTACTGAAATAAGATTCAGGTTCCCAATAGTGAGATTTCATCCAGTTATTCAGTTCTTCATCTTCTTCCGGGATAGAAGTAGAATTTGAAGGACGAGATTCATCAAATTTGACATTGAAGGTTTCTTCTACATGTTGTCTTCTTTTATTGAAGACCCTGAATGCCTTAGATATAGAGGAGTACCCAAGAAATATACCATCATCAGCTTTGGAATCGAACTTTCCCAAATGATCTCTGTCATTTAGGATGTAACAATTACTTCCGAAGATATGTAAGTGTTCTATTGAGGGGGTCTTCTCATGAAATAATTCGTAAGAAGTTTTCTTGAATGTCTTTATAATCATGGATCAATTCTGAGTGTAACAGGCAATATTGACTGCTTCAGCCCAGAATTGAGTTGGAAGATGAGATCGCTGAGCATTGAGCGAGCAACTTCGATAATAGTTTGATTTCTTGTTTCAGCAACACCATTTTGTTGAAGAGTCCATACTGAAGAGAAATTATAAGTAATACCTTTTTCTTCAAAGAAATTTACCAGGATACTGTTTTTGAATTCAGTACCATGATCACTTATTATGAAACGAACTGGAACATTGTTCAGCAACTCAATCTTCTTGATGAAAGAAGTTATTTCATCAGAGGTATCACTCTTAGATCGTAAAAAGAATACCCAAGTATATCTGGAATATTCATCTACTATCACAAGAGTATATTTTTTCCCTGATATGGATTGGATATTGACAGGTCCAAAGAGATCCATATGGAGTAGATGAAGAGGAGTGGTTATTGAGGATACTTGCTTAGATCTGAACGTGACCCATGTCATCTTGCCTTTTTCACATGCCGAGCAAAGAGATTCCTTTGCAAAGCCATGTTTAGGTTAGCCTCTGACAAGTTCCTTTCTTGATAAATCATTTATCATTTTGAAGTTAAAATAAGAGAGTCTCTTATGCCAAAGCTAGTTGACATCAGAGGAGGCTCTTGATAGAAAACACAAATTGTCAGAGTGAGTGCTATCCATATTGATGACATATACGTTCTCTGATCTTTTGCCTTTTAAAGCAAACATGTCATTTTTGTCAGTGACCGCACATCTAGTCTTTGTGAGCAAAACTTTAAAGTTTTTATCACAAAGTTGACTAACGCTCAGTAAATTGTGCTTTAGTCCTTCAACATATGCAACTCGAGAGAAGGAGATTGCTCCGTTGGATAGAATGCCATAACCTCTGGTGTGTCCTTTGCCATTTCCATCAAAGGTCATTGAAGGACCATTTTCCTCCTTATATTCAGTGAGTAGAGATTTTATTCCAGTCATGTGACTTGAGCATCCGCTATCTAGATACCAGATACCTTTAGCACTCTACAAAGGTAAGGGGATCAATTTTTCATAGGTACCCATATTACTATGGGTCCGACATTGTTAGTGGAAGTAATAGGAGAACTAGAGGAGGTACTAGCTGAAACTTTATCCTTCATGACCTGTCCTGCCTTAGTTGTTTTATTAACTTTGACAATTTTACCCTTTGCTGATTTCGCAGCTTGGGCTATTTTCTTTCCATGGGATAATTTTTCAGCTTTAGTGGCATTTGGACATTTGCTCGCAATGTGGGTAGTCTCACCACAGTGATAGCACTTCCTATATTTGAAAATAGGTTTTGAACTAAAAGCATGCTGAGTGGAGGTCATTTTTTCAGGACAGGATCCAAGAATTCCCTTTTCCATAGACCTGGGAGGAACCATTGGTTTCTCAGGCTTAGAAGGAGTTAAGTCAATCTTAATCCGAGGAGTTGGTCTCTGAGAGAAATCAGGGACCTTCTTTTTGGATTTAGAAGGTTGACTTTCTGAAAGAAAAGAAGGTTTTTCTTCAGTGAAGGGAGTTTCTTGTCCTTGGGAACTTAACTAATGAACTTGTCTTTAGTAATTTTCCCTGAATCCTTGGGAATAGGTTCAGAAGGTGTTGTCTCTGATATAGAAGTACCCTGAGATGAGGGATCAAGGATAGAAGAAACAAACATTTCAAATTTCAGCATGGAACGGTCAGTGTCAGTTTCTTCTTGGTCAAAGGAATATCCAAGACCACTTTTGACCTTAGCAAAAATGTGAGCTTTTATGATCTCACTTATCTTATTAGAAGATTTACACCATCCTTCAATGGTGGCTTTTTCAGCTTTAAGATCAGTGATGGCCTTTTCGCTCTTAGTGATAGCTTGTTGTCTTTCAATACTTATGGCCTAATTTACAAAGATTTGGTCCTTAATATCTTCTTCGATCTTAGTAAGTTCTTTCATTTTCAGATGGCAATTTTTTAGTTGTTCAGATAAATCAATGTTAATTTGTTCAGGTATAATCTTGCCATTTTAGAGCATTGTAAAATTCTACAGTCATAGAGTCGAGAGCCGACAAGCTATCATTTTCAGGTATAGAGGAGTTAGAATGAAGGAGTACCTGTGTTGATGGAGATTCTGAAGAAGATGTGTCAGATGCCTCTTCAGCTTCTTCAATTCTGGCCATAAGACATATTAGAGCTATGTCTTCTTGATCTGATTCAGATTCATCAGTGGTATTTGCCCAATAGTCTTCCTGATGCCAATCTGCTTCTTTAGTGATAAGGCCTTTTCCTTTTCGCTGGTTATTTCTTAGATTCTGATATTTCTCTTTTAACTTAGAGTATTTTTCCTTTTTAAATTTATCAGAGATCTGAGAAGTTGTTGGTGTAACGACTTTCTTGGATCTGCACTCACTTGCGAGGTGACCTTGCACTAACAATTATAGCAGATTGCTGAAGCCTTATCAGCAAGAAGAGTCTTCGAATTATCAGATTCAGTGATAGCAGGTGTTTTTCTAAACTTACTCTTTCAAGCAAATCTCCTGAAATTGTTAGTAAGAAGAGCTAGAGAGTCATCAAATTCAGAGATGTCAGCATCAGTGAATTCTTCTGAGTCAGCTTGATCTAACTCAGTGATGGAACTGATGGAAGAAGAGAC
Source organism: Silybum marianum (assembly GCA_036898165.1). Classification (NCBI taxonomy): domain Eukaryota; kingdom Viridiplantae; phylum Streptophyta; class Magnoliopsida; order Asterales; family Asteraceae; genus Silybum; species Silybum marianum. The sequence continues at coordinate 14,867,628 of CM072542.1, read as the reverse complement.
ATGTTTAGAAGGTTCTACCCTTGAGGTCACAAGTGCCAAAGAAGTACTTTTGGTACTTTTGATGTCCTTTATGAGGTTTCTTTTTAATGCCTGAGATTGCTCATGATTTAGTAACATCCCATATAAAGCACTTAAAGACAGAGTTTCAATATTTTTTGACAGCTTAAGACATGTAGTATACACTTCCCATTGTTCAGGTAGTGCCTCTATGAATTTTGTTAGTATTTCAGCATTAGAATATTCTGTATTAACAGTTTGCATGTAAATCAGGAGACAGTTGAATCTTTGGTGAATTTGAGAGAGAGTTTCATTTTTCAAAAACATAAAGCTTTCATATTGTCTCACCAGATTTATACTACGTGTAATCTGAACTTCATCAGTTCCTTCATATTGAATACAAAGAGTATTCCACATGGATTTTGAAGTTCTCATTTTCATCACAGAGTGATAAACTTCATCTGGGAGAGACATTGCAATTATAGATCTAGCTTTTGCATCATTAGCTATTTCCTTTTTGTCTTCATCAGTCCATTAAATTGGAGTTTTGACAATTCGTCTCTCAGAAATAGCTGGAGAGGTAGTAGTGGTAGGTACTGCAGGACCTAGGACTGTAGGAACATATGGTCCATTCTCTAGATAATAGGGGATCTTAGGATCTGACCCTTCTAGGAATAGAGTCATTCTTTCTTTCCATAGAGGGAAATTATCACGGCTAAATATTGGAGGTTTAGCTAAAGATCCATTACCTATATAGTTGGTGTTTGTGTTAGCCATTTTAAAATAACTTGATAAAAAGTTGTTTTAAAGATTAGAAACACTGCTCTGATACCACTTGTTGGTCCCAAAAGAGTCTACAAGAGTTCAAAGATATAGAACAGTTTGTAGAAGGGGGGGGGGGGTTGAATACAAACACAAGTAGATTTTCGTTTTTAAATTAGTTTATATAAATAAACAAATTTACAGTTACAAGCGGAACAATTTAAAACCTATTATATTGTAATTAAAGAAAACACTTAGTTGATGCACAAGGAAAGAAAGAACTAGCAGTAGAGGGTTTTAGAAAGAATATAGCATGTATGCATGAAGATGGAAAAGGATTTCTATCTATTTATACTCGATTGCATTTAATACAAAGCAAAAGGTATATGCCATGTATCAAACATGTGGAGGATGTTTGTCCTTTGGTTAATAGGATTGGCCATACAAGATTTCACACTTCTGATTAGATGAGCTATGCTATCACTGAACCGCTTCAGATCACCAGCTGTTCATCTCTATCTTCAGCTCGGTCTTCGACTGTCGCTGAATGGACTTGTGGTGTGATTGTTGTTCTTCAGATCTTCAGAAATAAGATTAAAGTTCCTGATGTTCAGTGATCGCTGAGTGCAATCAGTGTATGCTATCGCTGAACTTGAACTGTAACTTTATACATGAAATTTTCACTAAGTATAGAGAGGAATCATATTCAAATCACTGAAAGTAGTTTTGGTTCAACGTTTATTTTCTTCTTCTTTAAAGGATCAAAGGGTGCAAGCTGCTAAGTGAAATTTATATTGTTGAATTAAAAAAGTTTTTAAAAATTTCACTGGAATAAAGTTTGTTAAGTGATTCTACGACGAACAAAATTTAAATGCTATTATCTAAATGTGTTATACAATACACAAGTAATGGAAATGGCTACAATAATTAATTAGCTCCTACAAAATCATAAAAGAATTCTCTCTCTCTCCATCCATCCATCCATCCATCCATCCGTCTGTCCGTCCATCCGTCCGTCCATCCATCCATCCATCCATCCATCCATCCATCCATCCATCCATCCATCCATCCATCCATCCATCTATCTGTTGGAACCCAGATCCCTTTCTAAAGAGTTAATTGAGAGATTTGAGAATCAAAGTATAAGCGGAAGCAATTCAAATCAATTAACAACAGTAATTATCAAACAAACAGTAAGTAATAAGAGATGAAGAACAGATTGAGATTGTATTGATAACCTTGAAGATCGATTACAGATACAGAAATAAAATGCACAATATGATCTCCAAAAGTATGTTTTCTAATCGACAACTTTACATTCAAAGACTTGATCTATTTATACTATTACAGTGAATATAAAGTCAACAATCTAACTAGTTACAAGCTGGCACGTCATTAGTTAGGAGCGTATAATAGAATTCAGTTGTAATCGGAGAAGCATGAGGTAAGAGTGTTCCAACTCATATCATACTTCCATCCTATGGTTCATACTTCTTAGGTCTAACAATCTCCCCCTAAGTATGAAACCAGAGTTTTGGAATATGATCCTTGTTTTCTCTATCTTAAAGTGGATCAACTGTTGAAATGATCTTTGAGATTTTGTCGATGATTTCTCTGAGCTTTAGAAGACCATCAAGTCTTTTTACCATCCGCTCAGTTACTTCAGGATCATAGTTGTTGATATCAACAGAGATGTAACATTTTGCAATGTATACAACTTCTGATGAGTACTTGTGTGCTTCTTCTTTGATCCTGAAGAAACTCCTTCTATCTGGCCTTTTGAAGATAACCCCTTCTTATGGTTTAATCAATACTTTGCCGATTTTTAGAGAATTGATACCTTCTAAGTCTTCATTAGGAGCAGAGATTGCAAGATTATCAACATTGTAATTGATCCCAATTTGAAAATCTACTTGTCTCTTGTATCTGATGAGGGACTTCATACATTGAATGATCCGAGAATAGGCAACTTGATGTTGGTTATCACTTCTTTTGGTCATCTGAATCTTCATGAAATTTTCCAGAAAGATGAGATCAGAAGGAAAGATGGACAGTAAATCATTATCACAGAAGTAATAAGTCTTATTGTCTTCTTTAATTACTTCATATATGGTATACCAAATCTCTGTCTGTTCAAATGGAGTATGCTTGATGGCAGAAACTCTCTTGATTGTGTAGACATCCTTTCTGGTTTGCCTGTGACTCATGAATTTATCTTTTTCAGCCTCCCTAACATTGTAGCCATTCGAGAAGTTAGGCAGCATAAGATAGATCTTTTGATCTGTAGGAGCATACATGTATCTTTTTTTCACTTCCAGAATTGGGAGATCAATTCTTCCAAGTCTCTGCAGTTTTTCTCTATTTTCAGCTGCTCGACTGGATGATCCTTCAGCAGTTGCTTTTTCAGCTTTTTCTTTTTCCATTTCTGCTTGTTCTCTTGCTTTTTCTGCAAAGGCCCTTTCAGCTTCAGTTCTTGCATGGAGTTCAGTTTCTATTCATTCTTCTTCTCTTTTTTTATTTAAGGCTTCAACTTTAGCTTTTGAAGCTTCAGCTTTAGCCTTGACAATTTTAGCTTTAAGAAGTTGTGCTTCAACATCTGGAGGGTAGGGAACACTTCTGTTATTGCCAATGACATCCAAAAGAAATTGGGCCATTTCTGGATCCTTAGGAAGAGTGCCGGAATGTGTGGCCAGAGGTCTTGGAGTTAGGGGTGTTTGTTTTGAAGATGGAGGTGCAGATGGAGATGAGGTAGAAGCTTTTCCTTTATCTTGAGAAGAAGTATCAGTGCCCATAGTAGTTTTAGCATTCTTGGATTCTGGCATTTTCTCCCCCTTCTGAGAATCAGGATCCTGATCCTCAGATCTTTTCCTTTTGAGTTCATACTTTTTGCATGCCCTCTCTTCCTTAACCTTCTGTTTAGCAACGAATGTAGCAGAGAGAGCTTACCATTAAAGATAATTAAGAAATGGAAGACTCCAGAGAAGTGAGCTTCTGATCCATATTTGAAGTGCTGGCAGTTGTTTTTGAGACATACTTGGAAGTGAGAGTATTGATTCTTTCTAGCATGGCTTTCTGAAAGACAGCCATGTCTGACTTCTTTACCAGGGATGATCCAGAAGTGTCTTCAGAGGGTTGGACAGCCTTAATAATCTTCTGAAGATCTGCCACCAAGGAGCCATATTCGTCAACAGAGATGGTGACCTCTGGAGTTGGAATTTCATCGGGAATAAAGAAGATAGCGTCGAGTTGGCTCCGGATGCCTTTGTGCAGAGAAGAAAAATGATCAGAAGCCTGTGTTCGATGAGCTTCTGCATTTGTAGAGATAAGCTCTCTGAGTGCCTCCAGAGTTCGCGCATGCTGAGTTTGTTCATTTTGAATTGCAAGAAGAATGGCATTATGAGAATCCAGGGATGGTTTTAGATCTTCCATAGATCTCTGAAGTTCATCACCAAATGCCTGAAACGCTGCATTGGTGACGAACTCAGAATGAGTAACCGGTGTATCTCCAACACACGGAGCCCCTTTACTCTCACGTTCAGAGAGGCCCTCTTTCACACCTGTGTTGGCGTTGAGTGTGGAGGGACTTCCAACCTGTCTTTGAGGGTTGTGATTAACAGGCACCTCTTCGGTTGTTCTGATTGTCTCAACAGAGTCCTCATCATCAGAGGATGAGGTGCTAAAGACAATGTGCTTACCTTGATGAAGTGTAAATACTCCGGTAAGTGGTGCGTCCTGTTGCTGTAACCCCTCTGATGGGATTTCCTCAGCTTCTAAACTATCAAAAGATATGGACTTATCTTCTGAGGTCCCTATGACATTGTTGGTCACAAAGACAGCAACATTTGGTGTGGAGTGTGGCAAGTTATGGGGCGAATGAGCTCTTATAATATCATCATCATTTATGTCCTAATCCCCGGTAGTGCTTGATGTAGAAGATTGAGAAATATCCTCTGATCGGATGGTTTCTGGGTGGTTTGGACTGGGTGGTCCTTGGTCAATGAGAGTAGATGTGTTGGCATCTACCTCAGCAAATGTGGTATCCCTTTGGAAAGAAGGAGAGTTGCGCTCATATGTGTCTCTATGGACATCTTCAGTGCCCTCTTGCATTAAGAGGTCGATATGGGTAGAATACTCGGTTGTGCACTCTGATTCTTTTCAAACTCAGCCTCACGTGATCCCTCACTTCCTACATTTGGGTCTAAGTGCTCTAGGGTAGGTATTCTCTGTTCTGAGAATAGCATAGAGCGTTTATAAGATAAGAGATAGAGAGAGGAGGAAGGAATAAGATCGAGCATATACCTGGAGAGTTCCCTTGGAGATGAGTAGCCGTTGACATCGATAGTTGGTTTATGGGAGTTCATGGATGCTAGCTTGCAAAATGGTTGAAGCAGAGGAGCTTTAAGAGCACCAATCGCAGGGTAGGTGAACATCAGGGCAGGAAGAGGTTTTCCTTGATTCTGGAAGGAGATCTTAGTGTTAACAGCTGCTTTCATCTCTTGAAAGATAAGGCTGGCATAGTCTAGGGGTCGGTTAAAGTACATTCCATACATGATGGTAAGAATGTTTCTTCTGGCTTGATCTAGGGATCCGATCTTGCATGTAAGACTTTTGTTGATGATGGAGATAAGCGTGTTCCACATTGGGGGCAGTTCCTTTCGTCTAAATTCAGAGAGCTTGGATAATTTCTCATTATACCCCAAGAAGTGAATAAAGGAGAGGAGAGCTTCAGATGTTGGATTTTGGTCTAGGTCAGGGTTTGGTACAATTCCACCATCAACTTCAATTGTAGGAGTAGGTAAGGGAAAATACCTAGCGATCTTCTTCTTAGTAATGGGTATTTCCACGGCATTCTCAGGTTCATTAGGATGACTGAAATTTCCACGTAGTGTGGCATCATCTGCAATGTACATAGACTGCCATACCTCTTGGACATATAGCTCAGGAACATTTGGTTTGGCCAAAGTTAGTGCACGGTTGAGTTGATATTGTTGAAGAAATTCAATCAGGATTCTGAAGTCGAGAAGATATGTATTGGGATCGAGGAGAACCTGCACATTGTTTGCCTTCAAAGGCAGTTTGACAATTGGAGCACTATCAGCCGTGGAGTCAACAAGACGACCTTCGTCATCATTTGGATTTGTAAGACCAAGTCTGGAAGCCATTGATGGAAGATTAGAAATGCTTGAGAGAATTTGAAAGCAGGATAGCAAGCACTGTAGATTTTGTGAGGAAGAAGATAAAGTACTGTATTTGGGGTTTATATATGAGAGAGAATTTGGGGGTAATGTGGAATGAGAAGTGATTTTTTTGAATGTGGGGAAAAGGAAAAAGGATTCAGTTATGCTGATGTAATCACACGGGCGTGTAGTCATGCAGTCACACGATAAAAGACACGTGTAAAGCAGAAAATCGTGTAAATGATGATTTAGCATAGGTTTGATGAGTCACTGAAGGGTTTATCGAAGTTAAACCGTTTGATTATCCCCAAAAAAAAATTAATAAGAAAAATTAGAATAATCATTTTAATTGATTAAACCAATTTTTGAGATTAAATCTTTTTTTAATGAATTTAAAATCAGACATTTGGAGAAATAAAACAGTTTTGATCCAAATGAAAGTTTAATATTTATTGACAGATGATTCCTAAGAAATTAAGAAATAATAAGAAAATTTTAAATTAACCTTGAAGGCAAGAGTTAATTAAAATAGACTTACTTATATTTAAAACTTTCAGAAGAAAAATAAGTCAACAAACAATGGAAAAAGAATTTGACCCAAAAAAAAATGTCAAAAGAAAAAATTTTCAAAAAAAATTAAGTTAAATCTGAAAATTCTGAATAACCGTGACGGCAAGAGTTAGTCAGAAGAAGCAGATTTAAAACAAATTTTGACAGAAAAAGTGTTCAGAAGACAGCTAACACTAGTTAGACTTAGTTTTTCTCCCCCTGGAAACAAGCTCGGAGCTCGCCCTCAGAAGTTGTATTATTCTCCCCCTTTGCTTTTTAAGAGATGCTTCCTTTCTGTTGTCACTTGGATATAAAGGAATAAAAATATCAAGAAACAGAGATGGTCAGAGACTTCTGATTGCTTCTGGATAAAACCATCAGAAGCGATCAGCGGTCTCTGATCAGCTCTATGATAATAAAAAAAAAGATTTACATGTTTACCATCCCCAACTTGCTGATTAAAAAATTAAAACGCTTCTCATCCAGAGCTTTTGTAAAAATATCAGCCAGTTGGTAATCAGTAGAGACAAAATACATTTCTATTGTGCCCTTCTCTACGTGATCTTTGATAAAATAATACCTGACATCCAGATGCTTTGTTTTGGAGTGCTGAACTGGATTCTCAGTAATGCCAATGGCACTCTCTGAATCACACCGGATGGGAATCTTATCGTATATATCAGTCCATAGTCTCTGAGTTGAGTCTTCATCCAAATAACTTGTGAATAACAACTAGCAGCAGCAACGTATTCAGCCTCTGCAGTAAATGTTGAGACACAATTTTGTTTCTTGGATGTCTAGCTGATAAGTCTATTTCCCAAAAGTTGACAGCTATCAGAGGTACTTTTTCTGTCCAGCTTACATCCTGCATGATCAGAATCTGTATATACCATTAAATCAAACCCAGAATTTTTAGGATACCAGAGACCCAATGAAGGAGTTCCCTTTAAGTATCTAAAGATTCTTTTGACAGCGGCCAAATGGGATTCTTTTGGATTTGCTTGATATCGAGCACAAAGACAGGTGGCAAACATAATATCAGGCCTACTAGCAGTTAAATACAGAAGAGAACCTATCACACCTTTGTAGCCCGTGACATCTACTGATTTCCCAGAAGAATCAGGACCTAGCTTTATACTAAGAAAGATAGGTGTTTTCATAGGTGATGAATTTTGAAAATGAAATTTCGTTAGCATGTCAGAAACATACTTAGCTTGATTAATAAAGATACCATCAGTATTTTGTTTAACCTGGAGTCCGAGAAAGAAGGTTAGTTCTCCCATCATACTCATTTCAAATTCTTTTTCCATCAATGCAGAAAACAAATCTACTTCAGTTTGATGAGTAGAGCCAAATGTTATGTCATCCACATAAATTTGAACAATAGTTAACATACATTTGCCACTTTTGATGAACAGTGTGGTATCAATCTTATCTTTATCATAACCTTTGCTTATCAGAAATTTGGATAATCGTTCATACCAGGCTCTGGGAGCTTGCTTTAAACCATATAAAGCTTTGTCAAGAAGAAAGACGTATTCTGGATGTCTTGCATCTTTAAAACCAGCAGGTTGTTCAACGTACACCTCTTCTTTGAGATAACCGTTCAAAAATGCATATTTAACATCCATTTGATATACCTTAAAGTTTTTGTATGCAGAGAAAGCCAAAAATAGTCTTATGGCTTTAAGTCTTGCAACAGGAGCAAATGTTTCGTCATAGTCAATGCCTTCTTCTTGACAGTATCCCTTAGCCACCAGACGAGCCTTATTTCTGATCACAATTCCGTCTTCATCCTTCTTATTTCTGAACACCCACATAGTACCAATAGAAACTTTTTCTTTTGGTAAAGGTACTGAGTTCCACACCTTGTTACGTTCAAATTGAAGTAATTCTTCTTGCATAGCTTCTACCCAACTTGGTTCTATCAAGGCTTCATGAACATGTTTTGGTTCGAGCATGCTAAGAAAGTTGACATAGAATGCTTCATTAGCAGTAGCTGATCTTGTCCTAATACCCTCAGATGGACTACCAATGATGAGATCTGGAGTGTGTGATTTAGTCCATCTTGTCATCCTTGTCTGTGGTACGTGTTGAGCCAGAACTTCTGTTTCTGTTTCAAAAGATTGAATAACCTCATCTGGAATTGTTGACTCTGAATCATGAATGCCTGAAATCTCCCCCTCAGATGAAGATACAGAAGTAGCTGCAGATGAAGATACTGGAGTAACTTCTGGACTGGCATGTGATGAGATTGGAGTAGAGATGACAGGAGAACTTGTTGCAGAGACAGTAGGACCAGATAGGGTTATTCTAGAGGTGTGAAGAACTTCAGGAATACTTAAGGATGGGGTACGAGGTATTTGTTCTGAAAATATTTCTTCGTCTAGAAAATCTTAAAAAATGGCATCGATCTCGGATTCTCTGGGTCCTGAAAGATAATCAGAAGTCACTGTATTAAGTTTAAGTTCTGAAGTACAGTACTCAGAAGTTAGTTGGGTCTGATCATCAAAATCAATGTTAATGCTTTCCATAACAGTCTTAGTACGTAAGTTTAAAACTCGATAGGCTCTAGAGTGTAACGAATATCCTAAGAATTTAGCTTCATCTGACTTTGTATCAAATTTACCAACTTTGTCTCTGTCATTTAAGATAAAACACCTTCAACCAAAAATATGGAAAAATTTGACAGATGGTTTTCGTTTGTTGATAAGCTCATAAGAGGTTTTGAGATGCCTCTTGACAATTATGGAACGATTTTGAGTGAAACAAGCAGTGGCTACGGCTTCTGCCCAGAAATGAATGGGAAGACCAGAAGCTGCAAGCATTGTTCTTGCTGCTTCTACCAGGGTGCGATTGCGACGTTCAACTACACCATTCTGTTGAGGAGTGCGTACAACAGAGAAATTTTGTGTAATTCCATTTTCAACAAAGTATGCCTCAAGCTTGGTATTCTTGAATTCAGTATCGTTGTCGCTTCTGAGCTGTTGAATCTTCTGATGTAGAAGAACTTGAATTCTGGTCATCATATTTTATAAAACGATAGGCACCTCTGACTTTTGTCTTACAAATGCGAGCCAAGTATACCTGGAAAATTCATCAATAAGTACCAGAATATACTTTTTACCAGAGAGACTCTGAATTGCAATGGGACCACAGAGATCAACATGTAACAACCGCAAAGGTCGAGTACAAGAATCATCACTCTTTGTTTTATGAGAAGCCCGTTTAATTTTGCCCATTTCACATGCAGGACAGAGATGATCTTTTTGAAAGTGAACTTCTGGAAGACCAGAAACCAACTTTTGTTTGACAAGCATTTCAAGAGAGTCAAAGTTTAAGTGAGACATTTTATGATGCCATAACCATGCAACTTCACTCTTTTTGGAGAAAAGACAGAGAGTTTGCTTACCATCCTTGGATGTGAAATTCATCATATATAGATTACCTGTTTTGTCAGCTCTCCAGAGTTCCTCACCTGCCTTAGAAAATAAGTAACAATGTTTTTCACCAAAAACCACAACGATTTTAGAATCACAGAGTTGACTTACACCTAGCAAATTATGTTTCAATCTAGAAACATAAGCTACTTTAGATAAGGTAATATTACCTTCTTGTAAAGTACCGTAGCCTTTTATTTGAACCTTACCATTATCTCCAAATGTCACAACTCCACCGCTTTTGTCTTTGAATTGGGAGAGTAAGTTTTTCGTTCCAATCATGTGCCTCGAGCATCCAGAGTCAAGATACCAGATATGCACACGTTGCTTCTGCAATCAATCAGAGTTTTTTAGGTACCCATCGCATTATGGGTCCTTTAATGTTAGGTTTGGGTTTGTCAATTCTTTTAACTTGCTCTTGATTTGATTTAGCAGGGGGTTGAGGATTCATCTTTGCAGTTTTAATCTTATTGTTTTTCTTTTGTTTATTTTTGCCATATGAGAAATTAGCATTTGACTGATCAGAGGTCCTCAAGAAATATTGTTTTAATTTCAAGAACATAGAAAAACATTCAGAATTCTGAGACAGAAAAGCTTTCATTGAATTTTCATTAAGACAATGAGAACTACAATTTTTCTTAATATTGTCTTTTCTAGTATCAGTAGTTCTATAGAACTTCCTATCTAGACTAGACTAATTTTCAGAATCTGAGATGTTCTTCATTGGAGGCTTCCTCTGATTTACCTTCTTTGGAGCTTTCGAAGTTACTGAAACAGGAGCAGAGATATTAGATGTCCATTTTCCCTTTTGAACATAAGTAAACTTTGGAAGATTGGGTTTTAAAGACTTCTTATCTTTCAAAACTTTTTTGAGATTTTCTTCTTTCTCAAGGTCAAGACAAGATTTGGCTTTAATACACATCCCTATGAAGTCTGGATGAATAGATACAGATTGTCTCTGTTCGTTTGATGAAGCAGAGAGTATCGGTATGCCACTGAAATGTTTTTCAACATTTTTATCAGAGGCTCTGATTTCCAGAGATTCATTAGTATATAAGAAAGGAGCATCTTTATTTTTGATGGCCTCTGGAGGCTTACTGTAAATAGATGAAGATTTATTTTCTAATTTAGAAAAGTATTTTTCAGAATTGTCAAAGAAATCTTCACTTTGATCATCAGTCTCCCAAGGATATGTGATTACTTCCAAATTATCTTGAGATTCAGAAAGATGTAAGTCTATTAAAGAACAAGGAACTATCTCTGGATTTTTCTTTAAAGAACTTTGCAAAACTTTTTCATGTTCAAGTTTGAAACATTTATCCAGAGTTGAGAGAATATCATTTTCAAAACTAAGTCGTAACTCTTCTTCTACTTGTGTAGGAATAAAAGCATCAGCTTCTGGATTCAAAGTTATATGACCATTTAGACCAAATTTGAAAATATCATCCTTCTTCCGAATTTTATTCAGATCAACGTTCGTTTTTCCAGATGAATATACAATATTTTTGAACTTGAGTTTTCGTTGATGATGACCATTCTCATATTTTGATCGTTTGAAGATTGATTTTGCATATAAAGTTGGAAACACTGGCTTCTGTTCTTGTCCCATACAGAAGACAGAATCTAAGGTAGACCTTTTCTCACACGTGTAAGGATCTAAATTCTCAAAACCAAGTCCAGATCTTCCTACTTGTGTATTAATTTTTTCGTGAACTTTTTGGGCATCCAAATATGTTTTGATTTGTAGCCTTCTGTTTTGAAGTTCGACATGTAAAAATTCACTCTCTTTTTGAAAATAATTTTAAGTGCTACAGAGTTTAGTCTGTCACTTTCTTTATCTCGAATCTCCTTATCTTTTTCTTCCAAAAGTTTCTTAAAATTTAAGTTCTCCTTTTTAATATGAACTTCAGTAAGTTTTAGAGTCGTGGAAATCTTTTCTTTTTCAGTGCTTAGTTCCAGTTTTTCTTCGGTTAAAATATCCATCTCCCTTTTATAAATGTCTCTTTCCTTTTGTGTTGTAGAAAGAGTTTTTTCAATGCCTTTTCGTAATTTCTTTTCACTTGTAAGCTTTTGTTTTAGTTCTTCAAAATTGTTTGATAAAAGCACAATTGTGTTTTCAAGTTCGGATGATTCAGAGAAAGTACTAACCGGTGATTCAGAAGGTTGTTCTTCTGACTCATTTGTCTTTGCCATCCCACAAAACATGGCCTCATCACCGCTAGACTCATCTCAGCATAATGAGCTCTTTCAGTGACATTGTACTTATACTTGTTTTTGTAGTACGTCTTGTCTTTATCCAGAGTTCCTCTGCAATCGTTAGAGTAATGTCCTAGCTTGCCACATCTGTAGCACACATCCTTCTTCTTCATCTCATCTTCTTTCTTCTCAGCGTCAGATTTTTCAGTTCTCCGAGTCTCTTGTTTGGGAGAATTAGTAGATCGATCAGATCTTCTGTTTCCCTGAAATGATCTATTCCCAAACCTATTATTGAATTGTTTGGTAATAAGAGCCAAAGAATCAGCAAAGGCTTTAATTTCATCATCAGAGTCAGAATCACTCTCTGGAATAGCCTCGGATATGAAGGCCTTGTTTTTTCCTCTCTTATCTTCACTTCTTCTTCTGGTCGTTCCCTTAGATTCAGAGATCAAAGCCAGAGGTCCACCTATAGTTGTTTTCTTCTGAACAACCTCTTTCTCATGGGCTTGTAAAGTACCAAAAACATCATGCAGAGTCCGTTGCTCAAGATCTTGATTTGCTTGAAGGGACATAGAAAGATTTGACCACTCTGAATTCAATCGTTTAAGAAATAGGACGTTGTTATCTTCTTGTGATCGAATAATATCACATCTTTTACATAGATTTATTAAAGAATTATATCTATGATAGCTCTGTTCTAGAGACTCTTTAGGATTGGCTTGGAAGCTGTTATACTCGTTCAGAGCTTGAGCTCTTCTGCTTTTCTTCATTTTAGCACCACCTTCCAGAAGATTTTCTAATAGATCCCATAATTCCTTAGCAGTGTCACAGGAATCCAGATATTGAAAAATCGCATTTGGAATAGCCATTATAAGAAGAGTTTTGGCCTTTTTGGCTAGTTCGACTTTGGCCTTTTCCTCATCAGACCAGTTTCCCTTCAGCTTTGGAACTTTTTGAGATGGGACTTCATCAGTATTAGTAGTAGCGGGAATTCGTGGAATTATAGTCATTGGTACGAAGGGACCATTTTGGACAATAGGGTAGAGTTTTGTATCCAATCCTTCATAGAAATTTATCATTCGAATTTTCCATTGTGGATATTCACCAGGAATGAGAGTGGGAGGTTTGGTCAGAGAACCGGAGGTGTAAACAGCATTCAGATTTGAATTTGCCATTTGTTATAGAGAACAGAGAAACGAGATGGGAGAATTTTTTTTTGACGATTATATGAAATTTAGAGCAATTAAATTCCAATTGAATCAAAAAACAGGTCGATATCCTTCAAATTTAACCACAATTACCGCTATTTTGGAGAAAATTGTTATGAGATTAACAAATTCTCGTAGAACAGGGTAGAGTTATGAATATTAGTATAAAACTGAAAAATACATTACTGTATGTTAGGTCACCGATGATTTGGTGATGAACCACTTTCCTTTGTATGATTGATTTTTTACAGGTTCTTTTGAAGGTCTGAAATATGCTTCAAGTATTGAAAAGTCAAAGACTATTCAATCAAGGGTTGTACATCAAAAAGTGGAATTTTGGATGTACCAACTAACTTCAATATTCAGATCATATTGCCAAAGTCAAGATTGAGTCACCAACATAGTGGGTCACCGATGGTACACATTTAAGTCATCAAAGTATTGGGTCATCAATACAAGATGAGGTCATCAAGATAGTACCCATCCACCGACACTATGTATCTTGGTCACCGAAATTGCAGGTATATTTTCTAAGGCTGTGATATCAAGTCACAACTACAAGGGTGTACACTCTCAACACGTAGTGAGATTTGATGTTCACTAAGTAATGTGTACACTTATCAGTTCCAACCTTACAAGGTATCCACCGATGTGATACATAGGTTCATGTATCACTTAGCAATTTTCAAGAGATAAGTTCTTGACTCACAACAAATGCAAGACACGTGAGCAGCAAGAACCTGGGCATCAAGCCTTAAATATAGACATTCTCTTTTATTCTTATAAAATGAATATTTGTCTTTTAGCTAAAAGGTTTGATGGGACTTCACAGAGCATGAAGAAAAGAAGATAAAGTTATCTGACATTACGTGCTACAAAGAATGGTTCATCCATTATTCTAGTACAAAGGGAGTGGTCTCTTCCTTTGTCCAGCAGATACACTTCCAGCTAATGAAACCTTGACAGCTGTCCACATGCATCCCATGCATGGGCACTATAAAAGGAGATGAAGTCCTTCCCAGAAATCTCACGCTTTCAACAAATCCCCTGTGTGTTGATTTGTTTGATTCGGCAAAGTTGTGTGCTCTAACAGTTTTATTTTAACTTCCTTAGTGTATAAGTTAATTACTGTTATCTGTGTGTTTAAGTTTGTTAGAATAGTGTGTCTATTCTTTTCCGCAACAAACTTCTGTGTGTAAATTTTTGATATTTATATTAAAAAATTTAAAAAGAGTATATTCTGTGTGTTTTATATTCAACCCCCCCTTCTACAAAACCCCCACTTAGTTAGCCATCTCTCTTTGGGGACTAACAAGTGGTATCAGAGCAGTTGGTTTAATCTAATAAACCAGATCTGTGATGGCTGCTACTTCTTCTAATGATGGTACCTTGCAAACCTCTTCTAGTAGCACATACGACTTAGGCTCCTTGGCCAAACCTCCAAGGTTCAACCCAAGTAACTTTGGGTTATGAAAAATCGTATGCTACTCTTCTTAAAAGTTATTGATTGCAGGCATCCCATCATTCTAAGTGAGGGACCTATAATTCCTAAAGTCTGGGCTCGCTACGGTCCACAAAAAGATACTGAGGGAAAAGATATAGAGTCTGATGAAGATAGGAGTGACAAAACAGGCAGATATATCATCAAAGCTTTAAATAAATATAATGAAGATGATAAACGCCTGGTTGCTCTTGATACTAAAGTTAAATCAGCTCTAGCCTTATCTCTTCCTGATGAAGTATATCATTCTCTTCTAAATCTTTCTATTGCAAAAAAAGATGTGGGATACTCTAAGTGTCTTATATGAAGGCACTAAAGAAGTGAAGAAATCTAACAAGATTTGTCTTGTTAGAAAGTATGGACTTTTCTCTCATGAAAAAGGAGAATCCCTCTCTGTCTACTTTAATCGCTTTAACTGTCTTCTCAATGATCTTAAAGTTCTTGGAAGAGTTTATGATAATGAAGAAGTTCTCTGCAAGTTTATGGATTGCCTCCTAGACTTCTGGGAAACCATATGTACTTGCATTAAGCAAACCAAGGATCTTGAAGTGATGCCTTTAACTGCTCTCTATGGGACTCTTCTTCATTATGAACAAACCAAGAACCAAAGAAAAACTTATAAAAGATATTAAGTCTTCTTCTATTGCTCTAATAAGTAATTCTAAATCTTCTTCTTGTGTACCTAGAATTACTTATCCTTCTTCTTCTGAACTTGAAAGTAACATTAATGAAGAATCATCTCATTTATCAGATGCTTACTACAGTGCAGCTGATGATGATGAAGGTGAGGAATCTGCCATTGACATACTTTCTGATAGTATGGCAATGATTGCGGGCAACCTTAATAACAAAAGATTTTCTTCTAACCATTCTAGATTTCAAAGAAAACCTTTCTCTCAAAAACCCTCTTCTGACAAATCTAATGAAGAATGCTTTAGTTGTGGGAAGAAGGGTCATTTTGCTTCTGAATGCAGATCTAAATCTTTTTCTAAATTTAAGTCCTCTTCTCCTTCTTCTGGCCATGACTTCTCCAAATCAGCTTCTAGGAAGTCTGAAGAGAGAAATAACCATCTTTCCAAGGAAAGTCCTGAATCCTCTAAAGAAGTCTCTGGGTACAAGAAGTACAAAGCAAAGTACAGAAGAGAAAAGGAAAAAAACCAAAACAAAGGAAAAACCTTGGTTGCTGAAACACATTGCTGGGAAGATGAGCAAACCTCTGAGAGTGACAGTGAGTATGTCACAAAGTGTCTTATGGCCAAAATTGATGAATTAAAAGACATGGAAAAGACACTTTGCACTACTCTCGTATCTACTGAGGAATCAACTTCAGGAACAAAGCCTCAGGTACATCTATTTACCTTTCTTTCTAATGATCAAAAAGTTGATGCTTTTGATTCTTTAACTGTCGACTTTTATGACTTAAAGGATCAAAAGAAAAAGGCTGACATGCACATAAAATGTTTAGATGATCAACTTCTATCTTGTTTCTCTAAACTCAAAGATTTTGATGAAATGAAAACTGATCTAAAAAAAAAACCTAAGGTATTTAAACGACAGTCTTTCTGAAGAAAAATCAAAAATCTCTAATACTCTTGAAAAGGAACAAGAGGTTCTCTCTAAATGGACCAAATCTTCTAAAGATCTTGAAAGGATTCTTCAAGATCAAATCTCTACCAAGGACAAGTCTGGACTTGGATATGGAAAAGATGATTTTCAATCTTCTGACCCTATTCCTTCATCATCTGAATGCCAAGGCTTTCCTGCTGGTTTCTTTTCTGATGATGATGATGATCTCTTTGGTTACTCATCTGAGGATTCTACCTCTGTTCATTCTATAGATCTTCTGGACATGCTAAAAGTAGAATCTAATACCAAAAAGTTTGGAGTTTTTGTAAAAGCAAAAGAAGTTTCTTCTGAATCTTTAAGAATCCCAAGCTCTTCTTCTTTTTCTCCTAAACCCATTCAAAAACTTTTAAACTCTCTGAGTCTTCATGAGTCAAGGGACCTTCATAAGTCACCGACTACTCCTGTATGTCATGCCTCAAAAAGATTTTCTCAAAAGAAAAAGTTTTCATCCAAAAGAAAATCTCAAGTGATTACTGATTCATCCCTCGCTCTCTCAACTTAAAGAAATCACCAAAACCTGATAAAGGTATTGTTGGACCAAGACCAGGTGTTGGTCACCCCTCTACTTCTCATTCTTCAAATGATGCTCAAATTTTTGACAACATGGACTTCAATAGGGCATTTTCTTTAAAGAAATGCTATAACTATGGTAATACCCTCCATCTTGCAAAACATTGCCCAAAGGATTCTGATATTTGTAAGAATAAAATGCCTTCTAATCCAAAAGGACCCACTTCAAAATGGGTACCAAAAGTCTAAATTTGTTTATGAATGCAGATACCAAACAAAGATCACATATGGTACATGGACAACAGATGTTCAAGGCACATGACCGGAAACAAATCTCTCTCTCTAATTTTTTAAAAGAAAAAGGACCTACTGTTTCCTTTGGAGGAAATGGGAAAGGTGTCACCAGAGGCTATGGTACCATATCAAATGGAACCATCAACTTTTCTAAAGTAGCTCATGTTGAAGGGCTAATGTACAACTTACTGAGCATCAGCCAAATATGTGACTTGGGATATAAGGTCACCTTTCAACTATGTGTTTGCTTGGTCCTTGATATGCAGAATAAAGTTGTACTAGCAGGTACCCGAATGAATAACGTCTACATCATCAACATGAAAGAAAATGCTATTGGAGAAGCTGTGTGTCTCCTCTCTCAAGAACTAGCCAAACAAAGTTGGCTGTGGCATAAAAGGTTCTCTCATCTAAACTTCAAAACCTTGAACAAACTTTCCAACAAAGAGCTGGTTGTTGGAATGCCAAAAATAGTTTTTGAAAAAGAAAAGCTGTGTGGAGCATGTGAAAAAGGAAAACTCACTAGAACTTCCTTTAAAACAAAACAATGCTCATCTATCTCTCAACCTCTTCAAATGCTTCACATGGATCTGTATGGTCCAGTAAGCACACCTAGTCTGGGTGGTAAAAAGTATATGCTAGTAATCGTCGATGAATTCTCTAGATATACTTGGGTGTTCTTTCTAAAACACAAGAGTGATGCTGCTGAAAAAATCATCAGGTTTACAAGAAAGATTGAAAATATGAATGGTAAACTGGTGAGGTCCTTCAGAAGTGACAATGGCACAGAATTCAAGAATACTACTCTGGAAGATTTCTTTGACCTAAAAGGAATCTCTCAGAACTTCTCTGCTGTTCGTACTCCTCAACAAAATGGTGTTGTTGAAAGAAAGAACCGGACGCTGTGTGAAGCTGCAAGATCAATGCTGAGTGAATCCAAGTTGCCAACCTATTTTTGGGCAGAAGCAGTTAACACTGCATGCTTTACTCAAAATAGGTCTATCATAGTCAAAAGGCATGACAAGACTCCTTATGAAGTTTAAAATGGTAGGAAACCTGCAGTTGACTTCTTCCATGTATTTGGCTGTGCTTGTCACATGCTAAATGACGGAGAACAACTTGAAAAATTTGATCCGAAGTCTGATGATGGAATTTTCATGGGCTATTCTCTCTCCTCAAGAGCCTTCAGAATCTACAACCTAAGAAGGCATGCATAGATGAATCCTTGCATGTGAAGTTTGATGAGTTTGAAACATCTTCATTATCTTGTAATGAAGAAGAACTAAACCTATGGATAAACTCATGTGTTGGTGAAATTCCATCTTCCTCTCAACCCAATCCTCCAGATAACAACCCTTCTCAGCCTCCCATAAACACCACCTTATCTTCAGAACCCTCTCCTTCTTCTTCACCTCCTGAAACTAACTCTATAGAAGACCTTACCCACCAAAACTCCATATCTCCCATTAACCTACCTTCACCATCTCAAATTCCTACCTCATCCTCTTCTCTACCTCTTCCACTAAAGTGGACCATGGATCATCCAATAGATCAAATCATAGGTGATCCACAAGTTGGTGTAAAAACAAGAAGAGGCATAAGCAATCTGTGCTTATATGTCAACTTTGTTTCTATTGTTGAGCCTAAGCTGATAAATGAAGCCCTAGCTGATCCTAGCTGGGTAATTACCATACAAGAAGAACTCTCACAATTTGAAAGAAACAAAGTCTGGAAGTTAGTTCCTCGTCCATCCAACAAAACTATTATTTGAACAAAGTAGGTGTTTCGAAACAACATGGATGAAGAAGGAACTGTCATAAGGAACAAAGCAAGGTTGGTTGCTCAAGGATATCGGCAAGAGGAAGGAATTGACTATGATGAAACTTTTGCTCCTGTTTCCAGATTGGAAGCTATCCGATTATTTCTTGCCCATGCTGCTTACAAGAATTTTTGGGTATTCCAAATGGATGTCAAAAGTGCCTTTCTAAATGGTGAGCTGGCTGAAAAAGTGTATGTGAAGCAACCACCTGGTTTGAAGATTCAGTCCATCCATATCATGTGTATCGGCTAGATAAAGCTCTGTATGGACTGAAGCAAGCTCCTCGTGCCTGAAATCACAAGGCTCAAAAATAGACAGAAAAAGTACAACTAGAAGCTGTCAATTACTTGGTGGAAAGCTTGTGAACTGGTCAAGTAAGAAACAACATTCGGTGTCTACGTCTACAGCTAAAGCAGAATATGTGGCTGGAAGAAGTTGTTGTGAACATATATTGTGGATGAAAAATTAGTTGTGTGATTATAATCAGATTTTCTCAAAGATCCCAATACTGTGTGACAACTCAAGTGCAATAGTCATTGCCAACAATTCGGTGCTTCATTCAAGATCTAAGCACATTGATATCAGGTATCACTTTATAAGAGATCATGTCTCTAAAGGTGATGTGGAACTTCACTTCATTCCCACTGAGTATCAATTAGCTGATCTGTTTACAAAGCCCCTTGATAAAGCAAGGTTCAAGTTTCTCATCGGTGAATTAGGTATGATAAATATAGACTAATATATATATATTATATACATTTATGTATATTATATATATTATATTTATATATGTGAATATATATATAGTCGGTGAGGTAATCACCGATGTGGTTTCTATCTTTCTCTATATAAACTACTTATCATCCAAAACCCTAAATCTTCTCTTTCCTCCTATATAAACCATACACTACCCATCCACCGACGGTAACCATCCACCGACGGTCACAACTTACCGATGGTAACCATCCACCGACGCCTTCACCCACCGACGGTCACAACTCACCGACGTCTCATCCACCCATCCACCGACGTTGCCACTCACCAACACCATCATCCACCTTCCGACGGTCACTAGCCACCGACGTTACCGTCCTAGCCACCGACGTTCAAAGCCATCCGCCGACGTCATCATAACGAAATCTCATTTCATCCACCGACGTTGTACCACTCACCGACATCACCTCATAAACCCAAGGAACACTTAGCCACTCCCAGCTCCTCCATGCCCTCTCAAAAGGACATGGCTGTACAAAGGGATATCCCCACTATACCTTCATCAATTTTTTCCTTAGTTGATAAAGATGACTTGGAGTCTCCCATCCAAGGTGTCTCTTCACCATCCCTTGAGCTCTCACAGCTCCTTTTCCACACTCCACTTGAGAGTGCATTACACCCAGGTTTGGTGGATTATTCCTCTAGTGATGATGAAGATGATCAACCACCAAAGCCTCAACCATCTGCTCCCATGTCTTCTCAACAGGGAGATGATCTTATCAAAACTTTCACCAGTTTCACTCGTGATACTATCCGCCGGGTGGAAGTTCTGGAAGATCATGAACTAAGGAAATGGAAAGAATGACCTTTCTTTCTACTACTCTTATGCTCATAAAGTTATTTCCAATTGTTTCATCATTGAAGTTCAAAACTGACCGGTACCAAATCAAATTACCTTTTTAACCCTAACTACAAAATCGACCTACATATCAGATTGGAGCCCAGTTCGTCAACATCGACCTTTCAACTGCAAAATCGAAATCTAGGGACAATTGAACTCAAAATCAATGGAACATAAAATCGATGGAAACTCAAAATCGACCTTCGTGTCAGGTTGGAGACCAGTTCGAAATCGACCTTCCAACTCCAAAATTGAAATCGAAATCTAGGGACAATTAAACTCAAAATCGATGGAAACTCAAAAATCGACCTTCCAACTGCCAAACCCAAGGATGATGGAACTCAAAATCGAAATCGAGGCACAGGGACGATGGAACTGGTCAAAATCGAGGCACAAGGACGATGGTAAGATGGAGGTACTGGTCGAAAAAATTGATGGAGGCAAACACAAATTGGACTCAATATCCTTGCACATGATAGACAAACACAAATTGGAGACATGAGCAAGGGAAAACATAAAAATATCATTGAACAAAGATCTCTTACAAACCCCCATTGTAATATGTTATCAAATACTATATACATTAAAAAAAATTAGATTACATAATATCTTATGGTGTTAGCAACGACAAACATAAAAACCATTAAAGAGTAATCTATTACTAATTCAAATATATTATCAACCAGTGTTAGAAGAACAAATTGGATAGTACCTTAAGGTGTGAATGGGGAAAACCAAGCAATAGATAAAATTGAGATGGTGAACATAGAAGATCAAGCTTGGAGATTGAGTCTTTGCAGAATCAAATAGAATCCCTCGACGTATGAGCAAGAGATCGAGACAAGGGCTTCTAGGGTTTCAAATAGCATCGTCGGTGGATTTGGTGGTGACTGATCAGTTGAGGAGAGAATGAAACAATTAGAAATAGAGGGGCATGGGATTGGGGGTATGAATATCATCGCATGGCAACTAGAATGCGGTTTCGGAAGAACTTCGTTGGACATGAAGTGGAACGTGGAAGAGATATTCAGGCGCTGAAGACTAAGGGTGGAGTGGGTTACTAATTGTAAATAAGGAGTTTAAAGTGCCAAGATTTGAACCGACGGTTTTTAGACCAATCGTCAGTAATATCTATATCTATACTACCTAATAAACAGAATTCCTTCAAAGTCTTAAAGTACATCTCCTTTTGCATTATGTACTACCTTCTTAAGCATGAGTCTTAAAAGTCTTAAAAAGTCTTAAAAGACTTTTTATATCCCCAATACATGCCGATTCACGATTCAAGAAACTCGGTTTCTTCTCCATCCCATCACGCTTCATCGCTCAGTCTCCAAGATGACTCTCCATCTCCTCACACTTCAGCGCTCAATCTCCAAGATGACTCTCCATCTCCGGTTGTATATGTATCTTCACGATTTTCATTCTCCATCTCAGATATTCCCTCTCTCTCCACCGATTTTCATTCTCGCACTCTCCGTGTTCAATCCTCCTATTCGATCTCCCAGTTCGATGAGTATTCCCACTCTCCCTGCTGTTCGACGACGATTCGCACCTGTCCCTGTTCGAATCTCACTGTCGCTCCATCGATTCGCACCTCTCCCAGTTTGATTCTCGCTGTCGCTCCATCGATTAAGCGAGAAGTACTAACTGGCCCACTAATATGATTTGTTTTTATGGGTTGTTTCTATGTAAATCACTTTTCGGATCTGGGTTAGTTCCAAATTTGTTCTAAATTTGTTCTAATTTTGTTTTTTTTTATATTTTTTGTAAACTTCTGATTCAAATTTGGGTATGTGGTAGCTGAGATGTTTAATGTGATTTATTAGGGTTTTTATGTTTTTGTTTGTTTTTAAGATTCAATGGTTTTGATCTGTTAGTTGTGGATTAACTACATGTTTGTAAGTTTTGTCATTGATGTATTTAAATGTCTTCATCTTTTTATAATTTTAACAATCAGTATGTTATATGTGATTGTAGTCTATTTTATCATCAATTTGAAATTGATCAGCTGAATGGATTTAGAGTCTGTTTTAACTCAATGGATTTAGAGTCTATTTTAGCAACACCCTTTTGTATGTCCACAATGGATACATAGTATAAGTTTATTTTAGATGGTTCAAAGAGGGTTTATTTTCAGTCACCCTTTTATAAAGCTTAATGAAAATTGAATAGCTTCATTTGGGATATAACTTATATATGATCTGATTGAACTTTTTTGATATGAATAGTTTCATGTAATTCTCAAATACCACTCTTTTATATGCAGCTAAATGAAAACTGAAATAGTTTCATGTAGATTTGTTAATATTTGAAGCTAAGGTGTTGAGTGGTTGGTTTTCCATTAAGTACTATATGGATAAAATTGTCTGTGTGGATTAATCCGTGTGTATGTTTAAGAGCTAAAACAAAATTTTGGACAGAACGTGGAGTTTTTTATATTAAATAAAAACCATCAACGCTTATGTTATATGTGATTGTAGTTGTATTTGAAATTGATCATCTGAATGGATTTAGAGTTTATTTTAGCTTAATGGATTTAGATTCTATTTTAGTAACACCCTTTTGTATGTTCACAATGGATCCATAGTATAAGTTTAGTTTAGATGGTTCAAAGAGGGTTTATTTTCAATCACCCTTTTATACAGCTTAATGAAAGCTGAATAGCTTCATTTGGGATATAACTTACATATGATCTGATTGAACTTTTTTGATATGAATAGTTTCATGTAATTCTCAAATACCACCCATCAGATTAATGAAAACTGAAATAGTTTCATGTAGATTTGTTAATATTTGAAGCTAAGGTGTTGCTTGGTTGGTTTTCGACTAAGTACTATATGGATAAAGCTGTCTGTGTGGATTAAGGTATTGCTTGGTTAGTTTGATGATTATGTTTATCTCATTGTGTATTAACTAATTTGTTTAACAAATTACTTGTCTAACACTCTTAACATTAAATACTTTGTCGAAGTATTTTCATATTCTACGTTTAATTTGTAGAAATGGATTATCATTCTTATGCTGAAGTATTTTCATCACTACAAGCTCATCCTTATGTATGGTGGAATTTTTCAACCGTTCGTATAGAATTTGTTTGGGAAGATGTGGAAGATAAAAAACTATATCTTATTCTTCTTGACCAAAATGTAAGTAAAAGTATTAATCTTTTTCTTCATAAAAGTTAATCTAAACTCTCATCTGAACTCAAGTATGTTATATATTAGTTAATATTTTATGGTTTCTCTTAAATTTAAATTTTAAATATTAATTGTTAAATTCCACTAAAAATGTATTTTTATAATATTTTCAGAGAATGTATCGAATTCAACAGAATTAACCAAGGTTGCGTTCGATCCAGATATTCTGGAAACACACCGCATTAGGCTTATGCTGAGTTAAAGTTGTCTAGAGAAAACAATTTCCCATTCGGCTTTGTTTTGTTATGACAATCAATAAAGCTCAAGGGCAGATAATTCTAGTGGTAGGTGTTTATCTACCAGAATCGGTATTCTCGCACGACCAACTTTACGAGGCATTATCCAGAGGGATATCGCATGGTAATGCAATGGTATTAGTGAAACCTGCCAAAAAGTTCAATCAGGAAGGAGTCTACACGTCAAATGTGGTGTATCAAGAAGTTTTGAGTGATGATTGTGAATGATTAAAGCATGATTGTAATTTTAGACTTTTTGAATGAGAAATTGCATTAATTTTTTCGGATTCCCGATACAACATATGAACCGCCAAGTATTTCAAAAATATTTTTGTAAAAAATTGATATTTGAAAGTTAAATGTATCATGATAGAATTTTTACATCCCGCCAAATTGCGCAGGTACACAACTAGTATATATATATATATATATATATAATTTGGGTCCACGAATTGTGTCTCCTACTATTTTAAAGATTGATATATTGTGGATTTATATAGTGGATTGATATACTGTGGATCTCCTACTATTTTTTTAATTTGGGTCCACGAATCTTGGGTTCACTACTATTTTAAAGATTGATATATTGTGGATTTAATTTGGATCCACGTTTCTCATCTAGCCCCACGATTTGTGTACCCAATCGTGTACTTAAGGACCAAAATTGTTTAAAAATATTCGTTTCTCACCCTAGCCCCAGGATTCGTGGGGTCCCCAGGATTCGTGGGGTAGATCGTGTACCAGGGGACCAAAATTGTAAATTCGCTAACCTAGTTGGAGAGAGTAAGCGATTCGTGGGTCATATTGTGTATTTACGGGTTATTTTGGTAAATATAAAGAGATATAGGTTAAATTAGTAACTGCTTTTTGAAAAATGGTTACTTAAATTAAATTCCCTTATGATTTTTGAGGTTTTTGATTTTTGAAAAACCTCTCATAAACCTCCCAAGAACTATATAGTGGATGCTCTTAGTTATAACCTTCTACAAAACACGCCTTATTTTAACTTAATTTTACATTATTTTTTTACTATTTATATATGTTAAATTAACAAACTGCCCCAAAAACTAGAACCAAAATTTTAAAATTAAATCCCTAACCCAAATCTCTCCAATGTTACATGACTTACGTCTATGAATACAACCAAGTAAAAACCCTAGTTTACTTTGGGCTTTATTTTCTCACTATTTTACCATTTCTTCTACCATCTCCACAACCATTGTCGCTCTCTATCGTTACTATTCTAATTCAATCATCGCTGCTACCTAGTTCGACCGCTGCTAATACCTAGTCTGATTGCCGCCACTGCCTCTAGTTACTTTCATTGACCCTGCCTCTAGCTTTCATATAACATGATATTGGTGTCCAGACTGACCACCTCCACCCCTTTTCATCTTATTTGCTTCTCTCATCAGGATTAAAAGTCTCTCTCTATGATTGTTGCTCATTCAACCATTTTTCTTCTTTTCAAAAACTACCATCAATTGTTGATTTGATTATTAATTGCATGTATTCATGATTCTTGTGAATTGTAGATTAGTCACTTGTGATTTAATCACAATGTTATTCAATTTTGAGTTTGTTTTCGGTTATTGGATGAACCATGTTATTTGTTGTTATTTTTTGTAGACTCATATTGACAAAGAAAAGTAAATAACTTTATTGTGGCTTGTTACACATGTCTGTGATATGGTACGTATGTAACAGATGTATGCATGTATATGTGTATAGCAGGGACGGACCCATAATTTTTTTTCAAAATGTGGCACTATTTTGCTATACTAAACAAATATAGGGGAAAAAATATTAATTCAAACGTTGGAACCATTTAAATATATATTGTGAAAGTTTTTCATATGATGGCACAATTTTACTAAGAAAATGACATTAGCAGAAATCAGATTTGGATGGAAGAAAAACCTTGCTAACCAACTCTACCAAAGCAAAAACTTGTTCTCATTGTAGTTTCAGTTGCACTTTTTGAAAGTTTCTAAAATAATACGGTTGCACCTTCTAAACGATATGGTTACACCTTTCACAAGCCTAGTTTTTTTACCCTTCGTCGGATAAACGAACTTTTATCATTTTCATAAGGGAAAAGTTCAAAAAAGCCCAACAAACTATAGTATTTTGAATGGTTAAGTGCTTAAACTATTTTTTGAATGAAAAAACCATTAAACTTTCTCATTCTAAGTGATTAAGTCCCTGCAATATTATTTTGAATGAAAAAACCATTAAACTTTCTCATTTTAAGTGATTAAGTCCCTGCAATATTTTTTTGAATGAAAAAACCATTGAACTTTCTCATTTATAATTAATAAGTCCCCGGACATTTTTTTGAATAAATAACCATCGAACTTTTAAAACATTGTTACTTGCAATCTTTTAACAAAAATACTACTTGTAATCAACTAGAAATGTTTAAAGTAAAAAGGATAAAAAACGATCAAAAAAAGGAGATCGATGGCAGGGGCCTATAAGATGATAGACGATTTGGAAAACATACAACAATGCTAAGCTGAGGAATGGTGAGGGGGAGTGATATCGATATTTGCGTTGGGTTTAACTGGCGTAGGGTTTAGGAACAGTAAAATTGATTTAGGTTTCTTTTGATTTTAAAACTTTCCTAGTTGGTTACCAATAATTTTTTGGGTTAAAAGTATGTAAGTAACTGTTAATGTCAAAAATTGATTTATCAAAAGTCAACTTAAGGAGTTTGTGTAACTGATCGGTCAAAGGTAGTACTCTCACGACAAACACAACAAAAATAATAAAAAATAATGATAAGAGATTTGGTGACGCGGAAAAATCTTTAACGAGGGAAAAAACAGCGGACGATAGAAGCTACCATCGTTGCACTATGGGTAAATGATGTCAAACAGGGACGCCGTCCTTTGGAACTGAGATCGTACATTTACAAAAAAGAAATATAGAAAAATAAATAACAATATCGTATGAAATCTAGAGAGCAATTGTATGATTCTTGAAGCTAGAGCGTAGAGATGATTGATTCGGGGCCCTTCACTTGGCTTGTACCTGGATTTTATAGTTTGTGCCGGTTGTAACTGCCGTATATCATTAATGGTCTCCATAAATGTCTTTGATGAGGTTGACTGTAACTGTCCAACGGATCTGCACAATATGTAACAGATGTTTAACGGTTAGTTCATTAAAACCACACATCTCACGCTGAAATCGTGCGTCGAGCAAATATCTATCATCCGTACGTCGTAAGTCATGATCTTCCTATGTGAACTTCGTTCGACCATTTATCCTGGAGCTGTAATAAATATTCCGAAGTCATAAAATACGCTTGGTCGAACATGAAAGTCAACGGTCGTGAGTCTTGGAGATTTTACCCAAACAGTAACTAATTTCTAAATGTTCGATGGTTTATTCTATTAAAAAATGTTCAAGGACTTAATCATTCAGAATGAGAGAGTTTAATGGTTTTTCATTCAAAAAAATAGTTCAAGGAATTAATCATTCAAAATAAGAAAATTTTCTCTTGGTTTATATAGCTTGTTACAATTGCATGGTTTGTATTTGAAACATCCTCTACACATATGTATTATGGCTATGTTTCACAAATTAACTGAAAAACTAGTTTTTGCTAATGAACTAAATATTGGCTAAAAAACTAGTTGTTAGTTGATAACTAAAAAACAAGTCGATAAACTATCATGTTCGCCAAAAACTAGTTGATAAACTAATTTATAAATATAAAATTATCAAAAAAAATATGTTTGTTAAAGGGAAAACGAAATAGAACAACAAGAAATAGAGAGAAGAAATCTATATTTCTCATTACTCATTAGTCATAAGCCCTTTAAATAGGGATAGGTTACAAGCATATAACTACGAGAGATATCAATTCCAATCTATCTCTAATATATTTATCTCTATCTATATTGTCATATCCTTTAGACAATGACACACTTATCCTACAACACTCCCCTTGTGCTGAGCCAAAGAAGTGATGGTGCACAATTATTGTTTCGTTAAAACCTTACGCCAAAATAAAAACCCTGTGGGAAAAAATAAGACGAATGAAAGAGTACACTGCACCAGTTTCTTTGCAATACATAGACTTTTCCTTTAGTCTAATATTTTTTCAGATTTGTACATTAATCATGAGAGTTAGAAAAGGAAGGTGGTATATAATTGTTGTCTCACTAAAACCTTACACCAAGGAACAAACCCCAATGGGAAAAATAACCTTGGATGAAGGAAAGAGCACAACATACCAATATTACATATATAGTAGACTCCTCCTTTTGTCTACTACTCCCCCTGATTTGTGCATTAATCAAGGGAGTTTGGAAAGTCTTAGCATTCTAGTACTTTCTAACGTTTCTCAAACATGGGGTTCGGTGATGATTTGTCAAACAAGTACGTTGTATTCTCCTTGTATATTACTTTATTCACTTGAATCTAGAGGAGAGTTTGTCATTGCTGATTGTATATAAACTTAAAGCAAAATATGCTTTGTGTTATCACCCTTAATGTATCTTAGTTTTATTTCCTTGATAGATGATACATTATTTCCATATATGGAGGCTAGGGTTGTTGATGCCAAAAATTAACTTAACAAAAGTCAACTTAAGGTGCTTGTGGACCTGATCGATTAAAGGAAGGATTCTCCCGACAAACGTAAATAAAATGAAGAAAAATAGACGAAGACAAGAGATTTGGTGACGCAGAAAAACCCTTGGACGAGGGAAAAAACCGCGGACGATAGATTAGTATCGTTGATGCACTATGGAAAAGTGACGCCAAGCAGGGGCGTCGTCCTTTAGAGCTATGGTCGTACGATTACAAGTGAAAAATGTATGTAAAAGCTAAACTAGCGTATGAAATCTAGAAGGCTGTTATGTGTCCTTTGATTCGAGAGTGTGGATGGTTGGTTCCCGGTGCCTCTTTGATAGCTTGAGCGTTGCTTTTATATTCCTAGCTGCTCGTAACGGTTGATCGACATTGACCTCCTTCGTAAATGCCGTTGATGACGCTGTTTGTAACCATCCAACGGCCCTGCAAAATAGATAACAACTGGACATTCAGGCACGGAATCAACCGTTCGAGAAGAAGCTCTTTGAAAGAGTAGGCTCTTTTCTTTGCGTCAATGCCTTGAGTAAGATAGCCACGAGGAGGTAATAGTCTAATAAGAGGCACAGAAGTGCTATCGAATAGGCTGTTAGGGAGGATTATTTGATAAATAATAACAATCCGGCCGTTAAAGGTCGGGCTTGAGGTGCTTCGCGGGCCCATCGTACGTCGGAGACTTTGCCTGACTAATTCAATTAGTTGAGGCTGACAAGGCGAAGATATCCATTCGGGAGACGATGGGTTTCGATCACGTCACGTGTGCGCAGGAGCGATCTGTTGAGGCTGACAAGGCGAAGATATCCATTCGGGAGACCATTTCTTCCAGCGATCTGTTCGTTCTCCACGATCTTGGTTGGCTTCTCACTTACGTCAATCTGGAGTGCCCTGGAGATCTTACGGCAGAGGAATGCCCCGCGGATTGCTTTGTCTTGTACGAGTATCCCTTCAAGATAGGGTTCACGTGGCGTTTTTCTACGTTATTCAAGGACCTTCTAAGCCGGTTTGGCATTCCTCCTTGGCAGATGATGCCCTAGTTCTGGAGAGTTACGACGATGATTGACTGGTTAACCCGTGATTGGGACTCCCCTTTCACTGTTCATTAGTTCTTGTTAGCTTAATCAGTGAAGGCGGACGTCAATTATCGGTACAGCCCCTATGTACGAGGGCGTTGAGATCGGGCGTTGATTTCAGGTACTGACTGAACGATCGCGGTTGGAAAGAGTGCTTCGTCTTCTGATGGCTGTCGGATTACGCCAAAAATGAGGAATGGGTTGTCCATGGCTGGCCCAAGCAAGGTATTGCCGTTACGCTATGTTTTCGGGTTCCTCTTGTCTTGTTCTGACTTGTATACTTTTCATGCAGCGGTGACGTGCGAAATTCCTCCCTATCCTGACTCAGCGGCCAAGGTCGAGCTTTTCCGTTAGATCCCAAACCGGGTGTTCTCCGTGTTTAGCCCTGTGCCAGGGGATGAGGGAGATATGATACTGGGGGCGAGGAAGATGAGGACGTCATCTTTGTCGGAGCTTCTGAATTTCCTCCCGTTTCGGCGGAGAGTGGTGAGTTTTGTTCGGCTTTTCGTACCGATTTCTAGCTTTTCCCCTCCCGATCATTTTCTATGTTTGTTTTCAGAAGGAACTGCGGCTTTGTCGGCTGGTCGCAGGATTCTCCCCGCCCGACAGGGTGTAAATAGAAGGAGGCCACTTGGGCCTGATCCGAGGGAGCCGCCCTCTAGAGCCGAGGGCTCTAAGAAGGCGATAGCGTCGGAAGCAGTTATGCCTCCGCACGCGTCTGCTTTCCCTCCCCCGTCGCAAGACAGGGGGAAAAAGCCATTGGCAGGATCTTCTGTCGTCAACCCGTTCTAGGTGAGTTTCAACATTCTGTTCTGCTTTTTTTTGGGGTCATGACTCCCATTTTCGTGCGTCGTGCGTACTTGCGGTTCTGACGCTAGATGGTCTTTGTTTTCAGGCCATACAGGCGTCGCTTGGCCATGTTGTTACCATGGCCTCCAAAGCGGAGGAAGCCGTGTGAGAGCTCGAATTTGCCCTATAGGCGAAGGAGGAGGAACCCCTGGTTAGAGCTGACGATTTCCTTCATTTGCTCGAGGCATTAATTCTGACCTCAGGTAACGTCAGGCGGAGGCGTTGGAAAGAATAGGGGCGCTGGAGGTTAAGCTGGGGGTGGCCAGGGAGGCACTTTTCGAGAAGATCGAGGAGGTCAACGATCTAATGACCCACTTGAAGTGAGCCCAAGAGGTTGTTGGGCCATCCGTACGACCAGTGCCGCCCGGTTTTCTGCCACTCTAGTTTTTTTTTCTTTTTTTCGCTTATTAGGGCGAGGCTCAGGGTCGTGCCTTATTTTTGTAACTCATCAAAGTTTACTTAATGAAAAATTCATTTCATAATGATTGACTAACTGTTTAAAGATCAAACGAAATAGGTATGACCGTACAGTACAAACTTTTACGAGAAAAGAGATTTTATCCCTAGCGATCGAGCCGTTTAAAATGATTTGTTTTGAGACATAAAAGACCAAGTTCAAAACTTCTAGACGATTGAGTCTTTAATCAGTAAGTCGCGCGTTTTAGCGACTTCTTTGGCCGTGCGTTCCTGCAACATAATTTATTAGGGGTGGTCGTTGGTTTGACCAACGACCCTCCGATGTTTAAGTCGGTAAGGTAAAAAGAATGGATATAATGGTGCGTATAATAACTTAAAAGAAATATTTCCTCTAATGAGTTGCGTTCTACGTGGGATGTTTTGACCGTCCAAGGTTTGTAATTCGTAGGCGCCCTTTCCGACGATAGAAATGATTCGATAGGGCCTTTTCCATTTGACTGATAAATTACCTGCGTTTCGCTCTTGAGTGTTCTGGAAGACACGTCGTAAGACGTAATCTCCCACTCTGAAGGTCTTTACCCTGACGTTCTTGTTGAAATATCGTACGACGGACTGTTGTTGAGATGCCAATCGAACATAAGCTGAGTCTCTTAATTCTTCAAGTGCGTCCACATCGTAGCTGAGTACTACCAAATTTTGTTCGACAAAGGCGTGCCGCGCGGTCGGCAGGCTCGCTTCGATCGGTAGGACAACTTCATATCCATAAACTAGGGAAAATGGTGTTTATTCTGTCTAGGTACAAGGAGTCGTGCGATTGACCCATAAAACAGAGGGTAACTCCTCGACCCAAAGTCCTTTGGCGCTCCGAGTGTTTTCTTAAGTGAATTGATAAGTGTTTTGTTACTCGACTCGGCGAGTCCGTTGGACTGGGGATAGCGAGGTGTGGAGGTCGTGAGTTTTATACCCCATTCTTTATAGAATCGCCTTGTCTTATCACTTATGAATTGAGATCCGTTATCACACATAATCTCGGAGGGAACGCCAAATCTGCAGATAATGTTAGTCCGGATAAAAGATATCACCTCTTTATCTCGTATTTGAGAAAAAGCGGAGGCCTCTATCCATTTCGAGAAGTAATCTGCAAGGACTAATAGGTACACCTTTTGCCTGGGCGCCTGTGGCAATTTGCCAACAATATCCATACCCTATAGCATGAAAGGCCATGGGACCAGGGATGACTGTAAGAATTCAGAAGGCTGGTGAGTCATACCTGAGTGGCACTGACAAGCGTCACATTTTAGTACGTACGTTATGGCGTCCCATCGAAGATTAGGCCAGTAGTAGCCTTGTCGCGAGATTCCGTTTGCTAGACATCTTTCTCCAGAATGATTTCCACATTCTCCGTCGTGCATTTCTCGTAGTATTTTTTGGGTTTCGCTGGGGATGAGACATCGTCGGTTCAACCCGGTAGACGATCGTTTATAGAGTCTTCCCGCGATCATGACGTATCTGGAGGCCTTGAATCGGATCTGGCGGGCCTTCATTTTGTCCTCCGGCAGGGGTCGTTCGATAAGTAATCACGAATTTCCTTTATCCAATCGTTCGATTCGTCCAGTACCAACACCTGATCATGCTGATTATTTTCCGTCGATGGACTTGTCAAGTGAATTATTGGTATCATATCAAATGATAATTTTTACAGCGCAGACCCTAGATTGGCAAGCGCGTCGGCTCGAGCGTTTTGTTCCCTGGGATTTGTTGAATGCTGAATTTTTCGAATTTTTTCGCTCGACTCAGGGCGATTTGCCAATATGCCGCCATTCTTGAATCTTTTGTTGCGGATTCTCCTTTCATTTGGTTAACGATGAGTAGGGAATCGCTCATGACTTGTGTTGGTCCCTAAGGAGTCTACAAGAGTTCTTGGATATAGAAACAGTTTGTAGAAGGGGGGGGGGGTTGAATACAAACACACAGATTTTTGGTTTTTAAATTAGTTTATATTGCATAAACAAATTTACAGTTACAAACGGATATAGAACAAGTTTAAACCTATTCTATTGTAACTAAGAAATCACTAAGAATGATGCATAAGAAAGAAGTAAGAAGGAATACAGAAGGGTTAAGACAGAAGGTTGCATGCATACAGATGAAGAAGATATCATCATCTTATTTATACCCATTAGCATTTAATGCAAAACAAAAGGTATGTGCAACGTGGCAAGCATCCATAGGAGACTTGTCCTTTGCTCAGAATACAGCCATGTTTTTGGCCGCATATGAACGGTACCATATCAGATATGATGGGGACATAAGAGACAATTCGTACGTCCTTCTCTGACACAGTATAGGGTTTGTGTTTTGTGCATCGAGGATAAGGTCAACGTTAATCTTGTATGAGAATTTTCACTTGATCGCTGAGACTGAATCTTCAAGGATGAACTTTCAGTATCACTGAGGCTTCACAAGACTTCACACTTTGGATAGATAATCTTTGCTATCGCTGAACCGCTTCAGATCACGTAGTTGATTATCTCTTTCTTCAGCTTGGTCTTTGACTTTCGCTGAATGGTCATTTGGTGTGATCGTTGATCTTCAAATCTTCAGAGTTAAGCTTAAGGTTCCTTGATCTTCATCGATCGCTAATGGCAGTCAGCGTATGCTTATCGCTGAATTTTAACTTAAACTTAAACAAGGAATTTCACTAAGTGTAAAGAGGAATCATATTCAAATCACTAAGAGAAGTTATGGTCAACAATCTCCCCCTATTTGATTATGATTAAGTAATATGAGAAAGTTACTTGAGGGGATTAGTAAGGACTTAAAAAATAATTAAGAAAAACTTCTACGTACTAATCTGTGAGACATTTTTCAGCTAATCTATTATATTTATTGAGTTTCATTTATAAGGATATGAAAACACAATTTTTTACAAGTAAATGCCTTAAGTACATTCACTGATTTAAATTTCAGAGAGAAATATCAGTGAGTAAGGAGATAAGTAAAGAAGTTAGAACTCTTATGTTCATTGTCCCATTTACTATTTTCAGGGATCTTTTCAGTACACAGTTGGAGTAGAGTACTTCATTTGAAATTTCATTAATAATCTGAAGACATTACATGAACATTGAAATTACAAATTTGTAAGTAAAGGAAGTATAATACACTGAAGAAAAATCTGAAGAAAAAAATATCAGTCAGAGAGCTTTTCGTGTCTTCTTCGCATTTCATTTTCATAGAGTCTCTTCTGTCAATTCATCAGCGGCTCATCTGACCAGCAGTAGTGATGCATGATTTTGATGAAGGCTGATGGAGCTTTGCTGATCTCGATGTTTCTGAAGAGCCCTAGGAAACCATCATTATCCAAGAAGACCATGCCGGGTTCAGGGAAGGTGATGATTTCATTTTCTTCATATTTTCTGCCATGAGGGAGAGAGACTTTGAATATTGAGATGTTAGGGATTTCCAGATGTTCGAGAATGCTTTCATAGTTGAGTTTGGTTTCGTGATCACTTTTGGAAGATAAACCTCCTTCAACATTTGATCTTTTCTTTCGAGTAGGCTCAGGGAGAGGTGGAACTTGTACATGTTGTGACATCCTCTGAAGAAGCTGATCCAGTGCTCTTTCCACCACATCTTTAAATTTAGATTTGGAACCCTGAATGGCATCTCTGATTTCTAGCCATTCAGAGTATCCATAGAACTTTAAGAACTTGGCTTCTTCTTTTTCAACTTTTGTGTACCTGTACATTCGATCAATTACCTTCAGTCCATACTTTTGGAAGGACGTCCTTCGATCATTGCTCGAAGGATTTTTGAATCAGACCTTCGAAAGTTGAATCTTTTAGTGCACCAACGTAGTTCCTTTTCTCTGTGGCTTGGTTGTTCATTTGATTTGGTCAGAGGATTTAGGATCTTCTCTTGAGCGAGGATGGGATTCACTTGGATATTTTCTTCAACTAGTTCCTATTGTGCCAAACCTTCAGCGACTCTTTGGCTTTTGTCGATCATTACTTTCTTTGCTTTGTCTTTGGCATCATCCTCCCTGAGAATTCTTCTTGCAAGCTCTAGGTCATTCTCTGTTTGTTTCATATTTTCATCCCTTATTCTTTGAGCTTCAAGGGCTTGTGCTCTCTCCTCCTTCGATAGGAAATAGAAGTCATCTACCATGCTGATAGGAGTTGGACATTCTATTTCAGCAGAGGGCAATTTTATTCTCTTGGCTTTGAGTTCATTCAAAAAGTTTTTTCGCCTTTCTTCCTCTTCTGACTCGCTTATTAATGGTCTCTGAGCGCGACGTCTAGGAATGAGGCCTTCTTCATCTTAAGAGTCAGAGTCAGATATGTACATAAACTGCTCTTCAGATGAAGGTTCCTTCCGAAAAGTGGAGTCCTCTGGGGGACTGGGCTCACTGAGAGAAGGAGAGGTGGAAGGAGTTTTATCAGAGCCAAAATTTGGTGGAGAGAAAGAGGGATATGTGGGAGGTTCAGAGAAGAGAATGAGAGGAAGAGATACCTCGACAGTGGTCTCCCCTCAGTTAAAGAGATGGTGGCATCAGCTTCTGCCATGTTATTTCCTTTTCCTGAGGGACTGGGCTATCCCTGAGAGGGATGTTGGCCGTCCCCCAAAGGCTCCTGATGAGAGACTTCTGGCCTTGACATATTGAAATGCTCCAAAGCACTTCCTATATCTTCGCCTTCATCATCATCATTGCCTCCCCCATAGTGAGGGATGGCTTCTTCATACTCATCATCATCATCATCATCATCATCATCATCATCATCATCATCATCATCATCATCATCATCATCATCATCATCTTCTTCCTGTTCTTCTACCACTACACCTTCAGTGAGGGAAGGTCCTGCTTGCTTGATGTAGGGAGAAAGTTTCTCAGCTCGGAAGGTCTCATTGTGTTCAGCGATGATGTCGTCAGCGAATTCTTTGGCACATCTCTCCCCCTCGATGTTGTCAGCAGGGAGATAGTGCACCATCAGCAGACGTACATTCCCTTGAATATCCTTCAGCTTACCTTCATGGTGCTCTTGGTGCTCAAGGACCAAATTCAGGGATGTCCGATCAGCCGTGGAGAAAGAGGAGCCACTCTCAGAGAGTTTTGTCAGCATCTGCATCATGTCGGATTGAGTCTTTTGAATAGACTCGAGCACCAGATTCTGGTCATCCATCTTCTTCTCCAGAGGGGCAATGGACTGGCCATGTGTTCGATTTTCTTCCTTCAGAGACTCAATGTCAGTGAGGATGTTGCTGATAGAGGTCTTGATCCCTGGAGTTCCAACCACGATCCGGAAGATGAACTCAGCAGACTTCTGTAAATGCTCAACCTTAGCCCTTGTGTGAGCACATTCTTTGACTAAAAAGTCAATTGCAGGGAATGTAGGGCTAGGAAGAACAATGGGCGGAAGTTCAACTGGGAAGGGAGGAGGCTTGGGAGCAGCCTTCTCTGTCTTGACCTCTATGAGCTTGGCGGAGGACCTTGGTTGCTGAGGAGATTTCCCTTTGTTCTTGCTGAGAGGAGGAGCAACAGCCTTGGTGGTAGTTGTTGTTGTTGCTGAGGTAAAGAGAGGAGGGGCACCTGTTGACAACATAAACAGAGCAGCCAAAAAGAGCTCTAGGTTAGATGACGGATGAGAAGGCATGTTATAACCCTTGAGAGCATCATGAGGATTACTCTCAGGGACCACTGGTGCAGAGGTAGTTTCATGAGGATCACTAGCCAGTGTCTTAGAATGCCTGTGAGAGACATTCTGAGGTCCTGTGTTACTGGCCTTCCAAGACTCAGTCTAAACAATACTGAGGTTTGGACTGCGTGCATTTCAACATCATCAGAGATAGGGACAACTATCTCTGAATCATTTGTTGTGGTGAGGACCAAAGAAGAGGGGATAGAAGAAGAGTAGAAGGCTGTGAAAGTATTACCTGACCACAGCTTCAGCGGAGCTAACTAATACGCTTTAGTGACCGTGGTCGCTGAATGCGGTGGTAGTGCTGAAGAAGCAACAACGGAAGAGAAAACCGTTGAAGCAGCTGGGGCAGTTGATGGTGTTAGTAGTACACCAGAATGAGAGTGAGTGGTCTGTTGAGAGACCACCACCCTTGGCTTCTTTAGCTTGGTTGCGATGGTCTTTTTGTGACCATCGGTTGGTAGTTTCCTCTTGGCGGCTGAAGTATCAGGGATACTCACTGATTGGTTTTTCAGTGAGCTGGACACGGAAGCAGGAGCTCAAATGATCGTCAACATGTATGGTGTAAAGGGAGCATCACCTAGACGTTCCTCAATGTTCAGGGACTTCTTTCCCACCATAGAGAAGGAGTGGTTGGCTGTCTTAGGGTAGTCATCCCCGAAAGCATGTTCCAAGACTATTGCAAAGAATCTTGGGTAGGGGATGACAGAGTGCCTGTTTGCAGCTTTCACCCTATTGTATATATCACTGAATATGTAATCAGCGAAATTCAGCTTGTAGCACGTGCAGAGAGCGAAACCCATGTCTTGAAAATGTTTACTGGCTTGATCATGTGAACCAGTCTTGGAGCCCAGGCACTGAATGACCTGGGTGAAGATATACTGCCAGCGAGCAGGTAGACGCTTCTTTTCCAGCTTGGATCCCACGGTCTTCAGAGAGGCATTTTCCCATGCGTAGCCAATGGAGTCAAGGAAGGAGTCGATCTGCTGCTTTGTAGGTTCAGCGGCCCACCTCTCATTCTTGCCACGAGCAGGGAGGCGAAGAGCCTGCCTCAAAAAACTACAGGTGAAGGCGAAGTGGCTGAGAGTGGGAATGGTAAAGCCAATAGCAGAGAGTTCTTTGCCCTTGTCACTTGTGCAGGTGGTGCAGTGAGCCGTGTATCATTGGGCCTGAAGATGAAAGGAGATGCCAATTGGGTTGTGAACAAAGGCAAACATCAGGGGGCAAGCCTTGATGAAAGTAGCACCTTTAGTGAATTGTGGACGTTCAACAGGAATGTCCACCAGGGCAAGGTAGTTGCATGGCTTGAATGTTGCTTGCTTCAGATAGGGCTAAACCTCTTCTCTCCTTCGGTCCCCTCTCTTTGTCAGTAGAATGACTAAGTACCGGGAAGTGGCACACCGCAGCAAC
Source organism: Silybum marianum (assembly GCA_036898165.1). Lineage (NCBI taxonomy): Eukaryota > Viridiplantae > Streptophyta > Magnoliopsida > Asterales > Asteraceae > Silybum > Silybum marianum. The sequence continues at coordinate 14,829,451 of CM072542.1, read as the reverse complement.
AACCAACGTGTCAGAGACGAGAGTGGTTTCAGCAACCTTGCTTGAAGAGGCCATTGTTGTAGCATAGATAGGAACACCAAATAAAAAAATCATGGTTTAATACAAAATGTATAAACCAAATTTTGGTATAAAGAATACCAAATGTAAAGAAAAGAAACAAGTGTTTCGATGAACAAGATCAAAATACTTGTGATAGAAAAGCAAATAAAAGTAAAAATACCAAATGTTTTTAAAAAGTTTGGTATATTTAAAAATATAGGTATAGAATATAAAGATGGATTAACAAAAATCTTCTGTTCTTAAGAAAAAGACTTAGAACAGGGTTTTGAAGGATTTTGAAGTTTAATCCAGATTTTTATTTTATTTACCCTAGATTTTTGTTTTGATTTTAAGAAAAGAAAAGAGAAGTGAAACAAGATGTTTCCAGATTAAAGTGCAAGGTTTAGATCAAACCTTAGTGAAGTTCGAGAAGAAAAATGCACAAGTACGTGTTCTTGGTGTTCTTGAGAAAACTTTAAAAATCATAGAGAATTCTTGCCTTTTGGAAATATTGAGAGCGTAAAGAGAGAAAAGAGGCAAGGATTTGCTTAAATAGCATGAGAAGAGAGAAATGGATAGCTAAACGACGGTTTTAGCGTTTTGAAAAAGAAATGATGACATGGCGCACGTCTTGTTGGTCCCTAGAAAGGAATTGGAAGGGAAACGTCGTGGTCCGTCTTGTGTCAGAAAAGGTCTGACGTGTCCTTTTCTTATTAAAAAAATTATAATGATAATTATCCATTTGGAAAGATTAATCATTATCTTTGAAAATATTCATCAAAAACAATAAAGGATTATCAGTGATGAGTTTTATGTTTTCAGATTCATTCCTTGATTAAAGAAACATTAGGGAGTGGAAAGGTTTTTAGAAGATAATACCTGAGCGAGATAGGATAGATATTGCTGAGTCAGAGTTCAGCGAATGGTAATAGAGAACTTTATTTATATCACTGTTTGTTGTTCGCCGAGTAAGAATTATTCAGCGTTCAACATACCAAGTTCGCTGATGAATAGATTGAATCTAGTTTTATCAAGAGGCTTAGTGAAAAGATCAGCGAGCTGATATTCAGTGGGTACAAAATGAAGTTGAATTTCATCATTCATAACATGATCTCTGATAAAGTGATATCGAATCTCAATGTGCTTGGTTTTCGAGTGAAGTTCAGGGTTGTTGGCAATTGCAATAGCACTAGTACTATCACAATAAATAGGGATCTTGGAGAGCATAAGATCATAGTCTCAGAGTTGATATCTCATCCAAAGGATTTGAGCACAACAACTTCCAGCGGCTACGTATTCAGCTTCAGCAGTGGAGGTGGAGACATAATTTTACTTTTTACTTGTCCAAGTAATTAATTTACCACCTAGTAGCTTACACCCACAGTGGTGCTCTTTCGATCTATCTTGCAACCTGCAAAATCACTATCAGAGTAACCAATTAGATCGAACCCTGAGCCTTTGGGATACCAATGACCCAGATTAGGAGTTCCTTTCAGGTATCTGAAGATACGCTTTACAGCGATGAGATGAGATTCCTTCGGTGCAGCTTGATACCGAGCACAGAGACATGTAGAATACATGATATCAGGTCTACTTGCTGTAAGATATAGCAGAAACCCAATCATCCCTCGATAGGCGGTGACATTTATAGGTTTCCCATTAGGGTCCTTATTCATAGTCAGAGGAGGGGCCATAGGAGTCTTCATCGTTGAGCATTGATTCATATCAAACTTGTTCAGCATATCTTTAACGTATTAACTTTGACAAATAAAGTTTCCTTTGTCAGATTGTTTTATCTGCAAACCTAGAAAATACGTTAGTTCACCCATCATACTCATTTTATATTGCTTTTGCATTCTTGCAGCGAAACGCGTGCACAATTTGGGTCTTGTGGAACCAAATATAATGTCATCGACATATATTTGAGCGAGTATAGTATGACCTTTATATTTTCTTAAAAAGAGAGTTTGGTCAATTTTTCCACGAATAAATTTTTCTTTAAGAAGAAATTTAGAAAGAGTATCATACCAAGCTCTAGGAGCTTGTTTTAACCCATAAAGAGCTTTTTCATGTTTGAAAACATAACCAGGATGGTTGGGGTCTGAGAAACCAGGGGGTTGTTCAACATAAACTTCCTCGCTGAGTTTTCCATTTAAAAAAGCACTTTTAACATCTATTTGAAAAACTTTGAAGTCTTTATGGGCTGCATAAGCTAAGAAAAGTCTTATAGCTTCTAAACGAGCAACAGGTGCAAAGGTTTCATCATGATCAATACCTTCTTCCTGTCTGTATCCTTGAGCGACAAGTCTAGCCTTATTGCGAATAACAGTTCCGTTTTCATCTAGCTTATTTTCTAAATACCCATTTGGTTCCAATCACTATTTTACCAAGGGTCTAGGAACAAGATTCTAAACTTTGTTTCTACGAAACTCAGTTAGTTCTTCTTGCATAGCTGAAATCCAGCTAGGATCAGAGATAGCTTGATTTATCTTTTTTGGTTCAGAGAGAGAGATGAAATTAACATAGAGACATATATTACCTGTACCTCTACGCATTTTGATGCCTGCATTAGGATCACCAATAATCTGATTTATTAGATGATTTGCAGTCCATCGTTGTGCTGGTGGTTGAGGAGAGAGATCAACTGCAGATTCAGGGACTAGTTCTTCTTCTTCAAGGATGCTATTTGTTGTTTCAGTAATAGGTACATCATCATTCAAAATCAATTGAGGAGACTCAGAGGATTGATTTGCAGAGGATGAATCTTGAATGTTCACTAAGGAATTTCCGGAAGATGCATCAGAAGGAGGAATCTGATTGAGAGGAGTAACACTGATCCCTGAAGATGGATCACTGTTAGTAGGTATTTTAGGGATTTCGTCATCACTTATTTTAGCATGAGGTTGATTTTTGAAATAAGTTTCAGGTCCCCATAGTGAGACTTCATCCAAGCATTCAATTCTTCATCTTCTTCAGGGATAGGAGAAGTGGGGGTAGTACGAGATTCATCAAAATTAACATGCATGGATTCTTCAACATGTTGTCTTCGTTTGTTGAAGATTCTGAAAGACTTAGATATAGAGGAATACCCAAGAAAAATTCTTTCATCCGCTTTTGGATCGAATTTTCCCAAATGATCTCTGTCATTCAGAATGTAGCATTTGCATCCAAGGATGTGAAGATACTTCAGAGTTGGTCTTCTTCCATGAAATAATTCATAAGGGGTTTTCTTGAATCGCTTCACAATCAGAGATCGATTCTGAGTAAAGCGTGTTGTATTTACTGCTTCGGCCCAGAATTGAGTTGGAAGGCGTGATTCGCTGAGCATTGAGCGAGCTGCTTCAATGATAGTTCGACTTCTTCTTTCAGCAACACCGTTTTGCTGAGGAGTTCTTACTGAAGAGAAGTTGTGAGAGATACCTTTTTCATCAAAGAAATTTATCAGAGTAATGTTCTTGAATTCAGTACCATGATCACTTCTCATGGAACGAACAGTCAGATTGTTCAGAACTTCCATCCTTTTGATAAAAGAGATTATCATATCAGGGGTGTCACTTTTGGATCGAAGAAAAAATACCCATGTGTATCTAGAATATTCATCAACAATCACAAGAGTGTTCTTCTTTCCAGATATAGATTGGACATTGACAGGCCCAAAGAGATCCATATGGAGTAGTTGAAGAGGTGAGGTTACTGAAGAAACTTGTTTAGATCTGAAAGATGCTTTTGTCAGCTTTCCCTTTTCACACGCTGAGCAAAGAGATTCCTTTGCAAAGTTATGATTTGGGAGATCTCTGACGAGTTCCTTTTGAGACAGTTCATTAATTGTCTTAAAGTTGAGATGGGAGAGTCTTTTATGCCATAATCAATTTACATCAGAGGATGCTTTAGAGATAAAGCACACATTCTCAGAGTGAGAACTATTGATATTGATTACGTATACATTTTCAACTCTTTTGCCTGTTAAGGCAAGCTTATCATTGCAGTCAGTGACAGCACATCTATTCCTTAGGAATAGAACATTGAAATCTTTATCACATAGCTGACTAACGCTTAAGAGAGTGTGCTTTAATCCTTCAACGTAGACAACTCGACTAAACGAGGTGGCTCCGTTGGACAAGATTCCATAGCCTTTAGTGTATCCTTTGCCATTTCCACCAAAGGTCACTGATGGACCAGCTTCTTCTTTGTAGTCAGAGAGCAGAGATTTTCTGCCAGTCATGTGCCTTAAGCATCCGCTATCGAGATACCAGATACCTTTAGCACTCTGCATTCAACAAAGAGATTAAATGTTTGAAGGTACCCATATTACTATGGGTCCTACGTTGTTAGTGGAAGGAGTGGCGGATGAGCTACTTGCTGAAGAACTTTCTTCAGTGGATATCTTCACCTTTGATGGTTTTGCAACCTTGGCGGATTTCACTCTTGCTGATTTATCAGCTTGAGCTACTTTCTTTCCATGAGCTAGTTTATCAGCTTTAGTAGCATTAGGACACTTACTTGCAATGTGGGTAGTTTCACCACAGTGATAGCACTTCCTATATTTGTAAGGTTTGGAATTTAATGATTTCAGAGAGATAGAAGGGATTTTGTCAGGAATAGGACCAAGAATTCCTTTATCCATTGTTCTTGGAGGTATAACAACCTTTTCAGGAACACGAGTGAGATCAGTCTTTATTCCGGCGGTTGATCTCTGAGAGAATTCAGAGATTTTTCTCCCAGGTTTAGGATTACTCTCTAAGGAGGTAGAGAATTTCTTGTTTTTCTTCTGAACATTTTTATTTCTAGGAACCTGGTCAAAAATCTTGTTTTTGACCACTTTCTTAGAGTTGAAAGATTTTAACACAGGAGTCTTGTCATTAGATTGGGGTCTCTGAAACAAAGAGGAGGGATCAGGGATAGAGGAGACAAACATTCCAAATTTAAGCATAGAACGGTCTTTCTCTGATTCTTCCTTTTCGAGGATAAATCCTAACCCACTTCTTACTTTCATAGGGATCTGGGCATTGATGATCTCATTTACCTTGTCAGAGGCTTTGCACCATCCTTCGATGGTAGCCTTTTCAGATTTGAGATCAGCGATGGCCTTTTCTCTTTCAGCGATAGCTTGCTGCTTCTCGATGCTAATTGTTTGATTTATAGAGACTTGGTCCTTTAAGGTTTCCTTAATCTTTGATTCTTTGATTTTTAGATGACAATTTTTTAATTGTTCAGATAAATCAATGTTAATTTTCTCAGCTTTGATTTTTCCATTTAAAGCATTCTAAAAATCAACAGTCATAGCATCAAGCACAGATAAGTTATCATTTTCAGATATTAAGGAGATAGAAGGAATGCATACCTGAGTAGAAGGGGACTCAGAGGAAGAAGTTTCAGATACTTCTTCAGCGTCTTCTATTCTTGCCATCAGACATAAGAAGGCAAGATCTTTTTCATCTGTGCTTGATTCATCAGAGGTTTTAGTCCAGTCACCTTCATCATCCCAATCAACTTCTTCAGCTATAAGACCTTTGCCTTTTGGCTGGTTTTACTCAGATCTTTGTATTTGTTTTTTAATTTCAAATACTTCTCTTTCTTATCAGAGGTCAGCGAGATAGTGGGGGCTGCAAGTTTCTTGGATCTACATTCACGAGCGAAGTGACCCTTTCGCTGACAATTGTAGCATATGGCTGAGGCTTTCTCAGCGGGCATAGTCTTCAATTTATCAGAGTCAACGAGAGTCGATGTTCTTCTAAAGTTGCTCTTTCTGGCGAATCTTTGAAAGTTATTAGTTAACAGAGCCAGAGAGTTATCGAACTCAGAGATGTCAGCATCAGTGAGTTGATCCTCTGAATCAGTTTGACCTAATTCAGTGATGGAAGTAATAGTAGAGGAGGAAGCATTTAATGGATTTACCTCTGAAGACACGAGTGCCAAAGAAGTACTTTTGGCACCCTTGAGTTCATTGATGAGGTTTTTCCTCAAAACTTGGTATTGCTCTTCATTTAAGAGCATTCCATACAAAGCACTTACAAAAAGAGTTTCAAGATTCTTTGAAAATTTCAGACATGTAGTGTACACTGCCCATTGTTCGGGTAGTGCCTCCATGAACTTTATCAGAATTTCAGCGTTGGAATAGTGTCTGTTGACTGTTTTTAAATCAATCAACAAGTAGTTAAAACACTGGTGAAGTAGAGAAAGAGTTTCACCTTTATGATGCACTAAGCTTTCATACTGTCTTACTAGATTAATACTTCTAGTGATTTGTACCTCAGATGTTCCTTCATATTGAATACATAGAGTATCCCACATGGCTTTAGAAGTCTTCATTTTCATTATTGAATGATAGACTTCATCAGGGAGGGACATTGCTATTATGGATCTTGTTTTTGAGTCAATAGCAATTTCTTTCTTATCTTCTTCAGTCCATCGATTAGGAGTTTTAATGATACTCCTTTTAGGGATGGCTGGAGTAGTAGTTGTGGCAGGAACACCAGCTACAATAGTTGTAGGAACAAATGGTCCGTTTTCTATATAGTAAGGGATCTTTGGGTCTGATCCTTCTAGAAACAGAGACATTCTTTCCTTCCACAATGGGAAATTATCATGGCTAAATCTTGGCGATTTAGCTAAAGATCCATTGTCATTATAGTTTGTATTAGGATTTGACATTTTTAAAATAGTTTAGAAAGAAAATATTTTAAAGATAGAGAACACACTGCTTTGATACCACTTGTTGGTCCCTAAGGAGTCTACAAGAGTTCTTGGATATAGAAACAGTTTGTAGAAGGAGGCGTTGAATACAAACACACAGATTTTTGGTTTTTAAATTAGTTTATATTGCGTAAACAAATTTACAGTTACAAGCGAAATTAGAACAAGTTTAAACCTATTCTATTGTAACTAAGAAATCACTAAGAATGATGCATAAGAAAGAAGTAAGAAGGAATACAGAAGGGTTAAGACAGAAGGTTGCAAGCACACAGATGAAGAAGATATCTTCATCTTATTTATACCCGTTTGCATTTAATGCAAAACAAAAGGTATGTGCAATGTGGCAAGCATCCATAGGAGACTTGTCCTTTGCTCATAATACAACCATGTTTTTGGCCGCATATAAACAGTACCATATCAGATATGATGGGGACATAAGAGACAATTCGTACGTCCTTCTCTGACACAGTATAGGGTTTGTCTTTTGTTCATCGAGGATAAGGTCAACGTTAATCTTGTATGAGAAGCTTCACTTGATCGCTGAGACTGAATCTTCAAGGATGAACTTTCAGTATCGCTGAGGCTTCACAAGACTTCACACTTTGGATAGATAATCTTTGTTATCGCTGAACCGCTTCAGGTCACGTAGCTGATTATCTCTTTCTTCAGCTTGCTCTTTGACTTTCGCTGAATGGTCATTTGGTGTGATCGCTGTACTTCAGAGTTAAGGTTAAGGTTTCTTGATCTTCAGCAATCGCTGATGGCAGTAAGCGTATGCTTATCGCTGAACTTGAACTTAAACTTAAACAAGGAATTTCACTAAGTGTAAAGAGGAATCATATTCAAATCACTGAGAGGAGTTATGATCAACAACTTGAAGATTTCCTGCACCCAAATCGTAAGCTATATCCATTCCTATGACTAGGGCCTCGTACTCTGTTTCATTGTTGGTGGCTTTGAAATCATATGATATGGAATAGACCATCGTGCCCCCTTATGGGATCTCAAGACGATGCCTAATCCTGACCCCCACGCGTTGGAGGACCCGTCAACGTGCAGCATCCATGGCTGGTTGTCTTGGATCGCCACAATGTTCATTTCGTCAGTCGCTAATCTTTCCAGTTCGGGACTAAAATCCGCAATAAAGTCGGCTAAAACCTGCGACTTAATTGCGGTTTAGGTTTGAAATTTATTTCATAGTTGCTGAGGTAAATACTCCATTTCGCCAATAGCCCCGTTAGCTCTGGTCTCCTTAGGACGGATTTCAGCGGGAAGCTGGTGATGACGTTGATAACATGCTACTCGAAATAATGTCGGAGTTTTTTAGCCGCAGTGACAAATGACAGAAGCAATTTTTTCATTGATGTGTATCTTTTTTTTGCGTCGAGTAAGGATTTACTGACGTAATAAATCGGGAACTGCTGCCTGTCTTCTTCTCGGACCAAAGACACTGACGGCGAGATACAACTGAAGCTCTTCCTCATCCTTGGGTTTTGATAATAGGGGCAGCGGTGCCATGTAGTCTTTCAAAGCTTGAAGCGCTTTCTCATGGTCGCCTGTCCAGTCAAAGCTTTTGTTTTTTCTGAGGACATTGTAGAATAGATGAAACTTTTTAGATGATCTGGAAATGAACCTATTAAGCGCAGCTACTCGGCCCGTGAGTTTTTGGATCTCTTTAAAATTTCGAGGCGACTTAATTTCGCGAATCTTTCTGATCTGATCGGGACTGGTTTCGATTCCTCGCTGGGTCACCATATGTTCCAAAGATCTTCCTACACGTACCCTAAAATGGAACATTTTGCTGGGTTCAGTTTCATCTGGTACTCCCGCAGTATTTCGAATGATTGGTGTAAGTTCTCTATGTGATCTACCGCTTGCTTAGATTTGACCAGCATGTCGTCGATGTATACCTCCATCATATCCCCCAGGTATGGTTCAAACATTCTGTTGACGAGCCGCTGATAGGTGGAGCCTGCATTTTTAAGGCCGTAGGGCATTACTTTATAGCAGTAAATCCCCCTATCGGTCATAAACGCCGTTTTTTTCTGATCGTTCGGGTGCATGAGAATCTGGTTGTATCCTGAATATGTATCCATGAAAGTCAATAATTCATGATCGGCCGTCGCGGCAACCATGGCGTAAATGTGGGGCAACGGGAACGGGTCTTTGGGACAAGCTTTATTGAGATCGGTGAAATCTATACAGACCCGCCACTTTCCATTTTCTTTTTGACGACCATGACGTTCGCTAGCCATTCCGGGTATTTCACTTCTCGAATTTTGGCATACTTCAATAGGTTATCGACTCTGGATAAAGGACCCATTATGAAATGGGTACCTAAATTACTCTGATTTTGATTGCAGAAGCAGCGTGTGCACATCTGTTATCTTGACTCTGGATGCTCGAGGCACATGACTGGATCGAAAAACTTACTCTCCCAATTTAAAGACAAATGTGGTGGAGCTGTAACGTTTGGAGACAACGGTGAAGAACTCTGGAGAGCTGACAGAAAAGGTAATCTATATATGATGAATTTCAAATTAAAGGACGGTAAAGAAATCCTTTGTCTTATCTCCAAAAATAGTGAAGTTGCGTGGTTATGGCATCACAAAATGTCTCACTTAAATTTTGATAACCTTGAGATGCTAGTTAAACACAATTTGATAACTGGTCTTCAAGAAGTTCATTTCCAAAAAGATCACCTCTGCCCGGCATGTGAAATGGGAAAAATAAAGCGAGCATCTCATAAAACAAAAAGTGATCATTCATGCACTAGACCTCTGCAATTGCTACATGTCGACCTTTGTGGTCCCATTGCAATTCATAGTCTATCTGGTAAAAAGTATATAATGGTACTAATTGATGAATTTTCCAGGTATACTTGGCTCGCATTTGTGAGACAGAAATCAAGTGTGCCTATCGTTTTGCAGAATATGATGACGAGAATCCAACTTCTTCTACACCAGAAGATTCAGGAGCTAAGAAGTGACAACGCTACTGAGTTCAAGAATGCCAAACTTGAAGCATACCTTGTTGAACATGGAACTACACAAAATGTCTCTGCTGTATGCACACCTCAACAAAATGGTGTTATAGAAAGACGCAACAGAACCTTGGTGGAAGCAGCCAGAACGATGCTTGCAGCTTCTGGACTCCCTATCCATTTTTGGGCAGAAGCTGTAGCCACTGCTTCTTTCACTCAGAATCGCTCCATTATAGTCAAGACGCATCTCAAAACCTCTTATGAGCTTATAAATAAAAGAAAACCCTCTGTCAAATTCTTTCATATTTTTTGTTGCAGGTGTTTTATTTTAAATGACAGAGAAAAACTTGGCAAGTTTGATAAGAAATCAGATGAAGCTAATTTCTTAGGATATTCGTTAAATTCAAGAGCTTTTAGAGTTTTTAATTTACGTACTAAGACTGTTATGGAAAGCATAAACATCGATTTTGATGATCAAACTCAATTGACTTCTGAGTATTCTACTTCTGAACTCAAACTTAATACAGTTACCTCTGATTATCTTTCAGGTTCAAGAGAATCCGAAATCGATGCAATTTTTCAAGATTTTATGGGCGAAGAAATATTTTCAGAGCAAATACCAAAGAATCCATCCTTGAGTATTCCTGAAGTTCTCCAAGCTTCTGGAATTACTCTTTCTGGTCCTGCATTATCTGAAGAGAGTCCACTAGCAACTTCTGTCCTTCCCATTCCATCAAGTGACTGTCCAGAAGCCACTTCTGTGCCTTCATTTGAGGGGGAGACTTTAGATGTTGCTCAAGATTCAGAATCAATTCCAAATGATGTTATCCAATTTTCTGAAACAGATGTTCAAGCTCAACAAGTACCTCAAACTAGGATGAAGAGATGGACAAAGTCACACACTCTAGATCTCATTATTGGAAGTTCATCTGAAGGTGTTAAAACAAGATCTGCTACTACAAATGAAGCTTTGTGTGTAAATTTTCTTAGCATGATCGAACCAAAGCATGTTCATGAAGCCTTGCAAGAACCTAGCTGGGTGGAAGCTATGCAAGAAGAATTTCTTCAGTTTGAACGAAATAAAGTTTGGAACTTAGTACATTTGCCAAATGACAAAATCGCAAATGGTACTAAGTGGGTCTTCAGAAACAAGAAAGACGAAGACGGCATAGTGATCAGAAACAAGGCTCGATTGGTGGCTAAGGGTCATTGTCAAGAAGACGGAATAAATTACGACGAGACCTTTGCCCCTGTAGCAAGACTTGAGGCGATCCTACTATTTCTTTCCTTCTCTGCATACAAAAACTTCAAAGTGTATCAGATGGATGTGAAATGTGCATTTCTAAATGGATTTCTCAATAAAAGAAGTGTACCTTGAACAACCTTCTGGTTTTAAAGATGCCAAACTACCAGAGTACGTCTATCTTCTCGACAAAGCTTTATATGGTTTGAAGCAAGCACCAAGAGCCTAATATGAACGATTATATACGTTTCTGATCAGTAACAGTTACGAAAAAAGAAAAATTGATACAACCTTGTTTATCGAAAGAGGCAAAGGTATGTTAATGGTTGTCCAAATCTATGTGGATGACATATTGTTTGGCTCTACTCATCAGACAAAAGTTGATTTATTTTCAAAATTGATGGAAAAAGAATTTGAAATGAGTATGATGGGAGAACTAACGTTCTTCCTAGGACTCCAAGTCGAACAAAATGCCTCTGGCATTTTTATAAATCAAGCCAAGTATGTGTCTGACATGCTAAAAAAATTTCATCTTCAAAATTCCTCAACTATGAAAACTCCTATCTCTCCTAGCACGAAACTTGGCCCTGATCCTTCTCGGAAATCAGTAGATGTTACGGGCTATAGAGGTATGATAGGATCACTTATGTATCTGACGCTATTAGACTAGATATTATGTTTGCCACTTGCCTCTGTGCTCGATTTCAGGCCAAACCCAAAGAATCACATTTGGCTACTGTTAAAAGAATTTTTAGATACCTAAAGGGAACTCCATCACTGGGTCTCTGGTATCCTAAAAATTCTGGATTTGATTTAATGGCATATACAGATTCTGATCATGCAGGATGTAAGTTGGATAGAAAAAGTACCTCTGGTAGCTGTCAACTTCTGGGAAACAGACTCATTAGTTGGACATCCAAGAAACAGAACTGTGTTTCAACATCTACAGCAGAAGCTGAATATGTTGCTGCTGCCAATTGTTGTTTCCAAGTTATATGGATGAAGACTCCGCTCAGAGACTACAGATTAGTATACGACAAAATTCCTATCCTATGTGACTCAGAAAGTGCTATTGCCATCATTGAAAATCCAGTTCAGCACTCCAAAACAAAACACATCGATGTCAGGTATCATTTTTTCAAATATCATGTAGAGAAGGCCACAATAGAAATGTATTTTGTCTCTACTGATTATCAACTTGCCGGTATTTTCACAATAGCTCTGGATGAGAAACGGTTTAATTTCTTAGTCAGCAAGTTGGGCATGTTATTTATGTAATTATCTTTATTTCTATGATCTTCATAGGATTAAGTGTAATTACTTATTTTTGTACATATTTTTTTGTTGTTTTGTTTGTTTTTTAGCTGTCTTATTTTTTTTGTTTGAGTAAATCAGAACTGTCCAGAAGTCTCTGGTCACTTCTGATGATTTATTCCAGAGGGGCTCAGAGGCCTCTAGACATCTCTGTTCATCAAAGAATACATCTTACATTTCTGAACCAAGTGATGACAGAAGCATTACTTGAAAAACAATTCGAGGGGGAGCACAGAGAACAACTCGAGGGGGAGCATATCAAGTCTAACAGAAGTTAGCTGTCTTCTGAACCTCTCTTTACTTAAAAGTTGTCTTTGAATTTGTTTCTTCGGAATAACTCTTGCCGTCAAGATTACTAAGAATTTTCATATTCAACTAAAAATTTTTCTGAAAAGATGTTCTTTGACATTATTGGTCACAAACTGTTTCTCTCTGACCAGATATTTTCTGACTTTGTTTTTCTTCTGAAATTTTCTTTTTAATAAGTTCATTTTATTTAACTCTTGCCTTCAAGGTTAATTAAAATTCTCTTATTTTATTAAAATTTCTTAAGAAATACTTGTCATAGAATATTAAACGTTCATTTGGTACCAAACTGATTTATTCATCCAAATATCTGCTTTTAAATTCATTAAAAAGATTTATTAATCTCAAAAATTATTTTAATCAACAGATTACCTGTTGTTTAATTAATAATTTTTCTTATTAATTTCTTTTTAATTTTGGAGGGAATACTCAACAGTTTAAAGCGCTAAAACCTTTTCAGTGACTCATCAATACATGCGTCAGTCATCAAATACACGCTACCATATTATCCACGTGTCATTGATCGTGGAATTACATGACTGCATGCCTGCGTGCTTACATCAGCATAAACGAACCGTTTTGGCCCATTCGCAAATTAAAACCCTTCCCATCCCAAATCACACTCGAGTACTCTTTCTCTCTCATATATAAACCTCAAATTAGGAATTCACAACTACAGTGCATCGTCTTCTTCATCAAGCTATTACTCGAAATTGCATACCTGTTCTCTCACCGCTTTCCAAAAACCCCCCAAATTCCATCAATGGCGAACCAATCTGCACATCTGAATGTCGAAGACGAAGAAGGAAGGTTAATCGATTCAACGGCCGATAGTGCTCCGATCATTAAACTGCCATTGAAAACCAACAATGTTCAAGTTCTTTTTAATCCAAACACCTATATGGCTAATTACAGGGTAATGATCGAGTTCCTACAAAACCATTCACTAAACTGAACCCTAACTTTAACCAAACCCAATGTCCCCGAAATCTGTGTCCAAGAAGTATGGCAATCAATGTATGTAGCAGATGAAGAAACTCCTCTTGGAAACTTTAGCCACCCCAACGAACCTGAAACTGCTGTGGAAATACCCATCACAAGGAAGAAACTCGCAAGGTATTTTCATTTGCCCCAACCCATTATCGATGTTGCAGGTCAAAAAGTGCCAAATCCTGAACTTGAACAAAAACCCTACCCGAGAACCTGCTTGCCTTTATCAATTTCTTGGGTTATAATGAACAACTCATGAAGCTATCTGAGTTCAAGAGGAAGAAATTACCTCCAATATGGAACGTGCTGGTTTCAATTCTGAACAAAAGTCTAACCTGCAAAATCGGTTCCTTAGACCAGGCGAGCAAAAACATCCTTACAATCATGTATAAAATGCATTTCAATAGACCCCTGGACTATGCGAGCTTGATTTTTCAGGAAATGAACGATGCTGTACACACAAAGGTTTCACACCAGAACCAAGGGAAAGCCCTTCCAGCCCTAATGTTTCCAAGGTTTTTGTCCTTGTTCACTTTTCCAGCAACAGGGGCTCTGAAAGCTCCACTGCTTCAGCCATTCTGCAAAATTGCATCCATGAGTTCTCACAAGCCTACAATCGACTGCAATGGTTATTCCTCACCAAGGGAGCTCTCCAGGTACATGCTAAATCTTATCCCTTCACCCTCTATTAATCTCATCTCTTATAGACGCTCTCTGGTATAATCAGAACCGAGAATACCTACCCCAGAGCATTTAGATCCTAGTTTGGGCAGTGAGGGGTCAAGTGAGACTGAGCTTGAAAAGAATTTGAGTGAACAACCGAGTGCTTCAACCCATCCTGACCTCTTATGAAAGAAGGTACTGAAAATGTCCACAGAGACACATATGAGAGAATCTCACCAAGTCCCCCAAGGGTAACCACAATACCTGAGGTAGATGCCAACACGTCTACTTTCATTGAACAAGGACAACCCAGTCTAAACCACCCAGAAGCCAACCGATCAGAGGATACTCTTCAATCCTCCGAATCAAGCACAGCAGGGGAAACCACCTCTTCTTCGTCATCCTCTCAAAAGGGTGATGATGAAAATATAGAAGTTTCATTGCCCCAGAACTCGCCACAAACTTCACCAATCGTTGATGTCTTTGTGGACCAACGAAGTCCTAGGGACAACAGAGGGTATGTCCATACTCTTTGATAGTATAGATGCTGACGAAATCCCATCATAGGGGTTACAGCAACAGGGTGCACCACTTACCGGAGTATTTATACTTCACCAAGGTAAGCACATTGTTTTCAGCTCCTCATCCTCTGATGATGAGTAACAAGTTGAACCAATCAGAGCAACCGAAGAGGTGTCTGTCAATGACAGCTCTCGAAGACAGGTTGGAAGTCCCTTCACACTCAACGTCAAAACAGGTGTGAATGAGGGCCTCTCTAAACGCGAGAGACAAGGGGCTCCATGTGTTGGAGATACACCGGTTACCACTTCTGATTTTGTCATCAATGCAGCATTTCTGGCATTTGGTGATAAACTTCAGAGATCAATGGAAGATCTAAAACGATCCCTTGAATCTCAGCAAACCGTGCTCAATAATATTCGTACAGAACAACTTGGTCAGACTCAAGCTCTGGAGGCCATCAAAAAGCTCATATTTGACAATGCAGAATCTCAGAGGAATTCTACTTCTAAACATTTCAACTCCTTGGAAGCTGGCATTAGGCTAATTCAGAAGCCATTTTTAATTTCTGTTGATGAATAAGGTTCCTTTGTTGCGACATTTAGAAAATTATCAAGGCCGTGATTCCCTCTGAAGATGCTTCTGCCTCCTCCTCTTCTCTGGTTAAGAAATCTTATATGGCTGTTTTTCAAAAAGCCATGATAGACAGAATAAATGCCTTGACTTCTAAATATGTTTCTAAAACAAATACAAGTAATTACAACATGGATCAGAAGGTCACAACTTTAGAAACCTCTGTTTCGAAGCTATCAACTCTGGCCAACTCTCTGTCTGAGGCCTACAATGATAGGATGAAAACTAAAGAGGCAAGTGCTTGCAAAAAGGCTGATCTAAAGTGAAAGAAGTCTGAGGATCAGGATCCTGATTCTCAGAAGTGGGAGAATCTGAAAAACTTAAAAAGGTGAAAATCGAAATTGGTCAGAAAATGGATCAAGACAGAGGTAAAGCTCCTGCCTCTTCACCTTTTGCACCCTCCTCCCTCTTCTAAACAAACTCTACTAGCTTCACACTTTGGTCCTCTTCCCAAAGATCCAGAGGTGGCCAAGTTTCTACTTGAGATTTTTGGAAATACAAGGAGACAATCTCAACCATCATGTGCAAGAACTTCAGTATTCAGCAAAACTTCCGCCCCTGCCCCTCAACAACCAAATGTTGAAGCTGAAAACAGAGGCAGAGCTGAAGCTGAAAAAGCAAGTGCTAAAGCCGATAAAGCCAGAGCTGAAGAAGACAGAATTAGAACTGAAGCTGAAAACAGAACTAGGGCTGAAGCTGAAAAAGCCAAGGCTGAAGCTGAAAAAGCCAAAGCTGAAGCTGATGAGGCTAGAGCTGAAGCTGAAAAGGCAAAAAGAGAAGCATCACTCCAGAAAAGAGCAGAAATAGACGCAATAAGACAAAAGTTGGGGAGATTAGATCTTCCAACTCTGGAGATAGAAAATATGCATATGTACGCCGTCTCAGATCAAGAAGTATTTTTAATGCTGCCAAATTTCGCCAATGACTATATGTAAGTGATGAAGTAAAAGATAAATTTATGGGTCATAGGCAAGTGAGAAAATAGACGTATTCTATTGTACCGATCAGAAGTGTCTCTGGAGTCAAGCATGTAAATTTTGAGAACACAGAGATAATGTACACGATCTATGATGTGATAAGAGAAGATAACAAGACGTACTATTTCTGTGACAATGACCTCTTATCTATCAATCCTTCTGATCTCATACCTATGGAAAAGTTTATGAAAATACAAATGGATCTAAGGGTTGATGATCAAGATAGAATTTCCTTCTTCAGAATCTTAAACTACATGAAAGCCTTCATCAGATAGAGAAGACAGGTTGATTTCCAAACTGGGCTAGATCATAAGATTCCCATCTTATGTATCTCTGCTCCAAATGAAGAAAGAGAAGGACTCAACCATCTGACTGTTGGAGCAATTTTAACCGAACCTGAAGATGGTATCGTATTCAGAAGACAAACTAGAAGAAGCTTCTTCAGAATTAAAGAAGCTCACAAATACTCGTCAAGAGTTGTGCAAATTGTCCAGAGCTTCGCTTCTCTTCAGGTTGATAATACTGCAAAGGAGTTAAAGGACAGAGACGTCGCCAAAAGAATGAATAAAAAACTCAACACAATCTTGAGGATCAGAGAACTTACTGATCTGTTCTTCAAGATTGTTTCATCTTATTCAAGCACTCCTTTATGATCTTCAAACAAGGCTAAGATCTCCACATTCTGGACTTCATACTTAGGGGGAGATTGTTAGACCTCATTTACAGAGAAGTATGAAAGTGCAGATGATCAGAAGTTTATCTTCTGATCACACTCATCACAGAGACGCCCAGAGATTGGAAGAACCTTTGGACTTCAACAGATGCAACATACGCGCTCCTGATGACGTGGCCTGCACACTTTCCGTGTAATTAGTTGTGTAACTGAATTTGTTACTAGCTTAGCTTACGTGTCAATTTCTAATAGGCTAGACTGTTGACTTTTATCATTGTAATCGTGTAAATAGCTCTATTCATGAATGTAATATGTGGCGATCTAAAAGATATTTTGAGAGCTAATTGCGCATTCCATTCAACGTATTGTAATTGACTTCCAGGTTATCAATACGAATTAACAATTGTTCTTCATTATTGTTCTTACTGTTAATTGCTATTAACTAGTATTAAATCATAGACCTACTTTGCTTCCTCGTATTTCATTATTTGATCAATCGATTCATTGTGAGAAAGGGATCTGGGTTCCAACAGCCCCAACCTCGAGTACTCGACCTCTTGCCTGACCTCCTTGATTCCCTTGATTGACTGGTCGTGTTTGATTAGAATTTGGCCTTCGATTCAATCTCGGACATGTGTTTCGAAAGTGATCAAGACTTCCACACTCATGACATGTTCGTCTTCCGCCACTCCTACAATCCTTAGCAAAATGGCCTCCCTTATTGCATTTGAGGCATATGATGCATCTTCCACCATGATGGTTATTGCACTTATCACACTTAGGGTATGTCCTCTTTCCTTTCTCCTCTGTCTGTGTCTGGATCCATAGTTCCCTGTGACCTTCTGATTTTTACCCGTCCTTCCTCCAAATTGTCTTTTCGTGGGTTCCTCCATCTTTCTCTTACCTTGGGCTTTGTCTCTTGCAAATGTTTCCGAACGATTAGCATTGTTGGTGAGCCTGGTTGCCAAATTCGCCGCATCTTGAAGGTTTTTTGGGTTCGCCGAAGAAACGTCCCTGCGTATTTCAGGAGATAAGCCCCAGACGTACCCCTCGACTCAATTTTCCTCATGCGTCACCAAATGTGGTACCATCTTTTTCAGTTCATGGAATCGGGTAGTGTAAGAGTCTATGTCATTCCCCTTAATTTCATGATTTCATAACTCTGCTTCCAACTTCTGGATCTCGCTTCTCAGGCAGTATTCTTCTTTGAGCATCCTCTTGAAATTCCTCCAATGTAAGACTGTTGGCTGCTTCCCGGCCTTCTAGTTTGCACTTGGGAGTTCCACCAGGTCAATGCTCGTCCTTGTAGCAGACAAGCAGCAAACTGCACTTTGTTCCCTTCAATGCACTTGCTGATGTCGAGAACGGACTCCATACCCTCAATCCAAGTTAATAGTTCAACAGCTCCTTCGGTTCCATGGAATTCCTTAGGATTACAGGTCCTGAAAGTCTTGTATGTGCACTCTCTATTCCTATCTACTCCGGATCCTGGGTTGTTTCCCTGACGTTCAAACCTGCTGCCACGTGGCTAACGATGTTTGGGAGTGCTGCCACGAGTTGTTCAGACACAAGTCGGGCGATCTCAGGGATTTCTCGCCTCGAAGGCATTGTTTTTAGGCATAGGTTCATATTAAGGTTGGGTTATATTACTATTACTATTTTTGCGTTGAGTCTACTTAACTGAGTTATGCATATAAAACACTCGGTTCATAAAATCGTAGGTTTAAAATCACATAACTTCAATATCCAGGAAAAATAATTCCCAAAAGACATCAAGTATCTTAGAGTTCTAAATAGTGGGCTACATGCCACCAAAATAAGTTTCCAAGTTTAACCAACAAAGTAGTCAAAAAGTTCTCTCCTAGGTTGACTAGTCACGTAGCCTGAGGAGTCAGTAGAGTACTTTGCCTAATTATAGTATGCTAAGTCGACACATATCCTAGTTATACTAGTAGTAAGCTTTAGGTTTGAAGTTCGT
Organism: Silybum marianum; assembly: GCA_036898165.1. Lineage (NCBI taxonomy): Eukaryota > Viridiplantae > Streptophyta > Magnoliopsida > Asterales > Asteraceae > Silybum > Silybum marianum. The sequence goes on along the minus strand of CM072542.1, from coordinate 14,810,440 downwards.
TTAGAAAAATTGTTTTTCAAAACTTTTGGTTATAGTGTATGGTTTTCATGGAAAAACCGGCATTCTCTTAACCTATGGTTCTGATACCAAATCTGTCACACCCCGCTAAAGTGGAAACACGAGATAGGACAGCTCAAATTTCATAGCAATAGGAAATACACAACACCAATCATTCAATCAAACCATAAAAACATAAATTCAAAGTTACAAAATTACAACCCAAAGATTTAAACAGTAAACGGAAAGAAGTAGCATTTTAACATAACAAGTTTTAAAAAAGTCTTGGGTTGATGTTGCCACGCGTGCATGACTAAGCATTACCATTTACCATCTTAACCCCTGAAAAGCACGTTAAAATACAAGGTCAACTACAAAGAGTTGGTGAGTTCACAGGTTTTTAGTTTCGACAAACAAATTTTCATCAATTGTAAAATGTAAATGATTATGCATTTAAGACGCGTAAGAAATTCCAATTTAATTAGTATTGTAAGGCACTTTGTACTTCTAGTAAACATAAGTGTTGAGCCACTACTAAACCTTCTGACAACTACGCCCTTTATGTTTCTCGAAATACCTCAGCGGTGGAATACTCCACATGTGTAGAACCCATGTTATTAGCAGAGTGCACCTCTACTCATCAGTAATAGGTGAGATTGTCAATTCAAATAGCGCTATCCACTAAACTATCGGCTCATTAAGAGTTAATTAGTAGTGTCACCTCTTTGGGACTTAACGTTTTTAACTCAAACTCATACTACTAGCGTACATGCCTCAGTGCCACATTCAAACATTTCACAAGTTTAACGTTCGTTAACATCAAACATTTAAGAATTTCAATTTATAACATGCTTTTCCCCCAAAAATTGTAAGTAACATAGTAAAAGGGGATGTGAATACTCACTAGATTGCTATTTATATCCCGAAAGATGAACGTAGTCGCTTAATTACCCGGCCTAAACCCGTCCTATCAAAGCAAGGTATGCAATTAGTCACTTTTCCTTTTCGGGTCTAATTGAATTAGGACTTTGCTTGAATTAAAACCTATCTTATGTAATGCCAATTTAATATATAAAGAGCTGTAATATAAGTAGTTCTTGAATTGTCCAAATTGTTTATCTTTTTTTACCGCATTAACAAAGTCCATTTTGCTTGATGCTCCTTCAACATCTACAAACTTCAGGCTTTTTAACCTATCTTTAATGGCCTCTCTTTGCAAAGACAATATGTCAAAAATAGAAGTCCTAAGTGGATCCATCTCCCTAACTGTTTCAACAAGCACTACTTCCTCTTCAACCATAAGTCTGGTTGATGGAATTGTAGACTAAGCCTAGGTATACAACAAACCTAGACGTGATCGAGCCTAAAATCCGTATTGCAACATCCGAATGTTAAGTCCTAAATCTATTTTGTTGAATTTTAGATTGATGAACTTTAGATTAGTTGTGATTCATCGGGTATCGCATTATGTTTGGTATTGTTTTTAAAATTTGATCCCGATTGGTTCTAGTCTCGAAATACCCGAACATATAACGAATTTGGGTATCCAGTCCTCAAATTTTTTCCAGAAAAAGTCGATACCTTCGGTTCGGTACCTTTCATGGACCGAATCCACGCCAATTGTGCACCAAGAAAAACATTTGTCTTTCAGCGCCAAGGCCTGTGATGATTATTTGAAGTATCTTGAAGTAGATTGGCCTGAGCGCTGAGTGGGTCATACATTTGAAGGTTGGTACTAGCAAGTTCTTCCTTTGCAATTGCTTCAACGACTTTGTTGGTTCCAGATTCTCTTCTTCACAGATTAATCGATTGATTCATAAACAGAGTATAAGCGGAAGCAATTTATATCGATTAATCAATAGTAATAAGAATCGATCAAAGATTGAGGAACAGATTAACAATGCATTATAACCTGAACAGATTAACACAGTAAGTTCTTCAATATAACAATTTTAATCGACAACTTTTACAATAGAGAAAAGATCTATTTATACAAATAGAATAAAGTAAAAGTCAACATCTTAACCTATTACAAACTGACACGTGTGAGAGATAGGAGCGTGTAACAAACTAGCCGGTTGCAAAAGGTAGACATCCTTGATGTATGTGCCACGTCATATTCTTTATCTTGTGGTTCATACTTTCAAAAGTGTAACAATCTCCCCCTAAGTATGCAACCAGAAGAGTGAAGTCTATTCAGAAAGGAGCGACCTCAGATACAATCTTTCCAATCTTATTTATGATCTCTCTAATTGATAATAAAGTTGAAAGCCTTTTGAACATCTTCTCAATAACCTCTGGATTGTGATTGTTACTATCAACAGAAATGAAGCTTTTTGCAATGTAAACGACCTCTGATGAGTATTTGTGTGCTTCTTTGATTCTGAAGAAGCTCTTTCTGTCTGGCCTTCTGAAAATCACCCCTTCCTCTGGGTCTATAAGCACTTTGCTGATTCTCATGTTGTTGATGCCTTCTAGATCTTCATTGGGTGCAGAGATAGCTAGGTTATCAACATTGTAGTTGATTCCTATTTGAAAATCTACCTGTCTCTTGTACCGGATGTAGGACTTCATGCATTGAATGATTCGAGAATAAGCAATCTGATCTTGATCATCACTTCTTTTAGTCATTTGAGCCTTCATGAATTTCTCCAGAAAGATAAGATCAGAGGGAAGATGGACAATAGATCATTATCACAGAAGTAATAAGTCTTATTATCTTCTCTAATAACATCATAAATTGTGTACCATATTTCTGTATCTTCAAATGGTGAATGTTTTATTGCAGAGATTCGTTTGATAGGTATAGAGGTATGAACGTCCTTTCTCGCTTGTCTGTGTGCCATGAATTTGTCTTTAATAGCATCACTTACATTGTAGGCGTTTGAGAAGTTGGGCAACATGAGATAGATCTTCTGGTCCATAGGAGCATGCATGTACCTTTTTCTGATTTCCAGAATTGGAAGATCAATTCTTCCAAGTCTCTGTAGTTTTTGTCTATTCTTTGCTGCTCGACTTGATGATCCTTCAGCATTTACTTTTGCAGCTGCAGCTCTTTCTCTTTCCATTTCTGCTTGGGATCTTGATGCTTCTGCAGAGGCTTTTTCTGCTTCAGCTTTTGCTCTGATCTCAGCTTCAATTCGAGAAGCATAGGCTTTTTCTGCTTCAGCTTTCGCTCTGATTTCAGCCTCAATTCGTTCTTCTTCTCTTTGTTTGTTCAGGGCTTCAACTTTAGCCTTTGATGCCTTGGCTCTGGCTCTGGCTTCCTTTTCTTTGGTTATTGCAGCTTGAGTTGAGGAGGAGTATGGTGTTTGTCTTGTGTTGCCGACTACCTCAAGAATGAATTTAGCTATTTCTGGATCTTTTGGAAGAGGCCCAGAGTGAGTGGCTAATGGAGTTGGAGTCAGAGGGGTTTGTGTATGTGAAGTTTGAGCTGGAGTTTGCTGCTTAGAGGATGATTGGTGTTTGTCAGAAGTAGATGGAGATGGCATTGGATTTGGATTTGAGCTTTCAGTATTGGTAGTGGGTTTGACTTTCTTGGATTCTAGAGCTTTCTCCCCCTTCTGAGAATCAGAGTCCTGATCCTCAGACCTTTTGCGTTTAAGTTCTGCTTTTCTGCAAGCACGCTCCTCCTAGGCCTTTTTCTTTTCATTAAAAGAATTAGAAAGAGAACTTACCAGACCTGTAAGCTGAGACAGAGAGGTTTCCATAGATGATAGCTTTAAATCCACATTTGAAGTGCGTGCAGTTGTTTTGGAAACATACTTGGAGGAGAGAGAATTAATGTGTTCAAGCATTGCCTTCTGGAAGACATCCATATCATATTTCTTTACCAGAGAAGACTCAGAAGTGTCTGTAGAAGGATGAATAGCATTGATAATTTTGTGAAGGTCGGCCACTAAGGAACTATATTCATCAACAGAGATTGTGACTTCTGGAGTTGGAATTGCCTCAGGTATGCAGAAAATAGCCTCAGAATTAGCCTTGATTCCTTTATGCAGAGAAGAATAATGATCAGAAGCTTGGCTCTGATGTGAAGTAACAGTTGTAGAAATGAGTTCTTTGAGGGCTTCCAGAGTTTGTGCTTGCTGTCCTTGTTCGTTCTGAATAGCCAGAAGAATGGCATTGTGAGAGTCCAGAGAAAGTTTTAGATCCTCCACAGATCTCTGAATTTGATCACCAAATGCCTGCAACGCAGCATTGGTGACATATTTAGAATGGGTAACCGGTGTATCTCCAACACATGGAGCCCCTTTACTCTCGCATGCAGAGAGGCCCTCATTCACACCTGTTTTGACGTTGCGTGTGGAGGGACTTCCAACCTGTCTTCGAGGGCTGTTATTAACAGGCACCTCTTCGGTTGTTCTGATTGTCTCAACAGAATCCTCATCATCAGAGGATGAGGTGTTGAAGACAATGTGCTTACCTTGATGGAGTGTAAACACTCCGGTAAGTGGTGCATCTTGTGGCTGTAACCCCTCTGATGGGATTTCATGAGCCTCTAAACTATCAGAAGATATGGACTTATCTTCTGAGATGCCTAAATCTTTGTTGGTCACAGAGACATCAACATTGTGTGGGGAAAGTGGCGAGTTCTGGGGCAAATGAACGCTTATATGTTCATCATCATTCTGTTGAGAGAATGATGAAGAGGTTTCCCCGGTTGTGCTTGATGCAGAGGATGAAGAATTATCCTCTGATCGGATGGATTTTGGGTGGTTTGGACTGGGTTGTCCTTGGTCAATGAAAGTAGATGGGTTGACATCTAACTCAGATAATGAAGTTACCCTTTGGGATGTAGGTGAGATTCGCTCAATTGTGTCACGATGGACATCTTCAGTACCTTCTTTTAACAAGAGGTCAGCATGGGTAGAACCACTCGGATGTTCAATCAAATTATTTTCAGCCTCATTCTCACTTGACCCCTCACTTTCTAGAACTGGCTCTAAGTGCTCTGGGGTAGAAATTCTCTGTTCTGAGAAAGTCATAGAGCTCCTATATGATTGAAGATAAGAAGAGCTAGATGGAATTAGGTTTAGCATGTACCTTGAAAGCTCTCTAGGAGAGGGATAGCCGTTGCGGTCGATGGTTGGACGATGAGTGCTCATTGAAGCAATTTTGCAAAATGGTTGAACTAATGGAGCCTTGGGTGCACCAATTGCAGGATAGGTAACCAGGGATAGAAATCTTGGAAACATCAAAGCTGGAAGAGATTTTCCTTGGGTTTGATGGGTTACCTTAGTGTGTACAGCAGCTTTAATCTCTTGAAAAATAAGGCTTGCATAGTCCAAGGGGCGATTAAAAAACATGCCATACATTATGGTCAGAATGTTCCTGCTTGCTTGATCAAGAGACCCAATTTTACAAGTGAGCCTCTTGTTCAGGATAGAAACGAGGAGATTCCACATTGGGGGTAACTGTTTTCTCTTGAATTCAGATAGTTTGCTTATGGGTTCATTGTAACCAAGAAAGAGGATGAAAGATAATAATGCTTCAGCGGATGGGTTCGATTCTAGGGCTGGATTTGGCACAAATTCACCATCAAGTAGTACCTGTGAAGGGGATAAATGAAAATACCTGGCTAATTTCTTCTTTGTAATAGGTATTTCCACAGCAGTATCAGGTTGATCAGGGTGACTGAAATTTCCAAGCAAGGTCTCATCATCATGAATGTACATCGATTGCCACACTTCTTGAACGTAAATTTCAGAAACATTTGGGTTTGTCAGAGTTAGGGCTCGGTTAAGTACATGTTGTTGGAGAAATTCAACCATGATTCTGAATTCGGACTGGTAGGTATTAGGATCAAGAAGAACCTGCACATTGTTTGCTTTCAATGGCAGCTTGACGAACGGAGCACTATCGGTAGTGGAATCGACGAGACGTCCTTCGTCATCGTTAAGAGCTGGATTTGCAAGATGAGAAGCCATTGATGAGAGTTGATGAGAATTGCAAGCAAGTTCGTGAGTAAGAGAGTGTGAGCAGTAACAATGGAGAGGAAGAAGATGGGTATCTGAAATTTGGGGATTTTATATGAGACCGATTTGGAATTGGAAGGGGTTTATGTGTTGGGAGTAGAAGAAAACGGTTCAGGAAAGATGATGTAAGCACGCAGGCGTGGATACATGCAGTCACACAATGAATGACACGTGGAAAGTAGGAGTGATGAGTAAGACACGATTTTTGAAAAGAAAACTGAAGGGTTATCGGCCTAAAATCGGTTGATTATCCCAAAAGTAAATAAAAAGAAAATATAAAACAATTTGTTGAGTGATTAAAGAAAATTAATTAAAAAACAAATTGAAATATATAAATCTGTTTATTTAGATTTAAAATCAGTCATCTGGTGAGAAAAAAATTTGAACCAAATGAAAGTTTGATTTTTCATGAAAATAAAATAATAAGAAAAATTTAAAATTGAATATAGAAATTTTAAATAACCTTGACGGCAAGAGTTAATAAAATGTAGATATTCAATAAAATTTTTGGAATATTTTGATTCATAAAAAAATATTTTGAAAAACATGTCTATTTTGAATCATCATCTAGGATAAGTTTGAAATGAATCATAGGCATTCTGAGAGATCTTGACGGCAAGAGAAACACAGAATAAGAAGATTCAGAAGAAACTTAGGTGGATGGAAAAATTCATAAGATAGGTAACCTAGTGTTAGACTTTGAACAACTTAAGTGAGAAACTCCCCTCTGAATGATATACTTCCCTTTGCATAATAGGCTCCCCCTTGAGTGATAAGCTCCCTCTTTGCTTCAGGGATTGGCGCCTTTCTAATATAACTTGGATGGAAAGGAATAAAATGCAACAAAATAAAACCTAGAGCAGAAGCGATCAGAGGTCTCTGAGTGCTTCTGGATGAGTTCAGAAGACGATCAGAGATCTCTGATAATTTCTAAGAATAAAATTTACATGTTTAGCATTCCCAACTTGCTGATTAAAAAATTAAAATGCTTCTCATCCAGAGCTTTTGTAAAAATGTCAGCCAGTTGGTAATTAGTAGAGACAAAATACATTTCTATGGTACCCTTTTCTACATGATCTTTGATAAAGTTATACCTAACATCAATATGCTTTGTTTTTTAGTGCTGAACTGGGTTTTCTGTAATGACAATTGCAATTTCAGAATCACAGAGTATGGGAATCTTATCATAGATTAGACCGTAGTGTCTGAGTTGGGTTTTCATCCAAATGACTTGGGAACAACAGCTAGCAGCAGCAACATACTCAGCTTCTTCAGTAGATGTTGAAACACAATTTTGTTTCTTGGATGTCCAGCTGATAAGTCGATTACCCAGAAATTGACAACTACCAGAGGTGCTTTTTCTGTCCAACTTACAACCTGCATGATCAGAATCTGTGTATGCCATTAAATCAAACCCAGAATTTTTAGGGTACCAGAGACCCAATGAAGGAGTTCCCTTTAAGTATCTAAAAATTCTTTTGACTGCAGCCAAATGAGATTCTTTAGGATTAGCTTGATAACGAGCAAAAGACAAGTGGCAAACATAATATCAGGCCTACTTGCTGTCAAATATAGAAGAGAACCTATCATACCTCTGTATCCCGTGATATCTACAGGTTTTCCAGAGGGATCGGGACCTAGTTTCATGCTAGGAGAGATAGGTGTTTTCATAGTTGATGAGTTCTGAAAATGGAATTTCTTTAACATGTCAGAGACATATTTTGCTTGATTAATAAAAATACCAGAGGTACTTTGTTTAACCTGAAGCCCAAGAAAGAAAGTTAATTCTCCCATCATACTCATTTCAAATTTGGTTTCCATCAACTTAGAAAACAAATCAACTTCTGTTTGATGAGTAGAGCCAAAAATTATGCCGTCCACATAAATTTCAACAATAGTTAACATACCTTTGCCTCTTTTGATGAAAAGTGTGGTATCAATTTTACCTTTCTCATATCCTTAACTGATCAGAAATTTGGATAAACGTTCATACCAGGCTCTGGGTGCTTGCTTTAACCCATACAGTGCTTTGTCAAGAAGAAAAACATATTATGGATGTCTTGAATCTTTAAAGCCAGCTGGTTGTTCAACATACACTTCCTCTTTGAGATTTCCATTTAGAAATGCACATTTAACGTCCATTTGATAGACTTTAAAGTTCTTGTAAGCGGAGAATGTCAGAAAAAGTCTTATCGCCTCCAGTCTCGCAACAGGAGCAAAGGTTTCATCATAATCAATACCTTCTTCTTGACAATATCCTTTTGCCACCAGACGAGCCTTATTTCTGATCACAATACTGTCCTCATCCTTTTTATTTCTGAAAACCCACTTAGTAGCAATGGCAACTTTGCCTTTTGGTAATGGTACTAAGTTCCAAACTTTGTTACGCTCAAATTGAAGTAACTCTTCCTGCATTGCTTCTATCCAACTAGGTTCGACTAAGGCTTCATGAACTTTCTTTGGTTCAATTAGACTTAGAAAGTTAACATAGAAAGCTTCATTTGCTGTGGCGGATCGTGTTTTGACACCCTCAGAAGGATTACCAACTATGAGATCTGGAGTATGTGATTTAGTCCATTTCGTCATCCTTGTTTGTGATATTGGTTGAGCTTGAACTTCGGTGTCAGAAGATGAGATAACTTCATCCGGAAATATTGATTCTGAACCTCTTGATTCTAAAGTCTCCCCCTCAGATGATGGAACTGAAGAAGCTTCTGGACAATCAGATGAAACAGGAACAGAAGGAATTGAAGAGCTAGGTTCAGAAGAGGTAGGACCAGATAAAGTTATGCCAGAGGCATGAAGAACTTTAGGTATGCTGATAGAAGGATTAGTTACGGCAGGTTCTGACATTACTTCTTCACCCAGAAAGTCCTGAAAAAAGGGCATCACTCTCGGATTCTCTAGATCCTGAAAGAAAGTCAGAAGTAACAGTATTAAGTTTGAGTTCTGAAGTAGAATATTCAGAGGTGAGTTGAGTTTGATCATCAAAATCAACGTTAATGCTCTCCATAACGGTTTTAGTTCTAAGATTAAAAACACGAAAGGCTCTGGAATTTAAAGAATAGCCTAAGAATTTTGCTTCATCTGATTTTGGATCAAACTTGCCAAGTTTGTCTCTGACATTTAAGATAAAACACCTGCAGCCAAAAATATGAAAGAATTTGACAGATGGTTTTTTTTTTGTTAATAAGCTCATAAGAGGTTTTGAGATGCCTCTTGACAATTATGGAACGATTCTGAGTGAAACAAGCAGTGGCTACAGCTTCAGCCCAGAAGTGAATTGGGAGTCCACAAGCTGCAAGCATTGTTCTGGCTGCTTCGACCAAGGTTCTGTTGCGACGTTTAACAACACCATTCTGTTGGGGAGTGCGTACAACAGATAAGTTCTGAGAAATTCCATTTGCAACAAAGTATGCTTCAAGTTTGGCATTCTTGAATTTAGTACCATTATCGCTTCTCAGCTGTTGAATCTTTTGGTGTAAAAGAACTTGGATTCTAGTCATCATATTTTGAAGGACAATAGGAACTTCTGACTTTTGTCGAACAAAAGCAAGCCAAGTATACCTGGAAAATTTATCAATAAGTACCAGAATATACTTTTTACCAGAAGACTCTGAATTGCAATTGGACCACAGAGATCGACGTGTAGCAATTGCAGAGGTCTTATGCAAGAGTGATCACTTTTTGTTTTATGAGATGCTCGTTTTATCTTTCCCATTTCACATGCAGGACAGAGGTGATCTTTTTGAAAATGAACTTCTGGAAGTCAAGATATCAAATTATGTTTTACAAGCATCTCAAGATTATCAAAGTTTAAGTGAGACATTTTATGATGCCAGAGCCATGCAAATTCACTCTTTTTGGAAATAAGACATAAGGTTTCCTTACCATCCTTGGAGGTAAAATTCATCATGTATAGATTACCTTTTCTGTCTGCTCTCCAAAGTTCCTCACCTGCCTTAGAAAATAAGTAACAATGTTTTTCATCAAAGACGACAAGTATCTTAGAATCACATAGTTGACTTACACTTAGGAGGTTATGTTTCAAACCAGAAACATGAGCTACTTTAGATAAGGTAATATTACCTTCCTGTAAAGTACCATAGCCCTTAATTTAACCCTTACCATTATCACCAAACGTTACAGCTCCACCACTTTTGTCTTTAGATTGGGAGAGTAAGTTTCGTGAACCAGTCATGTGCCTCGAGCATCCAGAGTCAAGATACCAGATATGCACACGCTGTTTCTGCAATCGAGATCAGAGTTTCTTAGGTACCCATACCATTATGGGTACTTTAACGTTAGTTTTTGGCTTATCAGCCTTTTGCTTTTGATTTGATTTGACAGAAGGTAAAGACGAATTATTTGGATTTTTTGTTTTTCTGTTTTTCTTTGTTTTATTTTTATTGAAGTACGAATGGTTTGCAGTGAAGGAATTTGAAGTTTGTGAGAAAATTTTTTGTAATTTTAAGAACAGAGAAAAACATTCAGAATTCTGAAACATAGAAGATTTTATTGAATTTTCATTGTGACAATGATAATTACAATTATTCTTAGATCTGTCTTTTCTAGTATCAGTTGTTCTAAAGAACTTCCTATTCTAGACTAGACGTATGCTTAGAATCTGAAGTATTCTTCAGCGGAGATTTCCTCGGATTTACCTTCTCAGAAGCTTTTGTGTTTACTGAAACAGGAACAGAAAGATTAGATTTCCATTTACCTTTCTGAACATAAGAAAGTTTTGGAGGATAAGAGTTAGGAAGTTGGATAGGGATTGTCTTTTTAAGTTTTTCTTCCTTTTCAAGACCAAGACAAGATTTAGCTTTCAGACACATTCCTATAAAATGTGGATGTATAAAAACAGGTTTTCGTTGTTCAGAGGGAACAGAGAAAATCCAAATTTCACTTGAATTGTTTTTAGCATCCATTCCAGAAGCTCTTATCTCCAGAGATTGATTTGTAAAGAGAAAAGGAGTGTCTTTGTTTTTTATGATCTCTGGAGTTTTAGCATAAATGGGAGATTGATGTTCAAGATGAGAGAGATATGTGTCAGAATTGTCAAAGAAATCCTCACTTTCTTCTAAATCCTCTTGAGTTTCAGAAAGATTTAAATCAATAAATGAACAAGGAAATATCTCTGGATTATTCTCTAACTTTTCTTTGTCATTCTCAAGTTTAAAACAATTATTCAGAGTCAAGAGAAGATTTTTTTCAAAACTCAGTCTTAATTCCTCCTCTACTTAAATAGGAATAAACGCATCAGCCTCTGGATTCAATTTTGTAATAACACTTGAACCAAACTTGAAAATATCATCCTTCTTCTGAATTTGATTTAGATTAATATTGGTCTTTTCAGAAGAATATGTAATGTTTTTAAACTTGAGTTTCCGTTGATGATGTCCATTTTCAGTTTTAGATCGTTTAAAACATGATTGTTCAAAAATAATTGGAAACACAGGCTTCTGTTGTTGTCCTATACAAAAAACAGAGTTTAAACCAGACTTTTTTTCACACGTATAGGGATCTAAATCTTCAAAGCCGATTCCATATCTTTCTACTTGTGTACTAATTTTTTCATGAACTTTTTGAGCATCCAGATATGATTTGATCTGGTGCGTTTTTTTTTTTGAAGTTCAATGTACAAAAATTCTCTTTCTTTTTGAAAATAGTTTTTAAGTGCTACAAAATTTAATCTGTCACTTTCCTTAACTTGAATTTCCTTATCCTTTTCTTCCAGAAGTTTCTTATAATTCAATTGCTCCTTTTTTACCAAAACTTCTGTGTCTTTCAAGGTTTTAGAAATTTTTTCTTTTTCTATGTCAAGTTCCAGTTTTTCTTCTTTTAAGATATCCATCTCTCTTTTGTAAATATCTCTTTCCCTTTGTGTTGTGGAAAGAGTTTTCTCAATATTTTTTTCGTAACTTCTTTTCAATTGTAAGCTTTTGCTTAAGTTCTTCAAAATTGTTTGATAAAAGCACAATTGTATTCTCAAGTTCAAAAGATTCAGAAAGATTACTAACCGGTGATTCAGAAGACTGTTCATCTGATTCATTTGTACTTGCCATTCCACAGAACATGGCCTCACCATCGCTGGACTCATCTCCGATCCAGTTTTCTTTCTCAGCATAGTGGGCTCTTTCAGTAACATTATACTTGTATTTATTTTTGTAATATGTTTTGTCTTTATCCAGATCTCCTCTGCAATCCTTTGAGTAATGACCTGGTTTGCCACATCTGTAACATACATCTTTCTTTTTCTTCATTTCCTCTTCCTTCTTTTCTGCCTCAGTCTTCTCAGGTCTCTGAACCTCTTGTTTAGAAGTATAGTTAGAGCGATCAGACCTTCTATTTCCTTGAAATGCCCTATTTACAAAACGGTTTGTAAACTGTTTGGTAATAAGAGCCAAGGAATCAGCAAATCGCTTTATTTCATCATCAGAATCAGAATCTTCTTCTGGAACAGTTTCTGACATGAATGCCTTGTTTTTCACTCTTCTATCTTCACTTTTTCTTCTGGTAGCTCCCTTTGCTTCAGAAATCAAGGCCAGAGGTCCACCTATGGTTGTTTTCTTTTGCACAACCTCCTTTTCATGAGCTTGAAGAGTTCCAAATACATCGTGTAGAAACCATTGCTCAAGATCTTGAGTAGCTTGTAGTGACATGGATAGATTTGACCATTCTGGATTTAATCTCTTTAAGAATAAGACATTATTGTCTTCCTTTGATCGAACAATATCACATCGTTTACATAGATTTATCAGATTATTAAATCTATGAAAAGTCTGTTCCAGAGATTCATCTGCAATGGCCTGGAAGTTATTGTATTCGTTCAGCGCTTGAGCCCTTCGATTTTTATTCATTTTAGCACCACCTTCCAGAAGATTTTCTAACTGATCCCATAGTTCCTTAGCAGTATCACAGGAATCCAGAGATTGAAAAATCTCATTTGGAATAGCCATGATAAGAAGAGTTTTTGCCTTTTTAGCAAGTTCAACTTTGGCATTTTCCTCATCATTCCAATTTTCCCTTAGCTTTGGAACTTTTCAGGCAGGTATTTCAGCAGTATTGGTAGTAGCAGGAACTCTTGGAACTGTAGTCATTGGTATGAAGGGTCCATTTTGAACAATAGGATAAAGTTCAATGTCCAATCCTTCATAGAAATTTATCATTCGAATCTTCCATTGTGGATATTCACCACGAATAAGAGTTGGAGGTTTGGTAAGAGAACTAGAGGTGTAAACAGCATTCAAATTTGAATTTGCCATTTTTAAGATCGAGAAGTATGTAATGACAGATTTGAGTTGAAATCTAGAACAAGTAATTTTCAATTGATTTGAACAACAAAATTTTACTAATTCCTCATAATTTTAACTACAATTACCACTGGTTTAGACAGAATTGCTATAACTCTTCGTAGAACAGGGTGGAATTATGAACACTAGTTAAAACAGGAGATTACTGAATCAATGAAGAGAAATTTCCAAATTGAGATCTAATAATCAATAGATTGATTATCAGGCTCTGATACCAATTGTTGGTTCCAGATTCTCTTCTTCACAGATTAACCGATTGAATCATAAACAGAGTATAAGCGGAAGCAATTTATATCGATTAATCAACAGTAATAAGAATCGATCAAAGATTGAGGAACAGATTAACAATGTATTATAACCTGAATGATGATTACAGATACATGGAATGACGCACAGTAAGTTCTTCAATATAACAAATTTAATCGACAACTTTTACAATAGAGAAAAGATCTATTTATACAAATAGAATAAAGTAAAAGTCAACATCTTAACCTATTACAAACTGACACGTGTGAGAGATAGGAGCGTGTAACAAACTAGTCGGTTGCAAAAGGTAGACATCCTTGATGTATGTGCCACGTCATATTCTTCATCTTATGGTTCATACTTTCAAAAGTGTAACAGAGGTACTCAGCCTTCAGGGGTTTATCTTTCTGTTCAATAGAAAGGAAGTAAAATTCATTAGACTGGTAAGCTCTAGAGGTACGAAGAGGAATTTTTACTCTGGTCTGATCAAGCTGGTTTATTAATTGAGCCATTCTTGCAGACTCTTCTTCTTCAGCGAGTGTTGAAGGACTTGTTAACCTTGTAATATGTACAAGTGTTTCATCTTCTTCAGCATCGGACTTTGGTATGTAAAATGACAAGTCTTCAGCTTTAGAAGGTTTATTTCTTGAACTCGGAGGGTCAAACAGGGGAGAGGATGAACTGGAGACATGACCAGGAGAAGAGGGTTAGATGACTATGTAATTTACATTGGAAGAAAGGGGTAAAGGAGTATAGGGTTCAGGTTCAGAGATGAGGGGGTTGAAGAGGTCATTGAAAGACATACCTCCGAGTTAGTGAGCTCCCCTTTAGAAGTGTGAAGGATGGTCAGATTTTCTTTTTCCATTTCCTTGCTTTTGCCTTGATAAGAGGACCCAGATGTCACACCCCGCTAAAGCGGAAACACGAGGCGTGATAGCGCAAGATTTCATGACAATAGGATAAAAACAACACCAACCATCCATTCAAGTACATAATAGTTTAAGTTCAAAATTTACATCGTATCAACTCAAAAGTTCTAACAAAATAAAGTAAACCAAGTGTTTCAACTAAACAGTTTTCAACTAAACAAGATGGTTGATGTTGACGCGCCCACATAAGAGAAAGATTCGGTTAATCTTTTCTTACCCCTGAAAAGCATGATAAAAACAAGGTCAACTACAAAGAGTTGGTGAGTTCACAGGTTTTCAATATTTCAAAAATAATCAATTGTGTCAGTGAATATGAGCAAAATAAATTTTTGGCACTTATTGATATCTTAAAACGTTAAGGCATTATGTACTCTAATTTTTGTATATAAAGAGCCACCACTAAACCTTTCGACCACAAAACAATATTTTTAATTCTACCTTAGCGGTGGGACTAATACCCCACATATGTAGAACCTTCGTTTTTAAGTATCGTGCACCCCTACCTGTAGTTTCTAGGTGGGATTGCTATCCACACCCCTACTTATCGGTTTTTAGGTGGGATTGTCCGTCCAAATAGCGCTATCCACAAATACCCTCGGCTCCTCACTTGAGTTAATAGTAGTGTACAAACTTTTATGTTACATTTTACTCAATATAACTATTAGTGTACATGCCTTAGTGCCCACAACATCAAATTTAACAAGATTTCATAATCATAATGACAATGGCTCATAAAAACCCATTCAATCATGCTTTTCACCCCAAAACGTATAAAACACTTTGAAAGAGGGGCTGTGAATACTCACCTTATAGCAACGCTCCGCAACGCAAACAATACAATTCGAATCTCCGCACAACGACCTAACGCTTCCCTATCAAAGAGTAATACTCAAAACCGTCACTTATAGGTCTAATACTACTTAGAGGTGAATAAATCTTAAGCCCATAAGTGTCTATATATGTCCAATTATACAAAATGCCCATATGCTCATTAATATAGTAATTTATACCGAAAGTGATCTTATTATCCATCACATGATCAATATTTATAAAAATAAATTAAGTCCAGAATTTCTCTTCTGGACAGAAACTAATTGTCCTAAAAATGATCAGTTTTCAAGGGTTTCCAAAATGATCTAGTTTCCTATATTTTTATATAAGATAAATTACTGAGTTATGGTCTTTGTGACCAAATTTCATGCCTTTTGGACATGTACAAGTGGTTCAAATAATTCATGCAAAATATTATATCACAACCGGTAAAACAGATTACACCATGTTGGTGAATCACTCACTTAAGGAGTTATACTCAGTGTTTTCTAGAATTTCCAGTTGGATTGGAATCATAACTCATAAAGGAAACTTTTGAGATAAGATTCACTGATTTTCAAGAAGTTATGAAGGAGGTATGACACTACAAAGTTGCATGCACAATTCTGCCATTAGCTGACAGATTGCACACTTAACTTAAATAAATTGGTTAGTGCCTCAAAACTTCATATTTTTGCATGAAACTGGATCCATATGAATCCTAACTCATAAAATGAAGTTCTAGAAAAAGAATCATGCATTAAAGACAAATAACAAAGGAGATACTAACACACAAAGTAGAGTTTAGCTGCTGGTGGTTTCACAGATTGCACACCTAAAGTATTTTAGGTGTTTGGAGGTTCAAAACTCCATATTTTTAAGTGATTCCACTTGCAAACTGAATATAACTCATAAATATAACTCTCAAAAGAAAAATCATCCTTTTTCATTGAGTTTTGAAAGAGATATGGCCATTTGAACATGCATGCACAAATTTGTCAGCTTTGGACAGATTGCACACTCATTTTTGTTTTGAAGAGTTGAAACCTCAAATAACCATATTTTTGAATGAAATCAGATGAATATGAAAGGTAACTCATTAAGCTAACTTCCAGAAGAAAAATAAAGTGATTTGGAGGAATATTCAAAGAGTTATGGTCGTTCAAAGTAGGGTTTACCTACTGTTGAACTTCCAGATGCACATGCATCTTGTTATGAGCATTTGGGGGGTCAAAACTCAATGTTTTTGAGTGAGACCACTTGGATTAGAACCCCAACTCACTAAATAAACTTGTAGAAAGAAGATTCATGATATTTGAACATAAAAATTGTAAGAAATTGACGATTTACACACATGCATGAATCTGCCAGAACCAAAATAACCATTTTTGTTCAAGAACACATAAAATCATGATTTTTCCCCTATTCTCTTGAGTTTTATTTGTGTAGGTCATAGATTATCACCATTTTATAAACATTTTACATGTTTTGGTGTAAATCTCTCCACAAACTCAGAATTTTTGGATATTAGAAGAAGTAGCTAAAAAAATGTAAGAAAAGTGGGGTTTTCACCCAAAAATGGTAAGAAAATGAGGGTAAAGTTGTTACCTTGTTTGGATGATGATTAGAGCTTCTAAATCCTTGTATTAACTTGATCTTGATGATGATTTGAAATGAGAAATGGCTGGAGTTTTTGTTTTAGAGAAGGAGAAAATGTCTCTTCACTTCTAGAGAGAGAGAGGTGAGAGCAAATTTTGAATTTTGAACATGCAAAATGAGGAGAAAAATGAAAAAAATGTATTTATATGGGGGTTTAGAGAGGAGGCCGGCCATGGGGGCCCACTCCTCTCAAAATCATATATTTGTTTTATAAATAAAATAAAACTCAAGCCCAATTAAGAATACAATGTCATTTTCTCAATTTTTGGCCCTTTTTCCTCAAAATGTAAGCCCAAAAGTGATAAAATTCTATAAAAATAGAAGTTTTATATTTGAAACATTAAAACTATATATTTTATATACATTGGGTATAATTTAGAGCATTTGGCACTGTATTGGAAGTTTCGGACAGTTACGGGTCGGAACCGGACATTTTTAAGCGACTACCGGAAATGCTAGGGGTTTTTCGGCCATTCTAAACCAACTATTTCTTAATCTTAAAATTTAAACTATATAAGCACTAATAAACTTAATAGAAGCTAACCTGAAAGCTTGAATTTTGACAGTTGTCACAGTCTTCCCCCGTTAAAGAAATTTCGTCCCGAAATTTAAGAAGTGGCTTTCTCCGGGGTGTTTGTGAATAAGCTGGGATATTTTTGCTTCATCAAATCTTCACGTTCCCAGGTATATTCTGGACCATGTTTCGCATTCCAACGGACCTTAATAATAGGGATTTTACTGCGCCTTAACCGTTTAACTTCTCGGTCCAAAACCTCAACTGGTTCTTCAACGAATTTTAACCCATCGTTAATCTGAACGTCGTCTATGGGTAACATCAACGTTTCATCTGCTAGGCATTTCTTTAGATTCGACACATGAAATGTGTCGTGGATTGCGCTTAGATTTTGCGGTAACTTCAACTTGTACGCCACTGGTCCGATTCTTTCGAGTATTTCGAATGGACCAATGTATCTGGGACCCAGCTTGCCTCTCTTCCTGAAGCGTACCAGTCCCTTCCATGGGGACACTTTTAATAGCACTTTATCTCCCACTTGAAACTCCAACGACTTTCTCCGATTATCCGCATAACTTTTCTGACGGTCTCTTGCTGTCTTGAGTCTTTCTTTGATGATTGAGATCTTATCAGTGGTTTCTGGATAATATCGGGCGTTGTCATTGTCTATCTCCGACTTCTACCCGGCTAAGCGGCGATCCGCACTTACGTCCGTATAGAGCTTCGTACGGTGCACATTGTATGCTTTGGTATGATAGCTGTTGTTATAGGAGAATTCAACAAGTGGCAGGTGGGTATCCCAACTTCCACCGAAATCTATTGCGCAAGCCCGTAACATATCCTCTAGCGTTTGAATAGTTCTTTCCGATTGTCCATCCGTTTGAGGATGATAGGCGGTGCTATAATCCAAACGTGTACCCAATGCCTTTTGGAGTGATTGCCAAAAACGCGATGTAAATCGTGTATCTCTGTCCGAAATAATGGAAATAGGCACACCATGACGTGTAACTATTTCATTAATATAGATTTACGCACGCCTTTCCATACTGAAATCTTCGCGAATGGGGATGAAATGAGCCGATTTGGTAAGTCGGTCTACTATAACCCATATTGTGTCGTGCCCTTTCCAGTTCTGGGTAATTTACTTACGAAATCCATTGTTATTTGCTCCCACTTCCACTGTGGTATTTCGAGAGTTGTTGGAGTAAACCGGATGGTTTACGATGTTACTGCCTTTATCTTAGCACAAGTCAGGCACTTGCTTACGAATACAGCAACATCTTTCTTCATTCCCGGCCACCAATAATACTCCTTCAAATCCTTATACATTTTATCTGCTCCTGGGTGAATCGAATATCTGGATCGATGGGCTTCATCCAAAATGGTTGACCGTAGATCACCAACCTTCGGTACCCATGCTTTATTGTTGAAGTAATACACACCATCCTCTTGCATTTCAATTTCTTTCTCTAAATGTTGCAAGGTTTCATTCTTCCTATTTTCTTCTTTTAAAACTTCTCTTTGTGCTTCAATAATTTGAGTTTTTAAACTCGTCTGGACCATTACTCCCATAGCACATACTCTTGTTGGTTTTACTCTTTCCTTTCGGCTTAACGCGTCGGCTACCACATTAGCTTTTCCCGGATGGTACTTTATTTCACAGTCGTAGTCACTAAGTAGTTCCACCCATCTTCTCTGCCTCATATTGAGCATTTTCTGGTCAAGGATGTGTTGGAGGCTTTTATGATCAGTGAAAATGGTGCACTTGGTGCCGTATAGGTAGTATCTCCAGATTTTGAGTGCGAACACCACCACCCCTAACTCCAAATCATGAGTGGTGTAATTCTTCTCGTGAATCTTTAGTTGTCTCGAAGCGTATGCAATAACTTTGTCTTTTTGCATTAACACGCAGCCCATTCCCTGATGTGAAGCATCACAGTAGACTACGAAGTTTTCGACTCCTTCAAGTAGAGCCAGAATTGGTGCGTTGCATAACTTGTGTTTGAGCGTCTGGAAGGCTTCTTCTTGTTTCTCTCCCCAAATAAACTTTTTATCTTTTTGTGTTAGAGTCGTTAGTGGTTGCGCGATCTTAGAGAAATTCTCGATAAATCGCCGGTAATAACCTGCCAATCCCAGAAATTGTCGGATCTCGGTCGGTGTCTTTGGGGCTTCCCATTTCTTAATGGCCTCAATCTTAGCTGGATCAACTTGGATCCCCTTTTCATTCACCACATGTCCAAGAAAGTGTACCTCACGAATCCAGAATTCACATTTAGAGAATTTCGCGTACAACCTCTCGTCTCTGAGCAATTCCAATATCAACTTCAAGTGTTGTTCATGCTCCTTTTTGTCTCGAGAATAAATGAGTATATCATCTATAAATACGATCACGAATTTGTCTAGGTATGGTCGACATACTCTATTCATCAAATCCATGAAGACTGCCGGTGCGTTTGTTAGACCAAATGGCATGACTAGGAACTCGTAGTGACCGTATCGAGTCCTAAAGGCCGTCTTGGGGATATCTTCTTCTCGCACTCTCATTTGATGATATCCAGACCTAAGATCGATCTTCGAGAAGTACGTTGCACCTTGAAGTTGGTCAAACAAATCATCAATCCGGGGAAGGGGGTATCGGTTCTTAATTGTCAACTTGTTGAGTTCCCTATAATCGATACACATTCGAAAAGATCCATCTTTCTTTTTAACAAATAAGATTGGAGCTCCCCAAGGTGAAGAGCTGGGTCTGATAAATCCCTTATCGAGTAACTCCTGAAGTTGTTCTGACAGTTCCTGCATCTCAGATGGCGCTAACCGGTATGGTGATTTCGCCACGGGCGCAGCTCCAAGAATTAAATCGATGTGAAATTCAACTTGTCTTGGCGGGGGTATTCTAGGCAAGTCGTCTGGGAATACTTCGGGAAAGTCCCGAACTATAGGAATATCTTGAACGCGTTTTTCTTCAGCTTTCTTATTCTTAACGTGAGCTAGAAAGACAATACCGTCCTTTCTCAAATGCTTTCGCATTTTCATACACGTTACTATTTTAACACTCCTTCTAGTTTTCTCGCCGTGTACTTCGAGTTTTCCCCCTTCGGGTAACGGAACTCGAATGATCTTTTTGGAACAACAAATTTCAGCTCGGTTTTTGGACAACCAATCCATACCCACGATTATGTCGAAACTTCCCAGTTTAATCGGTATTAGATCTATACTAAAATCTCTATTGGCCAAACTTAAGGTGCAGTTCATTAATATGTCTTTAGCCTTACATTCTTGTCCGTTGGCATATTCAATGACATATATTTCTTTCAATTTTTGAGGTTTTAAATTTATCTTTGATCTAAATTCTGTCGCCACAAAACTCCTATCTGCTCCAGAATCAAATAGTACAGACGCATAATGATTATTCAGAAGAAACGTACCTGTAATGACATCTGGGTTTTGCCTTGCTTCCTCTGCTCCAATCTCAAACACTCGACCTCTTGCCGGACCTCCTTGATTTCCTCGGTTGGCCGGTCTTGCTTGATGAGTGTTCAGTCTCTGATTCCATCGTGGACATGTATTCCGGAAGTGATCCGGGCTTCCACACTCAAAACTTGCCCGCCTTCCTCTGCTCCTGCAATCCATGGCATAATGACCTCCTTTGTTGCATTTTTGACAGATAATACATTGTCCGGTATGCTGTCTATTGCATTTGTCACATTTGGGATAAGGTCCTTTCCCTTTCTCTGCAGGTTGAGTTTGAATTCCGTAGTTACCTGTAGTTCTTTGTTCCTTGCTTGTCCTTTTTCCAAACTGCTTTCTTATTGGTTCATCCAGTTTTCTCTTCCCTTGTGCCTTATCTCTTACAAACAATCCCGAGCGAGTAGCATTGTTTGTGAGTCTGGTTGCCGAACTTACTGCCTCTTGTAGAGTTTTTGGGTTTGCTGAGGTAACATCCCCGCGTATCTCCGGAGATAATCCCCAAATATACCTATCAACACGGTTCTCTTCAGGCGTTACCAGATGCGGTACCATTTTTGCCAATTCATGAAATCGGGCTGTGTAGGAGTTGATATCATTCCCTCTCATTTCATGATTCCACAATTCCGCTTCCAGCTTCTGAATTTCGCTTCTTGGGCGGTATTCTTCTTTCAACATTTTCTTGAAATCCTCCCACGTAAGATCGTTAGCAGCTTCTCGACCACGGGTTTGTACTTGTATATTCCACCATGTTAACGCTCGTCCTAGTAATAAGCATGTAGCAAACTCTACCTTCTTACCTTCGGTACATTTGCTAATATGGAGCACAGACTCCATGCTCTCTATCCAAGTTAATAATCCCACGGCTCCCTCAGTTCCATGAAATTCTTTAGGGTTACAGCTCCTAAAGGATTTATATGTACATTCTCTCGTTTCCGTAACCTTGATCGTTGTTTTGATTATTGTTCGGGCAGTGCCACCTGACTAACAATGTTCGGAAGTGCAGCCATGAGTTGTTCGGACACAAGTCTCGCAACTTCGGAATTCTCTCTTCTTGGAGGCATTGTTCTAAACACGATTTTAAATTGAGTTTTAGTCAATTTTGTGTTACAATGGCCATTATAAATCTACTTACTAAATCATACACATCTTATAACATACATCCAATACTACTCACGAACACATACATTTCAAAACAACATGAGATAAATAGATAACTTACATAATTATCAAAAATAAACCAAAGTAATTCAAACATAAGTTTTAAAGTACAACCCAAATAACATAAAATTGTTTAATCTTAAACATCTAGGCTACAAGCCTCAAAAGCAAATATGGTCCTCCAAAAGATTCTTAATAACAGAAGTTCCCTAATGGATCATTACCCAAATCAATACTCCTATCATCACCATCAGTGCTCCTAATGCCCAAGACAGATACGTGTACAGTCTCCGAGTAGCCCTCCCGGCCTCATGTGTGATCACCCTGATCCCCGTAGTGATCTCGTCCTGAGTGTACAAGACTGTAAGAATGCTTTCTAAGGCCTGCTTAATCTCTTCTAGTCTATCTCGCTGTCCCTGTATCTGAACCTCTAATCCTGTGACCCAAAGGTTCTCGGTTGCCGTCATCCCTTGAGGCTGCGGCTCTGGAACTCTCACGGCCGGAGACGGAGGCGTCACGCTTCGCGATCGAGATCGCGATCCAGCTGGTTCGCCCGACGGGTCGGACGGAACCGTGAATACCACCCTTCGGCCAGGGAGGACACGCTTTCGGGCTGTCCGAATAGTCCTAGGTCCGCGTGACGGTCCAGCCACATCGACCGGAGGTGGCGCAGGTACAGAAGTCTCCACAGAAGTCTCTCGGGTGGCCGCGTCACTTTCCTCAGACGGATCACTCTCTTCAAGCATGAGCTGGTTCCTCCTAGGGAGGCTAGTAAAGTACCCGGATTCGTCGGGGGAGTGATCGGGAGTGGAAGAAGAGCTAGACATTTTAAACTGCGGCAGTAACAAATTTAATTACTAAATGCACTTTAGTAAAAAAAAATTAAAATACTTATGCAAACTCACACTTATGACTATGCTTTCCATTTGGGCAAGAAGTTCCCAATATAATTGTTCCATGTCTCCCCTATACATATTGAATTAGACATAGGTGATCAGGCTTTGCCTAATATCAATATGCTAAGTCGACACTTATTCCAATTATACTAGTACTAAGCTTTTTTTTTTTTATAAAAACAGTTTTCGAAAACTTTTGGTTATAGTATTTGTTTAGAAAAACCGGTGTTCTCTATAACCTATGGCTCTGATACCAAGTCTGTCACACCCCGCTAAAGCGGAAACACGAGGCGTGATAGCGCAAGAGTTCATAACAATAGGACAAAAACAACACCAACCATCCATTCAAGTACATAATAGTTTAAGTTCAAAATTTACATCGTATCAACTCAAAAGTTCTAACAAAATAAAGTAAACCAAGTGTTTCAACTAAACAGTTTTCAAATAAACAAGATGGTTGATGTCGACGCGCCCACATAAAAGAAAGATTCGGTTAATCTTTTCTTACCCCTGAAAAGCATGATAAAAACAAGGTCAACTACAAAGAGTTGGTGAGTTTACAGGTTTTCAATATTTCAAAAATAATCAATTGTGTGAGTGAATATGAGCAAAATAAATTTTTGGCACTTATTGATATCTTAAAACGTTAAGGCATTATGTACTCTAATTTTTGTATATAAAGAGCCACCACTAAACCTTTCGACCACAAAACAATATTTTTAATTCTACCTTAGCGGTGGGACTAATACCCCACATATGTAGAACCTTCGTTTTTAAGTATCGTGCACCCCTACTCTCGTAGTTTCTAGGTGGGA
The DNA here is from genome assembly GCA_036898165.1 of Silybum marianum. Taxonomy (NCBI): domain Eukaryota; kingdom Viridiplantae; phylum Streptophyta; class Magnoliopsida; order Asterales; family Asteraceae; genus Silybum; species Silybum marianum. The sequence continues at coordinate 14,786,654 of CM072542.1, read as the reverse complement.
TTGCTATCCACACCCCTACTTATCGGTTTTTAGGTGGGATTGTCCGTCCAAATAGCGCTATCCACAAATACCCTCGGCTCCTCACTTGAGTTAATAGTAGTGTACAAACTTTTATGTTACATTTTACTCAATATAACTATTAGTGTACATGCCTTAGTGCCCACAACATCAAATTTAACAAGATTTCATAATCATAATGACAATGGCTCATAAAAACACATTCAATCATGCTTTTCACCCCAAAACGTATAAAACACTTTGAAAGAGGGGCTGTGAATACTCACCTTATAGCAACGCTCCGCAACGCAAACTATACAATTCGAATCTCCGCACAACGACCTAACGCTTCCCTATCAAAGAGTAATACTCAAAACCGTCACTTATAGGTCTAATACTACTTAGAGGTGAATAAATCTTAAGCCCATAAGTGTCTATATATGTCCAATTATACAAAATGCCCATATGCTCATTAATATAGTAATTTATACCGAAATTGATCTTATTATCCATCACATGATCAATATTTATAAAAATCAATTAAGTCCAGAATTTCTCTTCTGGACAGAAACTAATTGTCCTAAAAATGATCAGTTTTCAAGGGCTTCCAAAATGATCTAGTTTCCTATATTTTTATATAAGATAAATTACTGAGTTATGGTCTTTGTGACCAAATTTCATGCCTTTTGGACATGTACAAGTAGTTCAAATAATTCATGCAAAATATTATATCACAACTGGTAAAACAGATTACACCATGTTAGTGAATCACTCACTTAAGGAGTTATACTCAGTGTTTTCTAGAATTTCCAGTTGGATTGGAATCATAACTCATAAAGGAAACTTTTGAGATAAGATTCACTGATTTTCAAGAAGTTATGAAGGAGGTATGACACTACAAAGTTGCATGCACAATTCTGCCATTAGCTGACAGATTGCACACTTAACTTAAATAAATTGGTTAGTGCCTCAAAACTTCATATTTTTGCATGAAACTGGATCCATATGAATCCTAACTCATAAAATGAAGTTCTAGAAAAAGAATCATGCATTAAAGACAAATAACAAAGGAGATACTAACACACAAAGTAGAGTTTAGCTGCTGGTGGTTTCACAGATTGCACACCTAAAGTATTTTAGGTGTTTGGAGGTTCAAAACTCCATATTTTTAAGTGATTCCACTTGCAAACTGAATATAACTCATAAATATAACTCTCAAAAGAAAAATCATCCTTTTTCATTGAGTTTTGAAAGAGATATGGCCATTTGAACATGCATGCACAAATCTGTCAGCTTTGGACAGATTGCACACTCATTTTTGTTTTGAAGAGTTGAAACCTCAAATAACCATATTTTTGAATGAAATCAGATGCATATGAAAGGTAACTCATTAAGCTAACTTCCAGAAGAAAAATCAAGTGATTTGGAGGAATATTCAAAGAGTTATGGTCGTTCAAAGTAGGGTTTACCTACTGTTGAACTTCCAGATGCACATGCATCTTGTTATGAGCATTTGGGGGGTCAAAACTCAATGTTTTTGAGTGAGACCACTTGGATTAGAACCCCAACTCACTAAATAAACTTGTAGAAAGAAGATTCATGATATTTGAACATAAAAATTGTAAGAAATTGACGATTTACACACATGCATGAATCTGCCAGAACCAAAATAACCATTTTTGTTCAAGAACACATAAAATCATGATTTTTCCCCTATTCTCTTGAGTTTTATTTGTGTAGGTCATAGATTATCACCATTTTATAAACATTTTACATGTTTTGGTGTAAAATCTCTCCACAAACTCAGAATTTTTGGATATTAGAAGAAGTAGCTAAAAAAATGTAAGAAAAGTGGGGTTTTCACCCAAAAATGGTAAGAAAATGAGGGTAAAGTTGTTACCTTGTTTGGACGATGATTAGAGCTTCTAAATCCTTGTATGAACTTGATCTTGATGATGATTTGAAATGAGAAATGGCTGGAGTTTTTGTTTTAGAGAGGGAGAAAATGTCTCTTCACTTCTAGAGAGAGAGAGGTGAGAGCAAATTTTGAATTTTGAACATGCAAAATGAGGAGAAAAATGAAAAAAATGTATTTATATGGGGGTTTAGAGAGGAGGCCGGCCATGGGGGCCCACTCCTCTCAAAATCATATATTTGTTTTATAAATAAAATAAAACTCAAGCCCAATTAAGAATACAATGTCATTTTCTCAATTTTTGGCCCTTTTTCCTCAAAATGTAAGCCCAAAAGTGATAAAATTCTATAAAAATAGAAGTTTTATATTTGAAACATTAAAACTATATATTTTATATACATTGGGTATAATTTAGAGCATTTGGCACTGTATTGGAAGTTTCAGACAGTTACGGGTCGGAACCGGACATTTTTAAGCGACTACCGGAAATGCTAGGGGTTTTTCGGCCATTCTAAACCAACTATTTCTTAATCTTAAAATTTAAACTATATAAGCACTAATAAACTTTATAGAAGCTAACCTGAAAGCTCGAATTTTGACAGTTGTCACACCAGAAGAAGGGGACCTCTTCCCTTGGAAAGTCGGTTCCCTTATTGATATGCCCTTAGCCGCTGGGGTATCTTTATTTTTCATTCGGAGGAAGAATTCATCTTCATCATCGCCATCATTATGAGGAAGAATGGTGTCTGGTTTAGTGTCAGGGATGTCTTCCTCCTCTTCTTCTTCACCCTCATCCTACCCCTCAGGTTCAACAATGATGGGGGAAGGTTGTTGTAGAATCGTAACCTGAGTAGGAGGTGCTTAGTCAGAGATCTTTGAATCATCTCGTTGACAACTGTGACGATCTTATCTTGCATTTCAATGGATACCTTCTCCCCCTCTTTGTTATTATCGCTCAAGGGAGGTACCCTTAGAATGAGGGCGTTCAACTTTTATTCCAAGGTTTACGGACCTCGAGTTTGTTGTTCTTGAGTACCAACCATGTGAGAGAACAAGCCTCTATTTGCATTTGAGAAGGAGGGAGGTGGAATGTATGTCGGTTTCTCCAATCGTTGAAGAATCTTCTTAAACATCCCCCCCCCCCCATTGCTCCTGTAGCTTGGAGTAGACCTATTTAAAATGAGTTTTAAAAGAACGCTGAAGGATCTTTATGCCTGAGGAGTTTGCAACAGTATCAGCTTTTAAAGTTGAGACCTTTTTCTTCAAGCCAGCAATTTCACCAGTCTTCTTGTAGACGATGAAAAGTGATTTATGAAGATCATCATCCTTGATCTTTAAAGATGAAGTGTCATCCAGGACTGCATCAATTGCTGGAAGCTTGAACTCAAGGGTGCCAGCGCAGGAGACCTTCTCTGACCGTATTTTCAGGCTTTAGGATTTGTAAGAGGAAAGATAAAACTTTAAGCCATGGAAAGCTCATGCTTAGAAAAGAATGAGGTAGGGAAGGGTAGAATACCTTAGGGTTTCTCTGGATCATCCAAAGGATTGATCTCAGAGTTGGTACGTGCAGAGGTTCTGTCTTGAGGATCGGAAGCCTATTTCTGAGGAACCTTGTAAGAAGTTACCTCAGGTCTTGTGCCTAGACCTTTCTAGGATTCTAGTTGTCGAAACAGTTCAAGTTGTAGTCGAATTTGGTTGTTGATCTCCTCAGAGGCGGGGACAACCATACCTGAGTCATTGATCTTTGTGGAGACTAAAGAAGGAGAAAAAGAAGTAATGGGTGATGAATTGGGGCTGTGAAATAGTGAGCAAGTCCAACATCTTGCTGGTGTTAGGAATTAACCCCGTGGAAAGTGTATGTAAAAAGAAGCTAATGTGGCATTTGGTTTGCAGATTCTGGAGGAATATGATGGAATTTGAATGTTGAATTCCATTGACCAAATTACTCTCCCTCGTTTGCTTCATTCTTTTTCATGGAAGGAATCTTCAAATTCCATTGAATTTCACAAATAAGAAAATTAAACATTCTTTGGTAATAAGGTGGTATTTTGATGTAATGGAGTCTTCAAATTTCATAATCCCAAACATTCCCCTTAGCCCTATTATGATAAAATAGTCACACACCTTCTTCTCAATCTGAATCACCGTCGACCACCACTGATCTGAACTACTGACGACCATCGCCGATCTTATTCAGCGTCATCTCAACCACCCCTAACGATCACCCATCTGAACCACCGTTCACTACCGACCACCCTTTATCCACCACGGACCACCACCAAGATGAACCACCGCCGACTACCACCAATCTGAACCATCGTAATTGGACTTTGGTTTCAAAATTTTCAAAAAGGATATTTTGGTCATTTAGCAATATTTCATTCCAATTTAAAAAACTATTTAATGATTACTTTATTAAAGTATTTGTAGTTTAAAAGTTTACATTCATTGAACCAAACATACATATTCCAGTTCTACCAACCAAACAGACTTATTATCACTGAAAGTCGCTTCAGATTATGAACTGTCTTGTTTCTATCTTCAGCTAATTCTTCGACCTCGCAGAAGGTTTCGTTGGTGTGAGTTTTATATTCAGAAACATTCAGGTTCAGATATTGTTGGAAGGTAGTTTCAGTGATCAGGTTCAAATATTGTTGAAAGGTAGTTTTAGTGATCACTAAAAGCAGTCAGCGGTGACTCACTGTAACTGAACAAAAACCAATAACCTAATTTCACTAAGTATAAGAGGTTTATCATCAAATCATTGAAGGAGTTTGGATCAACAGATCTATTTTGCGTAAAAAAGCAGTCGATACGGCTTTGGCCCACAAGTATAAAGGCAGTTCTTAGTGACAAGCATTGTGCAAGCAACTTCCACCTGTGTCCGATTTCTTCTTTCAGCGACACCATTTTGTTGTGGAGTCCGGCTAGCCAAGAATGTGTGAGTAATACCGACTGATACAAGAAAAGAATCCAAAACTTTGTTCTTAAACTCAATCCCATTATCTCTGATCGACTGAACGGACAACTATAAATTCACTTGTGTGACTTTTAATGAACGAATATATCAAAAATTGGGCTTCATCCTTTGTTCTCAAGAAATATACCCAAGTGTACCGAGAATAGTCATCAATCATCACAAGAACATATTGCCATTTATGCTTTGAACTTTCATTGGGATGCACAAATCCATATGAATAAGCTACAAAGGCTTCTTACAGTTATGCTCCGCTATAGATTTATGAGATGATCTCTTCATCTTCTCCATCTCGCAAGTTGCACATAAATGTTTTTTCTCAAACTTTAAATCGGGTAAGCCTTTGACCAACCCTCCTTTTACCAACTTATTGATGTTTTCAAACTTTAGATGGGAAAGTCATGTATGCTGATAGAAATACTAATATAGCTTCAAAAGGTACTGGGTTCTGAAGAGTAAGAAAGATCTGAAGAAAGAAAGACTCGGAACTCAGAAGACAAGCAGATAAAAGCCTAAGGCATAACTTCTGAAGTGGCAACTTCAGAAGTTCTGAAGATTTTGAAGATACTTCTGAAGAAGTTCTGAAGAAGGTTCTGAAGACACTTCTGAAGAAGTTCTGAAGAAGTTTAGAAATAGTTCTAAAGAAGTTCAGAAGTAGTTCTGAACATGCTTGTCAGTTTTGTACTGTAACTTTAGCATTTCTATTTCATGTATAAATAGATAGTTTGTTAGATAGTTAGAACTAACGTTTTCATAATCTTGTAAAGACATATTTTGTAATACAGTTCATCTGATCAATACAATATACAACATTTGGTGATCTATTTCTTGTTATTTTTATATATCTTGATTGTTTGGGATCTATCAATTGGTATCAGAGCCAATTCATCTGTTCTTGAAGGTTAGAGAAGAACTTGTCAGATCTGACAATTCTTGTTGTGTTCTTGATCGACAAATTCAAGATTCAAATTCATGTGAATTCTCGATCTTTTTCAAATCAAAGATGTCGAAAGAAATCGTCTCCATTGGATCAGAAACTTTGTTTTTAGGGGAATATCATCAATGGCGAATCAGGATGATTCAATTCTTGGACAATATCGATGAAGCTTTAATGCAATCGATCATAAATGGCCGTCTGGAGGTCTATGTGGAAATCCCTGCAGTTCCAAGAACTGAATGCACTCCTAAAATACCTGCATCAAGAATCAAGAAAAGCCCAGGTATGTACAGTACTGCTGAGAAAGCTCAAGCTAAAATTGACAAAAGGGCATTAACTCTTCTTACTATGGCTATTCCAAATGAAATCTTTAATAGGGTAGATAGTCTAACATCTGCCAAAGCTATGTGGGATGAGGTGGAATCCCAGATGCAAGATAGCACAAAAGCCAGAGCACAAAAGAGAATTTTAGATATAAAGAAAATGAATCAATTACTGATACATATCATAGATTCAACAATATTCTGAATGATCTGAGAAGAAATGGTGTTCAGAAATCAAACTCAGAGATAAACAATAAATTTCTGAACATCTTGGGAAATGAATGGTCAAACTTTTCTGATAACATGGTTACAAGGAATCTGTCAAGGAAGACTATTCATGATGTATATGGCATCTTGTTACAACAAGAGGACAAGATCAAAACTAGACAGTATGAGCAGAAAAAGGCAAATGAAACTGTAGCCTTGTTAAGCAAAAAGTACAACAACTCCTTGACCATTTCTACTAAAAAAAAGTTTGTGAAATTCCAGAGGCAACTCTGTGTGATGGGGATGAATCAGATGAAGAACTTAAAAGAATTTCTGATAATATTGCTTTCATGACAAGGCAATTCACTCAAAGATATAATCAAAAATATCAGAATAAACCAAGGTCTGAAGTTGGACCCAAGAAAGGTCAAGATGCTGGTCAAACTGAGTCAACTGAACCAGCAAGGTGTTTTAATTGTGGTAAGCCTGGTCATTATGCAAGACAGTGCAAAATGCCCAAAGTCAAGAACTCAGACTACTATGAGAAGAAGCATCTTCTTGCAAAGAAAAAGGAACAAAATCCAGCTCTAGTAACCATGTTTGAAGAAGATTGGTTAAACTGGAGTGATGGAGAATACGATGAAGAGGTAGCTCATTATGCTTCAAAATGCTACATATGCCAAATGGATCCAGAAGAAAAACATGCAAATGATTCTGAGGTATCTTCTTCATCTTCTGAATTAAATTCTTTTTCTGAACCAAATTCTGAACAAATTTCTGAAAATTCTGAAGTGCAAAATCAATTTCAGAATATGTTTTCTGAATTTGAAACTCTCAGAAACAGAATCAAAGGTGAAAGAATTTTGGTAAATCAATTTAGAGCTGAAAGCCAAATCTATAAACAAAACTGCCAAGAAGCTGAACAAATTCTTGAAAAGTTTCTGAAGAAAAGTTACAATTAAAAGAAAAGATGGACAGTTTAAAGAAAGATATCATTAATGAGAAATCTGAAAAAGAAGTTCTGAATGTAAAAATGAATTTTCTGAACCAAGAAAGACTTGATCTTTACAAAAAGATTAAGGAATCAGAAGATCTGAACTTTAAAAGAGGTCAAACTGAACAGACTCTGAACATTTTGCCAAATCAGGCTCAGAATTCAAATATTTACAATATTAAAGCAGGTTTGGGATATAATGAGAGTCAAATTCTGCAAAAAGCACCTGCAAATCTTTATGACTATTCTAAAATGAAATTTTTTAATGAAACCAACGCATGTATCATATCCAAACCTGTTAACTACTCTTTGCCTGAAAGAATTCCCTTTGTCAAATCAGAAACTCTGTTTTCTGAAGAAAACTTTTTTGATTCTGATAAAATTGAGATAATTTCTAAATCAGAAGTAATGAGTAATAAAAAGGTTCTCGATTGATTCAAACACTGTACCTATGGGATAGAGGAAGAGGAAAAAACCGAATATTTCACATAGTGCTTTTAATCAATCTGATTTATTTCTAACCAATTTAATGAATTACTCCTAAAGGTTCACATCAAACTAGTGCTAGTTGATGCGAGTTACTTCGGAAACAAAAGGACTAAAGTCAAATCGTTGTGTATCTTGATTAATTGGATTGTTTCTTTGTGAATTCCTATACGAAGGTTTTGTGGAAAATTTCAAGAAACTTATTTTCTTCAAAGAAATGGATTCAAAATTAAAGTAAGGAGTGGCAAATATGAAAATAAGAGCTTCTGTTCGTAAAATTTGTGAAAAATGTCTTTCGATTTTTGGCAAGTCTCATGATCATCCAATAAGAAGAGGATTCCCTCCCTTTTTTCATTTTTATGATATTTTCAACTTTTCAAAACCTTCTGAAATTACTTCTGAATCTAAAATTATTTCTGAAGAAAAATCTGAAACATCTGTTAAATCTGAGAAAACTTCTGAGATAAACTCTGAAGTTCTTTCAGGAGATAATTTTGATAATAAATCAGAACATGAAGAAAAATATGATGAATTCTCAGATATTGAATCTTTTCAAGGTAATGATGAGAATTCAGAAATTATTTTTGATAATTCTGATAATGAGTCAAAGATAATTTCAAATAAATTTTTTTTTGCTTCTAGCATGACTCAAGATAACTTCTCAAATTTAATGAATGCTTCAGATTCAGAAGATGATGATGATCATATGGTTCAAGTTATAGATAAAGATGGATATTTGGTATACAAATTACAATCATCTATGATTGATGGGGACATTTTAAAATCTGAAGAACCAAAGTTGTCTTCAGAAAAGTTTAACACCGTTTTTCTGAAACAAGAGTTTCTGAAAACTGAAATTTCTTCCACATCATCTAATGATACTTCTATTTCTCAAAATACATCTTTAACTTCTAAAAAATCTTCAACATTATCATCTGATATTATAAATAGAGTCAAAAATTCTTTGAAAAAGGACAATCTTCCAATTCAACTTCTGAAGTTCATAATACAGAACTTAAATCCAAAGATAAATCTAAAGTTGGTAAAAAGACTACTTATACTAATCCTCATTTCTTATCTTTTATAGAGTTATCCTCTTTAGTTTGGAGAAAGAAAGGTGGAAGACTATCAAAGACTGACAAATTAGATAGTTTTTCATTTTCAAAGAAACATGATGTACCCAAACTTAATAAAGTGAATAAAAGAAATTTTGTTGATAAATCCAATAGTTTGATTCTTGTTCATCTACTGCTTTATTAAATATTCTGAAGAATCATATTCATTGTATTAATTGTGGTAGGTCATAATTTTCAACTAAACTCCAAATCAAAGAAGAATAATCTTAAGAAATCAATTCAGAACTTTTCAGCTAAATTGACAAATAAAAATAAAAATAAAAATAAACCTAAGACTGACAAATCTAAAAGTTCTGAACAAACTTCTGAACTGAAAAATCTGAAGTCAAAGTTCAGAACTTCAAAATTTTTTACTAATCTCAAAGGACCCATTCTAAAATGGGTACCTAAATCTCAATAATCATTCTTGCAGATATGTCATGTGTGGGTCTTAGATTCTGGATGTTCAAGACACATGACACCTTTCAAAGAACTTTTAACTGATTATCATGAAAGATATGGAGGAACAGTTAGCTTTGGAAATAATGCAAAAGATTATGTGAGAGGATATGGTACTTTTTCCGAAGGATATGTTACAGTGATGAAAGTTTTCTATGTGGAAGGTCTTAAACATAATCTCTTCAGTATAAGTCAATTCTGTGACAAGTACTGGAAGGTAAATTTTGATATAGACTACTGTCATGTTCTGAGTTCATCAAACAAAAATGAGTTAACTGCTTATAGAGATGGAGATATCTACACTGCAACTTTCACTGCAAATGGTCAATTACAAGTAGTGTGCTATATTTCCACAACAATGAGAAATGATAGTTGGCTTTGGCACAGAAGAATATCACATCTGAACTTCAAAGCCATTTCTGAACTAGAAAAACATCACTCTGTAAGAGGACTACCAAAGATCAGATTTGATAAGAATTTCTTATGTTCTGCGTGTGAACTAGGGAAGATCAAAAGAAGCACCCATCCTCAGAAAATGCTATCTTCTTGCAAAGCTCCACTCGAAATGCTACATATGGATTTGTATGGACCAATGAAGACTCAAAGCATGGGGGAAAGAAGTATATTCTTGTCATTGTAGATGAATATTCAAGATATACTTGGGCTGAATTTCTTAGACTCAAATCTGATACTTCTGAAAGGCTCATACCTTTTCTGAAGAAAATTCAAGTTCTTCTTCAACTACCAATTCAAAAGATCAGAAGTGATAATGGCACAGAATTTACAAATTCTACACTTCAGAAGTTTTTGGAATCTGTTGGTATTTCACATAATTTTTCCGCTGCCAGAACTCCCCAATAGAATGGTGTTATTGAAAGGAAAAACAGAACTTTGTAAGAAACTGCAAGGACCATGCTAGCATATTCAGAACTTCCTTTATCTCTCTGGACAGAAGCAATTGCAACTGCATGCTTTACTCAGAACAGGACAATTCTTAACTGAAATTTACTTAAAACTCCTTATGAGATTATTAAACAAAGAAAACCCTCTATTGATTATTTTAAAAAATTTGGTTCCAGGTGTTTTCTCAGAAATGATACACATCATTTAGATAAATTCGCACCAAAAGGTGTAGCTGATATCTTTGTTGGCTACTCTCAAAGGTCCAAGGCATACAGAGTATTAATCAAAGGAACTCAAAGGATCATTGAGACTACTAATATTCGATTTCATGAGCCAACGTTGACTTCTGAACAAGACAGTTCAGAACTCACACTTAACCCTATTTCTGAAAGCTTGGATTCAGAACATAGCAAGACAAATCACACTTCTGAATCTCAAAATTTACTTAAATCAAACTTAGATATCTTATGTCAAGACTTATTTGATATTTCTGTTAATGTTTCTGCAAATTATCAGAATCCATCTCTTCTCAGAAGCAGAACAGTATATGATATTTCAAAAATTCCAATATCAAATAACTCAGCCCCATTTATCTCAACCTCAAATTCAGAAATTCATATTTCTGAATCTGTACACATGACTTCAGAAAGAGTTCAGAATATTCCTGTTTCTGAACCTGTGCCTACAACTTCTAAACCAGTACAGAATATTCCAATTGAGAAAGAGAATTCAGATTTACATTCAGCTATCAACCATGATACTAACACTCAAGCAATTATTGATGATTTTGATTCTTTCAACAATGTCTCATCTGTTCAACCAGTACCAAATGTGAACAAATGGACATCCAATCATCCTATTCATCAAATCATTGGTGATGCATCAAAAGGTGTTCAAACAAGATCAGCAACAGCCAATGAGTGTTTATATGTGAATTTCTTAAGCAGCATGGAACCCAAGAAGCCAGTTGAAGCTCTTCAAGATCCAGACTGGATTCTAGCTATGCAAGAAAAGCTAAATCAATTTGAAAGAAACAAAGTCTGGAGATTGATTCCTAAACCAAAAGGTAAATCAATAATTGGCACAAAATGGGTATTCAGAAATAAAAAGGATGAAAATGGAATTGTTGTGAGAAACAAAGCAAGACTTGTTGCTAAGGGGTATTGTCAACAAGAATGAATTGATTATGATGAAACTTTTGCCCCTGTTGCAAGACTTGAAGCTATCAGAATGTTTCTTGCATATGCTGCTCATAAAAATATGAAGGTGTTCCAAATGGATGTCAAGTGTGCATTTCTGAATGGTATTCTACATGAAGAAGTGTATGTTGAACAACCAGAAGGCTTTGTTAGCAAAGAATTTCCAGATTATGTCTATATTTTGGACAAAGCCTTATATGGACTTAAACATGCACCAAGAGCATGGTATGACACTCTCACAACTTTTCTTCTGAACTCCAAATTCAAAAGAGGTACTGTTGATACCACTTTATTTCTGAAAATGGAAGGTGATGATATGATTTTAATACAAAAATATGTAGATGATATTATATTTGCTTCTACTAATCGAAAATTTTGTAGAAATTTTGAGAAAATCATGCAAACTGAATTTGAAATGAGTATGATGCGAGAGTTAACATTTTTTCTTGGTCTTCAAGTTAAACAACTTCCCACTGGTATATTCATTAATCAATCTAAGTATGTCTCTAACTTACTTAAGAAGTTTGACATGTCTGACTGTTCCAGTATTCAAACTCCAATGGCCACTGCAACAAAATTATCACCTGATCTGAATGGCGTATCTGTTGATCAGAAAAAATATAGGAGCATCATTGGATCTTTGCTTTACTTAACAGCTAGTAGACCAGATATAATGTTTGCTACATGTATTTGTGCTAGATATCATGCTAATCCTAAGGAATCTCATCTTCTTGCTGCTAAAAGAATCCTTAGATATCTCAAAGGTTCTCCTTCATTGGGACTTTGGTATCCTAAGGATTCTGGTTTTGAGCTAACAACTTTCACAGATGCAGACCATGGTGGTTGCAAATTGGACAGGAAAAGCACATCTGGATCATGTCAATTTTTGGGTGACAGACTTGTAAGTTGGTCTTCAAAGAAACAAAACTGTGTTTCCACTTCTACTGCAGAAGCTGAGTATGGTGTAGCTGCAATTTGTTGTTCACAAGTGATCTGGATGCAAACACAGCTCAAGGACTATGGTTACACTTTCAAAAAGATTCCTTTGTATTGTGATTCAAAGAGTGTCATAGCTATCACTACTAATCCTGTTCAACATTCAAAGACAAAGCATATTGATGTAAGATATCATTTTATCAAATATCATGTGGAAAAAGGTAATATTGAAATGTTTTTTGTTCAGACAGATTATCAATTGGCTGATTTATTTACCAAAGCACTTGATGAGAAACGATTTAATTTTCTGGTAAATAAATTGGGCATGATGAATATGTCTATGTAAGTATTTAGAAATTATATTCTGAGTTTATTTTTTCTAAATTCTGAATAATTTGAACTTCAGATCTTCTAAAGTTCTGTTTTCAGAAATTTTTTCTTTCTAAATTCAGAAGTTCTAATTTCTTCTTCAAGTACTTTAATTTTTTTTTTCATTTCTAACATTTTCATTTCTCTGATAAATAACATTGATTAAGGGGGAGAATCAAAATTGCTTATGATTCAAGGGGGAGTGATGCTAAATTTCAAAATCATGAATACTCCTTTCTATCAAACAGATCTGAGGTGCTGGTTACAAGTCTTGAACTTCAAATCTAAGTAGTATGGACAAGGTTCTATAGATAAAATATCTTTGTTATTGTTCAAACCTACTTCTGAACAGTTAAAACGATTTATATGTTTCAGAAGTATGTAATTTTAAATGATTTTTGTCATTTTGGAGGGATATAAGTTTGGTTCTGAACTTTCTTGCAACTTCTGAAGTGTTTCTGAATGTCTTCATTTAGACTTCTGAACTTTTTCTCAGAAGTTCTGAATTTCTTCTGAAGTTTTTGAACTTGTTCCCAGAACTTTACTTCCCGTTATTGATTTTAAGCGTGTGCCACGTGTTTTAATTTCATTGGAAACCCCTTATCCATGTCGATTAAACGGTTCATTAATCCAAATTAATGATGATTACTCCTCTAATCTCGTTTCATTTCTGGCCATGTGTCCATCTACGCTTATTCAGCCATATAAAATCGATGAAATCATCGTCTTCTTCATTTTCAAGTGATTTTTCCCTCCAAAACCTCTTTGTGTTTATTCATTTTCAATCTAGTGCGTATCCTTATTCATTTCCAGTGATGTGGACTTCGAATGTGATGGTTTCTGCTTCTTCAAGTTTCAGCAACAACAATGGCTCATCTAGTGATGCATCGTTTAAAATTGTGCCTCAGAATTTAATGATTGAATCAATGGAGATCCCTTTGAATGATGATCCAGTAGTACAAGACACAACCACAACTGCTATTGGTGAAGCCGGACCTTCGAATCCAATTCCTAACCCTAAACCTAACCCTAACCCTAGTTCTGCTATAATTGGGAAAACTCAAATCAAGCCTATTGAGGTGGTCTCTGAATCAAATGTTGGTGAAAGTGAGTCTCAATTTTGTGCTGAGAGCAGTGATGGACCTGCTTTGTCCAAATTGTATGTTCCTGAAGAAAAATTGCTCGATATCAAGAGGAATAACTGTGCTCTGAACTTTAAATCGGAGATTTTGCTGATGATCAAATGATTTTGATTGAAATTCTGAAGAAACATCCATTTCGTGCTTTGCTCTCAAGGAAATTTTCAGTCCCTGCTTCTTACTTGCAGCAATGGTGGTATTACGCTGAGGTTGATGAAGCTGCAGATGACATTTCCTCATACATTCATGGCTACAGGGTATGTATTTCTGTGGAAGATGTTAGAGATATACATTTCCTTCCAAAAGAAGATGAAGTTCTTGGGAAAACTTCATATGATCCAGTTCCATCATCTTCTGAGATGATTTCAGGTTTTATGAGGTTTGGATATTCTGAACAACTCAATGCTTTAAGTTCATTCAGAAGGAAGTGTCTACCCCCAATCTGGTATTGTCTATTCTCTATCTTAAACACTTGCCTATCTGGAAAAAGTTCTAGTTTAGACCAAGCATCTACAAATGGAAGGATTATATTTCATGGAGTAGTATTCAACAAACACTATGACTATGCTTCACTAATTTTTGAAGACCTAAAGACTGTTGTTCTGAAGAAATCACATATAATTACATTCCCTTTCAAAGATTCTTTCAGACATTTGTCAAAGGTGCAATGAAAGTTGTTGCTGTTATTCATGATCAGACATAGTCTTCGTCCACCAAATGCAAAATTAAAATTTCCAAATGCCATTCCATTACCTGCTTATTTGCTTGAACTTGTAAATCCAAATAATAGGATTGTGAGTGAGTATTATGAATCGATGGGACTACCAAAACCAATGGTCTCTTCCCCTGATTCCCACAAGAGTGGCGAGCATGCTAAGGAGTCTAGACTGTCTAGGAAGAGTGGGGAGGCTGTTCAAGGGGGAGAACAACCTCAACGTCTGAAGAGGAGATATGTAAATGAGAGTTTGGGTAGAAGGGTGAGAAAAAAACTGATGAGGGGAGAACACAAGTAAAAAAATAAAGAAACTTGTGAACCAGATGTTACTAGCCGGGCACCCACATCATCTATTATTCCACATTCTTTGGTGGGTAATATTGAAAAGGCCAGTGAGCCAATGGCAACACTTGTTAACCCTCCCAGCCACTCACCCATCTCTCAACAGAAGGGTGTTTCATTAACACAATTGGGGCAAGCAGCTCATATACCATTAGGACCCCATTTGGAAGATCCTTTTGTTGAAAAAGAAGAATATATGTCCCCCCTTCACTGTTTTGAGCACATAGAGTCTGAGAGTCCACTCAATGTTGAGCCTAATGCACCACTAAATGTGGAATTCCTTCACACCAGCACACATCTTTCAGATGTAAATAAGCAAAATGTGTGTCACATTGCCTCAACAACTATAGATATTCCTAATATTGGGTATCAAGGATTAGTTGGAAGCCCTGGTGGAGTGAACATCACTAAAGCTCCATTCACATAGTCTTTTATGATTCATGATGTTGTGGCATCTACAGGCCAGCCTTCTTCTGAAGGACTGCAAACAAGACCATCTGTTGGTCTTGGATATTTTTCCTCATTTTCTGAATTCACAATTTTCAAAGATTTTTGTACTTCTGAAATTGAAAAGATTCGGAAGGAATTAAAGGAATTGACGAATAAATCAAAAAAGGTGATGGAGAATAGGTTGGAAAAACAGGAGGTAACAATGGTGAATAAATTGAATGATTTTTAAGTATCTTCTTCAAATGATCTCAACTCCTTTAAAGATGCACTTCTGAATGCTTTCTCTGAAGTGGTTTCTTCTGTATCTTCTCTTAAAGCATCTCAGCCTTCTTCTTCTTCAAGTTCTCAGCCTCATACTTCTGAAATTGCTACTAAGGATGATATTAATCAAATCTTGAATCAATTATCTTCTCTTCAGACTTCTCAGACAGCATTGAATAACAGATTATCTGCATTGGAGTGTAGACCTCAGGCAGATACTTACAAAAGAAATCTTGATGATCAGGGCCCTGATAATCAAGAGGGGGAGAAAAGACAGAAAGTATCTGAAGCTGGAAATGTTGAAAATACTCAAGGTCTATCTTCTGAGAAAACTTCTGAAGAAGTTCAGAATATAGGTGAAGGTTCAAACAGAGTTTCAGAAGCCGTAGAAGATATTCTTGCAGAAAATGAAGGGCAAGAGGTTGGTGTTCTTTCTTCTGAAGAGTTTATTGATGAAGGATATGAAACAGAGAAAATTTCCTTTGACTCTGAAGGAAACTTAAATTCAGATAACACAGATATAGCTCCAGATTCTAATGAAGAAATGCTAAGAGAATATCTAGCATTTGAAGATGTAATTGGTGAACCAAGTGATCTTTCAGATGTGATCATGTTTGAAGAAGATGTAAATAATGAATCTGAAGTTCATATGGAAGAAATCTCAGAAGTTAACGAAGTCAGAGATTTAGTGATCTGGAAGCCACAACAACTTCTGAATGAGGTTTATAGTAAAATTTCTGAAGATTTATGGAGTTCGTTGAGAAAATTCTGTTAGGTTCATTTATTTCTAAAAAATCCAAGAAATCTGGAGTGTAGATTTTTGGATAACAGATTGTCAATTTTTAAAGACTTTCTGAATCAACCAGATGAGAGATTTGAAATAGAGTTTGATCTAAATCATATGGGAGGAATTGAAATTGCAGATGAAATCCTTATTGTCTTTTCAGAAAAATTTGAAGTAAGGTTCAGACCTTGTATTGTTATTCCTGCAATAGATCTTCAAGTACTTGAAGAACCTGTTTTGGATCAAGTTTTTAAAAAATACATTGTGTTCATTCCTGGAGAAAGTAGTTTGGAATTTCCTGAAGATACCTATTGTTTTATGTACAGAAGAAGTATGAAATCTGCAACATTGGAAGATTTTCTGAATGATGAGTGGTCTGAAGATCATATTTCTACAGTGAGAAACTATATTCAGAATCATGATGTTCAGAACTTTCATGATTCAACTTTAATAAAGAAGATCAAATGCTTATCAAAGTCAATCGAAGATGACTTGTTTATAGTCAGATTTGGAGCAGAAAGAAGGGATGGCACTTTATCTGAATTTACTCAATTTGATCTGTACAAGCTAAGACTGCAAGATAAGCTGGTAACTTTAGCTTTTTGTGTCAACAAAGAAGAATCTGAATTTGTTTCCGAGATTAGACGAATTTTAGGTATCTACTTTAGAAATCTGATTATGCATGATTTTCAATTAGCTTTGGAATTCAGATTATCCAAAGTGAATTTGTTAGAGCCTGTTTATATTGAAAGATCAGGGCTAAAAAGATTATTCACTAATCCAGGCATCAGTTTTATGTACTTCGTGGAAGGAGTCACCAAGACATTCATTGCATCTGATATTCCAAAGTATTCTACATCCACTCTCAAATGGTTTTTGAACTATATGATAGATTTTATTGAAGAATCTGATATCAAAGAAGAGATAATCTATTTGATCAAAGAAAGAATAAGTTTCAGAGAATTTATAAGAAATAGTTATCTTGCTGGTCACAAGAGTGTAAACAAAATCAGAGGAGCTGACTATTTGCTTAGTGATGCTTATGATTTCAAGATTCATACAAAGAAACAAGACATGGAAGAAATTCAGAAGTTCACTCTGAATCTTGAAAGTTCAGAAGTAAGCCCAAGAGAAAAGGAAAAAGAAAAGGAGAAAATTTCTGAAGTTGTTTATGAAGAGTTGGTTCCTACAAAGAAAATTTCTGAAGTGGAACAACTACAAGAACAAAGGATTGAAGAAAATGCACTTACCATGTTCCTTGAATATTTCCATCCAGAAATGTTCATGGAATATGAACAGAAGTTCAATTATATTGATTGCTGGATCAACAAATCCTTTGGTTGGAAGCAATGGTATTCTGATATAATAAGAAAGTTGAGAATTCCTGTGAGTGAAGTCAGAAAGGAAAGTCCAATTGTTAAAGTGATTACTGCTGATGTGAAGACAATGAAAAATTACAAGTATGCATTTTTCACTGTAGAAAGGAAAGATGGTGAAATATCTATTTTTTCAGAAGCTGACTTTCAGAATGTTCACCTAAGAGACATGCTCAGAGTATACAGGAGTCTTTATCCTTTTCATGATTCGATTACAAAGTTCAGAAAATCATTTCCAGTTCTCAGAGATGGTTTTATAGAGAATTTATCTGGGTTGCAAAGACTGATTTCCAAGTTGCGTATGTGCTGAATAAGAAACAAGTTCATCTGAGTAAACCAAACTTAAGTTTACCTGATATTTAGAATCTGAAGAAAAGTACTTTAGTGATTCAACCTCCAGGATTTGTATGCAAGTGCTTTCAAGAATTACTTTTTGTAAGATTTGAAGAACTTCACAAATGTTGCAATGGAACCTTAACGGCTATCAGAGATCGTTTGGTTAAAAGATAAAATAGAAGACCAAGAATGATGAAGATTGGGAGAAGTATAAGAAGCTCGCAAAGGAGATGATCAGAATCACAGAATCTCTGTTGGAATCCAGAAGTCTAATTTTGAAGGATGTTAGACAAATCTTGAATTTTTGGAATTATGATCTGAACTTTTGAAACTAAGGGGGAGATTGATAGAGATACTAATATAGCTTCAAAAGGTACTGGTTTCTGAAGAATAAGAAAGATCTGAAGAAAGAAAGACTCAGAACTCAGAAGACAAGCAGATAAAAGCCTAAGGCATAACTTCTGAAGTGGCAACTTCAGAAGTTCTAAAGAAGGTTTTGAAGACACTTCTGAAGAAGTTCTGAAGAAGTTCAGAAATAGTTCTGAAGAAGTTCAGAAGTAGTTCTGAACATGCTTGTCATTTTTGTACTGTAACTTTAGCATTTCTATTTCATGTATAAATAGATAGTTTGTTAGATAGTTAGAACTAACGTTTTCATAAGCTTGTAAAGACATATTTTGTAATATAGTTCATTTGATCAATACAATATACAACATTTGGTGATCTATTTCTTGTTATCTTTCTATATCTTGATTGTTTGGGATCTATCATATGCGACAACCAACTTTGTTGCACAGAGGCTTTTGACATTAAGTGCACAACACTAGAAGTCTTTAAATTTTACAAATTAATAGTGTAGATATTTGAACATGTTTCCCAACCAAGATTTATTTTTCGTCTTCAGTTCTTACACTACAACGTTTGGCTTCGAAATCCACTTCTAAGTCTTTGTTACAAAATTGTTCAATGCTAAACTGACTATGCTCGAGTCCCTCAACATAAGAGGCTTTCTTGATGATCAAGTCGTGTTGCACAACATCACCATAACCTATAATAGGAGAAAATTATTGCTCCCAAACCAAGTAGAGCAATGTAAGAATCAAGAAATCAATATGCCATCAACCGTGTTTGTATTGATTGAGAGAGAAACAGTAAGATACAATAGGATTGGAATGAAAGCTCATTTTCTAAAATACAAGTAAATAAGATACAATACGATTGGAATGAAAGCTCATTTTCTAAAATACAAGTAAATAAGATTATTTATTTCCCAAGGGTATTTACAATTTTATCCCCTCAACTTGAATACAAAATCCAAGTCTAACATATGTACACTATTACTGCAACGTGACAAAACATGTGTAAATTGACCGACATTAACCAACAATAGATTTTGATATTGTATTTATAGCCTTTGTACAATGGTATACATTTTTAAATTAAGGATATATAAGACATATCCCTTATTGAATGACTTTGTGAACGGAGATCTGGTAATATTAATAAATCGAAACAAGAAAAAGATTTCGGAGAAAGTATGGCACTTATATCGTTCCCACTTTTCTTGAGTGAGGTCTGAACCGACGAAACCTGCATGAAATGGTTTAATATGTTACAAATATATCTGCCAAAAATATCTGAACCATAATATACAATCGAGAAATCAATTAAAATTTCAAGTCAACACGTGCGACTTGTTTGTGAAATCTATTATAACACAATCCTTTAAGGGCTCGTTTGGTTTGCTGGATTTGGAATCCATTTTAATCATTTGTTTGGTTTGTGGGATTTTTTAACATGCGTTTGGTTTAAAAGAACGTCTAGAATTAAAATCACATAAACGTTGGATTTAGAATTTCATGACGTAGATGGCATTTCACGGAATTTCGTATGATATATTTGTAATAATGTTTAAAATACATTAAAAACATTTATTTTGTAATAATCAATTAATAGAAATAAATTAAATTATCGTTTTATTTTTTTATAATTTATTTGTAAACTACAACTTTGGTCCTTGTCGTTTGTTGGAAATAACAATTTTGTCCCTATAGTTTTGAAATTACAAGTTGGCCATCATGGTTTGCAAAAATGTTTGGATTTGGTCAATCCCTCTAACGGTCATCAAAAAATTTGTTAAATGAGGGACACTTTCATCTTTTTATCGAATTTTTTTGTCTTTTATGCAATAAAAAACCACAAGGGCCACAGTCATAAAATCGATTTTGACCAGGTAAACGGCAAAAAGTTGATAAAAGGACCAAACTTCCCCTCATTTAACAAATTTTTTAATGGTCGATAGAGAGAAGAACCAAATCCGAACCTTTTTGCAAACAACGATGGCCATCTTGTAATTTCAAAATGTTAGGACGAAAAGTGTTACTTCTGACAAACTACAAGGACTAAACTTGGAACCCAAATGATCTTCAATATGAGTTGCATGTCTACATTAACGATGAATACAACATACACAACGAACTCACTAGAGACTTGATGAAAAATATTGTGAATGTTTGTTATGAGGCACGTAAAAAAGAATCTAGGTAAGCTATTAATCATTGACCTTACCAGGGAAGATTATTGGTCATCAAAATAACATAGTATAAGCCTCTCTTACCAATGATCATTAACCGGGTAAGAGACACCATCCTCACTTACTAGGTGATTGTTCGTCAGTAAAATGTCATAGTAAGATTATTGGTAAAGACCATCATCTCCGATAGGGTCAGAGACAATAAATGTTTAGTTACACAATAAGAAGTAGTAAGTGTAGTGTTCCCAACCTTCTGGTAAAGAAATAAATGGCATGCAGGAAGAATAGATAGAGATGGGTGTGAATACCTTGGTTGGATTTTGGAAGGAATTCTCATCCATTGCATTAGTAGAGGAGAGCAGAGTCTTTGATGACCTAGAATAGTCTATCAAGTCAGGATCCAACCCTTTAATGGCTATCTTTAGATTCAATTTGTTACTCCCATAGTTTACAACCTGAAATTAACATTTGAAAAGGTTTCACTACAATCAAATAATCTTCCTCAAGAATATACAAGACAAATATGATGTTGTCTTCTAGTCAATTTACTTTTGACTTGTTAATCCAAGAAAACAAACCAGTAGATCCCACACCCCGAAATGAATGCACACCTTTGCTCTATCCCAAGGGGTAGAGAGGTTGTTTCCATAAAATCGTTGGCTTGTGGGTGTGTGCAAAGTAGGATTGATAGAAGTGTGAGAGCTAGGAAAAAATAAAAAGGAAACAAATCACTACAACAAATTCTGGTTTATAGTATGCCAGAGCATCCTGGTGGACTGTTTTATGAAACCTAGTTTATAGAACCAAACTATTTTTCTTCCTATACAAAGTTGTTACAATAAGTTTATATTACGCTTTTGAGTGTCTTAACGAGCTTTTAGAACACTTTTGAAATACAGTGTCGTATTAGTTTTTTTTATAGGCACTACTGAGATGTGTTATGTGAATATAGCACACTTTTTCAAATAATGTCATATAAAAAATTTAATAGGATATGTTATTTCAAAATTGTCCTAAACAACTTGGTAAATGTTCATAAATATTTTATGAACTTATTGTAACTTTAACATAGGACACGCAGATGTCTAGTCATATATATAGACCAAAGTCTTATAAAACTTCTACACACAACACATAATTGTCACATTGATTGATATATAGGCACACATAATAGTTAATTAATTTATGTTATTGATTTTCATCCACAAGAATCCCTATTTTTGGCATCATTTAATGTGTTCTTTGCAAGTTTCAGGTTATATGGAGAAACGGGTTTATTTTACCTTTACTCTCAAATAATTGTTGTTATCCATCGGGTTTTGGAACCAAATAGCCGATGCCATAAGTGAACTAGATGAAGTGGATTGGAGGCTTGAAATAAGAAGAATTGCACCATTTGACATGGAGAAAAAGCGTTGCATCCAATAACTTGGTGTTCCATATGTCCGATAAGAATCAAACACTATTGCATCTGGCATCCACCTTCAACACAACAAAAAATTTCCATCACTTAAAGTTCTAACCACAAAAAACAGTCAAAAATACAACTCTTCGAGATAAGAAGTTTACCTCTTGTCGTTGGCATTCACAAACAAAGGTGCATTGCTCGCCATATCTACAACATCACTGCAATAAAAACCACATCAAGATTCTAGAAAAAGTAGGACTAAAAGCATTGATGTAACAAGATTGAACAAGTGAAACATCCATTTTATAAAAATGTAAGCGTATGTATATTGGATTCCAGTGAGAAATGTCATTTTTCATGAGAAAAATTAAAATTTTAATCTTCACATAAGATACACTGTTATTGTGTGAATGTGTGTGAAGATGAACGTCTTCACAGAAACCGTTGACGGTACATGTTCAGGTGTATAACCTTCACTACCTTTAAAAAAATATAACATTTGCGGCTTTGACTGTGAAGCACCTGATAATTCCTCGACCAGTCAAAGTCGCACTTCTTGACTAGTCAAATCCGATCTTGACCTTGAAGGGCTAGGATCACTTCTTTAATTCTCAAATATTTACCACTTCTCTAAATAACCCATGGATTCATATGTGAATCAATTAAATAGTTCACATGTGAAGTAATTAACGGGTTCACATATAAACATATAGTTCATATTCGAATCACACGGGTTCACATATGAACCCGTATGTTGCCCATTTGTAAAAGTTACAAAACTACCCCTCTAACTTCGGCATATGTGAGGAATTATTCATAGTATGTTGACCAAATGAAGGGCTAGAAACACTTCTTTACTTTTCAAATAATACTTATCATTTCTCAAATGAAACTTCCCATATATATATATATATATATATAGGGTTGAGATAGGAAAATCTCATAAATATTCAGTGACAAAGTAATTGAAACACTGTTGAGAAAGCTTCAAAACATAAAATGGGTTGGTTAACAGTGGATTATATAATGCAAAAAGAGTCCTGGAGTTGTGATTTCTGTATAAATGTTGAAACTCACGAAACTTTAAATGTCCTTCAGACAAGTGCTTTTAAATCAATGACCTGATGACACGTTTTCAACCATTCCTGAGTATGGAAGTGACATTCTTGCTGTGGCATTCTCAAACATGTAAGAAGGGTGACATATATATTAAAAAACACGATATATATATATAGAGAGAGAGAGAGAGAGAGAGACCTATTCTTCTCTACCCCAATAAGAAATCCAGCTTCTGCTAGCGCTGCTAAAAGACTTCCTGAACCTGCATCTTTTCCGGTCACAGCATACTCACTTACAAAAGCCTGAAATCATTCAGTGTTACAACTTTTCACATAACAACTTTTCTAATGATTTGGAAAACAAATTTACTAACCTTGGGACCTATACGTGATGTATGGTCAAATTTATGAGCCAGCGAAAACATAGTGTTGGCATTTTCATAAACCTAACAACAAAAATGAAACAGCTTCATCTCTTTGTGGAATTTCGAATTTCTAGCTAGCAACTAATCGATGAATGATGTTGAAGAAATAATCTCTCTTACATGATAATCATACAACTCTGCTGGGTGGTCCAATTGTATGTTTGATCCATCACAGTTAGAGATCACTTTGATATCTGGATAATCTTTTTTTATAGCAACATAGAACTTAAGGTAATTTGCTGCGGGAAATAAGTGCATGTTTTAGATCATCTTCTCAAAAGTATGTATAGTTAAAACAAACAAATAAAATATATGCATACCACGGTAATTGGCCATCCCACAACCCTGGTTCCCGATAGCAATATGTTTCAAGTTAAAGGGTTGTGCACGCCCCATATCAGCTCGAACAGAACCCCATGTCGAATTTGGATCACCTCTAGCAAACTCAATACCATCAAGAGCTTCCTGATTTCAGAAAACATCAATCTTCTAATTAGTGCATGTGATGACACCACAAAACATGTACCAAACTTGTTTGAGATGGGAATTTTAGATCCTAGTAGTATCACCATTTCCATATATTGACATGTTAATTTAGATACCTGCACAAAAGGTGTAATGTTGGAGGGATCGACGGCCTCTTCTCGGCTTAATCCTTTGGATTATAAAAAATAAGAAAAAAAAGAGGATTAGGAACCGTCATTCACGACAACAAAATTAGGTTTATAGGACGCCACTAATAAATAAGTGTACTAATAGACCACTTTATAACACATAATTTATAGGATCAAAAAATAAAGCGTCTTACCAAAAGGCTTTGTAATAAGCTTATTGGACGTCGTAACAATTTTGTTAGAACACTAAAAAACTGTAATTTTAGCTATTTTATAGGACACTATTTGAAAAGAAAATATCGTATAAAAAGACAGGTTTATAGGACACTTTCTCAGAAGTGTTGTTTAAAAAAAAAAATATGACGCTTTACATTAAAAGTGTCCTAAAAAACTTGTTAAAACGCCCAAAAACGACTTACAAACATAGTACAACGTTTTTAGATAGCATGCTTTACTTGTTGGTCCTATAAACTAAGTCTTATAAAGCACTTTATTAGGGACGTCCTATAAAATTAATTTTTATTACAGTGATTATAGAGTAGATCATAGCACAAATGTTTTCAGCAAAAAGATCATAGTACCACTGTTCAATACCCATATTGGTGATGCACCTAAGTCCTCTGCTAGCTGTAAAAACATTAAGCATTTAATTACAACAAAAAAATAGGAAAGTTTCAATTAACTAGAAATAGTAATTGTGACCAATGAACATAAATGATGTCACCTGGAGAAATTCAAAGTGCCCAAGTCCATCATCAGTCCAGTAAGACCATACATCACCAAAATGTCCTGGTCTCTCCTCCCATGATCCAATAGTCTCCTTCCAACTATATGCATTTCTCAAAAATATTCCTTCAACAAAACTGCCACCTAATCATTGTATCATGATCATGACCATTATTAGAGTTTTGACATATGAAATTCTTATGACAACATAAGAAGCAACCAGTGATGCACAAACTATAGATACAAGACCAACAATTGTATAGACCTAGATAGCAACAAGAAATTACATTTCCAACTATCGGGTTGTTATTACAATCAACTGAGTTTTCCTTGGTGATCTAGGTTCTTATGGTGCTATATTAAAGGAAAAAGGTAACAATAGAAAGATAAACAATGGTAGTGTGTAAAACAAGTGCCACATTGATTAAAGAAAGATAAAGATATGGTAATTGCATAGGCCCGAACGACGCCCTAGATACATAATGTATAATAGATATGCAAATAAGGCGATAAATTTGTATGTCATATATAGAATTAAACATTTACATATATGTTTTCTATATATTATTTAACCAGATAATGATATTAAAAAATATACATTCATATTAGAAGAAAAACCATATACATTATTATTATAAAAATAGTGTTTATTGCTTATAAAAGTAATTTTACAACTTCGTTTTATAACGTTTATAAATTCGTGAAAATGTGTGTGATGTGATTAGATGAATCTATAAGAGTGTAAAATCTAAAGTTAAAAGTATAAAAATATAAATAAATAAAAACAAAATTAAATTAATTTTTTTGAAAAAATCACGTCTTATATCAACCACGTGCCGTAGCGCGCCATGATTCCATGACATGAGTCACGCCTTACAGAAACGTCATGGGTCATTTAATAACGACACTTTTTTTAAACACTGAAATTAGGAAAAGTTGATAGTTCGGCTTTATAATTAAATTATTATATTTACGCCCCATGGCACGTCATGCACTTTAATTATATGGCATGTCCAGTCAACAGTCTCCAACGAAAATTATCTTAACCCTAGACACACTCAAAATTACCTTAAAAAATAGTAAATCATACAATTCTACTAGGCCCAATCTCAAGCCCATTAGTAGGACATACATGCATATTCCACAAGATACAAGAGAATTCTGGTATGGTTGTTAATGAATGGGGAGTATGGGGAGTAAATGGGGTATTTGGTTAATTTTCCATTATCTCCTGTATGGATAAAGTTATCTATTTGAATGTGAATAAATATGTCTGTATAGATTGAGAATTTCCCCTAGAAACTTGTTTGTTTACCTCTTAACAGTTCCATTCAGAGGCAGTTTTTGAATTGCTAAGAGGTGAATCTTGTTTGGCAAAAAATAAGTCTGCCTATTAATGGTTCCAAAACCCTCTTAATCATTTTGTATCATGGACCTTCCTTAACCATTTGGAGCGCTAATTTCATTTTGAACAATTACCAAACAATTATGTTTCATTTTGCACTACATCATAAAAGCCTCTTAATCGTTCTGACCACATCATTCTGCACCAAACCATTCAGCAAACGCCAAACAACCCCTATATCCTTTGAATAAACTTTGAGCGCTCATTAAGCCGCTAAAAAATAGGCTCTAAGCGAGGTCATACCTAATGGGTATAGTAAGACTGTTAATAATGGGTTAGACAACATATCTCGCCTTATAACAAATCAAAGTCTAGCCCGCATGTCAAAACAATTGCGAGATATTTAATAATAACATGAAGAAATGAGAACACCTCCGGTATCACCGTATTAAGAGCTGTTACCATCATTAGTTACTATCATTATTTAACAGATGTATGGTGAGAAAATCCATAAGGAAAACCAAAACTATAAAGAACAAATCATCCTAATTTAAGATGGACTTTCCAACAAGTTTAATGCTATAGTAAAAGTGGCCCAAGTTGAAAACCTTTCGCCAGACAAACCATATGTACCTGGAAACCTGATATAGCCTGGCTTCAAATCTGCAAGCATCTTAAAAAGATCATTTCTGTAACCATGCCCCTGGTCAAAAAGTATTTCCAATATTAAAGATTTATCCTAAACAAGAAGATAAATATACCCAACTAAAATGATCTCGACGCCACATTAATCAAAACATATAGATGAAATATTACTAACGAGGTCATACCAGAGTTAAACTGAGAAGCGTAAGAAGGGATCTGAACTCTTGATCATTTTTAATCTCAAACCCACCAATGAATTGCGCTTGATACAAAAGTTGGTCTGGTGCATCTCATCCTAATGTGCATCCAACGGTGAAATCCCTTCTTACACTTCTCACCTTAACTCTTCTTCTGACTGAAACCCAACCTTAATATCATATTAGTTGTATATAGCAGTCCTAGTTTTAGTAAAGTTAAAAGTTCAAGTCTTGTAGGAGAGATACCATATTTATAGGGCCAAAACTATGAGAAAGAGAAATGGTATAATCCACAGTCTTGCACATTTTTAAGAGGTCTATCTTAGCCTAATCCACCCAATTATATTACCCTCCAAAAGAGTCAATAAAAAGAGAACGAGGGTTCCAACTTGTAAGAATTGGTCTATGTAGCCAATTTGAGATTCTTAACACTCCCCATTCAACGGAGTCTAGATGGGCATAGATTGAACCTAGAGTGTTGAGAGGGGTCAATACAGGTGAGGGGGCTACACACCTACTGGTTTCAGAGTGTCGAATCCCTATAGTGGTAGACCTTGGCTCTGATACCATGTTAGAATATATGAAACTGTATTTAACCTACTCTCTAAAAGAGCCCTTATAGGAGAATTACTCCAAGTCTAGCTAATGTGGGACTCTAACTTGTGAAAGGCATGTCTCAAAAGCATTGAATCAGAGACCACCCTGCTGGCACTCTGAATCTTAGCTCATCCACCCTCCCATGGAGTCTAATATATCCACACCAATTCAAACTATCCTCATTTTGTACATAACCATTGCGATCAATTCCAAATTCCCGACAAAACCGTTTTGGAATATCATGTCAATGTTAACTCCTCATAGAGTGTTTCGAACTTGTTACATATATGTACGGCTAATCTATTGACTCCATACTTTCCGCCAAAGTATCTCATTAACCTCATCTCCTAAGAAGCAATAGGCATCACTCATTACCTCCTTATGTAATTAATTATATGCATATAACATAAAATGCAACCATTTAAAAGTATTGTTAAATTTAATTTTCAAGAACTTAAGGAATCTCCATTTTACTGCATTTCTCATATTAGTTAGTTTTGAGTCCCATCTCCATTTATATTTTATCATCAAATCATGGCTAGTGACCCATGAGAAATGGAGAAATACGAGCCAAGTGGTTGAGGGAACATACCTCATATGTATCCATGGGCATCAGAGAAACTTGATCAAACCATATGACTCCTTTTCTGTTGGTTTTCAACTGTAGTCTTGAATTACGATTTGTTGCTTTTGCTTCCAATGTAACCTCCATCTTTTTCCAGTTTGAAACATCAGTAGCTCTTGAAGAACCAATTATAAAATATTTAATAACCCTTTTGCATGAATTCTATAAGGTTGCTACATTATAGTTCAATTAATTAATACTTACAAAATGTTTGTAGTAGCCAATGTTTGCACTCCAGTTGATTCCGTCAATGACACCGTCACATTTATTGAATTTAATGAACGGATATACATAACTAGCTTGTAAGTCTTCCCTCTTTCAATATTCTGCGCATAAAGAGAAAATAACATTTAAAAATACATCGGAACAATAAGCCGCGGCAACTAGCATATAGGATACCCTCATTAAATATGTTGGGGGGGGGGGGGGGTAATTAAACTGCTCTAATAGACAAATTTAGGCAATTCAATCTATTCAGCAATCTATTACATCACATATTTTATTTGAGCATATATACAAAGAAAAACTAAACACAAAAGGGTGATGTTATTTACCTAAATAATGACCTTCTGAATGGTCTTTTTTAAGTACAAGTTTTGAAAATGACTCTTCTTAATAAAAACAATGCATCTTCCAAACACGAGAAGGCATGTAAACCTATCAGAAGATGATGGATTTAAAAAAAAATTGTCTGAAGGTAATTTAGCTAAACTTGTCGGAAGGTAATCTTTGCATTCTAGCAAAGAGGCTAGGTACATGACTCATACCTATTACCTTCTGGCCTGAGAAAAAAGTAATACTCCCCTTCGTCTTAAAATAAGTGTACACAATTGAAATGACACGTAATTTTAGGCATGCATAATTATTACACTTTTTGGTTAACTAAACACATCTTACCCTTATATAATTTCTTTCTTCGCAACTCTAAATTATATGTGCAATAATTAAGGATAAATTTGAGAATTTGGTTATTTCACTTTTGAAAGTGGACATTTTGGGACAAATATATGAATAAAAAAGTGGAGTATTAGAGCATCTGCAACACATTCCCCAAAAAAATTCCAAAAGTGAGAATTAAAAGTTAAAATCTCTAAAAACAATTATATTCATTTCCAACAAGAAGCCAACATTGATTATAATATTAAAATATTATGTTCATCTATTAAAACATTATTTATCTCTCTAATTACTTGTTTTCAAAATTTTCTATAATTTGTAATCATTTTTGGGTGATCTCCATATTAAAACATTCTCTATCTCCTGCCTTTTCCATTTTATAGATAGTTTTGGAGAAGCTTTTGGAGCTAAATATGTGGTTAAAATCCCAATTTTTCTCATTTTCTCCATTTCAGATAAGTTGTTGGAGATGCTCTTAGTAGTAACATGGTATTTCTATATTTAGAAAAGGAGGAGAAAAAAATATGGACATATCAATGTATATGTGAAATCTGTAGGTTAATAATAAGTAGGTTTAGCAGTAATCCTTTATCCTTACCATTCCCCAGTATCCAGGATTATATATACCAACCCCTCCGACTGGACAAGCATTAACGCCATCACTGTCACAAACCACCTCCATCCGAAGTGCAACAGGATTTCTCTTGAAGCATGAAGAAAGGTCTGTTGATACTCTTACCAACGAGTAATCCCCAATGATTGACCAAGGATCAATAATGGAAGGATAATGTCGTCCACCAGATTCAAAACCTAGTTTCAAAGTTCCACGATAAGTGAAATTGTGGTGGTTTAAAGTACCAAATGAACTACATAGGAAAGCCACATTTTAATGAAGAAACTGAATGGTAATTGATTATTGTTCGTAACCAAAAAAAAAAAGCAATCCATTCTGACTTTCCAAAACACCTTAAACTTGGCATTGTTTGGCAAAAATAAGGTAGTTTATAACTTATAAGCTACCTTATTTTCTAATATAAACATTTGACTATTAACAAGTGTTTTATAACACATACTCCCTTTGGTCCATTAATATTGTGACCTTTAATCATACAAATGATTATTCGTCACATAATGATTGTTTGGGCCACCTTATCTCTATCTCATCTAATCGTCACGGAGAATAACCACGAAAATCCTTAGTAGAATTCCCAATAGCCCAAGCTTTATTGACAGAAAATTTAACAGAAAAATCTTGTGGGCCCGAGTCAATACCATTAACAGAAAATTTATCATTTAACATGAAAAGTGGCCAAAAATAGTGAAATATCGTAATCCTCATGGGACATCAAAAAGGAAAGTAATGCAAAACTTGTAGCAAGATTTATCTCAATCTGAGTTTAAATCAAGAGATTTTTTAAATTACCTCTATTGCTTACCAACTCACCCCACAACCCGCCTGCACCAGCATGGTTGATCTCCTAAGAAATAAAAAATTAATTACTATTAACTATTCGAAGTTTCAAAATATAAAAGCAAAGAATTATAAGAACGTCGATTTACTTGTGATGGAAAACAACTTAGTTTTCATAGATAGTTTGTTAAATATGGTTAGCATCTCTAACAACTTATTCAAAATGAAAAATAATAGAAAAAATAGGAATTTTGAGTCAATATTTTCTCTAACAGTTTCTCCAAAATGGTGAAGATAGAATACATAATTATTTTTCTCCAAATATGGAAATCGCTCCAAAAGTGATTATCAAATTAGAGCAGCATTGCAAACTTTGAAAACAAAATATTTAGATCGATAACTAATATTTTAATATAAGAATGAAATATTTTAATATTATAATCACGTAAACTTTTTTTTTCGTTGAGATTTCGGATTTTATTTCTCTGTTTTGGAGAAATTTTACGGAATTTATGGGAGATGCTTAGGTTGCGTTTAGTTGATGAAAATTTTTCTGTTTTGTAGGAAAAAAATTCCAGTGAAAATGAAAATTTGGAAAACGCGTTTAATTCGTTTAGTTTTCAAAAAAATTCCAATTTTTTTTTAATTTTCATTTTCTAAATTTATATTAGATTTAGAAAACAACTTTTTTGAGTTTTCAGAATTTTCATTTTCAAAATAATTTTCTACATGCACACACACTTACACTTTTACACGCGTGCACATACACACTTTCACACACACACACATACTTTCAAACACACACACACACACTTTCATTTTCACACACATACACAATTTCACACACACACACACATACACTTTCACACACAAACACACACTTTCACTTTCACACTCATACACAATTTCACACACTTTCACGCACACACACACTCACTTTCACACACATACACATACACTTTCAAACACACACACACACACTTTCACTTTCACACACATACACATACACAATTTCACACACACACACATACACTTTCACACTCATACACAATTTGACACACTTTCACACACACACACACACACTTTCATACACACATACATACACTTTCACACACATACACAATTTCACACACACACACACACACACTTTAACTTTCACACACACACACACACACTTTCACACACACACACACACACTTTCACTTTCACACTCATACACAATTTCACACACTTTCGTGCGCGCACACACACAGTTTCACTTTCACACTTCCACACACACACTTTCACACACACACACACACTCACTTTCACACACATACACTTTCACACACACACATACACACATACTTTCACTTTCACACACTCACTTTCATACACACACACACATACACTTTCACTTTCACACACTCACTTTCATACACACACATAAACTTTCACACACACACACTCACTTTCTCACACACACACATACACTTTCACACACACCACACATTCACACACACACAGGCCAACCGTACCAGATATTGTCCGGTTTGTCCGCACACCTGGACTCACGGTTTTAAAACGCGTCTGATAGAGGTGGTATCCAAGTCCCTTATAAGGCAATGTTGTTCTCCTCCCCAATTAATGTGAGACATTACAACAACCAAACGTGTTTTCTAATTTTCTAAAAATGGAAAATGAAAACTCCGAGGTGCGTTTAGTTAACTATAAAACATTTTCAAAAAATGGAATTGAGTTTTTATTCTCAGTTTACTATGAGAATTTTAGAAAACGCATTTAGCTGAAATGGTGGAGTTTTCATTTTTCATTTTTAGAAAAATTAGAAAACGCGTTTGATTATGCATTTTCTACCACTTTTCATTTTTCATTTTTCCATTTTTTTTCAAATTAGAATGTGTGTGTGTGTGAAAGTGTATGTGTGTGTGAAAGTGTTTGTGTGTGTGTATGTCTATGTGAAAGTGTGTGTGTGTGTGTGAAAACATGTGTGTGTGTGAAAGTGGAAGTGTGCGTGTGTATGTTTGTGTGAAAGTGAAATTGTGTGTGTGTGTCTAAGTGAAAGTGAAAGTGTGTGTGCGCGCACACGCGCGAATGTGTGTGTATGTCTGTGTGAAAGTGAAAGTGTGTGTGTATGTGTGAAAGTGAAAGTGTGTGTGTGTGTCTGTGTGAAAGTGAAAGTGTGTGTGTGTGTGTGAAAGTGTGTGTGTGCGAAAGTGTGTGTGTAAATATGTGTATGAATGTGTGTATGTATGTGTGAAAGCGAAAGTTTGTGTATATGTCTGTGTGAAAATGAAAATGTATGTGTGTGTGAAAGTTTGTGTGTACGTGTATATGTCTGCGTGAATGCAAAAGTGTGTGTGTGTGTGAAAGTGAAAGTGTGTGTGTATGTCTGTGTGAAAGTGAAAGTGTGTGTGTGTGTGTGTGTGAATCTATGTTTATGTATGTGAAAGTGTGTGTTTGTGTGCGCGTGTATGTGAAAGTGTGTGTGTGCGTGTCTATGAAAGTGTGTGTGTGTGTGTGTGCGTGTGTGTGAAAGTGTGTGAGTGTGTGAGTCTATGAAAGTGTGTGTGTGAAAGTGAGTGGGCTTGTGTGTGCGCGAAAGTGTGTGTACACACACTTTCCAATTTGAAAAAAATGGAAAATGGAAAATGAAAAATGGTAGAAAATGCACAACTAAATGCGTTTTCTAAAAATTTGAAAATGAAAAATGAAAACTCCACCATTTCAACTAAACGCGTTTTGAAAAATTTTCATAGAAAACTGAGAATGAAAACTCAACTCCATTTTCTGAAAATGTTTTTTTGGAAAATGAAAACTGTTTTCGCTAACTAAACGCACCCTTAGTAACCGGTTTCTATACGAAGCCAAGAATACAAATTTGATTTCAGAACCTAGTTTCATCTGAGAAATGAAAGTCTTAGGCCTTGTTTGTTTTTTCATTTTAAGCTCTTAATCATCACTTATGTCTGATTCATTTAGACGTTGCATAACCATTTCAGAACTGAAATCAGACTTCAACACCTCTTAAAAAAACAAACGCCATCTTACTGTTTATAATTAACAAAATACAAACGTGTACCTCAAAGGAAACACCAAATAGGTTTTTTGGCATTTTCCTTGTGACTCCTTGAGTAGCGTTTACAAGCAGCAATGCGTCTATATCCCCCAAACTCGACCAACATTGAATTTCAGCACAAAATACAACGAGAAGCACAAGTACAATGAGAGCTTGAGGATCAGTGCTTGAACCCATTGCTTCCAGCTTCCCTAATGGAAACTTGAGTGAACTATAATAGCAAATTAAAATGGAGAATTAGAATGGAATGAAATTCCCAATTCAGTTGCATTCTACATTAATCCCATCAAAAGCACAATCGGAGACAATTCACTATTGCTATTTTTGTGACATAACTCGTATCTAGCAATATAAGAAGAGAAAATAGAAATAGAGATCATTTTTAGGGACTTCTTTTCATAAGAGGCTCTCAAATGACCACAAATGTCTTACATTAATCCCCAAAAATGAGGTAACGATGTATAAATTATTGGTCATTGGATAATTGTCGTTATCTTAAGTCCACATAAATTTTTTTTCATTGAGTTTGTATAGGAAATGGATTCCAAAAACATAAACATAAACTTGGAATAATGTGAAACCAAACTGTTCATGAGACATGTGAGACCATTTATTTATAATTGAAATTTCATAGTATTTTTGTTGTGAAATTTTTTTTCACTTTTACAATATTTTGCTGTAAAGTTTCAAATGTAAAAATGTGATTTTACGATTCTCACGAAAACAGGTTGGTATCACGTGAACCCAACCCAAATCATATATGTTTACAATAAATATGATCCTAATGTTTCTCACAATATACAACATCTTTTCAAAGTAACCATAGGGTTATTGGCCTGGTGGTACCTATGTTACATAACTTAGGAGGTAAGGGTCATTGGCCTGCGAAGTAACCATAGGGTCCTTTTGGAGTCAACGTGAATATTTATTGTGCATAAATATTAGTATACACTTAAAAAAACATTCACTATGAGGTGGAAAATCTTAAATACTTTCTATAGCATAACTTAGCAAGGACCAAACTATAATTAATTTGCTTTAATAACTTTATCCTGAATCATAAAAAGCCACCAATTAATATAGAGCATCTTTAAAAATAGATCTATTTGGTCGCAAGCATCTTAAACAGTTGCCATTTTGATATACATTTTTATTAAACCATTAATTTGTTCTCCCTGCTCTTACTTTTTCCAGAAAGTAGAACCTTTTGGGGATGGTGAAAATACTTGTGCAATAAAGGGTAAGCAGATCATTCGTCTAGGACATAAGCTAACTAAATTTTATCTTGTTTAGAAGACTTTAAGGAATTCCTTCTAAGGATTGGCTTTATGTAAAAAGGAAAATTAAGGTGGAAGCGTAATAAGGAATTTTTATCCTTAAATAGATATTAGCATGAGATGCACCAAGATGAGGTAGATCGGATTAATCTCCGTATTAAAAATACAAAATTTACCCTTACTTCTTCCAGTAAAAATTTTCAAGGGACCCAATCTTGCCGGCGATGACCTAATACACGAAAAAAGTCTTTTGAAATTAATAAAAAAAACCTAAAAGTGCTTTGAAATCGACAAAAATACTAAAAAAACCATCTCGAAATCCACAAAAACACTAAGGGCGCGTTTGGTTCGCGGGATTTGGATAGATTTGGAGGGATTTGGATTTAAAATGCAATCCATTCCGGTGTTTGGTTTATCTAATGGTAAGGATTTAAAATCCATGGATTCATTTAAAATCCATGGATTCATTTAAAATCCCATGAACATTGGATTTTGAAATCCTTGGCGGATGCTCGGGATTTCGCGGGATTTCGTAGGATTTGTATGAAATAATGTTTTAAAAATGTTAAAAACATTTGTTTTGTAATAATTGATTAATAAAAATGTAATTTAATTATTTTTATATATTTTTTTATTTTTTTATATAAATTATTTATAAATAATAGAAATCCAATTCCATTTCAAATCCTACAAACCAAACACACCTATGATTTTCAAATCCAATCCAATCCAAATCCCTCCAAATCCAAATCCTTCCATGAAATCCAAAACCCTCAAAAACAATCCCGCAAACCAAACACACCCTAAGAAAACCATTCGAAATCAACTAAAAGACTTTAAAATTCCCTCCAAACAGTGTAATTAGGGTAAAAACACGTCGGGTGATTTTACGCACCTTTACTCTACCTTAATTGCGACCCCACTAGGCAAAAATCAAACATAAGGAATTCCTTCTAAGGATTGAGTTTGGTGAGAAGGAAGTTTAAGACGAGAAGAATAATAAGGAATCTTCATCCTTAAATACATATTAAGATGAGATGCACCAAGGTGAGATAGACCGGATCAATCCCCATATCAAGCACGATACATGTGTATGCTTGATTTTAAAGATGATCAAGGTTCCAATCCCCTTCTCAAGCTTCTCTTCGTAACTCTACTTCTCACAATGATCCTTTGCCTTCCTGACAATTGAAGCCTATGCCTAACAAACAACCCAGAAAGACTAAACCCATTCCAGATGTAAATTTATGCAACTAAGCAATTTAATCAAATGGGCAATTAGTTGCTGATCAAAGAGCACATATAGTTGACACTATAAGAAGGTCAAAACATTCAGTGTAAATCAAACACATGAAAAGAAAAGAAAGGGAAAAGAAATTCATACTCGGATACTTGCAGTCAATAGAGAGGGAAAGAGTTGCAGCGATGACATGGAGAAGATGACCTTTAAATGGAGAAATTAAATGGCATTTTCTGTAAGGAAAACGATAATTTGTCATGAATATAGTTCACCTATAAATTATAGAGTAAACTACATACTTGGTCCCTAAGGTTTATTGGTTTTAACAGTCTAGGTCCCTAAAATGAAATATCTATGGCTTGCATCCTCGTGGTTTCCATTTTATAACGTATTGGGTCCCTAAAACTAACTTTGTTAGACTTTTTCTGTTAAGTATGTTAAGTAAGAAGGACATTTTGGTCATTTTAAGTTTAGGGACCAAACATGTAATAAAAACCATAGGGACCAAACATGTAACTTACTCTCTATATATTTTATATATACTTAATACTTAATAATTAATAATTAATAACATATATATTGTATATAATTTATCACCATAATTTTCACAATTTTTTATAACATTTTTTTTTATTACAACAATATATTTTTAATTCTGTATTTTTATTATGGCATGATAGTTACATTTTTCTTTATTATAGCAAAATATATTCAAATTATTATTTTTATTATGGCATTATAGTTACATTTTTGTTTATTATAGCTATATATTTTTAAATTATTTTTTAATTATGGTATTATAGTTATATTTTTCTTAACTATAGCAATATGTATTCAAACTATTTTTTTATTATGTCATTATAGTTACATATTTTTCTTTATTATATCAATATACTTTCAAATTGTTTTGTATTTAGCCATTGTACTTTTAATTTTTTTATTAAATTGTATGAAAGTTACATATTTTAATGAAACATATATTTTAAACATATACAATTGTTTTTTTTTTCTTAAAAAACATATATATATTTTTAAATAAATTACGTGGCATAGATAAAATGAACCATCAATTTTTTAGATAGTTTCCTCGCTTTACCTTCCGATAATTCATACATTTTTAAAGGAATTCTTAAAAAATAGATGAAAAACATAATATAGGTGGTATATAAATAATCGGGAGAGAAAGCGATGAAGTTATTCAAAAAATGTAAAACACGTTTTAAATAACTTCATCGCTTTCTCTCCCGATTATTCATATACCACCTATATTATGTTTTTCATCTATTTTTTAAGAATTCCTTTAAAAATGTATGAATAATCGGAAGATAAAGTGAAGAAACTATCTAAAAAATTGATGGTCCATTTTATCTATGCCACGTAATTTATTTAAAAAAATATATGTTTTAAAGGAAAAAAAACAATCATATATGTTTAAAATATATGTTACATTAAAATATATAATTTTCTTACAATTTAATTAAAAAAATTAAAAGTACAATGGCTAAATACAAAACAATTTGAAAGTATATTGGTATAATAAAGAAAAATATGTAACTATAACGACATAATAAAAAATAGTTTGAATACATATTTCTATAATTAAGAAAAATGTAACTATAATACTATAATAAAAAAATAATTTAAAAATATATTGTTATAATAAAGAAAAATGT
Source organism: Silybum marianum (assembly GCA_036898165.1). NCBI lineage: Eukaryota > Viridiplantae > Streptophyta > Magnoliopsida > Asterales > Asteraceae > Silybum > Silybum marianum. The sequence goes on along the minus strand of CM072542.1, from coordinate 14,748,687 downwards.
AACTATAATGCCATAATAAAAAAATAATTTGAATATACGTTGCTATAATAAAGAAAAATATAACTATCATGCCATAATAAAAATACAAAATTAAAAATATATTGTTGTAATAAAAAAAACAATGTTATAAAAAAATTGTGAAAATTATGGTGATAAATTATATATAATATATAAATATATATATTATTAATTAATAATTATATATATATATATATATAATATATAGAGTAAGTTACATGTTTGGTCCTCGGTTTTTATTATACGTTTTTGGTCCCTAAACTTAAAATGACCAAAATGACCCTCTTACTTAACCTACTTAACAGAAAAAGTCTAACAAAGTTAGTTTTAGGGACCCAATACGTTATGAAATGGAAACCACAAGGATGCAAGTCATAGATATTTCATTTTAGGGACCCGGACTGTTAAAACCAATAAACCCTAGGGACCAAGTATGTAGTTTACTCTAAATTATATTAAAATAAAACGTATTTTATTATGTGTTTTTTAAAAACTTATTTTTTATGAATCAAATATATATGTTTAACTATTAAATAGTTTTGTAAGCAAAACTAAAAAGTTATAATTTTGTGAAAAATCTTTTTGCAAAATATATTATTAATTTCTTGTTTGAGATAACTTTACGATACACATTATGGTGGTGTTTATTTTTTTAACAATTCTCAATCTGAATTTTTATTTTATTTTTAATTGATAAGAGGTGGTGTTGAGTTCTTAAATCAGAATCAATAATACTATTTGTTTTTTGTAAAATGAGAAATGTCATAATGTGTTTAAATTGTCTATTTTACCCAGAAAAAAAGTATAGTGGTACATTTATAGATAAATTTATAAAATTTCATATATTTATTTATCATCATTACGATACTTACATCTAAGTTATATAATCAACATTCATTTAAACCCAAATACTTCAACAATGGTATTTAACACATTAAATCGTATTAAAATATATCAATTGAGAGAGATGAGATAGGATCGATTGAGCGAAATGATTCGATTAAGGTTAATTGATTGACAAAGATCGTTGTTAAGGTCTGAAAAACAATAAGAGACAAATAAAAGATTGGTTTACCTTTTAGCAGATAAAAGAATGATAAGACATAAGTGACTCTAAAAAAACAAACAGTCAAAATAACTCGACTTCTTAAAAAATTAAACATAAAAGACGGATAAAAATTATTAAAAAAAACAAGGCCTAAAATTAAGTTTCTAAAAGTATAATTTCCATATTGAAAATTAGAATAAAATATTTTTATTTAAATACAATTTAGATACTTAATCAGGGGGATTTAGGTTTATGTGGTTATTTTTTTGGGGCCGGATCATATATGAAAGATAAAATATCAAAATAAGGTAAAAAGAGAATGTTAAGAAAAAATTCATACTTAAATTATTGAAAAAAAATCAATTTGAAAATACATTATAAATTCATATGAATAAGTTGTAATATGGATTTGCACATGCATCTATAAATACACATTTATTTTATAGTTTCTTAATGATTTACGATAAACATTTGATTATATATATATATATATATTTATGGATATATAACATTTTAAATTTAAAAGCTCCTAACATGGTTTATAGTTTTCATATAAATACTTTAGATTAGTTTGATGTGTATATATATATATAAGGAGAGGTTCAAATGAGAACTTTGGGTTTTTAAAGAAACAAAGGAATACTCTTTTAACCACATATATGATTTAAGAAATCAATATAATATTTAATATTAATCTATTTACTTTTAAGGGTAATATGGTCCAATGTTACTTTATGGAATCTTACTATTCACCATGTTCCATCAAATTATACAATGTATAATCTTGATTAATTCTAAACAATTTAAATATTAAATATTAAATATATTTAAATAAATATAAGATCAAGATAAATATGAAATATCTTTAAATAAATATAAGATCAATAGAAGTATAATAAATCAAACTCAGTATCATATATGATTTTAGAATATTGAAAGTTTATTATTTTTAAAAATTGAAATATGAAATATTTTTAAAGAAAACTTATTATTTTTAAAACTTTAAAAATTAAAAAAGTTTATTATTTCTAAAAATTGAAGGTAATATGTTTAAAAAGTTTTATTACAATGTCAATTACATAAACAAAATCAAATACGATTTCAGTATCATATATAATTTTGTATAAATGTTAATGTAAAATCATATGTGATTTTGTACAAATGTAAATATAAAATCATATATAATTTTATACAAATGAATTCACACATGATTACAATGCCAAGTATGTCAACAAAATCACATGATTTCAGTATCATATATGATTTTGTACAAACGTAGATGTAAAATCATATGTGATTTTGTACAAATGTAAATGTAAAATCATATATGATTTTATACAAATGAATTCATACATGATTACAATGCCAAATGTAAACAAAATCATATATGATTTCAGTATCATATATGATTTTATATAAATGTTAATGTAAAATCATATGTAATTTTGTACAAATGTTATTCACACATGATTACAATATCAATTATGTTATTTTTGATATATTATAATATAATATAATTTTTGATACAACTATGTGATATAATATAATATATGATATAATTTTTCATATATTATATTATAGTTAAAACATATTATATTATATTATAATTTGTGCTTCTACCAATTTTATCCCTAACAGATTTTAGCCTTGGTGGAAAGTAGATTCCAGTCACCATTAATTACTTCATTGCCATTTAATATAATATTAATTGATTTACCAAAATATGTGGCTAGAAACAATTCCTTTGTTTCTTTAAACATACTATGTTCTTGCATGATCCCTCCCCTATATATATATATATATATATATTGGTGGAGGTTCAAACGAGAACACCTCCATTTTACGAGAACGCGAGAACATCTTTATCACATGTGATAATACACGAGAGGGGACTTGATGGTGTGCGGATGACGTGCCTTGCTATTTAGGTCGCATCAAAGATCGTTTGCGTCTATGATTTAATATCACATATGATGGTTTTGATTGATTATAGTATCACATCAAAGGCACCCTTATCCCATGTGATAATATATGTGATGCGAGAACGATAACAAGTTACGAGAATGCGAGGACAATTCTCAGCCAATCATTTTTTACATGAAATTTTTCATGTACAAAATCACATATGATTCATGTACAAAATTACATATGATTCATGTACAAAATCATATATGATTAGCCGCAACTTGACCGCGGGAAAAGTCGTTCGTGTCCTTTTTGATGCTTACAAAATCACATATCGGAGAATACCACTCTATCAATAACAAGAAAAAGTAGCAATTCCGTTTCAAATGGTTTGAGCTTGGAAGCAACCTGCTATCTATCAATAGGCGAGAACAGACTGCTATTGGCTGCTTCGCCTATCGATTCTATTATGGATGGCTTGGAGACATCAGAGGAAGACTATCATCTCTATCCGGGTACGATCATAACATTGCTTCATTCATTCGTTGAACCTTGGGGATAACCATTAGCATTGAGGTCAATCACCACTATTTCGTATGGTATTTCGTAAGAATAAAGGATACATGGATAGCTTACAAAATCCATTTTTTCTTGTCTTTTTTTTTTCTAATCATATGTGATTTTGTACATGAAAAATTTCATGTAGAAAATGATTGACCGAGAATTGTTCTCGTATTCTTGTAAATTGGTATCGATCTCGTATGAACCGCCTCTATATATATATATATATTAATGGATATATAACTTTTTAAATTTGAAAGCTCCTAACATGGTTTATAGTTTTCATACAAATACTTTAGATTAGTTTGAACATATAATTGGTGATGGGGAAATTGCAATTTAAGATTGTCTATTGATGCTACTTTTTGTCTTTGCTTTCACGTATGTAGACTTTATCCCTTTTATTTTGGACAATGGATGAACTTCTTCAACGCCAAGGTAGTTATTGGGTCACGTCAACCAACTCTTCCAAATAAATAATTTGTTGGTCCCACTAAACGTATTTAATCCCATTATTTGATTTCTCTGTATCTATTAACAATATTATCCAAAACATCTATGCCGTGAGATTTTGGATAACACAAAGGTCCCAAAAAAATAAATAAAGTAATAAACATTATTTAATGATAATCAAATATATGATTTTAATGAAAAACCTTGTAAAAAATAAAATATGATCGAAAGCATAACGCAAATTAGCTAAATAACTTTGAAATACACAAAACATAAAGATTCATGTGGTTCCACCGCCGGAAAGAGGACAAACGTTTATTGATGAAGAGCACTCAAACACAGAAGACAAAAATTTTCCTACCTGATGAACATGACAAGGGTCGTGAAACTTTCTTCTTCTTTTTCTCTCTTGCTATCATTTTTCCTTCTTTCTCTCTGTCTCTTCTCTTAACTTTTCAGCTCTCCTTCTTCTCTCCTCTCTGCCTTCTCCCTCTTTGCTCTCTCTTTCTCTTTTCTCTCCCTTTCTTCCCTATCTATGCTAGCCTTTACAAACTCATAATCCACCTTTGTTCGGATAAGATTGGACCACATGTCTGTAGGTTCTCCTAATAAGCTTAGTATTGATATAAGTTTCGAGCTTGATTAACGGGGGTCGTTCATTCGGATAACCGTCCTTCGAGGTAGTTAGCTTGTATTAGTCGAAAATGGGGTATGTCATATTTGTATCTGTTGTACACGGAATCTGTAACACCCTAAAAATTAAAGTAAATTTAAACCGAAATTTAAATGCGGAATACAACTTAAATATAAAAGGATCGCCCAAACTATGGGGAAAGTAACGGAGTTTACATCAAATATACGAATACTAAGTGACAATCTATTAATCTATACAAAATCCGGAATATAGATAATGTTCGGGTGTCACTAATATCCTCAAAATAACTTTGCTAGTATCTCCAACATTTACACTTAGGAGTGTAAGTCCAAAAAGGTGCCTCTACCGGCACAACGCTCCGCTCTAAGGAGCCCCGTTAACACGATCACCTGCTAAACATGACATTTGTTGGTCTCAAAGGAGTCTACAAGAGTTCAAGGATATAGAAAAAGTTTGTAGAAGGGGGGGTTGAATAAAAACACACAAATTTCTAGTCTTTAAATTAGTTTATATTGAATAAATAAATTTACAATTACAAGCGGAATTAGAACAAGTAAATAAACCTATTCTATTATAAGTTAAGAAATCACAGTTTGATGCATAAGGAAATGAGAAAGAAAAGAAACAGAGGTTTTGAGAAATAGAATGTAGCATGCATGAGGATGAAGAAGATATCTTCATCTTATTTATACCCGTTTGCATTTAATGCAAGACAAGAGGTATATGCCACTCTCAAGCTTTCATAGGAAGCTTGTCCTTTGGCCAAAACATGCTTTTGGCCGTGTGTGAACAGTACCAAATCAGATATGATGGGGACATAAGAGACAATACGTACATCCTCTTCTGACATAGTATAAGGTTTGACTTTTGTGCATCGAGGATAAGATCAACATTGATCTTGCTTTAGACTTCACTTGATCGCTGAACTTGAAACTTCAAGGATGATATTTTAGAGTATCATTGAGGTCTTGCAAGACATCACACTTCTATCTAGACAATCCTTTGCCATCACTGAACCGCTTCAGATCACAAGCTGATTATCTTTATCTTCAGCTTGGTCTTCGACTTTCGCTGAATATTCTTTGTGGTGTGAATGTTATTCTTCAGATCTTCAGAGACAAGATTAGGGTTTCTGAGACTCAGCGATCGCTGAGTACAATTAGCGTGTGCTTTCGCTGAATTTGAACTTAAACTTATAAATGGAACTATCACTAAGTATGCAGAGGAATCATATTCAAATCACTGAGAAGAGTTATGATCAACAATCTCCCCCTATTGGAGGACGCCCATGAGCCTTAGTACTCCATACATCCGTGTAGTTCCAAAACGTGTGGGGATGGGAAGTTGACTTATTGATGGCTTGTTAATAGGTTGGATGTGGTTAGATATGTAGAAAGAGGTGTATCATGTTTACAAGTAAAGGAAGAACACCAACGACCGTATGGAAGTCTTGAATCGTTGGAAATTCCGGAATGGAAATGAGAGCACTTTACTATGGAATTATGTGACGAAGTTACCAAAGATCTTGAAAGGTCACGATGCTATATGGGTAGTGGTGGACGAACTTACGAAGAGTGCTTACTTCTTGGCAATTCGAGGAGCCGGTCCAATTGACAAGCTAGCTAAGTCGTATGTGGATGGAATTGTCTCAAGGCATGGTGTGCCTTTGACTATTGTGTCGAATTGTGACAGTTGTTTAGTTCACACTTTCGAGACATCGGTCTGGACAATCGATGGTTATAGAAACTCGAAGTAATTGGACGTTTGGGTCACTTCGAGTTAGTTACGTGATGATCCTCTAGTGTTGTAAATCTTTAGGTTGGAAACTTTTAGGCAATTGTTTACCTCGAGAAGTGTTTTGGCTTGAGGACAACCTTGGTTGTTCTTAGGGTCATATGGCATTAGAACGATTGGAACACTTTGGTTGATTTCAAATAGTGTGGAAGGCCTTGTGTGGTGCTCTTGAAAGGGATGATAAATCTTCGTCGTGATGTTTATTGGAAAAATGTAATGTGATCGTTAAGGTAGACCTAAACATAAACCATTTATTTAAGGAGAAGTTGATTGGTCGAGGTTAAAGTATTGATGTGGTAGTGGTCTTTTCAGAACTACGTATATCAGGTTCCTTTACCATCTGGGTAAAGTATTGGGTAATCTGATGTGTAGAGAATCTGTTTGGGTTTATCCGGATGAGCTCTTGCGAAAGAAATCGAATGTTGAATACAAAGGGAGAGAGCATCCCGACCTATTGGAAGTGGCTTGAAAATTCGAAGAAGTAATTACATTTTGGGCATCAATTGTAAAATTGATCTATTTAAGCCAAAAGATACTCCCAAGGTGATATGAACCACCTAAGGTTGGGAGGCAACATCGAGATTAAATTTGAAGTTTGGTTCAATGTGGGTCAGTGATCCTTCTGATAATAGTGTGATGTATTTAATTTAACAATCGGGTAGTGATGGCTAGTTTTGAGAAGTGAAGTGCCCGTCGTGGTAAGGAAGTATTACGTATTGTAGTTGAGGACGAGTTACGTTTAAACTCTCATAAGGAAGCAAAGTATTTGGATTGCTCCAATATAGTATTTTTGAGGGCTCCTTTTCGTGTTATTGTCATCCGGTGGGATGGATGGAGTGAGTCATTTGTTGAGCTTGTGCTCGGAGTTGTATGAAGTTCTATGTTTTTGGATCGGCATTAGATTTCGAGGACGAAATCATTTATAAGGTTGGGAGGATTGTAACACCCTGATTTCTGTTCAAGTTGAAAAAGGTGTTGAACCGGGTGGTGTATTGAAGAAAAAGCAAATTTCAGAGTTTGAGTGGTGGTGCTGTGAGATAGTGACAACTGTCACAATAACACCAATGATACTAAGAGTATGGTCGTCTTAGCTATTATGTTATACGATTTTGACATCTGTCACAATAGCACCGGTGGTACCAAGTGGTTGGTGGCCCCAACAAGTGTGCCATGTTATAGTGACAATGGCATAATGTACCAACCGGGTCTTTGGCAAAGTGTAATCCCGAGTCCTCTTTGTATTCCACTCTTAGAATCAACGAGATAAGTATTTTGAGGTTAATTATTTTGGATATCATTTACTAGACGAGAAACGGGATCAAAACGGGTGAAAAATGGGAAAAAATACCTCGGAGTGGTCCAACCTATGATGCCCGACGATTATGACAGTGGCATGATAGCATGTCATAATCGCACAACTGGTACCGTGAATAAGACATGAAAATCAGATTTTGGGGTGACACGGGCGATCATGACATGTCATGATCGCGGGGCATGATCGCAGGGCATGATCGCGGGCGGCCCTAGTGGTTAAAAACGAGATTTTCTTCATTTGGCCATAACTTCTTCATCACAGCTCCAATTTGGGCGATTCAAAGTGCTGTGGTTTCGTATTTCAGAGCTCTTTAAGATGGAAGCAATGAAGATTAAATTTTACTTGATGATTTGTGGTTCCCATACGTTGAAAGGTACGATCACCTCTCCGAAATCTTGAATCTAGGGTTTGGTTCTATGATTTCTGTTTTGGGTTTGATTTTGGTGTATGTTGGGTTTGTTTATGATCTAGATGAAGATTTTATAGGTGGAAACTTGTGGATTTGAAGTTTCACCTAATGAAGTTCGATATTGGGATAAAACCAAGATTGAGCTTAAATCTAGATTGTGAGTTCATTCTTACCTTTAAAACTTTATACATGTCAAAATGAAGTATTTTACCTTAATATGATGTTTAAAATGAGTATTTCTATACTTGGAAGATTTTGGTAAAACTAGTTCAAAATGTATCATTTAGGGTTTTTCTTTGAAATGATGAAATGGAAGTCAAGAACGGTTTTGGAATACTCATATGAGTTTTAAATGCAAGAAAAACGATGTATAAACCTAAATGATTATTTGACCTAATTTTGGATGGAAGGTCCTAGAAGCATGATGTTATACTTCACAAAGATTTGTGGAGAGAAGCTAATACATTGGAAACAATTGTATTAAGATGTTAGACTAGTGTAATGGATCCATAGGCACATATAGTTAGAAGTACTTGGGGAGGGCAGTTATAATAGATCCTGGTTTGGGGTTGAACTCGTGAGGATTAATGTGATGATGGGTCATTCCCGTAGAAGTTTCCCCCAAGAGAAGTAAAGCGTATCTTTCAGGTGTAAATCGCAGAAGTAAAGAAAAAGTGATGTTTTGAGAAAAGCTTTCGGTTATATGTTTATTTACCGTTTTCGAAGTTTAAATGGCTTTTCTATATTTTGAACTGTTTGTTCTCACTAGGCTTTAAGCCTAACACTTTTTCTTAAAATGACATGTATAACAGGTGATCAAGATGGTGGGGCTTGATGGGATGAGTGGAGCTAGGTGCCGGTAGTGACATCCTTTTTGAAGTACACCTTCGTGTGTATAGATGAGTTCCATAGAAGCACATTTTGAGGATTTGTAGACACCCGAACTTAATCTGTATTCTAAAGTTTGTATAGATTAATAGGTTGTCGTCTAGTATCCCTTTGAAGTTGTTAACTCTCTAACTTCTCCCCATCTTTATGGGTGATATTTATTTTATTTAAGTTATTCCACATTTTATTTGGTTTAAATTAACTCCCATTTTTAGGGGTGTTACAAGTTGGTATCAGAGCTTTAGTTTAAGCGAACTAGGTATGAACTTAAGATGCCTAGACTTAAGCTGAGACTTTAAGTGATGTTGTGTGAGAATGGGTAGACACTCTTGAGATAGTAGAGCTATAGAGTTATAACAACCCGTCCCAAAATATTCCATATAAATACAAATATTGCATTTATAACATAATTGCATGATAAATCACATTAGGTCCCAAGCGTACCTAATCGTACGAATAAAATATGCTACTAAAGTTTCGATAAAATACATGACTTGATTAAAACTATATCACAAATCATGCAATGACTCTTCACCAACTACTCCATATAGCATGTAGCATATTACTCCCAAACACATATTCCATTTTCTTCCCCTGAACATGCTTAGGACTAGACCATAAGGTCTAGTGAGTAAATCCCTGTTAATGCAATAACCTTTCATAGTCGTTAAATATATATATAGTTGACACCCATGCGTAATCCAAATTGTAGGGGAGCCTTTAAATCTGTTAGTAGTAAGTTAACACTCAGGCTCAGTCTCTAACCCAGGTAACTTGCCACAACAGTCGCTTCTCAAAATTTTAAACATCCCGGTAGGATTGCAATCCCTACCAGTTATAACCCAACCAAACACGAAACGAATTCGTGGGCACAATATATAGTTATTTGCGCGAACCATCATAGTCCTAACGCACCCTGCTCCTGTTGTGTAAGTACCTTTTAAACCCCATATGTCATCAATTTCACCACATGTGTTAATCTCTAACAACATGTTAATAATACCGTATCGCAGTTAACGATAATAAACTAAACATATCAAACCGGTATAATATCAAAGTAATAACCATTTGATAATATGCGCATTGTTGTTCGAAAATGGTTAAAAGAAAGCTCTCGTATACCCCATAAAGTAACACATACTTTTACAAAGCAATCATTTAATAATAATTTCTCAAATAGATCTCATATGTGTTAATTATCCCAACGACCCATAATCGAACCATGTATCCTAAATAACGATAAGAATCCAATTATTTCAACTTGATATATTACCGAAATAAAACTCGTTAACAATATATGCATTTCAGTTTGAAAATGGTGTGTAATAAAAACTCACATACTTTAACTTTCTTTCAACAACACGAAATCAAATCCCATGTCGTAAATAATATCAAAGTAAAGTACTTTGAAATATATGCATCTCAGTTTATAAATATCTTTTATCAAGTCGCATACTTTAACTTTCTCAGCAATCTATCAAATCCCGTAACATTAATAATATCAAAGTAAAATACTTTGAAATATGTGCAATTCAATTTATAAAGCTCTTTTATAAGAACTCACATATACCCATATCCATTAACACGTTCTTTTACAAGAAAATCCTTTAATAACAATTTCTCAAAGAAAACTCACATGTGTTAATTTTTCCAATAATCCAAATTCAAACCCCGTATCGTAATTAACGATAATAATCCAATCACAATAAGTCGATATAAGATCGAACTAATAAATCTTTGAAATATATGCAATTCAGTTTATAAAGCTTTTTCATAAAAACTCACCTCGGTCCCGAATAGACAGTAAAACTTTATCAGATAACACTTTGGACTCCAAATATGCAATATCTGAATCAAATAACAGTTTACCGGTCTAACCCGAAAATAACCGTAAACTAATAAACATCCGCCAAAACACATCCAAATATAATATATACGTATTTCACACACACACACACACACACACATATATATATATATACATACATACATATAAATGAACAAGATACCAACCTCTTTCTTTCTTTTCTTTCGGAAACCATCGATACCAAAATCCTAATTCTCTTTCTCTTTTCTTGCTTTCTGTATTTCTTGAAAGTGTCCAGGAACCAAAAATTGTAATAACCCTTTTTTTTTAACACAAAAGATATAGATGTATTTATATCCAAAAGTGAGGCGGTGGTGGTTGTTTCAATATTTAAACCCATATCCATACACATCCTTTGCATATACATGCATGTATATGCAATATAATTGGTTAAAATGATAGGTGGTCACGAGGAGATGATTACCAATTTCAACAATTACCATTTAACTTGGACCAATTCACAAAGACAACCCTCACACTTTCCAACGTTATTTATATTGAACTCGAACAATTCAAACCCGGTTATAACACTATCTCCCCCTCAAAGGAATTCTGTCCCGACATTTAATCATTAGAATAAACCCGTTATATCAATCTCATAAAAGACCTCCACATAAGACCTCCACATAGGAGATACCGGGAATACCACTCAAACTTTTTGAAACGATATACCCAACATATTACCACATTGATCTGATCCTTAATCACAAAGAGTTTAATATATCATAAACTCAGATTTCCAGAATTACCCAAAACGAACAACCGTGTTCCACGATAATACTTTTAACAATATATTGTCCCCTAACCTGAAATTTTATCAGTTCACAAGATTGCAACTGCAACTTTTCTATCCGCCTTTAAACATCTCTAACTGCTCACAGATCTTACCGATTTTATCCGACGGTAACTCAACATATATACACCACAACTTTCGATAGTCATTTATATTATCACAATAAGGCTGTCAAAATTAATCTAAACCCACAACTGCATAAGCGATACAGTGCCCAAGATACCAGTAATGATCTTTAAGGCATATGTAGACACGAGATATGCTGATAACAAGAAGATCAATAATAAAATTCTGAAGTAACACAAACCCATATAAACATGCCCCCCATGTTCCAATCAAGAATTATAACGGCAGCTGATGTATAACCCCAAGCCAATTCAATCCCTTTTACTGTTACACCATACAATATAGAATAAACAAGAAGTAACCCAAGATAGGAAACCCAAGGTATAAAACCTTTCTTGACGGCTTAAAATATAAGTCATTTAGCCCCACTGATTCAGAGAACCTTCAACTGAACAGACCTTTCAGATAGTCGAAACAACAAACGTACAAGTATCTCCGACGTATTCATCAACATCCAAACTGTTGCTATTAACAATCATTTTATAATTGAAGAATATAATGATTGTTAAACCAATTTCGGAGACTCCAAAGAAGAAGTCTGAAGGTGAATACCGTTGTGAAGCAGTTGAATTAACTATGACATAACTGCACCCAATTCACATATACAAATCAATACAACCACCCGAATAAAATAACAACAACCGTTTCTGAACTCTGCCATTAAGTTCTCTACCAAAGAAGAACTTAATAAAATGTCAAAAGAAGAGTTGTTCCAGCCATGATGACATCCAACCCAAAAATAACTCGACCAATGCATCAAAATTAACCAACATTCCCATGTTATAAGAATAAAAGTCGGGGAAATGATAGCCATTTATGAGAAGTCACATGATAACCCCAGTTGAGACCCTTGTAAGAAACTTGGTCATTTTCTAACAATGATCTAACTGTATTGTCAATTAACAGCCCAAAGCATCACGAATAGTCCCCAAAATTTTGCATGCCAATACATCGACTATCATGCCCTTATCCCAGTCGACATTAAAATGCCAAAAGTTTCCATACCTCTCATTAATATCGAAGGAACGGATTATCCAACCCTTCGAACTTCTCGTAACACTTAAACCCACGGTAACTATCTACCAAAATAAATAACTACTATATTCCACATTTATTTAATAACGTTAAAATAATTGAATAAACTTTATAGAACTTTGTTTTGGAATTCATCAAAGAGAAACCAAAATTCATTTTCCGAAAATAGTACAAACCTTTCGTCAAAGATTTTTGACTTTTAAAAATAATCTCAAAGAATCTAATTTCTCCATAGATTCTTATCATATATACTCAATTCTTACTCAAAAGATTTCAAGTTTCACATACTTGAAAATTTTAAAGAAAGATTTCATATTCGGCAAGAAATCAAAACTTTAACTTGCAATGAAATCTTTTAAATAAATTCGCCAAAATATTAAAACTTCTTTAAAGAATACCAAACTTCCAAAACGCGTTTAGAAATTTAAACATTTACATCCACGCCATTCTTTTCAAAAAGAGTATGAAAGACATTTTAATCATAACAATTAATCGCTCTAACTCGCAACCAAAGTCACAAGATTTATTAGAGTCGATCCTTCTCGATCTTTCTTGGAAGACTTTCAAAAATCTTTAACCAAGATTTTACCCCGAATATTATCAAAAATATAATAATTCAATTTTCCTTTGAAATCCAACCACTGAAAATGAACTCATAAAGTAATCAAAAAAATGGACCGCATCCATTTTATCGATACCAAAAAATCAAACTTTGCAAGGAGTTTTCAAATAACTTTATCAAAACATTTCCTCCGACACCAAGTGCTCTTAAAACGAAACTTCTTGAAAATTAAATTTTTTTACTTGAATAATTTGGCTAAAATAAAACTTTTCTTACTTCCAAAATTTTTTAACAGTGAATGGAGGAATTTATTGTGATAAATTTTCAACTAAAAATACACCAGAAAACTCCCACTAAAATAACTACCAATTCGACAAAATATTAACCAAATATGTAGCTCACCTCAACCGTGATTGTTCCTGATGAGATAGCCAAACCGAATGATATTGCTCAAAATCTATAACTGTAACTTCTGATACATAAAGAATTTTTTTCCAGATATAATATAATCAACAATAAACTCGTCTTCTTCCTGTGTCCATGGACTCCTCTTCAATCTAGTCTTTTTATAACAACATACTTTCCCCATTTCTCCACGAAGAACTATCACAGAAAATCCAAATTTTTCTTGATCACAGAAGTTGTGATAATAATATCTATACCTCCAAAAATTATTAATCATCTTAATATCACAACGATATTGGCCCGATATCTTATTCACCAATTTACCACAATTATAATAATAACTTTCTTCAAGGCAATTCAGAAATTATATCAATGCTATTCACCCTTCCACATTAATTAACTGTTACCAAATACTTATTAACTGAAATCTGATAATCATATGCAGCTTTATATACCAAAGCATAACCCGAAGATTTGGGCTTTACATGCTATTATTCAATATCAATAGAAGGCCATAATAACGGCTGATATCAAATTCAAGTAATACTGCAATATGAACAATATTTATCAATTGTACCTGACACCCCATCTGATGTCTCTTTGATCTTTACTTTAGCAGTCTGACATGCTCACCCCTTTGCTTTAAGTTGATCGATTTCTAACTTCTCATATTTATGACAACTATACACCAGTTAGTCATAAAGTATTCCCTCTTTCAATAACTACACAACTTTCACCAGTTTCTGCTCAACAGAATAATTCAGATATATACAAAACCCAAAACACTTTATAAGCACACCCATCTGAATTATAACAATAGTTGACCGTATCAGATTACGTTTACCCTATGAAGAAATACGGTCAGTTCTTTCCGTTCGGTTCCCATACTAATTTCGGAATTCATACTACTCTGAAGAATATTGAAGGTGCGCCAATAATAATTCCCAAAATAACTCGGTCGAACCCAGAGGTTACCGACTCACATACAAATTCTTCTCGGGTTATTTTCAAATAATAAAAACAACTCTCCCCAAAAAGTTAAAAATAACCCCCACATAACGACTTGCAAATAAGCATGCATTAATCACATTCCCACAAATATAATAAAGTTTTCAAGTACAAATATGCACCTGTAAATTCATGATTACTTTGATCAGGGTAATTTGAATTTACCGCACATAACCCCTTTTAACTCATTATATTTAATACCCCCAAAGGTTCTACGCAAGACAGGGACACATTATCATGCAACATACTTCCTAGTTTAAGTCTAGGTATCAATTTGAATACCTAAATCTCTTAAACTCAGGCTCTGATACCAACTATAACAACCCGTCCCAAAATATTCCATATAAATACAAATATTGCATTTATAACATAATTGCATGATAAATCACAGTGGGTCCCAAGCGTACCTAATCGTACGAAAAAAATATGCTACTAAAGTTTCGATCAAATACATGACTTGATTAAAACTATATCACAAATCATGCAATGACTCTTCACCAACTACTCCATATAGCATGTAGCATATTACTCCCAAACACATATTCCATTTTCTTCCCCTGAACATGCTTAGGGTTAGACCATAAGGTCTAGTGAGTAAATCCCTGTTAATGCAATAGTTGCAATAAAATCAATTCATGATAAAACCTTTCATAGTCGTTAAATATATATATAGTTGACACCCATGCGTAATCCAAATTGTAGGGGAGCCTTTAAATCTGTTAGTAGTAAGTTAACACTCAGGCTCAGTCTCTCACCCAGGTAACTTGCCACAACAGTCGCTTCTCAAAATTTTAAACATCCCGGTAGGGTTGCAATCCCTACCAGTTATAACCCAGCCAAACACGAAACGAATTCGTGGGCACAATATATAGTTATTTGCGCGAACCATCATAGTCCTAACGCACCCTGATCCTGTTGTGTAAGTACCTTTTAAACCCCATATGTCATCAATTTCACCACATGTGTTAATCTCTAACAACATGTTAATAATACCGTATCGCAGTTAACGGTAATAAACTAAACATATCAAACCGGTATAATATCAAAGTAATAACCATTTGATAATATGCGCATTGTTGTTCGAAAATGGTTAAAAGAAAGCTCTCGTATACTCCATCAAGTAACACATACTTTTACAAAGAAATCATTTAATAATAATATCTCAAATAGATCTCATATGTGGTAATTTTCCCAACAACCCATAATCGAACCATGTATCCTAAATAACGATAATAATCCAATTATTTCAACTTGATATATTACCGAAATAAAACTCTTTAATAATATATGCATTTCAGTTCGAAAATGGTGTGTAATAACAACTCACATACTTTAACTTTCTTTCAACAACACGAAATCAAATCCCATGTCGTAAATAATATCAAAGTAAAGTACTTTGAAATATATGCATCTCAGTTTATAAATCTCTTTTATCAAGTCGCATACTTTAACTTTCTCAATAATCTATCAAATCCCGTAACATTAATAATATCAAAGTAAAATACTTTGAAATATGTGCAATTCAATTTATAAAGCTCTTTTATAAAAACTCACATATACCCATATCCATTAACACGTTCTTTTACAAGAAAATCCTTTAATAACAATTTCTCAAATAAAACTCACATGTGTTAATTTTTCCAATAATCCAAATTCAAACCCCGTATCGTAATTAACGATAATAATCCAATCACAATAAGTCAATATAAGATCGAACTAGTAAATCTTTGAAATATATGCAATTCAGTTTATAAAGCTTTTTCATAAAAACTCACCTCGGTCCCGAATAGACGGTAAAACTTTATCAGATAACACTTTGGACTCCAAATATGCAATATCTGAATCAAATAACAGTTTACCGGTCTAACCCGAAAATAACCGTAAACTAATAAACATCCGCCAAAACACATCCATATATAATATATACGTATTTCACACACACATATATCTATATATATACATACATACATATAAATGAACAAGACACCAACCTCTTTCTTTCCTTTCTTTCGGAAACCATCGATACCAAAATCCTAATTCTCTTTCTCTTTTCTCGCTTTCTGTATTTCTCGAAAGTGTCCAGGAACCAAAATTTGTAATAACCCTTTTTTTTAACATAAAAGATATAGATGTATTTATATCCAAAAGTGAGGCGGTGGTGGTTGTTTCAATATTTAAACCCATATCCATACACATCCTTTGCATATACATGCATGTATATGCTATATAATTGGTTAAAATGATAGGTGGTCACGAGGAGATGATTACCAATTTCAACAATTACCATTTAACTTGGACCAATTCACAAAGACACCCCTCACACTTTCCAACGTTATTTATATTGAACTCGAACAATTCAAACCCGGTTATAACAAGATTCGACGAAAGTGCACTAACTATGAAACGTGACTGTGGTAATAAGAATTCTTATACGAGGGATATATCCAAGATATCACGTAGTTAATGCTATCTTGGGTATATTGTTATGTGAGTATGCTTACTTACTATGGTTACGATGATTGGTGAATGTGTTATACGTATATATGTTAGACTTGTCGTACTCCTATTCTATGTTTGTGACCGACTAAGATGATTATTACGCGTACTAGATCATGTAACGAAGATGAGGACGCGAACGACGGTATTTCTACTCCGTATCTACAAGTGATAGTGGAAGTCACTCAATCACCTATGATCCCTCTGGTTCCATCAAGAGATGTGCCAGAATGGATCGTCTGCTTGAAGTCAACCTTGATCGGGGTAATCCTTTAATGGTATAAGTGGGCTTACGAGATGAGTTCTGACTCAGTATGTTGCAGGCAGTTAGTTTCATTATAGCACAACAGCATGAAAATGTGCTCAAGATATTACAGGAAAGGGGTACAAATAACCGAAGGCATGAGACAACTATTCAGAACATGGTAATGGGTTCCGGGAGTAACGGGATAGGTTCCATTACTGAAGAGGCATATGTGACGGAAGTAAAGGAACGAGACGGTGAGAGGGTATACTCACTTATGTCCTTCTTATTATAGTGCCACTTTTCCTTTGTGTCCATTTCTTTCTACTCAAATCTACACGTACCTATGAGTACTTTGGAAGATGCTTATATGGTTGAATTAGCCGACGGCAAGTAAGTTCTAGTTCAGAATATTCTTAAGGATTACGTGTTGGAAGTTGAAGGGGGTAAGTTTGGGATAAATCTCATTCCTATATCGATAGGAGAGTTTGATGTGATGATAGGAAGGGATTGGTTAGCCGAGAACCAAGCCGAAACTCAATGTTATAAGAAGTTAATCCAGACTCCGTTATTGGATGGCAGTGTGGTGGTTATCTATGGGGAAGGAAGGAGAGACGGATTAGCTTGGTTAACCTTGGCAAGGGCGTGCAAGTGTTTAGCCAAAGGATGTCTTTTATATATAGCCTATGTTCTAGATGCAAAGTTTGAGAAGAGGAAGCTAGATGATGTACGTCGTTAGTGAGTTTCCCGATGTGTTCCCCAAAGAATTACCTGGTGTGCCACTCGATAGACAAGTGGAGTTTCAAATAGATATAGTGTCGGGGGAGCTTCGGTCCTATTTGTGAAGGAGAAAGATTTCCCGATGAGGATGTGTATTGACTATAGGAAGATGAGTAAGAAACCGTGATGAACGAGTATCCACTGCAGAGGATTGATGACCTCTTAGATCAACTGCAAGGAACAAGTTGTTTCCCAAAGATCGATTTACGTTCGGATTATCTTCAAGTGAAGGTGAAAGAGGATAATGTAGCAAAGACGACGTTTAGGACGCGGTACGGTCATTATGAGTTCTTAGTAATGTCGTTTGAGTTGATAAACGCATCAGCAATGTTTATGGATTTGATGAATCAGGTATGTCGACCGTTTCTAGATCAATCGGTGATGGTATTTATTGATGATACTCTTGTCTACTCTAAGAATGAGTTAGACTAGGAGCAACACCTTCGAGAGGTCCTCAAGGTGTTAAGCAAGGAGAGGTTATACGCCAGATTCTCTAAGTGTGACTGTTGGTTGAAGGAAGTACAATTTTGGGGCATGTTGTCACTCAATACGAAGTGAAGGTGGATCCATCAGAATTGAAGCAATGATGAATTGGGAACCGCCTCGGAATCCTTCCGAAATTAGAAGTTTCTTAGGATTGGCTGGCTATTATCGAAGGTTTGTTCATGATTTCTCAAAGGTTACATCACCTTGACGGCTTTGACGAGGAAGAATGTGAAGTTTATTTGGGCAGACAAGCAAGAGCAGGTTTTTCGAACTCTTCAAAGGAAAATGGTGCGAAGCATCGATTTTATCCTTGCAAGAAGGATCTGAAGATTTTGTGGTCTATATTGATGCGTCAAAGATAGGTTTGGGGTTGTGTATTATTACAAAGAGGCAAAGTTATTGCTTATGCATCAAGGCAACTCAAGGAACATGAGAAGAATTACCCAACCCATGATTTCGAATTAGCGGCGGTAGTCTTCGCTTTAAAGTTGTGGCGACACTATTTTTATGGAACTAAGTGTACGCTCTACACCGATCACAAAAGTTTGAAGTAGGTGTTCGATCAAAAAGAGCTAATCCTGAGGCAACGACGTTGGCGAGAATTGCTTAAGGATTACGATTGTGAGTTGCTTATTGAAATGTGGTAGCGGATGCTCTTAGCCGAGGAGATTACGGTAGTGGAACGCGATTCGTGCTTACGAAAATTGGTTTAGTGACAGGCTTGATCGGTCGAATCAAGACTTCCCTAGTGGGGGCTTTACTTGAGGAAAAATTTAAAAGAGTAAGGTTATGGTGAAGCAACACTCGTTGCTAACGGAAGATAGTCGCGGTTTGAAGTATGTCGTGGGCGTCTTTGAGTGCCCAATATTGGAGGGAATCGGGAATTACTATTGGAGGACGCCCATGAGCCTTAGTACTCCATACATCCGTGTAGTACCAAAACGTATGGGGATGGGAAGTTGACTTATTGATGGCTTGTTAAGAGGTTGGATGTGGTTAGATATCTAGAAAGAGGTGTATCATGTTTACAAGTAAAGGAAGAACACCAACGACCGTATGGAAGTCTTGAATCGTTGGAAATTCCGGAATGGAAATGAGAGCACTTTACTACGGAATTATGTGACGAAGTTACCAAAGATCTTGAAAGGTCACGATGCTATATGGGTAGTGGTGGACGAACTTACGAAGAGTGCTTACTTCTTGGCAATTCGAGGAGCCAGTCCAGTTGACAAGCTAGCTAAGTCGTATGTGGATGGAATTGTCTCAAGGCATGGTGTGCCTTTGACTATTGTGTCGAATTGTGAAAGTTGGTTAGTTCACACTTTCGGGACATCGGTCTGGACGACCGATGGTTATAGAAACTCGAAGTAATTGGACGTTTGGGTCACTTCGAGTTAGTTACGTGATGATCCTCTAGTATCGTAAATCTTTGGGTTGGAAACTTTTAGGCAATTGTTTACCTCGAGAAGTGTTTTGGCTTGAGGCCAACCTTGGTTGTTCTTAGGGTCATATGGCATTAGAACGATTGGAACACTTTGGTTGATTTCAAATAGTGTGGAAGGCCTTGTGTGGTGCTCTTGAAAGGGATGATAAATCTTCGTCGTGATGTTTATTGGAAAAATGTAGTGTGATCGTTAAGGTAGACCTAAACATAAATCATTTATTTAAGGAGAAGTTGATTGGTCGAGGTTAAAGTATTGATGTGGTAGTGGCCTTTTCAGAACTACGTATATCGGATTCCTTTACCATCTGGGTAAAGTATTGGGTAATCTGATGTGTAGAGAATCTGTTTGGGTTTATCCGGATGAGCTCTTGCGAAAGAAATCGAAAGTTGAATACAAAGGGAGAGAGCATCCTGGCCTATTGGATGTGGCTTGAAAATTCTAAGAAGTAATTACATTTTGGGCATCAATTGTAAAATTGATCTATTTAAGCCAAAAGATACTCCCAAGGTGATATGAACCACCAAAGGTTGGGAGGCAACATCGAGATTAAATTTCAAGTTTGGTTCAATGTGGGTTAGTGATCCTTCTGATAATAGTGTGATGTATTTAATTTAACAATCGGGTAGTGATGGCTAGTTTTGAGAAGTGAAGTGCCCGTCGTGGTAAGGAAGTATTACGTATTGTAGTTGAGGACGAGTTACGTTTAAACTCTCATAAGGAAGCAAAGTATTTGGATTGCTCCAATATATTATTTTTGAGGGCTCCTTTTCGTGTTATTGTCATCCGGTGGGATGGATGGAGTGAGTCATTCGTCGAGCTTGTGCTCGGAGTTGTATGAAGTACTATGTTTTTGGATCGGCATTAGATTTCAAGGACGAAATCATTTATAAGGTTGGGAGGATTGTAACACCCTGATTTCTGTTCAAGTTGAAAAAGGTGTTGAACCGGGTGGTCTATTAAAGAAAAGCAAATTTCAGAGTTTGAGTGGTGGTGCTGTGAGATAGTGACAACTGTCACAATAGCACCAATGGTACTAAGAGTATGGTCGTCTTAGCTATTGTGTTATACGGTTTTGACATCTGTCACAATAGCACCAGTGGTACCAAGTGGTTGGTGGCCCCAACAAGTGTGCCATGTTATAGTGACAATGGCATAATGTACCAACCGGGTCTTTGGTAAAGTGTAATCCCGAGTCCTCTTTGTATTCCACTCATAGAATCAACGAGATAAGTATTTTGAAGTTAATTATTTTGGGTATCATTTACTAGACGAGAAACAGGATCAAAACGGGTGAAAAATGGGAAAAAACACCTCGGAGTGGTCCAGGCTATGATGCCCGGCGATTATGACAGTGGCATGATAGCATGTCATAATCGTACAACTGGTACCGTGAATAAGACATGAAAATCAGATTTTAGGGTGACACGGGCGATCATGACATGTCATGATCGCGGGGCATGATCGCAGGGCATGATCGCGGGCGGCCCTAGTGGTTAAAAACGAGATTTTCTTCGTTTGGCCATAACTTCTTCATCACAGCTCCAATTTGGGCGATTCAAAGTGCCGTGGTTTTGTATTCCAGAGCTCTTTAATATGGAAGCAATGAAGATTAAAGTTTACTTGATGATTTGTGGTTCCCATACGTTGAAAGGTACGATCACCTCTCCGAAATCTTGAATCTAGGGTTTGGTTCTATGATTTCTCTTTTGGGTTTGATTTTGGTGTATGTTGGGTTTGTTTATGATCTAGTTGAAGATTTTATAGGTGGAAACTTGTGGATTTGAAGTCTCACCTAATGAAGTTCGATATTGGGATAAAACCTAGATTTAGCTTAAATCTAGATTGTGAGTTCATTCTTACCTTTAAAACTTTATACATGTCAAAATGAAGTATTTTACCTTAATATGATGTTTAAAATGAGTATTTCTAATACTCTATACTTGGAAGATTTTGATAAAACTAGGTCAAAATGTATCATTTAGGGTTTTTCTTTGAAATGATGAAATGGAAGTCAAGAACAGTTTTGGAATACTCATATGAGTTTTAAATGCAAGAAAAACGATGTATAAACCTAAATGATTATTTGACCTAATTTTGGATGGAAGGTCCTAGAAGCATGATGTTATACTTCACCAAGATTTGTGAAGAGAAGCTAATACATTGGAAACAATTGTATTAAGATGTTAGACTAGTGTAATGGATCCATAGGCACATATAGTCAGAAGTACTTGGGGAGGGCACTTGTAATAGATCCCTGTTTGGGGTTGAACTCGTGAGGATTAATGTGATGACGGGTCATTCCCGTAGAAGTTTCCCCCAAGAGAAGTAAAGCGTATCTTTCAGGTGTAAATCGCAGAAGTAAAGAAAAAGTGATGTTTTGAGAAAAGCTTTCGGTTATATGTTTATTTACCGTTTTCGAAGTTTAAATGGCTTTTCTATATTTTGAACTGTTTGTTCTCACTAGGCTTTAAGCCTAACACTTTTTCTTAAAATGACATGTATAACAGGTGATCAAGCTGGTGGGGCTTGATGGGATGAGTGGAGCTAGGTGCCGGTAGTGGCATCCTTTTTGAAGTACACCTTCGTGTGTATAGATGAGTTGCATAGAAGCACATTTTGAGGATTTGTAGACACCCGAACTTAATCTGTATTATAAAGTTTGTATAGATTAATAGGTTGTCGTCTAGTATCCCTTTGAAGTTGTTAACTCTCTAACTTCTCCTCATCTTTATGGGTGATATTTATTTTACTGAAGTTATTCCGCATTTTATTTGTTTTAAACTAACTCCCATTTTTAGGGGTGTTACATTAATAAACTGAAGAATTACATAGGAAATGGAATTACAATTTTGTAAGGTAAAGTACAATACGCTGAAGAGTACTATAAAGGAAAAGAAAAACTAAAGATTAATCAGAGAGTCTTTCATGTCTTCTTCGTAGTTCATTTTCATAGATCATCTTTTGTCGATTCATCAGAGGATTATCTGACCATCAGTGATGATGCATAATCTTTATGAAAGTTGATGGAGCTTTGCTGACTTCTCGATTTCTGAAGAGTTCTAAGAACCGTTCATTATCCAAGTAAACCATACTAGGTTCAGGTAATGAGATGATTTCATTTTCTTCATGTCTTCGAACTTGAGGGAGAGAGAAGTTCAGCATTGAGACGTCAGGGATTCAAGATGACCAAGAATGCTTTCATAATTGAATTTGGTTTCATGTTCGTTTTTAGAAGATGAACATCCTTCAGCGTTTGATCTTATTTTTCTTGTAGGCTCAGGGAGAGGAGGAACTTGCACATGTTATGACATCCTTTGAAATAGCTGATCCAAGACTCTTTCCACCACATATTTGAACTTTGATTTGGAACCCTGAATGGCATCTCTGATTTCTAGCCACTCAGAGTATCCATAGAATTTTAAGAACTTCGCTTCTTCTTTTTCACATTTCAAATGTTTGTACATTCGTATATATACCTTCAGACCACTTCTTTTGGAAGGACGTCCTTCAATAGTTGCACGACTGATTTTTGATTCAGACAGTCGAAAGTTGAATCGTTCAGTGCACCAGCGTAGTTCATTTTCTCTGTGGACTGTATCTTCATCTATTAGCGCACTTAGGATCTTTTCTTGAGCATGGATGGGATTCACATTTAAATTTTCTTGAGACAAATCTCTTTGTGCCAGAGCTTCAGCGACTCTTTCACTTTTCTCGCTCAGCTTTCTAGTCGCTTCATCTCTTGCGGCATCCTCCCTGAGTATCCTTTTGGCCAGCTCAAGATCATTCTCTGTTTGTTTCATCTTTTCATCCTTGATTCTCTGAGCTTCAAGTGATTGTTCTCTCTCCTCTTTAGATAGAAAGTAAAAATCATCCACCACGCTAATAGGCATGGTATTTTTTGGTTCAACAATGGGCATCCCTATTCTTTTGGCTTCAAGTTCCTTTAGGAAATTTATTCGCCTTTCTTCTTCTTTAGGCTCGCTTATTGGTGTTCTTTGTGCGCGCCGTCTGGGAATAAGGCCTTCTTCATCTTTAGAGTCAGATTCAGATATGTACACGAACTGCTCTTCTGATGAAGGTTCCCTAAAAAATGTTGAGTCCTTTGGGGGACTAGACTCACTGAGAACAGGTAAGGGAGAGAGAGGAGCATTAGTGCCAAAATCAGGAGGAGGAAATGAAGGATAGGTTGGGGTTCAGATGAAGGAATAAAAGGTATGTGAGGAAGGGTTACCTCAACAGCGGTTTCCCCCTTAGAATGTGCGGGGATGGATTCAATATCCACCACTTGCTTTCCCGTCCCTGAGGGATCGAACTGTCCTTGAGAAGGAGGTGGTCCGTCCCCCAAAGGATCCTTGTAAATAATCTCAGGCATGAAAGAGGTGTCTAGTCTGCTATTTACAAAAAATTGGTTTACACCGGGAGGGATATCATCATCATCATCATCATCATCATCATTATCTCCTCCACAGTGAGGGATTTCCTCATCATCATCATCATCATCATCATCATCATCATCATCATCATCATCATCATCATCATCATCATCATCATCATCATCATCATCATCATCATCATCATCATCATCATCATCATCATCATCATCATCATCATCATCATCATCATCATCATCATCATCATCATCATCATCATCATCATCATCATCATCATCATCATCATCATCATCATCATCATCATCATCATCATCATCATCATCATCATCATCATCATCATCATCATCATCATCATCATCATCATCATCATCATCATCATCATCATCATCATCATCGTTCTCTTCTTCTTCTTCTTCAGCGACGAAGGTAGGATCAAGCTCTTGCTGAATGTAAGGAAATATCGGAGTGCCAGGGACTGCTTCGTTTACCTTTCCAATAATCTCATTAGCGATTTCTTTTGCACATCTCTCCCCCTCGATGTTGCAAGCTGGGAGAACGTGCACCATCATCGTACGCACATTTGAACCAATATTTTTGAGAGAATCGGTGTGCGCCGACTGGTTCTGGAGTACCTGGCTTAGCGAGGTCCGATCAGCAGTAGTGAAAGACGTGCCTGCGTCAGCGATCTTTAATTACATCTGCATCATATCGGATGTAGACTTCTTAATTGACTCGAGCACTTGGCCTTGTGCCTCAATGACTTCTTCCATCTTGGAAATGGCTTGCCTATGAGCCAAGTTATCCGCCTTCAGGGACTGGATGTCAGTGTGAATATTATTGTTGGTGGCCTTTACTCCAGGAGCACCAGAGACTGTACAGAAAATGTACTCAGCTGACATCTGAAGATTGTCAACCCTTGCCCTGACGTGAGCACATTCATTGACTAAAAAGTCAATTGCAGGGAATGTGGGGTTGGGAAGAACAATCTTGGGTATCTCCACAGGGAAGGCAGGAAGCCTCGTAGGAAACTTCTCTTATTTCAACTTGCGTAATACTTCAGCGGGCTGCGGTTGAGGGGATTGCAGCGATGTTCCATTGCTACTGCTGGAAGGAGTAGCAGCTTTGGTTGTGGTAGCAGTCGCTGAGGTGGAGAGAGGAGGTGCGATACCTGTTGACAACATATACAGAGCAGTGAAAAAGAGCTCTGGGTTAGATGAGGGGTGAGAAGCAGACATGTTATAAACCTTGAGAGTATCATGAGGATTACTCTCAGGGATACCACAGGCGAGGGAAGTGTCTAGAGGATCACTAGCCTGTTTCTTAGAATGTTTGTGAGAAACATTCTGAGGTCCTTTGTTAATGGCCTTCCATGATTCAGATTGTCGAAACAAAACTAATTCTTGGACAACGTGCAGTTCAACCTCATCAGAAATAGGGACAACTATCTCTGAATCATGAGTTGATATGAGGACTAAAGAAGAAATGATGGAAGAAGAAGAGAGGGCAGTGATTGTATTACCTATTCCAGCTTCAGCGTAGATGGCTAATACATTCTTAGTGACCTGAGTCACTGAGGATGGTGGAAGAGCTGATGAAGTGACAACGGATGTAGAGATCGTTGTCATGGCAGGGGCTGAAGACGGCGTTGGTAATACGCCTTTGTTAGAAAGGGAAGTCTTTTGAGAGACTCCCTTCTTTTGCTTCTTGGCATGGGGCTTTTGAGCGATGGTCTTTTGGTGACCTTCACTCGGCTCTTTTCGCTTTAGAGGGGAGGAGGTGCCTTGGATACTTACTAATGGGTTTGTCAGTGAGATAGGCACAAGAAACAGCCTCGCTGATAAGCTTCAACATATAGGAGGTGTACAGAGCATCTCCTAGATGTTCAGCGGCATCAAGCGACTTCTTGCCTACCATTGAGAAGGTTTGGTTGGCAACGGTTGGGTACTCGTCTTTGAATGCCAACTCCATAATGGTTGCGAAGAATCGAGGATAGGGAATGCACTTCTCCCTCTTTGCAGCGCCCACCTTGTTGTACATATCGCTGAAGATGTAGTCAGTGTAATTCAGAGGGTAGTTGGTGTAGAGAGCGAATCCCATATCTTGATAGTGCTTGCTCGCTTGGTCTAGGGAGCCCATCTTAGAACTCAGACACTGAATTACCTGGGTGAAGATGTATTGCCATCTGGCAGGAAGTCTCTTCTTTTCCATCTTCGAGCCAACATTCTTATCCGCTGGATCTTCCCAAGCATAACCAATGGAGTCCAGAAATTCAGCAATTTGTTCCTTGGTGGGCTCAGGGGCCCATTTTTGATTCTTGCCTCTAGTAGGGAGGCGGAGAGCATTTCGCAGGAAGCCAGCAGTGAATGCGAAGAATCCGTGAGTAGGAATCTGAAACCCGATTGCAAGGAGTGTGTTTCCCTTGTCAGTGGTGAGTGTGGAGTAGTGTGCAGTGTACCATAGGTCTTGAAGATGAGCAGTGATGCCTATGGGGTTGTGGACAAAAGCGTACATCAAAGGACAGACTTTGATGAATGTAGCACCATCTTGGTATTGTGGTTTCTCAGCAGGAATGTTCACCAGTGCTAAGTAGTTGCATGGCTTGAATGTTTCTTGTTCCAGAGAGAAGGCACATGTAGGTGCTTGCTGAAGAGTGATCTGGGCAGATTCATCAGCTTGAGTGTTCTTGCTTGAAGTTGCCATTGCTGTTTCAAAAATACGAATAGCAAATAGAAAAATCATGGTTTAATACTTAATGTATAAACCAGAAAGAGTTCTTGGTATGAAGAATACCAAATGTGAAGAAACAAAACAAGTATTATGATGAACAAGGTCAAAATACTTTTTATCTGGTCGAGAAACAAAGATTTAGAATTTATTTTAAAAAGTCTAAAATAAGTGTGATTATTATACATACCAAAACTGGTCTTCTGTTCTAAGAAGGAGCTTAGAACAGGTTTTTAAAAAAAAATTGGAATTTAAAAAATAATCATAAATGATCTTTATAACAAGAAGTTATAGAAGATACCATAGAGAAGAACTTAGAGAAAAAAAGATTAGATCAAACCTTAAGAGTGAAAAAGCGAAGCAAAACGCACAAGTGCGTGTTCTTGGTGATCTTGAGTAAAACTTGAAGATTCGAAGATTTTCTTTGCCTTTTTGAATGCTATGAGCGTGTAAAGAAAATAAGAGAGGAATAATGATGCTTAAATAGCAAGAGAAGAGAGAGAATGCTAAAGGACAGAATAGAAACGTCATTGCTACCGTGTGTCAGATAAAGGTCTGACGTGTCCTTTTCTTATTTGAAAACTTGACAAATGATTATTATTTAAAAAAATGTTATTCATTATCCTTAAATTCTTCATCAAGAGACAATAAAGAATTGTCAGTGATGGGTTTTATCTTTTTGAGATCCATTCCCTGAGTATGAAAATAGTCAGAGAGTGTAAGGATTTTGGAGTTTATACCTGAGTGAGATAAATCAAGTATCGCTGAATCAGAGTTAAGAGAATGAAAATTTGAAGGCTTTCTTTCTATGTCACTGAATATTGTTGATTGCTGAATAGAATTTATTCCGCGTTCAACATACCAAGTTCGCTGATAAGCAGATTGAATCTAGTGTCATCAAGAGGCTTGGTGAAAAGATCAGCGAGCTGATATTCAGTTTGTACCAAATGAAGTTCAACTTCTCCATTCATCACATGATCTTTGATAAAGTGATATCGAATCTCAATGTGCTTGGTTTTGGAATGGAGAACAAGATTATTTTCAATTGCAATAGCACTGGTGCTATCACCGTAGATGGGTATTTTATAAAGTTTGAGATCGTAGTCTCGTAGTTGATTTCTCATCCAAAAGATTTGAGCACAACAGCTACCAGCGGCTACATACTCAGCTTCAGCGGTAGATGTGAACACAGACTTCTGGTTTTTGCTTGTCCAGCTTATCAGCTTACCACCTAATAGCTGACACCCACCAGTGGTGGTCTTCCTATCAATCTTGCAACCTACAAAATCACTATCAGAGTATCCAATCACATCGAGCCCTGAGCCTTTGGGATACCAAAGACCCAGATTAGGAGTTCCCTTCAGATATCTGAAAATTCGCTTTACAGCGATTAGGTGAGATTCCTTTGGTTCAGCTTGATATCGAGCACAGAGACAGGTAGAATACATGATATCGGGTCTACTCGCTGTAAGATATAGAAGAGATCCGATCATTCCTCGATAGGCAGTGATATTAACAGGTTTCCCATTTGGGTCCTTATTCAGAGTCAGAGGAGGTGTCATAGGGGTCTTCATCGCTGAGCATTGATTCATATCAAACTTGTTCAACATGTGTTTAACGTATTTGCTTTGACAAATAAAGATTCCTTTGTCAGATTGTTTTATCTGCAAACCTAGAAAATACGTTAGTTCACCCATCATACTGATTTTATATTGTTTTTGCATTCTTGCAGCGAAACGAGTGCATAATTTGGGTCTTGTGGAACCGAAGATTATGTCATCGACATATATTTGAGCGAGTGGAGTATGACCTTTATATTTTCATAAGAATAGAGTTTGGTCAATTTTTCCACGAATGAATTTTTCTTAAAGAAGAAATTTGGAAAGAGTATCATACCAAGCTCTAGGAGCCTGTTTTAACCCGTAAAGAGCCTTTTGGAGTTTGAAAAGATAACCAGGGTGGTTAGGGTCTGAGAAACCAGGGGGTTGTTCAACATAAACTTCCTCACTAAGTTTTCCATTTAGAAAAGTACTTTTAACATCCATTTGAAAAACTTTGAAGTCTTTATGGGCAACATAAGCTAAGAAAAGTCTTATAGCTTCTAAACGAACTACAGGTGCAAAGGTTTCATCGTAGTCATTACCTTCTTCTTGTCTGTATCCTTGAGCGACAAGTCTAGCCTTATTGCGAATAACAGTCCCGTTTTCATCTAGCTTTTTTCTAAACACCCATTTGGTTCCAATCACTGTTTTACCAGAGGGTCTAGGAACAAGATTCCAAACTTTGTTTCTACGAAACTCAGTTAGTTATTCTTGCATTGCTGAAATCTAATTTCATGGCAATCCGACACGGTCGGTCCGGACGGGAAAACCCACGTGTACCGTCGCCGTCTATGAGTTTCGACCAAAAATCGACGGTTTTTTTTTTTTTGAGTGGCTCCGAAAGTTTCCAGCACTTGCAAATGAGTGGCTCCGAAAGTTTCCAGCACTTGAACGGGTTTTTTGTTGAGTTTTTTTTTTCATAGAAGCCATCTCATTTACATTGCATATGTACCACAAAAAATTTCATGGCAATCCGACACGGTAGGTCCGGATGGGAAAACCCCCGTGTACCGCCGCTTATGAGTTTCGACCAAAAATCGACGATTTTGCTAAAATGATCATGTGCCTTTGCTACGAGGCTTCGTTCTAGGCCTATGACCGATCATATCGAAGCTAGGAACATGGAGGACACTATTTCAGTAAGATTTGTGGTAACACAACTTGATTTGTTTCGATTTCGAGGAACTATACGAAACATTTTCTTTCTAACCTTGCAAATGAGTGGCTCCGACAGTTTCCAGCACTTGAACGGGTTTTTTGTTGAGTTTTTTTCATAGAAGCCATCTCATTTACATTGCTTATGTACCACAAAAAATTTCATGGCAATCCGACACGGTCGGTCCGGACGAAAAAACCCCCGTGTACCGCCACTTATGACTTTCGACCAAAAATCTAGAATTTTGCTAAAACGATCATAGCGTTTTCTACGAGGTTTCCTTCTAAGACAACGACCAGTCAAATGAAAGCTAAGAACAAGGAGGGCACTGTTTCAGTAAGATTTGTGGTAACACAACTTGATTTTTTTGGTTTCGAGGAACTATATGAAGAACGTTCCTTCTAACGTTGCAAATGAGTGGCTCAGAGAGTTTCTTGCACTTTAACGGGTTTATTATTTAGTTTTTTCTTCAGAAATCTATCTCATTTACATTGTATAGGAACCACAAATAATTTCATGGCAATCCGACACGGTCGGTCCGGACGGGAAAACCCCCGTGTGCCGTCGCCGTCTATGAGTTTCGACCAAAAATCGACGGTTTTTTTTTAGTGGCTCCGAAAGTTTCCAGCACTTGCAAATGGGTGGCTCCGAAAGTTTCCAGCACTTGAACGGGTTTTTTGTTGAGTTTTTTTTTTCATAGAAGCCATCTCATTTACATTGCATATGTACCACAAAAAATTTCATGGCAATCCGACACGGTAGGTCCGGATGGGAAAACCCCCGTGTACCGCCGCTTATGAGTTTCGACCAAAAATCGACGATTTTGCTAAAATGATCATGTGCCTTTGCTACGAGGCTTCGTTCTAGGCCTATGACCGATCATATCGAAGCTAGGAACATGGAGGACACTATTTCAGTAAGATTTGTGGTAACACAACTTGATTTGTTTCGATTTCGAGGAACTATACGAAACATTTTCTTTCTAACCTTGCAAATGAGTGGCTCCGACAGTTTCCTGCACTTGAACGGGTTTTTTGTTTAGTTTTTTCTCAAAGAACCCATCTCATTTACATTGTATATGGACCACAAAAAATTTCATGGCAATCCGACGGTGTCGGTCCGGACGAAAAAACCCCCGTGTAACGCCACTTATGACTTTCGACCAAAAATCGAGAATTTTGCTAAAACGATCATAGCGTTTTCTACCAGGTTTCCTTCTAAGCCAACGACCAGTCAAATGAAAGCTAGGAACAAGGAGGGCACTGTTTCAGTAAGATTTGTGGTAACACAACTTGATTTTTTTGGTTTCGAGGAACTATATGAAGAACGTTCCTTCTAACGTTGCAAATGAGTGGCTCCGAGAGTTTCTTGCACTTTAACGGGTTTTTTATTTAGTTTTTTCTCCAGGAATCTATCTCAATTACATTGTATAGGAACCACAAATAAATTCATGGCAATCCGACACGGTCGGTCCGGACGGGAAAACCCCCGTGTACCGTCGCCGTCTATGAGTTTCGACCAAAAATCGACGGTTTTTTTTTAGTGGCTCCGAAAGTTTCCAGCACTTGCAAATGGGTGGCTCCGAAAGTTTCCAGCACTTGAACGGGTTTTTTGTTGAGTTTTTTTTTTTCATAGAAGCTATCTCATTTACATTGCATATGTACCACAAAAAATTTCATGGCAATACGACACGGTAGGTCCGGATGGGAAAACCCCCGTGTACCGCCGCTTATGAGTTTCGACCAAAAATCGACGATTTTGCTAAAATGATCATGTGCCTTTGCTACGAGGCTTCGTTCTAGGCCTATGACCGATCAAATCGAAGCTAGGAACAAGGAGGACACTATTTCAGTAAGATTTGTGGTAACACAACTTGATTTTTTTGGTTTCGAGGAACTATATGAAGAACGGTCCTTCTAACATTGCAAATGAGTGGCTCCGAGAGTTTCTTGCACTTTAACGAGTTTTTTATTTAGTTTTTTCTTCAGGAATCTATCTCATTTACATTGTATAGGAACCACAAATAATTTCATGGCAATCCGACACGGTCGGTCCGGACGGGAAAACCCCCGTGTACCGTCGCCGTCATCGCCTTTCGACCAAAAATCGACGGTTTTTTTTTTAGTGGCTCCGAAAGTTTCCAGCACTTGCAAATGAGTGGCTCCGAAAGTTTCCAGCACTTGAACGGGTTTTTTGTTGAGTTTTTTTTTTCATAGAAGCCATCTCATTTACATTGCATATGTACCACAAAAAATTTCATGGCAATCCGACACGGTAGGTCCGGATGGGAAAACCCCCGTGTACCGCCGCTTATGAGTTTCGACCAAAAATCGACGATTTTGCTAAAATGATCATGTGCCTTTGCTACGAGGCTTCGTTCTAGGCCTATGACCGATCATATCGAAGCTAGGAACATGGAGGACACTATTTCAGTAAGATTTGTGGTAACACAACTTGATTTGTTTCGATTTCGAGGAACTATACGAAACATTTTCTTTCTAACCTTGCAAATGAGTGGCTCCGACAGCTTTCAAAGACTTGAACGGGTTTTTTGTTGAGTTTTTTTCATAGAAGCCATCTCATTTACATTGCTTATGTACCACAAAAAATTTCATGGCAATCCGACACGGTCGGTCCGGACGAAAATACCCCCGTGTACCGCCACTTATGACTTTCGACCAAAAATCGAGAATTTTGCTAAAACGATCATAGCGTTTTCTACGAGGTTTCCTTCTAAGACAACGACCAGTCAAATGAAAGCTAAGAACAAGGAGGGCACTGTTTCAGTAAGATTTGTGGTAACACAACTTGATTTTTTTGGTTTCGAGGAACTATATGAAGAACGTTCCTTCTAACGTTGCAAATGAGTGGCTCCGAGAGTTTCTTGCACTTTAACGGGTTTATTATTTAGTTTTTTCTTCAGGAATCTATCTCATTTACATTGTATAGGAACCACAAATAATTTCATGGCAATCCGACACGGTCGGTCCGGACGGGAAAACCCCCGTGTACCGTCGCCGTCTATGAGTTTCGACCAAAAATCGACGGTTTTTTTTAGTGGCTCCGAAAGTTTCCAGCACTTGCAAATGGGTGGCTCCGAAAGTTTCCAGCACTTGAACGGGTTTTTTGTTGAGTTTTTTTTTTCATAGAAGCCATCTCATTTACATTGCATATGTACCACAAAAAATTTCATGGCAATCCGACAGGGTAGGTCCGGATGGGAAAACCCCCGTGTACCGCCGCTTATGAGTTTCGACCAAAAATCGACGATGTTGCTAAAATGATCATGTGCCTTTGCTACGAGGCTTCGTTCTAGGCCTATGACCGATCAAATCGAAGCTAGGAACATGGAGGACACTATTTCAGTAAGATTTGTGGTAACACAACTTGATTTGTTTCGATTTCGAGGAACTATACGAAACATTTTCTTTCTAACCTTGCAAATGAGTGGCTCCGACAGTTTCCAGCACTTGAACGGGTTTTTTGTTGAGTTTTTTTTCATAGAAGCCATCTCATTTACATTGCTTATGTACCACAAAAAATTTCATGGCAATCCGACACGGTCGGTCCGGACGAAAAACCCCCGTGTACCGCCACTTATGACTTTCGACCAAAAATCGAGAATTTTGCTAAAACGATCATAGCGTTTTCTACGAGGTTTCCTTCTAAGACAACGACCACCAAATGAAAGCTAAGAACAAGGAGGGCACTGTTTCAGTAAGATTTGTGGTAACACAACTTGATTTTTTTGGTTTCGAGGAACTAGATGAAGAACATTCCTTCTAACGTTGCAAATGAGTGGCTCCGAGAGTTTCTTGCACTTTAACGGGTTTATTATTTAGTTTTTTCTTCAGGAATCTATCTCATTTACATTGTATAGGAACCACAAATAATTTCATGGCAATCCGACACGGTCGGTCCGGACGGGAAAACCCCCGTGTACCGTCGCCGTCTATGAGTTTCGACCAAAAATCGACGGTTTTTTTTAGTGGCTCCGAAAGTTTCCAGCACTTGCAAATGGGTGGCTCCGAAAGTTTCAAAGCACTTGAACGGGTTTTTTGTTGAGTTTTTTTTTTCATAGAAGCCATCTCATTTACATTGCATATGTACCACAAAAAATTTCATGGCAATCCGACAGGGTAGGTCCGGATGGGAAAACCCCCGTGTACCGCCGCTTATGAGTTTCGACCAAAAATCGACGATGTTGCTAAAATGATCATGTGCCTTTGCTACGAGGCTTCGTTCTAGGCCTATGACCGATCAAATCGAAGCTAGGAACATGGAGGACACTATTTCAGTAAGATTTGTGGTAACACAACTTGATTTGTTTTGATTTCGAGGAACTATAAGAAGCACGTTCCTTTTAACGTTGCAAATGAGTGGCTCCCACAGTTTCCTGCACTTGAACGGGTTTTTTGTTTAGTTTTTTCTCAAAGAACCCATCTCATTTACATTGTATATGGACCACAAAAAATTTCATGGCAATCCGACACGGTCGGTCCGGATGAAAAAACCCCCGTGTACCGCCACTTATGACTTTCGACCAAAAATCGAGAATTTTGCTAAAACGATCATAGCGTTTTCTACGAGGTTTCCTTCTAAGCCAACGACTACCAAATGAAAGCTAGGAACAAGGAGGGCACTCGTTTCAGTAAGATTTGTGGTAACACAACTTGATTTTTTTGGTTTCGAGGAACTATATGAAGAACGTTCCTTCTAACGTTGCAAATGAGTGGCTCCGAGAGTTTCTTGCACTTTAACGGGTTTTTTATTTAGTTTTTTCTTCAGGAATCTATCTCATTTACATTGTATAGGAACCACAAGAAATTTCATGGCAATTCGACACGGTCGGTCCGGACGGGAAAACCCCCGTGTACCGTCGCCGTCTATGAGTTTCGACCAAAAATCGACGGTTTTTTTTTAGTGGCTCCGAAAGTTTCCAGCACTTGCAAATGGGTGGCTCCTAAAGTTTCCAGCACTTGAACGGGTTTTTTGTTGAGTTTTTTTTTTCATAGAAGCCATCTCATTTACATTGCATATGTACCACAAAAAATTTCATGGCAATCCGACACGGTAGGTCCGGATGGGAAAACCCCCGTGTACCGCCGCTTATGAGTTTCGACCAAAAATCGACGATTTTGCTAAAATGATCATGTGCCTTTGCTACGAGGCTTCGTTCTAGGCCTATGACCGATCAAATCGAAGCTAGGAACATGGAGGACACTATTTCAGTAAGATTTGTGGTAACACAACTTGATTTGTTTTGATTTCGAGGAACTATAAGAAGCACGTTCCTTTTAACGTTGCAAATGAGTGGCTCCCACGCTTTCTCGCACTTGAACGGGTTTTTTGTTTAGTTTTTTCTCAAAGAACCCATCTCATTTACATTGTATATGGACCACAAAAAATTTCATGGCAATCCGACACGGTCGGTCCGGACGAAAAACCCCCGGTACCGCCACCTATGACTTTCGACCAAAAACCGAGATTTTTGCTAAAACGATCATAGCGTTTTCTACGAGGTTTCCTTCTAAGCCAACGACCACCAAATGAAAGCTAGGAACAAGGAGGGCACTGTTTCAGTAAGATTTGTGGTAACACAACTTGATTTTTTTGGTTTCAAGGAACTATATGAAGAACGTTCCTTCTAACGTTGCAAATGAGTGGCTCCGAGAGTTTCTTGCACTTTAACGGGTTTTTTATTTAGTTTTTTCTCCAGGAATCTATCTCATTTACATTGTATAGGAACCACAAATAATTTCATGGCAATCCGACACGGTCGGTCCGGACGGGAAAACCCCCGTGTACCGTCGCCGTCTATCTGTTTCGACCAAAAATCGACGGTTTTTTTTTTAGTGGCTCCGAAAGTTTCCAGCACTTGCAAATGGGTGGCTCCGAAAGTTTCCAGCACTTGAACGGGTTTTTTGTTGAGTTTTTTTTTCATAGAAGCCATCTCATTTACATTGCATATGTACCACAAAATATTTCATGGCAATCCGACACGGTAGGTCCGGATGGGAAAACCCCCGTGTACCGCCGCTTATGAGTTTCGACCAAAAATCGACGATGTTGCTAAAATGATCATGTGCCTTTGCTACGAGGCTTCGTTCTAGGCCTATGACCGATCAAATCGAAGCTAGGAACATGGAGGACACTATTTCAGTAAGATTTGTGGTAACACAACTTGATTTGTTTCGATTTCGAGGAACTATAAGAAGCACGTTCCTTTTAACGTTGCAAATGAGTGGCTCCCACAGTTTCCTGCACTTGAACGGGTTTTTTGTTTAGTTTTTTCTCAAAGAACCCATCTCATTTACATTGTATATGGACCACAAAAATTTCATGGCAATCCGACACGGTCGGTCCGGATGAAAAAACCCCCGTGTACCGCCACTTATGACTTTCGACCAAAAATCGAGAATTTTCCTAAAACGATCATAGCGTTTTCTACGAGGTTTCCTTCTAAGCCAACGACCAGTCAAATGAAAGCTAGGAACAAGGAGGGCACTGTTTCAGTAAGATTTGTGGTAACACAACTTTATTTTTTTGGTTTCGAGGAACTATATGAAGAACGTTCCTTCTAACGTTGCAAATGAGTGGCTCCGAGAGTTTCTTGCACTTTAACGGGTTTTTTATTTAGTTTTTTCTTCAGGAATCTATCTCATTTACATTGTATAGGAACCACAAGAAATTTCATGGCAATTCGACACGGTCGGTCCGGACGGGAAAACCCCCGTGTACCGTCGCCGTCTATGAGTTTCGACCAAAAATCGACGGTTTTTTTTTTAGTGGCTCCGAAAGTTTCCAGCACTTGCAAATGGGTGGCTCCTAAAGTTTCCAGCACTTGAACGGGTTTTTTGTTGAGTTTTTTTTTTCATAGAAGCCATCTCATTTACATTGCATATGTACCACAAAAAATTTCATGGCAATCCGACACGGTAGGTCCGGATGGGAAAACCCCCGTGTACCGCCGCTTATGAGTTTCGACCAAAAATCGACGATTTTGCTAAAATGATCATGTGCCTTTGCTACGAGGGTTCGTTCTAGGCCTATGACCGATCAAATCGAAGCTAGGAACATGGAGGACACTATTTCAGTAAGATTTGTGGTAACACAACTTGATTTGTTTTGATTTCGAGGAACTATAAGAAGCACGTTCTTTTTAACGTTGCAAATGAGTGGCTCCCACAGTTTCCTGCACTTGAACGGGTTTTTTGTTTAGTTTTTTCTCAAAGAACCCATCTCATTTACATTGTATATGGACCACAAAAAATTTCATGGCAATCCGACACGGTCGGTCCGGACGAAAAAACCCCCGGGTACCGCGACCTATGACTTTCGACCAAAAATCGATATTTTTGCTAAAACGATCATAGCGTTTTCTACGAGGTTTCCTTCTAAGCCAACGACCAGTCAAATGAAAGCTAGGAACAAGGAGGGCACTGTTTCAGTAAGATTTGTGGTAACACAACTTGATTTTTTTGGTTTCAAGGAACTATATGAAGAACGTTCCTTCTAACGTTGCAAATGAGTGGCTCCGAGAGTTTCTTGCACTTTAACGGGTTTTTTATTTAGTTTTTTCTCCAGGAATCTATCTCATTTACATTGTATAGGAACCACAAATAATTTCATGGCAATCCGACACGGTCGGTCCGGACGGGAAAACCCCCGTGTACCGTCGCCGTCTATGAGTTTCGACCAAAAATCGACGGTTTTTTTTTTAGTGGCTCCGAAAGTTTCCAGCACTTGCAAATGGGTGGCTCCGAAAGTTTCCAGCACTTGAACGGGTTTTTTGTTGAGTTTTTTTTTCATAGAAGCCATCTCATTTACATTGCATATGTACCACAAATAATTTCATGGCAATCCGACACGGTAGGTCCGGATGGGAAAACCCCCGTGTACCGCCGCTTAAGAGTTTCGACCAAAAATCGACGATTTTGCTAAAATGATCATGTGCCTTTGCTACGAGGCTTCGTTCTAGGCCTATGACCGATCATATCGAAGCTAGGAACATGGAGGACACTATTTCAGTAAGATTTGTGGTAACACAACTTGATTTGTTTCGATTTCGAGGAACTATACGAAACATTTTCTTTCTAACCTTGCAAATGAGTGGCTCCGACAGTTTCCAGCACTTGAACGGGTTTTTTGTTGAGTTTTTTTCATAGAAGCCATCTCATTTACATTGCTTATGTACCACAAAAAATTTCATGGCAATCCGACACGGTCGGTCCGGACGGGAAAACCCCCGTGTACCGCCACTTATGACTTTCGACCAAAAATCGAGAATTTTGCTAAAACGATCATAGCGTTTTCTACGAGGTTTCCTTCTAAGACAACGACCAGGTCAAATGAAAGCTAAGAACAAGGAGGGCACTGTTTCAGTAAGATTTGTGGTAACACAACTTGATTTTTTTGGTTTCGAGGAACTATATGAAGAACGTTCCTTCTAACGTTGCAAATGAGTGGCTCCGAGAGTTTCTTGCACTTTAACGGGTTTATTATTTAGTTTTTTCTTCAGGAATCTATCTCATTTACATTGTATAGGAACCACAAATAATTTCATGGCAATCCGACACGGTCGGTCCGGACGGGAAAACCCCCGTGTACCGTCGCCGTCTATGAGTTTCGACCAAAAATCGACGGTTTTTTTTTTAGTGGCTCCGAAAGTTTCCAGCACTTGCAAATGGGTGGCTCCGAAAGTTTCCAACACTTGAACGGGTTTTTTGTTGAGTTTTTTTTTTCATAGAAGCCATCTCATTTACATTGCATATGTACCACAAAAAATTTCATGGCAATCCGACAGGGTAGGTCCGGATGGGAAAACCCCCGTGTACCGCCGCTTATGAGTTTCGACCAAAAATCGACGATTTTGCTAAAATGATCATGTGCCTTTGCTACGAGGCTTCGTTCTAGGCCTATGACCGATCAAATCGAAGCTAGGAACATGGAGGACACTATTTCAGTAAGATTTGTGGTAACACAACTTGATTTGTTTTGATTTCGAGGAACTATAAGAAGCACGTTCCTTTTAACGTTGCAAATGAGTGGCTCCCACAGTTTCCTGCACTTGAACGGGTTTTTTGTTTAGTTTTTTCTCAAAGAACCCATCTCATTTACATTGTATATGGACCACAAAAAATTTCATGGCAATCCGACACGGTCGGTCCGGACGAAAAAACCCCCGTGTACCGGCACTTATGACTTTCAACCAAAAATCGAGAATTTTGCTAAAACGATCATAGCGTTTTCTACGAGGTTTCCTTCTAAGCCAACGACCAGTCAAATGAAAGCTAGGAACAAGGAGGGCACTGTTTCAGTAAGATTTGTGGTAACACAACTTGATTTTTTTGGTTTCAAGGAACTATATGAAGAACGTTCCTTCTAACGTTGCAAATGAGTGGCTCCGAGAGTTTCTTGCACTTTAACGGGTTTTTTATTTAGTTTTTTATCCAGGAATCTATCTCATTTACATTGTATAGGAACCACAAATAATTTCATGGCAATCCGACACGGTCGGTCCGGACGGGAAAACCCCCGTGTACCGTCGCCGTCTATCAGTTTCGACCAAAAATCGACGGTTATTTTTTTTAGTGGCTCCGAAAGTTTCCAGCACTTGCAAATGAGTGGCTCCGAAAGTTTCCAGCACTTGAACGGGTTTTTTGTTGAGTTTTTTTTTCATAGAAGCCATCTCATTTACATTGCATATGTACCACAAAAAATTTCATGGCAATCCGACACGGTAGGTCCGGATGGGAAAACCCCCGTGTACCGCCGCTTATGAGTTTCGACCAAAAATCGACGATTTTGCTAAAATGATCATGTGCCTTTGCTACGAGGCTTCGTTCTAGGCCTATGACCGATCATATCGAAGCTAGGAACATGGAGGACACTATTTCAGTAAGATTTGTGGTAACACAACTTGATTTGTTTCGATTTCGAGGAACTATACGAAACATTTTCTTTCTAACCTTGCAAATGAGTGGCTCCGACAGTTTCCAGCACTTGAACGGGTTTTTTGTTGAGTTTTTTTTCATAGAAGCCATCTCATTTACATTGCTTATGTACCACAAAAAATTTCATGGCAATCCGACACGGTCGGTCCGGACGAAAAAACCCCCGTGTACCGCCACTTATGACTTTCGACCAAAAATCGAGAATTTTGCTAAAACGATCATAGCGTTTTCTACGAGGTTTCCTTCTAAGACAACGACCAGTCAAATGAAAGCTAAGAACAAGGAGGGCACTGTTTCAGTAAGATTTGTGGTAACACAACTTGATTTTTTTGGTTTCGAGGAACTATATGAAGAACATTCCTTCTAACGTTGCAAATGAGTGGCTCCGAGAGTTTCTTGCACTTTAACGGGTTTATTATTTAGTTTTTTCTTCAGGAATCTATCTCATTTACATTGTATAGGAACCACAAATAATTTCATGGCAATCCGACACGGTCGGTCCGGACGGGAAAACCCCCGTGTACCGTCGCCGTCTATGAGTTTCGACCAAAAATCGACGGTTTTTTTTAGTGGCTCCGAAAGTTTCCAGCACTTGCAAATGGGTGGCTCCGAAAGTTTCCAGCACTTGAACGGGTTTTTTGTTGAGTTTTTTTTTTCATAGAAGCCATCTCATTTACATTGCATATGTACCACAAAAAATTTCATGGCAATTCGACAGGGTAGGTCCGGATGGGAAAACCCCCGTGTACCGCCGCTTACGAGTTTCGACCAAAAATCGACGATGTTGCTAAAATGATCATGTGCCTTTGCTACGAGGCTTCGTTCTAGGCCTATGACCGATCAAATCGAAGCTAGGAACATGGAGGACACTATTTCAGTAAGATTTGTGGTAACACAACTTGATTTGTTTTGATTTCGAGGAACTATAAGAAGCACGTTCCTTTTAACGTTGCAAATGAGTGGCTCCCACAGTTTCCTGCACTTGAACGGGTTTTTTGTTTAGTTTTTTCTCAAAGAACCCATCTCATTTACATTGTATATGGACCACAAAAAATTTCATGGCAATCCGACACGGTCGGTCCGGATGAAAAAACCCCCGTGTACCTCCACTTATGACTTTCGACCAAAAATCGAGAATTTTGCTAAAACGATCATAGCGTTTTCTACGAGGTTTCCTTCTAAGCCAACGACCAGTCAAATGAAAGCTAGGAACAAGGAGGGCAATCGTTTCAGTAAGATTTGTGGTAACACAACTTGATTTTTTTGGTTTCGAGGAACTATATGAAGAACGTTCCTTCTAACGTTGCAAATGAGTGGCTCCGAGAGTTTCTTGCACTTTAACGGGTTTTTTATTTAGTTTTTTCTTCAGGAATCTATCTCATTTACATTGTATAGGAACCACAAGAAATTTCATGGCAATTCGACACGGTCGGTCCGGACGGGAAAACCCCCGTGTACCGTCGCCGTCTATGAGTTTCGACCAAAAATCGACGGTTTTTTTTTTAGTGGCTCCGAAAGTTTCCAGCACTTGCAAATGGGTGGCTCCTAAAGTTTCCAGCACTTGAACGGGTTTTTTGTTGAGTTTTTTTTTTCATAGAAGCCATCTCATTTACATTGCATATGTACCACAAAAAATTTCATGGCAATCCGACACGGTAGGTCCGGATG
Organism: Silybum marianum; assembly: GCA_036898165.1. NCBI lineage: Eukaryota > Viridiplantae > Streptophyta > Magnoliopsida > Asterales > Asteraceae > Silybum > Silybum marianum. The sequence goes on along the minus strand of CM072542.1, from coordinate 14,706,898 downwards.
GGAAAACCCCCCGTGTACCGCCGCTTATGAGTTTCGACCAAAAATCGACGATTTTGCTAAAATGATCATGTGCCTTTGCTACGAGGCTTCGTTCTAGGCCTATGACCGATCAAATCGAAGCTAGGAACATGGAGGACACTATTTCAGTAAGATTTGTGGTAACACAACTTGATTTGTTTTGATTTCGAGGAACTATAAGAAGCACGTTCCTTTTAACGTTGCAAATGAGTGGCTCCCACAGTTTCCTGCACTTGAACGGGTTTTTTGTTTAGTTTTTTCTCAAAGAACCCATCTCATTTACATTGTATATGGACCACAAAAAATTTCATGGCAATCCGACACGGTCGGTCCGGACGAAAAAACCCCCGGGTAACGCCACCTATGACTTTCGACCAAAAACCGAGATTTTTGCTAAAACGATCATAGCGTTTTCTACGAGGTTTCCTTCTAAGCCAACGACCAGTCAAATGAAAGCTAGGAACAAGGAGGGCACTGTTTCAGTAAGATTTGTGGTAACACAACTTGATTTTTTTGGTTTCAAGGAACTATATGAAGAACGTTCCTTCTAACGTTGCAAATGAGTGGCTCCGAGAGTTTCTTGCACTTTAACGGGTTTTTTATTTAGTTTTTTCTCCAGGAATCTATCTCATTTACATTGTATAGGAACCACAAATAATTTCATGGCAATCCGACACGGTCGGTCCGGACGGGAAAACCCCCGTGTACCGTCGCCGTCTATCTGTTTCGACCAAAAATCGACGGTTTTTTTTTTAGTGGCTCCGAAAGTTTCCAGCACTTGCAAATGGGTGGCTCCGAAAGTTTCCAGCACTTGAACGGGTTTTTTGTTGAGTTTTTTTTTCATAGAAGCCATCTCATTTACATTGCATATGTACCACAAAAAATTTCATGGCAATCCGACACGGTAGGTCCGGATGGGAAAACCCCCGTGTACCGCCGCTTATGAGTTTCGACCAAAAATCGACGATGTTGCTAAAATGATCATGTGCCTTTGCTACGAGGCTTCGTTCTAGGCCTATGACCGATCAAATCGAAGCTAGGAACATGGAGGACACTATTTCAGTAAGATTTGTGGTAACACAACTTGATTTGTTTCGATTTCGAGGAACTATAAGAAGCACGTTCCTTTTAACGTTGCAAATGAGTGGCTCCCACAGTTTCCTGCACTTGAACGGGTTTTTTGTTTAGTTTTTTCTCAAAGAACCCATCTCATTTACATTGTATATGGACCACAAAAAATTTCATGGCAATCCGACACGGTCGGTCCGGATGAAAAAACCCCCGTGTACCGCCACTTATGACTTTCGACCAAAAATCGAGAATTTTCCTAAAACGATCATAGCGTTTTCTACGAGGTTTCCTTCTAAGCCAACGACCAGTCAAATGAAAGCTAGGAACAAGGAGGGCACTGTTTCAGTAAGATTTGTGGTAACACAACTTTATTTTTTTGGTTTCGAGGAACTATATGAAGAACGTTCCTTCTAACGTTGCAAATGAGTGGCTCCGAGAGTTTCTTGCACTTTAACGGGTTTTTTATTTAGTTTTTTCTTCAGGAATCTATCTCATTTACATTGTATAGGAACCACAAGAAATTTCATGGCAATTCGACACGGTCGGTCCGGACGGGAAAACCCCCGTGTACCGTCGCCGTCTATGAGTTTCGACCAAAAATCGACGGTTTTTTTTTTAGTGGCTCCGAAAGTTTCCAGCACTTGCAAATGGGTGGCTCCTAAAGTTTCCAGCACTTGAACGGGTTTTTTGTTGAGTTTTTTTTTTCATAGAAGCCATCTCATTTACATTGCATATGTACCACAAAAAATTTCATGGCAATCCGACACGGTAGGTCCGGATGGGAAAACCCCCGTGTACCGCCGCTTATGAGTTTCGACCAAAAATCGACGATTTTGCTAAAATGATCATGTGCCTTTGCTACGAGGCTTCGTTCTAGGCCTATGACCGATCAAATCGAAGCTAGGAACATGGAGGACACTATTTCAGTAAGATTTGTGGTAACACAACTTGATTTGTTTTGATTTCGAGGAACTATAAGAAGCACGTTCCTTTTAACGTTGCAAATGAGTGGCTCCCACAGTTTCCTGCACTTGAACGGGTTTTTTGTTTAGTTTTTTCTCAAAGAACCCATCTCATTTACATTGTATATGGACCACAAAAAATTTCATGGCAATCCGACACGGTCGGTCCGGACGAAAAAACCCCCGGGTACCGCCACCTATGACTTTCGACCAAAAATCGATATTTTTGCTAAAACGATCATAGCGTTTTCTACGAGGTTTCCTTCTAAGCCAACGACCAGTCAAATGAAAGCTAGGAACAAGGAGGGCACTGTTTCAGTAAGATTTGTGGTAACACAACTTGATTTTTTTGGTTTCAAGGAACTATATGAAGAACGTTCCTTCTAACGTTGCAAATGAGTGGCTCCGAGAGTTTCTTGCACTTTAACGGGTTTTTTATTTAGTTTTTTCTCCAGGAATCTATCTCATTTACATTGTATAGGAACCACAAATAATTTCATGGCAATCCGACACGGTCGGTCCGGACGGGAAAACCCCCGTGTACCGTCGCCGTCTATGAGTTTCGACCAAAAATCGACGGTTTTTTTTTTAGTGGCTCCGAAAGTTTCCAGCACTTGCAAATGGGTGGCTCCGAAAGTTTCCAGCACTTGAACGGGTTTTTTGTTGAGTTTTTTTGCATAGAAGCCATCTCATTTACATTGCATATGTACCACAAAAAATTTCATGGCAATCCGACACGGTAGGTCCGGATGGGAAAACCCCCGTGTACCGCCGCTTAAGAGTTTCGACCAAAAATCGACGATTTTGCTAAAATGATCATGTGCCTTTGCTACGAGGCTTCGTTCTAGGCCTATGACCGATCATATCGAAGCTAGGAACATGGAGGACACTATTTCAGTAAGATTTGTGGTAACACAACTTGATTTGTTTCGATTTCGAGGAACTATACGAAACATTTTCTTTCTAACCTTGCAAATGAGTGGCTCCGACAGTTTCCAGCACTTGAACGGGTTTTTTGTTGAGTTTTTTTCATAGAAGCCATCTCATTTACATTGCTTATGTACCACAAAAAATTTCATGGCAATCCGACACGGTCGGTCCGGACGAAAAAACCCCCGTGTACCGCCACTTATGACTTTCGACCAAAAATCGAGAATTTTGCTAAAACGATCATAGCGTTTTCTACGAGGTTTCCTTCTAAGACAACGACCAGTCAAATGAAAGCTAAGAACAAGGAGGGCACTGTTTCAGTAAGATTTGTGGTAACACAACTTGATTTTTTTGGTTTCGAGGAACTATATGAAGAACGTTCCTTCTAACGTTGCAAATGAGTGGCTCCGAGAGTTTCTTGCACTTTAACGGGTTTATTATTTAGTTTTTTCTTCAGGAATCTATCTCATTTACATTGTATAGGAACCACAAATAATTTCATGGCAATCCGACACGGTCGGTCCGGACGGGAAAACCCCCGTGTACCGTCGCCGTCTATGAGTTTCGACCAAAAATCGACGGTTTTTTTTTTAGTGGCTCCGAAAGTTTCCAGCACTTGCAAATGGGTGGCTCCGAAAGTTTCCAGCACTTGAACGGGTTTTTTGTTGAGTTTTTTTTGCATAGAAGCCATCTCATTTACATTGCATATGTACCACAAAAAATTTCATGGCAATCCGACACGGTAGGTCCGGATGGGAAAACCCCCGTGTACCGCCGCTTAAGAGTTTCGACCAAAAATCGACGATTTTGCTAAAATGATCATGTGCCTTTGCTACGAGGCTTCGTTCTAGGCCTATGACCGATCATATCGAAGCTAGGAACATGGAGGACACTATTTCAGTAAGATTTGTGGTAACACAACTTGATTTGTTTCGATTTCGAGGAACTATACGAAACATTTTCTTTCTAACCTTGCAAATGAGTGGCTCCGACAGTTTCCAGCACTTGAACGGGTTTTTTGTTGAGTTTTTTTCATAGAAGCCATCTCATTTACATTGCTTATGTACCACAAAAAATTTCATGGCAATCCGACACGGTCGGTCCGGACGAAAAAACCCCCGTGTACCGCCACTTATGACTTTCGACCAAAAATCGAGAATTTTGCTAAAACGATCATAGCGTTTTCTACGAGGTTTCCTTCTAAGACAACGACCAGTCAAATGAAAGCTAAGAACAAGGAGGGCATTGTTTCAGTAAGATTTGTGGTAACACAACTTGATTTTTTTGGTTTCGAGGAACTATATGAAGAACGTTCCTTCTAACGTTGCAAATGAGTGGCTCCGAGAGTTTCTTGCACTTTAACGGGTTTATTATTTAGTTTTTTCTTCAGGAATCTATCTCATTTACATTGTATAGGAACCACAAATAATTTCATGGCAATCCGACACGGTCGGTCCGGACGGGAAAACCCCCGTGTACCGTCGCCGTCTAGGAGTTTCGACCAAAAATCGACGGTTTTTTTTTTAGTGGCTCCGAAAGTTTCCGACTTGCAAATGGGTGGCTCCGAAAGTTTCCAACACTTGAACGGGTTTTTTGTTGAGTTTTTTTTTCATAGAAGCCATCTCATTTACATTGCATATGTACCACAAAAAATTTCATGGCAATCCGACAGGGTAGGTCCGGATGGGAAAACCCCCGTGTACCGCCGCTTATGAGTTTCGACCAAAAATCGACGATTTTGCTAAAATGATCATGTGCCTTTGCTACGAGGCTTCGTTCTAGGCCTATGACCGATCAAATCGAAGCTAGGAACATGGAGGACACTATTTCAGTAAGATTTGTGGTAACACAACTTGATTTGTTTTGATTTCGAGGAACTATAAGAAGCACGTTCCTTTTAACGTTGCAAATGAGTGGCTCCCACAGTTTCCTGCACTTGAACGGGTTTTTTGTTTAGTTTTTTCTCAAAGAACCCATCTCATTTACATTGTATATGGACCACAAAAAATTTCATGGCAATCCGACACGGTCGGTCCGGACGAAAAAACCCCCGTGTACCGCCACTTATGACTTTCAACCAAAAATCGAGAATTTTGCTAAAACGATCATAGCGTTTTCTACGAGGTTTCCTTCTAAGCCAACGACCAGTCAAATGAAAGCTAGGAACAAGGAGGGCACTGTTTCAGTAAGATTTGTGGTAACACAACTTGATTTTTTTGGTTTCGAGGAACTATATGAAGAACGTTCCTTCTAACGTTGCAAATGAGTGGCTCCGAGAGTTTCTTGCACTTTAACGGGTTTTTTATTTAGTTTTTTCTTCAGGAATCTATCTCATTTACATTGTATAGGAACCACAAGAAATTTCATGGCAATCCGACACGGTCGGTCCGGACGGGAAAACCCCCGTGTACCGTCGCCGTCTATGAGTTTCGACCAAAAATCGACGGTTTTTTTTTAGTGTCTCCGAAAGTTTCCAGCACATGCAAATGGGTGGCTCCGAAAGTTTCCAGCACTTGAACGGGTTTTTTGTTGAGTTTTTTTTTTCATAGAAGCCATCTCATTTACATTGCATATGTACCACAAAAAATTTCATGGCAATCCGACACGGTAGGTCCGGATGGGAAAACCCCCGTGTACCGCCGCTTATGAGTTTCGACCAAAAATCGACGATTTTGCTAAAATGATCATGTGCCTTTGCTACGAGGCTTCGTTCTAGGCCTATGACCGATCAAATCGAAGCTAGGAACAAGGAGGACACTATTTCAGTAAGATTTGTGGTAGCACAACTTGATTTTTTTGGTTTCGAGGAACTATATGAAGAACGGTCCTTCTAACATTGCAAATGAGTGGCTCCGAGAGTTTCTTGCACTTTAACGAGTTTTTTATTTAGTTTTTTCTTCAGGAATCTATCTCATTTACATTGTATAGGAACCACAAATAATTTCATGGCAATCCGACACGGTCGGTCCGGACGGGAAAACCCCCGTGTACCGTCGCCGTCTATGAGTTTCGACCAAAAATCGACGGTTTTTTTTTTAGTGGCTCCGAAAGTTTCCAGCACTTGCAAATGGGTGGCTCCGAAAGTTTCCAGCACTTGAACGGGTTTTTTGTTGAGTTTTTTTGCATAGAAGCCATCTCATTTACATTGCATATGTACCACAAAAAATTTCATGGCAATCCGACACGGTAGGTCCGGATGGGAAAACCCCCGTGTACCGCCGCTTAAGAGTTTCGACCAAAAATCGACGATTTTGCTAAAATGATCATGTGCCTTTGCTACGAGGCTTCGTTCTAGGCCTATGACCGATCATATCGAAGCTAGGAACATGGAGGACACTATTTCAGTAAGATTTGTGGTAACACAACTTGATTTGTTTCGATTTCGAGGAACTATACGAAACATTTTCTTTCTAACCTTGCAAATGAGTGGCTCCGACAGTTTCCAGCACTTGAACGGGTTTTTTGTTGAGTTTTTTTCATAGAAGCCATCTCATTTACATTGCTTATGTACCACAAAAAATTTCATGGCAATCCGACACGGTCGGTCCGGACGAAAAAACCCCCGTGTACCGCCACTTATGACTTTCGACCAAAAATCGAGAATTTTGCTAAAACGATCATAGCGTTTTCTACGAGGTTTCCTTCTAAGACAACGACCAGTCAAATGAAAGCTAAGAACAAGGAGGGCACTGTTTCAGTAAGATTTGTGGTAACACAACTTGATTTTTTTGGTTTCGAGGAACTATATGAAGAACGTTCCTTCTAACGTTGCAAATGAGTGGCTCCGAGAGTTTCTTGCACTTTAACGGGTTTATTATTTAGTTTTTTCTTCAGGAATCTATCTCATTTACATTGTATAGGAACCACAAATAATTTCATGGCAATCCGACACGGTCGGTCCGGACGGGAAAACCCCCGTGTACCGTCGCCGTCTATGAGTTTCGACCAAAAATCGACGGTTTTTTTTTTAGTGGCTCCGAAAGTTTCCAGCACTTGCAAATGGGTGGCTCCGAAAGTTTCCAACACTTGAACGGGTTTTTTGTTGAGTTTTTTTTTTCATAGAAGCCATCTCATTTACATTGCATATGTACCACAAAAAATTTCATGGCAATCCGACAGGGTAGGTCCGGATGGGAAAACCCCCGTGTACCGCCGCTTATGAGTTTCGACCAAAAATCGACGATTTTGCTAAAATGATCATGTGCCTTTGCTACGAGGCTTCGTTCTAGGCCTATGACCGATCAAATCGAAGCTAGGAACATGGAGGACACTATTTCAGTAAGATTTGTGGTAACACAACTTGATTTGTTTTGATTTCGAGGAACTATAAGAAGCACGTTCCTTTTAACGTTGCAAATGAGTGGCTCCCACAGTTTCCTGCACTTGAACGGGTTTTTTGTTTAGTTTTTTCTCAAAGAACCCATCTCATTTACATTGTATATGGACCACAAAAAATTTCATGGCAATCCGACACGGTCGGTCCGGACGAAAAAACCCCCGTGTACCGCCACTTATGACTTTCAACCAAAAATCGAGAATTTTGCTAAAACGATCATAGCGTTTTCTACGAGGTTTCCTTCTAAGCCAACGACCAGTCAAATGAAAGCTAGGAACAAGGAGGGCACTGTTTCAGTAAGATTTGTGGTAACACAACTTGATTTTTTTGGTTTCGAGGAACTATATGAAGAACGTTCCTTCTAACGTTGCAAATGAGTGGCTCCGAGAGTTTCTTGCACTTTAACGGGTTTTTTATTTAGTTTTTTCTTCAGGAATCTATCTCATTTACATTGTATAGGAACCACAAGAAATTTCATGGCAATCCGACACGGTCGGTCCGGACGGGAAAACCCCCGTGTACCGTCGCCGTCTATGAGTTTCGACCAAAAATCGACGGTTTTTTTTTAGTGTCTCCGAAAGTTTCCAGCACATGCAAATGGGTGGCTCCGAAAGTTTCCAGCACTTGAACGGGTTTTTTGTTGAGTTTTTTTTTTCATAGAAGCCATCTCATTTACATTGCATATGTACCACAAAAAATTTCATGGCAATCCGACACGGTAGGTCCGGATGGGAAAACCCCCGTGTACCGCCGCTTATGAGTTTCGACCAAAAATCGACGATTTTGCTAAAATGATCATGTGCCTTTGCTACGAGGCTTCGTTCTAGGCCTATGACCGATCAAATCGAAGCTAGGAACAAGGAGGACACTATTTCAGTAAGATTTGTGGTAACACAACTTGATTTTTTTGGTTTCGAGGAACTATATGAAGAACGGTCCTTCTAACATTGCAAATGAGTGGCTCCGAGAGTTTCTTGCACTTTAACGAGTTTTTTATTTAGTTTTTTCTTCAGGAATCTATCTCATTTACATTGTATAGGAACCACAAATAATTTCATGGCAATCCGACACGGTCGGTCCGGACGGGAAAACCCCCGTGTACCGTCGCCGTCTATCAGTTTCGGCCAAAAATCGACGGTTTTTTTTTAGTGGCTCCGAAAGTTTCCAGCACTTGCAAATGAGTGGCTCCGAAAGTTTCCAGCACTTGAACGGGTTTTTTGTTGAGTTTTTTTTTCATAGAAGCCATCTCATTTACATTGCATATGTACCACAAAAAATTTCATGGCAATCCGACACGGTAGGTCCGGATGGGAAAACCCCCGTGTACCGCCGCTTATGAGTTTCGACCAAAAATCGACGATTTTGCTAAAATGATCATGTGCCTTTGCTACGAGGCTTCGTTCTAGGCCTATGAACGATCATATCGAAGCTAGGAACATGGAGGACACTATTTCAGTAAGATTTGTGGTAACACAACTTGATTTGTTTCGATTTCGAGGAACTATACGAAACATTTTCTTTCTAACCTTGCAAATGAGTGGCTCCGACAGTTTCCAGCACTTGAACGGGTTTTTTGTTGAGTTTTTTTCATAGAAGCCATCTCATTTGCATTGCTTATGTACCACAAAAAATTTCATGGCAATCCGACACGGTCGGTCCGGACGAAAAAACCCCCGTGTACCGCCACCTATGACTTTCGACCAAAAATCGAGAATTTTGCTAAAACGATCATAGCGTTTTCTACGAGGTTTCCTTCTAAGACAACGACCAGTCAAATGAAAGCTAAGAACAAGGAGGGCACTGTTTCAGTAAGATTTGTGGTAACACAACTTGATTTTTTTGGTTTCGAGGAACTATATGAAGAACGTTCCTTCTAACGTTGCAAATGAGTGGCTCCGAGAGTTTCTTGCACTTTAACGGGTTTATTATTTAGTTTTTTCTTCAGGAATCTATCTCATTTACATTGTATAGGAACCACAAATAATTTCATGGCAATCCGACACGGTCGGTCCGGACAGGAAAACCCCCGTGTACGGTCGCCGTCTATGAGTTTCGACCAAAAATCGACGGTTTTTTTTAGTGGCTCCGAAAGTTTCCAGCACTTGCAAATGGGTGGCTCCGAAAGTTTCCAGCACTTGAACGGGTTTTTTGTTGAGTTTTTTTTTTTTCATAGAAGCCATCTCATTTACATTGCATATGTACCACAAAAAATTTCATGGCAATCCGACAGGGTAGGTCCGGATGGGAAAACCCCCGTGTACCGCCGCTTATGAGTTTCGACCAAAAATCGACGATGTTGCTAAAATGATCATGTGCCTTTGCTACGAGGCTTCGTTCTAGGCCTATGACCGATCAAATCGAAGCTAGGAACATGGAGGACACTATTTCAGTAAGATTTGTGGTAACACAACTTGATTTGTTTTGATTTCGAGGAACTATAAGAAGCACGTTCCTTTTAACGTTGCAAATGAGTGGCTCCCACAGTTTCCTGCACTTGAACGAGTTTTTTGTTTAGTTTTTTCTCAAAGAACCCATCTCATTTACATTGTATATGGACCACAAAAAATTTCATGGCAATCCGACACGGTCGGTCCGGACGAAAAAACCCCCGTGTACCGGCACTTATGACTTTCAACCAAAAATCGAGAATTTTGCTAAAACGATCATAGCGTTTTCTACGAGGTTTCCTTCTAAGCCAACGACCAGTCAAATGAAAGCTAGGAACAAGGAGGGCACTGTTTCAGTAAGATTTGTGGTAACACAACTTGATTTTTTTGGTTTCAAGGAACTATATGAAGAACGTTCCTTCTAACGTTGCAAATGAGTGGCTCCGAGAGTTTCTTGCACTTTAACGGGTTTTTTATTTAGTTTTTTCTCCAGGAATCTATCTCATTTACATTGTATAGGAACCACAAATAATTTCATGGCAATCCGACACGGTCGGTCCGGACGGGAAAACCCCCGTGTACCGTCGCCGTCTATCAGTTTCGACCAAAAATCGACGGTTTTTTTTTTTAGTGGCTCCGAAAGTTTCCAGCACTTGCAAATGAGTGGCTCCGAAAGTTTCCAGCACTTGAACGGGTTTTTTGTTGAGTTTTTTTTTCATAGAAGCCATCTCATTTACATTGCATATGTACCACAAAAAATTTCATGGCAATCCGACACGGTAGGTCCGGATGGGAAAACCCCCGTGTACCGCCGCTTATGAGTTTCGACCAAAAATCGACGATTTTGCTAAAATGATCATGTGCCTTTGCTACGAGGCTTCGTTCTAGGCCTATGACCGATCATATCGAAGCTAGGAACATGGAGGACACTATTTCAGTAAGATTTGTGGTAACACAACTTGATTTGTTTCGATTTCGAGGAACTATACGAAACATTTTCTTTCTAACCTTGCAAATGAGTGGCTCCGACAGTTTCCAGCACTTGAACGGGTTTTTTGTTGAGTTTTTTTTCATAGAAGCCATCTCATTTACATTGCTTATGTACCACAAAAAATTTCATGGCAATCCGACACGGTCGGTCCGGACGAAAAAACCCCCGTGTACCGCCACCTATGACTTTCGACCAAAAATCGAGAATTTTGCTAAAACGATCATAGCGTTTTCTACGAGGTTTCCTTCTAAGACAACGACCAGTCAAATGAAAGCTAAGAACAAGGAGGGCACTGTTTCAGTAAGATTTGTGGTAACACAACTTGATTTTTTTGGTTTCGAGGAACTATATGAAGAACGTTCCTTCTAACGTTGCAAATGAGTGGCTCCGAGAGTTTCTTGCACTTTAACGGGTTTATTATTTAGTTTTTTCTTCAGGAATCTATCTCATTTACATTGTATAGGAACCACAAATAATTTCATGGCAATCCGACACGGTCGGTCCGGACGGGAAAAACCCCGTGTACCGTCGCCGTCTATGAGTTTCGACCAAAAATCGACGGTTTTTTTTAGTGGCTCCGAAAGTTTCCAGCACTTGCAAATGGGTGGCTCCGAAAGTTTCCAGCACTTGAACGGGTTTTTTGTTGAGTTTTTTTTTTTTCATAGAAGCCATCTCATTTACATTGCATATGTACCACAAAAAATTTCATGGCAATCCGACAGGGTAGGTCCGGATGGGAAAACCCCCGTGTACCGCCGCTTATGAGTTTCGACCAAAAATCGACGATGTTGCTAAAATGATCATGTGCCTTTGCTACGAGGCTTCGTTCTAGGCCTATGACCGATCAAATCGAAGCTAGGAACATGGAGGACACTATTTCAGTAAGATTTGTGGTAACACAACTTGATTTGTTTTGATTTCGAGGAACTATAAGAAGCACGTTCCTTTTAACGTTGCAAATGAGTGGCTCCCACAGTTTCCTGCACTTGAACGAGTTTTTTGTTTAGTTTTTTCTCAAAGAACCCATCTCATTTACATTGTATATGGACCACAAAAAATTTCATGGCAATCCGACACGGTCGGTCCGGACGAAAAAACCCCCGTGTACCGGCACTTATGACTTTCAACCAAAAATCGAGAATTTTGCTAAAACGATCATAGCGTTTTCTACGAGGTTTCCTTCTAAGCCAACGACCGAGTCAAATGAAAGCTAGGAACAAGGAGGGCACTGTTTCAGTAAGATTTGTGGTAACACAACTTGATTTTTTTGGTTTCAAGGAACTATATGAAGAACGTTCCTTCTAACGTTGCAAATGAGTGGCTCCGAGAGTTTCTTGCACTTTAACGGGTTTTTTATTTAGTTTTTTCTCCAGGAATCTATCTCATTTACATTGTATAGGAACCACAAATAATTTCATGGCAATCCGACACGGTCGGTCCGGACGGGAAAACCCCCGTGTACCGTCGCCGTCTATCAGTTTCGACCAAAAATCGACGGTTTTTTTTTTTAGTGGCTCCGAAAGTTTCCAGCACTTGCAAATGAGTGGCTCCGAAAGTTTCCAGCACTTGAACGGGTTTTTTGTTGAGTTTTTTTTTCATAGAAGCCATCTCATTTACATTGCATATGTACCACAAAAAATTTCATGGCAATCCGACACGGTAGGTCCGGATGGGAAAACCCCCGTGTACCGCCGCTTATGAGTTTCGACCAAAAATCGACGATTTTGCTAAAATGATCATGTGCCTTTGCTATGAGGCTTCGTTCTAGGCCTATGACCGATCATATCGAAGCTAGGAACATGGAGGACACTATTTCAGTAAGATTTGTGGTAACACAACTTGATTTGTTTCGATTTCGAGGAACTATACGAAACATTTTCTTTCTAACCTTGCAAATGAGTGGCTCCGACAGTTTCCAGCACTTGAACGGGTTTTTTGTTGAGTTTTTTTTCATAGAAGCCATCTCATTTACATTGCTTATGTACCACAAAAAATTTCATGGCAATCCGACACGGTCGGTCCGGACGAAAAAACCCCCGTGTACCGCCACTTATGACTTTCGACCAAAAATCGAGAATTTTGCTAAAACGATCATAGCGTTTTCTACGAGGTTTCCTTCTAAGACAACGACCGTCAAATGAAAGCTAAGAACAAGGAGGGCAATCGTTTCAAGCAAGATTTGTGGTAACACAACTTGATTTTTTTGGTTTCGAGGAACTATATGAAGAACGTTCCTTCTAACGTTGCAAATGAGTGGCTCCGAGAGTTTCTTGCACTTTAACGGGTTTATTATTTAGTTTTTTCTTCAGGAATCTATCTCATTTACATTGTATAGGAACCACAAATAATTTCATGGCAATCCGACACGGTCGGTCCGGACGGGAAAAACCCCGTGTACCGTCGCCGTCTATGAGTTTCGACCAAAAATCGACGGTTTTTTTTAGTGGCTCCGAAAGTTTCCAGCACTTGCAAATGGGTGGCTCCGAAAGTTTCCAGCACTTGAACGGGTTTTTTGTTGAGTTTTTTTTTTCATAGAAGTCATCTCATTTACATTGCATATGTACCACAAAAAATTTCATGGCAATCCGACAGGGTAGGTCCGGATGGGAAAACCCCCGTGTACCGCCGCTTATGAGTTTCGACCAAAAATCGACGATGTTGCTAAAATGATCATGTGCCTTTGCTACGAGGCTTCGTTCTAGGCCTATGACCGATCAAATCGAAGCTAGGAACATGGAGGACACTATTTCAGTAAGATTTGTGGTAACACAACTTGATTTGTTTTGATTTCGAGGAACTATAAGAAGCACGTTCCTTTTAACGTTGCAAATGAGTGGCTCCCACAGTTTCCTGCACTTGAACGGGTTTTTTGTTTAGTTTTTTCTCAAAGAACCCATCTCATTTATATTGTATATGGACCACAAAAAATTTCATGGCAATCCGACACGGTCGGTCCGGATGAAAAAACCCCCGTGTACCGCCACTTATGACTTTCGACCAAAAATCGAGAATTTTGCTAAAACGATCATAGCGTTTTCTACGAGGTTTCCTTCTAAGCCAACGACCAGTCAAATGAAAGCTAGGAACAAGGAGGGCACTGTTTCAGTAAGATTTGTGGTAACACAACTTGATTTTTTTGGTTTCGAGGAACTATATGAAGAACGTTCCTTCTAACGTTGCAAATGAGTGGCTCCGAGAGTTTCTTGCACTTTAACGGGTTTTTTATTTAGTTTTTTCTTCAGGAATCTATCTCATTTACATTGTATAGGAACCACAAGAAATTTCATGGCAATTCGACACGGTCGGTCCGGACGGGAAAACCCCCGTGTACCGTCGCCGTCTATGAGTTTCGACCAAAAATCGACGGTTTTTTTTTTGGTGGCTAAGTTTCCAGCACTTGCAAATGGGTGGCTCCTAAAGTTTCCAGCACTTGAACGGGTTTTTTGTTGAGTTTTTTTTTTCATAGAAGCCATCTCATTTACATTGCATATGTACCACAAAAAATTTCATGGCAATCCGACACGGTAGGTCCGGATGGGAAAACCCCCGTGTACCGCCGCTTATGAGTTTCGACCAAAAATCGACGATTTTGCTAAAATGATCATGTGCCTTTGCTACGAGGCTTCGTTCTAGGCCTATGACCGATCAAATCGAAGCTAGGAACATGGAGGACACTATTTCAGTAAGATTTGTGGTAACACAACTTGATTTGTTTTGATTTCGAGGAACTATAAGAAGCACGTTCCTTTTAACGTTGCAAATGAGTGGCTCCCACAGTTTCCTGCACTTGAACTGGTTTTTTGTTTAGTTTTTTCTCAAAGAACCCATCTCATTTACATTGTATATGGACCACAAAAAATTTCATGGCAATCCGACACGGTCGGTCCGGACGAAAAAACCCCCGGGTACCGCCACCTATGACTTTCGACCAAAAACCGAGATTTTTGCTAAAACGATCATAGCGTTTTCTACGAGGTTTCCTTCTAAGCCAACGACCAGTCAAATGAAAGCTAGGAACAAGGAGGGCACTGTTTCAGTAAGATTTGTGGTAACACAACTTGATTTTTTTGGTTTCAAGGAACTATATGAAGAACGTTCCTTCTAACGTTGCAAATGAGTGGCTCCGAGAGTTTCTTGCACTTTAACGGGTTTTTTATTTAGTTTTTTCTCCAGGAATCTATCTCATTTACATTGTATAGGAACCACAAATAATTTCATGGCAATCCGACACGGTCGGTCCGGACGGGAAAACCCCCGTGTACCGTCGCCGTCTATCTGTTTCGACCAAAAATCGACGGTTTTTTTTTTAGTGGCTCCGAAAGTTTCCAGCACTTGCAAATGGGTGGCTCCGAAAGTTTCCAGCACTTGAACGGGTTTTTTGTTGAGTTTTTTTTTCATAGAAGCCATCTCATTTACATTGCATATGTACCACAAAAAATTTCATGGCAATCCGACACGGTAGGTCCGGATGGGAAAACCCCCGTGTACCGCCGCTTATGAGTTTCGACCAAAAATCGACGATTTTGCTAAAATGATCATGTGCCTTTGCTACGAGGCTTCGTTCTAGGCCTATGACCGATCATATCGAAGCTAGGAACATGGAGGACACTATTTCAGTAAGATTTGTGGTAACACAACTTGATTTGTTTCGATTTCGAGGAACTATAAGAAGCACGTTCCTTTTAACGTTGCAAATGAGTGGCTCCCACAGTTTCCTGCACTTGAACGGGTTTTTTGTTTAGTTTTTTCTCAAAGAACCCATCTCATTTACATTGTATATGGACCACAAAAAATTTCATTGGAATCCGACACGGTCGGTCCGGACGAAAAAACCCCCGTGTACCGCCACTTATGACTTTCAACCAAAAATCGAGAATTTTGCTAAAACGATCATAGCGTTTTCTACGAGGTTTCCTTCTAAGCCAACGACCAGTCAAATGAAAGCTAGGAACAAGGAGGGCACTGTTTCAGTAAGATTTGTGGTAACACAACTTGATTTTTTTGGTTTCGAGGAACTATATGAAGAACGTTCCTTCTAACGTTGCAAATGAGTGGCTCCGAGAGTTTCTTGCACTTTAACGGGTTTTTTATTTAGTTTTTTCTTCAGGAATCTATCTCATTTACATTGTATAGGAACCACAAGAAATTTCATGGCAATCCGACACGGTCGGTCCGGACGGGAAAACCCCCGTGTACCGTCGCCGTCTATGAGTTTCGACCAAAAATCGACGGTTTTTTTTTTAGTGGCTCCGAAAGTTTCCAGCACTTGCAAATGGGTGGCTCCGAAAGTTTCCAGCACTTGAACGGGTTTTTTGTTGAGTTTTTTTTTTTCATAGAAGCCATCTCATTTACATTGCATATGTACCACAAAAAATTTCATGGCAATCCGACAGGGTAGGTCCGGATGGGAAAACCCCCGTGTACCGCCGCTTATGAGTTTCGACCAAAAATCGACGATGTTGCTAAAATGATCATGTGCCTTTGCTACGAGGCTTCGTTCTAGGCCTATGACCGATCAAATCGAAGATAGGAACATGGAGGACACTATTTCAGTAAGATTTGTGGTAACACAACTTGATTTGTTTTGATTTCGAGGAACTATAAGAAGCACGTTCCTTTTAACGTTGCAAATGAGTGGCTCCCACAGTTTCCTGCACTTGAACGGGTTTTTTGTTTAGTTTTTTCTCAAAGAACCCATCTCATTTACATTGTATATGGACCACAAAAAATTTCATGGCAATCCGACACGGTCGGTCCGGACGAAAAAACCCCCGTGTACCGCCACCTATGACTTTCGACCAAAAACCGAGACTTTTGCTAAAACGATCATAGCGTTTTCTACGAGGTTTCCTTCTAAGCCAACGACCAGTCAAATTAAAGCTAAGAACAAGGAGGGCACTGTTTCAGTAAGATTTGTGGTAACACAACTTGATTTTTTTAGTTTCGAGGAACTATATGAAGAACGTTCCTTCTAACGTTGCAAATGAGTGGCTCCGAGAGTTTCTTGCACTTTAACTGGTTTTTTATTTAGTTTTTTCTCCAGGAATCTATCTCATTTACATTGTATAGGAACCACATATAATTTCATGGCAATCCGACACGGTCGGTCCGGACGGGAAAACCCCCGTGTACCGTCGCCGTCTATGAGTTTCGACCAAAAATCGACGGTTTTTTTTTAGTGGCTCCGAAAGCTTCCAGCACTTGCAAATGGGTGGCTCCGAAAGTTTCCAGCACTTGAACGGGTTTTTTGTTGAGTTTTTTTTTTCATAGAAGCTATCTCATTTAGATTGCATATGTACCACAAAAAATTTCATGGCAATCCGACACGGTAGGTCCGGATGGGAAAACCCCCGTGTACCGCCGGTTATGAGTTTCGACCAAAAATCGACGATTTTGCTAAAATGATCATGTGCCTTTGCTACGAGGCTTCGTTCTAGGCCTATGACCGATCAAATCGAAGCTAGGAACATGGAGGACACTATTTCAGTAAGATTTGTGCTAACACAACTTGATTTTTTTGGTTTCGAGGAACTATATGAAGAACGTTCCTTCTAACGTTGCAAATAAGTGGCTCCGAGAGTTTTTTGCACTTTAACGAGTTTTTTATTTAGTTTTTTCTTCAGGAATCTATCTCATTTACATTGTATAGGAACCACAAATAATTTTATGGCAATCCGACACGGTCGGTCCGGACGGGAAAACCCCCGTGTACCGTCGCCGTCTATGAGTTTCGACCAAAAATCGACGGTTTTTTTTTAGTGGCTCCGAAAGTTTCCAGCACTTGCAAATGGGTGGCTCCGAAAGTTTCCAGCACTTGAACGGGTTTTTTGTTGAGTTTTTATTTTTATAGAAGCCATCTCATTTACATTGCATATGTACCACAAAAAATTTCATGGCAATCCGACACGGTAGGTCCGGATGGGAAAACCCCCGTGTACCGCTGCTTATGAGTTTCGACCAAAAATCGACGATTTTGCTAAAATGATCATGTGCCTTTGCTACGAGGCTTCGTTCTAGGCCTATGACCGATCAAATCGAAGCTAGGAACATGGAGGACACTATTTCAGTAAGATTTGTGGTAACACAACTTGATTTGTTTCGATTTCGAGGAACTATAAGAAGCACGTTCCTTTTAACGTTGCAAATGAGTGGCTCCCACAGTTTCCGGCACTTGAACGGGTTTTTTGTTTAGTTTTTTCTCAAAGAACCCATCTCATTTACATTGTATATGGACCACAAAAAATTTCTTGGCAATCCGACACGGTCGGTCCGGACGAAAAAACCCCCGTGTACCGCCACCTATGACTTTCGACCAAAAACCGAGATTTTTGCTAAAACGATCATAGCGTTTTCTATGAGGTTTCCTTCTAAGCCAACGACCAGTCAAATTAAAGCTAAGAACAAGGAGGGCATTGTTTCAGTAAGATTTGCGGTAACACAACTTGATTTTTTTGGTTTCAAGGAACTATATGAAGAACGTTCCTTCTAACGTTGCATATGAGTGGCTCCGAGAGTTTCTTGCACTTTAACGGGTTTTTTATTTAGTTTTTTCTCCAGGAATCTATCTCATTTACATTGTATAGGAACCACAAATAATTTCATGGCAATCCGACACGGTCGGTCCGGACGGGAAAACCCCCGTGTACCGTCGCCGTCTATGAGTTTCGACCAAAAATCGACGGTTTTTTTTAGTGGCTCCGAAAGTTTCCAGCACTTGCAAATGGGTGGCTCCGAAAGTTTCCAGCACTTGAACGAGTTTTTTGTTGAGTTTTTATTTTCATAGAAGCCATCTCATTTACATTGCATATGTACCACAAAAAATTTCATGGCAATCCGACACGGTAGGTCCGGATGGGAAAACCCCCGTGTACCGCCGCTTATGAGTTTCGACCAAAAATCGACGATTTTGCTAAAATGATCATGTGCCTTTGCTACGAGGCTTCGTTCTAGGCCTATGACCGATCATATCGAAGCTAGGAACATGGAGGACACTATTTCAGTAAGATTTGTGGTAACACAACTTGATTTGTTTCGATTTCGAGGAACTATACGAAACATTTTCTTTTTAACCTTGCAAATGAGTGGCTCCGACAGTTTCCAGCACTTGAAGGGTTTTTTTGTTGAGTTTTTTTCATAGAAGCCATCTCATTTACATTGCTTATGTACCACAAAAAAATTCATGGCAATCCGACACGGTCGGTCCGGACGAAAAAACCCCCGTGTACCGCCACTTATGACTTTCGACCAAAAATCGAGAATTTTGCTAAAACGATCATAGCGTTTTCTACGAGGTTTCCTTCTAAGACAACGACCAGTCAAATGAAAGCTAAGAACAAGGAGGGCACTGTTTCAGTAAGATTTGTGGTAACACAACTTGATTTTTTGGTTTCGAGGAACTATATGAAGAACGTTCCTTCTAACGTTGCAAATGAGTGGCTCCGCGAGTTTCTTGCACTTTAACGGGTTTATTATTTAGTTTTTTATTCAGGAATCTATCTCATTTACATTGTATAGGAACCACAAATAATTTCATGGCAATCCGACACGGTCGGTCCGGACGGGAAAACCCCCGTGTACCGTCGCCGTCTATGCGTTTCGACCAAAAATCGACGGTTTTTTTTTTAGTGGCTCCGAAAGTTTCCAGCACTTGCAAATGGGTGGCTCCGAAAGTTTCCAGCACTTGAACGGGTTTTTTGTTGAGTTTTTTTTTCATAGAAGCCATCTCATTTACATTGCATATGTACCACAAAAAATTTCATGGCAATCCGACACGGTAGGTCCGGATGGGAAAACCCCCGTGTACCGCCGCTTATGAGTTTCGACCAAAAATCGACGATTTTGCTAAAATGATCATGTGCCTTTGCTACGAGGCTTCGTTCTAGGCCTATGACTGATCAAATCGAAGCTAAGAACATGGAGGACACTATTTCAGTAAGATTTGTGGTAACACAACTTGATTTGTTTTGATTTCGAGGAACTATAAGAAGCACGTTCCTTTTAACGTTGCAAATGAGTGGCTCCGACAGTTTCCAGCACTTCAACGGGTTTTTTCTTGAGTTTTTTTTTCATAGAAGCCCGAGTTTTTTTTTTTTCATAGAAGCCTGAGTTTTTTTTCATAGAAGCCATCTCATTTACATTGCATATGTACCACAAAAAATTTCATGGCAATCCGACACGGTAGGTCCGGATGGGAAAACCCCCGTGTACTGCCACTTATGACTTTCGACCAAAAATCGAGAATTTTGCTAAAACGATCATAGCGTTTTCTACGAGGTTTCCTTCTAAGCCAACGACCAGTCAAATGAAAGCTAGGAACAAGGAGGGCACTGTTTCAGTAAGATTTGTGGTAACACAACTTGATTTTTTTGGTTTCGAGGAACTATATGAAGAACGTTCCTTCTAACGTTGCAAATGAGTGGCTCCGAGAGTTTCTTGCACTTTAACGGGTTTTTTTTTTTAGTTTTTTCTTCAGGAATCTATCTCATTTACATTGTATAGGAACCACAAGAAATTTCATGGCAATCCGACACGGTCGGTCCGGACGGGGAAAACCCCCGTGTACCGTCGCCGTCTATGAGTTTCGACCAAAAATCGACGGTTTTTCTTTTAGTGGCTCCGAAAGTTTCCAGCACTTGCAAATGGGTGGCTCCGAAAGTTTCCAGCACTTGAACGGGTTTTTTGTTGAGTTTTTTTTCATAGAAGCCATCTCATTTACATTGCATATGTACCACAAAAAGTTTCATGGCAATCCGACACGGTAGGTCCGGATGGGAAAACCCCCGTGTACCGCCGCTTATGAGTTTCGACCAAAAATCGACGATTTTGCTAAAATGATCATGTGCCTTTGCTACGAGGCTTCGTTCTAGGCCTATGACCGATCAAATCGAAGCTAAGAACATGGAGGACACTATTTCAGTAAGATTTGTGGTAACACAACTTGATTTGTTTTGATTTCGAGGAACTATAAGAAGCACGTTCCTTTTAACGTTGCAAATGAGTGGCTCCGACAGTTTCCAGCACTTCAACGGGTTTTTTGTTGAGTTTTTTTTTCATAGAAGCCCGAGTTTTTTTTTTTTCATAGAAGCCTGAGTTTTTTTTTCATAGAAGCCATCTCATTTACATTGCATATGTACCATAAAAAATTTCATGGCAATCCGACACGGTAGGTCCGGATGGGAAAACCCCCGTGTACTGCCACTTATGACTTTCGACCAAAAATCGAGAATTTTGCTAAAACGATCATAGCGTTTTCTACGAGGTTTCCTTCTAAGCCAACGACCAGTCAAATGAAAGCTAGGAACAAGGAGGGCACTGTTTCAGTAAGATTTGTGGTAAACACAACTTGATTTTTTTGGTTTCGAGGAACTATATGAAGAACGTTCCTTCTAACGTTGCAAATGAGTGGCTCCAGGAGTTTCTTGCACTTTAACGGGTTTTTTTTTTTAGTTTTTTCTTCAGGAATCTATCTCATTTACATTGTATAGGAACCACAAGAAATTTCATGGCAATCCGACACGGTCGGTCCGGACGGGGAAAACCCCCGTGTACCGTCGCCGTCTATGAGTTTCGACCAAAAATCGACGGTTTTTCTTTTAGTGGCTCCGAAAGTTTTCAGCACTTGCAAATGGGTGGCTCCGAAAGTTTCCAGCACTTGAACGGGTTTTTTGTTGAGTTTTTATTTTCATAGAAGCCATCTCATTTACATTGCATATGTACCACAAAAAATTTCATGGCAATCCGACACGGTAGGTCCGGATGGGAAAACCCCCGTGTACCGCTGCTTATGAGTTTCGACCAAAAATCGACGATTTTGCTAAAATGATCATGTGCCTTTGCTACGAGGCTTCGTTCTAGGCCTATGACCGATCAAATCGAAGCTAGGAACATGGAGGACACTATTTCAGTAAGATTTGTGGTAACACAACTTGATTTGTTTCGGATTCGAGGAACTATTCGAAACATTTTCTTTCTAACCTTGCAAATGAGTGGCTCCGACAGTTTCCAGCACTTCAACGGGTTTTTTGTTGAGTTTTTTTTTCATAGAAGCCCGAGTTTTTTTTTTTTCATAGAAGCCTGAGTTTTTTTTTCATAGAAGCCATCTCATTTACATTGCATATGTACCATAAAAAATTTCATGGCAATCCGACACGGTAGGTCCGGATGGGAAAACCCCCGTGTACTGCCACTTATGACTTTCGACCAAAAATCGAGAATTTTGCTAAAACGATCATAGCGTTTTCAACGAGGTTTCCTTCTAAGCCAACGACCAGTCAAATGAAAGCTAGGAACAAGGAGGGCACTGTTTCAGTAAGATTTGTGGTAACACAACTTGATTTTTTTGGTTTCGAGGAACTATATGAAGAACGTTCCTTCTAACGTTGCAAATGAGTGGCTCCGAGAGTTTCTTGCACTTTAACGGGTTTTTTTTTTAGTTTTTTCTTCAGGAATCTATCTCATTTACATTGTATAGGAACCACAAGAAATTTCATGGCAATCCGACACGGTCGGTCCGGACGGGGAAAACCCCCGTGTACCGTCGCCGTCTATGAGTTTCGACCAAAAATCGACGGTTTTTCTTTTAGTGGCTCCGAAAGTTTTCAGCACTTGCAAATGGGTGGCTCCGAAAGTTTCCAGCACTTGAACGGGTTTTTTGTTGAGTTTTTATTTTCATAGAAGCCATCTCATTTACATTGCATATGTACCACAAAAAATTTCATGGCAATCCGACACGGTAGGTCCGGATGGGAAAACCCCGTGTACCGTTTATGAGTTTCGACCAAAAATCGACGATTTTGCTAAAATGATCATGTGCCTTTGCTACGAGGCTTCGTTCTAGGCCTATGACCGATCAAATCGAAGCTAGGAACATGGAGGACACTATTTCAGTAAGATTTGTGGTAACACAACTTGATTTGTTTCGGATTCGAGGAACTATTCGAAACATTTTCTTTCTAACCTTGCAAATGAGTGGCTCCGACAGTTTCCAGCACTTCAACGGGTTTTTTGTTGAGTTTTTTTTCATAGAAGCCCGAGTTTTTTTTTTTTCATAGAAGCCATCTCATTTACATTGCATATGTACCACAAAAAATTTCATGGCAATCCGACACGGTAGGTCCGGATGGGAAAACCCCCGTGTACTGCCGCTTATAAGTTTCGACCAATAATCGACGATTTTTGCTAAAATGATCATGTGCCTTTGCTACGAGGCTTCGTTCTAGGCATATGACCGGTCAAATCGAAGCTAGGAACATAGAGGACACTATTTCAGTAAGATTTCTGGTAACACAACTTGATTTGTTTCGATTTCGAGGAACTATAAGAAGCACGTTCCTTTTAACGTTGCAAATGAGTGGCTCCGACAGTTTCCTGCACTTGAACGGGTTTTTTGTGTAGTTTTTTTCTCAAGGAACGCATCTCATTTACATTGTATATGAACCACAATTAATTTTATGGCAATCCGACACGGTCGGTCTGGACGAAAAGACCCCCGTGTACCGCCGCCTATGACTTCCGACCAAAAATCGAGAATTTTGCTAAAACGATCATAGCGTATTCTACGATGTATCGTTCTACGACCAGTCAAATTAAAGCTAAAAACAAGGAGGGCACTATTTCAGTAAGATTTGTGGTTACACAACTTGATTTGTTTCGGTTTCAAGGAACTATTCGAAACATTTTCTTTCTAACCTTGCAAATGAGTGGCTCCGATAGTTTCCTGCACTTGAATGGGTATTTTGTAGAGTTTTTTTTTTCATATAAGCCATCTCATTTACATTGCATATGTACCACAAAAAATTTCATGGCAATCCGACACGGTAGGTTCGGATGGGAAAAACCCCCGTATACCGCCGCTTATGAGTTTCGACCAAAAGTCGACGATTTTGCTAAAATGATCATGTGCCTTTGCTACGAAGCTTCGTTCTTGGCCAAACCAGTTAAATCGAAGCTAGGAACAAGGAAGCCACAATTTCAGTAAGATATGTGGTAATACAACAAGATTTGTGTGGTTTACTAAAAATTACGGGAAACTCGTTCCTTCTAACCATGCAAATGAGTGGCTCAGACAGTTTCGTGCACGAAAATGTTTTTTTGTTGAGTTTTTTTTTCTGATGGGAGCCATCGCATTTACGTTGTACATGGACCACAAAATTCATGGCAATCCGACACGGTCGATCCGGAGGGGAAACCCCTCGTGTACTGTCGCCAATAAGCTTTGACCAAAAGTCGACAATTTTGCTAAAACGATCAGAGCCTTTGCTACAAGGCTCCGTTCTAGACCTATGATCGGTCAAATCGAAGTTAGGAACATGGAGTACACTATTTCAGTAAGATTTGTGGTAACACAACTTGATGTGTTTCGGTTTCGAGGAACTATAAGAAGCACGTTCCTTCTAACGTTGCAAATGAGTGGCTCCCACAGTCTCCTGCACTTGAACGGGTTTTTTTGAGTTTTTCCACATTGAAGCCATCTCATTTAAATTGCATATGTACCACAAAAAACTTCATGGCAATCTGACACGGTCGGTCCGGACGGGAAAACCCCTATGTACCGCCGCCTATGAGGTTCGATCAAAAATCAACGATTTTGCTAATTCGATCAGGTGCCTTTGCTACGAGGCTTCGTTCTAGGCCTATGACATGTCAAATTAAAGCTAGAAACAAGACGGAAACTATTTTAGTAAGATTTGTGGTAATACAAATTGATTTGTTTCGATTTCGAGGAACTATAAGAAGCACGTTCCTTCTAACGTTGGAAATGAGTGGCTTCGACAGTTTCTTGCACTTGAACGGTTTTTTTATTTAGTTTTTTATCAAGGAAGCCATGTCATTTACATTGTATATGGACCACAAAAAAATTCATGGCAATCCGACACGGTCGGTCCGGACGGGAAAACCTCCGTGTACCGCCGCCTATGAGTTTCGACCAAAAATCGAGGATTTTGCTTAAACGATCACAGCGTTTTCTACGAGGCTTCGTTCTAGGCCTACCACCAGTCAAATCAGACCAAGAACAAGGAGGGCACTGTTTCAGTAAGATTTGTGGTAACACAACTTGAATTGTTACGGTTTCGAGGAACTATACGAAGAACGTTCCTTCTAACCTTGCAAATGAGTGGCTCCGACAGTTTCCTGCACTTGAACGGGGTGTTTTGTTGAGTATTTTCTCAGGGAATCCATCTCATTTACATTACATATGTACCATAAAAAATCATGGCAATCCGACATGGTCCGTCCGGACGGGAAAACCCCCGTGTACCGCCGCCTATGAGTTTCGAACAAAATCTACGATTTTGCTAAAACAATCATGTGCCTTTTCTACGAGGCTTCGTTCTAGGCCAATGGCCAGTAAAATCGAAGCTATAACGATCATGTGCCTTTACTATTTCAGTAAGATTTGTGGTAATACAACAAGATTTGTGAGGTTTTCTAGAAATTACACGAAATACGTTCCTTCCAACCATGCAAATGAGTGGTTTTTTCTTGAGTTTTTTTACTCGTGGGAGCCATCTCATTTTCATTGTATAAGGACCACAAAAAATTTCATGGCAATCCGACACGATGGGTCCGGAAGGGACAACCCCCGTGTACCGCCGCCTATGAGTTTCGACAAAAAATCCACGATTTTGCTAAAACGATCATAATGTTTGCTACGAGGCTTCGTTTTTGGCCTATGACTAGTCAAATCGAAGCTAGAAACAAGGCGGAAACTATTTCAGTAAGATTTGTGGTAACATAACTTGATTTGTTTCGGTTTTGATGAACTATCTGAAAGACTTTACCTCTAACCTTGCAAATGAGTGGCTCCGACAGTTTCGTGCACGAGAACCTTTTTTTGTTGAGTTTTTTTCTCATGGGAGCCGTCTCATTTAAATTGTATATGGACCACAAAAAATTTCATGGCAATCCGACATGGTCAATCTGGACGGGAAAACCCCCGTGTACCGCCTGTGAGTTTCGACCAAAAATCGACGATTTTCCTAAAAGGTTCATAGCCTTTGCCACGAGGCTTCGTTCTAGGCCTATGACCAGTCAAATCAAAGCTAGAAACAAAGCGGACACTGTTTCAGTAAGATCTGTGGTAACACAACTTGATTTGTTTCAATTTCGAGGTACTATATGAAGCACTTTCCTTCTAACCTTGCAAATGAGTGGCTCCGACAGTTTTCTACACTTCAACGGGTTATTTGTTGCGTTTTTTCTCATGGAAGTTATCTCACTTACATTGCATATGTACCACAAAAAATTTGATGGCAATCTGACACCTGTGCATATGTCAATCCGCACGGGAAAACGCCCATGTACCGCCGCCTGTGAGTTTCGACCAAAAATCGACGACTTTGCTAATACGATCATGTGCCTTTGATACGGGGCTTCGTTCTAGGACAAACCGGTTAAATCGAAACTAGGAACAAGGTGGACACTATTTCAGAAAATATTGTGGTAATACAACAACGTTTGTGTGGTTTTCTAGGAATTAGACAAAACACGTTCTTTCTAACCTTGCAAATGAGTGCCTCCGACAGTTTCATGCACGAGAACGTTTTTTTGTTGAGTTATTTTTTCTTATGGGAGCCATCTTATTTACATTGTATATGGGCCACAAAAAATTTCATGGCAATCCGACATGGTCAATCCGGACGGGAAAACCCCCGTCTACCGCCACCTATGAGTTTCGACCAAAAATCGACGAGTTTGCTAAAACGATCATAGCATTTTCTACGTGGCTTCGTTCTAGGCCAACGACCAGTCAAATAGAAGCTAGGAATAAAGAGGGACCTATTTCAGTAAGATTTTTGGTAACACAACTTGATTTATTTCAGTTTCGAGGAACTATACAAAGCACGTTCCTTCTTACGTTGCAAATGAGTGGCTCTGACAATTTCCTGCACTTGAACGGGTTCTTTGTTAAGTTTTTTCTCATGGAAGTCATCTCACTTACATTGCATATGTACCACAAAAAAATTCATGGCAATCCGACACGGTCAGTCCAGACGGGAAAACCTCCGTGTACCGCCGCCTATGAGTTTCGACCATTAATCGACGATTTTGCTAATACGATCATGTGCCTTTGATACGGGGCTTCGTTCTAGGCCAAACAAGTTAAATCAAAACTAGGAACAAGGTGGACACTATTTCAGTAAGATATGTGGTAATACAACAAGATTTGTGGGGTTTTCTAGGAATTAGACCAAACATGTTCCTTCTAACCTTGCAAATGAGTGGCTCCGACAGTTTCGTGCACGAGAACGTTTTTTTGAGTTTTTTTTCTAATGGGAACCTGTCATTTACATTGTATATGGAACACACAAAATTTGATGGCAATCGGACACGGTCGGTCCGGACGGGAAAACCACTGTATCGACGATGTTGCTAGAACGATCATAGCGTTTGCTACGAAGGCTTCGTTCTAGGCCTACGACCAGTCAAATCAAACCTAGGAAAAAGGAGGGACCTATTTCAGAAAGATTTGTAGTAATAAAACTTGATTTGTTTTGGTTTTGAGGACTATACGAAGCACGTTCCTCCTAACCTTGCAAATGAGTGGCTCCGGCAGTTTCCTGAACTTGAACGGATTTTTTTATTTAGTTTTTTCTCAAGGAAACCATCTCATTTATATTGTATATGGACCACCAAAAATTTCATGGTAATCCGACACGGTCGGTTCGGACGGGAAAATCTCGTGTACCGTCGCCTATGAGTTTCGAGCAAAAATCGATGATTTTGCTAAAACGATCATAGCCTTTGCTACGAGGCTTCGTTCTAGGCCTATCAGCAGCCAAATCGAAGCTAGAAACAAGGCGGACACTATTTCAGGAAAATCTGTGATAATACAACTTGGTTTGTTGCGATTTCGAGGTACTATACGAAGCACGCTCCTTCTAACCTTGCAGATGAGTGGCTCCGACAGTTTCCCCCACTTGACCAGGTTTTTTGTTGAGTTTTTTGTCATGGAAACCATTTCATTTACATTGCATATCTACCCAAAAAAATTCATGGCAATTCGATACGGTCGGTGCGGACGGGGAAAGCCCCGTGTATCGCCGCCTATGAGTTTCGACCAAAAATGGACGATTTTGCTAATTCGATCATGTGCCTTTGCTACGGGGCTTCATTCTAGGCCAATCCAGTTAAATCGAAGCTAGGAACAAGGAGGACACTATTTGAGGAAGATTTGTGGTAATACAACAAGATTTGTGTGGTTTCTAGGAATTACACGAAACACGTTCCTTCTAACCTTGCATATGAGTGGCTCCAATAGTTTCGTGTACGAGAACGGTTTTTTGTTGTGTTTTTTTTTCATGGGAGCCATCACATTTACATTGTATATGGACCAAAAAAAATTCATGGCAATCCGACACGGTCGGTCCGAACGGGAAAACCACCGTGTACCGCTGCCTATGAGTTTCGACCACACATCGATGATTTTGCTAAAACGATCAATGATTTTGACCAGTTAAATCGAAGCTAGGAACAAGGAGGGCAGTATTTCGATAAGATTTGTGGTAACACAACTTGATTCGTTTCGATGATAGCAATGTTCATCTAAACAAAAGTGTGAAATCCTGCAAGGCCTCAGTGATACCTCAGTGACTTCATCCTTGAAGTCTTAGGAGCAGCGATCAAATGAAGCCTTCGACAAGATTGATGTTGATCTTATCCTCGACGTACAAAAGTCAAAACCTTATACTATGTAAGAAAAAGGACGTACGGGTTGTCTCTTATGTGCCCATCAAATCTGATATGGTACTGTTCAGATACAGCCAAAAGTATGGCTGCTTTTGAACAAAGGACAAGCCTCCAATGAAGGCTTGACACGTGGCATATACCTTTTGTCTCGCATTTATTGCGACATGCATAAATAGATGAAGATCCCTTCTTCATTCTTATGCATGCATGCTGCTTTCTATATCCTCAAACATCTGCCTCTTTTCTTTCCTATTCCTTGTGCATCAACTTAGTGATTTCTTTAGTTACAATAGAATAGGTTTTATACTTGTTCTTTTAGTTACAACTTAGTGACTTAGCGGGGCCCCTTTGCTAAGTCGTAGGAGGGGGACATTGTTCATCAAAGAGATTTCACATTCGTTAATACACAACTAATATATAAAGAAGGAATGAATTAATTTTAACATGTAATAGACAACTAATATATAAAGGAGTCTAGGGTAGAGGATTCGTTAATGAGAGTCGTCTAATTTACATTCGCGTTTGTAATTCTTTTATGTTTTCATCAATAAAACATACGACTCAATGATTTCCGTATGATTCCATCTTTGATTTTGTTGAATCGGACCTAACACTGATTTTTATGGTGTATCATCAGACAAGAAGTGCTTAATTGTCTATGCTCATGACATCTTCAAGCTACTTAGTTTATATTGATATTTTTTTTATCATGGCCCTATAATTTCATCAAGCTTCTCAGCAAGTGTTCAAAGTTTGACTATATTGGTCAAAGCTTTATGTATGCTATCGAAAGAGCCAGATTTGAAAAGTTTTCAGAATTTGGATGATTGATTCAGTATTTGGTTTGAAGATTAGAAGTTTGAGTTTCAACAATCATTTCTCTGAAGATTTATTCTTGAGGAAAGACCATTGAGTGCTTGCAATCTGTGTTCTGAATTGATCACTTAGACTATAGAGTGCTTGCAATCATTGTTCTGCATTCTTTTCTCAAAGATGCTAAGACTGTTGAGTGTCTTCAACCATCTTTTTGTATTGATCAAGCAGAAGTTTGAGTGTCTATAATCAGTGTTCTGGTGACTTTATTCTGTGTTAGAGGTTAGCGTGCTGATAATCATTCATCTGGTCTGAAGATTGGACATGGATTTGGTTATTCATTCTTCTAGAAGTATTTTGGAAATTGGCTAATCTTTCTAGTTTGACTAATCATGGAAATTTGCAGATCAAGAAGCTATGTTCTTAATGTCATCTTTCTCCTAAAGCTTAATTGTCAAAAGGTGTTTTGGTCAACCTAGCTTTGTGTTGATTCCCCATTCTTGAGCTTATCAGAAGAGGTTCTTGAGCTGAATGCTTATTCAACTCATGGTCCAAAGACAAACAGATTTTATGTTATAAACTGCAGTTGCACAATGGAGTGTCATGACATATAATTCACACATTACCTTTCTTGTGACCTTATCAGATGTGTTGAATTTTCTACAGTTTCAAGCTGATTTTAGTGCTCTAAGTCAGGGTTATTGCACATTGAATCTGAAGTTAAAGTTGAAAGTAAAGATAAGAGCTATATTCAAGGGGGAGCCTGGAATTATTAAAGGGGGGGTTCTTGAAGACCAGCAACACTTCTAATGTTTTCCAAACAAATCAAGGGGGAGAAGATCTGAAGATTAAAGACTATGATTCCTTTATAAAACATTAGGGGAAGATTGTTAGCATCCAAAGATTCCTATGAATTTGGATCCTATGTTTGAAATATTTTGGAAAGGAAAGTACTTCAGAATCTGAAGATGAATAGTTCAAAAGTTCTGAACTAGTGCTAGAAAGATAAAAATAGTCATATTTAGAAGTGCTAAAGATATATTCAGATGTTTTGTAGAAGTTCTGAAGTAAAAGTTCTGAAGTTCTGAAGACAATTCAGAAGTGGTTCTGAAGAGCAAAGTTCAGAATTCTGAAGACAGTTCAGAACTTCTGAAGAACTTTTGAATAGAGTTTTTGATGACGTGTCTTAATGTAATTAGGCTGTGATTTAAATACATGTAACTGTAGCTTTACATTTGTAGCATAAATAGAGTGTCTGTTAGACAGTTAGAAAGTGAACTTCATATATGAGAGTCATTTAAGGTGTAAGTGTGTGTTTTCTGTATTTAGTATATCAATAAAATGTGGATTCCTTGAGCAATCTATCGGATCTGTTGTAATATGGGTTTAACAAAAAATTTCTTTTAATCTAAAACATAACAAGTATTTTGATTTTTGTTCATCAAAACACGTGTTTTCTTAGTCTTTCCAAAATTTGGTATTATTTTTACCAAAACACATTCCGGTTTATACACCTTTTTGTATTAAGCCATGATTTTTCTATTTAGTGTCCCTATCTTTGAAACAGACATGGTCACTTCAAGTAAGAATGTGCAATCTGACGCTCTTTGTTAGACTTTTGAAGTATGAGTCAAAGATGACGTGGCAACATTCACTTGTAGATCTAGTCTTTACAACAGAATTTGTTAGACGCTCCTCTATGAGGTGGCATTTTTTGATAGGCTAATGTGTTGACTTTCTGTTTGTGTAATAGTATAAATTGATCTGTACTTTCACTGTAATAGTTGTCGATTTGAAGATCATTAATGAAGAAGAGTTTTGCGCACAATTCTTAATTACATGTAATCGATCCTCAGGTTGTTATTCAAAGTTGATCTGTTCTTCAATTCTTCTACTATTCTTATTACTGTTGATTAGTCAATATTAATTGTTTCTGCTTACTCTCTGATATATGAATTTATTGATTAATCATTGAAGAAGAAATCTGGAACCAACAATTGGTATCAGAGCCATCTAATCTATCTGTTGATTATTAGATCTCCTTAATTGGGAAATTTCTCTCTTCATTCCTGCAGTAATTTCCTGTTTTAACTACTATTCATAATTCTACCCTGTTTTATGAGATTTTATTAATTCATAGTAATATTCTCCAAAAACGGTGGTAATTGTAGTTAAAATTTTGAAGAATTAGTAAGCCGATCTCTTTGTTATTCAATTCATTTGAAGTTTAATCGTTCTAAATTTCAAATCAATTCTTCCTCTCGATTCTCTACTTTCTAAGAAACAAATTGCAAATTCAAATCTGAATTCTGTTCATACTTCTGGATCGTTGACGAAACCTCCTACTCTCATACGTGATGAATATCCTCAATGGAAAATTCGAATGGTGAATTTCTACGAGGGACTGGATGCTGATCTATTTCCAATCATTCAAAATGGTCCTCTGGATCCTATGTCTATTATTCCACGAATTCCAACAACGGCCAATACTGATGAAATTCCTGCCAGACAAGTTCCAAAGCTAAAGGGATACTGGTCTGATGAAGAAAAAGCCAAAGTTGAACTAGCCAAAAAGGCTAAAACTCTTCTTATCATGGCCATTCCAAATGAGATTTTTCAATCTCTAGATTCCTGTGATACTTCCAAGGAATTATGGGATCAACTAGAAAATCTTCTGGAAGGCGGTGCTAAAATGAAAAGAAATCGAAGAGCTCAGGCTCTCTGAATGAATACAACAGCTTCCAGGCCATTGCTGATGAATCTTTGGAACAAACTTTTCATAGATTTAACAATCTGATAAATCTATGCAAGAGATGTGATATCATTCGATCAAAGGAAGACAATAATGTCTTATTTCTGAAGAGATTAAATCCAGAATGGTCAAACCTCTCCATGTCTTTACAAGCCAATCAAGATCTTGAGCAATGGTCTCTACATGACGTATTTGGAACTCTTCAAGCTCATGAAAAGGAAGTCATACAAAAGAAAACAACAATAAGTGGTCCTCTGGCTTTGATTTCTGAATCAAAGGGAACGATCAGAAGAAAAAGTGAAGATAGAAGAGTGAAAAGCAAGGCATTCATATCAGAAGCCGCTCCAGAAGAACATTCTGATTAGCTTCAAAAGGCACTAACTTCTTCAGATCTTTATCTCTTCAAAAGCCAGTGCCTTTTGAAGCTATTATGATATTTCTATCAATCTCCCCCTTAGCTTCAAAAGTTCAGATCATACTTCCAGAAATTCAGAATTTCTCTTACATCCTTCAGAATTAGTCTTCTGTATTCAAGTAAGGATTCAGCAACTCTAACCATTTCTTTTGCAAGTTTCTTGTGCTTCTCCCAATCTTCATTGCTCAGGTTCTTTGGTCTTCTATTCTGTCGTTTTACCAAATGATCTCTGATTGCCATGAGAGTTCCATTGCAACATTTGTGGAGTTCTTCAAATCTCACAAATAATAGTTCTTGAAAACATTTGCAAATGAAGCCAGGAGGTTGAATTACTAAAGTGCTTTTCTTCAAATTCTGAATATCTGGTAGACTCAAATTTGGTTTGCTCAAGTGTACTTGTTTCTTGTTTAGAACATAAGCAACTTGAAAATCAGTCTTTGCAGCCCATATAAATTCTCTGTATAATCCATCTCTAAGCACTGGAAATGATTTTCTGAACTTGGTGATTGAGTCATGGAAAGGATAAAGACTTCTGTAAACTCTGATTAGATCTCTGAGATATATATTCTGAAAATCAGCTTCAGAGAAAGTAGAAACTTCACCATTTTTTCTTTCAACAGTAAAGAATGCATACTTGTAAATTTGTCTTGTTTTCAAGTCAGCATCGATTACTTTGACCACTGGGCTCTCCTTTCTGGCTTCATTGATTGGAATTCTTATCTTTCTGATGATATCTGAGTACCATTGTTTCCAACCAAAAGATTTATGAATCCAGTAATCAATATAGTTGAATTTTTGTTCATACTCCATAAATATTTCTGGATGAAAGTATTCAAGGAACATGGTTAAGGCATTTTCTTCAATCCTTTGTTCTTGAAGATGTTCCTCTTCAGATACTTGTTTTGTAGGAACCAACTCTTCAGATATAGCTTCAGAAATAATTTCTTTATCTTTCTCCTTTTCTTTTTGACTGAGTTCAGAAGATTCCATATTCAGAGAGAACTTCAGAATTTCCTCCATGTCTTGCTTTTTTGAGTGAATTTGAAAATCGTAGGCATCACTTAGTAGATAATCAGCTCCTCTGATCTTGTTTTCCCTATGATCAGCAAGATAACTTCTTTTTACATTCTCCCTGAAGTGAATTCTTTCTTTTATCAGATAAACGATTTATTCTTTAATGTCTGATTCTCCAACATAATCATTTGAATATTCAAGAAACCAATTCAGAGTTGAGTTGGAGTATTTTGGAATATCTGAGGCCAGAAAGGTTTTATTTCCATTCACTATATATCTGAATCCAATATCTGGACAAGTGAACACTCTAGCTATTGCTGAATTCTCAATGTTTACAGGTTCCAACAAATTCACCTTTGATAAACCAAATTCCAGAGCTAGTTGAAAGTCATGCTTTATAATATTTCTTATATAGATTCCCAGAACTCTTCTGACTTCATAAACACGTTCTGCTTCATTCTTTGCAACACAGAAAGAAAGAACTGTTAATTTGTCTTGCAGTCTTAACTTGTATATGTCATATTGAGTAAACTCACATAAGGATCCATTTCTCCTTTCAGCTCCAAATCTATATATTAACAAATCATCTACAACAGATTTAGAAAAACAGCTGATCTTCTTTATGAGAGTTGAGTCATTTAGATTCTGAACTCCATATTTCAGAATACTCCATAATCTTTCAGAAGCACTTCTGAACTATTCACTCAGAAGTTGTTGAGGCTTCCAAATTACTAAAGCTTTTGTCTCTTCTGAGCTTTCTTCCATGTTTGCACCAATCATATCCTCTTCAAACATGATCACATCAGAAAGATCACTTGGTTCTCCAATGACATCTTCAAAAGCAAGGTATTCCCTTAGCATTTCTTCATTAGAGTCTGGAATTATATCTGTGTTATCTGAGCTTAGGTTTCCTTCAGAATCAAAATATATCTTTTCTGTTTCATACCCTTCCTCTACTGTATCTTCAAAAGAATGAACAATTGTCTCTTGACCTTCATGTTCTGCAAAAAAAATGTCTTTTATTGCTTCAGAAACTCTATTAGATGCTTCACCAATATTTTGAGCATCTTCAGAAGTTTTCTCCGAGCGTTGTTTCTAAACATTTTCAACAATCTCTGTTTCAGATACTCTCTGTCTTTTCTCCCCCTCTTGATTATCAGGATCCTGATCATCAAGACTTCTTTTAAAAGTATCTGATTGAGATCTGCATTCTAGAGCAGCTAATCTTTTGTTTAACTCTGTCTGAGAACTTTGAATGGATGATAGTTGATTGAGAATCTGAGAGATATCATCTTTTGTTGCATAAATTGGTTGAGCAGAAGAAGAAGAAGAAGAAGAAGAAGACTAAGAAGCTTTCAAAGAAGAAACTGATGAAGCCACTTCAGAAAAAGCTGACGGAAGTGCTTGTTTAAAAATATTCAGATCATTAGAAGATTTGAGTTGAAAATCATTCAGCCTGTTCACCATACTTTCCCCATGTTGATCCAACCTATCCTCCAACACCTTTTTGGTAGTATCCGTCAATTCCTTGATATCCTTCTGAATTTTGGCAAATTCAGAAGTGCATAAATCTTTGAATTCTGTGAATTCAGAAGATGTGGGTAAGTTGCCAAGATCAACAGATGAACTTGTTTTCAGACCTTCAGAAGAAGGCTGGCCTGTATGAGCCACATAAGGCATCATGAACCACATGTGATTCTGTGAATGGGGATTTTGTGATGTTCACCCCACCAAGCTTCCAACTAATCCTTGATATCCAGAGATAGGAATATCTACAGTTGTTGATGCAATGTGACAAACACTTTGCTGAGGAACATCTGAAAGATGTGTGCTAGTGTGAATGGATGCCACATTAAGTGGTTTTGAAGGCTCAAAGTTGAGGGGACACTCAGACTCAATGTGCTCAAAACTATGAAGGGGGGACATATATCCTTCATTTTCAACAAAAGGAACCTCCAATTGGGGTCCTAATGTATTATAAGCTGCTTGCCCCATTTGTGTTAATGAAACACCCTTCTGTTGAGAGATGGGTGAGTGGCTGGGGGGGTTAACCAAGGTTGCCATGGGCTCACTGGCTGTTTCAATATTATCCACCAAAGAATGTGGAATAATAGTAGATGTGGGTGCCGGTACAGTAGCAGTGGTTCACAGGTTTGTTTTTCTTTTACCTGTGTTCTCCCCTCATCAATTTTTTTGTCTTACCCTTCTACCCAGTCTCTCAGTTTCATTTTTCCTCTTCACTTGTTGAGGTTGTTCTCCCCCATGAACAGCCTCCCCTCTCTTTCTAGTAATTCTAGACTTTCTTAGTTTTACTTTTATTTCTAATTTTTGGTTTAATTGAATTTTTCAATATAGCTGAACATTTCTGAATAGATTTCATCAAATTTTTCTTGTTAGTTTTGGAGTTAAGATAAAAATTATGATGACCACAAGTAATACAGTGAATATGATTCTTTAATGTATTTACAAAAGCAGTAGACATATAAGAATCAATAATATTTGATTTTTCAACAAAATTTCTTTTATTCACTTTCTTTGATTTAGGTACATCATTATTCTTTAAAAATGAAAAACTCTCTAATTTGTCATTTTTTTACAGTCTTTCATCTTTCTTTCTCCATACTAAAGTGGATAGCTCTGTAAAAGATAAGAAATGAGGATTAGTATAGGAAATTCTTTTGTTCACTTTTGGTTTATCTTCAGAATTTGAGTTAATTTTCTTAACTTCAGAGAGAGAATTTGAGGATTGTCCTTGTTCAAAAATTTTAACTCTGGTGTTAAAATCAGAAGATGTTACTGATGTTGGTGTAGTAATCAATGAATTGTTTATATGAACAGCAGAAAAATCTGAATTCTGATATTCTGGTTTTAAAAATACAGGACCAAACATTTCTGAAGGTATCTTTGAACTTTCAGATTTTAATTTTTCTCCTTCAGTCATACATGATTGAGATTTATAAACCAAATAGTCATTTTTAAAGAAGTTCTGAAGACACTTCTGAAGAGGTTCTGAAGAAGTTCTGAAGACACTTCTGAAGAAGATCTGAAGGAGTTCAGATCCTGTTCTGAACTTGTCTGTTATAAATGCTTTGTTACTTTAGTCTTTCTATTGTATGTATAAATAGATAGTTAGTTAGATTGTTTGAACTAACGCTTTTCATTAGCCTTGTAAAGACATATTCTGTAATATTGTACATTCAATCAATACATATTACATTTGGCTATCATCATTTCTGTCAAAATCTTCTCATATATTGATATCTTGATTGTTTGGGTCCTAACACTGATTCTTTGGCTCTTATAACCAAACAGTTTACAAATTGATTTGGAAATAGGAATTTTCAAGGAAATAGAAGGTTTGATCGTTCTACTCATATTCCTAAGCAAGAGGTTCAGAGGTCTGAAAAGACTGAAACAGAGAAGAAGGAGGAGGAAATAAAGAAGAAAAAGGATGTATGTTATAGATGCGGTAAACCAGGACACTACTCAAAAGAATACAGAGGAGCTCTAGACAAAGACAAGACGTACTACAAGAATAAATACAAGTACAATGTCACTGAAAGAGCTCATTATGCTGAAAAAGAAAACTGGTTAGGAGATGAATCCAGCGGAGATGAAGCTATGTTTTGTGGGATGGCTAATTTGAATGAATCAGAAGATCAACCTTCTGAGTCACCGGTTAGTAATTCCTCTGACTCATCTGAACTTGAGAATACAATTGTTCTTTTGTCAAATAATTTTGAGGAACTTAAACAAAAGCTTACAATTGAAAAGAAGTTACGAAAAGGTATTGAGAAAACTCTTTCCACAATACAAAGGGAATGAGATATTTACAAAAAAGAAATGGATATCTTAACAGAAGAGAAACTGGAACTTGACACTCAGAAAGAAAAGATTTCTAAAAACATGAAAGACACGGAAGTTTTGTTAAAAAAGGAGCGCTTAAGTTTTAAGAAACTTCTGGAAGAAAAAGATAAGGAAATTCAAATTAAGGAAAGTGACTGATTAAATTTTGTAGCACTTAAAAACTATTTTCAAAAAGAGAGAGAATTTTTATTTATTGAACTTCAAAACAAAACGCACCAGATCAAAACATATCTGGATGCTCAAAAAGTTCATAAGAGAATAAGTACACAAGTAGGAAGGTCTGGAATCGGGTTTGAAGATTTAGATCCCTATACGTGTGAAAAGAAGTCCTGTTTAAACTCTGTTTTTCATATGGGAAAACAACAGAAGCCTGTGTTTCCAATTCTTTATGAAGAATCATGCTTTAAACGATCTAAACTTGAAAATAATCATCATCAGAGAAAACTTAAGTTTAAAAATATTATATATTCGTCTGGAAAAGCTAATATTGATTTAAATAAAGTCCAGAAGAAAGATGATATTTTCAAGTTTGGTTCAAGTGTTCTTATAAAATTGAATCAAGAGGCTGATGCGTTTATTCCTATTCAAGCAGAGGAAGAATTAAGACTTAGTTTTGAAAAGATCTTCTCTTGATTCTGGATAATTATTTTAAACTTGAGAATGACAAACAAAAAGAGTTAGAAAATAATCCAGAGATTTCTCCTTGTTCCATAATTGATTTAAATCTATCTGAAGTTCAAGAAGAATTAGAAGAAGTCACATATCCCTGGGAAAATGATGATCAGAGTGAGGATTTCTTTGACAATTCAGAAACACATCTTTCTCACTCTAAACACCAATCTCCTATCTATGCTAAATTTCCAGAGGTTATTAAAAATAAAGACGCCCCACTTTTATTTACAAATGAATCTCTGGAGATAAGAGCATCTGGAATGAATGTTCAGAAACATTCAAATGGAATTCCAATTTTCTCCGTTCCTTCTGAAAAACAAAAAAGTTTTATACATCCAGACTTTATAGGAATGTGTCTAAAAGCTAAAACTTGTCTTGAACTTGAAAAAGAAGAAAAACTTAAAACGAAGATGCTTATCCAAACTCCTAAATCTTCTACTCCAAAATATTCTTATGTCCAGAAAGGTAAATGGAAATCTAATCTTTCTGTTCTTGTTTTAGTAAATCCAAAAGCTTCTGTGAAGGAAAATCCGAAGAAATCTCAGTTGAAGAATATCTCAGATTCTAAACATATGTCTAGTCTAGATAAAAAGTTATTTAGAACAACTGATACTAGAAAAGACAGTCGTAAGAATAATTGTAATTATCATTATCATAATGAAAATTCAATAAAATCTTCTATTTTTTAGAATTCTGAATGTTTTTCCCTATTCTTAAAATTACAACAATTTTTCTCACGAACTTCAGATTCATTAACTGTCAACCATTCGTACTTCAATAAGAATAAAACAAAGAAAAACAAAAAATACCAACAATCCGTCTTTACCTTCTGTTAAATCAAATCAAAAGCAAATAAAAAAGGCTGATAAAACAAAAACTAACGTTAAAGGACCCATAATGATATGGGTACCTAAGAAACTCTGATCTTGATTGCAGAAACAGCGTGTGCATATCTGGTATCTTGACTCTGGATGCTCGAGGCACATTACTGGTTCACGAAACTTACTCTCTAAATTCAAAGACAAAAGTGGTGGAGCTGTAACGTTTAGTGATAATGGTAAGGGTCAAATTAAGGGCTATGGTACTTTACAGGAAGGTAACATTACCTTATCTAAAGTAGCTCATGTTTCAGGTTTGAAACATAACCTCCTAAGTGTAAGTCAACTCTGTGATTCTAAGATACTTGTCGTATTTGATGAAAAACATTGTTACTTATTTTCTAAGGCAGGTGAGGAACTTTGGAGAGCAGACAGAAAAGGTAATCTCTACATTATGAATTTTACCTCCAAGGATGGTAAGGAAACCTTATGTCTTATCTCCAAAAAGAGTGAAATTGCATGGCTCTGGCATCATAAAATGTCTCACTTAAATTTTGAAAATCTTGAGTTGCTCGTCAAACCTAATCTGGTCTCTGGACTTCCTGAAGTTCATTTTTCAAAAAGATCATCTTTGCCCTGCATGTGAAATGGGAAAGATCAAACGAGCATCCCATAAAACAAAAAGTGATCATTCATGCATTAGACCTCTGCAATTGTTACATGTTGATCTCTGTGCTCCCATTGCAATTCAGAGTCTTTCTGGTAAAAAGTATATACTGGTACTTATTGATGAATTTTCCAGATATACTTGGCTTGCTTTTGTTCGACAAAAGTCAGAGGTACCTATCGTACTCCAGAATATGATGACCAGAATTCAAGTTCTTCTGCACCAAAAGATTCAACAGCTGAGAAGCGACAAGAATGCCAAGCTTGAAACATACTTTGTTGCAAATGGAATTACTCAGAACTCCTCTACTGTACGCACTCCCCAACAGAATGGTGTCGTTGAACGTCACAACAGAACATTGGTCGAAGCAGCCAGAACGATGCTTGCAGCTTCTGGTCTTCCTATACACCTTTAGGCAGAAGCTGTAGCCACTGCGTGTTTTACTCAAAATCGCTCAATAATCGTCAAGAGGCATCTCAAAACCTCTTATGAGCTTTGATAGAAATATCATAATAGCTTCAAAAGGAACTGGCTTCTGAAGAGTTAAAGATCTGAAGAAGTTCTGAAGACACTTCTGAAGAGGTTCTGAAGAAGTTCTGAAGGCACTTCTGAAGAAGATCTGAAGGAGTTCAAAACCTGTTCTGAACTTGTCTGTTATGAATGCTCTGTTACTTTAGTCTTTCTATTGTATGTATAAATAGATAGTTAGTTAGATTGTTAGAACTAACGCTTTTCATTAGCCTTGTAAAGACATATTCTGTAATATTGTACATTCAATCAATACATATTACATTTGGCTATCATCATTTCTGTCAAAATCTTCTCATATATCTATTATATTCTTTCATATCTTTGGTTGCAGGTGTTTTATCTTAAATGACAGAGATAAACTTGGCAAGTTTGATCCAAAATCCGATGAAGCTAAATTTTTAGGATATTCGTTAAATTGCAGAGCTTTTCGTGTTTTTAAGTTAAGAACAAAAACTGTTATGGAAAGCATTAATGTTGATTTTGATGATCAAACACATATGACTTCTGAATATTCTTCTTCAGAACTCAAACTTAATACTGTCACCTCTGACTATCTTTCAGGTTCCAGAGAGTCTGAGATTGATGCTATTTTTCAAGATTTTCTGGGCAACGAAATATTGTCAGAAACAACTTCATCCTTGAACGTACCAGAAGTTCTTCATGCCTCTTGCTTAAATTTTTCTGGTTCTACTTCTGCACCACCCTCTTCCTTCCCTTCTGTTCCAGCATCTGATTGTCCATAAGCCTCTTCTGTTCCATCATCTGAGGGCGAGACAGATATAAGAGACTCAGAATTAGTATATCCAGAAGCAGCCATTCCAAATTCTGAAACAGTCATTCCAACTTCAGAACAGAAGTGCAGGCTCAACCAATATCACAAACAAGGATGAAGAAATGAACTAAATCACACACTCCAGATCTTATCATTGGTAATCCTTCTGAGGGTGTTAAAACACGACCTGCTACAGCAAATGAAGCTTTCTATGTCAAATTTCTTAGTATGATCGAACCCAAGCAAGTTCATGAAGCTTTAGTTGAACCAAGTTGGGTAGAAGCAATGCAGGAGGAGTTACTTCAATTTGAACGGAACAAAGTTTGGAACTTAGTACCATTACCAAAAGGAAAAGTTGCAATTGGTACTAAGTGGGTCTTCAGAAATAAAAAGGATGAAGACGGAATTGTGATCAGAAACAAGGCTCGTCTGGTGGCAAAAGGTTATTGTCAAGAAGAAGGTATTGATTACGATGAAACCTTTTGGCTGGAGGCCATACGACTTTTTCTGGCATTCTCTGCATACAAAAACTTTAAAATATATCAAATGGATGTTAAATGTGCATTTCTAAATGGAAATCTCAAAGAAGAAGTGTATGTTGAACAACCTGTTGGCTTTAAAGATACAAGACATCCAGAATACGTCTATCTCCTTGACAAAGCTCTGTATGGCTTAAAGCAAGCACCCAAAGCCTGGTATGAACGTTTATCCAAGTTTCTGATCAGCAAAGGGTATGAAAAAGGTAAAGTTGATACCACACTTTTCATCAAAAGAGGCAAATGTATGTTAACTATTGTTCAAATTTATGTGGATGACATAATTTTTGGTTCTACTCATCAAACAGAAGTTGATTTGTTTTCTAAATTGATGGAAACAGAATTTGAAATGAGTATGATGGGAGAACTAACATTCTTTCTAGGACTCCAGGTTAAGCAAAGTACCTCTGGTATTTTTATTAATCAAACAAAATATGTCTCTGACATGTTAAAGAAATTTCTTTTTCAGAATTCATCACCTATGAAAACACTATCTCTCCTAGTATGAAACTAGGTCCTGATCCTTCTGGGAAACCAGTAAATGTCACGGGCTACAGAGGTATGATAGGGTCTCTTCTGTATTTAACTGCTAGTAGGCCAGATATTATGTTTGCCACCTGTCTTTGTGCTCGTTATCAAGCCAATCCAAAAGAATCTTATTTGGCAGTTGTTAAAAGAATTTTTAGATACTTAAATGGAACTCCCTCATTAGGTCTCTGGTATCCTAAAAATTCTGGGTTTGATTTAATGGCATATACAGATTCTGATCATGCAGGATGCAAGCTGGACAGAAAAAGTACCTCTGGTAGTTGTCAACTTTTGGGAAATAGACTTATTAGTTGGACGTCAAAGAAACAAAATTGTGTATCCACATCTACTGCAGAGGTTGAATATGTTGCTGCTGCTAGTTGTTGTTCACAAGTTACTTGGATGAAGACTCAACTCTGAGACTATGGACTGATATATGATAAGATTCCCATCTTATGTGATTCAGAAAGTGCCATTGCCATTACTGAAAACCCAGTCCAGCACTCCAAAACAAAGCACATTGATGTCAGGTATCATTTTATCAAAGATCATGTAGAGAAGGGCACAATTGAAATGTATTTTGTCTCTACTGATTATCAACTAGCTGATATTTTTACAAAAGCTCTGGATGAGAAGCGTTTTTATTTTTTGATCAGCAAGTTGGGAATGATAAACATGTAAATCTTATTTTTTTTATTACTCGGAACGGATCAGAGACCTCTGATTGATTCTGATGACTTTATCAAGAAGCATTCAGAAGTCTGTGACCATCTCTGTTGAAGATTCTTATTCCTTTACATCCAAGTGATAACAGAAAGGAAGCATCTCTTGAAAAGCGAAGGGGGAGATTGGTACAACTTCTGAGGGGGAGCTTCGAGCTTATTTCAAGGAGGTGAAAAATTAAGTCTAACTTCTGTTAGCTGTCCTCTGAACACTCTTTTCTTAAAATGATTATTTTAGATTTGTTTCTTCTAATTAACTCTTGCCGTCAAGGTTAATCAAAATTTTCAAATTTAACTTAATCTTTTCTTGAAACTTTTGTTCTTTTGACATTCTTAGGTCAAATATTTTTTTTGTTGTCTTCTTTTTCTTCTGAAATTTTAATCATAAATAAGTATATTTTTTTTAACTCTTGCCGTCAAGGTTAATTAAAAAAATTTCTTATTATTTATTAATTTCTTAAGAAACATTTGACTATGAAAGTATTAAACTTTCATTTGGATTCAAACTGCTTTATTTTTTCCAAATGTCTGATTTTAAATTCATTAGAAAGAATTAATAACAAAAATGATTTAATCAAATTAAATTAAATTTTATTATTATTTTCTTTCTAATTTTTTTTTGGGGATAATCAAACGGTTTATCTTTGATAAACCTTTCAGTGACTCATCACATGGTTTATGCTTTACACGTGTCTTTCATCGTGTGATTGCATGACTACACGACTGCGTGCTTACCTAAGCATAACTGAATCGTTTTTTC
Source organism: Silybum marianum (assembly GCA_036898165.1). Lineage (NCBI taxonomy): Eukaryota > Viridiplantae > Streptophyta > Magnoliopsida > Asterales > Asteraceae > Silybum > Silybum marianum. The sequence goes on along the minus strand of CM072542.1, from coordinate 14,663,648 downwards.
TCTTTTCCCCAAATTCAAAACCCTTCCCTTTCCACCAAAACCCTCTAGCTTTCAACATCTCTCATATATAAACTCTATACACAGTATCTCGTCTTCTTCCTCGCGATTTCTACAGTACTTGCTTCCCCATGGTATTTCTTCCAAAAGATCCCTAACCAATCTTCAATGGCCTCCCACCTTGCAAACCCAAATATCAACGATGATGAAGGTCGTCTTGTTGATTCCACCGCTGACAGTGTTCCAATCGTCAAATTGCCTTTGAAGGCTAACAATGTGCAGGTTCTACTTGATCCTAACACCTATTGGGCCGAATTCAGAGTCCTCGTTGAATTTCTTCAACAACATCAATTGAACCGTGCTCTAACCCTGACAAATCCTAATGTTCCTGAGCTCTATGTCCAAGAAGTATGGCAATCCATGTATATCGCTGATGAAGAAACCCTGCGTGGAAACTTTAGTCACCCAAATACCCCTGAAAATGCTGTGGAAATACCCATCACCAAGAAAAAAATTGCCAGGTATTCTCACTTGCCTTCCTCTACAATTGAAAATCATGATGAGATTGTGCCAAACCCTGCCCTACACCAGAATCCATCTCCTGAAGCCTTGCTCTCATTCGTTCAATTTTTGGGTTACAATGAGCAATTATCCAAACTTTATGAATTCAAGCGCAAGAAACCGCCCTCTATGTGGAATACTCTTATCTCCATTCTCAACAAAAGCCTCACATGCAAAATTGGCTCTCAAGACCAAGCCAGCAGAAACATCCTTACAATTATGTATGGAATGTACTTCAACCGCCCTCTGGATTACGCAAGTCTCATTTTTCAAGAGATCAAAGCCGCTGTTCGCACCAAAGTGTCTCTCCAGAATCAAGGAAAACCTCTACCTGCTTTGATGTTTCCAAGGTTTTTGTCTCTGTTCACATACCCAACGATTAGTGCTCTTAAAGCTCTTATGATTCAACCATTCTGCAAAATCGCTTCAATGAGCTCCCATAAACCAACTATCGACATCAACGGTTATACATCTCCAAGGGAACTCTCCAGGTATATGCTTGACCTTATTCCTTCCACCTCTCTTTATCTTCTATCGTATAAACGCTCTATGGTATTCTCAGAACAGAGAATACCTACCCCAGAGTTCTTAGAGCCAGATGTAGGAAGTAAGGGATCAGGTGAGGCTGAGGTTGAAAAGAATACAAGTGCAAATCCGAGTGTTTCTACCCATGCCGACCTCTTAATGCAAGAGGGTACTGAAGATGTCCATAGAGACACATTTGAGCGTAACTCTCCTTCTACCCAAAGGGATCCCACATTTGCTGAGGTAGATGTCAACAAATATACTTTCATTGAACAAGGACCACCCAGTCCAAACCACCCATAATTCTTCATCCTCTGCATCAAGCACAACCGGGGAAACCTCTTCTTCATCATACTCTCAACAGAATGATGATGATAATATAAGAGTTCATTTGCCCCAGAACTCGCCACCCTCCCCACACAATGTTGATGTCTCTGTGACCAACAAAGTCATTGGAACCTCATAAGATAAGTCCATAACTTCTGATAGTTTAGAGGCTGAGGAAATCCCATCAAAGGGGTTACAGCCACAGGACGCACCACTTACCGGAGTGTTTACACTTCATCAAGGTAAGCACATTGTCTTCAGCACCTCATCCTCTGATGATGAGGATTCTGTTAAGACAATCAGAACAACCGAAGTGGTGCCTGTATCACAGCCCTCGAAGACAGGTTGGAAGTCCCTCCACACTCAACGTGAAAACAGGTGTGAATGAGGGCCTCTCTGAACGCGAGAGTGAAGGGGCTCCATGTGTTGGAGAAACACCGGTTACACATTCTGAATATGTCACCAATGCAGCGTTTCAGGCATTTGGTGATAAAATTCAGAGATCTGTGGAGGATCTAAAACTTTCCTTGGATTCTCAAAATGCCATTCTCTGGCAATTCAACACAAACAAAGACAGCATACACAAACTCTGGAGGCGCTCAGAGAGCTTATTTCTACAACTGCAGAAGCTCATCAGAACCAAGCTTCTGCTCATTTCTCTTCTCTGCATCAAGGCATCCAGGCTAACTCTGAAGCTATCTTTTTCATACCTGATGCAATCCCAACTCCAGAGGTCACCATCTCGGTTGATGAATATAGTTCTTTAGTGGCATATCTCAACAAAATTATCAAAGCTGTTCATCCCTCTGAAGACACTTCTGAGTCCTCTCTGGTAAAAAATCTGACATGGCTGTTTTCCAGAAGGCCATGCTTGACAGAATCAATTCTCTCTCCTCTAAATATGTCTCCAAAACAACTACAAGCACTTCAAATGTAGATTTGCAGCTCTCATCTATGGAAACCTCTCTCTCTCAACTTACAAATCTTGTTAGTTCCCTTTCTGATACATTTAACGCCAGGAAAAAGGCTAAGGAGGAGCGTGCTTGCAGAAAAGTAGAGCTTAAACGGAAAAGGTCTGAGGATCAGGATCCTGATTCTCAGAAAGGGGAGAAAGCACAAGAAGCCAAGAAATCCAAACCCACTACCAATGCTGAAAGTTCCAATCCAACGAATCCAACGAAGTCTTCACCTACTTCTGACAAACACCAATCACCTTCCAAGCAGCAAACTCATTCTGCTCAACCTTCATATACACAAACTCCTCTAACTCCAACCCCATTAGCCACTCACTCTGGGCCTCTTCCAAAAGACCCAGAAATAGCTAAATTTGTTCTATAAGTAATTGGCAATACGAGGAAAGCGTCATACTCATCATCTACTCACGCAGCAATAGCCAAAGAAAAGGATGCTAAGGCAAGAGCTGATGCATGAAAAGCTAGAGTCGAAGCCCTAAATAAAGAGAGGAGAGAAGTCGAGTTAAAAGCTAAAGCAGAAGAAGACCGAGCTAATTCTGAAGCAGAAGAAGCCAGAAGAAGAGCTGATTTAGAAAAAGAAAGGATTGAAAAAGAAAAGGCAAGAGCAGAAAAAGAGAGAGAGAGAGAGAGAGAGAGAGAGAAAAGGAAGCCAGAGAGAAGTCAAAACAAGAAAAAGCACAGAGAAGGGCTATCCATGATGAAGCAGCCCAGAGATTGGGAAATCTTGATCTTCCAAAACTTGAAATTATCAGAAACAGCATGTATGCTCCGAACGATCAAAAGATTTATTTAATGCTGCCCAACTTCTCTAATGCTTATAACGTAAGTGATGCTGTAAAAGACAAATTCATGGCACACAGACAAGCAAGAAAGGATGTCTACACTTTTGTACCTATCAAACGGATCTCTGCCATAAAGCACTCGCAATTTGAAGATAGAGAGATCTGGTACATGATCTATGAAGTAATCAGAGACGACAATCAAACCAGGTACTTCTGCGATAATGATTTATTATCTGTTCATCCTTCTGATCTTCTGTTTCTGGAAAGCTTTATGAAAGCCAAAGTGGCCAGAGGTATTGATAGCCAATACAAAGTTGCCTATTCAAGAATCATTGAATGCATGAAGTCTTTGTTAAGATACAAGAGGCAAGTCGACTTCCAGATAGGGCTAAACTTCAACGTTGATAATCTTGCCATCTCTGCACCAAATGAAGAATTAGAAAACATAAATTCGTTCAGAGTTGGTAAGTTCTTACTACAACTAGAAGAAGGGGTCATCTTTAGAAGACCAGATAGAAGAAGCGTTTTCAAAATAAAGGATGCACATCGATACTCTTCAGAAGTTGTATACATTGCAAAATGTTACATATCTACCAGTGCAAATGAACACGATCCAGAAGTACTTGAAAAGATAATCAAAACACTTGACAGCCTATTATCAATCAGAGAGGTCATCAACAAAATTGCAAAGGTCGTATCTGAAGTTGCTCCTTTATGAACAAACGCCACTCTTCTGACTTCATACTTAGGGGAAGATTGTTAGACTTTTGAAGTATGAGTCAAAGATGACGTGGCAACATTCACTTGTAGATCTAGTCTTTACAACAGAATTTGTTAGACGCTCCTCTATGAGGTGGCATTTTTTGATAGGCTAATGTGTTGACTTTCTGTTTGTGTAATAGTATAAATTGATCTGTATTTTCACTGTAATAGTTGTCGATTTGAAGATCATTAATGAAGAAGAGTTTTGCGCACAATTCTTAATTACTTGTAATCGATCCTCAGGTTATTATTCAAAGTTCATCTGTTCTTTAATTCTTCTACTGTTCTTATTAATGTTGATTAGTCAATATTAATTGAAGAAGAAATCTGGAACCAACAGTCTTGTCTCTGTCACCCTTGAGGGAGCCCCTACGTGTACCTTCACGCCTGAACAAGCAACGTTCAAGCCTTGCAACTATCTGGCTCTTGTGGAGATCCCTGAAGACAAACCACAATTCAAGGATGGAGCGACTTTCATCAAGGCCTTCCCACTGATGTACGCCTTCGTCCACAACCCCATTGGAATCAATTCTCATGTACACGCACTCTGGTACACCGCTCATTGCACCCTCCTCACCACTGACAAAAGCAACAAACTCCCTGCAATTGAGTTCACTATCCCTATTGGAACCTTCGCCTTCACTCCTGGTTTCCTAAGGAATGCACTTCGCCTTCCATCAAGAGGCAAAAATCAGCAATGGGCACCTGAGCCTACCAAGGAAGAAATAATAGGTTTTCTGGACTCTATCGAGGACAAATGGGAGAACCCTGCTGGCAATACATCTTCACCCAGGTAATTCAGTGCCTCAGGCCAAAGACTAGTTCCCAAGATCAAGCTAGCAAGCACTTCATGGATCTTGGCTACGCTCTCTGCACCGGTTACAAGTTGAATTATGTTGACTACATCTTCAGCGGCATGTGTAACCGTGTAAATGCTCAGAAAAGGGAGAACGTTATTCCTTACCCAAGGTTCTCTCCCACTATCATGGAACTCGCTTTCAAAAAGGAGTACCCCAAGGTGGCAAATCAAAGCTTCTCAATGGTTGGAAAGAAATCAAAGCTTCTCCCTACGCCCCCTACATGCTGCAGCTGATCAAAGCTTTAACTCCGGTGTCCAAATCACTGAACAACCCATCAGTGATTATCCAAGACACCACCTCTCCTTTAAAACGCAAGGAACCGACCGATGGTCATAAAAAGACCATCGCTCAAAAACCCATCACCAAGAAACAAAAGAAGGGAGTCTCTCAATAGACTTACCTCTCTAATAAAGGTGTATCACCAACACCACACTCTACCCTAGCCACGACAACAGTCTCTACATCTGTTGCCACTTCATCAGCACTACCTCCATCCTCAGCGACTCCGGTCACTAAAGGTGTAGTAGCCAGCTCCGCTGATGCTGGATCAGGTAATACTTTCACAACCCTCTTTTCTTCTTCTACCACTTCTTCTTTGGTCCTCACATCAACTCATGATTCAGTGATAGTTATCCCTATCTCTGATGAGGTTGAATTGCACGCTGTCCGGGCCTCAGTTTTGTTTCGACAATCTGAGTTTTGGAGAGTCACTAACACAGGACCTTAGAATGTTTCTCACAAACATTCTAAGACACAGGTTAGTGATCCACAAGACACTACCGTCGAACGTGGTTTCCTTGAGAGTAATCCCTCACGATATTCTCAAGGTCATAAATATTTCCTCATCTCATATATCTTCTAATCCAGATCTGTTTCTGGCTTCTTTATCTGTGTTATCATCAGGTATTGAGGCACCCTGCTACTCCTTAGCGACCACCAGAACAACAATCCCTGATATTCCAATCAGTGGACCCAACGCCTCTCTGAACTCTCCACAGTCATGAAAAGCTGCGGAGATCAAAAAGTTGAAGAAAGAGAAACTAGCCTCCAAGTTTCCTGCCATCGATGTTGATATCCCCAAGATTGTTCTCCCTGCACCAACTTTTCCGGCGATAGACTTCCTTGTTCAAGAATGTGCCCTCACCAGGCACAAGGTGGACACTCTGTAGACGGCTTCAGAGATCATCTTCCAACTAGTTGGCATCACTCCTGGAGTTAAGGCCACTGTTAATAACGTCTACACTGATATTCAATCAGTGAAAAATGACAACTTGGCACATGAGAATGCCATCGCATCTCTGGAAAAGGCGGTGGAAGCTTAAGGGAAAACACTTGAAGTTATCCAAAAGGCCCAAGCTGACATGATGCCGCTTCTACAAGGCATTGCTGAGAAGGGGCCTTCATTCTCTAATCAAGACAAGACTACTCTGGGTCTGGTTTCCAAGAACCAGTCTGCTCACACTGAAAGCCTTAAGGATATCAGTTCAAATGTGTGTACGCTGATGGTGCACTGTCTGCCTGCTGACAACACAGAGGGGGAGAGATGTTCAAAAGAGCTTGCTGATGAGCTTATTGGGGAGGTAACCAATACAATCCCTAGAACCCCAATCACTCTCTACTCTCTGCAAGACCAACAGATTCAGCAACCACAGAAACCTTCTGTCACTGAAAAAGAAGATAATGAAAAAGAAGATGATGATGTTCCTCCTAGCTTCACAAGATTCTTGATCAAAAACCGTCTAGGTGCCTCTCTACGTGGAGTGATATTCAGAGATCCTTTGCGGGACGGATCAACTCCTTCTCAAGGATAGTCCGATCCCTCAGGGAAAGGCAAACAAGTGATGAATCTCGATTCCACTTCCATAAACTCTGAGGGGGAGACCGCAATAGCGGTAAGCCTTCCTCTCATCCTTTACACTCCCATCTCTGAACCTCAAACCTATCACTCATTTCCTCCTCCAAATTTTGGATCTGATGAACCTGTCTCTCCTTCCCCCATTCTCAGAGAATCCAGTCCCCCAAATGACTCTTCATTTTTTAGAGAACCTTCCTCTAAAGACCAGTTCCTATACATTTCTTATACTGAGTTTGAAGAAGAAGAAGGCCTGATTCCAAGGCCTGTAAATAGACAACCAATCTCTGAACCAGAAGAAGAACAGAGACGAGCTAACTTCATAAGAGACCTCGAGCTGCCAGAGTAAAAATTCCTCTTCGTACCTCTGAGCTCGAAGCTCCTGTACCAATAAATGTCTTCGTAGAATTTTCCTTTCTTTCCCCTGAAGAACGAGCACAGGCACTTGAAGCTCAGAGACGCCATTCAGGACTCCAAGTCTCAATTGAGAGGCGTAGTAGAAAGATATCTCGATCAGTTATTGCAAAGGCTCTCATAGCATGTCAACGTCCCTCCTCTTCCTGAGAAGACAAAGAAAAGAACTTAAAATAGCTCTCATGTCAATGTCAATGTCAATGTCCCTCCTCTTCCTCAAGAACAAAGAAATTAAAATAGCTCCCTCAAAGCTCATAAATACCATGTACTACAATTGTTTATTCATATATGGAAAGAAGTGTCTTCAAAAGGTGATTTATGAGAAAGAATTGCGAAGAAGACAAATACAGCTCTCTAATCAGCTCTTATGGTTTTTCTCCCTTTGTAATTTACTCAGTGTACTATACTTTACCCTTACAATTGTATTTCCATTTTTAATGTAATTTCTTCAAATTATTACAATTGATATACAATGAAGTACTCTACTCCATCTATGTACTGAAAAGATCCCTGAAAAAAGTAATAGGGACAACAAACATAAGAGTTTTATTCTCATTAAAATAACCTACACTCTTACTAACATTACACTCTGTAATTAAATCAGTGAATGAACTTTATAGCTTTTAAACTTGTAAAATTGTGATTTCATATCCTTATAAATGAAACTCAATTCAGATAGTAGACTAGCTGAAAAAGATATCACAGATTAGTACTTAGGATTCTTTACTTTAAATTTTTGAAGTCCTTACTAATCCTTTCAAGAAATTTACCTATGTTGTTTAATCATAATCAAATAGGGGGAGATTGTTGATCCAAAACTCCTTTCAGTGAAAATTCCAATGTATAAGTTAAAGTTCAGGCTTAGTGATAGCATACGCTGATTGCACTCAGCGATCACTGAACATTAGGAACCTCTAACTTATCTCTAAAGATCTGAAGAACAACTGTCACACCATAAGTCCATTCAACGACAGTCGAAGACGAAGCTGAAGATAGAGATGAACAACTAGTGATCTGAAGCGTTTCAGCGGTAGCAATGTTCATCTAAACAAAAGTGTGAAATCCTGCAAGGCCTCAGTGATACCTCAGTGACTTCATCCTTGAAGTCTCAGGATCAGCGATCAAGTGAAGCCTTCGACAAGATTGATGTTGATTTTATCCTTGATGCACCAAAGTCAAAACCTTATACTATGTCAGAAAAAGGACGTACGATTGTCTCTTATGTCCCCATCAAAATTGATATGGTACTATTCATATACAGCCAATAGCATGGTTGCTTTTGAACAAAGGACAAGCCTCCAATGAAGGCTTGACACGTGGCATATACCTTTTCTCTCGCATTTATTGCGACGTGTATAAATAGATGAAGATCCCTTCTTCATTCTTATACATGCATGCTGCTTTCTATCTCCTCAAACCTCCGCCTCTTTTCTTTCCTATTCCTTGTCCATTAACTTAGTGATTTCCTTAGTTACAATAGAATAGGTTTTATACTTGTTCTTGTTCCGCTTGTAACTGTAAATTTTGTTGATTCATATAAACTAATTTAAAAACTAAAATCTGCTTGTGCTTGTATTCAACCCCCCCTTCTACAAACTGTTCTATATCCTTTAAACTCTTGTAGACCCCTTTCGGAACAACATCAACAAAAATAACCGTTCAAGTGGAGCAAATAGTCGGAGCCACTCATTTGCAAGGTTAGAAGGAACGTACTTCGTATAGTTCCTTGAAACCGAAACAAATCAAGTTGTGTTACCACAAGTCTTACTGAAATAGTGTCTGCCTTGTTCCTAGCTTCGATTTGACTAGTCACAGGCCTAGAACGAAGCCCCGTAGCAAAGGCACATGATCGTTTTAGGAAAATCGTCGATTTTCGATCGTTTTAGTGGGCGGTACACGGGGTTTTCTCGTCCGGACCGACCGTTTCGGATAGCTATGCATTTTTTTATGGTCCATATACAATGTAAATTTGATGGCATCATTGAGAAAAATACTCAATAAAAAACCATTCTCGTACAGGAAACTGTCGGACCCACTAATTTGTAAGGTTACTAGGAACGTGTTTCTTGTAGTTCCTCGAAACCCACACAAATCTATTTGTATTACCATAAATCATACTAAAATAGTTACCGCCTTATTCCTAGATCCGATTTGACTGGTCATAGGCCTAGGACGAAGCCCCGTAGCAAAGGCACATGATCGTTTTAGCAAAATCGTTGATTTTTGGTCGAAACTCATTGGGGCCTTGTTCCTAGCTTCGATTTGACTAGTCATAGGCCTAGAACGAAGCCCCGTAGCAAAGGCACACGATCGTTTTAGGAAAATAGTCGATTTTCGATCCTTTTAGGGGGCGGTACACGGGGTTTTCTCGTCCGGACCGACCGTTTCGGATGGCCATGAAATTTTTTACAGCCATATACAATGTAAATTTGATGGCTTCCATGAGAAAAAAAAACTCAACAAAAAACCGTTCTCGTACAGGAAATTATCAGAGCCACTCATTTGCAAGGTTAGTAGTGTTTCTTGTAGTTCCTCGAAACCCACACAAATCTATGTGTATTACCATAAATCTTACTAAAATAGTGACCGCCTAATTCCTAGCTCCGATTTGACTGGTCATAGGCCTAGGACGAATCCCCATAGCAAAGGCACATGATCGTTTTATCAAATCTGTTTGGGCAAAAATCTCAAAACCTTCGACCGTTGACTAAAATGTTCCACCAATGCCTTTTCACGACTCCCAAACATCAGCCAAGACTTAAGAGAACAATGGTCGAGCAAAACTCTCGATAGTCGGGTAAAATGCGTGACCAAAGGAATTTTACGACCAGCGAATATTGACCGAAGCATCACGAGATAACAGTCGAACGAAACTCACAGGCGAAATCTCCAACGTACGATGGACCCGCGAAGCGCCTTAAGCTTGGCCTTTAACGGCCGGATCATTACTGTCTAAATCGGTATCCATTTTTTCAGGACCGTTGGACGGTTACAAACAGCGTCATCAAGAGCATTCAACTGTTACAAATCACTACGAATATAAAAGCAACACTCGAGCTATCAAACAAAGCCCGGAATCAATCACATCGAGACTCTTGAATCAAAGAACACACTATAGCCTTCTAGATTTCATACGCTAGCGTAGCTTTTACATACGCTTTTCACTTGTAATCGTACGACCATAGCTCTAAAGGACGACGCCCCTTCTTGGCGTCACTTTTCCATCGTGCATCGATGATACTAACCTATCGTCCGTGGTTTTTTCCCACGACAAAAGGTTTTTCCGCATCACCAAATCTCTTGTCTTTTTCTATTTTCTTTGTTTTATTTATGTTTGTCGAGAGAATCCTCCCTTTAATCGATCAGGTCCACAAGCACCTTAAGTTGAATTTTATTAAGTTAATTTTTGGCATCAATAGTTTGGCGCCATCCGTGGGACCCGATTAGAGAAACTCTCCGACGAACCCTGTGTTCTTTGATTCGAGAGGGAAACCCCACTGAAGAAAACCTGAGAGTTGAGCTGAATGCAGCGAACCTACAAATCCAACAACTGGAAGCTCAAAGATTCAGTCACGAGAATCCGACTCAGACACCTCCGCCCCTACCGTCCGAGCCAAGGCAGATTTGTCCTATGACTTCGGAGAGACGGTGTCCAAGGGACAACTACAGGAACTTTCAGTTGACAACCGCCCAGGTATGATTCCTAAACCCCCACCTCTGAGCGTCACTAAGACGGTGAATTGTATCACAGGTGGAGCAGAAGTCTGCGGACCCACCCGCTCAACCACCAGGAAACAAGTGTTGCACCAACCTGGTAGTCCTATCGCCTCCCGGATACGCATATCGAGGGAAGGTGCCGACTCAGGAAACACTCGGGTCACGTTCGACGCTCGTGACCTGCGCGATTTATGACCACAACATCACGACGGTCTAGTAATCAATCTAGCAATTGGGGACTGCTCAACGAAAAGAGTACTCGTGGATGGAGGCAGCTCCATCGACGTGATTTTCCTCAGCACCTTGACAGCGATGGGGATAAACGAAACTGAGGTCACGCGGCGAACAACAATCTTAGTGGGACTCAGCGGAAATGCCACCTACACCTCCAGGGAAATCAGCCTCCCTACCTATGCCAAAGGAGTCCGCAAGTTGACTAGATTCGACGTTGCTGATTGCTCCTCTACATACGCCAAAGGAGTCCTCGGGCGACCATGGATCCACGAAATGAAAGCCATTCCTTCGACCTATCATCAAGTGCTAAAATTCCCATCGCCGTGGGGAATGCAAGAAATAAAAAGCGAGTCGAAGGTGGCGCGAGAATGTTACAAAACGACCATGAAGCCCCGGAAAAAACACGTCAATCAACTGCAGGACCAAGAAAACTCGAGCGACGATCTGCAGCTAGCAAAGGTCGTACTTGATTCAAATTACCCCGAACGCAAGGTCCACGTAGGAGCGTCAGTCGACCCTGACATCAAGAAAAAGTCGGTCGACTTTCTTCGAACGAAGGCCGATTGCTTCGCCTGGCACACGAAGATATGGTGGGGATCGACCCGAAAATCATATCGCATTAGTTATTTGTTGATCCTTCGTTCAAACCCGTGAAACAGAAGCACCGGAAGTTCGCTCCGGAAAAGAACAAGGTTATCAATGACGAAGCCGATAACCTGTTGAAATCTGGCAAAATTCGAGAGGTGAAATACCTGGAATGGCTGGCAAACGTCGTGATCGCAAAGAAGAAAAATGGAAAATGGCAGGTCTACATAGACTTCATTGATCTCAATAAAGCCTGTCCCAAAGATCCATTCCCGTTACCCCACATTGACGCTATGGTTGACGCGATGGCCGACTATGAATTATTGACTTTTATGGATGCATACTAAGGGTACAACCAGATTCTCATGCACCCGGACGATCAAGAAAAGACAACTTTTATGACTGACAGGGGGATTTACAGCTATAAGGTGATGCCCTTCGGCCTTAAAAAAGGCAGGCTCCACCTATCAACGGCTCGTCAACATAATATTCGAATCATATCTAGAAGATACGATGGAGGTGTACATCGATGACATGCTAGTCAAATCTAAACAAGCGATGGATCACGTAGAACACTTGCGCCAAACATTCGAAATACTTCGGGAGTACCAGATGAAGTTGAATCCGACGAAATATTCCTTTGGTGTACGTGCAGGAAGATTTTTAGGACATATGGTGACCCAACGAGGGATCGAAGCCAGCGCTGATCAGATCAGAGCAATTAGCGAAATAAAATCACCTCGTAATTTCAAAGAAGTCCAAACACTCACGGGTCGTGTAGCCGCACTCAACAGGTTCATTTCTCGATCGTCCGATAAGTGTCATTTATTCTACAATGTCCTCAGGAAAAACAAAGGCTTTGACTGAACGAGCGACCATGAGAAAGCGCTTCAGGCTTTCAAAAACTACATGGCGTCGCCGCTCCTACTGTTGAAACCCAAAGCTAAGGAAGAACTTCACCTGTATCTCGCCGTATGCGAAAGCTCAGTCAATGCACGTTCTGGTCAAGGAAGAAGATGGGCAACAGTTCCCAATCTACTATGTCAGTAAATCCTTACTCGACGCAGAAAAAAGATACACTTCAATGAAAAAATTGCTTCTGTCGTTGGTCACGGCGGCTAAAAAACTTCGACATTATTTCGAATTGCACGTTATCAACGTCGTCACCTACTTCCCGCTGAAATCCGTTCTAAGGAAACCAGAGCTAACGGGGCGATAGGCAAAACGGATTATTTACCTCAGCAACTACGAGATAAAATTCAAACCTAAGACTGTGACTAAGTGGCAAATTCTAGTCGACTTTATTGCAGACTTTAGCCCCAAATTGGAGAGGTTAGCGGCTGACAAAATGTACGTTGGGGCAATCCAAGACGACCAGTCGTGGATGTTGCACGTTGACGGGTCCTCAAACGCGCGAGGGTCCGGATTAGGCATCGTCTTGAGATCCCTACAAGGAGGCACGATGGTCTATTCCGTATCATGTGATTTCAAAGCCACCAACAATGAAATGGAATACGAGGCCCTAATCATAGGCATAGATATAGCATACGATTTGGGGGCAAGAAACTTCAAGTCATGAGCGACTCTCTACTCGTCGTTAATCAAATGACAGGAGAATTTGCGACGAAAGATTCGAGAATGGCAGCATATTGGCAGATCGCCCTAAATATAGCGAAAAATTTTGAAAATTCAGCATTCAACAAATCCCCAGGAGCAAAAAACACTCAAGCCGACGCGCTCGCCAATCTAGGGTCCGCCGTAGCGAAATCATCATTCGGTATGATACCAATGATCCACCTGACAAGTCTGTCAACAAAAAATAGTCAGCACGATCAGGTAATAATACTGGACGAGTCGAATGATTGAACGAAGGAAACTCGTGATTACTTGTCGAACGACCGACTGCCGGAAGACAAAACGAAGGCCCGACAAATCCGATTCAAAGCCTGCAGATATGTCATAATTGCGGGAAGACTCTATAGACGATCGTCAACCGGGTTGAACTTACGATGTCTCATTCCCAACGAAACCCAAAAATACTGCAAGAAATGCCCGACGGAGAATGTGGGAACCATTCTGGAGGACGAAGTCTAGCATACCGAATCTCGCGGCAAGTCTACTACTGGCCTACTCTCTGCCAGGACGACATGACGTACGTACAAGAATGCGACGCTTGTCAGCGCTACTCAGGTATGACTCACCAGTCTTTCGAATTCCTACATTCATCCCTGGTCCCACGGCCTTTCATGCGATGGGTATGGATATCGTAGGCAAATTGCCACCGGCACCCGGGTAAAAGGTATATCTATTAGTCCTTACAGATTACTTCTTGAAATGGATAGAGGCCGCCACTTTTTCTCAAATACGGGATAAAGAGGTAATATCTGTCATCCGGACTAACATTATCTGCAGATTCGGCATCCCCTCCGAGAACATGTGTGATACCAGATCTTAATTCATAAGTGATTGAACAAAGCGATTATGTGAAGAGTGGGGGATAAAACTCACGACCTCCACACCTCGCTATCCACAATCCAACGGACTTGTCTAATCGAGCAACAAGACAATTATCAATTTGCTCAAGAAAAGACTCAGGGCCGCCAAAGGATGTTGGGTTGAGGAATTACCCTCCGTTTTATGGGCCAATCGTACGACTCCTCGTACTTCAACAGGACAAACGCCGTTTTCACTAGTCTATGGATGCGAAGCAGTCCTACCAATCGAAGCAAGCCTACCGACCGCGCGGCATGCCTCTGTCGAGGAAAATCTGGTAGACTTTAGCTACGATGTGGACCCGCTCGAAGAATTAATAGACTCGGCTTACCTTCGACTGGCATCTCAACAGCTGTCCGTCGCATGATATTTCAACAATAACTTCAGGATAAACACCTTTAGAATAGGGGATTACGTCTTACGACGTGTCTTCCATAACACTCAAGAACGAAATGCCGGTAATTATCAGTCAAATGGGAGGGGCGTTATCGAATCGCTTCAGTCGTCGAAAAGGGCGCCTACCAATTACAAGCTTTGGACGGTCAAAACATCCCACGTAGCTGGAACGCGACTCATTTGAAGAAATATTTCTTTTAAGTTATTACAACTGACATTATATCCATTCTTTTTAACTTACTGACTTGAACGTCGGAGGGTCGTTGGTCGAACCAACGACCAAAAATAGCGCTAAAACGCACGACTCACTAATTAAAGAGTCAATCGTCTGGGAGTTCCGAACTTGGTCTCCCAAGTCTCAAAACAGGTCATTCTAAAACGACTCGATCGACAGGGATAAAACCTCTTTTCTCGCAAAGTTTATACCATACAGTCGTGCTTATTTTATTTATTCTTTAAACAGATAGTCAATTGTTACGAAATGAATCTTTTCAATTAAGTAAAGCTTAGTTACAAAAATAAGGCGCGACCCCGAGCGTCGCCCTAAAAAGCAAAAAACAACAAAAAGAAAAATCTAGAGGGGTGGAAAACCGGGCGGCACCTGTCGTACAGATAGCCCGGAAACCCTTTGGGCCCAATTCAGCCGAATCTTCAGATCGGCGACCTCCTCGATCCTCTCGGAAAGAGCTTCCCTAGCCACCTCTAGCTTGACCTCCGGTGCTCTTATTTTTTCCAAGGCCTCCACCTAACTGTTCCTGAGGTCGGAACTGATGCCCCGCTAGCGCGCAAGATCGACCTTAGCCTCCTCGAGCAAACGACGAAAATCGTCGGCTCTAGCCAGGGCTTCCTCCTCCTTCGCCTATAGGGCAAATTCGTGTTCTCCCACGACTCCCTCCACTTTGGAGGCCATGGTAACAACCTGGCCCGGTGATGCCTGAATGGCCTGAAAACAAAAGACCGTTAGCGTTAGTATCGCAAGAACGCACGATCGCTCGAACACATGTCGCACGACGCACGAAATAGGAGTCATGACCCCATCGGGCGAAACGTCAGAAAATAGCACCTGGAATGGGTTGCTAGCAAAAGTCCCCACCACCGGCCTTTTCCCGTCGCCTTGCGACGAAGGTAAAGCAGAAACGTTCGAAGGCATCGCTACCTTCGACATCTTCGCCCTCTTAGACACCTCGGCTTTAGGAGATGGTTCCCTCAGGACGGGCCCCAGCGACCCACTTCTATTCAAACCCCGCCGAGCAGGGAGGATCCTACAACCAGCAGACAAAACCACAGTTCCTTCTGAAATCGGACGCAAGGAAAACTTAGGGGTTAAAAATAAAAACTTGTATGAAAGACCAAAGGGAACACTCACCACTCTCCCTCGAAATGAGAGGGAAATCAGAAGCTCCGATGAGGGTCATCGCCTTCCTCAGTATCATCATCTCCCTCATCCCCTAACACGGGGCTAAACACGGAGAACACCCGGTTTGGGATCTGACGAAAAAGCTCGACCTTGGCCGCCGAGTCGGGAAGAGGGGGAATCTCGCACGTCACCACTGCATGAAAAATATATAAGTCAGAACAGACGAATGGCACCCGAATAACATAAGATGACGACGTTACCCTGGTTAGGCCAGCCGTAAACGATCCACTCGTCGTTCTCGGCATAGTCTGACAGCCGGCAGAAGACAAAGCGCTCCTTCCAGCCGCGATCGTTCACCCCAGTAGCCGAGATCAATGCCTGATCCCAGCATCCTCGTACATAGGGGTTATACCTATTATTGGCGTCCTCCTTAACTGCGTAAGCCAGCAAGAACTCATGGACAGTGAAAGATGAACCCTAGCCACGTGTTAACCGGTTGATCATCATCGTGACTCTATAGAACTGAGGCATCATTTGCCCAGGAGGAATGCCAAAACGGCTGAAAAGATCCATGAACAGGATAGAAAAATGCCACGTAAACCTTATCTTGAAGGGATACCCGTACAAAACGAAGCGATCCTCGGGGCATTCCTCGGCCATAAGATCCCCAGGGAATTCCAAACTAACATAGGCGGGAAGGAAACCAAGGTCGTGGAAAGCAAGCAGATCACTGGAAGAAATGGTGCTCTTAAGGCTCGACATTCTTTAGAAAGAAGAGAGAAGTTGCAGGGTTTGGAAAGAAATATTCGCGGAGTCAAGGAGACGAAAAAGGGAAAAGCAATCGTTTCCTTTTATGTCTGCTCAGAATCGTCCTCCCGTCTCCCCTTGGCGACACCTGTCCATGCCTCTCTACATTCCATCGACGGATGGGCGACACCTGTCCATGACAGTTGCACGACGCGTGCTCGTGTGTATTCATGACATTACCGAGACCCTTCATCATCTGAACGGATATCTTCGCCTCGTCAGCCTAAACTAATTGAAAACCGTTCAAGTGCTGCAAACTGTCGGAGCCACTCATATGCAAGGTTAGAAGGGACGTGCTTCATATAGTTTCTCGAAACCAAAACAAATCAGCTTGTGTTACCACAAATCTTACTGAAATAGTGTCTGCCTTGTTTCTAGCTTCGATTTGACTGGTGACAGGCCTAGAACGAAGCCTCGTAGCAACGGCTATGATCGTTTTAGCAAAATCGTCGATTTTTGGTCGAAACTCATAGACGACAGTACACGGGGGTCTACCCGTCCGGACCGACCGTGTCGGATTGCCATGAAATTTTTTGTGGTCCATATACAATGTAAATGAGATAGTTTCCATGACTCAACAGAAAAACCGTTCAAGGGCAGCAAACTGCCGGAGCCACTCATTTGCAAAGTTAGAAGGAACGACAAGTATTACTGATATAGTGTCTGCCTTGTTCCTAGCTTTGATTTGACTGGTCATAGGCCTAGAACGAAGCCTCGTAGAAAAGGCACATGATCGTTTTAGCAAAATCGTCGATTTTTGGTCGAAACTCATAGGCGGCGGTACACGGGGGTTTTCCCGTCCTGAGCAGCCGTGTCGGATTGCCACAAATATTTTTGTGGTCCATATACAATGTAAATGAGATGGATTCCATGAGAAAAAAGAAACTCAACAAAAAACCGTTCTCGTACAGGAAACTGTCGGAACAACTCATTTGCAAGGTTAGTAGGAACGTGTTTCTTGTAGTTCCTCGAAGTCCACACAAATCAAGTTGTGTTACCACAAATCTTACTGAATTAGTGTCTGCCTTGTTCCTATCTTCGATTTGACTGGCCATTGGCCTAGAACGAAGCTTCGTTGCAAAGGCACACGATCGTTTTACCAAAATCGTTGATTTTTGGTCGAAACTCATAGGGGCGGACACGGGGGTTTTCCCGTCCGGACTCACCGTGTCGCATTGCCATGAAATTTCTATGGTCCATATACAATGTAAATGAGATGGCTTCCACAAGAAAAAACTCAACAAAAAAACCGTTCAAGTGCAGCAAACTGTCGGAGCCACTCATTTGCAAAGTTAGAAGGAACGTGCTTCATTTATTTCCTCGAAACCGAAACAAATATAGTTGTGTTGCCACAAATCTTACTGAATTAGGGTCCTCCTTGTTCCTATCTTCGATTTGACTGGTCATTGGGCTAGAACGAATCCACGTAGCAATGGCTATGATCGTTTTAGCAAAAGCGTCGATTTTTTGTCGAAGCTCATAGGGAGCGGTACACGGGAGTTTTCCCGTCCTAATCGACGGTGTCGGACTGCATGAATTTTTTCGTGGTCCATGTACAATGTAAATGAGATGGCTTCCATGAGAAAAAAAACTCAACAAAAAACCGTTATCGTACAGTAAACTGTTGGAGCCACTCATTTTGAAGGTTAGTAGGAACGTGTTTTGTAGTTCCTCGAAACCCACACAAATCTGATATAGTGTCCGCCTTGTTCCTAGCTTTGATTTGACTGGTCATAGGCCTAGAACGTAGCCTCGTAGCAAAGGCACATGATCGTTTTAGCAAAATCGCCGATTTTTGGTCGAAACTCATAGGCGACGGTACACGGGGGTTTTCCTGTCCTGACCGACCATATCGGATAGCCACAAATATTTTTGTGCTCCATATACAATGTAAATGAGATGACTTCCATGAGAAAATAACTCAACAAAAACCGTTCTCGTACAGATAACTGTCGGAGCAACTTATTTGCAAGGTTAGTAGGAACGTGTTTGTTGTAGTTCCTCGAAATCCACATAAATCAAGTTGTGTTACCACAAATCTTTTTGAATTAGTGTCTGCCTTGTTCCTATCTTCGATTTGACTGGCCATTGGCCTAGAACGAAGCTTCGTAGCAAAGGCACACGATCGTTTTACCAAAATCGTTGACTTTTGGTCGAAACTCATAAGGGGCGGTACACAGGGGTTTTCCCGTCCGGACCGACCGTTTCGGATTGCCATGAAATTTTTTTGATCCATATACAATGTAAATGAGATGGCTTCCATGAGAAAAAACACAACAAAAAACCGTTGTCGTACAGTAAACTGTTAGGAGCCACTCATTTGGAAGGTTAGTAGGAACGTGTTTTTTGTAGTTCCTCTAAACCTACACAAATCTTGTTGTTTTACGACAAGTATTACTGATATAGTGTCCGCCTTGTTCCTAGCTTTGATTTGACTGGTCATAGGCCTAGAACGAAGCCTCGTAGAAAAGGCACATGATCGTTTTAGCAAAATCGTCGATTTTTGGTCGAAACTCATAGGCGGCGGTACACGGGGGTTTTCCCGTCCTGAGCAGCCGTGTCGGATTGCCACAAATATTTTTGTGGTCCATATACAATGTAAATGATATGGATTCCATGAGAAAAAAGAAACTCAACAAAAAACCGTTGTCGTACAGGAAACTGTCGGAACAACTCATTTGCAAGGTTAGTAGGAACGTGTTTCTTGTAGTTCCTCGAAGTCCACACAAATCAAGTTTTGTTACCACAAATCTTACTGAATTAGTGTCTGCCTTGTTCCTATCTTCGATTTGACTGGCCATTGGCCTAGAACGAAGCTTCGTAGCAAAGGCACACGATCGTTTTACCAAAATCGTTGACTTTTGGTCGAAACTCATAAGGGGCGGTACACGGGGGTTTTCCCGTCCGGACCGATCGTGTCGGATTGCCATGAAATTTTTTTGGTCCATATACAATGTAAATGAGATGGCTTCGATGAGAAAAAAACACAACAAAAAACCGTTGTCGTACAGTAAACTGTTAGAAGCCACTCATTTGGAAGGTTAGTAGGAACGTGTTTTTTGTAGTTCCTCGAAACCCACACAAATCTTGTTGTTTTACGACAAGTATTACTGATATATTGTCTGCCTTGTTCCTAGCTTTGATTTGACTGGTCATAGGCCTAGAACGAAGCCTCGTAGAAAAGGCACATGATCGTTTTAGCAAAATCGTAGATTTTTGGTCGAAACTCATATGCGGCGATACACGAGGGTTTTCCCGTCCTGAGCTGCCGTGTCGGATTGCCACAAATATTTTTGTGGTCCATATACAATGTAAATGAGATGGATTCCATGAGAAAAAAGAAACTCAACAAAAAACCATTCTCGTACAGGAAACTGTCGGAACAACTCATTTGCAAGGTTAGTAGGAACGTGTTTCTTGTAGTTCCTCGAAGTCCACACAAATCAAGTTGTGTTACCACAAATCTTACTGAATTAGTGTATGCCTTGTTCCTATCTTCGATTTGACTGGCCATTGGCCTAGAACGAAGCTTCGTAGCAAAGGCACACGATCGTTTTACCAAAATCGTTGACTTTTGGTCGAAACTCATAAGAGGCGGTACACGGGGTTTTCCCGTCCGGACCGACCGTGTCGGATTGCCATGAAATTTTTTTGGTCCATATACAATGTAAATGAGATGGCTTCCATGAGAAAAAAAACACAACAAAAAACCGTTGTCGTACAGTAAACTGTTAGAAGCCACTCATTTGGAAGGTTAGTAGGAACGTGTTTTTTGTAGTTCCTCGAAACCCACACAAATCTTTTTGTTTTACGACAAGTATTACTGATATAGTGTCCGCTATGTTCCTAGCTTTGATTTGACTGGTCATAGGCCTAGAACGAAGCCTCGTAGAAAAGGCACATGATCGTTTTAGCAAAATCGTCGATTTTTGGTCGAAACTCATAGGCGGCGGTACACGGGGGTTTTCCCGTCCTGAGCAGCCGTGTCGGATTGCCACAAATATTTTTGTGGTCCATATACAATGTAAATGAGATGGATTCCATGAGAAAAAAGAAACTCAACAAAAAACCGTTCTCGTACAGGAAACTGTCGGAACAACTCATTTGCAAAGTTAGTAGAAACGTGTTTCTTGTAGTTCCTCGAAGTCCACACAAATCAAGTTGTGTTACCACAAATCTTACTGAATTAGTGTTTGCCTTGTTCCTATCTTCGATTTGACTGGCATTGGCCTAGAACGAAGCTTCGTAGCAAAGGCACACGATCGTTTTACCAAAATCGTTGACTTTTGGTCGAAACTCATAAGGGGCGGTACACGGGGGTTTTCCCGTCCGGACCGACCGTTTCGGATTGCCATGAAATTTTTTTGATCCATATACAATGTAAATGAGATGGCTTCCATGAGAAAAAACACAACAAAAAACCGTTGTCGTACAGTAAACTGTTAGGAGCCACTCATTTGGAAGGTTAGTAGGAACGTGTTTTTTGTAGTTCCTCTAAACCTACACAAATCTTGTTGTTTTACGACAAGTATTACTGATATAGTGTCCGCCTTGTTCCTAGCTTTGATTTGACTGGTCATAGGCCTAGAACGAAGCCTCGTAGAAAAGGCACATGATCGTTTTAGCAAAATCGTCGATTTTTGGTCGAAACTCATAGGCGGCGGTACACGGGGGTTTTCCCGTCCTGAGCAGCCGTGTCGGATTGCCACAAATATTTTTGTGGTCCATATACAATGTAAATGATATGGATTCCATGAGAAAAAAGAAACTCAACAAAAAACCGTTGTCGTACAGGAAACTGTCGGAACAACTCATTTGCAAGGTTAGTAGGAACGTGTTTCTTGTAGTTCCTCGAAGTCCACACAAATCAAGTTTTGTTACCACAAATCTTACTGAATTAGTGTCTGCCTTGTTCCTATCTTCGATTTGACTGGCCATTGGCCTAGAACGAAGCTTCGTAGCAAAGGCACACGATCGTTTTACCAAAATCGTTGACTTTTGGTCGAAACTCATAAGGGGCGGTACACGGGGGTTTTCCCGTCCGGACCGACCGTGTCGGATTGCCATGAAATTTTTTTGGTCCATATACAATGTAAATGAGATGGCTTCCATGAGAAAAAAAAAACAACCAAAAACCATTGTCGTACAGTAAACTGTTAGAAGCCACTCATTTGGAAGGTTAGTAGGAACGTGTTTTTTGTAGTTCCTCGAAACCCACACAAATCTTGTTGTTTTACGACAAGTATTACTGATATAGTGTCCGCCTTGTTCCTAGCTTTGATTTGACTGGTCATAGGCCTAGAACGAAGCCTCGTAGAAAAGGCACATGATCGTTTTATCAAAATCGTCGATTTTTGGTCGAAACTCATAGGCGGCGGTACACGGGGGTTTTCCCGTCCTGAGCAGCCGTGTCGGATTGCCACAAATATTTTTGTGGTCCATATACAATGTAAATGAGATGGCTTCCATGAGAAAAAAAACTCAACAAAAAACCGTTGTCGTACAGTGAACAGTTGGAGCCACTCATTTGTAAGGTTAGTAGGAACGTGTTTTCTGTAGATCCTCGAAACCCACATAAATCTAGTTGTATTACGACAAGTCTTATTGATATAGGGTCCGCCTTGTTCCTAGCTTTGATTTGACTGGTTATAGGCGTAGAACGAAGCCTCATAGCAAAGGCACATGATCCTTTTAGCAAAATCGCCGATTTTTGGTCGAAACTCATAGGCGACGGTACACGGGGGTTTTCCCGTCCTGACCGACCGTGTCGGATTGCCACGAATATTTTTGTGCTCCATATACAATGTAAATGAGATGGCTTCCATGAGAAAAAAACTCAACAAAAAACAGTTCTCGTACAGGAAACTGTCGGAGCCACTCATTTGCAAGGTTAGTAGGAACGTGTTTCTTGTAGTTCCTCGAAATCCTCCATTTCAGTCTCATTTTAAAGTCTCGACAATGTGTTGAGCTGATTGTGCACTTGTTTTGTACGGATTGTTTGATGGTTCAATATTTCAAATTTTTGAGAGAGGTCAGTGGGGTTTGAAAGTTAATTCATTGAATTTAATTTTTTTTAAAATGATCAAGTTTGGCCGAATAATGAGCTAGTTGTGGGTCCCCAAAGTTAGTTCAACAATCTGGCAGAAATTTTTATGGAAGATTTTTGGGTTTTACGTTATGATTAATACCAATGTTCCCTCTTTTTGTCTTTTAATGGTTGGGAAAAGTCATCTCAACATCCAATATGATATTTAAGAGATTTATAAGCCCCATTCAATCTTTTTCTTGGATTTTCAAGGCAATCCAAGCTAAAGTTTGAATTTAATTCATGCAATGGGTTATCTTGACCCACATGCATAGTGGTTTCAAGATGAACTTTGACGGAAAATGTGGGTAAAAACGTCATGAAATTGAAAATGAGCAAAAATGATGCATAAAATGCATGATTATCATCATGCAATGAGGGTAGCTCCACTCTTATTTGCATGATGATGAATCAAAAATGAAAAGTATCATCATGCAATGATGGTACACCCAATCTAATGTGCACGATGATAAGATGAACTCCTTAGATTCAAAATTTTGGTTGGTCATGGATGATCACCTTTTTTTATAACATATAAATGTATGGTGTTATCATCTCCCAATATTTAAATCAAGAAGTTGTTCTTGAAATACAAGAACATTTTAAAAGAAGAAGATGATGAACTGAAGTGTATGAAAGTAAAAACAGAAAAAGAAGAGGTTACCTTTGCTATTTTTCATCTTGGAGAGTAGAGAGAATGGAAGAGAGTTAGAGAGAGTATGTTGAGAGGGAAGGTTTGAACAAATGAGAAAATTAGAAGGATAACTCATATCCATACTCAAATTTGAAGAGAGGGGGCAGATTTTAGGGGTAGGGTGAGGGGAGGTGTGAGCTAAAAGGGTGTGATGGTGGAGTGTTGTGTTAAAAAGACGTATTTTTTATATTGGTTGGTTTGAATTTGTATTTTTAATTATCTTTTAATTCTTTGATAGAGTTTTTATTTAAATTCAAATTGTTGTTGTTTTATAAAATTAATTTCCCCAACTTTTATATAATTGTCTTATTTTATAAAACAATTTTGTTAAAATTGGCAATTCACACGAATTTTATGTACTTGTCTCAATTTTGGCGATACTAAAACTATGATCCTATTTTCTTAATGATACCTTATAAAAATCTAAATTTTCTAAATCCATACAGTATTGGACATAAATTGCTAACGACTGATTCATGTTTGGTTAAAAGAATTCAGGCAGTGAATCTCGGTTAACTGTCAGTTTGGAACGCGTAACTAATTTTAGCATAATTCGATATAACCAATACTAACCAGTTATAAAAATTTGATGGATGTCACAGTCTCCCCTAGTTAAAAGAATTTCGTCCCGAAATTCAGAGTTTGCCATCCTTTGTTGGCCTTTCCGTAAAAAGACGGGGATACTTGCTTTTCATTACATCCTCCCGTTCCCAAGGGTACTCTGACCCGCGCCTTGTGTTCCAACGGACTTTTACTATTGGAATTTTGCTTCACTTTAGCCACTTAACCTCTTTATCTAGTATTTTGAGGGGTTCCTCTATAAAATGCAACTTATCATTGACCTGAATTTCGTCCAAGGGTACGATTAACGAGTCGTCAGTTACGTATTTCTTCAGATTTGATACATGGAAGATATCATGAATGGCACTAAGCTCTTGAGGAAAGTTGACTCTATAAGCCACTGGGCCAATTCTTTCAGTAATTTCAAACGGTCCAACATACCGGGGGATTAACTTACCCTTTCTACCAAAACGTATTATCCCATTCCAGGGTGATACTTTTAAAAGTACGTTATCTCCCACCTGGAATTCTAAGGGCTTTCTACGGTTATTGGCATAACTTTTCTGACGATCCCTAGCGGCTTTGAGTCTATTATTGATAACTGCAATGTTTTCGGTAGTCTCCTGAATGATATCTGGTCTTGCCACATGCTTTTATCCCATCTCTATACAACAGAGTGGGGAACGACACTTGCGCCTATACAACGCTTCATACTACGCACACTGAATATTTGAGTGGTAACTGTTATTGTAGGAGAATTCTACTAGAGGTAAGTGGGTGTCCCAACTCCCTCCAAAATCTAACACTACATCTCGTACACCGCATACCTTCGGAATCCATACTCTATTCTTAAACTAAAGTACTCCATCAAACTTAGTTTCAAATCTTTGCTCTAATTTGTGCAGAGTCTCGTCCTTTAAGTTTTCCGCTTTCATAGCTTCGTTTTGAGCTTCCAAAATTCGAGCCTTTAGACTTGCGTACACGAGTGCTCCCAGTGCTCGGACTCTTAAGGGCTTCACCCTCTCCTTCCTGCTTAAAGCATCGGCTATTACGTTGGCCTTGCCCGGGTGGAATCGGATTTCGCAGTCATAGACGCTAAGCAATTCTACCCATCTTCACTGCCTCATGTTGAGCATTTTCTGGTCAAGGATGTGCTGAAGGCTCTTATGATCCGTATATATTGTGCACTTAGTGTCTTCAAATCTTTAAGGCAAATACCACCACTCCGAGCTCCAAATTGTAGGTAGTATAGTTCTTTTCATGATCCTTAAGTTGTCTTGATGCATAGGCTGTAACCTTGTCCCTTTGCATTAGTACACATCCTAATCCTTGGTGTGATGCAGCACAATATACTACAAGGTTCTCGTTTCCTTCCCGCAATACTAGAATGGGTGCATCACAAAGCCTTTGCTTTAGTGATTGAAACGCTTTTTCCTGAGGTTCTCCCCAAACGAACTTCTTATCCTTTTGGGTTAATGTTGTTAGGGGTTGAGCTATCCTGGAGAAGTTTTCGATAAACATACGGTAGTATCCTGCTAAACCCAAGAATTGCCGAATTTCGGTCGGGGTTTTCGAAGCTTCCCACTTCTTTATAGCCTCTATCTTAGCTGGATCTACATGAATTCCTTTCTCTCCTACCGTGTGTCCTTAAAAGTGTAACTCTCGGATCCAAAATTCACACTTAGAGAACTTAGCATACAACTTCTGATCTTTGAGCAACTTTAGGACTTTCCTTAGGTGTTGTTCATGCTCTTCCTTACTTCGCGAGTTGATCAGTATGTCATCGATAAATACAATCACAAATTGGTCAAGCTATAGTATGCATATTCTATTCATTAAGTCCATAAACACGGCCGGTGCATTAGTCAATCCGAAGGGCATGACTAAGAACTCATAGTGTCTATACCTAGTTCTAAAGGTTGTCCTAGGAATGTCCTCCTTGCGGACTCTCAGTTGGTGATATCCTAATCTAAGATAAAATTTTTAGAAGTAAGTTGCACGATTCCAAACTTTGTTTCTTCGAAACTCAGTTAGTTCTTCTTGCATAGTACTAACCCAACTTGGATCAGTGATAGCTTCATCGATCTTTTTAGGTTCGGATAGAGAGATAAAGTTTACAAGGAGACAAATATTACCCATACCCCGTCAGGTTTTAAAACTTGTATATGGATCACTAATAATCTGATCGATTGGGTAATTTCGAGTCCATCCCTGAGCAGGTAGTTGAGGAGATTGTTCAACAGGTGATTCAACGAGTTGTTCAGGGAGAACGGAAGATGCTTCAGCAACAGATTCTTTAGAAGAGAGTGGTACTTGGTTGTTCACTGATAAATCACCGATAGAAGAATTAGGGGGAGGAATCTGATTTATAGGAGTAACATCTATCCTTGAAGAGGAAGGATTGTTACATTCATTTGAGGTGGGAACGAGGTTAGGACCATCATCATTAGTTTCAGTAACAGGAGGTGTACTGAAATATGATTTAGGTTCCCCATAATGAGACTTCATCCAACTATTTAGTTCATCGTCGTCTTCAGGGACAGAAATAGAATTTGTTAAGTGAGATTCATCAAATTTGACGTGCATGGTTTCTTCTACGCGTTGTCTTCATTTGTTGAAGACTCTAAATGCTTTGGATACAGAGGAATACCCAAGAAAGATACCATCATCAACCTTTGGATCGAATTTTCCTAAATGATCTCTGTCATTCAGCATGTAGCAACTACATCCGAAGATATGCAGGTAGCCCAGTGAGGTCTTACTTCCATTAAAGAGTTCATAGAATGTCTTCTTGAATCTCTTGACTATCAGGGATCGATTTTGAGTGAAACATACAGTGTTAACTGCTTCAGCCCAAAATTGAGTTGGTAGATGAGATTCACTAAGCATTGAGCGAGCGGCTTCAACGATCGTTCGATTTTTTCTTTCAGCAACACCATTTGCCGAGGAGTCCTCACTGATGAGAAATTATGAGAGATTCATTTTTCTTCAAAGAAGTTAACCAAGGTACTATTTTTGAATTCAGTGTCATGGTCACTTGTCATTGAGCGAACATAAAGATTGTTCAGGACTTCCATTTTCTTGATAAAGTAGATAATTTCATGGATATCCGTCAAATTTTCATAACTGGTTAGTACTAGTTATATCGAATTCTGCTAAAATTAGTTATGCGTTCCAAACTGACAATTAACCGAGATTCACTGCATGTATTCTTTTAACCAAACAGGAATAAGTCGTTAACAGTTTAAGTCTAATACTGTATGGATTTAGAAAATTTAGATTTTTATAAGGTCCCATTAAGAAAATAGGATCACAGTTTTAGTATCGCCAAAATTGAGAAAATTACATAAAAGTCTCGTGAATTGCCAATTTTAACAAAATTGTTTTCTAAAAGAAGACAATTATATAAAAGTTGGGGAAATTAATTTTATAAAAAAAACTACAATTTGAATTTAAATAAGAACCCTTTCAGAGAATTAAAACATAATTAAAGATGCAAATTCAAACCAAGCAATACAAAAAATACCTCTTTTTAACACAACACTCCACCATCACACCCTTTCACCTCACACCGCCCCTCACCCTACCCCTAAAATTCTCCCCCCTCTCTTCAAATTTGAGTATAAATATGAGGTATCCTCCTCTTTTGCTCATTCGTTCAAACCTTACTCTCTCTAACTCTCTTCAATTCTATCTACCCTCCATCACTCTTACAAGAGGTAAAATAGAAAAGTAACCTCTTCTTTTTCTCTTTTTACTTTCATACACTTAAGTTCATCATCTTCTTCTTTTAAAATGTTCTTGTATTTCAAGAACAACTTCTTGATTTAAATGTTGGGAGATGATAACACCGTGCATTTATATGTTATAAAAAACGTGATCATCCATGACCAACCAAAAATTTGAATCTAAGGAGTTCATCTTATCATCATGCACTTTAGATTGGGTGTATCATCATTGCATGAGGATACTTTTCATTTTTGATTCACCATCATGCAAATGAGAGTGGAACTACCCTCATTGCATGATGATAATCTTACATTTTATGCAATATTCTTGCTCATTTTCGATTTCATGAAGTTTTTACCTATTAGATCCCAAAATATCAAGAATATAGAAAGAATCAAGAACTAGAACAAGAATTATGTCACTGAAGTTGTATATTGTATTGATCAATGAACAGTATTACAAAGTATGTATCTTTACAAGCTTTATGAACGTTAGTTCTAACTGTCTAACAAACTATCTATTTATATACATACAGGAATGCAAAAGTTACAGTACAAAAATAACGGACATGTTCAGAAATACTTCTGAACGTCTTCAGAATCATTCTTCAGAACCTCTTCAGAAGTATCTTCAGAACCATCATCATAACTTCCTCAAAACTTCTTCAGAATCTTCAGAACTTCTGAAGTAGCCACTTCAGAAGTTATGCCTCAGGCTTTGCTTTGCTTGTCTTCTGAGTTCTGAACCTTTCTCTCTTCAGAACTAGTTCAGAACATCTGAACTATGTTGTCTTTAGAACCCAGTCTTCTTTTGAAGCTATCTTCTAATATCTATCAATCTCCCCTTAGCTTCAAAAATCCAAATCATAATTCCAGAAGTTTAAAATTTGTCTCACATCTTTTAGAATAAGACTTCTGTACTCTAACAAAGATTCAATATTTTTGAGCATCTCTTTAGCAAGCTTTCTGTACTTCTCCCATTCATCATCACTTAGTCTCTTCTGTTTTTTGTTCTTTCTCCTTTCCAATCTGTCTCTTATTGCCATCAGAGTTCCATTGCAACATTTATGCATCTATTCAAATCTTATGAACAGTAACTTTTCAAAGCACTTACATACAAAACCTGGAGGCTGAATAACAAGAGTGCTTCTTTTAAGATTTTCAATGTTTGGTAAGCTGAAGTTTGGACTACTCAAATGAACCTTTCCTTTGTTAAGAACATATGCAATTTGAAAATCTGTTTTAGCAGTCCAAATAAATTCTCTGTATAATCCATCTCTGAGAACTGGAAATGACTTTCTGAGTTTGGCAATGGAATCATGAAAAAGATAGATACTTTAGTAAACTCTGAGTAAGTCTCTAAGATGGACATTTTGAAAATCAGCTTCTAAGAATGTAGAAATCTCACTATTCTTCCTTTCCACGGTGAAGTAGGAATACTTGTAATTGTTTCTTGACTTTATATCAGCAGTAACAACTTTCACAATGGGACTTTCTTTTCTTGCTTCACTCACAGGAATTCTTATCTTTCTGATAATATCTGAATACCATTGCTTCCATCCATAAGAATTCTTGATCCAACAATCAACGTAATTGAACTTTTGTTCATATTCCATGAATATTTCTGGATGAAAATATTCAAGAAACATGGTGTAAGCATTTTCTTCAATTCTTTGTTCCTGTAGATGTTCAGATTCAGAGATTTGTCTAACAGGAATCTCTTCTGGATCATTTTCAGAAACCTTTTCTTTTCTTTTTTCCTTTTCTGTTTCAGTTATGCTGACTTCTGAGCTTCTTGTCTTCTGAGTACTTTTTAAAACTTCTTCAATATCTTGCTTCTTAGTATGAATTTAGAAATCATACAAATTACTCAGAAAATAATCAGCACCTCTGATGGTATTCACTCTTGTATGACCAGCCTGATAACTTTTTCTTATGCAATCTCTAAAATTTATTCTTTCTTTGATCAAGTACATTATTTCTTCTTTTATTTCAGAAGAAGCAACAAACAGTTCAGCATACTTCATTAACCATTGTAAAGTGGAAGTTGAATACTTTGGTAAATCATAAACAATGAATGTTCTTGTGTTGATTCCTTCTGTTTAATGAAACCAATTTATGGATTGGTGAAAACTTTTGTAAGCTCATGTCTTTCAATGCTCTCTGGCTCCAATAGATTAACTTTAGACAATCTGAATTCTAAAGCAAGTTGGAAGTCATGTTTGATAAGATTTCTGATGTATATGCCCAGCACTCTTCTAACTTCTGAAACAAGTTCTGAGTCTTCCTTTTTGACACAATAACTCAGAAGTGTAAGTTTATCATGTAATCTTAATTTGTTGAAGCAAAGTGAGTAAATTCAGTTAATATACCATTCCTTCTCTCAGCACCAAATCTTACAACTTGTAAATCATCTTCCACTGTTTTAGACATACATCTAACCAGCTTTATCAATGTGGAATCATGTATCTCTTGAATTCCATGTTTTTGCATAAATGATCTTACTTCTGAAGCATGATCTACAGGCCATTCATCATTTACAAAATCTTCTAAAGTTGCATACTTTAGGCTTCTTCTATACATGTCACTATAAGAATCTTCTGGAAAAATAAGCTGAGTCTCTCCAGAATTATCAAATGGTGTATCACCTTCATACACTTGATCAACAATTGGTTCTTCAAGAACAGGAAGATTGATTGAAGGGATAGTAATACGCATTCTGAATCTGACTTCTACTTTTTCTGAACAGGCTATCAGAATTTCATCTAAAACTTCAACATTATGCATATGACATAAATCCATCTCTATATCAAAATATTCAGCTGGTTGATTCAGAAATTCTTTGAAGATAAACAATCTTTCATCCAAGAATCTACACTCCAGATTCCTTGGATTATTCAAAAATAAATATACCCAGCAGAATTGGCTTATTAACCTCCATAAAGTTTCAGATATTTCATCATTTTCCACTCTATTCAGAACTTGTGGTCTCTAAATTACCAATTCTCTATGTTCATTAACCTCCACTTCATCATTCACCTCCACTTCATCATCAAATATAATTACATCTAAGAGATCACTAGGTTCACCAAGTACTTCTTCAAAAGCCAAGTATTCATTCAACATATCTTCATTAGAATCTGGAACACTATACGTATCTTCTGTGCTTTGATTTCCTTCAGAATCAAGAGAGACTTTTTCAGTCTCATATCCTTCTTCAATATTTTCTTCAGAAATGACAGTTTCAGCCTCTTGCCCTTCAGTTTCAGCATGCAAAATATCATCTATCGCCACAGAAGTTCTGTTAGTATCATTATTAACAACATCTGAACTTCTTCAGAAGATTTCTCATAAGTTTGAACTTGTGGCATTTCAACATCTTCAGATACCTTGTGTCTTTTCTCCCCCTCTTGATCATCAGGACCCTGATCATCAAGATTTTTCTTTAAAGTATCTGCCTGAGACCTGCATTCTAATGCAGAAAGTCTTCCATTTAAGGACAAATGAGAATTCTGAATTGCAGACAATTGATTTAGAATTTGAGAAATGTCCTCCTTTGTAGCAAATTGAGTAGAATCTTGCTGAGTAGAAGAAGGCATTGAAGTCTTAAGAGATGCAACTGTGGAAATGACTTCGGAAAAGGAATTCAGAATTGACTGTTTAAAACTTTGTAAATCATTGGCTATTGACAATTGGAATTCATTCAACTTATTCACCACCTTTCTCTCCTGATCATCCAACCTATCCTCCATCACCTTGGATGTTTTATTTGTCAATTCCTTAATGTCCTTCTGAATCTTTGCAAATTCAGAAGTACAGAAATCTTTGAATTCTGAGAATTCAGAAGATGAGGGAAAGGTTCCAAGACCAACAGATGGTCTTGTTTGCACTCCTTCAGAAGAAGGCTGGCCTGTAGATGTCACAACATCATGAATCAATACAAATTCTATGAATGAGGCTTTTGTAATGTTCACCTCACCAGGCCTTTCATCAAATCCTCGAAGTCCAATTATAGGAACATCTATGGATGTTGGTACAAAATGACTAACACTTTGCATAGTGACATCTAAAAGATGTGTGCTTGTGTCAACAGATGCCACATTTTGTGGTTTAGGCTCAAAATGAAGTGGACTATCCGACTCAATGTGCTCAAAACTATGAAGTGGGGTCATATTTCCTTCTTTTTCAACAATAGGCTCCTCCAAGTGGGGACCTATTGGTAGATAAGCTGCTTGCCCCATAAGTGTTGGTGAAACACCCTTCTTTTGAGAGATGGGTGAGTGGCTTGGGGGGGGGGGGGTTAACAAAAGTTTCCATGGGCTCACTGGCTGTTTTAATATTTCCCACCAAAGAGTGTGTAGTAATAGTTGATGTGGCTGCCCGGCTTGTAACATTTGGTTCACAAGTTTATTTCTCTTTTACTTGTGTTCTCCCCTCTTCAGTTCTTTTTCTCACCCTTCTACCCAAACTCTCATGTTCATTTTTCCTCTTCACTCTATGAGGTTGTTCTCCCCCATGAACAGCCTCCCCACTCTTTCTAGGAATACTAGACCTCTCACGATGCTCACCACTCGGGGTAGAATCAGGGGAAGAGACTACTGGTTTTGGTAGTCCCATTGATTCACAATACTCATTCAAAATCCTATTTTTGGGTTTTGCATATGCAAGTAAATGAACAGGTAATGGGGATGCATTTGGAAATTGTAACTTAGCACTTGGTGGCCTTAGACTATCCATGGAGAAGAGTGGAACATGTACCTCATGATCTAGAGTTGGGATGGCTTTAACAGCTTTCATTGCACCTTTGATGAAAGTCTGAAAGAATCTCTGAAATGGTATGTAGTTGTAGGTAGACTTTTTCAGAACAGCAGACTTGAGTTCTTCAAAAATGAGGGAAGAAGCATAATCATAATGCTTATTATGTGCAACACCATAAAAAATAATTCTTCCATTTGTAGAGGATTGATCTAGGCTTGAACTCTTCCCAGAAAGACAAGTGTTTAGTATAGTAAACAAACAATACCAGATGGGAGGTAAACACTTTCTTCTGAAGGAGCTTCAGGCATTCAAATTTTCAGAATAGCCCAACTTCATAAAATCTGAAATCATTTCAGAAGATGATGGAATAGGATCAAATGAAGTTTTCCCAACAACATCATTTGCTTTAGGAAGAAAATTGATATTGCGAACATCTTCAACAGAAATACACACCCTGTATCCATGAACATAGGAAGAAATGTCATCTGCTTCTTCATCAACTTCAGCATGAAACCACCGTTGTTGCATGTATGAGGCAGGGACCAAAAATTTTCTTGATAATAGAGCACGAAGGGGATGTTTATTCAAAATTTCAATCAAGATCATTTGATCATCATTGAAATCAACCGATTTGAAGTTCAGAGCACAATCGTTCTTTTTGATATCCATTCGCTTATTTTCGGGAACATAAAGTTTTGATAAATCAGGACCATCACTACTACCAGGGTTTGATCCAGCACGAGATTGAGAATCCCCAACTCCAGCATTTGATTCAGAAGCCATTTCAATAGGCTCAATTTGTGTTTCCCTAATTTTCTTAGTACACGGGTTAGGGCTAGGGTTAGGGTTTGGACTCGAGGGTCCAGCTTCAAGATTAACAGTTGTAGCAGTATCTTTTAGCATCTGATCATCATCGAAAGTTATCTCCATTGATCCAATCATGATTTTATTAGGTACAACCTTGAATGAACCATCACTTGAGAATCCATTGTTGTCACTGAAACACGATTTGGCTGACTGAATAGGTAAATCCACATTTGAGGTCGACATTGTTGGAAATGAATAAGGATTTGAGTTTGATTGAAGATCAATAATCACAGAGAGATTTCGGAGGGAAAAATTTCTAAAAAATGAGGAGGATGATGAAGCCATGGATTATATCTGATTGGATGATCGTGGATAGACACGTGGCCAAAAAGTAATGACAATTAGAGTAGTAATCATCATTTATTTAAATAAATGAACTGTTTAAGCAACGTGTTTAGGAATTTGCCAATGAAATTAAAACACGTGGCACACGTTTAAATGAATATAATCTGCACAACAGGACGTAAAGTTCGGAGAACAAGTTGAAAAACTTTAGAATAAGTTCAGAAGTTTGAATGAAAAGATTCAGAAACACTTCAGAACTTTCGAATTAAGTTCAGAACTTGACTTCTATCAATTCATATCCACGAAAAACATTTACAACTACATACTTCTGAAAAATAGAAAACATTTTAATATTTCAGAAGTAGGTTTGAACAATATGTAAAAAGATTTATCTTCAGAAGTTTGTCCATACTTCTCAGATTTTTAATGTTTTGAACTTTTATCCACCATTTCAAATCTTGATGACATAGGAGAGTACCAAAGAGTTAGATTTTAGTATCACTCCCCCTTGAATCAAGAATATCTATGATTATCCCCCTTAAACAGTGCTAATCATAGAATTTGTTAGAAAGAAGAGAAATAGAGAAATGAAAATAATTGAAAGTATTATGAGACAATCAATTGAGAAATAAAAAATTAATACTTCTGAGTAATGAAATATAAACTTCTGAAAAGTTAACTTCAGAAATTCTGAAGTTAAGATTTCTCAGAATGTTGATGAAATGAATCTCAGGACATAATTTTTAATACTTAAATAGACATATTCATCATGCCCAATTTACTTACCAAAAAGTTAAAACGTTTTTCATCAAGTGCTTTGGTAAATAAATCAGCCAATTGATAATCAGTCTGAACAAAAAACATTTCAATATTACCTTTTTAAACATGATCTTTGATAAAATGATATCTTACATCAATGTGCTTTGTTTTTTAGTGTTGAATAGGATTGGCAATGATTGCTATGACACTTTTTGAGTCACAATACAGGGGTATCTTTCTGAATGTGTAACCATAGTCTTTTAGTTGTATTTGCATCCATATTACTTGTGAGCAACATATGGCAGCAGCAACATATTTAGCTTCTGTAGTAGAAGTTGAAACACAGTTTTGTTTATATGAGGACCAACTCACAAGTCTGTCACCAAAAGTTGACATGATCCAGATGTGTTTTTCCTGTCCAATTTACAACAATCGTGATCTGCATCTGTGAAAGTTTTTAGCTCAAAACTAGAATCCTTTGGATACCAAAGTCCCAATGAAGTAGAACCTTTGAGATATCTAAGGATTCTTTTAGCAGCAAGAAGATGAGATTCCTTAGGATTAGCTTGATATCTAGCACAAATACATGTAGCAAACATTATATCAGGTCTACTAGCTGTTAAGTAAAGCAAAGATCCAATAATGCCCCTATACTTTTTCTGATCAACAGATTTTCCATTCAAATCAGGTTCTAATTTAGTTGTAGTGGCCATTGGTGTTTGAATACTAGAACAGTCATACATGTCAAACTTCTTAAGTAAGTTAGAAACATACTTAGATTGATTAATGAATACGCCAGTAGGAAGTTGTTTTACTTGAAGACCAAGAAAAAATGTTAACTCTCCCATCATACTCATTTCAAATTCAGTTTGCATGATTTTCTCAAAATTTCTACAAAATTTTGGATTAGTAGAAGCAAATATAATATCATCTACATATATTTGTATCAATATCATATCATCACCTTCCTTTTTTAGAAATAAAGTGGTATCTACTGTACCTCTTTTAAACTTAGAATTTAGAAGAAAACTTGTGAGAGTGTCATACCATGCTCTTGGTGCTTGTTTAAGTCCATATAAGGCTTTGTCTAATATATAGACATGATCTGGAAATTCTTTGCTTACAAAGCCTTCTGGTTGCTCAACATACACTTCTTCATGAAGAATTCCATTCAGAAATGCACACTTAACATCCATTTGAAGCACCTTCATGTTTTTGTGAGCAGCATATGCAAGAAAAATTCTAATAGCTTCTAGTCTTGCAACAGGGGCAAAGGTTTCATTATAATCAATTCCTTCTTGTTGACAATACCCCTTAGCTACAAGTCTTGCTTTGTTTCTCACAACAATTCCATGTTCGTCTTTTTTATTTCTAAAAACCCACTTGGTGCCAATGATTGATTTACCTTTTGGTTTTGGAATCAATCTCCAGACTTTGTTTCTTTTAAATTGATTTAGCTCATCTTGCATAGCTAAAATCCAGTCTGGATCTTGAAGAGCTTCACTTAGCTTTTTGGGTTCCATGCTACTTAAAAAATTCACATACAGACACTCATTTGTTGTGGCTGGCCTTGTTTGTACACCTTTAGATGCATCACCAATAATCTGATGAATTGGATGACTTGATGTCCATTTATTCACATTTGGTAATGGTTAAACAGATGAGACATTGTTGAACGAGTCACAATCATCAATTATTGTTTTAGTTTCAATATCATGATTGATAACTGAATATAGATCTGAAGACTCCCCCTTAAATTGAAGATTCTGTACTGGTTCAGAAATAATAGGCGTAGGTTCAGAAACAGGAATAACAGGTTCAGAAATTACTTGAATTGTTTCTGAAATGACTTGTACAGATTCAGAAGTAGGAAAAACTGAATTTGAGGTTGAGATAGGTGGTCCAGAAAGATTTGATATTGTAGTTTCTATAGATTCTTGTCCTGGTATGCTTCTAAGAAGAGAAGGATTCTGATAATCTGCAGAAACATTAACAGAAATATCAAATAAATCTTGGCACAATGTGTCTAAATTTGATTTAAGTAAAGTTTTAGATTCAGAAGTGTGATCTGTCTTGTTGTGTTCTGAATCCAAACTTTCAGAAACTAGGTTAAGCTTGAGTTCTGAACTGTCTTGTTCAGAAGTCATAGTTGGCTCATGAAATCTGATGTTTGAAGTCTTAATGATCCTTTGAGTTCCTTTGATGAGTACTATGTACGCCTTGGATCTTTGAGAATATCCAACAAAGATACCAGTTGTACCTTTAGGTGCAAATTTGTCTAGATGTTGTGTATCATTCAGAAGAAAACACCTGCAACCAAAGATTTTAAAGTAATCAATAGATGGTTTTCTTTGCTTAATAATTTCATAAGGAGTCTTAAGTAGTTTTCTGTTAAGAATAGTCATGTTCTGAGTAAAACATGCAGTTGCTATTGCTTCTGCCCAAAGAGATAAAGAGAGTTCAGAATATGCTAGCATAGTCCTTGCAGCTTCTACCAAAGTTCTATTTTTCCTTTCAACAACACCATTCTGTTGAGGAGTTCTTGTAGCGGAAAAGTTGTGTGATATACCAATAGATTCCAAAAAGTTCTGAATTGTAGAATTTGTAAATTTTGTGTCATTATCACTTCTGATCTTTTGGATTGGGAGTTGAAGAAGAACTTGAATTTTCTTCAGAAAAGGGATGAGACTTTCAGAAGTATCAGATTTGAGTCTTTGAAATTCAACCCAAGTATATCTTGAATATACATCTACAATGACAAGAATATACTTCTTTCCACCCATGCTTTGAGTCTTCATTGGTCCACACAAATCCATATGTAGCATTTGAAGTGGACCTTTGCATGAAGATAGCATTTTTAGAGGATGGGAGCTTCTTTTGGTTTTCCCTAGTTCACATGCAGAACATAAGGAATTCTTTTCAAATCTGATCTTTGGTAGTTCTCTAACAGAGTTGTGTCTTTCTAGTTCAGAAATTGTTTTGAAGTTCAGATGTGACATTCTTCTGTGCCAAAGCCAACTGTCATTCTTCATTGTAGTGGAAATATAACAAACTCATTGTAATTGACCATCTACATTGAAAGTTGCAGTGTAGATATTTCCATCTCTATAAGCAGTTAATTGATTTTCGTTTGCAGAACTCAGAACATGACAGTAGTCTATGTCAAAATTTACTTTCCAATACTTGTCATAAAACTGACTTATACTGAAAAGATTATGTTTTAGACGTTCAACATAAAAAAAACTTCATCATTGTGATATCTCCTTTGGAAAAAGTTCCATAACCTCTCAGATAACCTTTTACATTGTTTCCAAAACTAACTGTTTCTCCATATCTTTCATGATAATCAGTTAGAAGCTCTTTGAAAGGTGTCATGTGTCTTGAAGATCCTGAATCTAAGACCCATACATGACATATCTGCAAAAATGGTTAATGAGATTTAGTTACCCATTTAAGAATGGATCCTGTGAGATTAGTTAAAAAAATTGAAGTTTTGAACTTTGACTTAACATTTTGAAATTCAGAAGTTTGTTCAGAACTTTTGAATTTTTCTTTCTTAGTATTAATTTTATTTTTATTTTTATTCTTATGTGCCAACTTTGCTGAAAAGTTCTTAATTGATTTCTCAAGATTTTTCTTGTTTGTTTTGCAATTGAGATGAAAAATATGATGACCACAATTAATACAATGAATATGATTCTTCAGAATATTTAATATGTCAATACATGAACAAGAATCAACAACATTTGATTTTGCAATAGAATGCTTTCTTTTATTCACTTTATTAACTTGTGGTACATCATCTTTCTTAGAAGTTGAAAAACTATCTAATTTGGCAATCTTTGATAGTCTCTCATCTTTCTTTTTCCATACTAAAGTGGATAGCTATGTAAAAGATAAGAAATGAGGATTAGTATAAGAAGTTCTTTTACCAACTTTAGATTTAAGTTCCGAATTTTGAACTTCATATTTTGAATTAGAAGACTGCCCTTTTTCAAACATTTTAACTCTGGTTACAAAGTCAGATGATGATATTGATGATTTTTCTGAAGTCAAAGATGTATTTTTAGATATAGGAGTAATATTTGATGTTGTAGAAGAATTGTTTTTAAAAGTTTTGAAATTGTCTGAAGTCTCATTTTTCAGAAATTCTTCTTTCAGAAATACAGCATTAAACATTTCTGAAGGCAATTTTGACGAATCAGATTTTAAAACTTCTCCTTCAGTCATACAAGATTTTGATTTGTAGACAAGGTAACCATCTTTATCAATGACTTCAACTTTATGATCATCATCATCGTTTGAATCTGAAGCATTCATTAAATCTGAGAAACCTGTTCTGAGTCATGCTTGATGCAAAAAAATTTAGATTTTGAATTTTTTTCAGACTCATCATCAGAATTATCAAAAAATATTTCTGAATTCTCATCATTATCTATTAAAGATTCAATTTCTGAGAATTCATCATATTTTTCTTCATGTGTTTCTGATTTATTTCCAAAATCAGTATGTTCAGAAGTAATCTCAGTTTTAAAGATTGGTTCAGACTTTTCTTCAAAAAATAATTTTTGATTCAGAAGTAGAAATATTTTCTGAAATATTTGAAACTTTTTTATTTGTTACTTCTGTTTCAGAAATTTTTACTGTTTCACCAGAATTAAGAAGTTTTTCATCAGAAAATAAAGTCTCTGATTTTACAAATAATTAACAGTTTCAGGCAAAGAATAATTAACAGTTTTAGGTATGACTGTAACATCCACTCCTTCAAATACGTTGTAATTATCTTCTTTTTACATGTTTTAGTGACCAAAACATGATAGAGTATGTGTTTGAGGAGTTAAAGTAGAATTAAGTGTTAGTCGATGATTGAAAGGTTTTAAATTGAAAACTCGTGGTCTAAAACCGATTATTTTTTGATAATTGTTATCTGGAATATTTTTATTGTAAGTTGTAGATTATCTTTTTACGAACGCATGAGCGAAAACCGCGTCAAAAACGGAGGTCCGAGCGAAAAGTTATGTGATTTTTAGTGATTAGTGGGTCAAACCGAGTTTCCAGCTTAGTCAACTCGGCCCCAACTCGTAAAAGTCGGTAATATACACGATTTTGCCTCCATTTTCACCCAAAAACAGTCTCTAAGCTTCTTCTCTCTTCCATGAATGATATTTCTTCTTAGGGGATGAATTACAAAGAGTTTTCCTTGATCATTGCACCAAAATCATCTACAAAGTAAGGTAAACCTAATTCCTTGGTTAATTTCATGAATTGAAGCTAGGATTTGGGTCTATGAACCCTAATCTGAATTATGTTAGTATTATGATGTATTTAGCTTGGTTATAGCCTAACTAAGTTGTTATGATGCTTGATTCATGAATTATACCTTTTGAAAATGAAGAACACAAGTTGAACTTTGATTTTCTTCATTAATGGCTATGTTGGTGAAATCTTTGGGTTTTGATCTTGTAAACAACAATATAAACATGGTTAGAAGGTATTTTGATTGTTGGAATGAAGATTAAATTCAAAATATGGATTTTAGCCTATTTTCTTAGTAAATTTGACAGCACCAAATTTACCAAGAGGCTGTTTTGAAAGGGCGATAACTAATTCACCGTAGCTCGGATTGCTATGATTATGGACATTTCGGAAAGCCTATATGTAGCTTTAAACCTGTCCTTTAGACACTTTATAGAAATAAGGCTTATAAGTTGGTTAGAATTGCCTCTCAAAATTGATAAAAAGTGAATTTTGTGCTGAAAATTTAAGTAACTAAAATGAGTTTAAATTAAGTTTGGTTAAGTTATTGTTGTAAGATCTTTATGAAACTTTGGATGCATATTACAGGTGTTAAATAAGACAACTTGGTCTTTTTGGGGTGACCGTTGGAGGACGTTTAGGCTTATATGGACTTGGAGCCTAATTTGCTCGATTTTAAATATATAAAAAAAACACTGTGAGTTTATGGGACTACCTAACTTACTATTTGCTAAACATGTGTTATATATTTTCTACTTTCTTCCATGTTCATCCATGTTATGTCTTCTTACCGATTTCAAATGATTATTAGTTATTGTACGCCGCCTTTCTATACGTGCTACCCGGTGGTTACTTTGTGTTTCACCCGGGGAGGGCACACTTAAGCTCATATCGGCTGGGATTACTCGAGTATGGTGTGTTTGACCGTGTTAGAGTCCGGTCGCTTTCCCCGCTGTCTGGGATAGCTCGGGCGGGAAGACCATTCCACTGCTCGGGATAGCTCGGGTGGTATGATATTTATGATACATTGTTGTACTTGCCACGTCCGGGATAGCTCGGTGGTAGTACATATCTACTATTGACTTCCACATGATATATTTGTTGCATACTTTAATATTTAGATAGTTGATTCCCGAATGATAATTACTTGTTACATTATTTATTTCTTCGTGATCATTGATTTCCATGGATTACATCTGTGAAGCTTTAGTGGTTAGTAATTCCCGTTTATTCACTAATCATTTTGTGCTTACTCCTTTAGTTGTTCACATATTTACAGGTTGTGTGGATAAGGCGAAGAACAAGCTCGGGTAGATTGAGATACTTTCTTTTGGGGATTCCGGTAGACCAACTCTTTTGTTACTAAGTATTTAGTCGAATACAACTTTAGGTTGTAAATTATTAGTCGTCTTTTGATTGTAACTTCAAGTATCTAGTTAATGGGTAGCTAATGTCCTTCGTCTTGTTATAGTTTAGTTTTCGCAAAGTTATTACTTTAGAATTGTCCGTTTTGAAATATTTTGGAAAACAGGTGATTACGGAAACGTCCTGTAAACCAAGCGTACATTTCGAATTTGAAACTCTAAATTATAATATTCCGTTTGTTTTATTATGGTCTAAATAGGGTAAATTTTGGTTCTATCTATGTAAATCTGGGTCTTTCAATTTGGTATCAGAGCCTTGGTTTAAGTGAACTGGATACCAGTAATGGTATCCGGACATAAACCTTGTGTCGGTATCATGTAGTAAGTAAGTTTTGATTTAAACGGGATATGGACTTAGGAGAGACTTAGGTAGGGATTGGGAATTAGTTATAGAACTCTATTTAATGTTATGTATACGTTGTAACTTTCAGAAAGATGGCCGACGGTGTCGAAGCTAGTCACACCCAATCCAAAGACAATGTGGGAGAAAATACTCCACGGCTAGAGATTAATGATGAAGAGGAACTGATGTCTCCTCGAAGCGAACGTTTGATGCAACGTATGACTTTATTGCTTCAACAAACGTTAGCCTAACAACGACATGACGATAGAAAGTCCGGAGATGATAAAAACAAAGGCAAGGAGAAAGAAATCGGTGACACCTCAAAACCCAAAATCGATCGAGTTTCTTTCAAAAACTTTCGTAGTAGCGGTGCTACTGAGTTCTTTGGGAAGGTTGATCCAATGGAGGCACTTGAATGGATACTGAATACTGAGAAGGTCTTTCGCATCACACGAGTGCTAGATGATGATAAAGTGAACTATGCCACGGCCATGTTCAAAAGTAGGGCCTTGACTTGGTGGAATGTTACTTTTGCAGCTTTAGGTGAATCCGAGAAAGAAAGTATGTCTTGGGAGTCTTTCAAAACTCGTTTTAACAACCAATATTGTCCAACTGATCTACAAAAATGATTGGAAAAGGAGTTTCTTGATCTCAAGCAAGGAAATATATCGGTGGTGGACTACGAGACCGAGTTCAATCATAAAGCACAGTTTGCCACGCATTTCTTAACTACAGAACAGGAACGTATCCACCACTTTATAGACGGGTTGCTACCGGAGATTAGAGATGTCATCGCCAATCATGACATTTCGGAGTTTGAGAAAGCAGTGGAGTCCGCGCGACGACGCGAATACGATTTGAACCGCCCGGATCGTAATCCAGCACCGCCAGCCAAGAGACCTCGTATTGAAGGTGCGACATCTGCACCAACACAACAACTTCCCTGGAATTTTAATCTGAGATACACTCAATCCCAAGCTAGATCGCGACCTCAATCTCAGTCTCAGGCTTATATCCTGCAGGTACAATTATGAAGTACGAGTCATGCATGTTGAAATTTAATTGTATTCTAACCGTGGTTATTTTCCAGTCGAATGCTCCTCCACACTGTTCATTTTGCGGTAAGGCTCATCGGGGCCGATGCAATACTGTTCGCCCTGCAGTTAAATGTCATGGTTGTGGTGAAGTTGGGCACATTAGATCGAACTGCCTGAGGAGGGATATGACATGCTACTCATGTGGTGCTATAGGCCGTCATCAGAGAGAATGTCCTCGATCTAAACCTGAGGAAAGTAAGACTTTTGTTCGCCGACCTTCTACTAGTGGTTCTCCTCGTCAAAAGGAGGAGGTACCGCACACCCAGGTAAGAGCTTTTCAAATCACTATTGAGGAAGCTCGAGATAAGCCAGATGTGGTTACGGGTATATTTCTCGTTAATTCTTATTTTGCTCGTATCTTATTCGATTCTGTTGCTACTAATTCGTTCGTTTCCCATACGTTTGCTCGATGTTTAAACTCTGTGCCAATTGTGCTTGCTAAACCTTTTTATGTGGACACTGCTGATGGCACATCTATGCTAGCTGATAAATTTTACAAAGATTGTGTGCTGCAATTAGACGAGCACAAATTTCCTATAGATCTTGTGCAGGTGGATATCTGTAGCTTTGATATAGTTATTGGTATGGATTGGTTGGCTCGAAATCGTGCTGATATTCTGTGTTCTCAACGAATAATTCGTATACCGAATGACAACGACTATTTGTACGTTTACGGTGAGAAGCAAAAAGGAGACATAAAGTTGATTTCTACGCTTAAAGCTCGGAGACACCTATTTAAAGGTTGTTCTTCCTACTTAGCTTATATTCTTGATGCGTCAAAAGAGGTGAAGAAAACGGTTAGTGACGTACCGGTTGTGTGTGAATTCCCGGATGTATTTCCCGAGGACTTACCCGATTTACCTCCTGACAGACAAGTTGAATTTCGAATTGACTTAATTCCTGGTGCAGCGCCGATTGCTAGAACACCGTATCGTCTGGCTCCGGCTGAAATGAAAGAAATGATGAATCAGTTGAAAGAACTTCTCGATAAAGGTTTCATCCGACAGAGCACTTCTCCTTGGGGTGCTCCAGTACTATTTGTCAAGAAGAAAGACGGTTCAATGCGTATGTGCATCGATTACCGAGAGTTAAACAAAGTGACGATCAAGAACAAATATCCAATTCCACATATCGATGATTTGTTCGACCAATTGCAAGGTGCGAGCTACTTCTCTAAAGTCGATTTACGGTCGGGTTATCATCAATTGAGAGTACGTATAGAAGATGTACCGAAAACGGCTTTCCGTACACGTTATGGCCACTATGAAATTTTAGTCATGCCATTCGGTTTAACTAATGCACCTGCAACATTCATGGAAATGATGAACCGTATGTGCCGGCCAATGTTAGACAAATCTGTGATCGTGTTTATAGATGATATTCTCGTATATTCCAAATCTGAAGCGGATCATATGAAGCATTTACATGAGATGCTTGAAAC
Source organism: Silybum marianum (assembly GCA_036898165.1). Taxonomy (NCBI): domain Eukaryota; kingdom Viridiplantae; phylum Streptophyta; class Magnoliopsida; order Asterales; family Asteraceae; genus Silybum; species Silybum marianum. The sequence goes on along the minus strand of CM072542.1, from coordinate 14,619,707 downwards.
GCTTCGACAGGAACGTCTATATGCTAAATTCTCGAAATGTGAATTCTGGCTACGCCAGGTGCAATTTTTAGGTCACACGATTTCTGGTGATGGTGTGTCGGTTGACCCGTCCAAAGTTGAAGCTGTACAGAATTGGGAGCAACCCAAGAATGCATTTGAAGTCCGTAGTTTTCTTGGACTCGCGGGGTACTATAGACGATTCATACAAGATTTCTCTAAAATTGTCCTGCCTTTAACTTTGTTGACCCGAAAAGATGTCAAGTTCGAATGGGGTGAAGCTCAAGAGAATGCTTTTCAGGAGTTAAAGCATTTTTTGGCAGATGCTCCTGTTTTAGCTTTACTAGAGGGCAGTGATGACTTGGTAGTTTACAGCGATGCTTCAAAACAGGGTCTTGGTTGTATTCTTATGCAACGAGGCAAAGTAATTGCATACGCGTCGAGACAATTGAAAGATTATGAAAAAAATTATCCAACTCATGATCTTGAGTTGGCAGCGATCGTTTTTGCACTGAAATTATGGCGTCATTATTTATACGGTACCGAATGTCAACTATTCACAGATCATAAGAGTTTGAAGTACATCTTCACTCAACAGACTTTGAACATGAGGCAACAACGAGCCATGGAACTGATTAAAGACTATGACTGTGAAATTTTGTATCATCCAGGCAAAGCTAATGTTGTTGTCGATGCTTTAAGCCGGAAGACGTATACAAACTCCATGTGTTATGCTATTATACATACGTCAGTGTCATCCACACTAGTTGACGACATACGAAAATGGCAAGTAGAAGCTTTAAAGCCCGATCATGAGAAACTAGAACGTATGGTTGGTTATGTTCAGTATCTGACAGAGGATAATCGAGGACTGAAACTCTTCAAGGACCGTGTTTGGATTCCAAAACTTGGAGGTATTCGGGAACTGGTATTATCTGAAGCACACAAGTCCAGGATGTCTGTGCATCCGGGTAGTACAAAGATGTATTACGATTTGAAATCGGAATATTGGTGGCCGGGAATGAAGCGTGATATTGGAAGATATGTGGAACAATGTGTTACGTGTTCACAAGTTAAAGCTGAACACCAGAAACCTTATGGTAGCCTTCAACCTCTCGAGATACCGGTGTGGAAATGGGAGGAACTTACAATGGAATTCGTAACAAAGCTACCAAACACGCCTCGTCAGCACGACAGTATCTGGGTTATCGTGGATCGCTTAACGAAAAGCGCTCACTTTCTGCCTGTTCGGGAATCGTATTCTATGGATAAATGGGCTCAAATTTATATCGATGAGATTATTGCACGACATGGTGTTCCTCTGAAGGTAATTTCTGATCGAGATTCTCGATTTACTTCAAAATTTTGGGTCGGCTTACAACGAGAACTAGGGACGCGCATAGCATTGAGCACGGCCTATCATCCTCAAACGAATGGTCAATCCGAACGCACGATACAGACGTTAGAAGATATGTTGCGTGCGTGTATACTTGAGTTCGGTGGTAGTTGGGATATGCATCTACCATTGGTTGAATTTTCATACAATAACAGCTACCACTCGACTATCGGTATGGCGCCTTTTAAGGCTTTATATGGTCGTAAATGTCGTACTCCCTTATGTTGGTGTGAGATGGGTGAGAAAGTGCTTGTTGGACCCGAAATGATTCAAATTACGCATGATAAGATTCAAGTTATCCGGGATAGAATGAAAGCCGCTCAGGATAGACAGAAGTCGTACGCTGATAAGCGTCGACGACCGATTGAATTCATCGTGGGCGATATGGTTATGTTGAAAGTTTCTCCTTGGAAGGGTATACTACGATTTGGTAAGCAAGGCAAGCTTAGTCCACGGTTTGTTGGACCATTAAAAATCATTGAGCGTATTGGCAAACAAGCATATCGACTTGAACTTCCAGAAGAGTTATCTGGTATTCACGATGTATTCCATGTTGGATATCTTCGGAAGTGTTTGGGTAAGCACGATGAAACAATTCCCTTAGATGAGGTAAAGATTGATGAACGACTGAGATATATTGAGAAACCCGAGGAAATTCTAAATGAAAGAACGACAAATCTTCAGAACAAAACAATCGATTTGGTATTGGTGAAATGGAAGCATCACTGTGGTATGAATTGTACGTGGGAGAGAAAAGAACAAATGCTTGCCAAATATCCCGAACTATTCGAGAAATGAAGATTCCGAGGTCGGAATCCTCAAAAGGAGGAGGTAATTGTAACATCCACTTCTTCAAATACGTTGTAATTATCTTCTTTTTACATGTTTTAGTGACCAAAACATGATAGAGTATGTGTTTGAGGAGTTAAAGTAGAATTAAGTGTTAGTCGATGATTGAAAGGTTTTAAATTGAAAGCTCGTGGTCTATAACCAATTATATTTCGATAATTATTTTCTGGAATCTTTTTATTGTAAGTTGTAGATTATCTTTTTACGAACGTGTGAGCGAAAACCGCGTCAAAAACGGAGGTCCGAGCGAAAAGTTATGTGATTTTTAGTGATTAGTGGGTCAAACCGAGTTTCCAGCCGAGTCAACTCGGCCCCAACCCGTAAAAGTCGGTAATATACACGATTTTGCCTCCATTTTCACCCAAAAACAGTCTCTAAGCTTCTTCTCTCTTCAATGAATGATATTTCTTCTTAGGGGATGAATTACAAAGAGTTTTCCTTGATCATTGCACCAAAATCATCTACAAAGTAAGGTAACCTTAATTCCTTGGTTAATTTCATGAATTGAAGCTAGTTAGAGATGAAATTGGTGATACTAGGATTTGGGTCTATGAACCCTAATCTGAATTATGTTAGTATTATGATGTATTTAGCTTGGTTATAGCCTAACTAAGTTGTTATGATGCTTGATTCATGAATTATACCTTTTGAAAATGAAGAACACAAGTTGAACTTTGATTTTCTTCATTAATGGCTATGTTGGTAAAATCTTAGGGTTAATCTTGTAAACAACAATATAAACATGGTTAGAAGGTATTTTGATTGTTGGAATGAAGATTAAATTCAAAATATGGATTTTCGCCTATTTTCTTAGTAAATTTGACAGCACCAAATTTACCAAGAGGCTGTTTTGAAAGGGCGATAACTAATTCACCGTAGCTCGGATTGCTATGATTATGGACATTTCGGAAAGCCTATATGTAGCTTTAAACCTGTCCTTTAGACACTTTATAGAAATAAGGCTTATAAGTTGGTTAGAATTGCCTCTCAAAATTGATAAAAAGTGAATTTTGTGCTGAAAATTTAAGTAACTAAAATGAGTTTAAATTAAGTTTGGTTAAGTTATTGTTGTCAGATCTTTATGAAACTTTGGATGCATATTATAGGTGTTAAATAAGACAACTTGGTCTTTTTGGGGTGACCGTTGGAGGATGTTTAGGCTTATATGGACTTGGAGCCTAATTTGCTCGATTTTAAATATAAAAAAAACACTGTGAGTTTATGGGACTACCTAACTTACAATTTGCTAAACATCTGTTATATATTTTCTACTTTCTTCCATGCTCATCCATGTTATGTCTTCTTACCGATTTCAAATGATTATTAGTTATTGTTCCCCGCCTTTCTATACGTGCTACCCGGTGGTTACTTTGTGTTTCAAACGGGGAGGGCACACTTAAGCTCATATCGGCTGGGATTACTCGAGTATGGTGTGTTTGACCGTGTTAGAGTCCGGTCTTTTTCCTCGCTGTCCGGGATAGCTCGGGCGGGAAGATCATTCCACTGGTCGGGATAGCTCGGGTGGTATGGTATTTATGATACATTGTTGTACTTGCCGCGTCCGGGATAGCTCGGTGGTAGTACATATCTACTATTGACTTCCACATGATATATTTGTTGCATACTTTAATATTTAGATAGTTGATTCCCGAATGATGATTACTTGTTACATTATTTATTTCTTCGTGATCATTGATTTCCATGGATTACATCTATGAAGCTTTAGTGGTTAGTAATTCCCGTTTATTCACTAAGCATTTTGTGCTTACTCCTTTAGTTGTTCACATATTTACAGGTTGTGTGGATAAGGTGAAGAACAAGCTCGGGTAGATTGAGATACTTTCTTTTGGGGATTCCGGTAGACCAACTCTTTTGTTATTAAGTATTTAGTCGAATACAACTTTAGGTTGTAAATTATTAGTCGTCTTTTGGTTGTAACTTCAAGTATCTAGTTAATGGGTAGCTAATGTCCTTCGTCTTGTATATAGTTTAGGTTTCCGCAAAGTTATTACTTTAGAATTGTCCGTTTTGGAATATTTTGGAAAACAGGTGATTACGGAAACGTCCTATAAACCAAGCGGACATTTCGAATTTGAAACTCTAAATTATAATATTCCGTTTGTTTTATTATGGTCTAAATAGGGTAACTTTTGGTTCTATCAATGTAAATTTGGGTCTTTCAATGACACCTATGTTAGTTTCATTAAAAAAAATTCATTTTTGAAAAATCATAAAGATTTGCAAGTGCCTTTTTCAAGACTTGACTTTCATTATATCCCAAACCTGCTTTTATATTGTAGAATTTTGAATTTTGAGCCTGATTTGTTAAAATATTCAGAGTTTGTTCAGTTTGACCTCTTTTAAAGTTCAGGTCTTCTAATTCCTTGATCTTTCTGTAAAGATCAAGTCTTTCTTGATTCAGAAAGTTCATTTTGACATTCAGAACTTCCTTTTTCAGATTTTTCATTTAATATATCTTTTTGTAAATTATCCATCTTTTCTTTTAATAACAGTTTTTCTTCAGAAACTTTTTCCAGTATTTGTTCAACTTCTTGGCAATTTTGTTTATAAATTTGTCTCTCAGCTCTGAATTGATTTACCAAAATTCTTTCCCCTTTGATTCTGTTTCTGAGACTTTCAAATTCAGAAGTCATGTTATGAATTTGATTTTGCATTTCAGATTCTCCAGAATTTGGTTTAGATTTTGTTCAGAAGAAGAACTTGACTCAGAATTTAATTCAGAAAATGAAGAAAGTACCTCAGAGTCATGTGCATGTTTATCTTTAGGATCCAGCTGGCACATGTAGCAATTTGAGGCATAGTGAGCCACTTCTTCATCATACTCTCCATCAATCCAGTTCAACCAGACCTCTTCATATTTGGTAACCACAGCTGGATTAAGTTCCTTCTTCTTGGCAAGTAGATGCTTTTTCTCATAGTAACCAACATTTTTCACTTTGGGCATTTTGCATTGTCTTGCATAATGTCCAGGCTTAAGCACCTTGCTGGTTCTTGTGTCTCATGTTGACCAGCATCTTGAACTTTCTTAGGTCCATCTTCAGATTTAGACTTGTTCTTATATTTCTGATTATATCTTTGAGTGAATTGTCTTGTCATGAATGCAACATTATCATAAATTCTTTTAAGCTTTTCATCTGATTTATCTCCATCACATAGAGTTGTCTCTGGGATTTCACAAACCTTGCTCTTAGATGAGATGGTCAAGGAATTATTATATTTCTTGCTCAATAAGGCTACTGTTTCATTTGCCTTCCTTTGCTCATTCTGTCTAGTCTTGATTTTGTCCTCTTGTTGGAACAAAATACCATAAACATCATGAATGAATTTCCTAGACAGATTTCTAGTAACCATATTGTCAGAAAAGCTTGACCACTCATTACCTAGATTGTTCAGAAATTTATTATTTATTTCTGAGTTGGATTTTTGAACACCATTCCTTCTCAGATCATTCAGGATATTGTTGAATCTATGGTAAGTCTCTGTGATAGATTCATTATCCTTATACCTGAAGTTTTCATATGTACCAACACAGATGTTCAACCTTTGAGCTTGGGCTTTTGTACTCCCCTGCATTTGAGCCTCAACTTCATCCCACATGGCTTTTGCAGATGTGAGACTATCAACTCTGTTAAAAATTTCATTGGGTATCGCCATTGTAAGTAGTGTTAGTGCCCTTTTATCAATTCTAGCTTGACTTTTCTCAGCAGCACTGTATATACCTGGGCTCTTTTTTATTCTGGATGCAGGAATTTCAGGAGTAGATTCAGTTCTTGGAACTGCAGGAATTTCCACATAGACCTCTAGAGGGACATTTACAATCGATATTGTCCAAGAATAGAATCATTCTGATTCGCCATTGATGGTACTCGCCCAGAAACAAGGTTGGTGGTTTGGTTTCAGATCCGATGGAGACGATTTCTTTCGACATCTTGAATATAGTAGATCGCGAATTCAATTGGATTTGAATCAAATTGATCTTGAATGTATCGATCAAGAATTTTCAAGAACTTGACAAAATTGATCAACCAGATAAATTGACTCTGATACCAATTGTTAGATCCCAAAATATCAAGAATATAGAAAGAATCAAGAATTAGAACAAGAATTATGTCACCGAAGTTGTATATTGTATTGATCAATGAACAGTATTACAAAGTATGTATCTTTACAAGCTTTATGAACGTTAGTTCTAACTGTCTAACAAACTATCTATATATATACATACAGGAATGCTAAAGTTACAGTACAAAAACAACAGACATGTTCAGAACTACTTCTGAACGTCTTCAGAATCATTCTTCAGAACCTCTTCAGAAGTATCTTCAGAACCATCTTCAGAACTCCTAGCCACTTCAGAAGTAATAGCTCAGGCTTTGCTTTGCTTGTCTTATGAGTTCTGAACCTTTCTCTCTTCAAAACTAGTTCAGAACATCTGAACTATGTTGTCTTTAGAACCCAGTCTTCTTTTGAAGCTATCTTCTAATATCTATCATTACCAATATTTCCATCATAGTTCATCTTAAAACCACAATGCATGTGTGGGTCAAGATACCCATTGCAGGAGTTAAAATCAAACTTTAGCTTGGATTCTCTTGGAAATCCAAGAAAAAGCTTGATCATGAGTTTATGTGAACTAATTTTTGAATCAACATTCATGCATATGTATTTACCTACTTGAATGAGACTTATAAATCTCTTAAATATCATATTGGAGGTTGAGATGACCTTTCCCAACCATTAAAAGACAAAAAGATGGAACATTGGTATTAGTAATAACGTAAAACCCAAAAATCTTACATAAAAATTCTGCCATATTGTTGAACTAACTTTGGGTACCCACAACTAGCTCATTTTTTGGCCAAACTTGATCATTTTTTTTAATTAAGTTCATGAGTTAACCTTCAAACCCCACTGACCTCTCTCAAAAATTTGAAGTATTGAACCATCACACAGTCCGTACAAAACAAGTGCGCAATCAGCTCAGCACGCTATCGAGACTTTAAAACGGGACTGGAACGGAGGACTTAGACAACACAAAATATGTTAATACCAGTGCCAAAATTTCCCTAACTCAATAACCTAAATCATACTAAAATTTCAAGTTTTAAAAATGAGGATAAGACACTTAAAAACCAGTTCAATCAGACATGTGTTTTCTGCCAGGAAATGATCCTTAGTCATTGACAATAAAGCCTTTTGCTTTTAATATTCTTTCAACTAAATCAATATCACACCACAATTTTATTTTAATTTTATATTAAAAATTAATAGAAAAGGGATTACATCATGCATGCAAGTGTATGATTGATAACAATTTATTTTACATGCAATGGTTGCCAACTAAAATTTGGATATAATTTTCCGACTAACAACCAAATATCGTTTTTCGTTAAGAATTCGTTTTCTTAAATAATTAATAAAAGAGGCATTCACGTATGTACTTTTCGGAACCCATAACATAGGATTGAAATCTTACTAGTGTCCTTACGTCTCGTAGGATCGAAGTAGGATTTCGTCGCGATCACCCAGAAGTTTACGTTTTACCCGGAATATCGCAACTTCGGTGAGTATCACAACCCCATTTAATTTCTTTTAATGTTTTGGGGTGAACACACTTTACTTTTATATACGCTTCGATTTTATGATTTTCGTTAAATTTATCAGTCATGTTATGATTATCATTATTTTTCAATATGTATGCAAGGCCAATGTTATCGCGACTCTGAGTTTACAAGCTATCGTGTAAAAGTCTCCAGTTTATTTTTACACTACCCATTTAACTAGTATATCGAGCCATTGGTAATTATGGATAATGTTATTTGGTTGACACCCCACTCACCGCACAAAGTTGCAACTGTGAGTGCATAATTATTGTTTTAGCAGTTGTTTGCGATACAACATGCTACATTTGGGGCCTAGAAGTCACTTAGGTTTGGTTGGTGGACTCATTGGGTTAACATTTAGCATACAAGGATATCTTACTTGACAACCGAAATCATTTATATCCAGGTGTGGATTTTTGACAACTATTGACTTATGAAATTCTAGCTATGGATCATACTGAACTGTGCATCGAAAATGATTTGTGCATCATAAAACCTGTGATCTCACCAACTATTTTTAGTTGACCTTTTATTTGTCATGCTTTTCAGGCAAGCTCCTGTAGATTAAGGATAAGAAGGATCGTAGTGTACCGCGTGAAGAACAAGATGTTTTTCATAAAAATCTCTTTTATGATGGATTGTTGTATTTTTATTTTTCCAAGGACATTTGTAATCGATGCACAACTATTTCTGTTTAAAATTTTAAATGCCTATGGTTGCTATATCTGTATCTATGGCTATGTCATCATGCGTCTGTTACGTCCCATGTTTCCGCTTTAGCGGGGTGTGACAGACTTGGTATCAGAGCCACATGTTATAGAGAAAGCCGATTTTCCTTCAGAAAGCCACAACTATAGCCAAAAACAACAATCCAACATAGTATTATTATTACTGCGTCTGGGATGTATCGTTGGGCCTCCATTAAATAGAGCCTGATCACCTTTGTTTGATTAAGGGACGATGAATACAAACTAGAAATAGTTATATTAATAATATGTTCAAATGATTTCAATTTTTTTTCAAAAATCACGCATGGTACGTCTAGCCGATAGTGTAGTACAGGCATTTACACTCTTGCGCCTAGAGATTAGGTAACACTATTGACTACCTGCATACGTAGACACTAAGAGTTTCTTTTATCTGCGAATCGCAAAGTGATCATCGTCATTATCATCCTCGTCACGTACACCCTAACATTAAATGCTCGGCCGACGTATCGGGTTACGTCACTAGTAGACCGCAAGACACCTCGAGTAATAGGATGTGTAACGATTTGTGAAGATGTTTTATGAATTTTGTGAGACACGGTAAAATGTTAAATCAATGACAATAATTTGAGGAAAACTCAAGGTTTTAGTAAGGACAAGCATATAGCGTTCCATTTTGCTTGAAGACAGGTTACTTAGAGTTTTTAACATCAACTTAAATGTTGCATGCTTGGAAGTAACAATTACCCATATAAAGTTTAATTTAGAACCTTGGGCTTCTAGAAACGCTTTATGGATTGAGAAACATGTTAGTAACAATATGGACTTGACAAATTTAATATGTGGACCATAATTAGAGAAGTTGTTATGGTCATTAATTGCAGTTAGAGCAGAATTTTTGAGTCCAGGGAGTGCGAGTCATAAGAGAAAGTCGGAAGACTAGTTCGGAAGGAAAATTTTGTCTGAAATCAAGTAGAAACCAAAGAAATATGAGAAATTTTGGAGTGGTGGTTTAGGAGCCAAAGAGACACAATGATTCACTCTCGAGAGCAACAAGAGTAACATCCATCATGTAGGAGCATGTTTAGATTGTGCAAATCATAAGTGAACCGGTCATATCACCGAGGACTATAAGATGGAAAAAGGTTGTTAAGAATGGAAGTCGTATGGAAATGAAATCTTAGTATAATTTCTGAATGTAAAGTTTGAAGTTTCCTGGGTCACATAGTTGACGTAAGGGACATCTAGGTATAGACCAACAAGATCAGAGGTTGTGTCATATTTTAAGCAGTCAAGATTAGCAACCGAGATAGAAGTATTATAAACGCTCTATAAGTTTTCAATGAGATTTTGAAGTTTTATTAGACTAGAGAAATGATGCATTATGGCAAGTTTATCTAGTACGGATAAAGCAAATTGTGAGAACTTAAGGACGTTGTTAGAATAAAATGTTGAGTTACCAGCGTAGCAATTGTAGCCAAGCTTTGTAGATATTACCACTATGGTCCAGGTATATTATGTACACATCCCATGACAATCAAAGTCCATGACCGATTGGGAGATGACGAAGTTTAAGTTAGAAATGCCGATTAGCACCATTGAATGAACCATGGTGATGAAGTTCACCATCATCCATATAGACAAAGAAGTATAAGTGTTTATCAGTTGGTATGTTGTGATGGTAGACATTCCAGTTAGTGTGAAACCAGACTCAAGTAATTCAAGAAGAGACTCTTTGATAAGAGAATAATAAGAAATTGGGAATAATTAGTCATCTTAAGGTTACCGTATTTGACCTTGATGAAATCTTGTACAATTTGGAGAAAAATATAGGTTCTAGTACAGAAGGTCTGGGAAACAAGGTCGGAAATATTAAGTAAATCCTAATGTCTGAAACACGTCGAGACATTAATGCGGTCGCAGGTACGTTTCACTTAAAACAACCACCATGCATCGATATTATCCGACTTCGAAGCAGATAGGAGTTTCATTACGATAAATGTTAAGCCACTGATCGATTTTGAGACTAAGGAATTAAATGATGTTTATACATTTGAATTTGCTATTGGATATGAGGTTCGGACTTAGGGTGTGATCTTAGATTGTAAGTTGAATCTCCCAGTTAGATTATTCAAGGTTGATTTTATTGGAGAGTTTTGATGGATCGAGCACAAATTAGTTGTGTTGAAAAGGTCATTAGAGTACCCCTTCCAGATGGATAAACTCTTATTGCACATGGGGATAAGCCAGGAAGAAGTTTGAGGATTAGTATCACTTATGAAGGTCCATAAGTACTTAAGGAAAAGATGTGTCATATTCTCAGCTCATGTGGTAGGAAATAAACCCGAGAAAATGAAAATCCAAGATATTCCTGTAGTGAGGGATTTATTCAACCAAATTCGTCACCACGAGGAGCCCCAGTTCTATTCGTTCAAAAAGAAGAATGGGTCATTTCGAATGTGCACCGATTATAGGGAGTTAAACAAGCTGACGATCAAGAATCTTATCCCTTCCCCGAATTGATAACCTATTTGACCAGTAGCAGTTTTTCCAAATTTGAGGGTGTTACAGCTGTGAATTCCATGAAGCCACAAACATCTTCATCTCAGCTAACTCATAAATTGAACCATCATGCTTGTGCACTATCCTGGTTACATCGACAAAATTTTGGATTTCACATTTTATCTGAGCATAAGCGACCAGATGTTGATGTGTCATGTTTGTGCGTAATTGTACAGCATGGTGGATCGATAGGGCTGAACAAACATATTCCCACTCATCGTTTCCTTGCACCTATTGACCACCGGAATGAATATGTAGCTTCACTTTCACCACACCAGAACTCATTTTGGAATGAATTGAGGAGGGAAATATGATCACTGCAACAAAGAAAGAAAGAAATTATGGCTAGAAACATTTCTCTATATATCTTCATCCTTCTATCCTTGCTATTTTATAAACCAACGAATTTATTTCATCAAGTGTAGGTTTGCAATTGCGAACGTGGATGTGGTCAAGATAATGACACTAAAATAGGCCTGAAAACCCTGCAATATTCGTCTAAAAAAATTCCAAGATTCGTCTGAAAAAGCCTGCAAGATTCCCACGGCTTTTCAGGTGAATCTTAAAGCCTTTTTCAGGTCTGGCAGGATTCCCACCGCTTCAATATTTAATTATCAGATTCCCACCGCGGACCATCCGTTTTTTACTATAAATAGGATGCCTCATTAACTCAAAAATTACAACTTTCATACCAACCATATTCACTCTTCTACAATCATTTCTCTACTTCCTAAGAAAAATGGCAGGAAACTTACCCTCATCATCAAACCCTTCGTCTTCTCAAATTATGCCTAGCAGGATCAAGAAATCAATTGAAAAGACTGAATCTGAGACAAAGGAGATACAAGATTAATGGTGGAGTAACAGAGAGAAGTAGACTAAAATCCAAGAAGATGTCAAACAGAAGAAGAAGAAGAAGAAGAAGAAGAAGAAGAAGAAGAAGAAGAAGACCATAAAGCAGCTGCAAAAATAGATTCGAGTTAATGAAAACGTGTGAAGGAAATTCATATGCAATATCACGACATGCAAAACCGTTAATGAAAAATATATGTGGATCGATAATTTGAAAGAACTTTATTCGGAGGGACTTTAGTTTTCTTGTGTTGTGTGCGGACTTTAGTTTTCATTGTGTCGTATGATTAGTTTTTACACACTTTATCGTTTAAATTAATGTGTATCGTGTTAATGTTTTAGTTTCGTTTCAATAAAATGGTTTAAATTTATGTACCCCTTAACAATAATTTCCAATTTTGTTATAATAAAATGATTCAAATAAGATATCTCCATAGTGGATAGTTAAAATCATACACGAGATGCTATTTAAAAATCAACATTAAGGTCAATACTATTATAGTCAAGACTTCCGTGTGGTTCTAACATCGATACGTGAGACTTCTTTCTTTGGCTACTTGAAGCTCTGCTTCTAGGCACGCTTGATGAGGCATGAGATGGATAATTTGCACGAGTATGTTCGGTTTCTCCACACTTACTACATCTTTTTTGTATGGGACCTTCACCACGAGATGTATTTCGATCCTTGTTATTCGGTCTCCCGACGAGGTTCCTTGTTATTAGGGGTGGTAAAGTGACATATGGAGACAACCATGATTCAGGAGGTCCAACAGGAACAATTACCTCATGATATGTTTCCCGGTAATTTGAGGTTATGAAGTATTGTACAACCAATTGGCTGCCAACCTTGTTGTCTTGCAACAGCGATGGCATGACAGCAAGGTAATCCAAATATTTGCCATTTTAGACATTCACGCCTATAATTACTCAAATTGACATTTGCGTTTCTACAATTATCCCGAACCTCATATACACCATAGTCCATTCCGTGGACGACCCATTTTGCTGACTTATCGGTCCTTCTCTTAATCTTGGTTTATGCCCATGGTGTGAGTGTATGATTCGTTTGCTCTAAAAAGGGTATTCATTGTGTTACAATTTCAAAAAATAAAAGACATCTATATATATATATATGAAATAAAATATTGTGATTGTATGAACCTCCTTTTCGTCGACGAATTAAGTACCACCGTTGTTGAAAACCTCTGAAGTACTCCATATGCCCGACAATCGGTAATTTACGTGCAAAATGGGACAATGCATTCACCGACTCCGCACTATTGGAGGTCATAATATTGTACAGATGCCAGGAAAATGGGCCCTTGACCAGCTCTCCGGGCAACCTCATCAAGCAATTGAGCTCCGACAGGTACATGGACTCGAAGTCTATCCATCATTCGCTTGAACTCCATGTGCATATAGGCTTTGCATGCCTTCCAGAATTGTTTCTTATAGAATTTAATGTTTTTGTCCCTACTTTTCACGTTCATCTCGAGATGTCGACAACACAGAGCATATTGGCTGTGTGGGAACATGACCGTAATTCTAGCACTTATAGAAGCAACCCTATCGGACATAAACACCAACTCGTCCATTTGTCCAATACATTCCTTCAACATGTCAAAAACCAAGTCCACCCATCCGATGTTTCTGATTTACCTACATCGAGAGCAATGGGCACAATGTTGTTATTTGCATCCATGGCAACGGCCAAGAACATTATATGCAATAAACGTCCCTTCAAATGAGCAGCGTATATTACAAGAACACAAGGCAACTTTGTCTTAAAAGACCGGATTTGCAAAAAAATTATGCGGTTTATGTATGTAAATGTTATATTTTATAATATGTAAACATATACATAATTATACGTACTACGCAACCAAGGGAAACAAAACACTTCTCAAAACGTCATCTTGAATCTATCCTTATTTTGGTGATGGTACCTGGATTATGATGCTCCATATTATATAGATAACTAGGGAGTCGGGTGAACGACTCCTCATGGCTGCCCCCACCATTTGTAATGCATTCCATCTCGCACGCCAACGTTGTTGGTACCCAATAGTAATACCGTACTGTTGGTGTATATCATGTACAATGTCATTTAGTCTAAATGCCCTGCTAGCATCTACAAATTTATCTTTCAATAAATGATCCAAGATCTTTCTATTCGCTTGACGGTGGTTGGGGTTCAATTGGGTCTTCGAACAAGTGTAAACATCCAATAACTTTCGTATTGAGAACATCGGTTTATCTCCTGCTACGAATCTTGTCGTCATACGAACCTCAAATCTTATTTTTGAAAATCTCAGGGTTCTATACTGGAATTCTGGAAACCCTCTTCAATAAACTTTTTTTCGAGTTGTGCGACCTTTTTGTCTTTCGTATTGAAAAACTGATCAACAACTATTCTGCTACTACGATTATAATGTACTGGTTCGTTGGTCGTGATAGAGGTCGTTGGGTTTGAAGGAGAGGAGGCATATCAAAATAATCATTTTATCCCCACCAAATAATTTATTAGCACGAGTTACTGTTTCTACACATGCTTCCTCTTCATCCGTTTCTGATAATTCAAAAACATGGCCTTCATCATCATCAAATCTAGCAAAGCGTCTTCTTTCTTCTTCATCTTCATCTTCATAATCATCATCATTTTCTTCTTCTTCACCTACTTCTTCTTCACCTTTTTCTTCTTGTTGTGTCTCCGGAACAAAGTCGGAGTATAGTCACTAAGACTATAGGCATGATCTGCATGAAAGGTAATGTCATAAGAGCGCTGGATTTGAGACTCATACTCAGGGTGAGGAACATACATTCCTTGAGTCTGAGTCTCATTCTGGGTTTGATGGTTTTCAATGTTCGAACTACCACCGACATCCTCCACCACACATTGAATAATCGACATACAAATAGCGGGTAGGTGGTCTATTTGACTCGGCTGCAAATTCCATGAAACCACGAACATCTTCATCGGCAGCTAATTCAAAAATTGGGTCATCATGTTTGTGCACTATCATGGTTGCACCGACAGAATCTTCGATTTCAAATTTTCTCTGAGCATAAGCGATCAATTGTCGACATGTCATGTTTGTGCGCAACTATACAACATGGTAGATCGATTGGTCGGAACAAACCTATTCCCACACATCATTTCTTTGCACCCATTGACCACTAGAACTAATAGATAGCTTCACTTTCTCCACCCCGAAACTCATTTTGAAACGAGTTGAAGAAGGAAAAATGATAATTGGAAAAAGAAAAAAAAAGAAATTATAGCTAGAAACGTTTTCTGTATATCTTCATCCTCCTATCCTTGTTATTTTATAGACCAGCGAATTTATTTCAATTAATTAATTTTCTGCAAACATTCTGTTAGGATCCAAAGAACCCTATGAATTTAGATCCTATGTTTGAAATATTTTGTAAAGGAAAGTACTTCAGAATCTGAAGATGAATAGTTCAGAAGTTCTGAACTAGTGCTAGAAAGATAAAAATAGTCATCTTCAGAAGTGCTAAAGATATATTCAGAAGTTCTGTAGAAGTTCTGAATAAGTTCTGAAGTGAAAGTTCAGAAGTTCTGAAGACAACTCAGAAGTGGTTCTGAAGACAGTTCAGAAGTTCTGAAGAACTTCTGAATAGAGTTTTTGATGGCGTGTCTTAATGTAATGGGGCTGTGGTTTAAATACATGTAGCTTTATGATAGAGATAATAAAATAGCTTCAAAAGGAACTGGGTTCTGAAGATGGTAAAGATCTGAAGATAGAAAGATCCAGAACTTAGAAGACGAGGAAAGAAAAGCCTAAGGCATAACTTCTGAAGTGGCAACTTCAAAAGTTCTGAAGATTTTGAAGATACTTCTGAAGAAGTTCTGAAGATGTTCCTGAAGACACTTCTGAAGAAGTTCTGAAGAAGTTCAGAAGTAATTCTGAACATGTTTGTCATATCTTGTGCTGTAACTTTAGCATTTCTATTATGTATATAAATAGAGAGTTTGTTAGATAGTTAAAGAAGTTAATACGTTAGAAAGAAAAAGAGCTTGTAAAGACATATTTTGTAATACAATTCATCCGATCAATACAATATACAACATTTAGTGTTATAATTCTTGTTCTTATACATATATCTTTCTATATCTTGATTGTTTGGGATCTAACACTTTATCTATTCTATTGTGGTATATATAGAGAGTTTGTTAGTTAGTTAAGTAGTTGAACACCACATATAAGAGTCATCTGAAGGTGTAAGTGTGTGTTTTCTATATTCAGTATATCAATAAAATGAGGATTTCTTGAGCAATCTATCAGATCTGTTGTAATATGGGACTAACAATTGGTATCAAAGCTTAATTGAAGCAATTTATCTTCAATACGATCAATCGATTGCAACAGATTTGAAGAAACTGATGAAATCAGTGAAGTTTTTCTCTCTACGATGAACAATAAGTTTTTTTATTGAAGTTTGATGAATTGATGCGAAATTTGATGTTCTTTCATATCAAATTGATTTTATGATCATCGTGTATTCATATGGAACCAATTACAGTCATCAATTTCAAGGATTATTGAATTAATTTGCCAAATCTCAGAGTTTCTAGGGTTTTTTGTTCGAACGAATTGTTCTTGACAAATTCTATAAATCTTTGGTAAATTGGTGTGATTCAATCCAATTTGTTCAAAAGCAATACTCGAAATATGTTTATGAACAAGGTTTGATCATCAATTTGGTGCGTTATTGACAAATCTTGAGGTATCTAAGATTTTTGGATCGAACAATTCATATAATCAGACTTCAGAAGATGGTTTATCAAACTTCTGAAGTGTATTTCTAAACTTCTGAAGTATTATTATTAGACTTTTGAACTGCAATGAATGGACAGACTATAATTCAGAAGTTATGTATTATGTTCAGAACTGTACTAAACCTTCAGAAGTAAGCTCAGAACCTTCAGAAGTAAGCTCAGAAACTTCAGAAGTAAGCTTAGAAATTTCAGAAGTTAGTTCAGAATTGCTCTATACTTCAGAAATTGTTCAGATTCATTCAATCAATTTGCAATGTTTGTTTGAAAGCATTTGTGCAAGTACGCAATAAAACATGTAAAAACATGTGAAATTTGTCAATTTCTTCAAAAATTGCGAAGGTCAAAGGTCAAAATCGTGAATCTGGGTACGGTCAATTGATAGGTTTATATTAGGGTTTCACAAGAAGCTGACACGTGTAGGTTTGCAAAGGCAAGCTCCAATTGCAGACCTGGGTAGAAATTGTAAATGTGCAAAAGTCGGGGGGTGGTTTTGCCATTGCGATCCTACACAATTGGTTCAGGGACCAAATCTGTAATTTGCCTTTTGTCGGCTTGCGAACTAGCCCATTGCAAATGTATCTCTATTTGTGCAAATCTGAAAAGATATGAGTTAGAAGGTAAAACTACTTTTTAAAAAATTGCTATTTGAATAAATTTCACAAAGTTTTATACCGTGATAAAAATCCGTTAAATTCTTTTTTTACGGCAGAATTAATTAAATGTTGAATGACATTCTTTTAAAAATGTAATGTTGTCATAAATTATTCAAAACATGGCAAAGGTTTATGATGAGTAATTTTATATTGATAAAGTTAAGACACATTTTTCATATTTATAGACTCTACTAACTTCTTTTAATATTTGTTGTCTTCTTATATTTATAAACTCTTGAAATGGGGCGGGTTCAAATATGAATTTAAATTCAGTTGTAAACGTGAGAACAAAGAAGAGTGCAATATGTGTCTCATTCAGTCTGAGTATATTCAGACTAAATGTTGTGTTACTCATTCTAAATGCATGTTATTCATATTGAATAATGTATGAACTTCACATTCGTTATTCATGCCGAATGTCCTTCATTATTCAGACTGAATGGACACGTTTCGTGCTCTACTTTGTCTTTATGTTCGCAACCAAATTTGTGTTCGCATTTAAAATATCCTCCTCTAAGATATATCTTCTAAAAGTATTTTTTTAATGACAATGAATAAACATAATTTTTAGACATAGTCTATATTCTAATTACAACAAAGTTTCTAAACATCTTTGGTTCTATCACTTGGCAACCCTATGGGAGGCTGAGCGGGGTGATATCCCAGGGCATCAAATTTCAAGGGACATTACTTTTGGTCTAGTAAGAGCATCTACAATGGAGGTTTTTTCTTGAGATTTTACAAAACCTTCACTGTGGGACACATGTTCTTGTCCAGTCACAGGTTCCTATAGGCATCCGGGTTCTTGCAAACTTTCCTTTTTTATTTTTTTATTGTTTTCTTAATCATTTTATAAATTAGAAATAAGAAAAGTGGGGTTTTGTAAGAACCTCTAATGTAGAATTTTATGGAGGTTTTTGTTTTGTTGAGGTGACAATGATGTGGCAGAAAAAATATGGCAAATGAGGTTTTTGGAGGTTCCACCACTGTGGATGCTCTAACGTTATTACTAATAAAAGAAAATTTCAAAGTGGCAACGACAAAACTAGACTCTAAACTTCAAAGAGACATAAACACTTTCTTACCACTAAGCTATTAATACATTTTGATAACTATTTCTCCTATCTTAATTTTATTACTTTTTTTGCTGATTCATTCTTTTTCCCACTTTTATTTTCTCCGCAACAGTTATTTATCTAAAATAAAATTAAATTAAAGTAAATCATATTCAACAATTAATGTTTGTAGGTGCTTTTGTTTTGAAAAACATATGATACTATTTGAAAGTTAATTATTTTTTTCGCCAATCATTTTACTACAGGGAATTGGTAGGTTTATATTTTACATGAAACAATTTAGGTTACTAGTTAATTTTAATTTGGAACCACGACACATTTTTTATTTTATTTTCTAAAATCAAACAATGTATGAAATAATGTTACTACATAGTTTCAAGTATTTTTTGTGATCTCCACAATCATACATACTCAAAGACTGTTATTTATTTTGTTTTATATTTTGATTCGATGTTGAATCTCGTAAATCCAATTTTGTAGTCACCAATAGTGCGGTTTGATGCCTAACTCTATATAAGTTTGCTTAGACTAGATAACAATCACTACTCAAGGATGTTTAGATATTTAAAAATATGATACATATATAATATTAAGTTATCCTAAGTTTTAAGACAAATTAAACATCCTATATGGTTGTATACAATTAGTTTGCGTACAACTATCATTATTTGCAAGTCTCTAAAATTCATTTAACTTGATGTTACATTGATACTATATAATTATACGATATGTATTAGGAAGAACACATCGTCATTCAATAACATCCACAACAGATTTTTCAAAATTTTCTCTAAAATGAAGAATCAAAAGTAAAATCTCAAAAAAAAAAACCTTTCATCTCCAACATATTTTCCATCTTTCTCTTTTACATGCTTCATTTTAAAGATAATTTTGAAAAAACTATTAGGTGGTGTTTGGTTGCAGAATGTTTTTGGATTAAATGGAATTTGTTAAAAGAATTTGACTTTGAAGAAATTGGAATGAAATGTTGTCCAGTTTGACCGTCTATTTGGTTGGCAGAATGGAAATGAAATGTGTTAAAGAAATTAAAATCTGTCTATTTGGTTCACATAATGTAACTTTGGAATTAGAATGAAATGTTGATAAATGACCAAAATAATATTCTTGATAATTTTAATTTTTTAACCTAAAAATACTTTAATAAAATAATTATTAAATACTTTAATGAGTTAATCTTTTTAAACTACAAATACTTTAATAAAACAATAATCATTAAATAGTTTTTAAAATTCGAATGAAATATTGCTAAATGACTAAAATACCATTTTTGAAAAATTTGAAACCGAAATCCAATTACTATGGTTCGGATTGGTGCTAGTCGATAGTGGTTAAAATCGATGGTGGTCGGCGATAGTAGGCGGTGGTTTAGATCCGTGATGGATCGGATTAAGGGTGGTCGGTGGTGGTTCATGTCAGCGATGGTTCAGAGGGGTGGTGGTCGCGGTGGATCAGATGACGGTGGTCGACGACGGTTCAAATCGGAACTTGCCCTTCCAATTAGAAAAAATAGCTCATTCTATCTATGAAAAAACCATCCAAAACAAAAACTTTTTCTATAAATATCCATACAGGACTTGATGAAACTTGATGAAACTTGATGAAAAATCAGCCAAACAGCCCCTAGATCACTTTGTTAATTTAGTGCTTTTGTTGTACAAAAATTCCATCCTCCAGAGATTACAATTTGGGGTTTCGTTTTAGTAATCTCTCCTTAGGCTTAGATAATGCTTCTATCGTATAAGATTCCATCCTCTGACAATGTACATATTTAATTTTAGTAGTCTCTCTTTGGACTTATATCACTTGAGTTATCTTATAGTTTCTGTTTTTTCAATGCTTCTGTCATATAAGATTCCGTCATCCATAGATTACAATTTCCACATTTAGTTTGAATTTGGGATTTTGGAGCTTTTACATTTTCTTGTTGATTTGTTTGGAAGCTTTTACATTTTTCAGTCCCACTAATTTTGACAATTGGATATGAATTTGTTTTCCTTAGGTTTCTGTTGGTTGTTGCTGCCCTTTAGGCTTCATCATCAGCACCAGACCTGCAAGTTCCTAATCAAGGGACCTTAATTGATCTGCTTCCTTCCTTAATCAGTTGTTTTCTTTTTAACTTCCAAGTTCTAAAGTATACATTGTTGAATTATATATATATTTTTGATAGTTTGGATATGATCCGATTAGCTCAACTAGGTTCCAAACCCCTTAAAGAGGCATTTTTTTGGCCTTTCTCATGGGCATCCGAAAACACAGGACCGGCCCTGGTTGACATGCATCGCAAGAACAACCTTGGGGTTGTGACCTTTATGATAATGGTAAGATTTCTATTTGTATAATAGACTCAATGTCCCTCCTGTCACATGTCGAATCTCGTGAATTTCTTGCTTGGCATTTTGAAAATATGTTGATTATAATGTTGTGATTTATAGGTATTGCTTTTCAATAATGGGGAACAAGATAGTTCAGTTGCCAAACGTAGGTAACAAAGTCCGATGACATCAGTTAATTTCATCTATGCTCTTGGTAATAATCGAACTTAATTTCTGGTATGTTTTATTGATCTCGTTTTTACCATGTAATTTGCCAATTTCAGAGTTTTGAGTTTGGTCAGTTTCCTTTAAATGAATCGTCGTTGCTTGGCATTTCACTTTATGGAAAGATTTTGTAGGTATTTTTTTTTAAATCTTCATTTTTGTGCTAATTTTTAGAAACTTGTTCTTTTTTACTCCTTGCTAAAAGAATTCGTGCAATTTCAATAAAAAGTTCTATATTGATCTACCACTGATGTGATTCTAGGCGTTTTTTTGTTGTAGATTGATCAATATCTGAAGGTTCTACATTGAATTTTTGTGGCCGAGTTTGACTAAAAATTTTATGGATGCAAATTCTCTTGAGAGAAAAGTCCATGGAACATCGGAGGGTGACACCTACTAGGTAAGAAACTTTGTTAAGTCTATCCGATAATTTAATGTGATTTTTGCACATTTTGTGTTTTTCATTAAAAAAAGGTTAAGGTACAAATCCTTAATGCTTCTGCTTAACAAAAACAAAGAGAAAGCCTAGCCCTTCTTCAAATTTCACTAAGAAGGAGATGTGCCATTATTTTATCATAATAGGGTTAAGGGACGTATTTGGGATTATGAAAATATAACATTAAAATATCTACTTACTGCCAAAAAAAATGTTTGATTCTCTTATTTATGAAATTAAGTGAAATTTAAAGAAAAATTCATTAAAAAGAATGAACAAAATAAAGAAAATGAATTTGATCAATGAAACCCAACATTCCAATTCAATTACATTCGTTCAGAATCTGCAAACGTCACCCTATGGCAAAATATTAACTCAACTTTTTTTTTTTTCATTTTTCTCGTTTTAAAAGAAGCTGTTGGTTACGATCGATGTTGTTTTTCTGCACCAAAATTAGATTTTAAGATATAATAATTCTTGGGTATAGACATAAAAAATTCAAACCTGAAAATATAAGATGAGATAAATAGGGCGGTCTTACTGGCGATACGACCGCCACACTTACAAAACCCTACTCTCTTTCTCAGATTGCCATCAGCAGCTATCCACTCCAATTGAGGAGGAATCATCAAATTTTACAGAGCAGAGCTGGTTTTCAGGGTCTCATTTTTATCAGTTATCTGCTCGTTCAACAATCCATCAATTGTACTTCTTCTTGCTTTGTTTCTTTTGCCCAGTTTTTTCGACACTTTATGTCTACGTGGTTTTTCTTGAATTTTTTTATTGGAATCCATATGGGTTTCCCTTTAATATCTGGATTATTGATGTGTGTGTAGATATGGATCGATACCAGAGGGTAGAGAAGCCAAGGACTGAGGCACCGATTAATGAGAATGAGATTCGTATAACCACTCAGGGGAGGATGCGCAACTACATTACTTATGCTATCACACTTCTCCAGGTCTTTATTTTTATGTGTTTTCATTAGCATCTCATCTTATCGTCGATTTGGTTTGTTATCCTCGTAGTTTTTCCGAAGAATCATTTCATTTGATCGGGTGGGGGTATGAGAAACTGGATAACTGGTCGATTTGTTTCTGGGAAAATAATAATTTGGGATGTATACAAGGTGTTTGATGTTTTGTGTTAGTGGGACTTGTCAAGGTAAGCAGTCCCCATGTCAAAAGAATTTGATTTGGGGACATTAGTGTATGGGCTGAGCTAGGATATTAAGTTGGGGGAGGGGGGGGTATCAAATTAATTCCAACATCAAAAGTTTTTAAACCAAGATGTTCGAAAACTCTGTGTATTATTATTAGCACTACTCGGACTAAAAGGATACTTTGTCTGTTAAGTCAATATGTTCCAAGTTTAATATTGCTCCCGTAATTCTATCACATTGGTTATTTGGATGGCTTAAGATTGAAGTTGTTCGTCTGGATCACAATTTAAAGAATTATGTTGACCGACCTCGAATTGGACATATCAATCTTTTTGGGTTCGACTCTAAAGGTTATGAAGCTATGAACAACATTTTCTACAAGATTATCACCTTCAAGATGTGTTTGTGGGTCGTTAACGTCTTTTCTTCACTTGAAAAGAGAATCGATTGTTATTTTCTTGCTCATGATTGAAACCATGATCAAACAAGGAATTAGGAACTCCATTATCCGAAATTCAAACGGATTACACTATCTCGATATCAACATTTATATAAATTCAATTAAACTAGATTTTGCATTTTATATAACAACACTTAAACATAAGAAATTTAAATAATTACATTAACGTATTAGGTATATTATAAAGTATTGAATCAAATCAGTTAATTAGAATTTTAAGTTAGAGTTTAACTAATTAATTAATTTTTTTTTCAGTTTACTATTTGTCATGTAGAAAAAGAAAAAAACCAATAACCAGGCCAAGTATAAAACAAACTTGGGGCTGATTGGTATTTCTAATAAATTAAACTATGTATTGTGTTTGGGTTGAGAGTTGAGGGGAGCTGGGCACCAGCCTGCCCCCTTATTGACTCCGCCTCTGCTGTGTATCTGGGATGTTTGTAATTGAGGGTTTCCCAAGTGTTTGTTTGAATTAAACTGGACGACCGTCTACCAAACCTCATTGGCTTTGGGGAGTTGGCGGTGGCAGACCCAGGATTTATGCCGACCAATGTGTTTTTAGCCGAAACCCACCATTTCAAGGATTTTTGAAGTTTTTTGGTTGATTTCAAGGGACAGGTTTCAGTTTTCCGAGAGATTTTTTGGTTGATTTCGAGGGACTTTCTCGTTATTTGGTTGTTGTTTTCCTAACATCCCGCAGCACCTAGTACACCTTTCTCACCTAAAAAGAATCTACTTACAAAATAAGTTGGAGGGTCGGGGTTTAATAGGTCCGCTCTGGAGTTGGTATGCAAAATATTTTGTTATTTGGAGCGTGTAGGTTTTGCATATATGTGATATGATGTTATAAGGATTCAACCATATGTTTGCATATATGTGATATGATGTTATGAAGATTCAAACCTTTCATGTGTGCAACTATTGATCATCTGCATTAATCCTAGGCTGTGTTTACGTATCTACAGTAATGTGCATTTATCGTCTAGGTTCAACTGATATGTTTTTTTTGGGAAAGAGGAAGGCTTCAACTGATATGTTGTTACAGGAGAAAGGATCTGAGGAGATTTCTCTCAAGGCCATGGGCAGAGCTATCAACAAAACTGTTATGATAACGGAACTGATTAAGGTAGTTACAGATTAGTATATGACCATTTTGATTCTTTCCACAAACCATGTGATATGCCACTATTTTTTCTACCAGAGAAGGATTGCTGATCTTCATCAAATTACATCGATTGGTTCTACTGATATAACAGATATGTGGGAACCACTAGAAGAAGGCCTCCTCCCGTAAGAACAAAACAAATTCATCTTCCATTTCTTCTTGATGATCGGAAAATAACTAACTTTTTGTTTCTTGAATGTAGTCTTGAAACGACTCGTCACGTATCTGTAATTACGATTACGTTGTCAAAGAAGGAGCTTGATACGACATCTGTGGGGTAATTGCTGCCTAAAATTTCTACTGATAGTTGCTTCATCGCTCATTATTTCTTCTGTTGGTAATAATGCATGTGATAATTTGTTAAAAAATTACATCATCTTAGTGCATCTATTGCAATTCTCATGGTTCATACACTCTAAAATTCATATGAAGAAGTTTTTTTTGGCAAAGTTTCAAGCTAAAGCTACATTTTTGCCAATAGAACATATTGATTTAGGCGAGCAGGGTGTCTTTATCAAGGGGTGCTTCTGAGATTTAACTAATGCTCAAATCGCTTTCTTTATTTAACCACGTACCCAAGTAAATCTTTCCTCATCTGAGAACTGGGGAGTATTTGTTACACCTTATTGGATCTCTGTAGAAATGCATGTTTTCTGGTTTGTTTATTGTATGTGACATTGAGGAAAGCTGATTAATTTTTATACTTGTTAGTTCAGTCTGCTTTACGATGAGGAAGTGGTGTTCATCAATTCAAAGGGGTTCAGCATATTATTCGTAAAAAGTTGAACTATTTCCTGCTATAAAACGAAATTCCCTCTAAAAGTATGTTATATTTGACTTACAAACATGATTTTGAAATTGTCTAATAATCATATCTAGATGTGATGATAGCTATTAACTTGAGTTATGTTTTTTATGAAGTATATACGAATATAGTGTATATTCATACATGTATATACAAGGTATTCTTGTCTGTGTGTATATATATATCAACTTAAGTTGTGTTACTTAAGGTTTTAAAAAGCTAAATTGGGCCTCGAGGCGGAAATATGTATATATATATATACACACACACACACTACACAATATAATTATGCCAATCTGCATTCCACTGCTTATACACAGAAAATATACGAAATATTATATATACACACACACTTGCCACTTGAGGACTAGACATAACATATATACATCATACTAAATTACTAAAAGAATCTACATACATTTTTTTCAATCACGAAATATAATTTATAGTAACAAAGAAAAACATACAGATCTATTAATAATATATATATATATATATATATATGTGTGTGTGTGTGTAGGGTTGGGTTCCGGTGAGAAGTGAAGTTATGGTGAGAAGGGTAAGAAGGGATCTCCACCCTTGGATGCACTTTAGGATGGGATGCACTGAGATGAGATACAACCGAAATGCATCGGATGAATTCATGGGTGGGTGTGAGATTAAAAGTGATCAAGGGTTCAGATCCCTTCTTACACTTCTCACCTTAACTTCACTTCTCACACGATTCCATGCCTGTGTGTGTATATGTATGTATATATTAATATCTCACAGCTCATGAAGAATAAAATATCAAAATATCGACAAAGCGGGAGTAGAAGTGTGCGACTAAATATAAAAGAAGTATATCCAATATATACATATAATAATACACCGGTGAACTGAACTGGAGAAGTATCGAAGAAGACGACGCAAAGAAAATGGGAGAAAACTGGAACTCACGTAGGACAGAAGACGAGTAGTAGATAGGGCTTAGGAGAACCAGAGAAGAACAAGGTTTTCAAAAAAGAAATTGCAAAGGTTTCAGTCATTCTTTTAATAATTTAGCCTTTGTAGTGAGGCGCAACCCTCTCCACCGCCTCGGACAACCAAGGGGTACGTCTTGTCTGGGGCCACACTTTTTAAAACCATGGTGTTACTAACTATAAACAACATCGATGCATGGTAGTATTTCGAGTTTGATTGCCATATTCTTTGAAAAATGTGAACTTTTTTGTAGCTTTATGGTCATTGGTCTCTTATTTTCTTGCACTTTTGCTTGCAAAATGCAGGTATCAACTACCGATTCCAGCTGATCAGGTGAAACCGTTAGTGGAGTATGACCATGAAGGAGGTAAGCTTTACGATTGTACCATCTCGCCTTTTGTGAAGCCGGCCATAGTATGAGAAACTTTATAAGCTGTTGCATCTTCTTCTTGCAATAGATGGCTCACCTAACATGCGGGGAAGAGGTCGCGGTGGTCGTGGAAGGGGTAGAGGTAGAGGTAAAATAATCATCTATACTTCTTTAATATGACTAAAGAGATAATAATTTTGTCATATTTACTGGGAAATTGTAAAATGATTTATCCTGTCATGTACCCTCTCATGAAACTTGCAACACTTTTTTTTTCAGCTCTGTTCTCGAGTTTTAGAAGGAAAGAAAAGAAGGAAAGAATTTTTTATATTTGTTTTCTTGAGAGTGAAGGGAAAGGAAATAAAAGAAAGGGAAGGATAAGAAAAGAAATGAAATGGAAGGAAAGAATTTTTTATATTTGTTTTCTCGAGAGTGAAGGGAAAGGAAAGAAAAGAAAGGGAAGGATAAGAAAAGAAATGAAATGGAAGGAAAGAATTTTTCATATTTGTTTTCTCGAGAGTGAAGGTAAAAGAAAGAAAAGAAAGTAAAGGAAAGAAATATTCATGTTCTTGGGCGGGAGGGAAACGAAAGGAAAGATGTAGTTTTTACAAATATACCCTTATTTATTTTGTAGGAGAATGTAACAGATGGGTAGATGTGTAATTTTATAAATATTTTTATTTGTTGTAAAAAAAATTCTTTCCTTTCCTTCCCTTTTCCCCCACATTTGCGAGGAAAGTTTTGAGAGGCAAATCAACATAATTTTCCTTCCTTTTCCCTCCTTAAAAAAACTCAAATTTTTTTTCTTTTCTCCTACTTTCCTTCCTTTTCTTTTCCCTTCGAGAAGACAGCGTTTGGGATACTCATGAACACTATTAACACTTTCTTTTCTTTGAAAGCTTTTATGTTGACACTAATCACACTATTTGATTTCTCATTTGATCATAAGAAGTAGATTGATGGTTTTGGTTTGGGGTCATGGGTTCCTTCTCTATCTTATTTTTTCTTAATCATGGGTGGTCCGGACACTGTGACTAATTCTCGGAGAACGGCCAGGAAAATCCCCAATGGCCTTGCCGGTGACTTCTGAGGAGAATCCCTGTAGTTGAGCTAACCTTACAAGGTTATGATAAGACTATGTGGCCAGTCAAGCTTGCAATTATCATGGGACCAGATATAGGAATATAAAATCAACAATAGCTCAACTCCCGAGTTCAAGTCCCCTCAGGGCCATTGGAGCAGGGGGCGTTCCAATCTTTTTGGAGGCCTTGTTACACCGAAAGCTATTGATTATACTGCAAAGTGAGATAACAAAGATACATATATACACATTACTGAGGCGTATTACTTTTGTCTTATGATACAAGTTAAGAGAGTCGCTGAGGTGGGCTGTAGTTTTACATTTGTTGATGAAAGGCCCTAAACAATGTAAAATTGGGAACCAATATTTAGGGTCTTTTGTAGTGAAGAAGATATCACTTTTATCCCATGAAAATCACAACGTGTCAGCTTAATTTGCTGAATGTAAATATTATAATAATACTTGAAAAAACACCTGAAGCTGAAGTTTTATGATGGTCTACTTTTTGCTTAGGGAATTATAATAATGGAGGGATGGAGTACAATGGAGATGGTGGGTGGGAAGGATATGGTGGATGGGACGATGGGCGTGGTTATGGTGGACGAGGTCGAGGACGAGGAAGAGGTCGTGGTGGATATCGTGGACGTGGGAGAGGTTATGGTGGCGGTGCTTCACAACAAGAATTTGGTGGTTACAATGATTACGGGCGAATGCCTGCTCCTCCTGCTGGGCGTGGTAAGCTTTATCATGCTTAAATCATAATAGAGAACCCTAAATAAATCATAGAAGAACCATTTTGCAAACTAACCAAAATGCAACAAAGCTTGCTTTAGTTTCATATTTAGCTTAACAAAAAGAACTTCTCAACCAAAGTTTTTATTTTTATTCGTTATGCCATTTTTTATCAAGTTACTTTTCCACTTCATCGTAATCCTTTCGTGAGCCTTTTGTAAACTTGAAATCAACATCATCAATCAAGTCTTGTAAGATCAACAGGTTCACCGGTCAAAACAAATACAAAATAGGAAGATTTTGAAACTTTATTACATTGCACATTCTCGAAACTATATCAGGCATGATTATGTGAATGAATGTTGTGCAGGACGTGGTCGTGGTCGTTGGCGTGGAAGGGGTGGGGGCCGAGGACGTGGTGGTGGTGGTCGGGATTTGAGATCAGATGGACTACCACCAGTCCAAGCCGTTGCTTAAGGTATACGTTTTTTGGATCTTATGTGTCGGATGCCTGCTCTGATATTATGTTGTCCAAATATGGAAAAAAAACTCCGCCCAGAAAACCGAAAGATGTGTTCCTTTCGTTAGAGTTTCGAGCATATAATTAGCTGCTATTGGGTGGCTTAGTATTTTTGTAGTTTTAGATATAGGTAGTATTTGCTTACAGAAACTCTAAAGTTGTACAACATTTTTTTCATAGAAATAATAGAGCAGTACATTCTTTCATACGTTATCGCAATCATCAAAATGCGTTACGCTCCCAGTTGGTTAAATCAAACCAAACGAATTCGTTTTTGGCGTGTATCTTAATTGACAAAGGAGTGAGGGATCGTGTTTCAAGACGTGAATTATGGCGACAAATTTGTATGTTATATATCGTTTTTTTTATTAACCTGGATATCGTTCATTGGCTTCTAGCCATAAAAAATTTCATCCTCCAGGTTGTAAAATGCGAACTCAAAATGGACTTCTAGCCATGAAAATCCACTCTTTTATATATAGAAAAGTTCAAATGCAAACTCAAATTTGGTTGTGAACGTGAGGACAAAAGATAGAGCGATACGTGTCTGAATGTAGATTATTCGTCTGAATAAACATTATTCAGAGTGAATAAATATTATATTCGGTCTGAATATATTTTTGATTATTCAGTCTGAATAATTTACATTCTGACACGTGTCGCGCTCTCATTTGTTCATCCATTCAAAACCAAATTTGAGTTCCCATTTGAATATATATATATATATATATGTATACATATACAGGTGGAGGTTCAAACGAGAACACCTCCATTTTACGAGAACGCGAGAACAGCCTTATCACATGTGATAATTAACGTGAGGGGACCTGGTGGTGTACATACGACGTGTCCTGGGACTTAGGTCACCCAATGGTTGTTTGCGTCTATGATTTAGTATCGCATGTGATGGTCTTGATGAATTATAGTATCACATCAATCACCCTTTTACTATGTATTATCACATGTGATAATACATGTGACAGGGCTTAGTGGTGTAAGGGCGACTTGGCCCGCAACATAGATCACATCAAAAGTCGTCCACATCTCTATTTTACCGTCACATGTGTATCATATGGGATGGAATAATAGTATCACATGTGATTTTCTATAGTAAAAGGGTGTTTTCGCGTTCTCGTAAAATGGGGGTGTTCTCGTTTGAACCCTTTCCTATATATATATATATATATATATATATATATAGAGAGAGAGAGAGAGAGAGAGAGAGAGAAAGTTCAAATGCAAACTCAAATTTGGTTGTGAACGTGAGAACAAATGAGAGCGTGACACGTGTCAAAATAAGCAATATTCAGACTGAATATACAAAGGAATATTCAATCTAGTATATATTCAGTCTGAATATACAAAGGAATATTCAGACTGAATATTCGTTTGTATATTCAGACTGAATATATACTATAATATTTTTTTGAATGAGACACGTGTCGCACTCTCATTTGTCCTCACGTTCACAACCAAATTTGAGTTCTCATTTGAACCCGCCTCTATATACGAAATTACGAATTAAATTGGTTTGTAATTGAAATCTTCTCTCTCTCTCTCTCTCTCTATATATATATATATATATATATATATATATAGGCCACATTTCCGTTGCAAACCATACTTCTTTTACAAACTTTGTGAACCAACATGTACCAATAAAAAATTGACACATGGCCATTCCATAATCTTAAGAGTGAATTACATACTTCGTCCTTAAGGTTTATTGGTTTTAACACTCCGGGTCCCTAAAATAAAATATTTATGGCTTGCATCCTCATGGTTCAATTTCATAACGTATTGGGTCCTTAAAACTAACTCCGTTAGAATTCTGTCCGTTAAAGCCCACATGTGCAAGGCACATGATGGGTATTTTGGTCATTTAGGAGTTTAACTTTTAAATTACATTCTGGGTCCCTGCTTTATATGGACCAAACATGTAATGAAAATCACAAGGACAAAACATGTAATTTACTCTTTCAATATTCTATATATAATTATTAATTCATAATTCATAATTTATAATTCATAATATATATATATATATATAATTGTAATATATATAATTGTTATATATATATTATATTTATCACCATAATTTCACAAAATTTTTATTATTGTATTGTATTTTCATTTTTTTATTACTCCAATATACTATTAAATTATGACATTATATTTTCAGTTTTTTATGTTAGAGCAATGTATTTTTTAAATTGTTTTTATTTAGGGATTGTACTTTTATTTTCCTCATTTAATTGAATGAAAAGTTAATGTGACATTTTTAAACATATACGATTGTTTTTTTTCTAAAAACACATATTTTTAGCATTTTTTAACAGTTAGCAATGTAAAAATGTGTTTTACAATTTTTTTTAAATATTGTTATATTAACGAATAATTTTATTTTTTAAATAATTTTAGCGCTTTCTCTTATTTATATCCCACCGATATTGATGGTCTTTCTTTATTTATGTTACGTAATCTATTTAACTTATTTAACAAAAAATAAAAAATAAAAAGGTCTATCAATTTTTTTAAATAATTTCTCACTTTACCTTCCGATTATCATACTTTTCTGAAGAGTTTTTTCAAAAAAAATAGATGAAAAACGTAATATAGGTGGGATATGAATAAGAGAAAGTGATGAAATTATCAAAAAAAATTATTCATTAGTATAATAATATTTAGAAAATTTGTAAAACACATTTTACATTGCTAACGTTTAAAGAAAATAATAAAAAGTATTTGTTTTTTGAAGAAATTTTTTTATATGTTTAAAAAACATGTTACATTAAAATATTTAATTTTCATACAATTTAATAAGAAGAAAAAAAAGTACAATACCTAAATAAAAAACAATTTAAAATATACATTACTTTAATAAAAAATGAAAGTATAATGCTATAATTAAAAAAACACTTTAAAAATAAATTGGTGCAATAAGAAAAACGAAAATACAATAATATAATAAGAATTTTTATAAAAGTATAGTGATAAACGTAATTTATGTACAATTATATAAATATATATATATATATATATATATATATTATGAATTAATAATTATATATAGAATATTGAAAGAGTAAATTACATGTTTGGTCCTTGTGGTTTTCATTACATGTTTGGTCCATATAAAGCAGGGACCCAGAATGTAATTTAAAAGTGTTAAACTCCTAAATGACCAAAATACCCATCATGTGCCTTGCACATGTGGGCTTTAACGGACAGAATTCTAACGGAGTTAGTTTTAAGGACCCTGTTAGATATTAAAGTATGAGTCAAAGAAGAGATGTCTACAAATGTCAACACACACTTCTTGTTATAACTAATTGTTGTTAGACGCTCCCTTTATGACACATGGCACTTTGTAATTGGCTAGCATTTTGACTTTCTGTCTTTGTATCTGTATAAATAGCATTGTATTGTGTTAGTAAAAAGAGTCGATTAATACATTTACATTTTGAAGAATACTGTGCGTAATTCATTTCATAATCTTTGTTCTTCATTCTGTTTACTGTTCTATTGATTTAAATTGTTAATTGATCTGCTTCCGCAATTCACTCAGATTAAATACTCTCAATTAACAATCGGTTTAAAGGAATCTGGAACCAACAATTGGTATCAGAGCCTTCTAATCAATCTATTGATTATTAGATCTCTTCCATTGAAAGAATTCCTTTCAATCGAACAGTATTTTCTCAGATTCAAAATTTGTTTATCAATCCACTCTGTTTTACGAAATTTTGTTGAATCGTTAACAATCTTCTCTTAAATTGAGTCATTCATTTTGTAATCAAGAAACGGTGATATTATCGACTTTGTTCTTCTTGAGATTTAATTGTTCTAAATTTCTTTCAAATCTTCAAATTTTCTCTTCTATCATACTCAAATGACAAATTCGAGCTTGAATGCCGTTTATACGTCTGGGTCCCTGACTAAACCTCCAACTCTTGTACGTGATGAATACCCACAATGGAAGATTCGAATGGTTAACTTCTATGAGGGATTGGATGCTGAGTTATATCCAATTATTCAAAATGGTCCGTTTGTTCCCACCACTACTATTCCCAGAATTCCAGCCACTGCAAATTCAGATGAGGTACCAGCAAGACTGGTTCAGAAGTCAAGGAATAACTGGACTGATGAAGAAAAAGCTAAGGTGGAATTAGCTAAGAAAGCTAAGTCTACCGTTGATAATGGCCATTCCAAATGAGATTTTTCAATCTACGGACTCATGTGACACGACAAAAGATTTATGGGATCAACTGGAGAATCTCTTAGAAGGTGGTGCGAAAATGAAAAAGAACAGAAGAGCCCAAGCTCTAAATGAATATAATAGTTTTCAAGCACTGACTGATGAATCTCTAGAACAAACATTTCATCGATTCAACAATCTGATTAATCTCTGCAAGAGATGTGACATTGTTAGATCAAAGGAAGACAACAATGTTCTATTTCTCAAAAGGTTAAACCCTGAATGGTCAAATCTATCCATGTCACTACAAGCCAATCAGGATCTTGAACAATGGTCGCTGCATGATGTATTCGGTACACTACAAGCTCATGAAAAAGAAGTTGTTCAGAAAAGAACAAACATCGGAGGTCCTCTGGCTTTGATCTCAGAAACTAAAGGAATCAGAAGACGAAGTGATGACAGGAAGAAATCGAAGGCCTTCATATCAGAGACTGCTCCAGAAGATGACTCTGAATCAGATGATGAAATTAAAGCGTTTGCTGACTCTCTGGCTTTAGTAACCAAGCAATTTACTAATCGTTTTGGAAATAGGTCTTTGAAAGGAAATAAACGATTTGATCGTCCCTATGTTCCTAAACAAGAAGTACATAGAGTAGAGAAAACAGAAGAAGAAAAGAAAGAAGAAGAATTAAAAAGGAAGAAAGATGTCTGCTACAGATGTGGCAAACCCGGACATTACTCGAGAGATTGCGGAAGGAGCTCGGAAAAGGATAAGACTTATTACAAAAACAAATATAAGTACAATGTCACCGAAAGAGCACACTTTGCGAGAAAAAGAAAAGCGGGTGCAAGATGAATCCGGCGGTGATGAAGCCATGTTCGTGGAATGGCAAACACAAACGAATCGAGAGGATCAACCCTTCCGAGTCACCGGTTAGTAATTTCTCCGGATCATCCGAGCTTGAACAAACGATTGTGATGTTATCAAACAATTTTGAGGAACTAAAACCGAAACTCACAATCGAAAAGAAATTACGAAAAAGTATCGAGAAAACTCTTTCTACAATCAAAAGTGGAAAGAGATATTTTCAAAAGAGAAATGGATTTACTTACGTAAGAAAAAACTCGAATTAAATATCGCAAAGGAAACAATTTCCATGAGTTTAAAACTTTACGAAGAAAAACTTAAAAAGGAAATTTTGAATCTCAATAAACTTACGGAAGAAAAAGGAAAGAAATCGAGAGACAAAGAGAGTGATAGACTCAACTACGTAGCACTTAAAAACTATTTTCGTAAAGAGAGAGAATTTTTACACATTGAACTTCAACGGAAAAAGCTACGATTATAACATATCCGGATGCACGAAGGTTCATGACAAAATTAACACACAAGTAGGAAAGATGCCGGACTTGGTTTCGAGGACCTAGATCCCTACACGTGTAAGAAAAGGTCGGATCCGAAATCGTTTTTTGTGTTGGACAAATACGAAGCCAAAGTTTCCAATTTTGTATGAAAAATCTATTTTTAAAAAATCTAGATATGAAAATCATCATAAAACAAGCAAACTTCAATTCGAAAATATTGAATATTGTTATAAAACAAATGTTGATCTAAATAAAGTTCAGAAGAAAGATGATATTTTCAATTTTGGTTCAAATAAACGTACAATTTTGAATCCAGAGGCAGCTATTTTTGTTCCAAGTCAAGCAGAGGAAGATCTACGACTTATGTTTGAAAGCGATATTCTCTCTACTCTGGACAAGTATTTTAGAAATGAAACTCTTTGTGAGAATCATCCAGAGATCTCTCCTGTTCATTTGAAGATTTACATCTTTACGAAACTCAAGAAAGTTTGGCCGAGATTACGTATCCATGGGAGAATGACAATAATGATGAAGAATTTTTTGATAACTCGAAAATTACATTTCAAATTTAGAAATAAATTCTTTTAAATCATCAAAAGTTATCACCAATAATTCGAAATTACCGATAAAAAGGATGATTATTTGTATACCGATAAATCTCAAGAAATCGCAGCTTCGATAGAGATTGTGCTAAACTTTTAAGTGGTATACCCATTCTTCCCGTTTTACGTTCCCGTAACCGAGAAAATTAGTATCTATACATCCGGACTTCTTCGATATGTGTCTCAAAGCCAAAACATGTCTTGAACTTGAGAAAGAGGCGTAACTCAAAAACAAAGTGCAAAATCAAAAGATTTTAAACTCTACTCTTCCGAAGTTTACTAATATTCAAAAAGGCAAATGGAAATCCTCTAATTCTTATGTTCCTTTTTCAGTAAATAACAGAGCTTCTGCAAAAGTAGATCAGAGGAAGAACACAGAGAAGAAAACGCCAGAACTAAAACAAAAGTCTAGTCTAAATAGGTTCTCTAGAACAACTAATACTAGAAAAGACTTTAGAAAGAATAATTGTAATTACCATTCTCGCAATGAAAATTCAATTCAATCTTCTATGTTTCAGTCTTACGAATGTTTTTCACTGTTCTTAAAGTTAAAACAATTTTTCTCGCAAATTTCTGATCATTCCAATTCAAAATATGGTTGTCACAAAAAGAATAAAACTCAAAAAAACCAAAAACCAAAAATAAAGTCTTTACCTTCTGTTAAATCAAAAAACGAGCATACTCCAAAAGCTAACATAAAAGGACCCATTATGCGATGGGTACCTAAGAAATTCTGATTTTTTTTATTGCAGAAACAGCGTGTGCATATCTGGTATCTTGACTCTGGATGCTCGAGGCACATGACTGGATCCCAAAATTTACTATCCCAATTCAAGGACAAATCAGGTGGAGTAGTAACTTTTGGTGATAATGGTAAGGGTCAGATAAAAGGCTACGGAACTCTACAAGAAGGTAATATCACCTTATCAAAGGTAGCTCATGTTTCTGGCTTGAAACATAATCTCCTTAGTGTAAGTCAACTTTGTGATTCTAAAATACTAATAGTATTTGATGAAAAACATTGTTATTTATTCTCTAAGGCAGGTGAAGAACTTTGGAGAGCAGACAGGAAAGGTAACTTGTATATGATGAATTTTACCTCTAAGGATGGTAAGGAAACTTTATGTCTCATCTCCAAAAAGAGTGAGGTTGCGTGGCTCTGGCATCATAAAATGTCTCACTTAAATTTTAATAATCTTGAGATGCTTGTTAAAAACAAACTGGTATCTGGACTTCCAGATATTCATTTTCAAAAAGATCACCTCTGCCCTGCATGTGAAATGGGCAAAATTAAACGAGCATCTCATAAAACAAAAAGTGATCATTCTTGTAGTAGACCTCTGCAATTATTACATGTGGATCTCTGTGGTCCAATTGCAATTCAGAGTCTATCTGGTAAAAAGTATATTCTGGTACTAATTGATGAATTTTCCAGATATACTTGGCTTGCTTTCGTTCGTCAAAAGTCAGAAGTCCCAGTGGTACTACAGAATATGATGACCAAAATTCAAGTTCTTCTACATCAGAAGATTCAGCAGCTTCGAAGTGATAATGGTACAAAATTCAAGAACGCCAAGCTTGAATCGTATCTTGTTGAACAAGGAATTACTCAAAACTTCTTTCGTTCGCACTCCACAACAAAACGGTGTAGTTGAACGTCGCAACAGAACCTTGGTTGAAGCAGCCAGAACGATGCTCGCAGCTTCTGGTCTCCCAATCCACTTCTGGGCCGAAGCTGTCGCCACTGCTTGTTTCACTCAAAACCGTTCAATTATTGTCAAGAGGCATCTCAAAACCTCTTATGAGCTGATTAATAAAAGAAAACCATCTGTAAAATTTTTTCATATCTTTGGTTGCAGATGTTTTATCTTAAACGACAGAGATAATCTTGGCAAATTTGATCCAAAGTCCGATGAAGCTAAATTTTTAGGCTACTCGTTAAATTCAAGAGCTTTCCGAGTTTTTAACTTACGAACAAAACTCGTTATGGAAAGCATCAACATTGACTTCGATGATAACACTCAACCGACTTCGAACACTCTACTTCGAACTCAAGCTTAATATCCGTTACTTCGACTATCTTTCGAAAGGTTCCGAGAGAATCCGAGATTGATGCTATTTTTCATGATTTTCCGGGCGACGAAGTTGTGTCGAAGCTATATCACCTCCACATTTGCAGATACCGTATATTCTCCAAGCCTCGTGCATTACTCTCTCTCGGTCCCGCTTCTTCGTTTCCTCCGACACGTCTATTTTTCCGTAAGTTCCCACTACTACATCCGCGCCCAAGACGCTACTTCGTTTCATCATCCGAGGGGGAGACACAAGGACGGGTGACAAAACGAGATACCGAAGGACATACGTAAGAAAATAAAGAAGATTTTGTGTTTCCAGTATGAAATCATTTCGTCAAATGAAACAACCCATTCAATTTCTCAACCCGTAATGACGAAATGGACTAAATCTCACACACCGCATCTTATAATTGGTAGTCCTTCCGAGGGGGTCGTAACACGATCCGCCATCGCAAATGAAGCATTCTTTGTTAATTTTCTTAGTATGATCGAACCTAAACGTGTACATGAAGCCTTAGTTGAACCAAGCTGGGTGGATGCTATGCAGGAAGAACTACTTCAATTCGAAAGAAATAAAGTTTGGCGTCTTGTTCCTTTACCAAAAGGCAAAGTTGCTATTGGCACAAAATGGGTATTTAGGAACAAAAAGGATGAAGATGGAATTGTTGTCAGAAATAAAGCTCGTTTGGTGGCTAAAGGCTACTGTCAAGAGGAAGGTATCGATTATGATGAAACCTTTGCTCCCGTTGCAAGACTAGAAGCAATAAGATTATTCTTGGCTTTCTCTCGCATACAAAAACTTCAAAGTCTACCAAATGGATGTTAAATGTGCATTTCTTAATGGATGTCTAAAAGAAGAAGTGTATGTCGAACAACTTCGATGGTTTCAAAGATGCAAAATATCCAGAACATGTTTATCTTCTTGACAAAGCTTTGTATGGTCTAAAGCAAGCCCCAAGAGCCAGGTATGAACGACTATCGAAGTTTCTGATCAGCAAAGGATATGAAAAAGGTAAAATCGATACAACTCTGTTCATCAAAAGAGGCAAAGGTATGTTAACTATAGTTCAAATTTACGTGGATGACATAATATTTGGTTCTACTCATCAAACAGAAGTTGATTTGTTTTCTAAGTTGATGGAAACCGAATTTGAAATGAGTATGATGGGAGAATTAACTTTCTTCCTAGGACTTCAAGTTAAACAAAGTACCTCTGGTATCTTTATAAATCAGGCAAAATATGTTTCTGACATGCTTAAAAAGTTTCATCTTCAAAACTCATCATCCATGAAAACACCCATTTCTCCTGGTATGAAATTAGGACCTGACTCCTCCGGTAAATCCGTTGATATTACCGGCTACGGAGGAATGATTGGTTCTCTTTTATATTTAACAACAAGTAGACCCGATATTATGTTTGCCACTTGTCTTTGTGCTCGTTATCAAGCCAATCCTAAAGAGTCTCATTCGTCGTCGTAAAAAGAATTTTTAGGTACTTAAAAGGTTCACCATCGTTGGGCCTTTGGTATCCTAAAAATTCGGATTTGATTTAATGGCGTATACAGATTCTCGATCATGCGGGTTGTAAGCTTGACAAAAAGTACATCGTGTAGCCGTCAACTTCGGGAAATCGACTTATAAGTTGGACATCCAAGAAACAAAATCGCGTATCCACATCTACGGCAGGCCGAATATGTTGCCGCCGCTAGTTGTTGTTCACAAGTTATTTGGATGAAGACCCAACTCGCAGATTATGGTCTCGATATACGATAAGATTCCCATCCTATGTGATTCTAAAAGTGCTATCGCCATTACGAAAATCCATTCAAAGCATTCCAAAACAAAGCATATCGATGTCAGGTATCATTTCATCAAGGATCATGTCGAAAAGGGTACAATCGAAATGTATTTTGTTTCTACTGATTATCAACTTGCTGATATTTTCACAAAAGCTCTTGATGAGAGTCGTTTTAACTTCCTAATTAGCAAGATGGGAATGCTTAATATGTAACAATGATTTCTTCAGAAGCATCCAGAAGCCTCTGAACTATTCTGACGATACCTCAGAAGTCATCAGAAGTCTCTGATGCTGTCTGAACTCTTCAGAACACTTCAGAAGCCTCTGAATTACTCTGATTTTCTGTTTCATAATAATATTTTTCTTTCAAGATATATCATAAAGTACAGATTGAGAAACGAGGTAAAGAAGCTACTCAAGGGGGAGTTCACCATTCAAGGGGGAGTTTACCATTCAAGGGGGAGTTTACCTTTCAAGGAGGAGTTTACCATTCAAGGGGGAGTTTACCATTCACGGGGGAGTTTCACAATAAAGAGGATATTCGTCTAAGTCTAACTCTGGTTAGCTGTCTTCTGATTTCCTATTTTACTTAAATTTTATTTGAATCTATCTGCTCTGAGTTTCTCTTGCCGCCAAGGTCTTTTAGACTTTTGATTCATTTCAAAAAAAAATTAAAATATAAATCAAGTCGACATGTTTTTCAACTAAATTTTCTATAAATTGATAATTCTTATAATTTCCATTAAATATATAAATTCAATCAACTCTTGCCTTCAAGGTTGTTTAACTCTATATGTTTAATGCAAATTCTTCTTTATTATTCTTTTATAGAAACTAAACTCTCATGTGATTTTTGTTCTCACTTGACTGATTTTTAAACTTAAATAAATAAAATTAAGATTAAATTCTGTGTTTATTCAATTAATTTTCTGCTTTTAAGAAAAATCGCATCTGCTACTAAATCATCATCATACATGTGTCTCGTCGTACACGTGTCTCCAATCGAAACCCTGCATGTGTATACCCGCGTGCTTACCTCAGCTCAAATGAACCGTTTTTTTGTTTCTCCCCAAACTGAATAACCCCTTCCCATTCTACAGTTTCTCTCTCACATAAAACCCCCAATTTCAACCTTCATCTTCTTCCTCGCAAATATTCCCTAAATCAGTGTTTATTCTCATTACAAAGACAAAGTGTTCTACTGTCAAGCATTCAAAATTTCAAAATGGCTTCCAACTGTGCCCATCCTACCAACAATCATGAAGACAGAATCATCGATTCCACTGCTAATAGTACTCCCATTGTAAAACTGCCATTGAAGGCGAACAATGTGCGAGTGCATCGCTCAACCCTAACACTTATCAACCGGAATTTCGCATCATGATCGAGTTTCTACAACAGCACCAGTTGAATCGAGCCCTAACCCTAACCAACCCAAACATCCCTGAAATCTATGTCCAAGAACTGTGGCAAACAATGATCATCAAAAATGATGAAACACTCGCCGGTTCTCGTCACCCATCCCGAACAAGTGGAAATTGTCGTTCAAATCCCAATCACCAAAAGAAAACTCGCCAAATATTTTCATCTTCCCCTATCGTTGATCGAAGTCGACGGGCAAACCATTCCCAATCCCGCCCTAGAAGAAAACCCTTCCACGAAGCCCTCCTAGCCTTCATCAATCTTCTGGGTTACAATGAACCTCTTACCAGGCTGTCCGAATTCAAAAGGAAGAAGTTACCCCCAATGTGGAATCTACTCGTTTCCATACTCAACAAGAGCCTAACCTGCAAAATAGGTTCTCTGGATCAAGCTAGCCGAAACATTCTGACGATTATGTATGGGATGTTCTACAATCGACCCTTGGACTATGCAAGTCTCATCTTCCAAGAGATCAAAGCGTTTGTGCATACTAAGGTGCTCCATCAAAGTCGTGGAAGCCACTACCAACACTCATGTTCCCACGATTTCTATCTCTCATCACTCATCCCCGCAATTGGGGCAATCGAAGCTCCCCGATTCGGCCCATTCGCAAAATTGCATCAATGAGCTCCCATCGATCAACCATTGACAAGATCGGCTACTTCCGCACCCGCAGAACTATCCAGGTACATGCTAAACCTAATCCCATCTAGCTCTTCTAATCTCCAAATCTATAGAAGCTCTATGGTTTTCTCAGAACAGAGAATTCCTACCCCAGAGCACTTAGAGCCAGGTGTAGGTGGTCAGGGGTCTGGTGAGCATGAGCTTGAAAAAACTAGGAGTGAACATCCGAGTGCTTCTACCCATGCCGACCTTCTATTAAATGAAGGTACGTAAGATGTCCTCGCAGACACATATGAGTGTTCCTCTCCAATTCCCCAAAGGGCAACCACAACTTCTCGAGGTTGACGTCACCACGTCTCCACTCATTGACTTAGAACGACCCAGCTTCAAACCACCCAAAACCACGTTCGCAGGATACTTCTTCTTCTTCTCGAATCAAATTCATATGGGGAAAGCACCTTCCACTTCATCATCCTCCCAAAAGGATGATGATGATAATATAAGAGTTCATTCGCCCCAGAACTCGCCACTTCCTTCACCACATGTTCATGTCTCCGTGACTGACATACCAATAAGCACAGAGGATTCGTCCACATCCTGCTCCTAGGATAGATGCCGATGAATTCCCATCGCAGGGGTTCCGGCCTAGGAATGCACCCCTTACCGGAGTGTTTACACTTCATCAAGGTAAGCATATCGTCTTCGCACCTCATCC
Organism: Silybum marianum; assembly: GCA_036898165.1. Lineage (NCBI taxonomy): Eukaryota > Viridiplantae > Streptophyta > Magnoliopsida > Asterales > Asteraceae > Silybum > Silybum marianum. Next base: position 14,578,136 of record CM072542.1, on the reverse strand, counting down.
TCTCGATGATGAGGATACCGTTGAAACAAATGTAACAACCGAAGAGGAGCCTGTGCATAACAGCCCTCAAGGACTGGTTGGAAGTCCTTCTACACTCAACGTCAAAACAGTGTAGAAGGCCCCTCTGAACGCGAGGGTAAAGGGGCTCCATGTGTTGGAGATGCACCGGTTACATCTTCTGATTTTGTCACTAATGCGAGTTCTTGGCATTTGCCGATCAAATTCGAGAGATCCGTGGAAGATCTAAAATTATCCGTCACAACTAATCATTCTCTTCTTCTGAGCCTTCAATTTCAAATTGAAAGGCAGAACTCCCTTTTAGCAGATCTTCAGCGCCAAATGAGTACCTCTCAAGAAGATCAGAAGGCCTATCTTGCTGAACAACTTTTGCTCTTGAATAATGGTCTTCAAGCAAATACAGAGGCAATATCTCAACTTCCAGAATCTCTACGTGCCTCTGTAGACTACGCCTCTACGGTGGCCGATATACGTAAGATTGTCAAGACCATCATAACTTCGATGATCCCTGTGTCTACGCTTGTCAAGAAATCTCGACCTCGCCTCTTTCCAGAAGATTATTCTTGAGCGAATGTCGACCATCGCTTCAAAATACTCTTCCAAGCCCTCCACATCTTCAACCGACCAGAAACTTGCTGCTCTCGAAACTACTATCTCTCAACTTGTGCCTCTGGTTTCTTCTCTTGCTGAGGCGTTTACTTCCAAGAAGAAAGCCAAGGAAGAAAGGGCTTGCGTAAAGGCGAACCGAAAGAAAACGTTCTGAGGATCAGGATCCTGATTCTCAGAAGGGGGAGAAAGTTTCTGAGCCTAAGCAAGCCAAACAAACACCACCAGAAACAAACACGACCACTGCTGACTCTTCAACGCCAACACCATCAACAACAACCCTCTTCTTCAAAACAAGTGCCACTCACTCCAACACCTCCGGCTACGCATTACGGTCTCTACCCGGAGATCCGAGCTAGCTAAGTTTATTCTCGGATCTTATGGGAAAAAGCGAATCCCGAGCTCTCCGCCGAAAGGGTTTGAAGTAGTCAGAGCTCACGAAGAACGAGAACGAGCTAAAGCTGCAAAGGAAAGAGCTAAAAGGGCCAGAGAGGAGGATGAGGAAGTGTTCAGAGCTGAAAAAGAGAGAGAAGAAGAGATAATACGCCAGAGGCTAATAGTTGAAGAACAAATAGAGATAGAGAGGGCTGAAAAAGAGAATCTGGAAAGAGAAAAGGCTAGACTTAAAGAAGAACTACAGAGACAAAATTTTGAAGCTGAAGAAAGAGCAAGAGTCAGAGCAGAGGCCGCTCAGAAGCAGAAGGAGATCAGAAGAGAAGAATTTGAAGAAAAATTAAATAAAGTTGGAAACATTGTTGGAAACATTGAACTTCCAACACTTGAAGTTGAGAAAAGGCACATGTATGCTCCAACAGATCAGAAGATTTATCTCATGATGCCTAACTTCGCCAACCAATACAATGTCAGCAGTGAAGTTAAAGATAACTTCATGGCTCATAAACAAGACAGAAAGACAGTTTTCACTACTGTTCCAATTACAAAGATAACAGCCATGAAACATAAGCAGTTTCAAGATACACCCATTTGGTACACAATCTACGAGATAGTCAGATCAAACAACAAAAGTTATTACATATGTGATAATGACCTGTTGTCCATCCATCCAGCTGATCTCATTTTTCTGGAAGAATTTATGAAGACTCAGCTTTCTGAACGCAAAGATCCACAAGACCAGGTTGCCTACACTAGAATTATTCTGTGTATGAAATCATACATTAGATACAAAAGGCAGGTCGACTTCCAGATTGGATTAAATTTCAAAATGGATAATCTGGCTATCTCTGCACCAAATGAGGAACTTGAAAGGGATAAGCAAATTCAGAGTGGGTAGACTTCTTACTGAACCAGAAGAGGGAATCATCTTCAAAAGACCAAATGGAAAGAGCTTCTTTCGCATCAAAGAAGCTCACAAATACTCTTCTGAGGTAGTCTACATCATCAAGTGCTTTGCTGGCTTAGACACGACAAATCCAGAAGTTGCAAAGAAAATAGAGAAAAGACTTGATGGACTTCAGAAGAACAGAGAGCTTATCAATAATATTTCAAGTATCATCGCTGCTGTTGATCCTCTCTGAAGAAATTTTTTTTTTGACTTCATACTTAGGGGGAGAATGTTAGATATTAAAGTATGAGTCAAAGAAGAGATGTCTACAAATGTCAACACACACTTCTTGTTATAACTAATTGTTGTTAGACGCTCCCTTTATGACACATGGCACTTTGTAATTGGCTAGCATTTTGACTTTCTGTCTTTGTATCTGTATAAATAGCATTGTATTGTGTTAGTAAAAAGAGTCGATTAATACATTTACATTTTGAAGAATACTGTGCGTAATTCATTTCATAATCTTTGTTCTTCATTCTGTTTACTGTTCTATTGATTTAAATTGTTAATTGATCTGCTTCCGCAATTCACTCAGATTAAATACTCTCAATTAACAATCGGTTTAAAGGAATCTGGAACCAACAGACCCAATACGTTATGAAATTAAAACCATGAGGATACAAGTCATAGATATTTCATTTTAGGGACCCAGAGTGTTAAAACCAATAAACCCTAGGGACGAACTTTGTAATTCACTCTAATCTTAATTACTATAATCCTGGCAGGGCATATAGGTCATTTAGTAAAATAAATAATATTTTTAAAATAAAATCCAAATAATAATTAATAGAAGGCGAGAAATATGGTAACCATGAATCTTATTGATTGATTTTGTTGTCGTTTTTACATGATGCCGGAGAGGAAATTCAAATCAATCTCTAAATCATCATCTTCACATAATTTTCCGACGATAGCTCCATTCTTTTCGGCGACTGAAAACCCAAAACCAAACACGATATCGATGAACGTCGGTGTGAATCATGAAACCTCTATTCATGAAATGGTTTTTGGTTCATTAAATCATCATCTTCATATTCATATAATTTTCAGACGATAGTTCCATTTTTTCCGACGAATAGCTCCATTTTTTCCGACGACTGAAAACCCAAAACCAAACCCGATATTGATGAACGTCGGTGTGAATCATGAAACCTCTATTCATGAAATGGTTTTTGGTTCATGAAATCGTATTCATTAAACTACTATCATGCTCATGGATATACAATCAAGTTCATGAAACTACTATAATATTCATCAAAGTATACATTTCTGGATGATATATTTCACGAATAGTTTCCCAAATTTGAAAGTGTATATTTTAATTGTGTTATGCCGAATTTACCCTTCAGTCAAACAGTCTAGTCAGCATCCAATGACCAAGTTCATTTTAATTACAATATTGCCACCGTTTTAAAACAACCGTTGATCTCTTTAATGTTACAGTTACAAGCGGAATTAGAACAAGTTTTAACCTATTCTATTGTAACTAAGAAATCACTAAGATTGATGCACAAGAAGGAAGTAAGATAGAATACAGAAGGTTGAAGAAAGAAAGTAGCATGCACACAGATGAAGAAGATATCTTCATCTTATTTATACCCGTTTGCACTTAATGCAAGACAAAAGGTATATGCCACGTGGCAAGCATCCTTAGGAGACTTGTCCTTTGCTCAGAACACAGCCATGTTTTTGGCCGCATTTGAACAATACCATATCAGATGTGATGGGGATATAAGAGACAATCTGTACGTCCTTCTCTGACACATTATAGGGTTTGTTTTTTTGTGCATCGAGGATAAGGTCAACGTTAATCTTGTATGAGAAACTTTACTTGATTGCTGAGACTAAATCTTCAAGGATGAACTTTCAGTATTACTGAGGCTTCACAAGATTTCACACTTTGGATAGATAATCTTTGCTATCGCTGAACCGCTTCAAGTCACGTAGCTGATTATCTCTTTCTTCAGCTTGGTCTTCGACTTTCGCTGAATGGTCATTTGGTGTGATCGTTGATCTTCAGATCTTCAGAGATAAGCTTAAGGTTCCTTGATCTTCAACGATCGCTGATGGCAGTCAGCGTATGCTTATCGCTGAATTTGAACTTAAACTTAAACTTAAACAAGAAATTTCACTAAGTGTAAAAAGGAATCATATTCAAATCACTGAGAGGAGTTATGATCAACAATCTCCCCCTATTTGATTATGATTAAGCAACATAGGATAATTGCTTTAAGAGACTAGTAAGGACTAAAGAAATATTTAAAATAAAAGTTCTAAGTACTAATCTGTAATGTCTTTTTCAGCTAGTCTACTATTGAGTTTTATTTATAAGGATATGAAAGCACAATTTTTACAAGTAAATAAGCATAAAGTACATTCACTGATTAAATTTTCAGAGTGAAAAATCAGTGAGTAAAAGTTGTTAAAGAAATTAGAACTCTTATGTTCATTGTCCCATTTACTGTTTTCAGGGATCTTTTTAGTACATAGATGGGGTAAAGTACTTTGTTGAATTTCATTAATAATCAATCTGAAGAATTTACTTAAAATGAAATTACAACAATAAGGTAAAGTACTTATACACTGAAGAACTATTACAAAGGAAAGGAAAGCTAATGACTAGTCAGTCTAGACTTTCGTGTCTTCTTTGTAACTCCTTTTCATAGATTATCTTCTGTCTGATCATTAGCGGATCATTCGACCAGCAGTGATAATACATGATCTTGATGAAAGAAGATGGAGCTTTGTATTCTTCTTGGTTTCTGAAGAATCCAAGAAGTCTTTCATTGGTCATGAAGATCATGCCTGGTTCAGGGAAAGAGATGACATCATTTTCTTCATAAACACGATCTCCAGGGAGAGAGGTGTTCAGCATTGAAATATCAGGGATCTGCATGTGACAGAGAATGCTTTCAAGATCGAATTTGGTTTCATATTCGTTTTTAGAACTTGAACCTCCTTCGGCAGTTGATCTTCTTTTCTTGATTGGCTTAGGGAGAGGAGAAATTTGCACGTATTGAGACATCCTTTGCAGCAGCTGATCCAACATTTCTTCCACTACGTCCTTGAATTTTGATTTGGAACCCTTAATGGCATCTTTGATTTCTAGCCATTCAGTGTATCCATAGATCTTTAAGAACTTGGCTTCTTCTTTCTCCGTTCTGGTGGTTCTAGTCATTCGTACATACCTTCAGACCTCTTCTTTTGGAAGGTCGTCCTTCGATAGTTGCATGAATGATCTTAGAGTCAGATCTTCGAAACTTGAATCTTTCAGTGCACCAGGGAAGCTCTTCTTCTCTCTGACGTGTGGCTTCAGCGGATAGTGCACTTAGGATTTTCTCTTGAGCAAGAATTGGATCTACGTTCAGGTTTTCTTGTGCAAGTTCTCTCTGTGCTAAAGCTTCAGCGACCCTTTCATTTTTCTCTAGTTGCTTCTTGGTCTCTTTGTCTTTTGCAGCATCTTCCCTGAGAAATTTTCTTGCAAGAGCAAGATCACTCCCTGTCTGCTTGATCTTCTCGTCCCTGATCCTTTGAGCTTAAAGTGTCTGAGCTCTCTCTTCCTTTGACAGAAAATAAAAGTCATCCACCATGCTTATTGGTACAGCGTTCAGTGGTTCAGCATGTGGCACTTTTATTATGTTTGCTTCAAGTTCCCTCAAGAAGCTTATTCGCCTTTCTTCCTCTTCAGGTTCGCTTATAATAGGTCTCTGATCGCGACGCCTTCTAGGAATGAGGTCTTAGTCAGTTTCAAAAATGTACATAAACTGCTCTTCAGAAGAAGGTTCCTTCACAAAAGTGGAGTCCTTTGAGGGACTGGGCTCACTGAGAGAAGGAGAGGGAGAAAGAGATTTGTCAGAGCCAAAATTTGGCGGTGAAAAGGAAGGATATGTGGGTGGTTCAGAGATTGGAGTAGAGAGGAGAATGAGAGGAAGAGATACCTCGACAGTGGTCTCCCCCTCAGATATAGGGATAGTAGCATCAAGATCTACCACGTCCTTTCCTTTGCCTGAGGGACCGGATTGTCCTTGAGAGGGAGGTTGTCCGTCCCCCAAAGGCTCCTGATGAGAGACTTCAGACATGGAGTTGTCTGGTCTTGACATTTTGAAGTGCTCCAAAGCACTTCCAATATCATCGTCATCGTCATCATCATTAACTCCCCCATAGTGAGGGATGTCATCTTCTTCATCTTCATCATCATCATCTTCTTCTTCTTCTTCTTCTTCTTCTTCTTCCTCCACTATTCCTTCAGTGAAGGAAGGCTCTGCATGCTTGATGTACGGAGAAATTTTATCAGCAGAAAAAGTGGCATTATGCTCCGCAATTATGTCGTCTGCGAACTCTTTGGCATATCTCTCCCCCTCGATGTTGACAGCGGGGAGACAATGCATCATCAAAATTCATACATTCGTTCGAATGTCCTTCAGCTTGGTTTCGTGGCGACCCTGGTGCTAAAGGACCGAATTCAGTGATGTCCGATCATCAGTGGAGAAAGAGGAGCCAGTCTTAGAGAGCTTTGTCAGCATCTGCATCATGTCGGATTGAGTCTTTTGAATAGACTCAAGCACCAGATTCTGGTCATCCACCTTCTTCTCCAGACGGGCAATGGACTGACCATGTGTCCGATTGTCTTCCTTCAGGGACTCGATGTCGGTGAGGATATTGCTGACAGAGGTCTTGATTCCTGGAGTCCCAACCACGGTGCGGAAGATGAATTCAGCAGACTTCTGTAGATGGTCTACCCTAGCCCTGGTGAGAGCACATTCCCTAACTAGAAAGTCAATGGCAGGGAATGTAGGACTAGGAAGAACAATGGAAGGAAGCTCAGCAGGGCAGGAAGGGAGTTTGGGAGCAGTCTTCTCTGTTTTTGACGTCCACGAGCTTGGCAGATGTCCGTGGTTGCTGAGGAGACTTTCCTTTATCCTTGCTGAGAGGAGTAGTAGCAGCAGTGGTGGTGGAAGTTGTTGTTGTCGTTGTAGTGAAGAGAGGAGCGACACCTGGTGACAATAGAGACAGAGCAGCCAAAAAGAGCTCTGGGTTAGATGACGGATGAGAAGGCATATTATAAATCTTGAGAGCATCATGAGGATTACTCTTAGGGACCACGTGTGCAGATGTAGTGTCATGAGGATCACTAGCCAGTGTCTTAGAATGCCCGTGAGAGACATGCTGAGGTCCTGTGGCCTTCCAAAATTCAGATTGTCTAAACAACACTGAGGTTTGGACTGCATGCAATTCAGCATCATCAGAGATAAGGACAACTATCTTCGAATCATTTGTTGATGTGAGGACCAAAGAAGAGGGGATAGAAGAAGAGTAGAAGGCTGTGAAAGTATTACCTGATACAGCTTCAGATAGCTGACTAATACATTTTCAGTGACCGTAGTCGCTGAAGGTGGTGGTAGCGCTGAAGAAGAAACAACAGAAGAGAGAACCGTTGAAGTAGCTAGGGCAGCTGTTGGTGTTGGTAGTACACCAGAATCTGAGAGGGTAGTCTTTTGAGAGACCACCATCCTTGGCTTCTTTGGTTTAGTTGCGATGGTCTTTTTATGACCAATCGTTGGTTATTTTCTCTTGGGGGTAGAAGTGTCAGGGATACTCACTGATGGGTTTGTCAGTGAGCTAGACACTGGAGCAGGGGCTCCAATTATCTTCAGCATGTACGGGGTAAAGGGAGCATCACCTGGACGTTCCTCAATGTCCAGGGATTTCTTCCCCCCCACTAAGAAAGAGTTGTTGGCCGCCTTAGGATACTCATCCCCGAAGGCATGCTCCAAGATGGTTGCGAAAAATCTTGGGTAGGGGATGACGGAGTGCCTGTTTGCAGCTTTCACCCTGTTGTACATATCACTGAAGATATAGTCAGCAAAGTTCATCTTGTAGCCCGTGCAAAGAGCAAAACCCATGTCTTGAAAGTGCTTGCTGGCCTGATCATGCGAGCCAACCTTGGATCCCAAGCACTGAATGACCGGAGTGAAGATATATTGCCAGCGAGCAGGCAAGCGTTTCTTCTCCAGCTTGGAGCCGACAGTCTTCAGAGAGGTGTTTTCCCATGCATAGCCAATGGAGTCCAAGAAAGAGTCGATCTGCTGCTTTGAGGGTTCAGCGGCCCACTTTTCATTCTTGCCACGAGCAGGGAGGCGAAGAGCCTGCCTCAAGAATCCAACAGTGAAGGCGAAGTGGCCAAGAGTGGGGATGGAAAAACCAATTGCAGGGAGTTCATTGCCCTTATCAGTGGTGCAGGTGGTATAGTGAGTTGTGTACCACAGGGCTTGTAGGTGAGAGGAGATGCCAACAGGGTTGTGAACAAAGGCATACATCAGCGGGCAAGTGTTGATGAGTGTTGCACCCTCAGCGAATTGTGGACGCTCTGCAGGGATGTCCACCAGGGCAAGATAGTTGCAGGGCTTGAATGTTGCTTGTTCCAATGGAAAGTGGCAAACCGTAACAGCAACCAAAGTGTCAGCGACGTGGGTAGTTTCAACAACCTTGCTTGAAGAGGCCATTTCTGTAGCATAGATGGGAACACCAAATAGAAAATCATGGTTTAATACAAAATGTATAAACCAGAGTTTGGTATAAAGAATACCAAATGTAAGGAGAAAAGAAACAAGTGTTTTGATGAACAAGATCAAAATACTTGTGGTAGAAAAACAATTAAAATACCAAATGTATTAAATAAGTTTGGTATATAAAATTTTTTAGATACAGAATATAAAAGATGGATTAAAAAAATGTCTTCTGTTCTTAAGCAAAAACTTAGAACAAGGTTTTGATGGGTTTTGATATTTAATCCAGATTTTTATTTTATTTACCCTAGAATTTTTTTTTGTTTTGATTATAAGAAAAGTAAAGAGAAGTGAAACAAGATGTTTCCAGATTAATGTGTAAGGTTAGATCAAACCTTAGTGAAGTTCGAGAAGAAAAACGCACAAATGCGTGTTCTTGGTGTTCTTGAGAAAACTTTGAGAATCAAGAGAGAATCCTTGCCTTTTGAAAATTATGAAAGCGTAAAGAAAGAAATGAGGCAAAGATTTGCTTAAATAGCACGAGGAGAGAGAAAAGGATAGCTAAACGACGATTTTAGCTTTTTGAAAAAGAAATGATGACCTGGCGCACGTCCCTAGAGAGGAGTTGGAAAGGAAACGTCGTGGTCTGTCTTGTGTCAGAAAAGGTCTGACGTGTCCTTTTCTTATTTTAAAAAAATATAATGATAATTATCCATTTGGAAAGATTAATCATTATCTTTTAAAATCTTCATCAAAAACAATAAAGGATTGTCAGTGATGAGTTTTATCTTTTCAGATTCATTCCCTGATCAACGAAAAATCAGGGAGCAAAAAGGTTTAGAAGATAATACCTGAGTGAGAAAGTACAGATATTGCTGAATCAGAGTTCAGCGAATGGTAATAGAAGACTTTGTTTGTATCACTATTTGTTGTTAGCTGAGTAATAATTATTCAACGTTCAACATACCAAGTTTCCGGATGAGTAGATTGACTCTAGTTTCATCAAGAGGCTTGGTGAAAAGACCAACAAGTTGATATTCAGTGGGTACAAAGTGAAGCTCAATTTCACCATTCATCACATGATCTCTGATAAAGTGATATCGAATCTCAATGTGCTTGGTTTTAGAGTGAAGTACAGGATTGTTTGCAATTGCAATAGCACTAGTGCTATCACAATAAATAGGGATCTTGGAGAGCATGAGATCGTAGTCTCTGAGTTGATTTCTCATCCAAAGGATTTGAGCACAACAACTTGCAGCGACTACGTATTCAGCTTCAGCGGTGGAGGTGGACACAGAATTTTGCTTTTTACTTGTCCAACTAATCAATTTACCACCTAGTAGCTGACACCCACCAGTGGTGCTCTTTCTATCTATGTTGCAACCTGCAAAATCACTATCAGAATAACCAATTAGATCGAATCCTGAGCCTTTGGGATACCAAAGACCCATATTAGGAGTTCCTTTCAGGTATCTGAAGATTCTCTTTACAGCGATGAGATGGGATTCCTTCGGTTCAGCTTGATACCGAGCATAGAGACATGTATAATACATGATATCAGGTCTACTCGCTGTAAGATATAGCAGAGACCCAATCATCCCTCGATACGCAGTGACATTTTCAGGTTTCCCATTAGGGTCCTTGTTTAGAGTCAGAGGAGGTGCCATAGGGGTATTCATCACTGAGCATTGATTCATATCAAACTTGTTCAACATATCTTTAACGTATTTGCTTTGACAAATAAAGATTCCTTTGTCAGATTGTTTTATCAGCAAACCTAGAAAATACGTTAGTTCACCCATCATACTCATTTTATATTGTTTTTGCATTCTTTCAGCGAAACGAGTACATAATTCGGGTGTTGTGGAACCAAAGATAATGTCATCGACATATATTTGAGCGAGTATAGTATGACCTTTATATTTTCTTAAAAAAGAGTTTGGTCAATTTTTCCACGAATAAAATTTTCTTTAAGAAGAAATTTAGAAAGAGTATCATACCAAGCTCTAGGAGCTTGTTTCAACCCGTAAAGAGCTTTTTCAAGTTTGAAAACATAACCAGGGTGGTTAGGGTCTGAAAAACCAGGGGGTTGTTCAACATAAACTTCCTCGCTGAGTTTTCCATTAAAAAAAACACTTTTAACATCCATTTGAAAAACTTTGAAGTCTTTATGGGCAGCATAAACTAAGAAAAGTATTATAGCTTCTAAACGAGCTATAGGTGCAAAGGTTTCATCGTAGTCAATTCCTTCTTCTTGTCTGTATCCTTGAGCGACAAATCTAACCTTATTGCGAATAACAGTCCCGTTTTCATCTAGCTTATTTCTAAACACCCATTTGGTTCTAATCACTGTTTTACCAGAGGGTCTAGGAACAAGATTACAAACTTTGTTTCTACGAAACTCAGTTAGTTCTTCTTGCATTGCTGAAATCCAGCTAGGATCAGAGATAGCTTGATTTATCTTTTTAGGTTCAGAGAGAGATGAAGTTAACATAGAGACATATATTACCTGTACCTCTACGTGTTTTGATACCTGCATTAGGATCACCAATAATTTGATTTATTGGATGATCTGCAGTCCATCGCTGAGCTGGTGGTTGAGGAGAGAGATCAACCGCAGATTCAGCGAATTGTTCTTCTACTTCAGGGACAATACTTGTTGTTTCAGCAACAGGTACTTCATCGTTTAAAATCAATTGAGGAGACTCAGGGGATTGATTTGCAGAGGATGAAGCTTGATTATTCACTAAGGAATTTCCAAGAGAGGCATCAAAAGGAGGAATCTGATTGAGAGGAGTAACACTGATCCCTGAAGATGGATCATTGCTAATAGGTATTTCAGGGATTCCATCATCACTTGATTCAGCATGAGGTTGATTGTTGAAATAAGTTTTAGGTTCCCCATAGTGAGACTTCATCCATGCATTTAATTTTTTCATCTTCTTCAGGGATAGGAGAAGTAAGGGTAGTACGTGATTCATCAAAATTGGCTGGATTCTTCAACGTGTTGTCTTCTCTTGTTGAAGATTCTGAAAGACTTAGATACAGAGGAGTATCCAAGAAATATTCCTTCATCAGCTTTTGGATCGAACTTTCCCAAATGATCTGATAGAGATATCATAATAGCTTCAAAAGGCATTGGGTTCTGAAGAGATAAAGATCTGAAGAAGTTCTGAAGAGGTTCTGAAGAAGTTCTGAAGACACTTCTGAAGAAGATCTGAAGGAGTTCAGAACCTGTTCTGAACTTGTCTGTTATGAATGCTCTGTTACTTTAGTCTTTCTATTGTATGTATAAATAGATAGTTAGTTAGATTGTTAGAACTAACGTTTTTCATAAGCCTTGTAAAGACATATTCTGTAATACTGTACATTCAATCAATACATATTACATTTGGCTATCATCATTTCTGTCAAAATCTTTTCATATATTGATATCTTGATTGTTTGGGTCCTAACAATTGGTATCAGAGCCAATTCATCTTTTTTTGAAGATTTGTGAAAGAACTTGTCAGATCTGACAGTTCTTGGTGTTCTTGATCAACAAAATTCAAATTCAACTCAGGTGAATTCTCGATCTTCTAATAATCAAAGATGTCTAAAGAAATAGTCTCAATCGGATCTGAAACGAAACCACCAACTCTCTTCTTGGGAGAATATCATCAATGGAGAATTAGAATGATTCAATTCTTGGATAACATAGATGAAGCCTTAATGCAATCTATCACAAATGGCCCACTAGAGGTATTTGTTGAGATTCCAGCAGTTCCCAGAACTGAAACCACCCCTGAAATTCCTGCATCAAGAATCAAGAAGAGTCCTGGAATGTACAATCCAGCTGAAAAGGCTCAAATGAAAGTTGATAGAAGAGCATTGACTTTACTCACCATGGCAATTCCTAATGAGATATTCAATAGGGTTGATAGTTTAACTTCAGCAAAAGCCATGTGGGATGAAGTAGAAGCTCAGATGCAAGGAAGTACAAAGGCTCAAGCACAGAGATTAAATATCTGTGTAGGAACATATGAAAATTTCAGATACAAAGAAAATGAATCGATCATTGATACATATCATAGATTCAATAACATTCTTAATGATCTAAGAATAAATGATGTTCAGAAATCAAATTATGAGATAAATAACAAATTTCTGAACAATCTGGGAAATGAATGGTCAAGTTTTTCAGATAATATGGTAACAAGGAACTTATCCAGAAAAACTGTTCATGATGTTTATGGTATCTTATTCCAACAAGAAGACAAAATCAAAGTTAGGCAACATGAACAAAAGAAGACACAAGAAACAGTTGCCCTTCTGAGCAAGAACTACAATAATTCTTTGACCATTGCTGCCAAGAAAGTTTGTGAGATCCCAGAGACAACAGTTTGTGATGGAGATAATATTGCTTTCATGACAAGACAATTCAAACAAAGATACAATCAAAAATATCATAATAAACCTAGATCTGAAGTTGAACCTAAGAAAGGTCAAGAGGCTGGTCAATCTGAAACATCTGAACCAGCAAGATGCTTCAACCACGGAAAGCCTGGACATTATGCAAGACAATGCAAGATGCCAAAAGTCAAGAATTCAGGCTATTATGAGAAGAAGCATCTATTAGCAAAGAAAAAGGAGCTTAATCCTGCTCTAGTGACCAAGTATGAAGAAGACTGGTTAAACTGGAGTGATGGAGATGATGATGAAGAAGTTGCTCACTATGCAACCAATTGCTACATGTGTCAAATGGATCCAGAAAAGGACAAACAAGACACTGAGGTATCTTCTTCATCTTCTGAACAAAATTTTGAACATAATTCTGAAATTAATACTAAAGATTCAGAAATGACAAATCAATTTCAAAACATGTTTTCTGAATTTGAAACACTCAGAAACAGAATTAAAGGTGAAAGAATTTTGGTCAATCAATTCAGAGCTGAAAGTCAAATATATAAAGAAAATTGTCAAGCAGCTGAACAGATTCTTGAAAAAGTTTATGAAGAAAAACTTGTTTTAAAAGAAAAAATGGATAGTTTACAAAAAGAAGTTATAAATGAAAAAATACGAAAAGGAAATTCTAAATGTTAAGATGAATTTTCCGAATCAAGAGAGACTTGATCTTTATAAAAAGATTAAGGAATTAGAAGATTTAAATTTTAAAAGAGGACAAACCGAACAAACTACGAATATTTTAACTAGTCGGGCTCGTAACTCAAAATTTTACAATATAAAAGCGAGTTTAGGATATAATGACAACCAAATTTTAAAAAAGGCGCCTGCAAACTTGTATGATTATTCTAAAATGAAAATTTTCAATGAATCAAATACAGGTGTCATTTCCAAACCTGTAAACTATTCTTTGCCTGAAAGAATTCCTTTTGTAAAATCAGAGACTTTGTTTTCAGAAGAAACACCTCTTAAAACTGGTGAACCAGAAATAATCTCTGAAACAGAAGAAATGAATATAATTTCAAATATTTGTAAATCTTCTGAATCAAATATTATTTCTGAAGAAAAATCAGAAGTAATTGTTAAGTCTGAAATTGTTTCTGAAGTTACTTCTGAATTCAGAAGTCATTTCAAAAGATACTTCTGATAATAAATCAGAACATGAAGAAAAATATGATGAATTCTCAGATATTGAATCTTTAGAAGATGTTGATGAGAATCCCAATATATTTTTTGATAATTCTGATAATGAGTCTACAACAACAAAAAATTCAAATATTTTTGCAACAAGTATGACTCAAAATAAATTTTCAGATCTAATAAATGCTTCTGATTCAGAAGATGATGATGATCATATGGTGCAAGTCATTGATAAAAATGGCTATTTAGTTTATAAATCTCAATCATATATGACCGAAGGAGAAAAATTAAAATCTGAGGTTTCAAAGATACCTTCAGAATTGTTTGATCCTGTGTTTTTAAAACCAGAATATCAGAATTCAGATTTTTCTCCTACTAATACAAACATTTCATTAAAATCAACACCATGTTCAGTAACATCTTCTGACTTCAACACCAGGGTTAAAAACTTTGAACAAGGACAATCCTCAAATTCTCTCTCTGAAGTTCAGAAAATTAACTCAAATTCTGAAGATAAACCTAAAGTGAACAAAAGAATTTCTTATACTAATCCTCATTTCTTATCTTTTACAGAGCTATCCACTTTAGTATGGAGAAAGAAAGATGAAAGACTGTCAAAGAAATGACAAATTAGAGAGTTTTTCATTTTTAAAGAATAATGATGTACCTAAATCAAAGAAAGTGAATAAAAGAATTTTTGTTGAAAAATCAAATGTTATTGATTCTTATATGTCTAATACTGTTGTAAATACATTAAAGAATCATATTCACTGTATTAATTGTGGTCATCATAATTTTTATCTTAACTCCAAAACAAACAAGAAAAATTTGATGAAATCTATTCAGAAATGTTCAGCTATATTGACAAATTCAATTAAACTAAAAAATAGAAATAAAAATAAAACTAAGAAAGATAAATCTCAAAGTTCTGAACAAACTTCTGAATTGAAACATCTGAAGAAAAAGTTCAGAACTTCAAATTTTATTACTAATCACAAAGGACCCATTCTGAAATGGGTACCTAAAACTCAATAATCTCTTTTGCAGATATGTCATGTGTGGGTCTTAGATTCTAGATGTTCAAGGCACATGACACCTTTCAAAAAACTACTAACTGATTATCATGAAAGATATGGAGGAACAGTTAGCTTTGGAAACAATGCAAAGGGTTATGTAAGAGAATATGGCACTTTCATTAAAAGAGATGTGAAAATAATGAAAGTTTTCTATGTTGAGGGACTAAGACATAATCTTTTCAGTATTAGTCAATTCTGTGACAAATACTGGAAGGTTAATTTTGACATAGATTACTGTCATGTTCTGAGTACAACAAACAAAAATGAATTAACTGCTTATAGAGATGGAGATATCTACACAGCAACATTCACTGCAACTGGTCAACTACAAGGTGTATGTTGCATGTCTACATCAATGAAAAATGATAGTTGGCTTTGGCACAGAAGAATGTCACATCTGAACTTCAAAGCCATTTCTGAACTAGGCAAACATCAATCTGTAAGAGGACTACCAAAGATCAGATTTGAAAAGAACTCTCTTTGTTCTGCATGTGAACCAGGGAAGATCAAAAGAAGTTCTCATCCTCTGAAAATGCTATCTTTATGCAAAGCTCCACTTGAAATGCTACATATGGTTTTATGTGGCCCAATGAAAACTCAAAGCATGGGGGGAAAGAAATACATTCTTGTCATAGTAGATGAATATACACGATATACATGGCTTGAATTTCTGAGACTCAAGTCTGATACTTCTGAAAGACTGATACCCTTTCTGAAGAAAATTCAAGTTCTTCTTCAACTCCCAATTCAAAAGATCAGAAGTGACAATGGAACAGAATTTACCAATTCTATACTTCAGAATTTTTTGGAATCTGTTGGTATTTCACATAATTTTTCCGCTGCAAGAACTCCTCAACAAAATGGGGTAGTTGAAAGAAAGAATAGAACTTTGGTAGAGGCTGCAAGAACCATGCTTGCATATTCAGAGCTTCCTCTCTCTCTTTGGGCAGATGCTATTGCTACTGCATGTTTTACTCAGAATAGAACCATTCTAAACAGAAAATTTCTTAAAACTCCTTATGAAATGTTAAAACAAAGCAAACCCTCTATTGATTATTTTAAAATCTTTGGTTGCAGGTGTTTTTTAAAGAATGATACTCAACATCTTGACCAATTTGCACCAAAAGGTGTAGCTGGTATCTTTGTTGGCTATTCTCAAAGATCCAAAGCTTATAGAGTACTCATTAAAGGAACTCAAAGACTCATTGAGACCACAAATGTCAGATTTCATGAGCCAACATTGACTTCTGAACAAAACAGTTCAGAACTTGCACATAAACTAACTTCTGAAAGTTTGGACTCAGAACATAATCAGACAAACTCTACTTCTGAATCTCAAACTTTACTTAAATCAAATATAGACAATTTATGTCAAGACTTATTTGATATTTCTGTAAATGTTTCTGCAGATTATCAAAATCCGTCTCTTCTCAGAAACACAAATGATCAAGACATTTCAGAAATACAAATTTCAAATACATCAGCACCACAAATCTCTACCTCAAATTCAGAACTTCCAACTTCTGAAAATGCAACTTCTGAACCAATTCAAGTTGTTTCTGAACCAGTTCAAAATATTTCTGCACGTGTACATCAAAGTTCTGAACCAATTCAGAATTTTCCATTTGAGGGGGAGTCTTCAGATTTACATTCAGCTATCAATCATGATACTGAAACTCAAGCAATTATTGATGATTATGATTCTCTGAATAGTGTTTCATCTGTTCAACCATTGCCAAATGTGAACAAATGGACATCCAGTCATCCAGTACATCAAATAATTGGAGATGCATCAAAAGGTGTTCAAACAAGATCTGCAACATCAAATGAATGTATGTATGTAAATTTCTTAAGTAGCATGGAACCCAAAAAGCCATATGAGGCACTTCAGGATCCAGACTGGATTTTAGCCATGCAGGATGAGTTAAATCAATTTGAAAGAAACAAAGTCTGGAGATTGATACCAAAGCCAAAAGGTAAATCTGTCATTGGCACAAAATGGGTGTTCAGAAATAAAAAGGATGAAAATGGAATTGTTGTAAGAAACAAGGCAAGGCTTGTAGCTAAGGGGTATTGTCAACAAGAAGGAATTGATTATGATGAAACCTTTGCTCCAATTGCCATATTAGAGGCCATACGAATCTTTCTTGCCTATGCTGCTCATAAAAACATGAAGGTATTTCAAATGGATGTAAAATGTGCATTTCTGAATGGTATTTTACATGAAGAAGTGTATGTTGAACAACCAGAAGGCTTTGTAAGCAAAGAATTCCCAGATCATGTTTACATATTAGACAAAGCCTTATATGGACTTAAACAAGCACCAAGAGCATGGTATGATACTCTTACAACTTTTCTTCTGAATTCCAAATTCAAAAGAGGTACTGTTGATACAACTTTATTTCTGAAAAAGGAGGGTGATGATATGATTTTGATACAAATCTATGTAGATGATATTATATTTGCTTCTACTAATCCAAAATTTTGTAGAAATTTTGAGAAAATCATGCAAACAGAATTTGAAATGAGTATGATGGGAGAGTTGACATTTTTCCTTGGTCTTCAAGTTAAACAACTTCCCACTGGCATATTCATTAATCAATCTAAGTATGTCTCTGACTTACTTAAGAAGTTTGACATGACTGATTGTTCAAGTATTCAAACTCCAATGGCCACTGCAACTAAGCTAGAACCCGATCTAAATGGAAAATCATGATCGAAAAAGTACAGAGGCATAATTGGATCTTTGCTTTACTTAACTGCTAGTAGACCAGATATAATGTTTGCTACATGTATTTGTGCCAGATATCAAGCTAATCCTAAGGAATCACACCTTCTAGCTGCAAAAAGAATACTTAGATACCTAAAAGGTTCTCCTTCATTGGGACTTTGGTATTCTAAGGATTCTAGTTTTGAACTAACAACATTTACAGATGCAGATCATGGTGGTTGCAAATTAAACAGGAAAAGCACTTCTGGATCATGTCAGTTTCTAGGTGATAGACTAGTCAGCTGGTCTTTAAAGAAACAAAATTGTGTTTCTACTTCTACAGCAGAAGCTGAATATGTAGCAGCTGCAATATGTTGCTCATAAGTGATCTGGATGCAAATTCAACTAAAAGACTATGGTTACACTTTCAAAAAGATTCCTTTGTATTGTGATTCAAAGAGTGCCATAGCCATCACTGCCAATCCTGTTCAGCATTCAAAAACCAAGCACATTGATGTAAGATATCATTTTATCAAAGATCATGTGGAAAAAGGTAATATTGAAATGTTTTTTGTTCAGACAGATTATCAATTAGCTGATTTATTTACCAAAGCACTTGATGAAAAACGATTTAACTTCTTGGTAAGTAAATTGGGCATGATGAACATGTCTATGTAAGTATTATACATCACCTTGAAGCATGTGTCCTAACCCACTTCCATACAACCGTAAGTCCGTTCAATTCCTTAAGCTCTTATTTACTATAAATCCTAGCTACTTGCTTTTTCCCGTGATCAATAACTTAAGACCTGCATATTAGTTTGTTTAGTATTATCCACTTAGGGGCCGTTTACCAAATGTTTACTGGCAAAATTCAACACTATTGTACCTGGTAAGATTTTAGTCCACCAAAATGGTATCACGGTAAGCGCTACCCGTGGTAAGACACTTGGTCGTTGCCCTCGCTCTTACCGGGTGAGAATTTTGGTCCTTGCCATATGCGTCCGATACGATAACATGACTTGGTAAAGGCTTCTCCAAAATGGAGAAAATAGTGATTTTGAGCAATTTTTTGCTGCAGCAAATTCTCCAAAAATTTGTTCAAAAAGGAGATAGTAGGAGAGAAGGTGCAAAAATCTCCAAATTTGGAAACATCCCCAAAAATAATTTCCATGAGGGAGAAACATTTCTTTATTAATTATATTCCACCAATAAGAATTTTTGAAATTAAAAGTTTAGGTGAAAGAAATAATATTTTATTGAATGTATGGAATATTTTAATAAAATTATAAATGTTGTAATGTCCAAAATGGAGAAGTTGTGGGAGTTGAATGCAATATTCCACAACATGTGATGCGTTCTTTTTATTATTTAAACACATAACATTTTTCTTACACTTCTAATTTGACTCCAATGATTCTGCGTTAGGTATGATTTTCTTCTTCTCGACCATGCTGCATCAATTCGGTATTCTTCCAAAAATGTGTATCAAGTTGGCCATACAAAGTTGTTCTTTCGAACCAGGTTTGTCTAATCACTACAAGAAAAATGACTTTCAGAGAAGCTTTTCTTTTGTATTTAAATGTTTGAAAAGCTTCTCTAAAGGTTTTAGGGAAGCTTTTCACTTCCGTCAATAACCTTCCCTATATAATGGTAGCTAAAGGTTTTAGGGAGGGTTTTCGGAGGGTGCATTTAGGTTAACTTTTAGAGAAGCTTTTTTTGGGCTTTAGATACGCTTTCAAAGCTTATCTAAAGGTTGGCCGATTTTTTTTCAAAAGCTTCTCTAAAAGTATGTATTAGTGACGGTTTAGCATCAATGACGGTTTTTAAATGTCACTAAAAGGTACCTTCAGAGAAGGTTTTGGAAAAGCTTCTCTAAAGGTGTATGCTTTAGTTACACTTCCGGTAAGCCTTCCCTAAATGTATCGTTTAGTTACCAATCTTAAACCTTCTCTAAATGTAATCTTTAGATACACATAATCAAAACCTTCTCTAAAAGTATATCCTTTAGTTACAATTTCTTTTAAACCTTCTCTAAATACATCTTTTAGTTACACTTTTAAGAAAAATCAATTCCTTCTCTAAATGGTGTATAATATAATATAGTATAATATAATAATAATAATAATAATAATCAAGAAAAACATCAAAATTGTTAAGACAATAAAATTAAATATATTTGTCATAAAAGATAAGGATATTTCAAAACAAACGATAATATTCCAATGAATCTACACATTTGTCAAAAAAGATCATCTATAAATATTACTACAACAATCCAAAATGTTGAATGTGCCACACTTTCCCTCTTTATCTGCAACAAGGCAATAGAACATCAAAACAACTTCATTTCATTTCTTTAGTTGGCTTTAGAACCTGATAAACCAAAAAGGAAAGCGTTAATTTTAATGAACCTAAAATTTGCATTTTAGTTGGGAAAAACAATTTCATAAAGGTTCTAAATGACATGGACCAAAAACTAAAGTTTCTCGATACCAACAAAAACTAAAGTTTCCGTTTTTATAGATAGAAATACCAACAAAAACCAAAGTTTCTCGAGAATAAACAGGTTGAACTATCATAGTTGTTACTTTTTGCCCATAATCACTCATTTTTGCAATTGTATATGTTATTTTCACAAAAACAACAATTGATTTGCATTAGAAAAATGAGCTATTTAGTAATGAGACTTGCACCTTATTCGGTCAGCTATACATGACTGTTTGTTTGGTAGTGGCTTAATGATATAGAAAGTGGCTTATTCAGTAAGCTTCTAGGGGGGAACTTTATGCAGAAATCCATGTTTTTTCCAAAGCTGTCTCTCCTAATTCAAATGCTCCTTCCATCTATGAAAAAACTCTTACAAACAAAAACCTTCCTAATCTATACAGACAGATTAATCCACACAGACAGCTTTATCCATTAAGGACTTAATGGAAAACCAAACAAACAGCCCCTAAGACAGGTAATTAATAGGTAATCAAGAAATATAACAGGTAGATTAAGGATTCGATTGTGTGCAAGTAGACCATGCTAGAGGTAAAACATGTAATACAAGTAAAGGTCTGTTTGTTAGCAGCTTAATAAGCTTAATGGGACTCGCAGCTTATTCGGTCAGCTATACATGATTACTTGGTAGTGGCTTGATGATATAGAAAGTGGCTTATTCAGTAAGCTTCTAAGAAGAGAGGGGGGGGGGGGGGGCTTTATGCAGAAAGCCAAGTTTTTTACAAACATGTCCCTCCCAATTTAAAACAAGTTTCTTCTTTCTGTCTATTAAAAAACCCTTCCAAACAAAACCTTTCCCAATCTATACAGAAAGATTAATCCACAATAACAACTTTATTCATACAAAACTTAATGGAAAGACAAATAGCCCCTAAAACTAATGATATAGCAACTTAAACATGCAGGTATGACCACTAAGAAAGACAAATGCTCTAAGGAAAGGGGAAAAAGAGAAGAATAGAGGGGACCTCGATGGGCCACATTGGCTCACTGAGTTCACCGACTGTGGCAAACGGATTGAAGACAATTTCAACCTGATACAAAGGAGATGTAATAACTACATCAACCCTCTTGGCAAGCCCATATGCATAAACATGTTTACGCAAATTTTCAACCTGAAACAAAACAATCTCATGATCCATAAACCAAACAAGTATCATGTTTAGTAGGAGTGAAATCTAAAACCGAAATGAATATGGGTAATCGCCCACCTGCTGCCACCCTAATCGAGAAAGCTCAGCATCAAAATACTCAGGAGACATGTATGCTTTATAATCCTTGTCTCCTATTACATTGTGAACTCCTTGTGCATGCCTAACCTGGATTATAAATAATGTTTATATAAGAGCATAATATATTTAGACAAATCAGAAAGATCCAAAAATGAATACAACTCTGAACGATAAAATAAAAAGCAATTAAATCCCCCACTAAATATTTTAACCTGAACCAGGTGAACAGTATTGGATCGATGCAATGGAAACAAACTTGAAGTCGAATCAATATCCATTTTTGCAATTGCATCAAAGATATATACATCAATTAAAATATCATAAGAAGTTGATTGCGCTGAGAAATATTCAATGCTTATGACAAAAACTAATCTAATGCCAAATTGCAAACTATGAAACCCACTTTGACAAAATCCTAATATTATTTTAGTGAAACAGAAATATAATTGAATTTTAATATAAATAAATCTTGGGCATACTAATGTTTATAGCTTGTGGAGGATTATAGCACTCATATTCACTTGAATCAATGAAACATCCCACATTTCAAATTCTGTTGCCAAACCTACTTCACTTCAAATATTCAGATGCAAAATCAAATTTTAGGATTTCTGCAGAGTTACATATATTATGTTTGTGGGACTTGTTGCAAATGTTGATGTAGTCAACGTAAGTTGCATATTAAACTTGAAGTTACAAACACACTTGTTTGACTAATGTAATTAAACTTCAAAACTAAAAGAATAAAGATCGTAATTGTGTACGCTACCACTAACTTAGGCTAAAACCAACAAACCTTCTTGGAAAAGAGGCGAACTCCTTTCTCAGGATAGTCTGCTTCATAAGTTTCCCCTAATAAAGGGTTGAACAGCTTATAGTGTTTTCATTCTGAAGATGCGTAACCAGAACCTCCAAAGCAGCAACATTTAAGATTCTTTCACGATTGTTTCCCTAAGAGCACAATCGGAAATAACATCAGGGATTAGATTTAGAGCACATTCGGGAAGCGAAGTCATGAAAATCCATACATATACACACAATAAAACATCAACTATATTAATTTATGCCTCAATGAATCCCAAAAACTGCTGATAGTTGACTTTATTGATCACGAAATAAACCTAGGCATATTGATGCTTACGATGACCACTAGATGATGTTGATGATGATCTAGAACTACGATATCAAAATAAAATTTACATAAATCAAACCATAATTCATCATATTGATACTTATAATGATCTATTCTGATGATGATCTAGAACTACGATAGTAATATAAAATCCGCAGAAATCAACCACAGTTCATCATCATATTCAGATTATAAAAATGAAGTAGACATTAAGAGAAAGAGATCGTACGAAGCATATGTATCGAACTCACACAGCTTTCCTTTGTTAGAGAAGACGATTAATGCGACCTCTGCCTTACGTAATACAGAGATCTCGTGAACTTTCTTTAACAATCCAGACCTCCGTTTAGAGAAAGTGACCTGTCGATTGATCTTGTTCTCCATTAACAAACTGGAAGCCGCCTACGTTACTATATAAATCCTCAGCCCTAAATCGAAGAGATAAGACTGATTGAACTCAAATCGAAGATCGAAATCAAAGAGACATCGATAGAACTAAGTGCTTGAGAATTCGTAGAACACTCGTATAGGACTCTGCGTTTCAATCCTTAGCCCTAAATCAAATGCTCAAACCCTAAAATCAGAGAGATGAAGACTGATTGAACTCGAAGTCGATTCAAAAACGAAATAGCATATCGAAATCAAAGAGAAATCAATAGATTGATTGAACTCGAAGTGTCTGATTGTTTAGATCGTTGAAATCGAGGAGAATTCATAGAACACTCGTATGGAACACACTCCGCTTTACACTTCCAAAAATATTTTTATTAATTATAAATTTATTTTATTGAAAATAGAAGATCTTTAGATACGCTTTGAAAGATATGAAAGTGTAACTGAAAGTTTTTATTAATTTAAAAATAAAAATAAAAAATATTATATTCTTTAGTGACGAATTAGAAAGCGTCTCTAAAGGTTCTGATTCGACTTTTAGAGACACTTTACGTAAGAAACTTCTCTAAAAGCTTTAGAGACAATTTTCCTACCGTATTATTTGGTTTGAAATATTTCTCTAAAAGCCATCTTACTTTTTGTTACAGTTTTCATTCTTGTCATATAGTTTCTTCTCTAAAAATCATCTTTAGATACACTTCTAAATCCTTCTCTAAAACTTCCTTCTCTAAAACCCTTTTTCCTTGTAGTGAATATTTTTGATTCTCGAAGCTAAATAACAATCTCCCTTTCTTTCTTTTCTAGTCATTAGACTGTGATTATTGCATTGATAGTACATGAATTTTATTGCAATTTGGTCTACTAAAGATAACAAAAATGTAGCAAATATAAGTTTAATACATATTATTCAAACATCGTAATAGTGTTGCCAATCACTGATTATATCAAAAACTAAACATTCAAAGTAAAAATAACATAAATAGATTGCTCGGTTAAATAAAAGGGAGTCGGTAAGATTTCTTTTTGCTTTTATTGCCTTTGCCTATGTTCTCATTGTACCATGCCTTTATGTCTTGTTACTTTTTTTACTCATGCTTCACTTGTTGGTGATTTTAGTGTCACCGGTCCATTTATGTGATTGGAAATAACATCTATAGATGGGGTTCTATATTGTGATCTAATTCAAGTTAGGTAGTGCGGAGTGCACACTTGTTATAAGGTGGGTATGAACCCGGTCACGACTGAATACAACAAGGTTCGACTGGAACCCAGTCAAGTTTGACTGGTTCCATTCAACCTTTGTGAATTCAGTGTTGGCATCCTCTGGAAGACTCGACTGGGCAGTAGAGCCAGTCGAGTCTATACTGGTTTCGATGCTGACCTCCTCTGGAAGACTCGACTAGGCCAGTCGAGATTTTACTGGACTAGGAGTATGATAGAACCAACCAGCTGTATGATTGAATTGAAAAACGATTACAAGAAAGAAAAGATAATTCTGGGTTTGAGAGCTAGATCTCTCCTAAACCAAAATGAGATCACAAGAATAGCATGCCCAATACCCTCCTCACTACTTGCTACTTGTTATTTCTAATTTACCAGAATTAAGGAAACTACCCAAAATTACCAGAACTACCAAAATTAAGGAAACTCTCCAGAATTATTGTTTTCTAGAATAAAACTTAGAAATTGGTGGTTTATCAATACTCCCCCCCCCCACCCCGATTCACCTTGTCCTCAAGGTGAAATGTTGGAAATTTTTTACACATGTCATCATATGGCTCCCATGTATCTTCGAATGTCGGCAATCCTCGCCACCCAATAAGTACTCCGATAGTCTTCTTGTTTCGGTATCGTATTCCTTTCAAACATTCAGGCTCCACTTGAAGTTCCCAATTGTCTGTGAGTCCGGTTGGGAGAGGTGTCGGTGTCACGTGATTGACAATTGCCTTCTTTCAGTTGGGAGACATGAAACACCGGGTGAACACTACTGTCACTGGGTAGTTGAACGCCGTACACAACATTTCCAATGCGTTCAAGAATAATAAACGGCCTGTAGAAACGGGGTGCCAACTTTGTACTACGATGCGCGGCCAAGGATGTTTGCCGATACGGTCTCATCTTCAAGAACACCCATTGACCCACTGAATATTCTACGTCTCGACGATACTTGTCTGCCAAACTTTTCACTCTTTGTTGTGCCTTCTGTAAGTGGACCTTGAGTTTTGTCAGCATGCGATCTCTGTCCATTAACATTTGGTCCACCGAGGAGTTGGAGACCGCCATGTCTGAATAGGGGGTAACGTCGGTGAGTCGCGACCATACAGAATCTTGAATGGAGTAGTGTTCGATGATGTGTGGAAAGAGGTATTGTAAGAATATTCTTCCCAAGGAAGCCACATCGCCCACTTCTTAGGTTCCCCCCCCCGCGCAAAACAGTGCAAGTATGCCTCTATACCCCGATTGACTACTTCCGATTGTCCGTTACTCTAGGGGTGGTATGTTGTACTAAATCTGAGTTTAGTACCTTGTAAACGCCCAAGTTCCTTCCAAAATTGGCTAAGGAAGATTTTATCCCGATCCGAGACAATTGATTTTGGTACACCATGTAAACGCACAATTTCTTTCAGAAATATTCCAGCCACTTTAGGGGATGTCAATGGATGTCGTAAAGCAATAAAATGACCATATTTGCTAAGTCGATCGACCACCACTAGCAAGGAGTTAAACCCCTTCGACATGGGTAATCCTTCCACAAAATCCATGGAAATGTCTTCCCAAACACGTTGGGGAATATCCAAGGGTTGCAACAGCCCCGCCGGTGTCAAGGTGGAACTCTTGTTTTTTTGACAGGTCACACAAGTTGCCATATATTCTTGGATCCTTTTGTTCATTCCCTCCCACCAAAATTCTGCCTTGACCCGCTGCAATGTTTTCAAGAACCCGGCGTGACCCCCGATAGCTCCATCATGGTATTCTATTAGAATATGAACGATCAACTGAGATTGTCGAGGAATAACAACCTTACCATGCCGGAGCAGTATGTTTCCTCTCAACTGAAAAGGACTCGGCTCTGGATTGTCGTTCTTGAGTTCCTCGATGCATGCCTTCCATTTAGGGTCTTGATTCACTTCGTTGACAAGCTGAGTGATATTCCAACCTTGAGATGTAATTAACTCCATTAAAGTGGGTTGACGGGCCTGCTTGAAAGCGCGTTGGTTGCGGCATTCTCTTTGCCCGGTTTGAATTGGACCGAGAAATCGAAACCGATTAATTTACCAACCACTTTTGATAGTCGGAGGAGAGTTCACATTGTTCTAGCAAATATTTGAGACTACGCTGATCGGTTTTGATGATGAATCGCTTCCCCATCAGATAATGCTTCCATTTCTTAACCTCTAACACAATTGCCATCAATTCTTACTCATATACTGATTTATACTTCCCTGTCGATGGTAATGCCTGACTGAAATATGCAACAGGTTTGCTATTTTGCATTAGGAAAACCCGTACCCCTGTTCCGGAGGCATCTGTTTCCACGGTGAATTCTTTCTCAAAATTCGGTAAGGCCAAAACCGGCAACTATATCATGGACGATTTTAATTGTTGGAAAGCCCTTTAAGCTTCGCCACTTCACTCAAAATTATTTTTTTTGAGCAATTGGGTTAACGGTAATGCCATTCCTCCATACCCTTTTACGAACCGTCGGTTAATAATCGATTAACCCCAAAAACCCATGTAATTCTTTCACGGTTCTCGGGGTCGGCCATTCTTTCATTTCTTGGGGCTTCCCGAGCTCCGTTTCTACTCATTTGTCTGAGATTATGTGACCGAGATATTCCACTCGGTGTTGCCCGAACACACATTTCTTTCGATTTGCTACTAGTTGGTTGTCGTGAAGTATTTGGAGGGCCAAGGAAAGATGTCGCTCATGTTCTTCCTCATTATGGCTGTAAACAAGGATCTCATAAAAAAGTAAGGATGAACTTCCGAAGATGAGGGCGAAATAGTTCATTCTTGAAAGGCGGGAGCGTTGGTAGGACCGAAAGGCATCACCGTGAATTCATAATAACCCTCATGGGTTCGAAAGACCGTCTTTTCAATGCCGTTATCCCTCATTTGGATCTGATGGTGTCCCGATTTGAGGTCTAATTTGGAAAAAAAGTCGCCCCGTGTAGTTCATCTACCATTTCTTCGACCAACGGAATAGGAAATTTGTTGGCAATAGTAGCTTGGTTGAGTGTGCGGTAGTCCACACACAACCGCCAACTTCAGTCCTTTTTTTAACTAATAGGACGGGGCTAGCATACGGGCTCTCACTAGGTCGAATGATCTGGGCAGCTAACATCTCTTGGACGAGCTTCTCGATTTCATTTTTTTGTTCATAAGAATAGCGGTAAGGTCTTACACAGATGGGCGTCGTGTTTGGAAGTAACGGTATGGCGTGGTCTTGTATTCTCTTTGGTGGTAGATGGCTTAATGGTCCGAACACATCTTGATAGTTCTCGAGGACCTTTTGCAAAATAGGTATGGTCTTGGGTCCTATATTCTTCTTTTCTTCTTGTAGTAAATACGAGTCTAGCGACAATGCTTTGTCTGTGGTGGGCCAACACTTGTGCAACCTTTTCAACGAGACAACGTTTTTTTGTAGGCCCGGTTCCCCTCGAATGACTACCTTTGACCCATCCACCTTGAATTTCATCTCCAGCGCCCTCCAATTAACCTTCATGTCACCCAAAGTTTCCAGCCATGGCATACCGAGAATGACGTCGGTGCTCCCTAATTCAAGCGGTAGGAATTCTATAGTGATCCGCATCTCGGGCAGGATCAACTCTACTCCTCGGCAAATACCTTTCCCTTTCACCACCTGTCCCGACCCAACCCTTACCCCAAACCCGCGGGTTTCTTCAACTCTGAGTTGGAGTCGTGAGACCAGCCCTGCGGAAATAAAATTGTGGGATGCACCACAATCAATAAGGACAATCACTTCTTCACCTTTGATGAGCCCCCGAAATTTCATGGTACATGGGGATGTAAGTCCAACCACCGAGTTTAGGGATAACTCGATGATTTGGTCTTGTTCGGCTATCAATCTTTCAACCTCAGGTTGATTAATTTCGATGTCGTCTACTTCTTTTTCAATAGGTTCATCCTGGAGTATAAGTACTTGTAATTCCTTGTACTTGCACTTATGACCTACTCGATATTTTTCGTCACAACGGAAACAGAGTCCCTTAGCCCGTTTGTCTCGAAGGTTTGCTTTTGTTAATTTTCTGGTTGTCGAGGAGGCTCCCGTTCCTTTGCTCATTACTGACGGAATACCCGTAGCCATGGAACTATTAATCGGTGTTGGGGTAGTGCGGACTAAGGATGTCGAAAAATTAGGGTTGGGTTTCAAGGGGCCACCGTGGTTTCGATTACCTCCCGTCAGCCGAGAATTTCGGTCCTCCACCAGTTAGGCTACTTCCATGATTTGGGCCAGCCCCTCGGGTCTTAGTAGCCTGACTTCGCTCTGAATGTTCGGTTTGAGCCCGTTCATAAAATTGCATTCCAACACTTTGTCGGGAAGGTCCGATAAGGAGGAAGCAAGAGTCTCAAATAAATGGCGAAATTCACGAAGTGTACTTACTTCCATGATTTGGGCCAGCCCCTCGGGTCTTAGTAGCGTGACTTCGCTCTGAATGTTCGGTTTGAGCGCGTTTATGAAATTGCATTCCAGCACTTTGTCGGGAAGGTCCGATAAGGAAGAAGCAAGAGTCTCAAATAAATGGCGAAATTCACGAAGTGTACCTGTTTCTCGGAGAGCTAGAAGTTGTTCGAGGGCAGATCCACCATCGGTGAGTCAGAATCTGTTGATGAGTTGCAATTCCAATTCCTCCCAAATCAGAATTGGACGTCTACTATCGGCCCAATGAAACCAAGCTAGAGCCTCGCCTTCCATATAGATCCCTGTAGTGGCAACCTTCTCTTTCTCATCAAAGCGCTGAAGGGCAAAATAATGTTCTGCCCTAAAGATCCATCCATCTGGATCGATCCCATTGAAGATGGGTAATTCAACACGTCGCATTCTCTAATCTGCCGGAGAGAATCCTGAAGTTTGGAGGTTTGCCGGTTCCTCCCGTATCCAAGTGAACGAAGAACGAGGAAATCACACCCCCTTTGGGTTGCGATTCTGGACCTACTCCAGAACCAGAACCTTGAAACGACTCTTTGGATTGCGAGAAATTATTGGACCTCGCTTGGGATAGCGAATCCAATTTGACCATAATTGCTTGAAGTCCCTTGTCGAGATCATTCATACGTTTGGTGTTGCCTGCCTTGCTATCGCAAAGCTCCTTCACATCGGCTCTCATCGCTTGAACGGATTCTTCCAGCACCTCTATGCGTTCTCCTTGAGTCTTTGGTGCCATGGTCGATCAAGATCGAAAGCTCTGATACCAATTTGATATAACCAATCAGCTGTATTATTGAATTGAAAAACGATTACAAGAAAGAAAAGATAATTCTGGGTTTGAGAGCCAGATCTCTCCTAAACCAAAATGAGATCACAAGAATAGCATGCCCAATCCTATCCTCACTACTTGCTATTTATTATTTCTGATTTACCAGAATTAAGGAAACTACCCAAAATTACCAAAATTAAGGAAACTATCCAGAATTATCGCTTTCTAGAATAAACCTTAGAAATTGGTGATTTATCAGAGTATTAGTGGAAAACTTGATCAGAAAGAGAGTTCAGAAGATAGCTTATACACTCTGTATTGATTATACAGACGCATCTGTATTGGGATTCAGAAGACAGCTTATACAGAAGCTCTAGTCTAGTCTTCTGGTTTTGGGTTCTCTGCATAAAAGACTAGAAGCTCTGCATGGTCTATGCAGAGGTTCGTCTTCTGGACTTTAGACCAGAGGCTCTGAATGGTCAACTCTGGTTAGTTACTTCTGAACGGTTACCGTGCATTAAATGTATAGTTATTGAGCAGTTACTGAAAATGGTGTAACTGATCACTACTCCTAAATTCCAACCATGATTATGATTTCAGTTACGTTATTTTGAGTATCAATAAGAATTTATACTCATGAATAAGGACACGGTTTTTGGAACACTCCCATACACTCTCCAGAAAGTTTGCTTTCGTTTTTGTGCCTAAAAACGCAAGTGTTTTGAGTCTTATCCTAGATTGAAATTCGTGAACCTAGGCATAGGGTCGAAATATCAATTCGTAAAGTGTCTCACACGATTCTCATTATAATCCAGTGATCGACTTACCCTTGTTTGCCTATCGTTTTCCTACATCACCCACCTCTGTTCACGCTCTTGCATAAGCTGAAAGTCTTCATGGAAACAACCGCTCTTATCTTTTGGGGGGTAGAGGTCAGGTTTGCGTGCATTTAACCTCTACAAGGCCCTACTTTCGAGTGGGATTTACCGGGTTAGTTTGGCCTGGTTTGGTTTTAACATACAAACATTGAAATTTGAAACAACGTGGTCCAATTTGACAAAGTATAATAAGCTAATATTGCATATGGATTGCGAATTGATTATTTTACTTTTCCTTGTTCGTGGCGTTAAACTATCACACAAGTTTGAAACTCTGGGTGTTTCTTTAAATCGTCACAAGTTACAACTTACTTGAATTTATTAGTTCAAATATACATGTGTACATATATCATATATATTACATGTGACATGTTAGAAACAATAAAACATAAATACTGGAACGGATCACAAACATTTAATAATCTCCCTATCTAGGTTAGAGAGAGTATTCGACAGATAAGTATAATAGGAGGATACAAAGTATAAACAGTTTTCCTATATATATCCCCGTAATCTATTCAATTGATACACAATACAATATTCAATTTATCAAGTTTAACTGAAAGGGAGAGAGGGGAAAATAAACCCTAAAAATGTGTCAAACAGGCAATTATAAGTGATGATTCTTAAATAGTTATTCTTGTTAAAATCATGATGATTGTTAAATAGTTATCCTTGAAGAATAATTATAAAATATGTAATAAATTGTAATAATGATAAGTATAGGCAATAATTGTATTAACGATTTAAGATAATTATAAAATTATTACACATAATCACTAAAACCATATTTGAGTTATGAAGTATCTGTAACACAGTTCAAATATATAAGGTGATAGGCTAAATCAATTATAAGTGATTCAACCTTTGAGATTTAGGTATCCGAGAAAATACATAAAAGAAACCTTTTTCTTTTCTGTAATACATATATAGATTTGGGGATTTAGGCTAGCACCCAATGGGAGCGAGGAGCGTGTTCGTGTGTGGACTGAAGATCACCAATAGAGAAACTTGTTGTGGTTTCTAATAGTGTATTATTCCAAACTTTGTTTTGGACTTAAATTGTTAGATAATGGTTAGCTAGGTGTAATTTATAATTAGGTGTATGTTTGAACCCTTATTAACAATATGATAATTGATGTTATACCCTCACCTACATCTTTATTAGAGAAATATCCTTTTCATTTCACTCAAACGTCTCTAGAAACTGTTTCTCTCAAATAAACCTTATGGAGGTCATCTTCAATTCTTTTCTCAAGATCAATTAGCCAAGAATTCATGAAGGATTATGAGGAGAGAGTTGTAGGAGGTTAAGATAAGCAAGTTTTCTTCACTAATTTCTAAGTGTTTCATGTTATGTAGGAGATTGATGATGGTGATATGTGGTTAGGTTCAAGAAATTGAAGAAGGAATCATATCTACTTAAGGTTTTGAGTTGAAATCATCAACTCAAGCAAGGTAATATAAAACTTCATAGTTGATGCTAAATTGTTGAGATTTGCAAATATAGTCAAAGTTGTAAAAGTGAATGCCAGGTAAACGCTTCCAAAATCCAATCCATAAACAAACGTCTTCATCATGTCACGTATCTTGCTCTAATAATCAAGCTTTATCATTGATGACCTTTAGAAGCTGCATCTGATTGATCCAACGTATTCCTTTTTGTCTTCTCTTTGTCCGACATATTGCCAATCTGAGAAATATTTTCTAAGTTCTACCCTCCGTCCATCATACTTTCTAATGGTCCAAATCTATTTGAAATGGACAGTTGGGTTGAATTGTTATCGGATGATTTAGACGTTGAACACATTTGAGCCGAAGTAGTAGTTCCACCCTTTGCCAATGCTACCCTATTTTTTCCCCTTCTTGTTCCTTTCTTTTCTGCAGTGCTGATCTAGCTTTATCATTTCCATTTTGTGTACTAGTATTCTTGATAGCCGATTCCACCCTTGATGAGCTTGATATATCCTCGATGGTTCTTGGCCTCTGATCTTGCGTGCGAATATGAGGTTTTGGCCTCGAGAAAAGAAGACCGGACTAAAAGAGATCTCACTTTCGACGATTGAACTCCACTTTCATATCAGGCTTGCACTGGAATTCACTTTCAGGAATCGAGAAATGTTAAGAGTTGTGATAGATCCCATTGCTGGCGAAAAAAAGTTTGATACCGGGAGAGAGACATATGTGGATTAGTACAATTATTGGCATATTCAGGATTTCCTAAAACGGAGACATTGGTACAACAGAAGGCTCGAGATACCTTTATCTATCCCTTGCTTAATAAACCCATCTACATCACCTTTATTTCCCTGAGTTGGTTGAGGTGCTTTGACACACGATGCCATCTTATGCCCAAACACACAACAGTAAGAGCATTGTGACGGTTCCCATAAGTATTCAACCTCAATGTTCACCTTTTCATAAGTATTCAACCCATAAGTAAGAATCTTGAGTCGGTTATGTTTTTATGCTAAAAATATTGAAGTTAGTATTTGGTTAGCTTGTGGTACCAAAAACGGGTAAAATAGAGGAACCATTAAAATGGTCTTTGTGGTCCAAAGATTATTGGCCATAAGGTGTTTGATCAAATGCTTTAAAGGCATTTATAATTCTGTGATATTTTCAGCTTTCTGTCTTAGAAATCCGTATAAAATCAATCGTATGTCCGATTACGATGTTCAATACGTATTTGGAAAGCCCCATATGTCTACTACAACTTTGTAGTTTTAACCCAGACCACGTTATGACTCTAAGCAGCTCCAAACAGTGAATTCCCGAAGTTGGTCCTGTGAAAAACGGGATTCTGCATACTGTTTATATAAAAGACATATTTAATTGGTCCTTGCTCAAATCGGGGTGATTCCAAAGCATTTGAATCATAAGAGATGTAGATACAACTTTCATTTATACTCTTAACAGATTGAAAAGTGAGATGTAAAATTCAAAATTGCGGCTTTTTATTTTTAAATTTAGGGGCAAATTGTTTTGGTAAAAATCTCAAACTCGCGACTGATGTAAGATACTAGCAATTGTATATATTTTATAAATCAGAACTAACGAGCATTGATTCCAGGATGAATGATCGAGACTTACCAAGCACCGTAGACGTACGATTGACCGAATAATCAATGCAACTGACAACAATCATTGAAAAACCTCAATGCAACATAAATCAAGGACACACGTGGTGAATGTCGTAAATAACTAACAAATGCTTTTAACAGAGTTAGGACACAATGACCAAAGGCGTTTAAAAATGTAAACCACAAGGACAATTAATATAATTAGTAAATACTCGGCCCTCCAATTTTTGTTGTTAAAATCTATATCTATATATTCTATATAAAGCGGAAACATTGGGAGTCCACGTGGAACCTCCACAAGAGTCCACGTGGCATTCACAATCACTTCTATTTTTTTTCTTAAGTTTTTGATTTTTTTAAATATTA
Source organism: Silybum marianum (assembly GCA_036898165.1). Classification (NCBI taxonomy): domain Eukaryota; kingdom Viridiplantae; phylum Streptophyta; class Magnoliopsida; order Asterales; family Asteraceae; genus Silybum; species Silybum marianum. Next base: position 14,544,260 of record CM072542.1, on the reverse strand, counting down.
AATATGTTAAAGACTTTTCTGTCCCTGCATGAATAATGTGTATTCCATTATTAATCGGGGTTTTTCGTAATTTTGCATAACCATGTTTAACCTCCAACTTTTGATTTGCTTCTTGATTAACTTATACCTAAGTTTAACCCCCAACTCTTGATATGCTTCTTCATTTACTTCATTTTATTTCTTAATGAATTTTGTTTTACAAAGTTGCAACAATAAGCAAAATAAAATCCTATAAATCCGTTGGTGGAGGATGAAGAAGATGAGAGTTGAAGAAAGCATAGAAGATTTTAAATATGTATGTATAAGTTATATTCTTTAAAAAATATGATTTGTCATTACATATTTTGAAATTTGTTCTATAAAGTTGCAATAATAAGCAAAATGAAAACCTATATATCTTTTGGTGGGGGATGAAGATGATAAGAGTTGAAGAAGATATAGAACATTTTAAATAGGTATTTAGAAATTATATTCTTAAAAAATGCGATTTTTCATTAGATATTTTTTACTTTTCCATATGTATTCTTTTGTTGTTTTTTTTCCGACATGTATCGTTGTTCATCGTACATAAATCTTGTTGGTAACACAATTTACGTTAACTATACTGTTTGTGAGTTATATATTGTTGATGTATGTATACATATGTGTTTTTTTCCGATCTGTACCATTGTTTTTTTTAATAAAAAAATTATCCATATAACTTTTTGTGTTTTGTATGTATCATACATTGTTGTTAATAAGTTTTTTATTTTTTAATTCGGGTATTATTTACATGTGCTATCTTTGTTTTTTCTATCTTATACTTTATAATTGATATTTATGTTGGTACCATATTTGTTCTTCTTCTGTCAAAATTGTTCTAAAAAGAATTATCCTTTGTATGTATTATGTGTGTGCGTGTGTGCTGATGAGTTTTTTGATTTTTATTTGAAATTTTTGCACAATTGTTTTTTTTTGTTTTTTTTCCTCTTCATACTTTTTGGTTGATATCTATGTCGTGTTTGTGTTTTATGTGGATTTTTGCTCAAATTTGTTTTCCCAAAAGTTATTTTTTATTTTCCGACTACAAACATCAAAATTCCATATAACTTTTGTGTTTTCGTTGTGAATTATCTTCTACGTCTTTTAAGTTATTTACAGTTTCTTAATTTCTAACTTTATATGAAAAAATCATCAAAAATAAGGTGACATTTTCCAAGCATCTCAATCCCAAAAAAAATCTCAATCTTTGTCTATTTTATTGATATAGTTGTTCTTTTTCTGTCAAATTGTAATTAAAATATTTATGTCTTGTATGTATTATATGTGTGTTAATGATTTATTTGGTTTTTGTTTGAAATTTTTTCACAATTGTTATTTTTGGTTTTTTTTCCTGCTTCATACTTTTCGGTTAATATTTATGTCGTGTTTGTGTTTTATGTGGATTTTTGCTCAAATTTGTTTTGCTTATGTTGTTTAGTTTTCCAAAAGTTATTTTTTATTCTCTGACGACAAAAATCAAAATTGTATATAATTTTTTTGTTTTTGTTCTAAATTATCTTATCCGTCTTTTATGTTATTTACAGTTTCTTAATTTCTAAGTTTCTAACTTTATAAAAAGAAAACAACAACAATAAAGTGACATTTTCTAAGCATCTCAATCCCAAAAAAATTCTCAAACTTTGTCTATTTTATTGATGTAATTACCATCAAAACCATTAAATTAATTAGATTGTCAATCTTTTTTGGTTACACCCGGTATTTTTTTTAATTGTTTTATTTCACATGAGTCTATTATTTGTACACATAACAATTATTGAATATATATATATATATATTTGCAAACATTAAATTAATTAGGCTATTCATCTTCTTTAGTTAAACCCAAATTTATTTTATTTCACATGACTCTAATTTTATTTATTTACACAACAATTAATGAATATATATACATATAAACTCATTTTATATAAGTGAAATGACAATTAATATGTATAATAATATTTACACCACATTTGAATATAATAATATGTATTTTTGTATCTGTATCTACGTAATAATAAATTGATTATAAAATATAATTAAATAAAGTGAAGATGATGATTATATAATAGCTTATGATCATTGTCATTTATATTATTTACACAAGACTCTTCATATATATATATATATATATATATATATATATATATATATAAAATTAAAAATAATATATTTACAAAATGAGCATACACGAGTTTCAACCATTTTTCTTAGTACAACATATATATTGATTTGTATTATTTTCAAGTAAAATTAAACATCTTTGATTGGGTCGGTAAAGTTTTTTGTTTTTTCAGGTGTCCTCTATGTATCGGTCGGGCGTATCGAACATCATTGTATTGAATTTAGGTTTAATATAAGTTTAGGTTTAATATAAGTCTGATTGTTGTCGTTCAAAAAAATTGAATCATTTACTCTTCAATTAATATTCTTATGTTATTAGCTTTTCGTTTTCCATTATTTATTTTAATTAATGGATTGTTTTATTGCAATTTATTTAAATTAACTTTTTATTTTTCTTTCTTTATGTTACTAACCTTTCATTTTGTTTTCTTTATTGAAGTAAGTTATTGTTTTCCCCTTATTTAAGTAGAGGTGATTTTTTATTTTTGGTTGTCTATGTTATTGGTTTTCAACATTTTTGTGATACAATCACCTACCTCTCAATCTTTCCGTCTAAATTGTAATACATTTTCTTTCACTAGATTTGTCTGGCTAAAAGATCAATCTTTGTTATGGATTTTTGTTTATTGTTAAGCTATTTGTTATTGTGTTGACCTTATATGTTTTTATGTTGTTTTTTTTTTGTAGTAGGTAGCACAAACAAAAACAAGTTATCTAAAGATCGCTAAATATGTCAAAAAAGGTCAAAGATTTGTCATCAAAACACATATATTATTATTACATGTAAGTCTTTCATAAATTGTATTACATTTTCTTTCACTAGATTTGTCTTGCTAAAAGATCCATCTTTGTTATGGATTTTTGTCTATTGTTGAGTTATTTGTTATTGTGTTGACCTTATGTGTTTTTATGTTGATTTTTTTGTAGTAGGTGGCACAAACAAAAACAAGTTATCTAAAGATTGCTAAATATGTCAAAAAACGTCAAAGATTTATCAAATACATATATTATTATTACATGTAAGTCTTTCATTCCAATACTCTTTCAATTTCTATGTATTCTTGATTTTGTCTATTTATTTTAATTTCATGACATTAATTCTCATTTCAACTTTTCTTTTTTCAGGAGCATAAACCACAATGCTAAAAGAACATTTGAGTATTGTTTATTTTGATATTACATTGGTACTCGCAAAGGGACAATAAATCTTCATTTTATATATCCGTTCTTTATTTGGTATATACTAATATATGTTTTTAGTGTTTTATTTGAAAATTCGAAATTTTACGAGAATGTAAATAGCTAATATTCTTTGAAGTTTGTTTTCTTGACCTTCAATCTATATCTATATAAAAGCAATTCCTATGGTTGGTGACGTGGCCTCTTCATAGCTCACGATTTCAAAATCTTGCACCCTCATTCTTTTAGGAATTTTTTCATTTTTTTTACAACTTAACCTCCAAACCCTTTAGCTTTTTGGAAGACTTTTTACTTTCTCCAATTATTAATTCATCCAAAACATCTTACCATTATCCTGTCTTCATTCCTCAATTTCTTCATTTTGATTCACTACTTATTCACCTTCATCTCCCACACCCTCTCAAATTATATCCCTATCCTATACATCACTAAATTTCTTCATCTCTTCTATTTTACATTTGATACTCTTCACAGTTTTTTTTTTCACTTTTCCCATAATTTCATTAATGTTTGTATCGTTATTTAGATCACCTTGTAGTTTTTATATATTAGGTCTTGAAGATTTGAAGAAGTCTAGAAGTAGAAGTTCTGTATGTGAATTTTTGTATAAGGTACACATGTTATGTATGTTTGTTTCATTATTTGATCGCATTATAAATTGATATATGTTTGTATCGTGCTTTTGTTTGCATTATAACTATTATGTATTAGGTCGTGAAGATTTGAAGTCTTCAAGTTCAGTATGTGATTTAATACTTGTGTTGAACGTTTTCTGTTTTGCAGGCTCTCGAGTTCTTTCCCCTTTATGTATTATTAGGCCGTGAAGATTTGTACTTTTCAAGTTTGGTTTTTGGGAGTTTGTGGTTATAATCTAAGGTAATTATTTTATGTAAGTTTGTTTTGTGATTTAGATTGTATTGTAATGTATGTATGTTTGTATCACAATTTTGATTGCATTATCACTTTAAGTATGTTATTGTCATAATTTTGATCACATGACAATTTTATGTATGTTCATGTTGTGATTTTGATTGCACTATAATTTTATCTATTGGATCATGAAGATTTGAAGTCTTCAAGTTTGGTATGTAATTTTTACTTATCGTGATATGGTTAATCAATTCACTATTGTGTTTCTAAAGTTCAAGTATGCATTGAGTATGAACTAATGGTACATATATACCAATATTCTTAGTGCTTATAAATCATAATCATCATCATGCAAAACTAAGTTTTTGTCACCAAAACTAAGGCATTGGTGAATCCAATTACAATATATTTTCTTTGAAGTTGTTTGGTTTTTGACCAACCATAATTAACTATAACTTATGACAACCGATATGTCTCTAAAATAAGGTATGTTATAGCACATGTGTCTTGCATTGTACAATTCCTCATAATGGATATTACATTCCATTCAACAATTAATAAAAATACTTTTTATTTTATTTCGTATTGTTTAATCATATTATAAATGTAGTTATATCACTTATTTTATGGTGATTGCACATTTAATTATTCAGATGAATATATGTGTGCATGAATATATTAAAAAAATTCTAAATATATAAGCGTTACAAGTTAAATTGAAAAGATTAATTTTGCATACACTCATTATAATGCATAATATTAAGCAAGCACTTGCAGCAAACAATTTCTATATATACAAATTGAACTTCAATATTGTATCATTTTTGCAACCAAAATTTTAAAAAATGCATGGAACTCTTTAGTAACAGGAAACAGTATCAAAAAAAATAATTCGCTTCAAAAACACCGCAATACAATGTTTGAAAATGATTAAACTTATTGTTACCACGCAACGCGTAGTGTCACACACTAGAACGTCTTCACCATTTTTTTTGTCAATACCTGGAGGTTTTTAAATGTTGAATATGTTAATGACTTTTTTATCCTTATATCTAAATTATGTCATCATTAAAAATGAGTCTTTTTACTAAATTCACACACCTATTGTAATTTATGTTAATTAACCATTTGTTTTATGTTATTAACTAGTCATTTACCATTATTTATTTTAATTAATCATGGGTTTTATTACAATTTATGTAGATTTACCTTTTGTTTTCCTTTCTCTATGTTACTAACTATTCGTTTTCCTTTTATTTATTTTAATTAACCATTCATCTCTCTTATTTAAGCATAAATGATGCTTTGTTTTTGTTGGTTATGCTACGGATTTTTATAACCTTTTTGTAACACAACAAGCCACCTCTCAATCTCTCCTTCTAACACATTTTCTCTGGCTAGATTTTTTTGCTAAAAGATCAATCTTTGTTATTAATTTTTGTTTATTGTTAAGTTATTTGCTATTGCGTTGGCTTTATATTCATCTTATGTAGTCTTTTTGTAGTAAGTGGGACAAACAAAAATAAGAAACCAAAAGATCGTTAAATATGTTGAAAAATATCAAAGTTTTATCATCAAAACAACATATATTATTATTACATGTAAGTCTTTCATTCAACTACTCCTCAAATTTTTATTATATTTTTTGATTTGTCTATTTTTTTTAATTTCATGATATATTATTATTTTTATTATAATTTCTATGTTTCTTTTTCAGGAGTGTAACCCACAAAAGGGACAATACATCTTCAATTGTATATTCGTTTATTGGTTACTAATATATATTTTAAAATTTTCATTTAAAAAATCAAAATTTTACGAGATTGCAAATCGGCTAAATTTCTTTGAAGTTTGTTTTTTTGACCTTCAATGATTTTAAATCATATTCAAAACTAGATTGATTTTGTTTTGTGAATTTAACTTTTTTGCTTCATAAAACTTGAACACTTTAAACATTAAAATTTTGTTGCAATCTAATTAGATCGATATCTATCAAAAATATCGAAGACGATTGATTCAGAAATTTTAGCTGATGAATCATCTTTACACAAAAAAAAGATGAAAATTGAAGTTGATTGACAATGTTATGTAACCATGTTCATGTGGCGCATGAATCTATGTAGATTTTGATTCAAAATGCCAAAAAAGTTAAAATAAATGAATTGTTGATGAGTGAGAAAAAAATATTGCAAGAAAAATAAAATAATTTATTAGAATTTAACGGTTTCTACATTTTTTATATCTGGAAAAAAATTGCGTCCAATAGGATTTGAAATATTGATAAATACAAACAGTCTATTGCGTTTTATCATATATTGTCGTATGTTTTAAAAGATAATTATAGTTTTAGCAAAGATCATATTGTTTGTTTTTAGTATGAAGATTATTTAAATCTATTTTGATAATAATATAAATATATGAAAAAAATTCTTAGAATTTAAAAACTTCTACATTTTTTATATATAAGTAATAATAATATTGATAAGTTTAAATAATCTATTTACATTTAGTCATGTGTGTTGTCGTATTTTTTCTAAAAGATGACTATATTTTTATATAAGATCATATTATTTGGTTTTAAATAAGAAGATTATTTATATTATCTATTTTAATGATCATATAAATATTTGATAATGTAACTTTATTCAATAATTATTGATACATTTTGTATATATGTTGTTTCTATTTTAAAAAAAATGTAGTGTTGTGTCTTGGTTATCCTAAATCTTCCACTATGTTGGTGATTGTTGATTTCTTTTCTATTTTATATATTTATTGTATAAATATTTAAACTATAGATATTACTGATAATTTTCAGAGTGGATTCGATCATGGAAACGCTCGGATGTAATTAATTTTTCATTAACTCTATCAATTGAATGTGTTTAAAACCAATCTTTATTTAAAATAAATTGTTGTATATGTATTTACAACATATTTCTTATATATGAAAATGGTGAATAAATTTTTTTCATTGTTTGTTAATATAAAATTTAATCATCATGCAACGCGCGATGTCAAACACTAGTATAATATAAATCAAGAACATTCAACGCAAAATTTAGGCATTTCGATTTCTTAAAGAATACTCCGAGAAAAACCCTAACTAGCATCAAGAACACCGTCATCAAAAAACATTATTCCAAATAATAAAATAAAAAACATAACCAAAAAAAGCCTACCTGCTCTGTAACTTCTGAATCACGAGAAACCCAATTTTGATCATCGCTAAAAACAAAACACCCTCTTTGCTATTTTCACTGTATGTGAAACCAAAACCAAATCGAGTGGGGAAGATTGAACATCAAGAACAAAATCAATAACCAAAACCAACAACAAAATCTGTAAACCAAACAAAAACAGAACAACAGAAGTGAACAAGGCCTGAGAATTTAGGGTTGATAATCTTTCTTGAGAATTTAGGGTTGTCGCTCCTTGCAGAAGGGAAGAGGGAGAACGGAGGAAGAGACTATGGAACGGTGTTGACGAAGTGATGGCCGGAGATCTGACTGTTTTCTTGTTCTTGCAGGGGCGGAGCCACTTAAGAGCCAGAAGTGGCCTGGGCACCCCCTGAATTTAAAAAAAAATATTGATCTAAATATAATTTAATAAATTATCGAATAATATTATTTAATTGATATATTTAATACAGAAATAGTTTCTTGGATCAGTTGGTTAGTGCTCCTTATACATAAGGAGGTGGTCTTGGGTTTGAATCCCCACCAATACATTTTTACATAAAATACTTTTTAATTTATTATTGGACCTTCTTACATTGGACCCATTAATCTTAATTTTTAATTGGGCCTCCTAAAAGTCTAAAACCTACAAAGACTCTAACCAATTAATTGTAATATCATATTTACATAAAATACTTTTTAGTTTATTATTGGACATTCTTACTTTGGACCCATCTAATCTTAATTTTTATTTGGCCTCCTAAAGGTCTAAAATCCACCAAGACACTAACCAATTAATTGTAATATCATATTTACCTCCTAAAATCTTATTTTTACCCTAACCACACGTCGTTAAAATCAGAATCCAATCATATTTATCTCCCAAGGTTGATAATCAAAAAGACGTTTTTTTGGCAAGGTTGATAATGAAGATATCATAGATAAGTTTCAGAAAATGAAAACTCGACTAGGTCATTGTTATTTATATTTTTGTGCTCCCCCTCATAAAAATTTCTGGCTCCGCCCCCGTGTTCTTGGAATGGTGTTTTCTTCTGCACGTAGGGATTTCTTATATATAGTATTCGGTGGTGAGTAGGTGATTTTTCCTTTGTGACCGTTGTAAATTAATCAAATTGATACTTTCGGTATCAAACATATTAATAAGGTGTTACCATGCATATACACCCTACCTACTTTATATCATGTTTTCTAATTAAATTAGGGTGTTTATTTCTACTTTATTTATTTTTAGATGTTATCATATATTAATAGACTACAATATTATCATAGACTAGGACGTATTTGAAAAACCCATACTAATTATTGCGGTATCAAAACACGAAATCTTTTAATTGAAAACTATTTTTTTATGTTTTTAAACTTAAACTTTCCTTTTTCCGTATTTATGTAGTAATGTAAAAGAAAAAAGAAAAAAAATAACTTAATGGATGTGTGTATAATATTCAGAGTTTTTTTATTTTATTACTCGATAAAATACATGTTCTGTTAAATGATAATTAAATTATACGTTAATGTAGTTACGATTATTTATATGATTATTTTACATATTAATATGACTTAGTTGTATTTTAAAACATTATTTTATTTAAAAGTATATATATGTGGACAAGCAATTTGCTTGTAAGGTGATCGACCAACCAAATTAATTGTTGTTTCTAAATATATATCTCATACTATTTCCAAATTCCTAGTCTTGATATTCAATGTGATATCTATATTATAACATCCTGGAACCTTCAAGAATCTTACTTGTCATATTTTTTTTCTTGCTATATCATTGTCACTTCAACAAAACAAAAATCTCCATAAAACTTTACAATAAAGGTTCTTACAAAAACCTTATTTTCCTTATTTTTAATTTATAAAATAAGTAAGAAAACAATAAAAATAACAAAATAATAAATAATAAATAAGAAATATTTGCAAGAACCCGAGTTCTTGTCCAAGCACCTGGGTGCCTATAGAAACTTGTGACTTGACAAGAACCTGTGTTCCACAGTGGAGGTTTTTGTAAAAACCTCAACAAAAACCTCAAAAAGAACCTCCATTGTGGACGCTCTTAGTTCTCTATTTTTCTTAGTCACCGTTTACTTATTAGATCATACATACTATTTATTTTTGTAAAAAGTCTAAAAAACACCAAACAAACTATTTGATTTTGAATAATTAAGAAGGAAGCACGATCTTAATCCATATCTATCCCTTTACCGTTCTATATTTTCACTACAACAAAATTGGCTTTATAAGATGTGTAGATTATCTAAGCGTCCTAATTGTATACTTTATCGAACTTAAGTTTATATGTCCAAATTATAAAGCTTTTTATTTAAAAGCATTACAATAGGTTTATAGGACGCTTTTAGGCATTTTATAAAATAAAGTGTTGTATTCGCTAGTTTATAGAACGATTTTAAGAAGTATCCTGTAAACTCATCCTTTTATACGACACTTTTCAAAATAATGTCCAATAAAAATGGTTCATATGATACTTTATTTTAAAAAGTCTTAAAAAAACTTATTAAACGTATAAAAGCATCCTATAAAGCTATTTTACACTTTTAGATACAACATTTTTTGGTTTGGTTCTATAAACTTAAGTCCTAAAGTATTATATTTTAGGGCTACTCTACATTTTACACATTCTATAAAAAATCAAATTTGTTGTTGTGTTTGTAATTTGGGATATTAGTTTATATAGTCCACCCTTTGTATTTTTTTTTCATAAATAATAAAAATCAAGTTGGGGAGAAGATACCAAGCTTAACTAGATTCCAACCCCTTTGAAAAATCGAATGTTTCATCATTTTATTTGCTTAAAAATAAGGAATAGAGCCATTTTTTAACATCTTCGCACAAGGTATCAAAAAGACAAAAACCCTAGTACCAAATTTCTGTAACTATCATGTTCTTCTATATTACATTGTACTCGATTTCAAACATAATCAGATATTATTACAATTCACAAAAAAAAATGTAAACAAAATACAGGTGACAATGAGAGGGATAATAAGCTGCAATAAAACACCTTCTAATCCCTTCTTAACTTACCACCTTAACGGCTTAACCATATGCAAAAATCAATCATGTCAGCACTAGAGTAGTTTTTTCAGGACACCGTCTTGGCGGCAGCCGCCTGACGAAGCCACGGGTGTCGCAAACACTGTTGTCCCGTTGGCAGCTTATCAGGTGCAAAATCAAGAATCAGATTCAAGAAATCTGCTGATTCAAGAATCAGCTTATCTTGAAACTTGAATTTGTCGATCAGTAAGCGACTTAACGAAAAACCAACCAAACAACCCCCTTCCTTACCTTCCTAGGTATCTTTCCTAGGATTTCCATCATTAATCAGATCACACCATGTAAGCAAACCGTCCCATGGTAAATGTCAATATTTAGGCTATATTTGGCAAACTAGATGATAAGGTAGTTGTCGACTAGAAAGTTAGTTTTTGGCCAGTAAGGGCCTGTTTGTTAGCAGCTTAATGAGCTTAATCGGTCTTACAACTTATTCGGCCAACTATATCTGACCCTTTGGTAGCGGCTTAATGATATAGAAAGTGACTTATTCAACTACTTCTAGGGGGAGCTTTATGCAGAAAGCCAAAAAAAAAATTCCAAACTTGTCTCTCCCCATTAAAAAACACGCTCCTTCCATCTATGAAAAACCCTCCCAAATAAAAACCTTCCCCATCTATACAAACAGATTAATCCACACATACAGCTTTATCCATACAACAGAAAACCACCAAAGAGCACTTAAGTAAGTTGGTTGTTGACTGAAAAGCTAGCTTCCACGTTTGATAAAAATTAGTTGATATGCTAGATGCCTATGTAAATGACCAAAATGACATGTTGAAAACTAAACTGGAAAAATACAAAGGGCATAATTGGAAAGAAGCCCCTAGAGTTTATTGAAATGCTACCTGAAGCCGCAATTCAAAAAGCTAGCTTATGAACTAGGTTTTTCCAAAAAAAAAGTTGGCTTATGGTTGCCAAACATGGCCTTTCTACTGGTTTGGATTGGTTTGATTCTGAGATAATGGTTCATTGTTTACCAGGGTCTAGCCATAGAGCAACTGGGAACAATAATTAAATGCAATACCTCATCTCCCTTGAAACCTGATCCTGGCTTGGGAGCAAACATCATTTCGCCGGTGGAACAAGTATCCTGACTGTAGAATAACTTCAGGAGCTCAATATTGTATCGTTTGAATTTCCTCCGCAATTTGTTTATTTGCCCAACATGCATTTCCCAAATCCACAATCTTGCATCTGAAACCGATACCATCAAGGCATCTTTCAGGCTTTGCAACAACTAATGCCTTATAGAGATATCCAATATATCAAAAAGATGGACAATCAAACCTATTTCACATCGTCTTTCTGCTGCAATTTCCCTCTGCTTTAGCTTTTTCTCAATTGCATTCACCGCCACTTCACCTTTCAAACTTGCCTCAGACCATTCAAGAATGGGGGTCATTTTTTATCTAATAGGGTTTTTTGATGGATTTATAGTAGAAAGGATAAGTATATCTGACGAGATGCAATATGTTGTGCCAAGAAAGAATCTTGATTCCAACGATAGCAGAAAGAATCTCGATTTCATGGAGGGCAGCTTGCACAAATTCTGGTGCACTTTATGGATCCTGAGTGCAACGTACTTCTACAAAATGAGGCCACCAACATAACAACATGAAGGAGTTGTGACGCAAGCATTTCAATGTCTATGTATAAGCTTAAGAAAAGATAAGAAAATAAACAGATAGATATACAGATCGTGACCGCTATCCATTTAACTATTTTTGTTGTTGGGCCAAAACTTCCGGGGTAAATTGTTTCATTAAAATCTTACCTGAAAAGTAAGTGATAGTGTAAAACTAACTATCTAAGGTATCATGATTTAAGTTGGCAGTTGTATTGGCCACTCGCTTAAATGGCCTTTTTTGGACAACTTATCCCTGAACTAAACCAAAATCCATAAGCTTTGACAAATACTTTAGAAAACATTTTATTTTATTTATAATTAAAACTTTCGTTTTTAAAAGCTTATCCAAAATTCGGTTGGATTTTGATAGTTATATCAATTTTAAAATATCATATTTTATTACCAAATCAAAAAACCTATTTTGCGTTTGATTTTATTTTAAAAATGTTTGCAATTATAACAATAACTGAAAGCAATAAATAAAACAAAATGCAAGCACAAAATAAACAAACACCACAACAACCACAGTCAACCACATTCAGTCTAAGGACGTATTCAATCTTGGCTTCGCCATCTTGGTGAACTCCAGGGACTCCGACTTGACTTCTTAGAACATCATCTTGAGATTTGGTTTGCAATTTAAAATATAAATTGCAACATATCCTATTCTACTTTAGAATACTTCCTATCTATAAAAATATAAATTACAACTCATTGCAATTAATACGATATATTACTTAAAGTTTTAAACATAAAATAAAATTGGCTTTCAAATAAACATTAAATGTAATGGTCCAAAATCGAAACAAATTAATATTGAAAAGAAAATCTTATACCGGCCCGACCTACGACACAAAACTCAAGACCCAGTAAAAATAAATAATGGGCCTTTCCCAAGCCTACAAGCCAAAAAATCACCGCATTGGCCCAATCGCACGACTCCAATCCAACAACGGCTGGACCACGGTCGCCTGGTCGGCTATCAAAACCAACATATGGCCGAAGCTGTTGTGTTAAACCACCGGCAGCAAAGCACGACCACCCGTTGGTTAAGCCGGTGTCACTGCCATCGAATCGATACTAGCCGCTCGACATGAAAACCAAAGACCCATGGTGCCAGAATCATCTAAAGCAACGACACACGGTTGCAGGGTTTCGATCCAACACCAAACCGCATGGCACGGAGTCTGGCGGCATCGACTTGAACCAAAACACGAGGTACGGTGGTGTGTGGCGACTCGCGACAACCCGGTACCAGCCGCATAATGCAGTGGCGCAGACGATTTGTTGGCAGGCAGCAACAAGATCCACACAACAGCAAGGTCGCGGTCGAGTCTCACTGCAACTCATGACGCTGGGATTAAACCCTAACGTCTATTGCTTAGTTCAAAATGGGAAGGATCGATTTGATTTTTCTTGTCATATTAATATGTGTTTCTTTTAATCAAACACGAGTAATGTGGTTCTGATACCACTTTAGGCTTTCTAAACCTTTTGTAACCTTTTAAACGCATTGGAAAATTAATTTGGGTTACAATTACGGAAACGTTTCTTAAACATTAAAACCCAAGCCAGATCCAATGATGCATTTAATTAAATATAAACACGCCATAGGGTGTTCAGAATACGTACGTACCTTTCAGATCTAGACAGTTCTGATAAAGCGCTAAGAAACCACAACAGGTTTCTCTATTGGTGATCCACACACGAACAAGCTTCTCGCTCCCACCAGGTGCTAGCCCAAAAACCTAAAATCTATATGTTTGTTACAGAAAGAAACCTCAGATAGCTAAATCTCAAATAATAGGCCATAACTCATATTATGATTAAAACAAGGAACGAGACATAAAGGTAGGATACAATGAGAACCTGCAAAAGGCAATAAAAGCAACAAAAAAAAAACCTCAACAACTCCCTTCTACCCAATCAAGCAATGTTTTTATGTTAATTTACTTTAAATGTTTAGTATTTGATATAATCAGGGACTGAAAGATGAAAAAAATAAATAAACAATGCGTCACTATTACAATGTTTGAATAATATGCTTTAAACTTATATTTGCAGCATTTTTGTAGACCAAATTGCAATAAAATTCCTGTACTATCAATGCAAAAATCTAAGTCTAATGATTAGAAAAGAAAGAAAGGGCAATTGCTATTTAGCTGTAGAAAAATATCACCGCAATAACCACTATTTCAAATCAATGTTCCGACCGCTCTTTTTGCAATGGACCACGTTAACTGCTTAGTTTAGGGGGTTAGGTTTATGGTTTATGGTTTATGGTTTATGATTTAGGGTTTAGGAGGTTTAGGGATTTTTGGTTTATGGTTTATGGTTTAGGGGTTAGGTATAGGGTTTTTAATAGTTCTAACTTATGAGAATTTAAAGAAAAGAAACTTGTGTACAAATGAACATCTATTTTTGTTGATTATTTCTATATTTAAACAAATTATACAAGTAAGTTCTAACTTATGACAATTTAAAGAAAAGAAATTTGTGTGATAGCTTAACGCCATGGACAAGGAAAAGTAAGATAATCAACTTGCAATCCATATGCAATATTAGCTTATTATACTTGAGTCAAAACATAAGTTAATCCATATGCAATATTAGCTTATTATGCTTTAGTCAAATGATAAGTTAATCCATATGCAATATTAGCTTATTATACTCCAGTCAAAAGATAAGTTAGGAAATTAGACCAGGTTGTTTCAAATTTCACTGTTTGTATGTTAAAACCAAGCCGACCCAGTAAATCTATTTCGAAAGTAAGGCATTGTGGAGGTGGCATGTATGCAGACCAGACCTCTACCCCAAAAAGATTAGAGCAGTTCTTTCATGAAGGCTTTTAGCTTATGCTAGAGCATGAGCAAACAATTAGAAGAACATAGGTAAAGGCAGTAAAAGCAGCAGCAGCAGCAACAACAACAACAACAAAAAAACCTCACCAACTCCGTTCTATCCAACCAAACAATGTTTTTATGTTAATTTACTTTTAAATGTTTAGTATTTGATATAATCAGGGATTGAAAGATGAAAAAATAATGCAACATTATTACTATGTTGAACAATATGTTTTAAACTTGTATTGGCAGCATTTTTGTTATCTAGTTAAAGATTAAGCTAGTCAATGGATGCTTGGCAGTTGCCGTTAGTTGACCGTTATAGATGTTAACGGCTAATTAAGCAGTTAAAGGTTGGCAGTTACTTATTTGTCAATCATCATAATAGTCGTGTCTGTTTGTGAAGGGTTGTAACCCTTCGTATACTATATGTGTTTGTAACCTGTGTACAATTTAATTAATGAAAGTATTATGTGTTTAAGGATTATAGCTTGCTCTAACATTGTGGTATCAGAGCGCAGAGATGGCTTCAAGTTCGAATAGCATCTTACACCCACAACTTCCCAAATTAAACGGGAAGAATTATTACCACTGGAGCATACAGATGAAGGTTCAGTTTGAATCGCAGGAATTATGGGACATCGTTGAACAAGGGTTCGATGAACCTGTTGAGATAGATGAATTAACACCAGAACAAGAGAATGAATTAAAGGATTTAAGAAAGAAGGACAAAAAGGCTCTCTACTTAATACATCAAGCCGTAGATGAGGTTATCTTTAAAAGAATTTCCTCCTCGATCTCTTCTAAGGATGCATGGGACATTCTCTACCGAACATATCATGGGGAAGACAAAGTAAAGGTAGTTAGATTGCAAACTCTTAGATGCGAGTTTAACAGTCTCAAGATGAAGGATTCTGAAACAATAGAAGAGTTTACAATAGGGTGATCTTAGTATTAAATCAACAAAGATTAAATGGAGATTATAGATGACAGAAGGGTAATTGAGAATAAAAATTCTTAGGAGTTAAGCCAGAATATTTGAGTATGTTGTAGTGGCAATTGAGGAATCTAAGGATCTCTCAAGTCTCAATGTTCTCCCTTGAGAGTCTACTTGGAACCTTGCAATCTCATTAAGGATGAGACAATTCAATTCTACACCCTATGAGCAGGCTTTTCAACTACAATCCTCAAATAATCAAGAAAGAAGCAGGTTCTATTGAAAGGAACAACAAGAGATAAGAGGAACAGGCAGAGGAAAATCATCTTCACCGGTACAATGCTTTCATTGTCAAAAATTTGGCCACATAGCCAAGTACTGCAGGAAGAGAATAGCAGGGGAAAGAGAACACCTTCATGAATATAGAAGAAGCAAGTGAAGATGACACTAGGTTTATGATACTTAGCACACAAGAAATAACTTTTGATGATACTTGGTATATAGACAGTGGATGCAGTAACCATATGTCAGGAACAAGGGTATCTTTGTTCACATTGATGATACTCAAAATAAGTAAAAACTGGAGATGATAAGAGATTAAGGTGGCGTTTGTTTCTTAAGAGATGCCGAAGTCTGAAGTTTGATTTCAGTTCTGAAATGGTTATAAAACGTCTAAATGAATCAGACATAAGTGGTGATTAAGAGCTTAAAATGAAAAAACAAACAAGGCCTAAGTGTACAAGAAGTGGGAGAGATTCTAGTTGATACGAAGGATGGAAAGAAGAAGGTACCAAATGTTTACTTTGTACCAGGATTAAAGCACAATTTACTTGGGGGCCGTTTACTAAATCTTACCGGGTACTTACTGTCTGGGTAAGAGTGCTGGCCCAAGTAAGTGTTGTCTCGGGTAAGTGTTGTCCGGGTAAGAATGTTTACCATATATTTTTGGTAAGTACTTACCAACAATAGAATAACCATTATAACCTTATTACGAAAAAAAAACGTGAAACATCTTTACTTTTAATTAATAAATAATCTTTTTTTAAATCAATTTATTTACCAAAAAATTATATTTATTTTATTAATATATGATGGTAGTGTATTGCATTCAAATCATTTTCTTAACCAAAATTAATACTTTGAATTTTAAAATCGAAATAAAGATGTTTGTGAGTTGTGAGTTGTGACTGTGTGAAACGGTAAACGAAATCTGTTTGAAAAACCTTGGGGTGCTAATCGCAAGATAGGGGCATGTGTTGGAAAAACGAAATCTGACCCAGGTAAGCATCATTTCTGTGCTGGCTAGGTAAGATCTCGGTCAGCACCACAGTCAGATTTCGTTCAGATCCGTGATTTGGTAAACGCGCTGACTACTGACAGAGTCAGCTTTGCTGACTGAGTCAGTCGGGTCAGCAACTAGTAAACAACCCCTTAGTGTTGGGCAACTATTGCAAAAGGGATACGATCTACACTTTAAAGGAGAGTCATGTGAAATCAAGGATCCAACTGAAATGCACTTGGTAAGATCAATATGACAGTGAATAAAATGTTTCCTTTTAACTTCAAAGAAAACACTTTACTCTCTTTCAATATATCTACAAAACATAATTCTCTCCTGTGGCACTACAGATTTGGTCATGCAAATCTAGGATACTTAAACTATATGCATAGACATAATCTAGTGAAAGGAATGCCCAACATAGGAAGATTGGAAGAAATTTGTGAAGGTTGCATGCTTGGGAAACAAAAGAGAGAAGCTTTTCCTTAAGAAGGAGCCTAGAGAGCCACTAAACCTCTTGAACTTGTTCACACGGATGTGTGGTGGACCTATGAAGACCCCATCCATTGGTGAAACAGGTACATGCATGCTTACTTTCATTGATGACTTCAGTAGAAAATTACGGGTCTACTTTCTAAAAACAGGTTCTCAATTATTTCAAAACCTTCAAAGCCTATGTTGAAAAACAAAGTGGACATCCGATCAAGGCTATAAGATCAGATGGTGGTGGGGAATATAACTCTACCTATTTTCTGGAATTCCTAAAGGAGAATGGAATTCATCATCAAGTAACTACTAGGTACACCCCTCAACAAAATGGGGTGGCTGAAAGGCTGAATAGAACAATAATTGAGAAAGCAAGGAGAATGTTAAAAGGTAAAAATCTTGATAACTCTTTCTGGGGAGAAGCAGTGGCTTGTGGATGCTATATGATGAATAGAACATCTACAAAAGGACTTTCTGATAAGACACCTCAAGGGGCATGGAGTGGCTATAAGCCCACGGTTGGTCATTTATGAGTATTTGGGTGTATAGCCTACTCCCACATACCTGAACAGAAGAGAAGTAAATTGGATGAGAAATCAGAAAGGACCATATTTGTAGGATATAGTGATAATCGAAAGCCTATAAGTTGTACAATCCTATCACCAGAAGGGTCATCATAAGAAGGGATGTGGTATTTAAGGAAGGAAAGGGTTGGAATGATCAATCAAAGCAAGAGGATAAAAAGGGATAAAAAGGGAACTATTGTGGATCAAGAAGATCATGGTCAAGACTCTCCTACTATGAACTCCCCTATGGAATCTAGCAATGTTCAAACCTCTCAAGAACTTAATTCTCATGAATTTACAACAGGAAGTCCTCCAAAGAGAGGTTATAGAAGTCTAAGAGATATTTACAATGACACGAGAAGACTAGAACTAAATGATGTTGCAGACTTTGCTTTGTTTTCCGATGTAGATCCATAAACATTTAAGGAAGCTAGTCAAGAAGAAAAGTGGAGGGATGCTATGGACATGGAAATTGAAGCCATCATGAAGAATGACACCTGGGAACTTGTAAGTCTTCCTGATGGTCATAAGTCAATTGGTGTTAAATGGATCTACAAAATTAAACTAAATGAGAAAGGAGAAATGGACAGATATAAAGCAAGATTGGTGGTCATATGAAGAAAGCCTTATATGGCTTAAAACAAGCCCCAAGGGATTGGTACAGTAGAATTGAGAGCTATATTCTAGCAAATGGGTTCAACAAGTGCTCTCAGAAACATACTCTCTTCACTCAAAAGGTTACAGGTATGATTCTCATTGTGTGCATCTATGTAGATGACTTGGTTTTATAGGTAACTCACAGTTTATGATAAAAGAATTCAAAGAAAGTATGAAGAAAGAGTTTGACATGACAGACATGAGCTTGCTTACTGCATTATTTCTTGGGGATAGAGGTGAGACAGGAAGAAGAAGGGATTAAGATCTCTCAATAAAGGTATGCTCAATGGTTGTTAGATAAGTTTAATATGCTACAGTGTGATCCAGTAAGTACTCCTATGGAGTTTAGATTAAAGTTTTCAAAGGAGAACAGGGATAAGGAAGTTGATCCTAGTCTGTATAGAAGTATGGTTGGCAGTCTGATGTACTTGACTGCCACTAGACCTGACATGGTGTTCTCGGTTAGCATATTCAACAGATTCATGGAATCACCCAAGAGTTGTCATTGGGAAGCAGGGAAAATAATCCTTCAGTATGTAATGGACCATTGATCATGGTATTATATATTCAAGAACAAGCAACTTCGGACTCACAGGCTACGGTGATAGTGATTTTGGAGGAAATTTGGACGATGGAAGAATACTGCAGGATATATATTCAACATGGGATATGGGGCAATATCTTGGCAATCAAAGAAACAAAGTGTGGTTACCCTATCCTCTGCTGAGGCTGAGTATATGTCCCTCTCAATAGCAGGTTGTCAAGCTCTATGGTTATAGGGTTTATTGACTGAATTAAAACATACTCAAGAAGATCCTACTACAATATTCTGTGATAACAAGTCAGCCATTGCTCTGACCAAAAATCCAGTGTTTCATGGGATGAGCAAACATATTCATACGGGAGTTGGTATCAAATGGTGAAGTCAAAATTGAATTCTGTAGGACTAAGGATCAACTTGCAGATTGCTTCACAAAGGTTCTACAGTTTGGAGGTTTTAAGGCTATGAAAGATTGCTTGAAGGTCCAACCATTACTAGCTTAAGGGGGTGTGTTAAAGATTAAGCTACTTAATGGATGCTTGGCAGTTACCGTAAGTTGACCATTATAGATGTTGACGGCTAATTAAGCAGTTAAAGGTTGACAGTTACTTATTTGTCAATCATCATAATTGTCGTGTCTGTTTGTGAAGGGTTGTAACCCTTCGTAGACTATATGTATTTGTAACCTGTGTACAATTTGATGTAAATGAAAGTATTATGTGTTTAAAGATTAAAGCTTGCTCTAACAATCTTTAGTAGACCAAATTGCAATAAAATTCCTAGAAAATAAAGAAAGGGCAATTGCTATTTAGGTGTAGAAATCCAAAATTAGACAAACCTGTCCGAAAGAACAACTTTGGTAGCCAACTTGATACATTTCACGAAGAATACGGAATTGATGCAACATGGTCAAGAAGAAGAAAACCATACCTAACGCAGAATCATTGGAAAAATGTTATGTTTAAATAATAATAAGAACGTCGAAGAAAGTTTACCTCCTTGCAAAATTTTGATAAGGATCTTAGAGTGTCTAGGGTTGGGCCAGGAGGGTCCTTCTTCCACTCCGTCTTAAGTAAAATATACAAAGGATGACATATCAAGCTTCTCGGAACCAACCGCAGGTTGAGAACACATATTTGAAGCAAATATCTGATGAAGTTTGCATTTATTATCCCAAGCTACGGTAGAAACAGAATTATGCAGGCCAAAATAAGAATAAGTAATCCCTATTGAAATTGAAATTAGTTAGGGCATAATGATGCACTACTTTAGCCCATGAACTTTTTGGGTTACATAAGCAAGAGGAATAAGTGTTGATCATTATACTCTCCTAGATGAGTACAGGGTAAAGAACTAGGATTTGTGGGTGGCTGAATATTAGTTGATACCCTACGTGAATATTAGAAGATTTGAATTATTTAAAAAAAAATAGTGTATTAAAACAAATAAATAAGTAATAAAAACCTCATTTAATAAAATAAAAGAAACAATATTTTATATGTAAATAAACTCATTTATTTTATTAATTGTTATTAATAAAAAATATAAGGTAATTAAAGTTAGTATTTTCAATATTTTGATAATGTTTGGTTTTAAATTAAATAAAAAGAATATGAAAAGACTTGCATTTAATTTGATGAGTTGAATTAAAAATAAATCAAAAATGGGATAAAGTAGATAAATAGCTAAAAAAACTCTCCTTAATCCTCTACTTGCTATCTTCCTATATATATATATATATTGATATTGATTATTTAAAAAAAATAGTGTATTAAAACAAATAAATAAGTAATAAAAACCTCATTTAATAAAATAAAATAAACAATATTTTATAAGTAAATAAACTCATTTATTTTATTAATTGTTATTAATAAAAAATGTAAGGTAATTAAAGTTAGTATTTTCAATATTTTAATAATGTTTGGTTTAAATTAAATAAAAAGAATATGAAAAGACTTGCATTTAATTTGATGAGTTGAATTAAAAATAAATCAAAAATGGAATAAAATAGATAAATAGCTAAAAAAACTCTCCTTAATCCTCTACTTGCTATCTTCCTTTATATATATATATATATATATATATATATATATATATATTGATATTGATTATTTTAAAAAAATAGTGTATTAAAACAAATAAATAAGTAATAAAAACCTCATTTAATAAAATAAAATAAACAATATTTTATAAGTAAATAAACTCATTTATTTTATTAATTGTTATTAATAAAAAATGTAAGGTAATTAAAGTTAGTATTTTTAATATTTTGATAATGTTTGGTTTTAATTTGACTAGTTAGTATACCCGCACGCGTTGCGGCGCGAAACGTTGAAATAGCATCCAAATTTCATGTTAAGTTAGTATTGTTTGTCCTTTTCAATGTTAACTTTATGAAGCCATGGTTTCTTGAGTAGCTCAGTCCACATATATGTGAATCATGCATTGACCATAAAGTAATTTGGTATGCATTTCAGTCTATTATATACACATCTTCCAAAAGGCACTCTATAAATATCATTAGCAACTTTGATGTTTAATAAAAGTGAAGTGTGTTGACCTAAGAAATTGTAGATCTTCCATGAAAGATAAATCTGATGAACATATAGTTCCAACTCGAATAGTCACCAATGACGCTAAAGAAAGATTGAGATCCATTAGATTAATAAGTTCTTAGTTAAATTGTCTCATTGGTCAAATATTTTGGATGGAATAATTCAATAACAATATTTTTAACTCAAAACATTTATTGTTCTTGCATTTGAAATATCAAATTATGCATTAATTTGTGATTTATAGTTTTTACTACTTGTAATTGAAAAAAAATGCAAAATTTATGTTTGAATACTCAAAAACTAAATCACTAATTATAAGAGTATAAAATGTAATTTTGAAATTGAAAATGATTTGATGGAAGATCTAGAAGGTTGTAAGCTTTAAGAGTTTGTGCAATATCCTTAATTGGTTGTACTCTTAAAAATTCAAGATAATTTTGACCATCAACTTCAGTTTCATTTCATCACTCATGTCTTGAGCTACTAAATAAAGCTAAGTCACAAAGCAAAGTGCGTCCAAAATTCATTATTAATCAATACGTGGTGAAATATGCAAAAAATAACCTTGGAAGGCTTTGTTTTAAACTTTGAAATGCACATAATGTTTAAAAGATTAGCAAACCATTAAGTATGCAATCACAGTTACACATACATATATACTATTACACATGTCCCTTTAGGTGGATATAAGCTGGAACTCTTATACAAAACACATTTTAAAGCCTATTATATACATTGACATTTTAATCTATTCAACATGTTACACATGGATTTTGAATTACACAAACAAATCATTTTAATCTACAATGGGCATATGTTGGATTCATGTCAGGAAGGGGGGACATATCCGGGAATTACACACACAAAGCATTGTAGATGAGATATATATCTGCTGTAGGGGCGGACCAATTTTCCTAAATATATTTTCTTTAGAAAAAAAATATTAGAAGCAAACAACAAAGCATGAATTACATAGCACTACTTTAAAAAAGCTGCATTCTGATAAACGATTGAAGCATTCATTTCCTACCTGATGAGAAAAAAACGATAATAACAAAAGGAACATTCAAAATGCCTAGCAACCGCAATCATCAATGATACGTGGTTATTTCTCTCGAAATTCTTAAATTGTTATGTTTCTAACCATGAAGTATGCACTTTAGTATAAAGCCATATGGTAGGGATCAGTCCATTAGTATAGTATAGAAGCAAATAATAAGACAAGCGATACATGACTTCAGATAGATAAGGGACTGTTCCATTAAAAAACAACATTTAAACTGTACACAGAAAAAACAACTTATCTTGATGTGCAAACATCTAATAATTTTGTTGCAAATCAATAAATATAAAACTAAAACTCACAAATCTTAATATTAAGGGTGTAAAGTAAAATTTAAAAAAAAATAAAGGATATAGCACAAATTAACACATAACTATAAGGTATAAAACGTAAGTTTTAAAAATAATCTACTACGTATTTATTATATACAATATGATTAAATCTAAAAATATTCAATATTGGGCTCATTTTAAAGGTAGTGACGAGACGATTATAATGGTATAACTTTTAAAAAACGAAACGTATTCTTTTAATGCATTTTAGTTCATAGACGATTATTTATGTTAATATGATTAGGGTGTACAATGAAAAATTAAAAAGTAAGGGACATAAGTTAAATTTAATAACTAATCCTAAGGATATAAGTTGTAATTTAGAAATAAAAATGATTTGATCACATGAGAGGCGGGAATTTGTGAGGCTTTTGAGATTGTACATTAAGCATAGAAAATTGTATCTCTTAAAATTCAAGATTCAAGAAGTAACCGTAACTCCTCCTTTTTAATATAGTATAGATATAAATATAGATAAGTTGAATTAAAAATAAATCAAAAATGGGATAAAATAGATAAATAGCTAAAAAAAACTCTCCTTAATCCTCTACTTGCTATCTTCTTTTTATATATATATATATATATTGATTTGAAGCCGTTGATTCAAGAAGCGAGATCCCAACCTTTTTTGAGAATTTTAATAATATTAGAGTAAACATTAATTTTGGTCTTCGTGGTTTAATGAAATTTTTGAAAACATGACCTAAACTTTAATAACTCTAGAAATCTTCTTCGTGGTTCTCATTTTACTTTGAAATTGGTCCTCCGTCACTAACTCTGTTACTAACAGAGGTATTTTTGTCAATTTAAACTTCTCTCTCTTTAATAACTCTAGAAATCTTCTTCGTGGTTCCCATTCTCTCTCTTTCGATGCCATTACGGTGGTCTTTAGATTTCTGTCGTCGTCATGGTGGTGGTGGTGGTAGGGCTGTAAACGAACCGAACGTTCACCGAACTGTTCGTGAACCGTTCGGCGGGAAGTTCGTTTATGTTCGTTTATTTAATAAACGAACGAACATGAACACATTTTTTTGTTCGTTTAGTTAAATGAACGAACATGAACAATGGTCTCGTTCGTTCATTTACGTTCGTGAACTTTCGTTTACATCCGTTCGTTTATGTTCGTTTACGTTCGTTCGTTTATGTTCGTTTACATTTGTTTATATATATAAATATATTTATATATTATGACATTAATATGTAAAATCAATAATTAAATTAAATTTTTAGAATTATTTTTATGGTTTCTAAGTTTACCCGGTTTTTTATTTTGTTATCTTAACTTTTAGGAACAAAATAATAAGTAATGGTGGTTTTATTCTATATTTGTGTTTTATTTATGTTCATCTATGTTCGTTTACGTCCGATTATCTTCATTCACGTTCATTTATGTTTGTTCGTTTACGTTCGTTTAACAGCTTAACAAACGAACATGAACAAAACAATTTTTCTTAATGAACACAAATATTTCGTTCGTTTACCGTTCGTGTTCGTTCGTTTGTTCGGTTAAGTTAAACGAACGAACACGAACACAAAAAAATTTGTTCGTTTACCGTTCGTTTGTTCGGTTAAGTTAAATGAACGAACACGAACAAGCGTTCGTTCGTGTTCGTTCGGTTCGTTTACAGCCCTAGGTGGTGGTGGTGGTTGTTTATGGAAATAATGAAATCAATGCCGTCTCCGTCGCCGGGAGAACCACCGTTGCCATTGTTAGTGAAATCCTTCCAAAATGTTTTGTTGTTGTGTATCAGACTTTGAAAACCCCGTCCTCCAATTTTGTTGCAGAATCTGATCATCATTTCTTCATCTCGTTTTTGCATCTTCCATCCAACTCTTTTCGTGGCATTGCACATGTTTTCCTTTTGTTCTTGTATAAATTTCGTTCGGAATCGCTTTTTTCTGTTTGGATTTGAGCCTCCGTCGCCGCCGGCAGAGCCGGGGGTGGTTGGGATCAATGGTTGGTCGTCGTAATTTTGGTGGGTTTCAGATGGTAGAGCCGATAAACAGGTGGAGAGGGCGAGGAGCATGTGGGCTGTTGATGGTTAGTAAGACGACGAGATCGGTGACGGAGATGGAGAATTTCCGGGAGTGTTACTGTTAGCTCCGGCGGCGGGAGGTGGAGGGTGGTGGGGTTGGTACTCATTGACGTGTTGGATAGGTGGGTGGTTAAGAGACGATGGTTCTTCAGGTTAATCACGACGATGGAAATTCCGGTGACATCCACAGGCGGCACATTTTTGCGATGTAGGGTAAGTAGGTGATGACTTTGTCGACAATGTGACCACCCATGGTGGCGGCGTGGTTCTTGAGATATTCTATGTAAGCAACGAGGAGACCATTGTTACCCATCGTTTGGCTCACTTCCTTCGTAGGGAAAGAAAGTTGAAAAAGAAAGATGTTAACGCGGGTTAGGTCAGAAATTCTGGAAGGCTTAAATGGGTCTGGTTAAACGGACAGGGAAGCTTAAATTAAATTGACAAAAATACCTCTGCTACTAACAGAGAAAACAAATGGAGTTAGTGACGGGGGACTATCTTCATAGCAAAATGAGAACCATAAGGACAAAGAATTAGGTCCCAGTTTCAAAGAATTCATTAAACCATGGGGACCAAAATTAGAGTTTACTCATAATATTATGAATGTTATAATATCCAAAATGGAGAAGTTGTGAGAGTTGAATGATATTCCACAACATGTGATGCGTTCTTTTTATTATTTAAACACATAACATTTTTCTTACCCTTCTAATTTGACTCCAATGATTCTGCGTTAGGTATGATTTTCTTCTTCTCGACCATGTTGAATCAATTCGGTATTCTTCCTGAAATGTGTATCAAGTTGGTTATACAAATTTGTTCTTTCGAACCAGATTTGTCTAATATTTTTTGATTTCCGCAGCTAAATAACAATCACCATTTCTTTCTTTTCTAATAATCATTAGACTGTGATTATTGCATTGATAGTACATAAATTTTATTGCAATTTGGTCTACTAAAGATAACAAAAATGCTGCAAATATAAGTTTAAAACATATTATTCAAACATTGTACTAGTGTTGCCAATCCCTGATTATATCAAAAACTAAACATTCAAAGTAAAAATAACATAAATAGATTGCTCGGTTAGATAAAGGGAGTCGGTAAGATTTCTTTTTGCTTTTATTGCCTTTGCCTCTGTTCTCATTGTACCATACCTTTATGTCTTGTTACTTTTTTTACTCATGCTTCACCCACCTCTGTTCACGCTCTTGCATAAGCTGAAAATCTTCATGGAAACAGCCGCTCTTATCTTTTGGGGTAGAGGTCAAGTTTATCGTCTACTTAGCTCAAGGTGCATTGCAACTGCTAACTCTTAGCGTAGAATCCAACCAACCGGTGTCCCTTTTGGCATTAGCCTAAATATACATCAGATGTTTTACATGACCTTTCTTCAAATCAATCTTTGTCTCTCTTCTACCACCGTTCTGCTCGAAGATCGATTAAGGTTAGGGTTCTTGCTTATTTGGGGGTTGAAAATCTTTATTCTCATTGAAATTTTATTAGGAGAATTTGGGTGCTTTAGTCTCAATCTCTTAATTGGGATTTAGAATTTGATAGGGTTTTCAAGTTATCAAATAACGATTTTGAATTTGTGAATTGGGGTTTTCATGTTATCTAATCTTGGATTCAAATTTCTGAAATGGGGTTCCAATTTTCATTAGGTTTTGTGTATCCTAAACCCAAAATCTGATTAAGTCGGTGATTTTTTAGAGTTTAACAATGAGGAATCATTTTGTGATACAGGTTGGATTCACCATTTACGCACTCGGGCCAATCTACTACACGCTAATAATGGTCTTTTGGATTTAATATCCTACAAAAATGGAAAGTGGTTGGCCATTCGATCGAGTCCATCTTATCGAAGAGAAAATACCATTTCATTCTCGATTGATCTTCAAACTCACATTTTATATGGTCTAATCCATTGCAAGGGATTCGGTTACCTTTTTTTATATCAATGGAAGCGAAGGTGGATCGAACTTCATTTGTGGCAGAGAAGTTTTGGGGCCAATTTTGCACAACTCTTGATAGCAGGTCATTTTTCGAATTCTATAACCACCGATAAATCCCCCTAATTTTAGTAAGTTCTTGGTAATTATCGAAGTCAAATTGTACGGTTACGTGTCACATATACAAGGGGGTTTCATCTTCTTAGGCTTTCTTACAAATTTGGTTGGTAATCTTTTTTTTTTCATTGTCTAACATTGTTATTTTACTAATATTTATTCATGTTTCTTGCTTGCTGTGGTTTGTAGTTCAGGATATGAACTATTTCAGTTTTTAATTGTTATATTTCATCATGATTGTAACACCCTCAAATCTGGAAAAGAGCGACTAATTTAAAATTTATAATATTACATCAATAAATAACTTTCTTCAAACCACAATTAGTAATAAACCTCTACAACAAACAAATCAAGTCCTATACAAGACCCACTTACGGTTGGGTGTTACTAAACCAATAAGAGTCGCTATCTCCGAATGCGGAAAACGTCCCCAAGAGTCTTTATCGTGCCACTTCCTAGCACTCAAGTCCACACGTGTCGCTAGTACCAACCCCCAACGATAACCTGATGCACATGCCGACAAAGAAAAAGGGTTAGGCTTAACGCCTAGTGAGCTCAAGAGTTGTTAACATATTTATGATTGATTTGAAAACCAAAAGATTTGCTTGATAAAATATAATTCTCAAAGGAAGTAACCTTATTATAAAAGCAACGTCATTCCCCAAATTCAATAGTCCCATAATAAAAGCTTTAGACCAAAATGACATTAGAAGAGAAAACTTTAAATAGAAATATTGTATTAACGTAATACCAATTCCAATACTCACACGACCATGATTGAGTTTACAAACGTGGAGATAGAAAACATACCTTTAACCGTGTTTTATAAAACGTTAACTCACGCGGACCTTTAAAGGGATAGAAATATCCGAAGTTCACGGGGGATTCCCGATCATACCATCTTTGGTGACGGATACAAAAGTAGGTCACTACTCGGTGTTAAGGAACTATAGGAGTCAATGGCAATCGGTCAATAACCGATTATGCACCTTAGTACACGGCCCCCGATGGCTCCTACGAAAGCCCGCGCAATGGTCACTGGCAACCGGCAATAACCGATTATGCACTTAGTGCACGGCCCCCTGATGACCCTAAATCACGCATGCATAAAGTCAATGGCATCCGGTAATGATCCGCCATTATACCCAACGGTAAGAGGCCCCCTATGACTTCTATGCGACCAAAAAGGAACAACAATCCCGCCTTTAAACCGACTATATGCCTATGGATCTATTACATACTAGTCCTACTACCGAATACATCAACGAGACGTATTACTAGTTTTCCAACCTTGAAAACTCTTTTCAACAAACCATCTTCTTTCCAGTCCAAGTTTTACCAAAAGTTAGGTCAAATCATTTTGAGTTTCAAAACCAAAGATTATTTCATTTTATAACCTTTCCAAGTATTTTAAACCATTAATGATGCTCAACTCATCATTTACAACAAAATACTCAAAATCCTCATTTTGACCCAAAACCTCCAAACTTACCCAAATACACAACCACTTGAAATTAAGTTTAGGAATCAGTAAAATACTACATTCACAACAAGTACTTGATTTTATAAGTTTAGATTTGAACTCATACTCATGCATTTACAAAATGACCCATAATGCAATAATCTGTATTTTTCAACGATTTATAAATTCCAATACTTTACAGATGCAAATACAACCAAATGGTTTTCATTTAAAGACATTGAACTCAAACAACCCACACTTATACTTTATTTTCCAAAATGTCTAAAACCCAAGTATAAGCCCCTTTCATGATTTATAAATCCTTTTATACCAAATATGCAACCTTACCCAAATACTCACACATTTGATAAATAACAAGTAAAACACGTTAATACTTTAAAATGGACGTTTTTGGCATGTACAAAGTTTTTACAAAGTATCTTGAACTCACCTTGCTAGATTTTGGCTAAATCTAGGTTTTACCCCAATACCGAGTTCCGTTCGGTGAAGACTTTAGATCCTTGAGCTACAACTCTAGATCCATGGTGCAGTCCTTCCAATAACACCTACATAACTTCCAAAACATACACAAAACAAACCCAAAAGAGAATGAGAGTTGTTGGTGCAAAACTCAAACCCTAGATCCAAGATTTCGGAGAGGTGATCTTACCTTCCACCCTATGAGCTCCCAAATCATCAAGTAACCTCTAGATATCATTGTTTCCATGTTGAAGGGCTTCTAAAGACGAAACCGTAGCACTTTGAATCGCCCAAATCGGAGTTGTGATGAAGAAGTTATGGCCAAATGAAGAAATCCCGATTTTTAACCCTCTGGAGGCCGTTGGCGATGCTGCCAGGCGATTTTGCCATGTCAGTATCGCCGGGCACACTCGCCCATGTCCAAAATTGATCTGATTCACTTCCTAAGTCATGGTACATCTTGTGCGATGCTGCCATGCGATTGTGCCATGTCAGTATCGCCCGACACACTAGCCCGGGGCCGTTTTGAGGTGTTTTTCCCATTTTTCACCCGTTTGATCCCGCTACTCGACTTGTGGATGATACCCAATATAATTAACTTCAAAAATACTTATCTTGTTGATTCTTAGAGTGGAATACAAAGAGGACCCGGTTGATGCATCGTGCCATTGTCACTATAGCATGGCACAATTGTTGGGACCACCAACTACTTGGTACCATCGGTGCTATTGTGACGGATGTCATAACCGCATGGCACAATAGTCGAGACGACCATCCTCTAAATACCATCGGTGCTATTGTGACAGATGTCACTCTCATAAGGCACTACTGCTCAAACTCTGAAATTAACGTTCGGTTATTGAATCGCTCGGATTAACACTTTCTTCAACTAGGACGAAATTCAGGGTGTTACAATGATAATTGAGTGTGGATTTGAATTCTATACTTAAAGTTGTATGAGTTCATCCTCGATGCTGCATTTCGTATTTGTTTTCTTGATCCAGTCATTACATACAAAACATGTCTACATTGACGCCTCCTAAATCACTCACTTCCATTGCCAATATTTCCTGACCATCACTCAATCTGCAAACATATGAATCTGACCGACGTCTCCATTCTTCATCCCAAGAACTGTTGAATCTTAAGTGGAATTTGGGAAGTCAAAGAGAAAGCTGGTTTGGTACTTGTTGCCATGGCATTAAATGACCAATTTTGTTGAGGTACATCTCTGTTCATTCAATTATTTCTTTTCCATTTTACTATTAATTTTGTGATTTCTTAGTTAATTAATGATATGATCGATGATAACCCATGGCTTTGGTAAAGCATAAGATAAACTATGAAGGATGGAATATTGATCGGGTTATGAATTAAACATGAATATTGTTCGGGATATAGGGGGTTAGACCTCCACCTCCCAGTTTTGGTGTTGATGCACACTAGGGTGTTTCTTTTTTTTTGAACGGCAATAAACAGACTTTTATTAAAAAGCAATCCACAAAACACTTAAGTCACCACACCATACCGATACAAAGGAAACACCCAATACCAAAACCATTTACCGACCCAAACTATGTATCCAATCTAACCATATATGAAAATAACAAAGTTGAACTACTAACTCATCTCGGGGCGTATAGTTTACGAAACAGCAACCATCTCCACTTTATAGTAGCTATGTAGACTGTTGCATACCTCGACATTCTGACCACTCCTCTGCAGTCTCACACAGCCAGCCAAAACAGTCCCTGCAACTTCATTCAACCAACCAAAAAGCCCCTGCAGCAGCCAAACAGCCCCTGCAACTTCATTCAACCAACCAAAAAGTCCCTGCTGCATCCAAACAGCCCTTGCAACTTCATTCAGCCAACCAAACATCCCCTGCTGCATCCAAACAGCCCCTGCAAGCATCCAAACAGCCCCTGCTGCATCCAAACATCCCCTGCTGCATCCAAACAGCCCCTGCAAGCATCCAAACATCCCCTGCTGCATCCAAACAGCCCCTGCAAGCATCCAAACATCCCCTGCTGCATCCAAACAGCCCCTGCAAGCATCCAAACAGCCCCTGCAGCATCCAAACAACCCCTGCAAGCATCCAAACAGCCCCTGCAGAAATACTAGGGTGTTTCTGAGTTGGTTTTTTTCTAGATTCGTCAATGAAGGTACAGTAAATATAAATTTTGCATGGAAGGATTTTGAGTTTTCTTTCTTTTAACTTTTTTTATGAGAAGCATGAGATTCAAATGCTTTTGAAGTGTTGCCAAATCCTATTTGGATTATATTTGTTGCTTAAACTTTTATGTTGACGATAATCTGCAGATTGGCTTCTTCTTAGCGTTTCAAGGTCAAGGTGAAAATCAGTTTGAATATGCATGGATGTCCCTGTGGAGTCTGTACAGGTTGAGATGATTTTAGATTCTGTTCCGAATTAACATACTAACTGGTATTAGTTTGCAATTATTCAGGTACCGAATTGAAGTTTGCAATTATTGGCACTAACTAGGTGGCTAGCTTGACTCCCTTACTGAGGTTAGTTAGTTCATTTTTGTTTCTTTTTTCATAACGATCAGTTTTATGAGTCTTGATCATGTTGGCCATAAGGATTAGTTTAAGGATAACTTGGAATCCATGCTATGTTAGGTGAGTTTTATATCTTTTTATTTATTTAAGATTTCGTTTATTTGGTTTGTAAATTGGGTTGGAGATTAAGAAATACTTTTCTAATGTTGTGTTGTAATTCCATGGGATTTCATTTTCCAGCTTATTAAAGAAGTCAAGGTTAGCCGTCCACTGGCTTTCTTAAAAAGCTACTTTAAGCAACGTTTCAATAAGCTCCAAGAGCTTTTTTTCCACTATCCTCAAATTATTCCCTTATATATATTTCCAATTATCTTTTCAACATGGCCTTTTAGGCTGTTTTATATTGTTTTATAGCTTATCAGTTGGGGTAATTTTACATTCACGTTAGTTGACATATCATATATTTTATAATTCAACATTTGCAATAATAAATAATAATACTAATAATAATTAATTGGTACTTAATTTAGACTAAGGTGTAATAGTATTTGGGAAAACAATATTTCTGTCATTTGGAAGGTTCATTTATCATAACATAAAAAAGTAACAATGTCTTGATGTATTAGGCTAACAGTAAATACATCTACTAGGTCTTTCATTCGTACAGTTTTTATGGACTTAGAGATTGAATTTGAATCGTAGAAAGACATGTATCTAAGAACATGAATTAAATAATTTATAATCACTATGCTTTACCAAATAATAGTTGATTTTATTATTGCATTTTGAATAGCATGAAAGAAATTAATTGAATTATTCTTAATAGAAGATAATTGAATTATTCTTAATAGAAGATAATTGAATTGTTCTTAAAATGCATAACTCATTGCTGACCAAGAGAGTTGTAATTTTGTTTTATTTTTTAATTGTTCATTTCTGATGAGTTTTGCAAGATCGATATCCCGCTACATGCTTTCAGCATATGTCTTTTATGTTTGCTTTTTATAATTTTAGGGGCATTTTCTTGGCTTTCCACCATGAGCTTCCGAAATCTTAGGACTGGACTTGCTGGAGAATTATAGCCGGAGTTCAAGCTCTTTAGTCACATGAAGAATGACAATTTTCTAGATTGTTTATGGAGGAAAGACTTATCCAACCGCACAACCTCTGCGTGTATGTTGACACTTTCTGAGGAGGTAATCATGTATATTGTAATCCTTGATTTTCAACTTGCTAATTGGCGAGAACTTTATAAGGGTGTGTGGTGGGTAGTGTTGTTCTCATAACGACGGTTCTGACTTCTGATCATCCTCACGGACATATGAAGAACTTTAAGCGTTGAGTTTGTTTAATTTGCAATACTTTATATTTTATTTTACAACATGCATTTGGTGTAAAATGGTTCTTTCAGGGTGGCAAAGCAGCAAATACGAGAAGCTAGGCTATACAAGTTGTGGGCTTTCTGCTTTTGTTGATAACATGTACTTCCTAGGTTTCTCTTAGTCATGACTTTCTGTAAGAGATATTATACTAATAGCCTTTAAGTTTGTGTTATTATTTCAATAATCTGAAATATTATAAGAGTGTTTGTGCTTTTATTTTATAGACCTATAGTTGGTTGACTGGATTTTTATGCTCTCCACATTTGTCATTTTTTCTCTCTCGATAGTAATGTTGATTTTATTCCTCAAGCTACAAACCAACCAACAAGAAATTGACAACACAATTTTCCAGTATATATAACATTGTATCAAGGGTAGCATTTATACCTTTTACATTATTATACAACCCAACCGACATTCCTTGCAAGTGTCAGTTTTATTTGAATGAAAATATTTAATTCTAAAATTACAAAAGATGCAACATTTTACGCATATGTTGACCAAACACATCTGAAAGCATAAGACAGTGTTTATGCCTTCCACATATTATTAGTGTAGTTTTTGTTGGTTCTATACTCGGATCAAGATTACCATCAACATTACAAGGATCAAGTGGAACAATGTTGATTTATATAACAAAGTCACCTCCAATTTTCAAGAAAAGATGCATCCGGTGTTAAAATGATATATTGTAAAAGTATATAAAGCGACAGAGTTCGTTGAGTAGTAATGGTAACTAATAAACAAAACATATGGTATAAAGACAAATAAGTTGTCATTAATTAATTACGCTTTTGAAGCAAGATATTCGTAGTAAATTTATGCACACATTTATTATATTATCGATTTGTTCAGGTTGATAAATCGTCGCTTTGTTTGAGGTAGGTGCGGGGACATTTAATATCATGTCA
This sequence comes from Silybum marianum, assembly GCA_036898165.1. Taxonomy (NCBI): domain Eukaryota; kingdom Viridiplantae; phylum Streptophyta; class Magnoliopsida; order Asterales; family Asteraceae; genus Silybum; species Silybum marianum. Next base: position 14,510,018 of record CM072542.1, on the reverse strand, counting down.
TGTACCCGACCAACGGACGGGTATAACACTAGTTATAAGTGATTCAACCTTTGAGATTTAGCTATCCAAGAAAATACATAAAAGAAACCTTTTCTTTTTGTCGGGTGAAGTTTTTTTGGGCCATTTTTTGTCGAGTGGCACGTGGTGTTTTTGTAGGGTGGCACGTGAAGTTTTGTCGGGCCAAAATTGTCGGGTCCATTGTTTTCGGGTCTCTTCTTATTGGCCCATCTTGTCGGGTCTCTTCGAGTCTGGCTTAGGGTTTTATTGGGTGGCCCCTGGCGACATCCTTTTCTCGGGTGCAATACCTTGGGTGTTTCGCGACATGTCGGACTTTGCGGACGAAGTTTTGAAGGAGGAGGTTAGTTTGCATGACTTTGCTGACGTCATCATGACATCGGATCTTAATCCCATGCATGCAAAGGTTGATGGTACATCTCCTAGGGCTGAAGTCATCATGGTTAAATCTGATGCTTATAGGGTTTCGATGTTTGAACCTCTTGATCCTAAGGTTTGGCGTCCTTCCATCCAGGGGAAGTCGTGGAGCCGGTGGGTACCATGAGTTCTCAAAAGGTTGATTTTGCCTCGGCTGTGGGGAAAATCACAGACCCGAAGCTGTCTTTCTTTCCGGTGGAGAATAAGGAGAAGCCTAGAGTGTCTTTTCCGTTGGCTCTGACTAGGAACACGGCAAGGAAATTTAATACGATCCTTTATGGGTATTTCTTGGGTCCGCGTATCCCGTTTCCTATCGTCCAGAGGTATGTTCAGAATGCTTGGGGTAAGTTTGGGCTCCGAAATGCTCAGGTTAACGACAATGGAATATTCTTCTTTCGCTTCAATGATGAAGGTGGATGCTCACAAGTTCTGGAGCAGTCCCCAATAATGATAAAAGGCGTTCCGTTGTTTGTGTTCCCGTGGGACCCATCAAAAGGCCTACGTAAACCTGAACATAAATCCTGTCCTTTATGGATTAGATTTTATAATGTTCCCCTTGTGGCCTTTACTAAGGAAGGCATTAGTAGGATTGCTAGTGCGGTGGGGATCCCCTTATGTATGGATACTTGTACCATAGCCACGTGTGATAAAGAATGGGGGAGGTCGAGTTTTGCCAAGGTGTTGGTTGATGTTTGGGCTTTGGGAGCATTACATAGGGAAGTGGAGGTGACAATACCACACCTGTCGGGTGAAGGGGAAGATGTGATCAAAGTAGTTCTAGAAAACGAATGGGAACCAAGTCAATGCTCTGAATGTAAAGTGTTTGGCCACAAATCCTCATCTTGTGTGAAGGCCTGTGCAAATAAACCAAAGGAAAATGTGAAGAAAAAAGTGGACTCGGAGGGATTCCAACAGGTTCAGAAGAAGCAGTGGAAACCGAGAAGGAAGCCGTATACCCATCAGCCGAGTGGGAAAGAGGAGCGTGGGAGCTCTTCGAATGTGATCAAGGGACGGGAAGAAGGAAAGGGGGACACTCTGGTCGGTGTGGGAACCATAACTAAGGTGGCAGACAACCCTAAGAGTAAAGGGGAAGTAGTGGGTGCTGAACAAAGGGGTAATCAGGAAACAAAGGGAACACAAAAAAAGGACAATCAGGATAACAAAGCCGATGGGACAACAACGGATGCTGGAAAAGGTGGACAAAATAGGGTGGAAGGTGAAAAAATGGAAGGGGCCTACTGCACTTTGAATTCAGGGAGAACACCGGGGGAAAAGGAGGGGAGGAAAGAAGGTGTGGTTCCTGAAACTACGAGTAAAGGCCAAGTTAAGTGTAACGAAAATGTTATAAACCCAACTGTGGGTGATGTAGGGGGCGAGTCTAGGAGAACAACTTTTGTTAAAACTGTCGCTGAGACGTTAAGGCAGATTGAAAAAGGCCAGAAAGGGTAACCCTCTACCGGAAACTGTAAATTCCAACCGTTTTCAAACTCTGTCAAGTAACGACTCGGAGGAGGAAGTTGAAGATGAGCTAGAGGTTGAAACTGCAGATTTGGGGGTTACGGTAATCAATAACCCTCAATGATGAAGATCACTACTTGGAATATAAGGGGCTTAAATGCTCCTCAAAATCAAAGGGAGGTTCATGACCATATCCATTGTAATAATATTATGGGTAATACTCCATTTGTCTCACGGTTCTCGGATGCGGCTGCAAAACTCCTTCCGCGAGGAATCTCGGATCACTCTCCGGGGATTCTCTCTTTCAAGGGTGGGTTTCGGAAAAAAGTCTGGGGATTTAAGTTTGACAACTATCTAGCGTATGATCCAATGTTTCTTCAAACGGTTGATGATGTTTGGAAGAAGCCGAAAAATGGTTCGTATATGAAAAAAGTACTGTTGAAACTAAGGGATTTGAAAGGACCCCTAAGGAAGCTTAAAAGAAGGATGGGTGATCTTGCAAAAAGAGCCTCTGATCTTAAAATGGAGTTAGATGTGGCGCAATTGTCTTGTGACATGGACCCGTTTAACGATATGCTAAGGGAAGAAGTCGCACACCTTCTTATGGCGTATCAGGATGCTAGAAGGAACCAAGAGGAGTCAGCAAAACAAAAAGCTAAGGCAACTTGGTTAAATGAAGGAGATGGTAATAACCGGTATTTTTTCCATGCAATTCGGGAAAGGAGGAATTATAATCGTATTATGACCATTAAAGATGAGGATGGGATTGTTTATGAAGATGATGATGTCCCAAATGTATTCATCCGGTATTTCCGTTCTATATTGGGTAATTCTGATCCTTTGGTTGTTCCGAATATGGATGGCTATTCTTTTGAAAAAAGTTTATGTCTTAATGACGCCCTTTAGTTGATAAAGCCAATTTCTGATGATGAAATAAAGACCGCCTTGTTCAGTATTGGTGATGACAAGGCTCCCGGGTCGGATGGATTCTCGGCTTCTTTCTTTAAATCGGCTTGGAACATTATTGGAAAGGAGACCCAAATAGGGATTCATAATTTCTTCTACTCGGGCATCATTGAGAATCAACTTAACCATACTACGCTATGCTTGATCCATAAAGTGCCTAATGCTAGTAAGGTTACTGACTTCAGGCCGATTGCTTGTTGTAATGTATTGTATAAATGCATTAGCAAGATTATTTCGGAACGTTTGAAGGGCTCGCTTGACTTTCTCGTTAGTAAAGGCCAATCGGCTTTTATACCGGGACGAAGAATAGCTGATAATATTATGATGGCTCATGAATTGGTCGTGGGTTATCATATTCAAGAGGGGGAACCTAGATGTGCTTTCAAGATTGACATTAGAAAAGCTTATGATACCGTAAACTAGGAATTTCTGCTATGCATGATGAAGGGGATGGGTTTTCACCCCGTTATGATCAACTGGATTCGCACTCTTATCTCTACCACGTCTTTCTCTGTTTGTGTTAATGGTATTCCGGAGGGATTTTTTAATGGGAAAAGGGGTATCAGGCAGGGTGACCTAATTTCTCCATATCTGTTCACCATTGTTATGGAGGGCCTCTCGATCATTTTAAAGAATTGTATTGCAGAAGCGGAGGAGTTTTCTTTTCACAAAGGTTGTCAAGAATTGTGCATTTCTCATCTTTGTTTTGCTGATGACTTATTTGTCTTTACTCGAGGAGATGTGCAATCGGTTGAAACCATTAAGAAAGCGTTGCAGATCTTCCGTGATAAATCTGGATTATCGCCAAGTATTGAAAAGAGTGAAGTTTTCTTTGGCAATGTGGATGTTAATACGAAAGCTGCAATTCTTAATACTTTACCGTTCCGGCCGGGGGTGTTCCCAATCCGGTATTTGGGGGTGCCGTTATCTCCTGTAAGACTGAAGGTCAATGATTTTAACCCGCTGGTAGTTAAAGTGAAGAATCGGCTAGCCAATTGGAAGAATAAATTTCTATCGTATGGAGGTAGACGACAGCTCATAATCTCTGTGTTACAATCCATGCAAACATATTGGATGTCGGTTTTCTTGCTTCCTTCCTCTACGATTCATGAAATTGAACAACTTTGTCGGAACTTCCTATGGGCCCATAAGGAGAATGGTAGTAGTAAGGGTTAAGCTTAGGAAATGGTCTATAAACCCCTCAAGCATGGGGGTTTGGGGATCAAGAGACTAGCTTTATGGAACAGATGTCTTCTACTTAAGCATATGTGGGACATTTTAACCAAGCGTGACTCTCTCTGGGTGGATTGGGTTAGCTCAAAGTACTTGCAGGGGAAGACTCTGTGGTTGATAAGGAAGAGAAAGAATTGGTCGTGGCTCATTACAGCGATTTTAGATCTAAGGCCCCAATGCCGTCGGTTCTTTGTAACTCAAGTAGGTGATGGTACTGGGACTAATGCTTGGGAAGATGCATGGAGTAATGTGGGCCCCCTTATTCACAATATTTCCTACCGTTTTATACACAGTGTTGGTTTTCATATTAACACCTCGGTTAGGGAACTTTTAGATAGCTTCGGGGGAAATTGGCCTGATTTTTGGGTTGTTAGATATCCTCTTTTAGCTAATATTGGGATCCCAACGATTGGTAATACGTGTGATCGGATAAGATGGTTGGGTCCAAATAATATGCTGACTGAATTCTCGGTCCAATCTGCCTGGAGATCTATGGAGGTAACGGGTGATATCGTTCCTTGGTGCAAAATTGTTTGGAATAAGGCTTATATTCTGAAACATGCTTTATGTATTTGGATGGTGTGCCATAAGCGATTACCTACTCAAGACCGAATTATCCAATGGAGTACTGAGCAGTTGGACCTAAAATGCTTACTGTGCAAACTTACTATCGAGACCCACGATCACCTATTTTTTGAATGTAAATTCTCAAAGAAGGTTTGGAATGAGATAGGGATTGAGGTTGGGTTATCAACTCATCTGGATAATTGGAATACAATTCTAAATGACTGGGCGAGTGGATCCTGGAGAAGATGGTCTACTCTTCATAAGCTCACTGTCTTTGCCTCGGTTTATCATATTTGGATTGAAAGAAATAATAGATTTTTTGATAACCGAATCCAGAATGAAGATCAACTCATTGTGGTAATTAAGAAGGAAGTCTTGATGCGGATTGCTTGGAAGAAGAATAGAAAGCGGAATGTTTTACTATGATGAATGTCCCTGCTTGGTTGGCTAGATGGTGTTTGAAGTTGGAAACTTGGTGGATGAGAGCCTTTTCTCTTTTCATGTGTATTTTCTTATGGCTCATTAGTCTTTGTTTGTTTTGGATCATTTTTGCTTGGTATTGTTTGTCCAAGCCTTGGTTTTGGTAGTTTTTTCTTTTCTTGTTTGTTTTCCTTTCTCTTTATAAAATTGCCTGGTGGTTTTCCTCCTTTCAGTAGGACCATTGTACCAATCGAACCCCAATTACAGAATATGTGCTAATATGGCTCAATATGACCCATTTAGTGCCATTTTGACCTCATTAGACTATTTTTGGAGAGATAGGACCATTGTACCAATCAGACCCAAATGACCTAATATGTGCTAATATGGCTCAATAAGAACCATTTAGTGCCATTTTGACCTAATTAGACTTTTTTGAAATAATAGGACCATTATACCAATCGGACCCAAATGACTCAATATGTGCTAATATGGCTCAATAAGACACATTTAGTGCTATTTTGACCTAATTATACTCTTTTTGGGGAGATAGGACCATTGTACCAATCGGACCCAAATGACTCAATATAGCATATTGCTCAATATGACCAATTTAGTGTCATTTTGACCTAATTAGACTCTTTTTGGGGAGATAGGACCATTGTACCAATTGGACCCAAATGACCTAATATGTGCTAATATGGCTCAACATGACCCATTTATTGCCATTTTGACCTAATTAGACTATTTTTGAAATAATAGGACAATTGTACAAATCAGACACAAGTGACTCAATATAGCATATAGCACCAAGGACTTGGGACAAAGCTCGAATCAATCCCAAACCCAGAGTCAATAAAAGGTGGTTGATAAGGAGAATCCAGTGGAAGAAGTAGTTGAAGTTCGGTCTGTTGAGCCTGTGCTCGTACCTGATCAGGTACTTGGGACGACTGAAGCTGAAACATTGGAGGATCCTAATGTGATGAAACAACATCCTGATAAGGGTGAGAGTCAAAGGACCCCTCAAGTGGGAATAATTGACCCAGTGGTACAAGCATTGAAGAACAACACAGGTGGTTTGGATCGCAGAAAAAAGCCAGTTCAAATTTCGATTGTGAATTCCACAAACCCTCCTAAACAGATCAAAGGAATTCTAAAGAATCCAAACTCCTCTAACCGATTATCTGCTCTGGCTAGTAAATCTGCTACCGGTGATGAAAAGGTAGCGGGAGAGGAAGGTCCTGTGGGTAACAAGGTTCAAGGAGTGCCAGTCTCGGGTCAAAGGAAAGTGGTTACAAAGCCCGTAGGGGGTGTGAATGTTGTCTCCGATGATTAAGATGGCTTGCTGGAACGTCCGGGGCCTTAATGCCTTGGCAAAACAACGGGAGGTAAAATCTATGGTCCACACTAATGGGTTAGTCTTTTGCTCTATTCTGGAAACTCACTTAATTCGGAAAAAACGTATCAGATTTGTGTTCTAAGGTTTTTGGGCGTTGGAACTGGGCGTCTAACACTAACAATTGTGATAATGTCACACGAATTGTCTGTGCTTGGGACCCCAATATCTTGAATGTGATGGTGCTTGAATCTCACCTCCAATTTATGCATTATGAACTTCTTATTCGGGGAGAAAGTGCACCGCTTTTCCTTACTATTTCTTACGGGGCCACTAGTGGGTCTAGTAGAAAAGAGTTATGGTCAGGTATTCGTAATTTCAAGGTCCTTATGGGAGACAGGCCTTGGCTGCTAATGGGGGACTTCAACTCTATGTTATTCCCTCATGACGGCTACGGAGGGGCTTCTAAAAGGAATGGTGAGATGGATGATTTTAATTCGTGCATTGAGGATGTAGACTTGTATGACTTGCCATATACGGGATGTCAATATACTTGGTATCAAAAGCCAAAAGGTGAAGGGGGCATTATGAGAAAACTGGACCGTATTCTTGTAAACAATGCCTTTACAAATAAGTTCCAGGACTCCTCAGCTCTTTTTCTTCCGAGAGGTCTTTCTGATCATTGCCCGGGTATTGTTAGCTTCAAAGGGGGCAGCAGGAGACAGGTTAAGGGTTACAAGTTTGATAATGTTGTTGCTTCTCACCCCTCTTTTATCCAGGTAGTGGCCGACACTTGGAATGTCCCTGTTCAAGGGTCCTTTATGTACCAGGTCTTGAAAAAGCAGAAACTCTTAAAGCCGAGGCTGAGAAGGCTGCGATCTTTGATGGGTGATCTTGGAATGCAGTCGAAGGCCCTGAAAGATGAATTAGACTTAATTCAAGTAGCATGTGAATTGGATCCTTCAAACTCAGACCTTCATGAGGATCTTGCTCATATTCACCTAGCCTATCAGCAAGCCCTCCGTATGGAGGAGGAGCTGTTGAAGCAAAGAGCTAAAGTAAAATGGTTGAATGAGGGCGATGGCAACACTAAGTTCTTCCATCATGCAGTCCGTGAAAGGAAGGCTTCTTCTAGGGTGTCTATGGTCATCAATGATCAAGGGGTTTGTACTTATGACGAGGAGGTGCCAAAGACGTTCGTTGACTATTTTGCCTCAATCCTTGGAGAAGTGGATACCAGCTTGCAGCCTTATATGGAGGAAGACTTATTTGATCAAAAGATTACCCTATCTGAATCCTTATTTGTGATTCGGCCTATTGAAGATGGAGATATTCTTGATGCTTTTAAACAGATTGGGAATGATAAAGCGCCTGGCTCAGATGGGTTTTCGTCCAAATTCTATAAAGCGGCCTGGCCTGTGATTGGTAATGAGGTTACGAGGGAAATTCATAACTTTTTCTATTCTGGTCGGCTGGACAGGGAATTAAACCACACGCTCTTATGCCTTATCCCAAAGACTCCAAATGCTAGTAGGGTTTCGGATTTCCGACCGATTGCCTGTTGTTCGGTTTTGTACAAGTATATCAGTAAGATTATCTCTGATAGAATGAAGCCAAAACTGGATTACTTAATAAATCCTGCGCAGTCGGCCTTCATCCCTGGTAGGAGGATTTCAGATAATATACTGATGGCACATGAATTTGTGGCCGGATACCACCTTAGCTTGGGTCCTCCAAGATGCGCATTTAAGATTGATATTCGGAAGGCCTATGATATGGTGAACTGGGAGTTTGTAATTTACATGCTTAAGGGCCTTGGGTTCCAACCGGCTATGATTAAATGGATCCAGGTAATGATTGCCACCCCCTCTTACTCTGTTGCTTTTCAAGGAGAAACACATGGTTTTTTTACAGGTAAGCGGGGAATAAGACAAGGGGATCCTATGTCTCCATACCTATTCACGACAATTATGGAAGGTTTCTCTCTTATTCTTAAGCGCTGTATTGAAGAGGCTGCTGATTTCCGGTACCATAAGGGGTGTGCGGACTTCCAAATTACTCATTTATGCTTTGCTGATGACCTCTTTGTCTTTACCAATGGCGATCTTCTGTCGGTTGAAGACTTTAAGAGGGCTCTTCACTTATTTCGGATGAAGTCTGGCCTGGCACCCAATCTCGAAAAGAGTGATATCCGTAATACAATGCCGTTTCGGCAAGGAGTGTTTCCTATCCGGTACCTCGGTGTGCCTCTTTCTCCTATGCGGCTGCCTACGGCTGATTTTAATGGTCTTGTGGAAAGGGTTAAAGGCCATTTGAATAACTGGAAGAACAAATTTCTATCTTATGGTGGAAGACGACAACTTATCCTATCTGTTCTTCACTCGCTCCAGGTTTATTGGATGTCGGTCTTTGTTCTCCCAGCTGGAGTCATTTATGCTCTTGAATCTCTCTTATGGGCCCAAGGGGACAGTTCTCGTGGTAAATGCAAAGTTTCTTGGGAGGAGATCTGCAAACCAGAAAGAAATGGCGGCCTCGGTCTCAAAAATCTTACATTGTGGAATCGGTGTCTGGTCACGAAGCAGGTCTGGGACATTCTGAGGAAAAGGAATTCTCTTTGGGTAAGATGGGTAACTACCCACTATATCCATGGAATTAATTTCTGGAACTTGAAAAAGAAGGACTGGTGGTTGTGGATTTTCCGCAGCTTGCTAAGGATTCGGGACCACATTAGGCGTTTCTTCATCGTTCAAATTGGTGACGGATTGTCAACCAATGCGTGGGAGGATAAATGGCTTCCTGTTGGCCATTTGAGCTCTCTTATTTCCTTCCGACACATCCATGCCCAGGGTTTTCACGCAAATGACTCTGTCAGTGAGTTCATTCAGAAGATTGGCAATGCCTGGCCAATTGAATTCCTTTCTAGGATCCCGCAGCTGGCTAATACCCCTGTCCCTGCCCTCTCGGACGGAGAGGATAAAATGATGTGGAGTGACCGACATAATGTGCATTTGGAGTTCTCTATTCATAATGCTTGGGCCTCTATGGTGCCAGATTATGATATTCTCCTGTGGCCAAAGATGGTGTGGAATAAAGCCTATATTCCCAAACATGTTTTATGTACTTGGTTGGCTTGTAGGTTGCGGCTTCCAACTCAAGATCCTATTCTGAACTGGAAACAAAATCCCCCGGACATGAAATGTCTCTTGTGTCACCAATGCCTGGAAACCCATAATCACTTATTTTTCCAGTGTGACTTTTCAAAAGGGGTTTGGAACTTGATGAAGAGGGAAGTGTCCTTGCAGCATATTCCAGAGACATGGGCTGATATTATGGACCGTATTAACAATGGTCAATATACTGCTTGGTCAACCGTGCAAAAGGTTGCTTTCTTTGCAACTGTCTATTATATTTGGCAGGAGCGGAATAAGAGGCTGTTTGATAACTGTAGCAGGAGCATTGAGAAGCTGTTCAATGAAGCTAGAGGTGTGATAATCCAGAGAATGGCCTGGAAGAGGAAAAGTAGGTGCATAATTGCTCATGGAGATACAATCTAAGGTGCTGGTTGAGTGGTTTTTTTGGAGGTGCAACGGGGTCTTTGCTTGTTGCTTTGTCTTTATTATTAGTCTGTGTTTGTTCTGGTTGCTCGTGGCTTGGTTTTGTCTTTCCAAGTCGGGTTGTTTTCTTAATTTTCCTTGATGTAACCAATTCTGGTTTTGTAACTTTTTCTTGTTTTTAATGGTAGTGCCTGGGTTTCCCGCTCAAAAAAAAAAAATAGGACCATTGTACCAATCGGACCCAAATGACCTAATATGTGCTAATATGGCTCAACATGACCCATTTAGTGCTATTTTGATCTCATTAGACTCTTTTTGAAATAATAGAACCATTGTATAAATCGGATCCAAATGACTCAATATGTGCTAATATGGCTCAATATGACCCACAAAGTGCCATTTTGACCTAATTAGACTCTTTTTGGGGAGATAGGTCCATTGTACCAATCAGACCCAGATGAACTAATATGTGCTAATATGGCTCAATAAGACACATTTAGTGCCATTTTGACCTAATTATACTCTTTTTGGAGAGATAGGACCATTGTACCAATCGGACCCAAATTACTCAATATGTACTATTATGACTTACTATGACCCATTTAGTGCCATTTTGACCTCATTAGACTCTTTTTGGGGAGATAGGACCAATGTACCAATCGGACCCAAATGACCTAATATGTGCTAATATGGCTCATTAAGAACCATTTAGTGTTATTTTGACCTAATTAGACTCTTTTTGGAGAGATAGGACCATTGTACCAATCGGACCCAAATTACTCAATATGCGCTAATATGGCTCAATATGACCCATTTAGTGCAATTTTGACCTAATTAGACTATTTTTGAAGATTGTACCAATCGGACCCAAATGACTCAATATGTACTAATATGACTTAATATGACCCATTTAGTGCCATTTTGACCTAAGACTTTTTGAAAATCGTACCGGAATTGCTCAGAAACTGTTTGAAGAGGCGAGAGCGATTATTCTTGGGAGGATGGCATAGACTAGGAAGAGAAAGCTGATCTCTATTATCCATGGGAATACTTGTTAACTTCGGTTTGGGTTTGTGTTGGCCTCTTGGTGTTTTGGCCTTTGGTTGTGTTGTTTATCTGATTTGCCTTTGTCTTTTCTGGTTGCTTGTGGCCTGGTTTGATTTGTCCAAGCTTGGTGTCTTTATTTTCCTTTTCTTCTGTAACTGAAGCATGTTTTGCTTTTTCTTTATTTTAATGGAGGTGCCTGGGTATTTTCCGCTCAAAAAAAAAATATGACCATTGTACCAATCGTACCCAAATGAAGTAACATATTTATAATTCTTACAATAAACTTTGAAGAGGTAATATTAGGTGAAATAACATATTTATAAAAACTATAACTTATTTCATAAGGTGAAATAAATTTAGTATGTGTTTCATATAGTGAGTTTGTGTGTTTCATAAGGTGAAAATTTGTGTGTTTCATAAGGTGAATCTGTGTCATATGGTGAATTTATGTGTTTTATAAGGTGAATAAATTTGTATGTTTCATCTGTTGAATCTGTGTATTTCATATGGTGAAATCTATATATATATATATATTATAGGAGGAACCAAACATAATGATGTGTCATTCTCTAAGCATTAGAAGACTATTTTTCTTTTTTCTTAGATTTTTAATTTTTTAAAATTTTGATATATAAAAGACTATTTTGTCCTTATATTCAAAACATGAAATTCATTATGATAGGGTTATTTTTGTAATTTTAAAGTTTTTACCCTCCAACCTTTTCATCTTCATTCTTGGAAGTGAAACCTCCAAACCTTTTCATGTGCTTCTCCATGATTTATCATTTAATACATCTCTTCTTCTTCCTCTCTATAAATTGATGGATTCTTTATTTTATGAATCCTTATTATTCAACAAAATATTTGTTCAGGTAGAGTTTGCTCTCTCCATGACTTGATATGTTTCTTTCATCTTTTTAATTTGTTATTATTATCAATTAATAAACTTCTTCTTTCTTCTTTCATCTTTGACCTAATTAGACTCTTTTTGGGGAGATAGGTCCATTGTACCAATCAGACCCATATGAACTAATATGTGCTGATATGGCTCAATAAGACACATTTAGTGCCATTTTGACCTAATTATACTCTTTTTGGAGAGATAGGACCATTGTACCAATCGGACCCAAATTACTCAATATGTACTATTATGACTTACTATAACCCATTTAGTGCCATTTTGACCTCATTAGACTCTTTTTGGGGAGATAGGATCAATGTACCAATCGGACCCAAATGACCTAATATGTGCTAATATGGCTTATTAAGAACCATTTAGTGTTATTTTGACCTAATTAGACTCTTTTTGGAGAGATAGGACCATTGTACCAACCGGACCCAAATTACTCAATATGTGCTAATATGGCTCAATATGACCCATTAAGTGCCATTTAGACCTAATTAGACTCTTTTTGGGGAGATAGGTCGATTGTACCAATCAGACCCAAATGACCTAATATGTGCTAATATGGCTCAATAAAACCATTTAGTTCCATTTTGACCTAATTAGACTATTTTTAACGTAATAGGACCATTGTGCCAATCGGACCCAAATGACTCAATATGTACTAATATTACTAAATATGACCCACTTATTGCCATTTTGACCTCATTAGACTCTTTTTGGGGAGATAGGACATTGTACTAATCGGATCCAAACTACTTAATATGTGCTAATATGGTTCAATATGACCTATTTAGTGTCATTTTGACCTAATTAGACTCTTTTTGGATAGATAGGACCATTGTACCAATAGAACCCAAATGACTCAATATGTACTAATATGACTAAATATGACCCATTTAGTGCCATTTTGACCTCATTAACTCTTTTTGGGGAGATAGAACCATTGTACCAATCGGACCCAAATGAGCTAATATGTGTTAATATGGCTCAATATGACCCATTTAGTGTCATTTTGACCTAATTAGACAATTTTTGACATAATAGGACCATTGTACAAATCGGACCCAAATGACTCAATATGTGCTAATATGGCTCAATATGACCTATTTAGTGCCATTTTGACCTAATTATACTCTTTTTGGAGAGATACGATCATTGTACCAATCGGACCCAAATTACTAAATATGTGCTAATATGGCTCAATATGACCCATTTAGTGTCATTTTCACCTCATTAGACTCTTTATGGGAAGCTATCTTCCAATCAGACATAAACGACCTAATATTTGCTAATATAGCTCAATATGACCCATTTAGTGCTATTTTCACCTCATTAGACTCTTTATGGGAAGATAGGACCATTGTTCCAATCGGACCTAAACGACCTAATATGTGCTAATAAGGCTCAATATGACCCATTAAGTGCCATTTTGACCTAATTAGACTCTTTTTGGGGAGATAGGTCGATTGTACCAATCAGACCCAAATGACCTAATATGTGTTAATATGGCTCAATAAGAACCATTTAGTGCCATTTTGACCTAATTAGACTATTTTTAACGTAATAGGACCATTGTACCAATCGGACCCAAATGACTCAATATGTACTAATATGACTAAATATGACCCATTTATTGCCATTTTGACCTCATTATGCTCTTTTTGGGGAGATAGGACCATTGTACCAATCGAATCCAAATGACTAAATGTGTGCTAATATGGCTAAATATGACCCTTTTAGTGCCATTTTGACCTAATTAGACTATTTTTGAAATAATAGGACCATTATACAAATCGGACCCAAATGACTCAATATGTGCTAATATGGCTGAATATGACCCATCAACTGCCATTTTGACCTAATTACACTCTTTTTGGGGAGATAGAACCATTGTACCAATCAGACCCAAATGACCTAATATGTGCTATTATGGCTCAATATGACCCATTTAGTGCCATTTTGACCTAATTAGACTATTTTTGCAGAGATAGGGCCATTATACCAATCGAACCCAAATTACAGAATATGTGCTAATATGGCTCAATATGACCCATTTAGTGCCATTTTGACCTCATTAGATTATTTTTGGAGAGATAGGACCATTGTACCAATCGGACCCAAATGACCTAATATGTGCTAATATGGCTCAATAAGAACCATTTAGTACCAATTTGACCTAATTAGACTTTTTTGAAATAATAGGACCATTATACCAATCGGACCCAAATGACTCAATATGAGCTAATATGGCACAATAATTTTGTAATATTTTGACCTAATTATACTCTTTTTGGGGAGATAAGACCATTGTACCAATCGGACCCAAATGACCTAATATGTGCTAATATAGCTCAATATGACACATTTAGTGCCATGTTCACCTCATTAGACTCTTTTTAGGGAGACAGGACCATTGTACCAATCGGACCCAAATGACTCAATATGTACTAATATGACTAAATATGACCTAGTTAGTGTCATTTTGACCTCATTAGACTTTTTTTGGGGAGATAGGACCATTGTACCAATCGAATCCAAATGACCTAATATGTGCTAATATGGCTCAATAAGAACCATTTACTGTCGTTTTGACCTAATTAGACTATTTTTGAAATAATAGGACCATTGTACCAACCGGACCCAAATAACTAAATGTGTGCTAATATGGCTCAATATGACCCATTTAGTGCCATTTTGACCTAATTAGACTATTTTTGATATAATAGGACCATTGTACAAATCGGACCCAAATGACTCAATATGTCCTAATGTGGCTCAATATGACCTATTTTGTGTCATTTTGACCTAATTAGACTCTTTTTGGATAGATTGAACCATTGTACCAATAGAACCCAAATGACTCAATATGTACTAATATGACTAAATATGACCCATTAAGTGCCTTTTTGACCTCATTAGTTTCTTTTTGGGGACAAAGGACCATATACCAATCGGACCCAAATGACCTAATATGTGCTAATATGGCTCAATATGACCCATTTAGTGTCATTTTGACCTAATTAGACAATTTTTGACATAATAGGACCATTATAGCAATCGAACCCAAATGACTAAATGTGTGCTAATATGGCTCAATATGACCCATTTAGTGTCATTTTGACCTAATTAGACTATTTTTGATATAATAGGAGCATTGTACAAATCGGACCCAAATGACTCAAAATGTTCTTCTAATATGGCTCAATACCTATTTAGTGTCATTTTGACGTAATTAGACTCTTTTTGGATAGATAGGACCATAGTAACAATCGAACCCTAATGACTCAATATGACCCATTTAGTGCCATTTTGACCTAATTTGACTAATTTTGAAATGATAGGACAATTGTACAAATCAGACCCTAATGACTCAATATCTGCTAATATGGCTCAATATGACCTATATAGTGTCATTTTGACCTAATTAGACTCTTTTAGGATAAATAGAACTATTGTACCAATCGAACCCAAATGACTCAATATGTACTAAATATGACTTAATATGACTCATTTAGTGCCATTTTCACCTCATTAGACTCTTTATGGGAAGATAGGACCATTGTACCAATTTGACCCAAATGACTAAATGTGTGCTAATATGGCTCAATATGACCCATTTAGTGCCATTTTGACTTAATTAGACTATTTTTAAAATAATAGGACAGTTGTACCAATTGGTCCCAAATGACCTAATATGTGTTAATATGGCTCAATATGACCCATTTAGTGTCATTTTG
Source organism: Silybum marianum (assembly GCA_036898165.1). Taxonomy (NCBI): domain Eukaryota; kingdom Viridiplantae; phylum Streptophyta; class Magnoliopsida; order Asterales; family Asteraceae; genus Silybum; species Silybum marianum. Next base: position 14,494,361 of record CM072542.1, on the reverse strand, counting down.
ACCTAATTAGACTCTTTTGGGGGAGATAGGTCCATTGTACCAATAAGACCCAGATAAACTAATAATTGCTAATATGGCTCGATAAGAACCATTTAGTGCCATTTTGACCTAATTTGCCTATTTTTGAAATAATAGGACCATTGTACCAATCGGACCCAAATGACTCAATATTTGCTAATATGGCTCAATAAGACACATTTAGTGCCATTTGACCTAATTACACTCCTTTTCATGAGATAAAACCATTGTACTGGCCTTCATTCCTGGGAGGAGGATTTCAGATAATATAGTGGCACATGAACTTGTGGCCAGATACCACCTTAGCTCGGTCGTCCAAGATGCGCTTTTAAGATTGATATTCGGAAGGCCTATGATATGGTGAACGGGGAGTTTGTTATTTGTATGCTTAAAGGCCTTGGGTTCCATCCGGCCCTGGTTAAATGGATCCAGGTAATGATTGCCACTCCCTCTTACTCTGTTGCTTTTCAAGGAGAAACACGTGGTTTTTTTACAGGTAAGCGGGGAATAAGACAAGGGGATCCTTTGTCTCCATACCTCTTCACGATATTTATGGAAGGTTTCTTTCTCATTCTTAAGCGCTGTATTGAAGAGGCTGCTGATTTCCGGTACCATAAGGGGTGTGCGGACTTCCAAATTACTCACTTATGCTTTGCTGATGAATTTTGTCTTTACCAATGGCAATCTTCTGTCGGTTGAAGTCATTAAGAGGGCTCTTCACTTATTCCAGTTGAAGTCTGCCCTGGCACCCAATCTCGAAAAGAGTGATATCTTTTTTGGCAATGTCCCAGAGGATGTTAAGGTGACAATCCGCAATACATTGCCGTTTCGGCAAGGAGTGTTTCCTATCCGGTACCTCGGTGTGCCTCTCTCCCCTGTGCGGCTGCCTACGGCTGATTTTAATGGTCTTGTGGAAAGGGTTAAAGGCCGTTTGAGTAACTGGAAGAACAAATTCCTATCATATGGTGGAAAATGGCAACTTATCCTATCTGTTCTTCAGTCGCTCCAGGTTTATTGGATGTTGGTCTTTGTTCTCCCTGCTGGAGTCATTTATGCTCTTGAATCTCTCTTTAGGGATTTCTTATGGGCCCAAGGGGACAGTTCTTGTGGTAAATGCAAAGTTTCTTGGGAGGAGATCTGCAAACCGGAAAGAAATGGAGGCCTCGGTCTCAAAAATCTTACATTGTGGAATTGGTGTCTGGTCACGAAGCAGGTCTAGGATATTCTGAGGAAAAGGAATTCTCTTTGGGTAAGATGGGTAAGTACCCACTATGTCCAGGGAATTAATTTCTGGAACCTGAAGAAGAAGGACTGGTGGTCGTGGATATTCCGCAGCTTGCTAAGGATACAGGACCACATCAAGCATTTCTTCATCGTTCAAATTGGTGACGGCTTGTCAACCAATGCGTGGGAGAATAAATGGCTTCCTGTTGGCCATTTGAGCTCTCTTATATCCTACCGACACATTCATGCCCAGGGTTTTCATGCAAATGACTCTGTCAGTGAGTTCATTCAGAAGATTGGACGGGGAGGATAAAATGATGTGGAATGACCGTCATAATGTGCATTTGGAGTTCTCTATTCATAATGCTTGGGCCTCTATGGTTCCAGATTATGATATTCTCTTGTGGCCAAAGATGGTGTGGAATAAAGCTTATATTCCCAAACATGCTTTATGTACTTGGTTGGCTTGTAGGTTGCGGCTTCCAACTCAAGATCCTATTCTGAACTGGAAACAAAATCCCCCGGACATGAAATGTCTCTTGTGTCACCAATGCTTGGAAACCCATAATCACTTATTCTTCCAGTGTGACTTTTCAAAAGGGGTTTGGAACTTGATGAAGAGGGAAGTTTCCTTGCAGCATATTCCAGAGACATGGGCTGATATTATGGACCGTATCAACAATGGTCAATATACTGCTTGGTCAACCGTGCAAAAGGTTGCTTTCTCTGCAACTGTCTATTATATTTGGCAGGAGCGGAATAAGAGGCTGTTTGATAACTGTAGCAGGAGCATTGAGAAGCTGTTCATTGAAGCTAGAGGTGTGATAATCCAGAGAATGGCCTGGAAGAGGAAAAGTAGGTGCAGAATTGCTCATAGAGATGCAATCTAAGGTGCTGGTTGAGTGGTTTTTTTGGAGGTGCAACGGGGTCTTTGCTTGTTGCTTTGTCTTTATTATTAGTCTGTGTTTGTTTTGTATGCTCGTGGCTTGGTTTTGTCTTTCCAAGTCGGGCTGTTTTCTTAATTTTCCTTGATGTAACCAGTTCTGCTTTTGTAACTTTTTCTTGTTTCTAATGGTAATGCCTGGGTTTCCCGCTCAAAAAAAAACCATTGTACCAATCGGACCCAAACTACTCAATATGTGCTAATATGGCTCAATATGACCTATTTAGTTCCATCTTGACATAATTAAACTATTTTTGAAGATTGCACCAATCGGACCCAAATGACTCAATATGTACTAATATGACTTAATATGACCCATTTAGTGCCATTTTCATCTCATTAGACTCTTCATGGGAAGATAGGTCCATTGTACCAATCGGACTCAAATAACTCAATATATACTAATAAGGCTCAATATGACCCATTTAGTGCCATTTTGACCTCATTAGACTCTTTTTGAAATAATAGAACCATTGTACAAATCGGACCCAAATGACTCAAAATGTGCTACTATGGCTCAATATGACCCACAAAGTGCCATTTTGACCTAATTAGACTCTTTTTGGGGAGATAGGTCCATCGTACCAATCAGACCCAGATGAACTAATATGTGCTAATATGGCTCAATAAGACACATTTAGTGCCATTTTGACCTAATTAGACTCTTTTTGGAGAGATAGGACCATTGTACCAATCGGACCCAAATTACTCAATATGCGCTAATATGGCTCAATATGACCCATTTAGTGCAATTTTGACCTAATTAGACTATTTTTGAAGATTGTAACAATCGGACCCAAATGACTCAATATGTACTAATATGACTTAATATGACCCATTTAGTGCCATTTTGACCTAAGACTTTTTGAAATTCGTACCGGAATTGCTCAGAAACTGTTTGAAGAGGCGAGAGCGATTATTCTTGGGAGGATGGTGTGGACAGGGAAGAGAAAGCTGATCTCTATTATCCATGGGAATACTTGTTAACTTCGGTTTGGGTTTGTGTTGGCCTCTTGGTGTTTTGGCCTTTGGTTGTGTTGTTTATCTGATTTGCCTTTGTCTTTTCTGGTTGCTTGTGGCCTGGTTTGATTTGTCCAAGCTTGGTGTCTTTATTTTCCTTTTCTTCTGTAACTGAAGCATGTTTTGCTTTTTCTTTATTTTAATAGAGGTGCCTGGGTATTTTCCGCTCAAAAAAAAAATATGACCATTGTACCAATCGTACCCAAATGAAGTAACATATTTATAATTCTTACAATAAACTTTGAAGAGGTAATATTAGGTGAAATAACATATTTATATAAACTATAACTTATTTCATAAGGTGAAATAAATTTAGTATGTGTTTCATATAGTGAGTTTGTGTGTTTCATAAGGTGAAAATTTGTGTGTTTCATAAGGTGAATCTGTGTCATATGGTGAATTTATGTGTTCTATAAGGTGAATAAATTTGTATGTTTCATCTGTTGAATCTGTGTATTTCATGTGGTGAAATATATATATATATATATATATATATATATATATATTAAATGAGGAACCAAATATAATGATGTGTCCTTCTCTAAGTATTAGAAGACTATTTTTCTTTTTTCTTAGATTTTTAATTTTTTAAAATTTTGATATATAAAAGACTATTTTGTCCTTATATTTAAAACATGAAATTCATTATGATAGGGTTATTTTTGTAATTTTAAAGTTTTTACCCTCCAACCTTTTCATCTTCATTCTTGGAAGTGAAACCTCCAAACCTTTTCATGTGCTTCTCCATGATTTATAATTTAATACATCTCTTCTTCTTCCTCTCTATAAATTGATGGATTCTTTATTTTATGAATCATTATTATTCAACAAAATATTTGTTCAGGTAAAGTTTGCTCTCTCCATGACTTGTTTTGTTTCTTTCATCTTTTTAATTTGTTATTATTATCAATTAATAAACTTCTTCTTCTTCTTCTCTATAAATTGATGGATTATTCATTTCATAAATCATTATTATTCAACAAAATATTTGTTCAGGTAAAGTTTTTTCTCTCCCTCACTTGATTTGTTTCTTATTTTTTTATTTGTTATTATTTAACAAAATCGTTTTTTAGGTTTAACATGAGAATACAATTTAGGTATGATTCTTCCTCTCTATCACTTATGTATTATTCATTTTACGAACCCTTATTTTTCAACAAAATCTATAACAACAACTCCAATAATATGAAAAAGAAAAAATATGTAATAACAAATTACATTTTTATAAACATATAATTTCTACATACATGTTTAAAATAATCCACGTTTTCATCAACTCTCATTTTCTTCATCCTCCATCAATAGAATTTTCTAAAATTTATCAAAATTTCATCTTAATCTATATTATTCAAACGTAAACATAATCATATCCTATTACAACAACAAATCTGACAATATGGAAATTGAAATAATATATATTTCTTTTGACAAAGAAATTAAAATAATATAATTACAACATACCTGTTTGAAATCTTCAATGAGTTCTTCAACTTATATCTTCTAAATCCCCTCCATCAAAGAAATATATAGGATTACATTTTGTTTTTAAGTATGTTGTAATTATATTATTTCAATTTCCATATTGTTGGATTTGTTGTTGTAATGGGATATGATTGTGTTTACGTTTGAATAAAATTAGATTCAGATAAAATTTTTATGAAATTTTAGAAAATTCTATTGATGGAGGATGAAGAAAATGAGAGTTGATGAAGACATGAATGATTTTAAACAGATTTGTAGAAATTATATGTTTATAAAAATATTATTTGTTATTACGTATTTCTTCTTTTCCATATTATTGGATTTGTTTTTATAGATTGGAATAAAATTTTGATCTTTTGTGATTATAGGATCCGATGATGATGAAGACATGAATGATTTTAAACAGGTTTGTAGAAATTATATGTTTATAAAAATGTTATTTGTTATTACGTATTTCTTCTTTTCCATATTGTTGGATTTGTTTTTATAGATTGGAATAAAATTTTGATCTTTTGTGATTACAGGATCTGATGATTTAAAAAAAATTAAGTCGTATTGACAATAGCAATACAAAAGTGATTGATAATTATTATAAACATTGTCATTGTTGTGAGAATTTACTATGTCTATGACTTCATCCTTAACAATTTGTTCTCAAATCTTAGTGAAAATATTCTTTTTATGATCAAATATTGATATATTTTTTGTCAAAAAATTTCAGATATGGTTTGTAACAAGCTAAAAATTATACGCGAATTTGCTTCCGAAGTCGAGCAGTCTCAATTTCACTACAGGAGTCTCAATTTCACTACAGGATTTTAGAATGAATGTTGGGTAAGAACGACGTGTTTCGATGTGTGAAGTGGGAGAGAACGAATGTCATAATTGGGGTTTTGAATTACTTCTAGGTTTTCATTTTATTTTAAACGCTATTTATTTATAATTTTTTTAAATAGTTCTACGTTTTTTTTAAAATATTGTATTTTTGAAATAATTTGAAACATTATTTACTATTTCTTCAATTTATGAATTAAATTAAAATTAAAATATATTATTATTTGAATGTACCTTTCATTTTTTAAACTCAATAATTAATTACTAACATTTATTTTTATTTTTAATTTACATAACAACCAATTTTTTTTAAAAGGCATTTACATAACAACCAATTAAATAATTTTTATTGTCTTTTGTTCTATTAGTTTTAACATTTATTGTTTATTTCCTTTATTTTATTTTACAAAAAATAATTAATATAACTAAAAACTATTTTTTATTTTACGTTTCATTTTTTTTTATTTTACAAGAGGCTATTTATTTACCACTTATTTTATTAGTTTAATAATTAATATAATAAAAACTTTTAACTTTATTTATTATTTATTTTCTATTTACACACATTAATTAATATATCAATATTAATATATCATTATAGATAAAACCAAAATAAGCTACATTGATATTTTGACACTACTTGGATCATTTTTTTATATTATTTATCCAATTAATTTAAAATACATATATATCTCGTTAATTGGTTAATATTTTATGTATTTTTGCAATTATTATAAATCAATATACCTCATTAAGTGTCTAACATTTTTTATTCTTCTTTTAATTATTATGAATAAATGTATATAAATGAAAAAAAAGTATCATGACTAACCTTATAAAACGAAATAATAACTTGATGGGATGAGAAATACATTCATCTTGTTAATATAGTATGTTTCTCCTGGTGAATCTTGTTTCCAAAATAACGATAATCCCTTTCTTAAATTAAAAACAAATTAAAATTAAAACCATATGAGCTAAGGCTTAGATCGTTCCTCATGGTTTTCAACCTTTTTGTGGTCTTTATTTGATTTAATCTCTCTCTCTCTCTCTCTCTATATATATATATATATTAGAAACAATATACAATTAAATACTTATTGTTAACCCCTTCTTTAACAAATGAAATACTTTTAACATTTAATATCACTAAATAAAATTAACATATTATTAAATACTTATTAGTTATTACTAAGGGGCTGTTTGGTTGGTTTTCCATTAAGTCATGTATGGATAAAGTTGGCTGTGTGAACTAAATAAAATTGTTGTTTGGTTGTTGTGCTTAGTAATCTGTCAAAATGATGAAAATGACGTATTTACCCTCAGTGTTGTTTTCTCCATTGTGTTTTCTTTTGTCAATCTATAAATGTTATACATGGTATCATAACATAATCACAGGATCAATATACAATTAAATACTTATTGTTAACCCCTTCTTTAACAAATGAAATACTTTTAACATTTAATATCACTAAATAAAATTAACATATTATTAAATACTTATTAGTTATTACTAAGGGGCTGTTTGGTGGGTTTTCCATTAAGTCATGTATGGATAAAGTTGGCTGTGTGAACTAAATAAAATTGTTGTTTGGTTGTTGTGCTTAGTAATCTGTCTGAATGATGAAAATGACGTATTTACCCTCAGTGTTGTTTTCTCCATTTGTCAATCTATAAATGTTATACATGGTATCATAACATAATCACAGGATCAATTATAAAGGATCATGGAGATCACGATCCAAATTTCTAAACCAAAATTAAAATCAATTCCTTAATGAATCCAAGTTAACACCAATAGATTCATAAAACCAAAAAAAACTATTTACGAGAAATTATGAAGTAACATAGAGATCAGATCAATGGGGAGAGATGAAAATCTGAAGTTCTAAACCTAAAAACCAACAAAAACCGCAAATAGAAAAAACTTAAATCCAAAAAGGACAACCAGAAACCTAGATTAAATAATAAACAATCCAAATGAAGGAGAAAACAGGAAAGAGAAAGATGGGGTCTGTCGATTTACCTCTCAAACCCATGGTAGAAACAACAAGGAGAAAGATGGGGTCTATGGACAACAAGAAGAAGAGTTACAGAGATGGCAAAGTAAAGGGTTTGCAAATCGATCGAATACAGAGATAGTAAAGTGTATATCAATGACGAGAAGAAGAGATACAAAGGAGGGGCATCTTCTTCGTGTAATGTCCAGATGAACTTCCATATTCGAGTTTCTTGATTTTTTCCTTCAATGATCGTGTTGATACTATCCAAAATGAAGCCGATTCCTATCTGGGTATTCTTGATTTTGTTGTTTTTCCTCTTTCAGAGAACGAAATCTGTGAGTTGGATGCTATATGTGCGTTGGTCAATTTCTTTGAAGATCTTTCTAGGAATTTTTCTAGAGAGGGTATCTAGCGTGATTTTCAATTATATCCGATTCCCAAATACATATTGCATAATTAAAAATATTATAAGAAGTAAAATAAATAAATTTTGTACTAGATTGGAAGTGTGAGTTGTGACGTGTCCAATTAATTTATTAATATTGTTAATTGTCATATTAGATCAAACTAAAAAGGTAAAACACAAAGTCCAAAAATAGTACATAAATAATAAATTATTCTATATATATTATTCTATATATATGTATGTGTTATATATAAATTTTAAAATATATAAAGCATGCGGTGCGGTTTGATAGCTCAAAACCGCAAACTGCACCGCATATTGCGGTTTGGTATAAATGCAAACCGCAAACCGCACCGCGAAAGTTATAAACTGCGCTTTGTGGTGCGGTGTGGGCGGTTTGTGCGGTTTGGATGAACACCCCTATTACAGATTTCATCATTGATTATATTATTTAAATATTATATAATTTTATGGTACCAACGCATTTAAAAAAGATACATATAAAATGATATTAGTTTAACTCTTATTGGTGTAATGGATAAAAAAAACTCATTTCTCATTCATCTCTTTAGAGTTTTAGAGAATTCTCTAAATTTGGATATTTTTTCTGTTATTTAATATTTTAGAGAATGAGATAGGGAAGCTGTTGAATAATTATATAGCACAAAAAATTATTTTTCTCTATTTTAAAGAAACCATTGAAGATGCTCTAATCATGCAACAAGGAACGTGGTAGAAAAATTCCAAAGCAGTCGCAGAGTAAAGAAACCGACAATTTCAAGTGCACCACTGTCCCACTCTCGAAACGTGAGAGGTTGCCACCTGCAAAAACCCAAAAGGAGTGACCCACGAACCCTAAAAAGCTTTTAAGTTTGATTTGGTCACCGTCCCACGAAGCTTTCCACGATTAACTAATCACAATAGTAGCCTCCCAAAATAGATAGAAGAGTAAATTACAATTTTGGTCCCTGAGGTTTGAAAATTGTAATGAAACTGGTTCTTTAACTTCAAAAATTACAAAAAAAAACCCTCCACGTATGATTTTGTTGTGGATTTAGTACCTCGAGCTGACGGCCATCCACTTTTTCCGTTAACTTTAACCCAAAATGTCATCTTTTTACATTTCATCCTTATTTTGCCATTTCTTGAATCACAGAGGCAAAATCTGTAGTTTTCTCCAAATTAATTTATTTTACTATTTACATTTTATGTATTTAATTATTTATCCACTCATCGAACCCCAAGTCAAACCAACTCGAACCCAAAGCAATACGAAATCCGTCCCGATTTCATAAAAAATATATGGTATATAAGTAATATATATGTTTAAATTTTTATAAGTTATATATATAATTTATAAATTATGTATATATATATTTAATTTTTTTTATAAAATATAGTTTTTTTTATAAAATATACGTATCATATAATTTTATAAAATATAAATATAATATAATTTATATATAAAGTACAAAATATAATTATATATTTTATATTTATATAAGACATAAATAATTAAATACATAAAATATAAATAGTAAAATAAATTAATTTTGAGAAAATTACAGATTTTTCCTCTGTGATTCAAGAAATGGCAAAATAAGGAAGAAATGTGAAAAGATGACATTTGGGTTAAAGTTAACGAAAAAAGTGGATGGCCGTCGGTTTGAGAGACCAAATTCATTACAAAATGCATACCTGAAGGGTTTTCTTGTAATTTTTAAAGTTAACGGACCAGTTTCATCATAATTATCAAACCTCAGGGACCAAAATTGTAAGACAACCAATCAAATAAACCTTGTATCCAATCTGATCCAACTTAATCGCGAACCCTAATCGAGGAAATGCTAAAACCCTAGCCGCCGATATCAGAAAACAAAAAGATCAAGATGAAAAGAGGAAAGCCACGTATTGAAAACAACATAAACCAGAATCGAACCTCCTTGAAAACCAGCAGTAGTAGATCGAAAATCGGTTTCTTCTTCCCCATGAAATTGCTGTCGCCATCCAGCACACTTATATTTCCTCTTCTACAATCGAAACCTCTACTCTTTTTTTAGTTCACCGTTGCTTGGTTCCCGGTCGACGTACTGAAACAGAGTCGCCGTCAGTCTCTCTGAGTTTCTATAACTCAGTCTCAGTTTTGGAACCTGAAAACCCTAACTCAAAATAGGTACCAACCTCATTTACTCGATTACTTTATTTGTCCTAATTTAATTTGATTTTCCCTAAGTGGGTGTTTGGGATTGCTTATCAAAACAACTTACTAACTTATTGTCGTTATTGTTTAATAATCTGTTATTTCCCACTCGTTATTTGTTAATCTATTATTGTCTTCTTGTTTTGGTGATCTGCTGGTATCCTTGTTGAAATCATTCCACGGCAGATATCAAACACGCATTTATACGGAAACCGTAACATTTTTCATGGACATCTTGCGCATATAGATTCTGCCATTTTTAGGTTAGGTTATTTGGAAGAAGTTTGAAGATTAAACAAGATTAAATATGCCAGGGTGTACTCACCCCATGCTTCGAAATATGGTACAACTTATATCATCCTCAGCTCCAATATGGTTGTTTTGATCCAATTTTTTTATCATATATTTGACCTTTCTTGTGAAAACTTTTACAATTATTTTCAGTAATTATTTTCTTCATTCTGGGAAAGAAACAACTAATTCTTTGGCAGAGTTTGCTATGGTAAAAGAAGCTAATAAATGTCAACAATAAATTATTGAAGAAAGCTTTACCAGTATTTTCAAGAGCCAACAATAAGGCCTTTGCAGAAAATCAAGAGGGAACGGCCAAGGTAATTTAATTTCTTTTAAAGTACATTCTAGAAACTTGCCTAATACTTGGAATGTTAAATAGTTGGATGCATCTCATATTTGGGTAATCGATTGAAGATAATCTTAGAATAATGGTTTTTGTAAACTAAAGAGAGTTAAAGGGGCCTTAACCGTCTTAAATAGGTTGTTTTGGTATAAGTGGGTTAATAGGCTTGTGGGTCATAATAAGGACTAAGTGGGTCGTTATTTCTCTGATTAGTGCTAAACTTAACTAATTAAGGTATAACGGGCCTTAGTCTTAAATGAGTGGTTTTGTTGTAAGTGGGTATAATGGGTATAATTTTTCTTAACGAGTCAAAGGGGTCATAATGGTACTATATATATATATCGTATTGTACCAAATTACACCTAAATGGAAAAAATTAAGGCATAACAACAGGTCTTAGTGATCCTAAATGAGTCCTTTTGGTGTAAGTAGGTATTGTGGGTCTTATTCTTCTAAACAATTCAAAGTGGGTCCTAATTGGACTAAGTAGGTCATAATGTGTCTAATTAGATGTTTAGGAAATTAAGAACCACAATACAATTTTAGTAGGTGTAACAGGTCTTATTCTCCTTAACTAATCTACGTCGGTCATAATTAAACTAAGTAGCTTATAATGTTTTTGGGTTTGTCGTGTTAAGGTAACCGGGTATAATGGGTCTTATTCTACTTAATGAGTCTAAGTATGTCATAATTGGATTAACTGGGTCATAAAGTTTGTAGTTAGACCTAAGCGGATCTAATTGAGGTATAACGGGTCTAAGTGGTCCTTAATGGACCGTTTTTAATTAAGTAGGTATGATGGGTCTTATTTTTCTTAACAAATCTATGTGGGTCATAAAGAAACTGATTGGGTTATAATGCGTCTACTTAAACCTAGATGGATCTAATTGAGGTATATTGGGTCTCAACCGTCCTAAATAGGTTGTTTTGGTATAAGTGAGTTAATAGGCCTTGGTCTCTAACGAGTTACAGTGGGTCATAATGGGGACTAAGTTGGTCATTTTTATCTAATTAGACCTGAACCAAACTAATTAAGGTATAACGGGCCTTAGTTGTCCTAAGTGAGTGGTTTTCTTGTAAGTGGGTATAATGGGTCATATTTTTCTTAACGAGTCAAAATGGGTCATAATGGTACTTTATATGTCGTAATCTGCCAAATTAGACCCAAGTGAAACAAATTAAGGCATAACAACAGGTCTTAATGATCCTACATCAGTCCTTTTTGTGTAAGTTGGTATTATGGGTCCTATTCTTCTAAACAAGTCAAAGTTGGTCATAATTGGACTAAGTAGGTCTTAATATGTGAAATTTGACGTGGTTGTAAATAGGTACAATGGGTCTTATTCTCCTTAACAAGTCAAAGTGGTTCATAATGGGACTAAGTAATCATAATGTGTCAAAATATACCTAAATGGATTCTATTGAGGTAAACCGCGTCTTGGATGACATACACTTTACAAGTGATTTGATTAAATTTTTTTTACAGTTGTTTCATTTTGTTTGTGCATAATATGAGTTGAGTTTGTAGGGGGTCCGTTTTTAAAATCCTTAATTGATTACATTAGTTGACGACCATCTGTTGGTCCTTAATGGGCGTTTTGGAATAGGTTAAAATAATGGGGCTTATAACTTTAAGTGCGTCTTACTGGGACTAAGTGAGTCATCATATGTTTAATTAGAACTAGCTAGATCTAAGTGTGGTATAATAGGTGTTAGTAGTCCTTATTGGGTCGTTTTGGTAATAACTGGTGTAACGCCCCAATTTCCTTAGAATATTAGGTGCCGTTACTTTACTTGATAAAACTACTAAATCTTGAATAGAAACTTGAACTTGATCTTTATTTCATTAATATTACATCAGAGTTGAAACATAAGCGGAAACTTGCGTAAAATGCTAATACATCATTAAAATAGCAACTACTTCATGAGGTCCTTACTCCTTCTTGCCTGAGATACATACATGAGATACGTAAGCTAAAAGCTTAGTGAGTATTTATGGTTTTCATAAATGTATCAATTTCATGGTATTTGAATAATATTTCAAATCAACACTTGTCTTGCATAAGGATGAATTTTTTATCATATAAAAATATTCCTTGTCATGCACGTGTAAAATCGTGTTTTGAGATCTCACTTGTCACATGTAGTATACCATACTTGCCTTGAGGTTTGCTAACCTCCGGGTCCATTAAAGGCTGTCCCGTAAGGTACGTTTGCAAGACGTCCCTTCTTGTAATATCTCGTACGTTGGATATTATGGTATACATAACATGGAAAAACTTTCATGCCTTGTGTAACACATACTTGTATCATAACATGTAAATATTTTGTGTATAAAACACATACTTGTATCAAACATGAAATCTTGCATATCATGAATATATATACATTATATATTCAATATTTTCTTGTAAAGATACATGCCAACATTTCTTGTAAAGCATAAAATACTTTTATGTAACATGTATGTAACTCATAAATCACATAAGTACTCACCTTGATTAAGCTTAGCTAATCACTTTCTTATAGCTTGAGTATAGAGAGAAATGTTATTGATTTTGGTATGAACTAATAGTGATACTTGAAACTCTATTTATAGGTGAATTTAATGCATCAACTACTTGTTCCTATAGCTCTCAAACTTGTACTTCATTCATAGTGTAACACCTCATCCTTTAAGGATAAGAGAATCTACCACCTCATGCTTATAGTACAATTTGTCTTTTTCTTTAAACTTGGCTTGCAATCCATTAGCTTTGCCAACACATAACTAGCTTATCATTTCATCATTTTTAGATTGCTTTCTCATGCTTACTAGCTTTGGCAATTCATTCTATAGATTGCTTAATCATCTTAATAGACTTGCTAGCCCTAACTAGATTGATTCCTGTTGTTCTTGACTTGGAAAATACTTGTTTTGCAAAACAGAAAATGGGGCAGCTGCTGGACCATTTTTAGAGTGCTTAATTTACTCATAAAAATTGTAATTAAGGCTTAATCATAGAGATTAAGAAACTAGGGTATTACAATTCTCCCCTTCTTATAATAATTTCGTCCTCGAAATTTTAATCAAAGAGATGGGGGTATTTATTCCTCATTTCAGTTTCGACTTCCCATGTTGCTTCAAATCAATGGGAACAATCCCAATGAACTAATACTAATGATACTTCCTTATTTCGAAGCTTCTTAACTTTACGTTCCGTAACGGCTATTGGCTTTTCTACGAAAAAGAGTTTATCATTAACTGAGATTTCCTCAACCGGAATCACAACGTCTTTTTTAGCAAGACATTTCCTTAAGTTGGACACATGAAAAGTACTGTGTGTCCCCCTCAATTCTTCTGGTAATTCAAGTTGATATGCTACTACTCCTATATTTTCAATGATTTTGTATGGTCTGATGTACCGTGGTCGTAGTTTGCCCTTTTTGCCAAAACGTAGGACCCCTTTCCATGGTGATACTTTCAGTAACACCTTGTCATCAACTTGGAATTCAATAGGCTTTCTTCTTTTGTCAGCATAGCTTTTCTGCCTGTCTTGTGCGACTTTAAGTCTTTCTCTTATTTGGGTTACCTTGTCGGCTGTTTGTTGGATAATTTCAGGTCCAACTAACTGTTTTTCACCAACCTCCATCCAACAGACTGGTGTTCTACATTTTCTTCCATATAGAACTTCATACGGCGCTGCTTGGATGCTGCTATGGTAACTATTGTTATAAGAAAATTCAATAAGGGGTAAATGGCTATCCCAACTACCTTTTAAGTCGATTGCACATGCCCGTAACATGTCTTCTAAAGTCTGAATTGTCCTTTCACTTTGACCATCAGTTTGGGGATGGTATGCTGTACTCATCTTAATTTGTGAACCTAACTGCTTTTGGAAGCTCTTCCAAAAGTTTGAAGTAAAATGGTTATCTCGATCTGATACAATCGATATTGGTACGCCATGTCTTGCAACAATTTCATCTATGTACATCTTAGCTAATGTCTCTAATGCCTGTGTTTCTTTGTATGGCAGAAAATGCGCTGTTTTGGTTAATCGATCAACAATGACCCATATAGCATCAAAACCTTTTGCTGTTCTTGGTAACCTTGTTACGAAATCCATAGTGATATGTTCCCATTTCCAAACAGGAATATCTAATGGTTGTAACTCTCCATAAGGTCTTTGGTGTTCAATCTTAACCTTCAAACATGTGAGACACTTTCTAACATAATTAGCTATTGACTTCATCATTCCAGGCCACCAATACAAAGTTTTTAAATCTTTGAACATCTTATTGCTTCCAGGATGGACAGAATATTTGGACTTATGTGCTTCATCTAGAATTACTTCTCTAGAGTCACCAATTTTGGGAATCCAAATTCTTCCTTGAAATCTTTTTCCTCCTTGACTGTCAGTCTCTAGTAGTTTGACTTGTCCAAAAATTCGCTCTTTCTTTTGATTGTCTTGCTTTAATGCTTCTTGTTGAAATTCACGAACTCGTTCCAATAAGTTATTTGTAGCTAACAAACTTAATGCCTTAACATAAATAGGTTGAGTCGGTTCCTTCCGACTCAAGGCGTCAGCTACCACATTAGCCTTTCCTGGATGGTATTTGATTTCACAATCATAATCTTTTAATAATTCCATCCGACGCCTTTGCCTCATATTTAATTCTTTTTGGCTGAATAAATACTTGAAGCTCTTATGATCTGTATATAGTAAACACTTTGTCCCATATAAATAGTGTCTCCATATTTTTAAAGCGAATACTACTGCAACTAGTTCTAAATCATGCATGGGGTATTCTTTCTTGTGTTCTTTCAATTGTCGGGATGCAAAAGCAATTACCTTACCTCTTTGCATAAGTACACATCCTAAGCCTTGTTTGGATGCATCACTGTATACTACGAAGTCTTCACTTCCTTCTGGCAAACTTAAGATTGGTGCACTATTTAACTTACTTTTCAATGTTTGAAAAGCTGTGTATTGTGAACTTCCCCAATTGAAGTTACAAGCCTTCTTTGTTAGTGCCGTGAGCGGAGTTGCTATCTTGGAAATTTTTTGAATAAATCTCCGATAGTATCCAGCTAATCCAAGAAAGCTTCGAATCTCCGTTGCCGATTGTGGGGTTTTCCATTTTGTTATGCATTCGATCTTACTTGGGTCTACCATAATTCCGTTTTCATTGATTACATGACCTAAGAACTGGACTTCTCGAATCCAAAATTCACACTTTGAGAATTTTGCATAAATCTTTTCTTGCTTTAATAATTCTAGAGTCGTTCTCAAGTGTTGTTCATGAACTTATCTAGGTAGGGTTTACATACCCTATTCATAAGATCCATGAATACAGCTGGGGCATTAGTTAAACCAAAAGGCATAACTAGAAATTCATAATGCCTATATCGGGTTCGGAATGCTGTCTTTGAGATATCCTCCTTATGTACTTTTAACTGATGATATCCTGAGCGTAAATCTATTTTCGAGAAATAACTTGCTCCTTGTAATTGATCAAATAAATCATCTATCCGGGGTAAGGGATATCGATTTTTGATGGTGGCTTTATTCAATTCTCGATAGTCAATACACATTCTCATGGTTCCATTATTGGAGCTCCCCATGGTGATGAGCTTGGTTGAATGAAACCTTTCTCTAACAATTCTTGTAACTGGATCATAAGTTCTTGCATTTCAGATGGTGCAAGTCGGTATGGTGCTCGTGCTATGGGTACTGCTCCAGGTACTAAGTCAATACGGAATTCAACTTCTCTATCAGGTGGTATTCCAGGTAGATCATCTGGAAAAACTTCCATATATTCACATACTACTGGTACCCCTTCTATTGACTTCTCTCCCTTCTTAGCATCTATTACATATGCCAAGTAAATTTCACATCCTTTATGAATACACTTCCTTGCTTTTAGTACTGAAATAAAGCTGAATGGATTCTACTTACGATTACTGTAGATGGTTAATACCTTACCATTCTCATTCTTGATTTTCACCATCTTCTTGTTGCAGACTATATGGGCTTGGTTTTCAGATAACCAATCCATACCCACAACAATATCAAATGTACTAATGAACATTGGTAGGAGCTTAATGGTGAAATAATTTCCATCTATATCCATTGAACAATTTTCATAGACTTTATCTATCTTTGTAATTCTACCATCTATTGTTTTTATCTCAATTGCTTGATCTAACTTCTTAGATCGGCAATTTAAATTCATGTAGAATTTTGTAGATACCATGGATCTATTTGCTCCTCAATCAAATAATACTTTAGCAGGATGTTTATTAATCAAAAAGGTACCTGTCACCATATCAGGTATTTCGTTGGTTTCTTCAGCTGTGAGTTGGAATACTCTTCCTTTGGCCTTTCCAGCTTCTGATCCATTCCTGCTAGTGCTTGCTATTGCCTTTATTGGTTGGGCATTCTTAGGTTTTGGGCAGTTGTTTGCAAGATGCTCAGTTGACCCACAATTGAAACAACTTTTCCTTCCAGGACAGTTGATAATTGTGTGACCAGGCTGACCACATCGGTAGCACACATTTGTGCCTATCATACATACTCCAGTATGACGTTTATTGCATTTGGAACAAATGGGTTTGTCAAATGTCATTATGCCTTCTTTCGTTGGCTTTTTGAATGTTCGACCAAAATTCCTACCTTCGAACTTTCTTTTCTCATTTAGCTGATAGTTATTTGGTACATAACTATCTTTCTCAGCTAAAATTGCTAATTCCATAGCTTCTTGAAAAGTCTTTGGTCGAGACATATTGACAAACCTTCGTAAATCCTTTCTTAATACATTTAGAAAGCGTTTTACCTTGTCAGTTTCTGTGGCTACCAGGTTGGTTGCAAATCGAGATTTTTCCAAAAATATCTCGGCATATTCTTCCACAGATTTGTTCTCTTGTTCTAGTTTTATAAATTCCTCCTCCATCATATTTAACCGAGTATCTGGGCAATATCTAATATTGACCAAATTCTTAAACTCATTCCATGGCATTGATGTGGCTTCTGTAATGCCACGGCTAGCCTGAATAGTTTTCCACCAATGAAGGGCATTCAACTTTAACTTTGTTGAAGCAAACCTTACTCGTTGGTTAAGGGCACATTGGCATATTTGAAAACAACTTTCCATGTCATCAAGCCAATTCATAGCTGCTATGGGTCCTCCTTTGCCTTCAAATGTAGAAGGTCCTGTAGTCGTGAATGCTTTGTAATCGCATCGCTGAGTACGACCATTATGTAGCTCATGCCTCGCATGATTTTCTGCTGCCTCTCCATGTACCGAGCTCTGGTTCATATCCATTTGAACTTGAGCTATTATAGCTGGTAGGCTTTCTTGAATGCCTCTAGAAATTTCTGTTGCTATATCAACTCCTCCAGTAGTGTTGTTTGGAGTTGTTCTATTCCTTTGTCTCGGTGGTATGGCATCTCTTGCGTTGTTTCTAATCGTTCTTCTAGTATTCATTCTATGACATAAGAATAAATACATAAATATATATTAACCGTTTTTATATAACATCTGCATTATATAAGATTTTGGGATAATTTCTACAAAACTTAGGAAATAAGAAATTTTTCCTTTTTATCCCCTTACATCATGATCACATATTCGATATATCCATAAATCTATATATCTATATATATTGCTTCGCTAAGAGGAAAGAGAAGCCTATTTCTTTTGTCTCCATTTTCGTGACGGGAGTTTAGTGAAGTTAAGCAATTGATTGAGATAACTCAATTCTTCTTGCATGCGATCGATCTGAGTTTGGCTTTGGGTTAGGAGTTGGGTGGCTTCTTCTAATTTCCTTCTAGTTTCCATTAGTTCTCCTTCTTGGATCATGATGAAATTCCTTTGTTGATATACCTCCTCTTGTGTGATGGCACATTGATGGTTACTCTCCGTTATTCTATTTAGGAGTTCATCCAGATCTGCCCAAGTTAAACCTGCAGGAGTTGGATGGTTTTCTCCAACTATACTTGATGTAACTTGTTTAGGTGGAGGATGTGCAACACGGGGTGGAGCCACAATTTCTTCTCCCTGCCATTTTATATCCTTCCATGGATAATTAAGCATGAGATTATTGTTAGCATCAGAAACTTCATCATCGAAAATATTGGTATAGGGATGAATTGGTTTTGTACTTAGGATTGGATTTCTATCGGGTGATTGTTGCAACCATTCGTATCCATAGCCAGACGGACCTTCTCCTTACTTTCTAGACATCTGAAACATGTAATCGTGATAAGAGGTTTTAAGGTCTATATATATATATATATACCTCTAGTTTAAGTCTAAGTTCACCTAAACTAAGGCAAATCTTAGTTCGCTTAAACTAACGCTCTGATACCAACTTGTAACGCCCCAATTTCCTTAGAATATTAGGTGCCGTTACTTGATAAAACTACTAAATCTTGAATAGAAACTTGAACTTGATCTTTATTTCATTAATATTACATCAGAGTTGAAACATAAGCGGAAACTTGCGTAAAATGCTAATACATCATTAAAATAGCAACTATTTCATGAGGTCCTTACTCCTTCTTGCCTGAGATACATACATGAGATACGTAAGCTAAAAGCTTAGTGAGTATTTATGGTTTTCATAAATGTATCATTTTCATGATATTTGAATAATATTTCAAATCAACACTTGCCTTGCATAAGGATGAATTTTTTATCATATAAAAATATTCCTTGTCATGCACGTGTAAAACCGTGTTTTGAGATCTCACTTGTCACATGTAGTATACCATACTTGCCTTGAGTTTTGCTAACCTCCGAGTGCATTAAAGGCTGTCCCGTAAGGTACTTTTGCACGACGTCCCTTCTTGTAATATCCCGTACGTTGGATATTATGGTATACATAACATGTAAAAACTTTCATGCCTTGTGTAACACATACTTGTATCATAACATGTAAATATTTTGTGTATAAAACACATACTTGTATCAAACATGAAATCTTGCATATCATGAATATATATACATTATATATTCAATATTTTCTTGTAAAGATACATGCCAACATTTCTCGTAAAGCATAAAATACTTTTATGTAACATGTATGTAACTCATAAATCACATAAGTACTCACCTTGATAAAGCTTAGCTAATCCCTTTCTTATAGCTTGAGTATACAGAGAAATGTTATTGATTTTGGTATGAACTAATAGTGATACTTGAAGCTCTATTTATAGGTGAATTTAATTCATCAACTACTTGTTCCTATAGCTCTCAAACTTGTACTTCATTCATAGTGTAACACCTCATCCTTTAAGGATAAGAGAATCTACCACCTCATGCTTATAGTACAATTTGTCTTTTTCTTTAAACTTGGCTTGCAATCCATTAGCTTTGCCAACACATAACTAGCTTATCATTTCATCATTTTTAGATTGCTTTCTCATGCTTACTAGCTTTGGCAATTCATTCTATAGATTGCTTAATCATCTTAATAGACTTGCTAGCCCTAACTAGATTGATTCCTCATGTTCTTGACTTGGAAAATACTTGTTTTGCAAAACAGAAAATGGGGCAGCTGCTGGACCATTTTTAGAGTGCTTAATTTACTTATAAAAATTGTAATTAAGGCTTAATCATAGAGATTAAGAAACTAGGGTATTACAACTGGTATTAACGAGTCAAAGTGGGTCATAGTGGAAATAAGTGGGTCATTATTTGTTTAATTAGACCTAAGCCGAACTAATTAAGATATGTCGGGCCTTAGTCATCCTAAATGAGTGGTTTTGTTGTAAGTGGGTATAACAAGTCTTATTTTCTTAACGAGTCGAAGTGGGTCATAATGGTACTATATATGTAGTTATGTGCCAAATTAGACCTAAATGGATCCTATTGATGTATAACGAGTGTTAGCGGTTTTAAATGAGTTGCTTTGCTGTAAATGGTTACAATGGGTCTTAATTCTCCTTAACAAGTCAAAGTGGTTCATAATGGGACTAAGTAATCATAATGTGTCAAAATAGACCTAAATGGATTCTATTAAGGTATAACGCGTATTGGCAGTCCTAAATGGGTCGTTTTGGTGATAATGGGACAAAGTCGATTATAATGTGACTAATTAGACCTAAATGGATCTAATTTTGATATATTTATCATGGTTCTGTATAAATCGTACACGACAACAAAATTTAACTTTCTTATGTATGTATTTTTATCTTGTGTTTACCGATTAGCTTGTTGCTTGCTTTGGAATTTGTTACTTCAGTAGCAGAAAATAAAGGAGGGCCTCTACATGATAGTACTAAAGGATGACATACGCTTTACAGGTGATTTGATTTAATTTCTTTTACCGTTGTTTCCTTTTGTTTGTGCACACTATGAGTTGAGTTTGTAGGGGATCCGTTTTTAAAAGCATTAATTGATTACATTAGGTGACGACCATCTGTTGGTCCTTAATGGTCGTTTTGGAATAAGTTAAAATGATGGGGCTTATAACTTTAAGTGCGTCATAATATGTTTGATTAGAACCAACTAGATCTAAGTGTGGTATAATAGATGTTAGTAGTCCTTATTGAGTCGTTTTGGTAATAACTGGTATTATGTGTTTTGTTCTTCTTAACGAGTCAAAATGGGAGTAAGTGGGTCTTAATGTACCAAACTGGACCTAAATGGATCTAATCAAGGTATAATGGTTCTTAGTATTCACTAATGGGTTTTATTCTTTTTAATGAGTCTAAGTAGATCATTAAGGGACAAATAGGATCTAAATTGTTGCAAATGTGTTATATTGGGTCCTGGTGATCCTTAATGGGTCGTCTAGTAAAAATTTGTATAATTAGGTTCATTCTATTTAGCGACTCTAAGTGGGTTGTAAAGGGAAAAATTAGGTTATAATTTGCCTAATTGGACCTAAAACGTATCTGATAGATGTATAATGTTTTTTTTGGTCCTTAATAGCTCGTTAAGTGGTTGTTTTGTTTTTCATGTAAGTGGATATGATTGCTCATAGTGTGTGTAATTGGACCTAAATGGACCTTACTGAGGTCTAACAGGTCATAGTGGTCGTAAATGGGTCGTTCTGGTGTAAGTCGGTATAATTGGTCTTATTCTTCTTTACGAGTCTAAGTTGATCAAAATGGGACTAAGTTGTTCATTATGTGTCTAATTGAGGTATATTTGGTCTCGACCAAGGTTTTAAAGAACGGAAACGAGCCTCGAGGCGTTTTCCCCTTTGGTACGTGAGGCGTAAGCCTCAAGGTGGTTGAGGCATTTGCCCCAAAAATTAAAACAAAAAATTCATAAATGTATAACACTTGATAAAACAAACATAATTTCATATATATACTACACTAGAATGTGACATCATAAAACACAAAACATAACATATATATATATATATGTGAAACAGGGGGGGGTTCAAATGAGAATTCAAATTTGGTTGTGAACGTGCGGACAAATGAGAGCGCCACACATGTCATATTCAAACTGAATAATGGATTGTTTTTAATTAAGTAGGTATAATGGGTCATATTCTTCTTAACTAATCATACCAGCACTAATGCACCGGATTCCATCAGAACTCCGCAGTTAAGCGTGCTTAGAGGAGAGTAATACTAGGATGGGTGACCCCCTGGGAAGTCCTCGTGTTGCACCCCTTTTTGACCCGTATTGATCTTTTTTAGTGGCCGTCGGGCGTAGACGTTTGTATTTTTATTTCTCACGCGGGGCCGGGGAGGCGCGGTGGGGCCGGGCCGGGGGCGGCTGCATTCTCCCAGGTTTCCGTTATCGTATTTTTGCCCCATAGTCGAAAACGGGCCGTCTTTTCCACGCCGAGTGCCGCGGGGCGGGTCGCGGCCTCCTGCGGACTGGTCGGTGCGGGCCAACCGGGGTGGGAGCCTGCAGGGGCGTTAATGCATAAAAGAATAAAGCGCGGAGATATTTCGGGTGCGATCATACCAACATTAGTTCTAACTATCTAACATACACTCTATTTATATACAATAGGAAGTACTAAAGTAACAGTACATTATGTGACAGACATACAGAAGTAAGTTCAGAACAATTCTGAACATCTTCAGAACATGATTCAGAAGTTCTTCAGAACTTCTTTAGAACACCATGAGAAACTTCAGAACTTCTGAAATAGCCACTTCAGAAATTATGCCTTAGGCTTATCTTCACTTTAGCATTCTGTATTTGTACTTCAGAGCTTCTGAGTTTTCTTTATCTCTTCTGACTTTCTTCAGAACTAAGCATCAGAACCAGGGCTTCTTTTGAAGCTATCTTATGAACTCTATCAATCTCCCCTTTAGCTTCAAAAATTCAAATTATACCCCTAGTAAATCAATAGCTCTCTAACTTCACCAAGAATTAGCTTTCTGTATTCCAGCAACAGTTCTATTCTCTTATGCATATCTTTGGCTAGCTTCTTTTATTCATTCCATTCACTATCATTTAGATTCTTTGGCATGTGTTTTTGTCTTTTAACAAGTCTTTCATTTAGAGTAGTACTAGGATGGGTGACCCCCTGGGAAGTTCTCGTGTTGCACCCTTTTTTGGCCCATATTAATCTTTTTTAGTGGCCGTCGGACGTAGACGTTTGTATTTTTTATCTCACGCAGGGCCGGGGAGGCGCGGTGGGGCCGGGCCGGGGGCGGCTACATTATCCCGGGTTTCCGTTATCGCATTTTTTCCCCATATTCGAAAACGGGCCGTCTTTTCCATGCCGAGAGCCGCGGGGCGGGTCGCGGCCTCCCGCGGACCGGTCGGTGCGGGCCAACCGGGATGGGAGCGTACGGCGACGTTAAGGCATAAAAGAATAAAGCGCGGAGATATTTCGTGTGTGATCATACTAGCACTAATGTACTGGATCCCATCAGAACTCTGCAGTTAAGCGTGCTTGGGCAAGAGTAGTACTAGGATGGGGGACCCCCTGGGAAGTCCTCGTGTTGCATCCTTTTTTGGCCCGTATGATCTTTTTTAGTGGCCGGCGGGCGTAGATGTTTGTATTTTTATTTCTCACGCGGGGCCGAGGAGGCGCGGTGGGGCCGGGCCGGGGGCGGCTACATTATCCCGGGTTTCCGTTATCGTCTCTTTGCCCCATATTCGAAAACGGGCCGTCTTTTCCATGCCGAGAGCTGCGGGACGGGTCGCGGTGTCCCGCGGACCGGTTGGTGCGGGCCAACCGGGATGGGAGCGTGCGGGGACGTTAAGGCATAAAAGAATAAAGCGTGGAGATATTTCGGTTGCGATCATACCAGCACTAATGCACCGGATCCCATCAGAACTCCGCAGTTAACCGTGCTTGGGCGAGAGTAATACTAGGATGGGTGGCCCCTTGGGAAGTCCTCGTGTTGAACCCCTTTTTGGCCCGTATTGATCTTTTTTAGTGGCCGTCGGGCGTAGACGTTTGTATTTTTATTTCTCACACGGGGCCGGGGAGGCGTGGTGGGGTTGGGCCGGGGGCGGCTATATTTTCCCGGGTTTCCGTTATCGTATTTTTGCCACATATTAAAAAACAGGCCGTCTTTTTCATGCCTAGAGCCGCGGGGCGGGTCGCGGCCTCCTGCGGACCGGTCGATGCGGGCCAACCGGGGAGGGAGCGTGCGGGGGTGGTTAAGGCATAAAAGACTAAAGTGCGGAGATATTTCGGGTGCGATCATACTAGCCGTAATGCACCGAATGCCATCAGAACTCCGCAGTTAAGCGTGCTTGGGCGAGAGTAGTACTAGGATGGGTGACCTTCTGGGAAGTCCTCTTGTTGCACCGCTTTTTGGCCCGTATTGATCTTTTTAGTGGCCGTCGGGGCGTAGACGTTTGTATTTTTATTTCTCACACGGGGCCGGGGAGGCGCGGTGGGGCCGGGCCGGGGGCGGCTATATTCTCCCGTGTTTCCGTTATCGTATTTTTTCCCCATATTCGAAAACGGGCCGTCTTTTCCATGTCGAGAGCCGCAGGCGGGTCGCGGCCTCCTGCGGATCGGTCGGTGCGGGCCAACCGGGATGGGAGCGTGCGGGGGTGGTTAAGGCATAAAAGAATAAAGCACGGACATATTTCGGGTGCGATCATACCAGCACTGATAGATCCCATATATCAAGACGTAGAAAGAAAATAGAATATAGAACAAGAGTTAAAGCAAAGAAGTCAGATGTAGTATTGATCTTAACAGAGTTACACAGATATGTCTTTACAGTACAAGAGATCTATGAACATTAGTTCTAACTATCTAACATACACTCTATTTATATACAATAGGAAGTGTTAAAGTAACAATACATTATGTGACAGACATACAGAAGTAATTTCAGAACAATTCTAAACATCTTTAGAACATGATTCAGAAGTTCTTCAGAACTTCTTTAGAACAACATGAGAAACTTCAGAACTTCTGAAGTAGCCACTTCAGAAATTATGCCTTAGGCTTATCTTCACTTTAGCATTCTGTATTTGTACTTCAGAGCTTCTGAGCTTTCTTTATTTCTTCTGACTTTCTTCAGAACTAAGCATCAGAACCAGGGCTTCTTTTGAAGCTATCTTATGAACTCTATCAATCTCCCCCTTAGCTTCAAAAATTCAAATTATACCCCTAGTAAATCAATAGCTCTCTAACTTCACCAAGAATTAGCTTTCTGTATTCCAGCAACAGTTCTATTCTCTTATGCATATCTTTGGCTAGCTTCTTTTATTCATTCCATTCACTGTCATTTAGATTCTTTGGCATGTGTTTTTGTCTTTTGAGAAGTCTTTCACTTTTGGCCAATAGTGTACCATTGCAGCACTTATGGATTTCTTCGTACCTCACAAACAACATCTCTTTGTTGAATTTGCATACAAATCCAGGAGGATGTACTATCAAAGTACCTTTGTTAATTGAACTAATTCCTTGGAGTTCAAAATTTGGTCTGCTCAAATTTACTTTTTCTCTTCCAAGTACAAAAGCTACCTGAAAATCTTTCTTTGCTGCCTAAATGAATTCTCTGTAAATTCCTCCTTTTACGACAGGAAAAGATTTTCTGAATCTTGTAATGTTGTCATGAAAAGGATTAATTCTTCTGTGTATCTTGACCAAATCCCTTAAATGAACATTCTGAAAATCAGCTTCAAAAAATGTGCCTACTTCACCATTCTCTCTCTCTACTATGAAGTAAGAATATTGTTAATTCAATTTTGTCTTTTGATCAACATGTATCACTTTGGCAATTGGACTCTCTTTTCTTGATTCAAACACTGGCAGCTTCAGTTTCCTAACTATTTGACTTTACCACTGTTTCCAACCAAAAGATTTGTCTATCTAGCAATCAATGTAATTAAAGACTTGCTCATGTTCCACAAATATTTCAGGATGCATAGATTCAAGGAATAAAGTGAGAGCATGTTCAGCAATCCTATTGGTTTGCAACTATTCATTTTCTGATACTTGAGTAGCTTGCATTTGCTCTTCAATAGCCTCTACACCTTTGCCTTTATCCTTTTCAGAACTTGTTCCAACATGTTTAGAAATAGGAGCTTTTGTAGGTTTGACTTCTTCTAGTACTTCAAATTCTACTCCTTGTTCTTTGGCATGAATACAGAAATCATGAACATTACTTAACAAGTAATCTGCATCTCTTCTTGTGTTTATTTGTTGATGACCAGCATACATGCTTTTTTTTATCAATTCTCTGAAGTTTATCTTTCTTTGATCAGATATAGAATCTCATCCTTCACTTCTTTAGAACCAGCAATCCAGTTCATGTTGTCACAAAACCATTTCAAGGTTGAAGAGGAATACTTTGGAATATCAGAAACAATGAAAGTTCTTTTGTTTAACCCTTCAGGCTCATAATGAAAACCAAGTTCTGGTTTAGTATATACAGTTGAAATGCCTTCAAAGCTCACATAAGCAAGTTCCACCAGATTTACTTTGTTTAAACCATGTTCCAAGGCAAGTTGAAAATCATGCTTAATGAAGTTTCTGAGATAAACACCAATAATTCTTCTCAACTCTTGCACCATTTCTGTATCTTCTCTTTTTACAAAGAAATTCAGAAGGGAAAGCTTGTCTTGTAACCTTAGATTGTAGAAATCAAACTGAGTAAACTCTATCAGAGTTCCGTCTCTCCTTTCAGCACCAATCCTGACAACTTTCAAGTCTTCTTCAACTGACTTTCTAATACTTCTGAAGTACTTTATGGGAATAGGATTGAATATGTCTTGAACACCATATCTTTGTTGGAAAGATTGAACTTTAGAGGCAAAGTCTTCATCCCATTTATCACTTATGGGACTTTCAAGAGTTACATACTTCAAATTCTTTTTGTACAAATAAATGTATGTGTGTTCAGGAAAGATAATGACAACATTCAAGTTCATCAAAAAAATTTCTTTGGCAAACACTTGATCAACTAAGGGTTCTTCAGGGAGTGGTAAGCTGAACTTGGGTATTTGAATACTTTCTTTGTATTTGACTTCAATCACACCAACATAGGTCATTATCATCTCTTCAGAAAATCCAACTTCACTCATATGTCCTAAGTTAACTGTCACATATGCATACAGATTTGGTTGATTATATAAATTTCTGAATATAGACAATCTTTTATCCAAGAATCTACACTCCAGATTCCTTGGTGAATTCAGAAACACCAACTTCATAACCATTTGATAAAACAAATACCACATTGTATTCAGAAGATCTTCATCTTCTCTTCTATCAACAATAAGTGGTCTCCATACTATTATATCTCTTACCTCATTTACTTCCTCTTCTTCATCAAACATGATAACATCTGATAGATCACCAGGTTCACCAATTACATCTTCAAAATTCAAATACTCATTGAGCATTTCCTCATTAGAATCAGGTATGACATCTGTATCATCTGTACTTGCTTTATCTTCAGAATTGAAAGATAATCTTTCAGTTTCATAACCCTCATTTATTTCTTCAGAAGCTACTTTATCTTCAATATTCTCTTCAGAAATAACTCCACCAGCTTCATGAATAGGTTCAGAAACAGGAATTTCTTGAAATTCAGGTTCAACAGATAGAATGTCTTCAATTGCTTTAGAAACCTTTTTAGCACCATCAACATCTTTCAAAAGTTTAAGATTGTAAGATAAGTATATCTTCACAATGAGACACTTTCCTTCTTTTCTCCCCCTCATGATTATCAGGATCCTGATCATCATATTTTCTTTTTAAAGTGTCAGCTTGAGGCCTACATTCCAAAGCAGATATCCTTTGATCCAAAGATACTTGAGTATTCTGAATGGAAGATAAATGATTCAAAATTTGATTGATGTCATCCTTTGTGGCTAACTGAGATAAATCTTGTTGAGTAGAAGTACAGGGCAAAGAGGTTTTGAGATTTTCCACTGAAGACACAACTTCTAAGAATGAATTCAAAATAGCCTCTTGAAAGGATTTGAGATCATTTGGAGAAACAGAAACAGTCTTCAATTCACTTACCTTCTGATCTAATAATTTCTCCTGACTTTCCACCCTATCCTCCAACACCTTGGTTGATTTATCAGAAAGTGCCATTATGTCCTTCTGAATCTTTGCAAATTCAGAAGTACAAAAATCTTTGAATTCAGATAATGCAGAAGAATGGGTAATAGAACCAGGACCAACAAATGATCCTGTTTGCAGTCCTACAAGAGTAGGTTTGCCTGTTTATGTCACCACATCATGAATCATTGCTGATTCAGTGAATGGGGCTTTAGTGATATTCACCCCACCAGGACTTCCATCCAATCCTTGAAGTCCAGAAATAGGAACATATATGGATGTTGTTGCAATGTGAGTGACACTTTGCTGTTGGATATCTGAAAGATATGTGCTAGTGTGAAAAATCCCATGTCTTGTGGGTCATTTAGCTCAACAGTGAGTGGACACTCAGACTCTATGTGCTCATATGTATGAAGGGGGGACATATATCCTTCTGTTTCAACAATGGGCTCCTCCATGTGGGTACCCATTGGTAGATGTGCTGCTTGCCCCATGTGTGTTATTGAAACACCCTTTTGTTGAGAGATGGGTGAGTGGCTGGGGGGGTTAACAACATTTGCCATGGGCTCACTGCTAGTTCAATATTACCCACCAAAGAGGGTGAAGTAATAGATTGTGTGGCTGCCCGACTTGTATCAGCTAGTGCATAGATTTCTTTTTCTTTTATCTGTGATCTCCCCTCATCAATTCTTTTTCGCACAGTTCTACCTTGTCTCTCATATACATTTTTCCTCTTAGCACTCTGAGGTTGTTCCCCACCTTGAAGTTCCTCCCCTCTCTCACTAGGAAGTCTAGACCCCTCACTTTTCTCACCACTTTGGGTTGAATCAGGGGAAGAGACTATAGGTTTAGGTAGTCCCCATTGATTCACAATACTCATTCAGAAACCTATTGTCAGAACTTACATAAGCAAGAAATTCTGCTAATAGTGGTAATGCATTAGGAAATCTATGTTTGACACTTGGTGGTCTTAAGCTATCCATAGAGAAAAGTGGAACAAATACCTCATGATCCAATCTTGGAATAACTTCAACAGACTTCATGGCTCATTTGATGAAGATCTGAAAGAACCTTTGAAAAGGAATATAAGTGTAAGTAGATTTCTTCATGACAGTTGTCTTCAATTCTTTAAACATAAGAGAAGCATAATCATAATGCTTTTTGTGAGCAACACCATGAAAAATAATCTTGCATTTGTAGAAACTTGATCCAAACTTGAACTCTTACCAGATAGGCAAGTATTAAGGATGGTGAAAAGACAATACCAAATAGGAGGTAAGCACTTCCTTCTGAATGAACTCAGAGCAGTTAGAGTTTCTGAGTAACCTAACTTCATGAAATCTGAAATGATTTCAGAGTTTGATGGAACTACATCAAAAGTAGTTTTTCCTACAACTGCATTGGCTTTAGGCAGATCAAAAATATTCCTAATATCATCAACTGTAACGCAGAATCTGTAACCATGAACAAATGAAGAAATATCATCTATTTCTTCATCAACCTCAGCATGATACCACCATTGTTGTAGATAAGAAGCAGGGACCAAAATTTTTCTAGACAACAATGCTCGAATAGGATGCTTCATCAAAATTTCAAGCAGAATCATTTGATCATCAATAAAATCTGTCGATCTGAAATTAAGAGCACAATTATTTTTCTTGATGTCCATATATTTGTTTTCTGAAATATATATCTTTGTAAGATCAGGACCATAACTTTTCTCTGGATTAGAACCAGCTATTGATTGAGAATCACCCACACCACCAATAGATTCAGAAGCCACTTCGATTGGTTCAATTTGAGTATCCCCACTATTTGCATTGCGAGGGTTAGCGTTAGGGTTCGAAGGACCAACTTCAAATTTTCCTTTTGTGGCAGTGTCTTCTAGCATTTGATCATCATCCAGAGAAACCTCCATTCCAATCATGATCTTTTTAGGTACAATTCTGAAAGAGCCTTCATTTGATGATGAATCACTGTTACTAAAGCACGATTTTGCAGTTTCAAAAGAAGATTGCTGGATGAATAGAGATCCGGTCTTTCGTTCGCAACAAGGTAGCCATAGGGAGAACGGATGGGCATATCAACATTTGAAGTTGACATTGTAGACACAGAGTGAGGATTCGAGTTCGAATGAAGTTCAAGAAAAGCAGAGATTAAGCTTCGGAGGGAAAAATTGCTAAGAAGTGAAGAAGATGATGAAACCATGGATTATATGAGATGGATGATCGTGGAAGGACATGTGGCCGAAAAAGTAATGACGATTAGAAAAAGTAATCATCATTTATTTAGATTAATGAACCGTTTTGCGATGTGATTAGGGCTTCTCCAATGAGATTAAAACACATGGCACACGCGTGTATGAAATCAGACTATATAACTGGAAGTTCAGAACTTCTGAGAACAAGTTCAAAAGTTAGATGAAATAATTCAGAAAGACCTCAGAACTTGTGAATTATGTTCAGAACTTGAATGTTATGATTTAATATGCATGAAAACCATTTAAAACTACATACTTCTGAATATGTAAAACAATTTGATATTTCAGAAGTAAGTTTGAACAATTTAGAAAGCATGTTTTATCTTCAGAAGTTTGTCCATACTTCTAAGATTTGTAAATTTAAGAATTAGTATCCACCTTTTCAGATCTTGATGACAGAAGTAAGAACCAAAGAATTATGTATCAGAATCACTCCCCCTTAAAGCATGAGTAATTATATCTCTCCCCCTTGAAAAGTGCTAAACATAGAAATGGTTAGATAAAGAAAAGAAAAAAATGGATAATTATTAGGATACAATAACTTCAGTAATGAAGAGTTAACACTTCTGAATAATGAAGGATAGACTTCTGAAAAGTTAACTTCAGAACTTCTGAAGTTAAGATTTTCAGAATTCAGAATGAATAAGGCTCAGAACTTAAATCTTATTTCTTAGTTGATGTAAAATACTTAAGTAGACAAATTCATCATGCCTAATTTGCTTACCAAAAAATTAAAACGTTTTTCATCAAGTGCTTTGGAAAACAAATCTGCTAATTGATCAGTCTGAACAAAAAACATTTCAGTATTACCTTTCTCAACATGATCCTTGATAACATGATGCCTCACATGGTCTTTGAAAGTTGAACAGGATTAGCTGTGATAGCTATGGCACTTTTTGAATCACAATACATAGTAATCTTCCTGAATGTGTACCCATAGTCTTTGAGTTGAATTTGCATCTAGAAAACTTGAGAACAACATATTGCACCAGCTACATATTCAACTTCTGCAGTAGAGGTTGAAACACAATTTTGCTTCTTTGAAGACCAACTCATAAGCCTATCACCTAGAAATTGACATGATCCAGATGTACTTTTCCTGTCCAATTTACAACCACCATGATTTGCATCTGTGAAAGCAGTTAGCTTAAATCCAGAATCCTTTGGATACCAAAGCCCTAATGAAGGAGAACCTTTGAGATATCTAAGAATTCTTTTAGCAGCAAGAAGATGAGATTCCTTAGGATTACCCTGATATCTAGCACAAATATATGTAGCAAACATTATATCAGGTCTACTAGCTGTTAAGTAAAGCAAAGATCCAATAATGCCTCTGTATTTCTTTTAATCAACAGATTTACTAGAGAAATCTGGTTCAAGTTTAGTTGCAGTAGTCATTGGAGTTTGAATACTAGAATAGTCAGACATGTCAAACTTCTTAACTAAGTCAGAGACATACTTAGATTGATTAATGAATATGCCAGTGGGAAGTTGTTTTACTTGAGACCAAGAAAGAAAGTTAACTCTCTTATCATACTCATTTCAAATTCAGTTTGCATGATTAAAATTTTTACAAAATTTTGGATTTGTAGAAGCAAATATAATATCATCTACATATATTTGTATTAAAATCATGTCATCACATTCCTTCTTCAGAAGTAAAGTTGTATCTACTGTACCTCTTTTGAGTTTAAAATTCAGAAGAAAAGTTGTGAGAGTGTATACCATGCTCTTGGTGCTTGTTTAAGGCCATATAAGGCTTTGTTCAAGATATAAA
The DNA here is from genome assembly GCA_036898165.1 of Silybum marianum. Lineage (NCBI taxonomy): Eukaryota > Viridiplantae > Streptophyta > Magnoliopsida > Asterales > Asteraceae > Silybum > Silybum marianum. Next base: position 14,462,102 of record CM072542.1, on the reverse strand, counting down.
CATGATCAGGAAATTCTTTGCTTACAAAGCTCTCTGGTTGCTCAACATATACTTCTTCATGAAGAATGCCATTCAGAAATACACACTTGACATCCATTTGAAAAACTTTCATGTTTTTATGAGCTGCATAAGCTAGAAAAATTCTAATTGCTTCTAGTCTAGCTACAGAACAAAAGTTTCTTTATAATCAATGCCTTCTTGTTGACAATATCCCTTTGCTACAAGCCTTGCTTTATTTCTCACAACAATTCCATGTTCATCTTTCTTATTTCTGAAAACCCATTTTTTGTACCAATAATGGATTTCCCTTTAGGTTTTGGAATTAATCTCTAGACTTTGTTTCTTTCAAATTGATTTAGCTCATCTTGCATGGCTAATATCCAATCTGGATCTTGAAGAGCTTCACTTGGCTTTTTGGGTTCAATACTGCTTAAAAAATTTACATACAAACATTCATTAGCTGTTGCTGACCTGGTTTGTACACCTTTTGAGGCATCACCTATGATCTGATGAATTGGATGACTTGATGTCCATTTGTTTACATTTGGCAAAGGTTGAACAGATGAGACGTTGTCAAAAGAGTCATAAGCATCAATGATTGCATGTGATTCAGAATTTTGATTTATTACTGAATGTAGATCTAAAGACTTCCCCTCAAATTGAAGATTATGTACTGGTTCAGAAGAAATAGTCACTGGTTCAGAGACAGGTGTTGGTGGTTCAGGTGTTGGTGGTTCAGATGTGACTTGTACAGATTCAGAAGTAGGAATTTGTGAATTTGAGGTTGAGATAGGTGGCGCAGAAAGATTTGATATTGTTGTTTCTATGGAAACTTGTTCTGGTACTCTTCTGAGAAGAGATGGATTCTGATAGTCAGCAGAAACAATAACAAAAATATCAAATAAATCTTGACATAATGAATCTAAATTTGCCTTTAGTAAATATTTAGATTCAGAAGTTTGATCTGTATTGCTCTTCTCTAAATCTAATAGTTCAGAAACTGGATTAAGCGTGAGTTCTTAACTATTTTGTTCAGATGTCACTGTTCGCTCATGAAATCTTATATTAGAAGTTTCAATGATCCTTTGAGTGCCTTTGATGAGAACTCTGTATGCCTTGGATCTTTGGGAATAGCTAACAAAAATTCCAGCTACACCTTTAGGTGCAAATTTATCCAAATGCCCTGTGTCATTCAGAAGAAAACACCTGCAATCAAAATGTTCTGAATATATCTTTTGCACTTCTGAAGATTAATTTATTTATCTTTCTAGCACCAGTTCAGAACTTCTGAACTATTCATCTTCAGATTCTGAAGTACTTTCCTTTACAAAATATTTCAAATATAGGATCCAAATTCATAGGATTCTTTGGATCCTAACATAATAAATGGAAGGTTATCTCTTTTTAATAATTTCATAAGGAGTTTGGAGAAGTTTTCTGTTGAGAATGGTCCTGTTCTGAGTAAAACAAGCAATTGCTATTGCTTCTGCCCAAAGAGATAAAGGTAATGTTGAATAGTCAAGCATAGTTCTTGCAGCCTCTACTAAGGTTCTGTTCTTTCTTTCAACTACTCCATTCTGTTGAGGAGTTCTTGCAGCGGAAAAGATATGAGATATTCCAACAGAATCCAAAAAGTTCTAAAGTGTAGAATTTGTAAATTCTGTGCCATTATCACTTCTGATCTTTTGGATAGGAAGTTGAAGAAGAACCTGTATTTTCTTTAGAAAAGGAATAAGTCTATCAGAAGTATCAGATTTAAGTCTTAGAAATTCAACCCAAGTATATATTTAATATTCATCAACAATTACAAGGATATACTTCTTTCCTCCCATGCTTTGAGTCTTCATTGGTCCACATAGATCCATTTGTAACATTTCAAGTGGTGCTTTACATGAAGAAAGCATTTTTAGAGGATGAGAGCTTCTTTTGATATTTCCTAGCTCACATGCGAAACATTATGAATTTCTCTCAAATTTGATCTTTGGCAAACCTCTTACAGATTTGTGTCATTCTAATTCAGAAATTGCTTTGAAATTCAGATGTGACATCCTTCTGTGCCAAAGCCAACTTTCATTTTTCATGGTAGTGGAAATGTAACAAAGTCCCTGCAGTTGACCATCTTCAGTGAAAGTAGCAGTGTAGATATTTCCATCTCTATAGGCTGTTAACTTGTTTAGATTTTCAGAACTGAGAACATGACAAAAATCTATGTCAAAGTGTACTTTTCAATATTTGTCACAGAACTGACTTATACTAAACAGATTATGCTTGAGACCCTCAACATAGAAAACTTTCATTACAGTAACATCCCCCTTTGAAAAAGTTCCATATCCTCTTACATATCCTTTTGCATTGTTTCCAAAGCTAACTGTTCCTCCATATATTTCATGATAATCAGTTAGTATTTTTTTGAAAGGTGTCATGTGTCTTAAACAACCAGAGTCTAAAACCCACACATGATACATCTGCAAACACAATTATTTTGTTTTAGGTACCCATTTAAAAATGGGTCCTTTCAGATTAGCTATAACATTTGGAATTCTGAATTTGGATTTGACAGAATTAAATTCAGAAGTTTGTTCAGAACTTTGTTTGACAAATTTATCCTTTTTATGGTTGAGTTTTCTTGCCATTTTTGCTGAAAAATTCCTAAATGGTTTCTTAAGATCTCTCTTGTTGTTGTTGTTGTGTACTATTTGAAAGTTATGATATCCATAGTTTATACAATGAATATGATTCTTAAAAACTTTTAATATCTCATGATATAAGCAAGAATGAACAACATTAGTTTTAAGAATTGAATGCTCTCTTTTATTCAAAGTATTGATTTTGGATACATCATGTTTCTTAAAAGAAGAAATACTATCTATTGTGTCTTTCTTTGATAGCCTTTCATCTTTTTTCTTCCAAACTAGAGTGGATAGCTCTGTAAAAGAAAAGAAATGTGGATTAGTAGAAGAAGATCTTTTATCAACATTCTTTTTGAATTTTGAATCTTGATTTGTAGATTTAGAATTAGAGGACTGTTCTTTTTCAAAAAGCTTGACCCTTGTAACAAAGTCTGAAGATAATAATGATGACTTTTCTAATGTCAAAAATGTGTCTTTCACATCATTTTTAAAAGGAGTAGAATTTGATGCTGTAGAAGAATTATTTTCAGAAGATTGATAATCCTGGCATTCATTTTTCAAAAATACACCACCATTAAACATTTCTGAAGGTAATTTTGATTCTTCAGATTTTAATTTCTCTCCCTCAGTCATAGAAGATTTAGATGTGTAAATCATGTAGCCATCTTTGTTTATTATTTCAACAGTAGGATCATCATCATCATCATCATCTGTATCTGAAGCATTCATTAAATCTGAAAATTTGTTTTGAGTTACATTTGATGCAAAAAAATTTAAGTTCGAAAGTTTCTCAAATTCATTATCAGAATTATCAAAAAATATTTCTGAAGACTCATCATTATCATTTAAAGATTCAATTTCTGAAAATTCTTCATATTTTTCTTCAAGAGTTTCTTTAGAATCTTTTTGAGCTTGAGCTTCATCAATAATTTCTGATTTACATTCAGAAGTTGTTTCCGGAGAAACTTCATATTTTCACTTAGAAGATACTTCAGATTTAGTATTTGATTCCGAAGTACTTTCAGATTTATTATTTGATTCAGAAGTACTTTCAGAAATATTTTCTGAAGTAATTAAGACTTCAAATGTGGTTTTAGAAACTCTTTCAGACTTTACTTCTGATTCAAAATTATTAACTGAATCACAAGAATCAAGAGGTTTTTCTTCTGAAAACAAAGTCTCTGATTTTATAAAAGAAACAAGTTAATTTACTGCACCTTTATTATTTTCATTGAAAATTTTCATTTTTGAAACATCATATAAATTTACAAGTGCCTTTTTTAAAATTTGACTTTTATTGTATCCTAAACCTGCTTTTATATTATAAAACTTTGAATTTTGAGCTTGACATGTTAATATATTCAGAGTTTGTTCAGTTTGACCTCTTTTAAAATTCAGATCTTCTAATTCCTTGATCTTTTTGTATAGATCTCTTTCTTGATTCAAAAAATTCATTTTGACATTTAGAACTTCTTTTTCAGATTTTTCATTTAAAATATCTTTTTGCATACTATCCATCTTTTTTTTCAACAAAGATTTTTCTTTTGAAACGTTTTCAAATATTTCTTCAACATTCTGGCAATTTTGTTAATATATTTGACTTTCAGCTCTAAACTTATTGACCAAAATTCTCTCACCTTTTATTCTGTTTCTAAGATTTTCAAATTCAGAAGTCATGTTCAGAATTTGATTTTGCATGTTGTTTTCAGAATTATCAGAATTTAAAGCATTGAAAACGAGGACCTCTAAATCCATGTGAGACACTCTATGTGTTAAATATGTAGGAACCAGTGTGGTTCAGATTACTCGCCGAATAAATCTGGTGAGACAATATGAAAGTTTCATGCTCCAAAAGAATGAAACTTTCTCTCAAATCCGCCAAAGATTTAAGTGTTCAATCATCGATCTGAAAACAGTCAATCTGGAGTACTCTAACTCAGAAGTACTGACTAAGTTGATGGAATCTCTTCCTGAACAATGGGACACATTTATTACATGTCTCAAACTGTCGAAGAACACTGAAATTCTTACTTAGAAAGAAACTCAATAGCCAAAAGAAACCTTTTAAAAGAAACCTTTTAAAAGAAACTAAAATAGCCAAAAGTACTTCCTTAGCTTCAGTGTCTTCAGAGATGGACCCCACTAGAACTGTCTTTTCTTCCATAACCTCTATCACTGAGTTGGATCAAACTAATTCAGAAGAGATCACTGATGCTAACATCTCTGAATTTGATAATTCTCTAGCTCTTCTCACTAACAATTTCAGGAGATTTTCTATAAAGATCAATTTCAGAAAGCTTCCTGCTATCACTGACTATGATAAGTCAAAGATACCTGCTGACAAAGATTCAGTTATTTGCATCAATTGTTAGTTAACACAAATGTCACTTTGCTAGTGAATGCAGAACAAAGAAGGTGGCTGCTCCCACTACTTCTCAGATTCCTGACAAATCCAAGAAAGAAAAATATTCTAAGTTAAAGGAGAAATATCAAATCTGAAGAAATCTCAGCGAAAAGGAAAGGGCCTTGTCGCTGAATGAGTAGACTGGGATCAGGAAGATGATTGGGCTCAAACTACTGATGAATCAGGATCAGATGAAGAAGGCATAACCTTCATATGTCTTATGGCCAGAATTGAAGAAGTCGAAGAAGCCTTAGACACCTCTTCGTCAGAATGTCCTTCTATTCAGGTATCTATTCCTGAAACCTCCTTTATCTCTGAACCTGATAGCTTGTCGGCTTTCGACTCTCTTACTGTTCTACAATGCTTTAAATGGCAAAACCAAAATTGGACAAATTAATATAGATCTAATTGAACAGCTTAAAAATTGTCAACTAAGAATCAAAGAACTTACAAAAATCGAAGATGATTTTAAAAATCAAGTCTTTGTAAATCAGGCAATAAGCATTGAAAGACAACAAGCTATCACTGAGCGTGAAAAGGCCATCGCTGATCTCAAGGCTGAAAAAGCCACCATTGAGGGATGGTGCAAAGCCTCTGAAAAGGGTAATGAGATCATAAATGCTTAGATCCCTAAGAAGGTCAAGAGTGGTCTAGGATATTCTTATGACCAAGAAGAGACTGACAAAGACCGTTCCATGCTGAAATTTGGAATGTTCGTTTCTTCTATCCCTGATCCCTCATCTCAGTGTGCCTCTACATCTGAGACACGACCTTCTGAACCCTTTCCATTGGACTCTGGAAAAGTGATTAATAAGAAGTTCATTTATCAAGTTCCTAAGGCCAAGAAACTCCCTTCACTGAAGAAAATTCCTTCATCTTCTTCAGTAAGTCAACCTCTGAAATCTAAGAAGAAGGTCCCTGAATATGCTCATAGATCAACTCCTCGGATTAAGATTGAACTTACTCAATCCAAACCTGAGAAACCAGTGGTTCCTCCTAGGTCTATGGAGAAAGGAATTCTTGGCCTTGGTCCTGAAAGTAGGTTGACCTCCTCTCAGCATGCTTCATGCTCAAAACCTATTTTCGAATATAGGAAGTGATGTCATTGTGGTGAGTCTACCCACATTGCTAGTAAGTGCCCTAATGCCACTAAAGCTGAAGAATTATCTCATGGTAAGAAAGTAGCCCAAATTGTGAAATCAGGAAAGGTGAAATCCGCCAAAGTTGGTAAAACAACTAAGGCAAAGCAAACCACTAAAGATATTTCTTCACTGTGTGCCATATCTGACATTTCTGTGGTCTCCACTAACAATGAAGGACCCATAGTTGTATGGGTATCTATGAAAAATTGATCCCCTTATTTTATGTAGAGTGCTAAAGGTATCTGGTATCTAGATAGCGGATGCTCAAGGCACATGATGGGTAGAAAATCTCTGCGCTTTGAATAAAAGGAGGAAACATGTTCCTTAGTGACATTTGGTGGAAATGGCAAACGACACACCAAGGGATATGGTGTTCTATTCAATGGAGCAACCTCGTTCAGTCGAGTTGCTTATTTTGAAGGACTAAAGCATATTCTCTTAAGCATTAGTCAACTCTGTTATAAAGACTTTAAAGTTTTGTTTACAAAGACAAGATTGCGGTCACTGATAAAAATTGCAAACTTGCTATAAAAGGCAAAAGACCAAAGAACGTATACGTTATCAACATGGATAGCACTCACTCAGAGAATGTGTGTTTTTTATCAAGGGCCTCCTCTGATGTTAATTGGCTATGGCACAAAAGACTCTCTCATCTGAACTTCAAGATGATTAATGATCTTTCCTAAAAAGAACTTGTCAAAGGACTCCATAAACATTCTTTTACAAAGGAATCTCTATGTTCAGCGTGTGAAAAAGGAAAGCTGACAAAAGGTACGTTCATATCAAAACAAGTCTCATCGGTGACTACTCCTCTTCAGTTACTTCATATGGATCTATTTGGATCGGTCAACGTCCAATCCATATCTGGAAAGAAATACACTCTAGTGATAGTTGATGAATATTCCAGATACACTTGGGTATTCTTTCTTCGATCTAAGAGTGATACACCTGATAAAATTGTTTCCTTTATCAAAAGAATGGAAGTCCTGAACAATCTAATTGTACGCTCCATGAGAAGTAATCATGGCACTGACTTCAAAAATAGTACCCTGATAACCTTCTTTGAAGAAAAAGGAATCTCTCATAATTTCTCATCAGTAAGAACTCCTCAGCAGAATGGTGTTGCTGAAAGAAGAAATTGAATGATCATAGAAGTTGCTTGCTCGATGCTCAACGAATCGCATCTACCAACTCAATTCTGGGCTGAAGCAGTTAACACTGCATGTTTCACTCAGAATCGATCCCTGATAGTCAAACGATTCAAGAACACCTCCTATTAATTATTTCATGAAAGAAGACCCTCACTGAGTTATCTACATATATTCGAATGTAGATGCTACATTCTGAATGACAGAGATCATTTAGGAAAATTCGATCTAAAGGCAGATGATGGTATATTTCTTGGGTACTCCTCAGTATCAAAGGCATTAAGAGTTTTCAACAAAAGAAAACAACATGTTAAAGAAACCATGCATGTGAACATTGATGAATCCCGCTCAACAAATTCAATTCCTGTCCCTGAAGAAGACGAGGAACTGAATAATTCGATAAAATCTCATTATGGGGAACCTGAATCTTATTTTAGTAGACTTGCTGTCACTGAAAATAATGATGATGAAGGTCCTAACTTATTCCTACCTCAAGTAATGACCCATCCTCCTTAGGGATATATGTTACTCCTCTAAATCAGATTCCTCCCTCTTATTCCTCCAATGGTGATTCATCAGTGACCAACCAAGTTCCTCTCTCAACCTAAGAGAATGCACAACCCTCTGGATCTCCTCCAGAGATGATCATGAATGATGAAGAACCAATAGCTGATGCATCTTCTGTTCTCCCTGAACAAGTCATTGAATCATATGTTGATCTAATCCTCGATGCACAAAAGTCAAAACCATGCCTTGTCAGAAAACGACGTACGAGTTGTCTCTTATGTCCCTATCAGATATGATTTAGTTACTGTTCATATACGGCCAAAAGCACGGATGCTTTTTGAACAAAGGACAAATCTCATATTGAAACTTGACACGTGGCATATACCTTTTGCTTTGCATTTAATGTAATGGGTATAAATAGATGAAGAACTCTTCTTCTTTTTCATGCATGGAAATTCTCTCCTCAAACCTTTGCTTCTATTTCTCTCTGTTCTTGTGAATCAAACTTTGTGATTTCTTAAGTTGTAATAGGATAGGTTTTAATACTTGTTTTTATTTCTCTTGCAACTGTAAGTTTCTTTATTCAATATAAACTCATTTAAAAACCCAAAAGCTTGTGTTTGTATGCAACCCCCCCCCCTCTACAAACTGTTTCTATATCCTTGAACTCTTGTAGACTCCTTTGGAACCAACAATCGGTCTTTTTATGGCCCTTGTTGACTGGTTGTTTTCTTTTGAGAGGGGAGGAAGAAGAGTCGAGTTGGATCACTGATAGGTTGGTCAGTGACCTGGACATGGTCTCTACCTGAATGGTAGGAATAGGAGTGGAAGTACCTGCAGGGCCAACTTCCCTGACGTGGTTCAACATGTAAGGGAGTTAGGGGGTATCTCCCGGCTTTTCATCGATCTCCAAGGACTTCATCCCAGCCTGAAAGAAATTTTGATTTCCCTCAGAGGGGTATCCCTCATAAACAAATTCTAAGATTGTAGCCACAAATCTCGGATAAGGGATAGTCTTCTCCCTCTTCCGTGCTTGCACCCTGTTGTACAGTTCGCTGAATATATATTCAGCGTAATTCAACTTTCGATCGTTGCAGAGAGAGAAAGCCATCTCCAGGAATTGCTTGTTGGCTTGATCTTGGGAGCCAGTCTTAGTTCCTAAGCACTGAATCATGTGAGTGAAAATGTATTGCCTCCTTGCTGGCAATCTCTTCTTCCCCACCTTGGTGATCACCTTGCTGACTTCATAGGTGTCTTCAGCAATAGACCAATTGTAACTTATAAGGTCAAGAAAGCTGATGACTTCTTCCCCGGAGGGTGTAGAGACCCATTGGTGGTTCTTTCCACTAGCAGGGAGGTGAAGAGCAGCTCGGATGACGCCAGTCGTAAATGCAAAAGTTCCCAAGCTAATGGTGAATTCAATAGCAGGAAGCTGGTTGCCCTTGTCAGTGGTGATGGTGGTGCAGTAGGCAGTGTACGAGAATTGTTGGAGATGAGAAGTAATTCCAACAGGTACATGAGTAAGAGCGTACTTTAGAGGGCATTTGCTTAGAAAACGAGCACCATCTCTGAAATGAGGCCTATCAGTGGGGATGTCCAGCAAACCAATGTAGTTGTTTGGCTTAACTTGGGCCTGTTCAGGAATGAAAGTGGCTTCAGGAGCACCAACGAATTTGGTGACAGGGAGGACTTCACCTTCAGCGTATTTTTTGACGGTCTTACTTGAGGTTTCCATTTCTGTTTCAAAGATAGGAACACCAAATAGAAAAATCATGGCTTAATACAAAAATATATAAACCATAGGGTTTGGTATAAAGATTACCAATAAAATTGGAAAAACAAGTATTTTGATGAACAAAGTCAAAATATTTGTTATTTGGCAGATTTTAGAAAAACGTTTGAACAAAGTTTTAGTAAAAAGATACCAATGTGTTTGTTTTTGGTGCAAAAATGTACCATAAATAATTTTTGGAAAAAATTTGGATAAGATTTTGGATCAAACAGACCAAAATGTCTTCTGTTCTAAGAAAGAAACTTAGAACGGGTTTTTATGAATATTTGGGGTTTTAATCCAGTTTAAAACGTAAATATTTATAATGAAGTGTTATAGAAGATGGGTAGAAGTAGTAAACAACATTTAAGTTGTTGTTCAAACACAGTAAGTAAGAAAAAGTAAGATCAAACCTTGAAAAAGTGAGGAGAAAGAAAAATACACAAGTGTGTGTTCTTGTTGTTCTTGAGGAATTGTAGAGAGAATTCAAATGCTTTTTACTTGCTTTAGAAGATTTGAGCGCGTAAAGAATGAAAAGGAAATTTGTTTTCCTTATATAGTTGGATGAGAGAGAAAGAGGAGAGAGAAGGAGACTAGATGACAGTTTTAGCTTTTTGAAGAAGGTAATGCTGACCTATTGCACGTTCCTAGGGTTTGATGGGATAGGAAACGTTGAGGTCTGTTGTGTGTCAGAAAATGGTCTGACGTGTCCTTTTTAGGAAAATGATAAGATTATCATTTAAATAATAAATGTTAATCATTATCCATTTAAAATTCTTTTCATTTGAAATAAAAGTTTTAAGTGATGGGTTCTCTCTTTTGAGATCCATTCTCTGAATAAGAAATCATTCAGAGAGTGTTAGAATAGGAAGTACATACCTTGGTGAGATATAAGTATCTCTGAGTCAAAGTTCAGAGTATGATTAATGAATTTGAATAGCATTTTGATATTCACTGAATAAGATTGATCACTTAGAATATTCATTCTCCAGCGTTCAACATACCAAGTTCCCTGATTAATAGATTGAATCTAGTCTCATCAAGAGGCTTAGTGAAAAGGTCAGCGAGCTGATATTCAGTGGATACAAAATGAAGTTCAATTTCACCATTCATAAAATGATCTCTGATAAAGTGATATATGATTTCGATATGCTTGGTTTTCGACTGAAGTACAGGCTTATTTGCAATAGCAATAGCACTAGTGCTATCACAGTAGATAGGGATTTGGGAAAGTTTAATATCATAGTCTCCGAGTTGCTTCCTCATCCAAAGGATTTGGGCACACCACCTTCCAGCGGCTACGTATTCAGCCTCAGCACTTGATGTGGACACTGATTTTTTCTTTTTACTTGTCCAACCTACCACCGAGTAGTTGACAACTACCAGTGGTGTAACACCCTGATTTTTGTACCACTTGAAGAAAGTGTTGAACCGGGCGGTCTAACAAAAAAGAGTTAATTTCAGAGTTTGAGTAGTTGTGACATGCGGTTATGACATCTGTTACAATAAGACCGGTCCGGTGGTGCTAAGTGGTTGGAGGACCGAACAATTGTAACATATTATAGTGACAATGGCATAATGTATCAACCGGATCTTTGGTGAAGTGGAATCCTGAGTCCTCTTTTATACATGGAAACAAAGATATCTAGAGGTCATTTGATAATTTTGGGAGCTCATAGGAGTGGAAGGTAAGATCACCTCTCCGAAATCTTGAACTTAGGGTTTGGGTTTACTACCAATAACTCTCACTCTCCTTTGGGTTCTCTTTTGTGTATGTTTTGGAAAATATAGGTGTTATTGAAGGGATTACATCATGTATCTAGAGGTTTAGCTTGATGATCGGAAGTCTTCACCATGGAGCTCGGTATTGGGGAAAAACCGAGATTCAGCCTAAATCTAGCAAGGTGAGTTCAATATACTTTGTGAAAACTTTGTACATGCAAAAAATTTCATTTTTTGAAGTATTAACATGTGTTACTTGTTATTTATCAAACGTGTGAGTTTTTGGGTAAGTTTGCATATTTGGTGTAAAAGGATTTATAAATCATGTAATAGGCTTATACTTGAGATTTAGACATTTTGAAAAATAAAGTATAAGTGTGAGTTGTTTAGGTGCATTATCTCTTAAATGAAAACCATTTGGTTGTATTTGTATCTTTAGAGTAATTGATTTATAAATCGTTGGAAAATACATCTTATTGCATTAGGAGACATTTTTGGAAATACATTAATGTGATTTCATTTGGAAAATGGTTAGTTTTAAATAATGTTTCGAGTAATTACATAAGTGTTGAGTTATAGAGCATTTGCTCGGTTTTGGCTAAAATGAGTCTCATTGACATTTGTCATATTTAAATGATATTTTACATGCTTTGAGTGCGTACGCCATTCATGTCGGAGTCATGTAAATTAGACCGAGTTACATTTGGATCCATAGGCATATAAGTCGGTTTTGGTTGGGATAGTCAGTCTTAAGTGGTTCTTTGAGGTAGGCGTCGGGTCTTTATAGGCATTAAGGTGTGGGCTTTATCAGTCGGACATCGGCCATTGACTATTAAGATGTAACCTTGTGAGACAGGCATCGAGTCTTCATAGGCTTTATGGTTTGGGCTTTGATAGTCGTGCATCGGCCATTGACCATTAAGATGTAATCTCTAGTATTTGTAGTTCGAAATAGGCATCGGGTCTTCAAATGCATTAATATGTTGGCTCTTATAGTCGGGCATCGGCCGTTGAAGATTAAGGTGTAATGTCCCACGAACGGGTTGATTAATCTAGCCTACGCATCGTTGAATAGTGACCAACTTACGTGTATCGTCACTTTTAATGGTAGTACGGGTCTCCCCCATCACTGAGAGGTGTTGATTTGGGTATATAGTGTTATCCATTATTTTCGGTGACATTTTGAGAGTATGGTGTATTATCCATAATTTATGTTATTGGATATTTGAAGCTTGATCATGTTTTAACATTAAAACAATTGGAGATTTATCCATATCTTGGGCATCAAATTCATTTAAGCATGTTTACGTTTCGAGTGAGTAAAAGGGGTGGAATTCACGTTTGAACGGTTATTTATATTTAAAGCATTCACTTCCTTGGTATTTGATTTCAAGGCTTTTATCGTTGGGAAATGATGAATTTGGAAAAGACGTTATTTTTATAATGAAGTCGTTTTATTTGAGAAACTATTATTTCTTCAAAGAATCTTCGTTTTCAATCGATTATAAATATGTTATAAAACTCTTGAGCTCACTAGGCATTAAGCCTAACGCTTTTTTTTTGCTGGCTTGTGCATCAGGTTATTGTCGGGGTTGGTACTAGCGACACAGGTTGACTTGGGTGTTAGGAATTGGCATAATAAAGATCTAGATGATCGGTGACGTTTTCCGCATTCGGAGATAGTGACTCTTATTGGTTTTCTAACACCCAACCATATGTAGGTCTGGTATAAGACTTGATTTATCTGCTGTAGAGGTTTATCACTATTTGTGATTTGAGGGAACTTAAATATTGATTTATAGGAAATGATTTATCTTAAAATTTGATGTAATATTAGAAATTTTAAATTAGTCACTCTTTCCAGATTTGAGGGTGTTATAAGTTGGTATTAGAGCTTAACTTTGAGAGATTTAGGTATTGATTTATGATGCCAAGATTCAAACTAGCGTAATGATTAAGTGATCGGATGTGAGATTTCACAATTAGACACTTTAAGATAAGTTGTTTGGAGGTTAATAGATGCACTAGAATCGAGAATCATGATGATGGTAACAAGGATCCGCATGTGAGGTAAGTTTGTAGTATTATCCGACCGGTGATAATATGAATTTACAGTTACATGTGTGTGTGCTTGGGTGACTTTATCATGATGACCGATGGGGTAGTGAATGAGTCCTTATGAGTTAACCGTTGAAAAAACTGGTGTTTGTAGCAATGTCATTTTGAATGACAACTAAGTATGACAAGTATGTTAAGATGATCGTTTTGGGATCGGAGTTAATGGTTAATTATGAACCATAAGCTTATTGAATCAAATTTATTCCTAGGAGAATTGTAAGTCAATGGATCTATATGTGGATGAAAATATTAGAATATGAAGCTTTTCAATGTCGGTCTAGTGATTGGTAGACTTGACGGTTGTGGTTGTAAGACTTCAGTTTCCGACTGGATGCATGCACAACATTTGTTTTAGAAAATAAATTGCCAACTTATTACAGATATTGTCAAATGAGTAATTATTCTGAAAAATGTTTTGGGGCACACTCAAGAGCGTAGCCATGTCTTGGGATTTGTTAAATCATTTTAGTTGCATGAAAATTGCATAATTATTCACTAAGAATTTAATTTGTACTATTTTACTAGAATTGCAAATTTTGAAATTTATATCTCAAGAGACTTTAGATTTGAAACTAACCTAAATTGTTTCGTTGTTTCCGAGAAACGTACACATGTCGTTTTTACGAGTTTTGAGAAATTATTTGGTGTATGTGAGTTTTGGGTCAAGATTGAAATGCATGAACTATCGTACCTCCTACGGTTGTTTACGAGTTGCATTTGAACTTTGGGTGCGTGCTATTCATGAGTCAATTTTGAGATTTTGGGATTTTGGGATTTTTAGATTCGTTTTTAGTGTCGGTTTTGGGGTTTGAGAGTTTATTGAAAATTTTATTTCGCGTCATCTATTTTGGGTATAAAGATTTTGAAGTCGTCAAAAATATAAAGTTCCCATCTGTATCATTTTAATTGTATGGGAACCATTTGTTGCATAGAGTTTGCATACATTCTACTTGTAGCATCTTAAATTTATGTAGCCAACATATTAGAAAAGTGTAAGCCTTTGTTAATTGGCTTCAAATTTGAAATCCAAATCAAATTGATTTCATGATATGACCAAGACACATGCATACAATGTTTGGATAGTTTTGATAAAGTAAGCTCATGCATGCATTATTGTTGAGAAACTTTACTTCATGCCTCCTTATGGCTAAAAGAAGAAAAATCTTTGGGAAAATTTGGCACAAACATTTTGTAGCACTCTTACGTGTGTAAAAATGATTATAAAGATTTTATGTTTGTTCAATCTTTGAATATAAACTTGGCATATTTGTTTAGTCATATACTTGTAGAACCTTGAATTCATTAGGAAACATTGGATGTAACGCCATGTTGTGGCAAGTATCACATTTATGGATCATTGAGTCTCTCTAAATCTAAGTAGCAATTGACATGCATTGTAGATGGCTTTTACTTCTGGGGAGTCGGTTTGAACGATCGGTGTATATAGGAGTTTTTGGAGGTATTAAACTTTGAGTCATTCCGGTTTATTTTATGTGATGGTCTTCTTGTTTCATCAACCTTCGGGTCGAAGTTTATGGGATTGATTGCTTCAAGGAGTTGTCTGATTGGTGTTGGTGTTTGTGTGATAAGGATGTTTAATCTTGGTGAGTTTTAGTGAATGAGGAAGATTTGTTGGGTTGTCCCTTCGGGAGTACAGTTTTCATGTTTCAGTGCGATTGGAAAGAATAACCGGATTAAGTACTAGAGTGTGGTAATTATGGGATTCGACTTCACATATTAAGTGTCAACTCTGAGATGACATTGTCGGCCGATGCATACTTGTGGTACTGACCTTTTACAAACTCAGGTGTCAACTTCTGCTTTTCTTGAGGTTAAGAATCATTGATGTGTTTGGGGTACCTAAATTGAATTCTAGTAAAGGTTCGAAAGCTTTACGGGATAAATTTGAGGAGGATACATTATAGTGAATAGTGATTCTTGATAAAGGTCAATTAAGTTGCTAAAGAAGTCTGAAAGTTTTTTGGGATTGACATGCTTTGTGTTATTCTAGTTTTTGGGTTACACTGGAGTTGATCTGGACCGAACTCGTGACTAGTGTTTCGTCATGTAAATGACGGTAAATCTTCTACGGTAATGTCTATTGGAAAAATTCGAGTGTGAATGTAAACGTAGGTCGTAAGAGGAAATTGAAAATTGTAAGGAAACTTTGATTTGATTAAGGTTAGAGCATCTACGCTGTACTGATCCGTTTGTAACTGTTTGTGCGGGATTTCTTTACCACCCAGGTAAGGTCGACGTGTTAGGGAGTAACCCGATTCAAGTGGGTATGTATGGTTATAGTCGGATGAGCTTTTATGAATATATCAGAAAGTTCAATGCAAGAGAGAAGGACATACTGGTTTGGTAGAGGTTGTTAGAAAATATTTAAGACTGAATTCACCTATGGGTAACAGTAACAGAAGTGAGTAGTTAATTTTGTAAGATACTTTTGAGGTTATGTGGGTCAATTAAGGTTGGGAGACAACCAAGACTCTACTGTTGGAAATTGCTTCTACACTGTTCACGTTTGGTATGGGTGTAATCTTTTGAAAAAGGATTCCAATCAGAGTTCGAGCTTGGTGGAAATACTCCCACCGGAAGGGAGTCAATTGAGTTGTGAAAACACAATCGTTTGAGAGTTGCGCCTCTTATGGATAAAGAGCGTGATAAGGAAATGAATGATAACAAAATTAAAGGAATTCCCGTAATGAGGTTTATCCAGCTTATGAGAGAGTTGGAAATTCGAAAATCCAAACTGTCCGTTGGGTGTAGTTTCAAGTTTTGAAACAGTGATAGATTTCGAGGTTTTAGATCTAGATAATCCTATTGAGGAAGGATGAATGACGAGTCATCTACCGGGTTATATTCTAGAGGGTGTAGTATTCTTGAAATGTCTAATGCATCTCTTATTGGTCGAGTATTCAGCAGTGCTAGATTTCGAGGACGAAATCTTTTATAAGGTTGGGAGGATTGTAACACCCTGATTTTTGTACCAGTTGAAGAAAGTGTTGAACCGGGTGGTCTAATAAAGAAGAGTTAATTTTAGAGTTTGAGTAGTTGTGACATGCGGTTATGACATCTATCACAATAGCACCGGTGGTGCCAAGTGGTTGGGGGACCAACAATTGTAACATACTATAGTGACAATGACACAATGTATCAACCGGATCTTTAGTGAAGTGGAATCCCGAGTCCTCTTTGTTTCCACTCTTAGAAAAAATAAAATAAGTATTTTGAAGTTAATTATATTGGGTATCATCTACAAGACGAGAAACGGGTGAAAAATAGGAAAAACACCTCGGTACGACCCATACTATCTTTCCACGCGATTATGACATGGCATAATAGATGGCATGGTCGCCGAGAATCCACCTGATGGAAAATATGACTTCCAGTACATTCAGTGCGATCTTGTCAGGTGATCATGACATGGAATAATCGCATGTCATGATCGTGGACGGCATCCGGTACATAAAATCGAGATTTCAGTCATTTGGTCATATCTCTCTCATTTCTCAGCCGATTTGGGTGATTCAAAATGCTATGGTTTCGTCTTTAGAAGCTCTTCAACATGGAAACAAAAATATCTAGAGGTCATTTGATGATTTTGGGAGCTCATAGGAGTGGAAGGTAAGATCACCTCTCCGAAATCTTGAATCTAGGGTTTGGGTTTTCTACCAACAACTCTCACTCTCCCTTGGGTTCTTTTTGTGTATGTTTTGGAAGATATATAAGCATTATTGAAGGGATTACATCATGGATCTAGAGGTTTATCTTGAGGATCTAAAGTCTTCACCATGGAGCTCGGTATTGGAGTAAAACCTAGATTTAGCCTAAATCTTGCAAGGTGAGTTCAAGATACTTTGTGAAAACTTTGTACATGGCAAAAATGTCCGTTTTTGAAGTATTAACATGTCTAACTTGTTATTTATCAAATGTGTGAGTTTTTGGGTAAGTTTGCATATTTGGTATAAAATGATTTATAAATCATGTAATAGGCATAGACTTGAGATATAGACATTTTGACAAATAAAATATAAGTGTGAGTTGTTCGGGTGCATTATCTCTTAAATGAAAACCCTTTGGTTGTATTTGCATCTTTAGAGTATTTGATTTATAAATCGTTGGAAAATACATGTTATTGCATTATGAAACACTTTGGAAATACATGAATGTGATTTCATTTGGAAAATGGTTAGTCTCAACTAATATTTCGAGTAATTACATAAGTGTTGAGTTATAGAGCATTTGCTCGGTTTTGGCTAAAATGAGTCTCATGGATATTTGTCCGATTTAAATGATATTTTACATGCTTTGAATGCATTGGCCATTCATGTCGAAGTCATGTAAATTAGACCGAGTTGCATTTGGATCTATGGGCATATAAGTCAGTTTTGGTTGGGATAGTCAGTCTGAAGTGGTTGTTTGAGGTAGCCATCGGGTCTTTATAAGCATTAAGGTGTGGGCTTTATCATTCGTACATCGGCCATTGACCATTAAGATGTAACCTTGTGAGATAGGCATCGAGTCTTCATAGGCTTTAAGGTGTGGGCTTTGATAGTCGTGCATCGGCCATTGACCATTAAGATGTAATCTCTAGTATTTGTAGTTCGGAATAGGCATCGGGTCTTCATAGGCATTAAGGTTTGGGCTTTAATAGTCGGGCATCAGCCATTGACCATTAAGATGTAATCTCTAGTATTTGTAGTTCGAAATAGGCATCGGGTCTTCATATGCATTAAGATGTGGGCTCTTGTAGTCGGGCATCGGCCGTTGACCATTAAGGTGTAATTTCCCACGAACGGGTTGGTTAATCTAGCCCATGCATCGTTGAATAGTGACCCACTTACGTGTCCCGACATATTTAATGGTAATACGGGTCTCCCCCATCACCGAGAGGTGTTGTTTTGAGTATAGAGTCTTATCCATTATTTTCGGTGACATTTTTATAGTATGGTGTATTATCCGTAATTTATATTATTGGATATTTGAAGCTTGATCATGTTTTAACATTAAAGAATTGGAGATTTATCCATATCTTGGGCATCGAATTCACTTAAGCGTGTTTACGTTTCGAGTGAGTAAAAGGGGTGGAATTCACGTTTGAACGGTTATTTATATTTAAAGCTTTCACTTCCTTGGTATTTGATTTCAAGGCTTTTATCGTTGGGAAATGATGATTGTGGAAAAGGCGTTATTTTTATAATGAAGTTGTTTTATTTGATAAACTATTATTTCTTCAAAGAATCTTCGTTTTCAGTCGATTATAAATATGTTATAAAACTTTTAAGCTCAATAGGCGTTAAGCCTAACCCTTTTCTTTGTCGGTATGTGCATCAGGTTATTGTTGGGTTGGTACTAGCGACATAGATTGACATGAGTGCTAGGAATTGGCACAATAAAGATATAGATGATCGGTGATGTTTTCCGCATTCGGAGATAGCGACTCTTAATGATTTAGTAACACCCAACCATATGTAGGTCTTGTATAAGACTTGATTTATCTGTTGTAGAGGTTTATTACTACTTGTGGTTTGAGGGAACTTAAATATTGATTTAAAGGAAATGATTTATCTTAAATTTTGATGTAATATTAGAAAGTTTAAATTAGTCGCTCTTTCCAGATTTGAGGGTGTTACAAGTGGTACTCTTCCTATCAATCTTACATCCTGCAAAATTACTATCAGAGAAATCAGTTATGTCGAATCCTGAGCCTTTGGGATACCGAAGACCAAGATTAAGTGTTCCTTTCAGATGTCTGAAGATTCGCTTTACAACGCTCAAATGGGATTCCTTGGGTTCAGCTTGATATCTTGCACAAAGACAAGTAGAATACATGATATCAGGTCGGCTAGCTGTTAGATACAGCAGAGAGCCGATCATTCCTATATAGGCAGTGACATGGTTTCCCATCAGGGTCCTTGTTCAATGTTAGAGGAGGTGCCATAGGAGTTTTCATCGCTGAATATTGAGTCATTTCAAAAAATTTCAGCATGCCATTAACATATTTACTCTGACATATAAAAATTCCTTTCTCAGATTGTTTAATATGCAAACCAAGAAAATATGTTAGTTAACCCATCATACTCATCTTATATTCTTTCTTCATGCGATTTACAAAATGAGTACATAGTTTGAGTCTTGTGGAACCAAATATATAATCATCAACATATATTTGAGCAAGTATAGTATGACCTTTGTATTTCCTTAGAAAAAAGGTTTGGTCAATTTTTCCACGAACAAATTTATTTTTTAGAAGATATTTAGAAAGAGTATCATACCAAGCTCTAGGAGCTTGTTTTAACCCGTAAAGAGCTTTTTGAAGTTTGAAAACAAAACCAGGATATTTAGGATCAGAGAAACCAGGAGGTTGCTCGACATAAACTTCCTCTTTGAGTTTACCATTTAGAAAAGAACTTTTAACATCCATTTGAAAAACGCTAAAGTCTTTATAGGCAGGATAAGCTAAGAAAAGTCTTATGGATTCTAGTCTAGCCACAGGAGCAAAAGTTTCATCATAATCGATTCATTCTTCCAGTCTTATCCCTAAGCAATAAGTCGAGCCTTGTTACGGATAACAGTGCGATTTTCATCTAGTTTGTTACGAAATACCCATTTAGTACGTATAACAGTCATATCAGATGGACGAGGTACAAGATTCCAAACTTTGTTTCTACGAAACTCAGTTAGCTCTTCTTGCATAGCAGAAACCCAACTTGGATCAGTGACAACATCATCGATCTTCTTAGGTTCGGTTAGAGAAATAAAGTTTACAAAGAGATAGATATTACCTGTACCCCTATTGGTTTTAATACCTGCATTTGGATCACCAATGATTTGATCTGTTGGATGATTATGAGTCTATCGCTGAGCCAGAGGTTGAGGAGATTGATCAACAGAGGTTCTCATACAGAAGCAAAACAAAATGGCAAGGATTATGGATATCCTGTATGAATATTTCATGGTATATAAAATGGAGTATGAAACACATGATTATTTGACTGAGCTTACAGAAGATGATCCTATAGATGAAAGTTCTTCAGCATTTCAAGACCTAGAAGCTGAAGTAATTGCATCTTCTACTCAACCACAAGTTCAATCTACCAGTGTTCCGAGCACATTCGTTCCCAGATTCTCACCAAGCCCAGTTCAACAAAATCAATCTCAACCTACTCACTCTCAATCCGAAACCGGTGAAAGTTATTTTGTTCAAAAGTCAGTTCTATCTTTTAAAGAAAGAATGAGAATAACCTAGTATGCAAGATTACAGCCAAAACCGCCTTATCTGGAAGATGAATATAGAGGGAGATATGTTCACACCTTGAGAGATCTTAGTAAGGAGAAAATGTTGGGTATAAGGAGAGCAAACACAAAAGTGAAGTTTCTCTACAAACGTATGTGGGTTAAAGCTCAAGGGGTTGAGCGTGTTCGTTCAAACACTGAGATTATGGACATAATGGAGATATCTACTCACAAGATTTTGGAGTTCGAATATGCTACTTTTAAAGTGAGAAGAAAGAATATATTAGAATATCGGTTTACGGAAGCTGATTTCTAGCAGCTGAGTCTACTGAATTTGAGGTATCTGTACGAGTACTTTCAGAATATGGCTATACGACCAAGAGATTTAGACTTTGCTTATCAGTCGATTAAGAGATTTATGAGGCCTTACTTAAAGTATTTGAGAGTAATAGACTTTCAGCTTGGTTTAGAGAACAACGTAAAGAAGATAAACTTGTCGAAGCCAATTCGAATGCATGAGATTGCTGAAGGATGTCCACCGTTCTTTCTAATTGAAAATCCAAAACTTGGGATTACTTACAGAGATCAACAAAGTCAAGAAAGGGTTCTCTTATTCTAAAAAGTCAAAAGTAGCCAAGTATTCTGACGGAACTCTGAAGATGATTAGAGCTCAGTTAAAATATAAGTTGAGGAAAGATGGTAGGGCTCCATTTGTTAGAAGATATAATTAGACAGCAAGGTCTAAGTCTACAAGAGGGTTAGATATGGTGAATGATCGTCTAGTGCTAGGGATGACTGCAAGCTACTTGGAAGAAGAACTTAGGCTGAGGCTTAGACATAAAAAAAATTCATTTTTCAAGCCTTAATCCAAAGGGGGAGAATGTTAGGAATATAATTTTGTGTATTGTATTCAAGCTTTATTTTCTTTTCTAGTTCATGATGTAAGGGTATAAATACCCATCATCTTTGTAATTTGTAATACATGCTTTGAAATAGATATATCACATTTGACTTTCTCCTACAAGTTTGACTCTCTCTCTCTCTAAAACTCCATTGTTGTTCTTAAAGATTTTCTTAGATTTTCATAGTGATTGATCATATTCTGGGAATATCACTTGACGACTTTCAACGCAGTATTGAAAATCGCCAAAAAAAGATCTTTGTGCTCAAACCAAATCAAGATCTACCCGGACTTGATAAACTCAAAGTTCTCACCATTCTCACCAAACCGGCTCACAGGATTGTTTACTGTTAGGGTCCAATAGTTTATTGTATTAAAGTCGGGTAAAGTAAAGTTGAGGGATTAAATGTGTAAATACCGAAAGGTATATAAAGTAGTATATTTTATGTTTAAAATTAGAGTTCTGATTATTTTTAACTAAGGTAGTCGTACGTTTACTCTATAATCGACATTCATCTTATCAATCAATCAAGCCGACTACGTGAATCATTCCAATCGTTCTTGTTCGTGTTTGATTAATACATTGTTTGATTGTACTTTTACTTGTACTGGACTCACAATTGGTATTAGAGCAAAGAGAAAAATCGATATGATCCAGATATCCTCATCCAGATACCTTAGCGGGACCCCCGTGCTAAGTCGCAGCAGAGAGTCGCTGTTTATCGGAGATATAATTCAGCCAGTCATCATTACCTTTGGATCATTTCTCAACTGTCTCACGATCACACAAGTGCTTTCAAGATGAATACTCATTCTGAAACAGAATGTCAGGTATGTTCTGTCATCTAAGCTAGCTAAGTCTAAACGTGAAAATAGAGATTTTTCCACTAAAATAGAATTTTTAAATGTTCAACGGGAAGATCTATTAGCCAAGGTCAAGGATCTTGAACTCAAGTTTATCAAACGAGGTCAAATTGATCAAACCATTCATTTGATCAAACCCAAAGAGTTCAAGTCCTATAGATCAAAGGTAGGTCTAGGTGCCGATAATCCTTATTATCTCGAAAAAGCCATAGCTGACGTCCCTACTCTATACAAATTTGAATATCTAGACCTTGGTCCGGATTTTCAAATCGAGTTCATGGAATCACAGTTGGTTCCTGATTATATCACGTCATCATCAGAAGGAGATATCACGTTATCACCAGATTAGGTTAAGGAACAGAAAGACATTAAACGTGCTGATTAGGTTAAGGAACAGAAACACATTAAACGTGCTAGAACTGATAAGGGTAAAACTAATTTTGTCTATGCTAATCTAAATGAGAGTTATAGATGGAACGAATGCAAACCTACTCTTTCGAATGATTCTTCTAGTAGCTACTTTAACGCAGAAATTCAAGTAAAACCGGCTGAATTTAAACCATACATTCCCTCATTGATTTTAGAAAAACGTATAGTTCAGCTGGAACAGGATTATGAAGTAGCTACAAATGTTTTTGATCTCGAAAGAGAAGTTTTAATGTCTATTTTCAAAGAAAGTCAATCACAAATTCCTATTACCTCATACAAATCAGACCCACTTCCTGATTGTAATAGAAAGAATCTTCAGATAGAAATTCGTCGTTTAACAAGTAAACTTGCTAGTCTAGCGGCGAATGTTCTATAGGAGCAAGCTTCAACTTCTAATTTGCGCAAGAAATATGATACACTTCCTAAAGGCAAAAATGCTCAATCTGAACCAAAAGAAACATGATACTCGTTACATCAACAATTCGGGTGCTAAACGATTAGTGAGTCTATTGCATATTCCGATGGTATTTTGAAGCTTATCCAGATGCGATTATTTGTTGAGATCAGTGCTGACAGGACAACATCGATTAAGCTAGGAATGCTCGAAAGACAAAAGATTCTCGAGGCCATGGAGATCATCGACAAACGTCTGACATATCGCCAAACTCTAAGAAGCTTTGAAGGGATGTTTGACTTATGACAATAAGCAACTTTAACACAAAGGGGGAGAATGTTAGGCAAATATGGAAATTATTATGATTGGATCAAAGTAGGAGATTTTATTATAACTAAGGCAAGTGTATAATGCCTTATTCATTATTTCCTTATTACGATATTATGCTTCATATAAATGTGGACGTAGGGCAAGCATTAGAATGTTAGAGAGAAACGAGATTATTATCGTGAGTTTAGCCTTATTGTTGATAACCTTGTAACCACGATTTATTAAGCGAGATATATGACAAAAGGTATTCCATTGATCTACATCGTGTTCTTCATATAATATCTATTACATTACTTGAATCTGTGATCCACATATACGATTATATATATTAATATGATAAATGTGTAAAATGAAAAATGAAAAAGCAAGGGAAATGCATGAAATTATGTAGCCAATTATAAGGATATAAAATGTAATTTAAAAAATAAAAGTGATTTAATTTTAATTATTATTTGGGATTATGAGAGAGTAGTGAGAGTATATAGCTTTTAATGTTGTATATTAAGTATATTGGAGGGTATCTCTTATAAATCCAAACAATAACCGTTTAATATTATTTATAATATAATATAGATAAATAAAAAACGTTGACATGACATAATTTTTTTCTAATTAAAAACTAAAATTTCACATTATATTCTAAAATAAAAAGTATTATAGAAAACTTGAGTAAGGGGCCGTTTACCAAACGCTTATCCGGGTAAGCGCTTACCAAGTTATATTACCTTACCGGACGAATATAATAAGTAACAAAAATCTTACCCGATAAGAGCGAAGACAAGAAAATCAAAGACCAAGAAAATCTTACCCCGCTAAGTGATGGTGACGACTCTTACTATGGCAAACGCTTACCGGGTAAATTGTTGCATACGATGCCATTTTGGTGGACTAAAATCTTACCCGTAAGTAAGTGATAATGTTGAATTTTGCCGGTAAGCACTTAACCCGGCCAGTAACTAAAATTAACTCAATAAAAAAGTAATTTAATAAAATACCTTTTTGTATTTCATATCTCCTTTCTAAACAAAGTTTTAAACAACAAATTAAAGATTTAAAACAAATTCAAATATTAAACTAACATCCTTTTTTATTGATGCAATAAAAAAATGTACAACTAAAAATCTAAAAGCTCACTAATTATTGCTAGCATCTCCACTACAATGAAATTTCTAATATGATTTCTAATGTGTTAAATAAGCTTTAAAAATTATTTAGAGATTATATTCACTCCATTATAAAGATTTTTAACTAATTTCTAAAACCACACATCATTTTAAAAACCTATATTTTAACCAAATAACAACAAAACTATAATTACATATTTTTAATTATAAATTAATACGAAATAATTTAATAAATAAATAATTATAATAAAGTGAAATTAATAAAATATTTAATTTAATCTATATAATATTATTTATTCAATAAAAAAAGAAAAATTATACCAAACACACAACATTTTAATAAATGTTATCTCTTTGGACCACATACGAGATGACCCACAAATAATTACGAAACATGATTTGTGTACCCCAAACACTTTCTTTACATTTTTCCTAGTAGTCTCTTGCTTTTTTGCAATGATCATGAAATTGCGGGTAACAACCCAAAATCTGTAACATCTGAATTTAGTAAACCAAAAGCCAAATCGGCAATATTCAACATCAAGGTATAAAGGAGTACACTAATATCCCTGAGAGAGAGAACATGGCCAAATTTATCCGTATCTAGCATCCTGGCCGAACTGGAGACTTCGTTGCACAACCGTGAGTCCCTTGAATATAAAATGAGAGTGAGTCCACTCCATCTTCCTTCCTTGGAATCTCAATATTCAACATGTACTATTTTTAAAGCTCTTTAAACTAACTAAAAACTAATTGATAAGTATCTTCAAATATAAAATAACAATTAGCCTAATAAAAAACTTAATCGTTATTTTTATTTAAAATAATATCTTATGATCAAAACTAAAACAAATTATCTCTATTTCTAAAATCTAAAATACTTAAATGATAAAGAATTTTGAATTAAACAAATTAAACTAAAAAATAATTAATGTTTAGTTTGATATCAGTTTTTAGTTTGTAGTGTGTATTTGCAAAATAATTGTTTTATTCAAATATTTATCAAATAATTATATTTTATTGAATATTTTACTAAATCATTCAGATAGTTAAAATGGTAATTTGTTGTTATTAAAACTGTTCATTAAAAACTTACCAAACAACCATATTTCATTCTACACTATATCATAGAGCATCTCTATCATACTATATCAAACCGTTCAACAACTACCAAACAATCTCATTCTTATAGATACCTTAATCAGCCAAATCTATAATTCACTCCTTTTAAAAATTATATTCTTAAAATTATATTTTAAATATAAAACTAAGTTGACCATAAAATATTGAATCCTAATTGGTCAACCACATTTGGGTTCATATGAGATCATATTTTTCACATTTGAAACTTCACTGAAAAACATTATGAAGATAAAAAAAAATCAGACATTCACACCAAAAACACCGTAAAGGTTACCTTGACAACAAAAACACTATAAAGATTACCTTCAGTGTTATGCTGTGAAGTTTCAAGTGTAAAAAAATAGTTAGTTTCACCAAAACAGTCACCTTTACAGATAAAGTCATATGTTCTAAAGTCTCGATTAGTTTAAAAGCTATATACATGTATCAGAAATAAGTACACCATTGGTTGAACAAACAAAAAACCAAATCAAACCAACCCAAACAAAAACCATTGGTTCAACAAACAAAAACCAAACCAAACCAAAACAAAACAAAGCAAGGCAGGGTTTCTAATCTAGCATGTGAGTTTTAGAAATTACCTTCCACTACAAGAATTTCTAACTAATTTCTAAATGACATATCATCATAAAAAACTATTATTTAACCAAATGACAACAAATTTATAATTAAATATTTATAACTTAATACCAAATAATTTATTAATTAATTAATTATAATAAAGTAAAATAGATAAAAAATTAATTATGTTACAAAAAAATTGATTCAATAAAAAAGAAAAAAATTATATTAAATACACAACATTTAATAAATGTTATCTTTTTGCACCACATACGAGATGACTCGTAAATAATAGCGAAACGTGATTAGAGTACCCTAAACGCTTTCTCTACATCTTTCCTAGCAGCCTCTTGCTTCTTTGCACATGATCATCGAAACAATGGAAATGGATCTCATGTAACAACCCAAAACCATAACATTTGGATTTAATAAACCAAAAGCCAAGCGAGCAGTATACAACATCAAGGTTTAAGGTCATCCCTAAACAATCTAAAAATTCAACATGTACTATTTTTAAAACAGTAGGTCAAATACAAAAAAACAATTAGCCTAACAAAATACTCTACCATTATCTTTATTTAAAAAATATCACTGTTGGTCCCAAATGAATCTACAAGAGTTCAATGGATATAGAATACAAACACAAGCTTTTTAGAACAAGTATTTAACTTATTCTATTGCAACTAAGAACTCACAAAGATTGATGCACAAGAACAGTAAGAAATAGAAACAGAGGTTTGAGAGAATATAATGCATGCATGAAGATGAAGAAGCGTTCTTTATCTATTTATACTCGTTGCTTTAAATGCAAAGCAAAAGGTATATGCCACGTGTCAAGTTCCTCATCAGACTTGTTCTTTGTCCAAAAGACAACCATGCTTTTGGCCGAATATGAAGAATAACCAAATCAGATCTGAACGGGACATAAGAGACAATCTGTACTTCCTTCTTCTGACATGGTATGGAATTTTGATTTTTGTGCATCGAGGATAAGATCAACATTGATCTTGCTGTGTAGGCGCCACTTGATCACTGAACCAGAAGCTCCAAGGATGAAGTCTTCAGATATCACTGAGGCTTTGCAGGATCTCACGCTTTAGATAGATAAACCTTGCTATCACTGAACCGCTTCAGATCACGGGCTATCCATCTATTTCTTCAACTATATCTTCGGCTGTCGCTGAATGACTTTGTGGTGTGAGTATTGTTCTTCAGATCATCAGAGATTGGATGGTTGATCCTAATGTTCAGCGATCACTGAGTGTAGTCAGTGTATGCTATTGCTGAAACTGAATAATATCCTATACATGGAATTTACACTAAGTATATAAGGAATCATATTCAAATCACTGAAAGGAGTTTGGATCAACAATCTTCCCCTATTTGATTATGATTATACAACATAGGAAAAATGCTTGAGTAGATTAGTAAGGACTTAGAAATTTTAAAGTAAAGATTTCTAATTACTAATCTGTGAGATCTTTTCTAGCTAATAACCTAATCACAATTATTACAAGTGTAAAACCTATAAAGTTCATTCACTTATTAATTACAGAGTGTGTTGGTCCCTAAAGGGTCTACAAGTGTTCAATAAATAGTAAACAGTTTGTAGAAGGGGGGGGGGGGGGGTTGAATACAAACACACAGATTTTGGTTTTTAAATGGGTTTATATATCATAAACAAATTTACAGTTACAAGCGGAATAAGAACAAGTTTAAAACCTATTCTATTGTAACTAAGAAACACTAAGTTTGATGCACAAGAAGAAGGAAGAAAGAAATATAGAGGGTTTAGGTTTAGAAGGAAGCATGCATTAAGATGAAGAAGATATCTTCATCTTATTTATACCCGTTTGCATTTAATGCAAGACAAAAGGTATATGCCACGTGTCAAGCTTGGATAGGAAGCTTGTCCTTGCTAATAAGACAACCATGTTTTTAGCCGAATATGAACAGTACCATATCAGATATGATGGGGACATAAGAGACAAATCGTACGTTCTTTTCTGACAAGGTATTAGGTTTGACTTTTGTGCATCAAGGATAAGATCAATCTTTAATCTTGTAAAGGAAGCTTCATTTGATCGCTGATTCTGAATCTTCAAGGAGGAATCTTCAGTATTGCTGAGGCTTCACAAGACTTCACACTTTGATTAGATAATCGCTGCTATCGCTGAACCGCTTCAGTTCACTTAGCTGGTTATCTCTTTCTTCAGCTAGGGTCTTCGACTTTCGCTGAATGGTCTTCTGGTGTGATAGCTGATCTTCAGGACTTCATAGATAAGCTTGTTGTTCCTTCATCTTCAGCGATCGTTGATGGTAATCAGCGTATGCTATCGCTGAATATTAACATAAGCTTATACAATGGAATTTCACTAAGTATACAAAAGGAATCATATTCAAATCATCGAGAGGAGTTATGATCAACAGAGTGTAATGTCAGTGAGTATATAAAGGTTTTAAAGAAAATAGAACTCATATGTTCATTGTCCCTTTTACTATTTTCAGGGATCTTTTCAGTACACAGATGGAGTAGAGTATTTCATTGAATTTCATTAAGTAGGGTAATCTGATGAATTACATAGTAAAAATGAAAGTACAATTATTGAGTAAAGTACAATACACTGAAGTAAAAACAAAGGAGGAGAGAAACATCTTAGACTAGTCAGAGAGTCTCTCTTCTTCTTCGTAATTCTTTCTCATAGATTGTCTTTCGAATATACTTTAAGTGACAGGCTGTCAAGCAGTTGTAATACATGATCTTAATGAGTTTTTATGTAGCTTTCTGAATCTCCTTATTTATGAGAAACCTGTGTTGATCCAAACTCCTTTCAGTGATTTAAATATGATTCATATTATACTTAGTGAAAATTCCATCTATAGGATAGTGTTCAGAATCAGCGATAGCATACACTGACTACGCTCAGTGATCGCTGATAATCAAGAACAAGATCCTATTCCTAAAGATCTAAAGACCAACACTCACACAACAAGACCATTCAACAAAATTCGAAGACAGACGCTGAAGAATGAGATGATTAGCTAAGTGACCTGAAGCGGTTCAGCGATAGCAACTGTCATCTACATAAGTGTGAGATCTTGTAAAAGCCTCAGTGATACCTGAAGTCTTCATCCTTGAAGTCTCTGGTTCAGCGATCAAAGTGGGGCCCATACAGCAAGATCAAAGTTGATCTTATCCTCGATGCACAAAAGTCAAAACCTCAATGCCTTGTCAGAAAAGGACGTACGGATTGTTTCTTTAGTCCCCATCAAATCTGATTTGGTTATTGTTTATAAACGGCCAAAAGAATGGTCGTCTTTCAGATAAAGGACAAATCTCTAATAGAAACTTGACACGTGGCAAATACTTTTTGCTCTGCATTTAATGCAATGGGTATAAATAGATGAAGATTGTAATAGAATAGGTTTTATACTTGTTCTAATTCCGCTTACAACTGTAAATTTGTGTATACAATATAAACTCATTTAAAAACGTAAAAATCTTGTGTTTGTATTCAACCCCCCCCCCCCCTTTCTACAAATTGTTTCTGTATCCATTGAACTCTTGTAGACTTCTTTGGGACCAACAAGTGGTATCAGAGCAGAGTTTCTTGCTTTCTAATCTTTAAAACAACTAATATTCTGTTATTTTAAAATGGCTAACACAAACACAAACTATATAGATAGTGGATCTTTAGCTAAACCTCCTAGATTTAGCCGTGATAATTTCTAGTCTGGAAGGAAAAAATGACTCTATTCCTAGAAGGGTCAGATCCTAAGATCCCCTATTATCTAGAGAATGGGCCATACGTTCCCACATTTCTAGTTTCTGCAGTTCCTGCTACTACTACCTCTCTTGCTATTCCTGAGAGACGTTTGTTAGAACAATACACATACAGATTTAGGTAGAGGAAGAGATGAATCAAGCCAAACTCATATTATTGATTGGGGAATTGCAATTACACCAAGAACACCGTGGAAAAACACACACGAAATTTAGGAGTCGACTCTCATAACTTTTCCTCTCAACCCTAAGACTCCTTATATATGGCCCATTACATTTAAAGCCCAAGCCCAAGTGTAATAACCGGGTTTGTTTTGGTTGGAAAGTTCAGGGGTGAATTGTATAGTTGTTTAACGTTAAAGGACCAAAAGTGAAATTTTATTTCACCTACATATGACAATGAAATTATGGTCCAATGAGGTTGGATTTTTCCTTGTTATTTATGGTAAGGTGGTGACGTGATGGGGGGGGGGGGGGGATATCCCATGAACCGCCTCACAAATCTCTCTCTCTCATATATATTTATATTTGCTTTTGGTGGGTTAAGTTAAGAAAGTTAAAGAAAGCAAAGAAATGATAATGTTTTCTGTTGTTTCGTACGAATCCAGAAGAGAGAAAGAGAGAAGTGTTTGAGGTAAGAATTTAAGATGTGATTATAAGTCTTGATTCGTTACGTTTCGGGTTATATCGGGTTTTGACCGGTAGATTTATATGGTTCAGATTCATGTGTTCCATATTCGAGTTGTTACCCGCTAGAAGTTTACCTGTCTATTTGGCACCGAGGTGAGTTTTTATAAATGAGTTTTATAAACTGAAATGCATATGTTATTGAGAAAGGTTTTTATTTCGATAATATGCCTAATTGATATAATTGGATTATTATCCTTATATGAGTTGTTGGGAAAAATAACACATATGGATTTTATTTGAGAAGTTGTTATTAAATATTTTCCACGTAAAAATATGTGTTATTTGATGAGATGAGAAAGCTTTTACAAAGCCTTTGTAAAATACGTGTTTTTCCGTCTCACGTGATTTATTTCATATAAATGAGATTATATGATGACAATTGTTAGTATTTTGTGAAAATTAACATGTAAAGAGGTTGACCAAAAACTGTTTTGGGTCACGGGAAATTATGGCGGTGTATCCGCAATGAATGGACGGAGAAAACGTATAAATGATTGTGGGTGGTATAATCGATATAAATTAGCCATCTCGTATGGCGTGAACCGAACCATATGCTCGTGAAGCAGACAATAGTTTGGAAAGGATGAGTGAGGCTAACCTGTATTAGAAAAGTACTTGTTAGGAATATCCTGTTATATGATGATGAATATGGCAGTGTATCCGCATTGAGTGGACAGAGAAAACATATAAATGATTGTGAGTTTTTATGAAAAAGCTTTATAAACTGAATTGCATATATTTCAAAGTATTTTACTTTGATATATTTATGTTATCGAAATTGATTTAAAGATGGTTGAGAAAGTTAAAATATGTGGCTTTTGATAAAAGAGATTTATAAACTGAGACGCATATATTTCAAAGTACTTTACTTTGATACTATTTACGACATGGGATTTGTTTCGGGTTGTTCAAAGAAACTTAAAGTATGTGAGTTTTTATTACAAACCATTTTCGAGATGAAATGCATATTCTATTAAAAAGTTTTATTTCGATAATATATCAAATTAGAATAATTGGATTATTATCATTATTTAGGATACATGGTTCGATTATGGGTTGTTGAGAAAATTAACACATGTGATATCTATTTGAGAAATTATTATTAAATGATTTTCTTATAAAAGTATGTGTTACTTGATGGGGTGTACAAAAGCTTTCTTTTAACCATTTTCGAACAACAATGCATACATTATCAAATGCTTATTATTTTGATATTATACCGGATTGGTATGTTTAAATTACTATGGTTAACTGCGATGCGGTATTTATTTACATGTTGTTAGAGATTAACACATGTGGTGAAATTAATGACATATGGGGTTTAAAAGGTACTTACACAACAGAAGCAGGGTGCGTTAGGACTATGATGGTTCGCGCAAATGATTATATATATTGTGCCCACGAATTCGTTTCGTGTTTGGCTGGGTTATAACCGGTAGGGATTGCAACCGTACCGGGATGTTTGAAATTTTGAGCAGCGACTGTTGTGGCAAGTTACTTGGGTGAGAGATTGAGCCTGAGTGTTAACTCGCTACTAACATATTTAAAGGCTCTCCGAAAAATTGGATTGCGCATGGTTGTCAACTATATGTTTAACGATTTTGAAAGATTTTATCATGAATTGGTTATACTGCCACTATTGCACTAACAGGGATTTACTCACTAGACCTTATGGTCTAACCCTCATTTTGTTTTAAAAAATATGCATTTCAGGGTATCAGCTGACGCTTTTATTTGCGGGTAAAAGAGATGCTTTATGTCGAGCATGCTATGAAGTTAATGTTTAATCTTCATGAATTTTAGATCGTTCATGTGAAGATTATTAGCGAAAATTTTTATTTGTCGCTGTTTGGCAGATTGTATAGAAGGAGACCCAATTTGTAGCCTCAAATGTGGTGTCTTAATTGTATAATTTGCAGTATTTGTTATATGAGAACACGGGTTGTCACACCAAGTCCAATTACAATTACAATTAAATGGACTACAATTAATTATGCTAACTTTATAAAACTTTCTATCTAATTGGGGCTAATTAGATCTAACACGTATCGTTAAAACTCCAAATCAATGGAGTGAAGAAGATAAGAAAGAGCTAGCTGTTGACTCAACAACTAGATCTATAATTGCCATGTCTCTTCCAGATGATGTTTATCATTCTGTAATGAAAATGAGGACTTCAAAGTTCATGTGGGATACACTGTGTACTTAACATGAAGGAACCAATGAGGTTCAGATTACTCGCAGTATTAACTTGGTAAGACAATATGAAAGTTTCATGTCTCAGGAAAATGAAACTCTTTCGCAAATTCATCAAAGGTTTAATTGTCTCTTAATAGACATGAAAACTGTTAATCATGAGTACTCTAACTCTGAAATCCTAACTAAGTTCATGGAAGCTCTTCCTAAACAATGGGAAACTTTACAATGTGTCCTAAATTGACATAAGACATTGAAACTCTTTCTTTAAGTGCTTAGTACGGAATATTGCTCAATCATGAGCAATCTCAAACCTTAAAAAGAAACCTCATTAAAGACACTAAAGCTACTAAAAGTACTTCTTTAGCATTAGTGACTTCAGAGATGGAACCTTCTAAACTTGTTTCTTCTTCTATCACTTCTATCACTAAGTTAGATCAAACTAACCTAGAGGATATCACTGATGCTGATATCTCTGAATTTGATAACTCTCTAGCTCTTCTCACTAATAATTTCAAGAGATTCTCTAGAAAGAGCGACTTTAGAAAGAACCAAGCAACCACTGACTCTGATAAGTCAAAAACTCTTCCTGCTAAAAAAGCTTCAGCGATCTGCTAAAACTGTTAGCGCAAATGTCACTTTGCCAGCGAATGTAGATCCAAGAAGGTTGTTGCTCCCACATTGTCTCAGATTCATGATAAATCTAAAACTGGAAAATACTCTAAGCTAAAAGAGAAATATCATAATCTGAAGACAAACCAGCGAAAGGCAAAGGTCTTGTCGCTGAAGAAGTTGACTGGGATCAAGAAGAAAACTGGGCTCAGACCTCTCATGAGTCAGGGTTAGATGAAGAAGATCATGCCTTCATCTGTCTCATGGCTAGAATAGAAGAAGCTGAAGAGACATCTGACTCCTCTTTTTTAGAGTCTCCATTAACTCAGGTACCTATCTCCTTTATACCTGAAACCAATAGCTTGTCTGCTCTTGACTCAATGGTTGTTGATTTTTACAATGCTTTAAATGGTAAAATAAAAGCTGATTAAATAAATATAGATCTTTCTCAACAGCTTAAAAATTGTCATATCAAAATCAAAGAACTTACTAAAATCGAAGAAGATTTTAAAGACCAAATCTTTGTAAATCAGACAATAAGCATTGAAAAAGAGCAAGCTATCTCTAAACGCGAAAAGGCCACCGCTGATCTTAAGGTTGAAAAAGCTACCATTGAAGGATGGTACAAGGCTTCTGACAAAGTTAATGAGATCATAAGTGCTCAGATCCCTAAAAAGGTCAAGAGTGGTCTAGGATATTCCTCTGATCAAGAAGAAATAGACACATACCATTCCATGTTAAAATTTGGAATGTTTGTTTCTTCTATCCCTGATCCCTCTACTCAGAAAGTCCCTATCTCTGAGAAAATACCTTCTAAACCTTCTACCATAGATTCATGGAAGGTGATAAAGGACAAGTTCCTTGACCATGGTCCCACGATCAAAAATTTCCAAAGAATGAAGAAGAATCGTTTAGTTCCTTCAGTAATTCATCCTAAATGTGGAAGAAAGATCCTTGGATCAATTCAGAGATCAACTCCTAGAGTTAAGATAAATCTTACTCCATCTATCCCAGAGGAACTTGTTCCTCTTAGGACAATGGAAAAAGGAATTCTTGGCCCTGGTCCTGAAAATGCTATGACCTCCGCTCTACATGGTTCCAGCTCTAAAACTATTATTAAATATCGCAAATGCTATCACTGTGGTGAGACATCTCACATTGCAAGTAAATGACCAAATGTTATTAAAGTTGAAAGATTGACTCATGGAAAGTAGCTCACCCAAGATGAAGATAATCATTGAAGAAAGTTCTCCAGCGAGTAACATATCTGCCAAACCTGTTATTTCCACTAACACTGCAGGACCCATAGTAGTATGGGTACCTATGAAGGAAGTGAAGGATTCTTATGGCGTTCTATCCAACGGAGCAACTTCATTCAGCCGTGTTGCTTATGTTGAAGGACTAAAGCATAATCTCTTAAGCATTAGTCAACTCTGTGATAAAGATTTCAAGGTCTTGTTCACAAAGACCCGATGTGCGGTCACTGATAAAAATGATAAACTTGCTCTAAAAGGCAAAAGATTGGAAAATGTGTATGTCATTAATATGGATAGCTTTCACTCTGAAAATATGTGCTTTCTCTCAACGGCCTCCTCTGATATTAACTGGCTCTGACACAAGAGACTATCTCATCTGAACTTTAAGATGATCAATGAATTATCTCAAAAAGAACTTGTCAGATATCTCCCTAAACATACTTTTACAAAGGAATCTCTTTGTTTAGCATGTGAAAAAGGAAAGCTAACAAAAGCATCTTTCAGATCTAAGCAAGTTTCCTCAGTGACCACCCCTCTACGGTTACTTCACATGGATCTATTTGGACCATTCAACGTCCAATCCATGTCTGGAAAGAAATACACTCTTGGATAGTTGATGAATGTTTTAGATATAATTGGGTATTCTTTCTTCGATCCAAAAGTGATACACCTGATGAAATTAATTCCTTTATCAAAAGAATGGAAGTCCTGAACAATCTAATTGTTCGTTCCATGAGAAGAGATCATGGCACTGAATTCAAAAACAGTACTCTGATTACTTTCTTGGAAGAAAAAGGAATCACTCATAATTTCTCATCAGTGAGAACCCCTCAGCAAAATGGTGTTGCTGAACGAAGAAACCGAACGATCATTGAAGCCTCCCGCTCAATGCTCAGCAACTCATGTCTACCAACTCAATTTTGGGCTGAAGCAGTTAACACTGCATGTTTCACTTAGAATCGATCTTTGATAGTCAAACAATTCAAGAAAAACTCCTATGAATTATTTCATGGAAGAAGACCCTCTCTGAAATATCTACATATCTTCGGATGTAGATGTTATATTTTGAATGACAGAGATCATTTAGGAAAATTCGATCCAAAGGCTGATGATAGTATATTTCTTGGGTACTCCTCAGTATCAACAAAAGAAGACAACACGTTGAAGAAACCATGCATGTGAACTTTGATGAAAATCTCGCTCAACGAATTCTATTCCGGTCCCTGAAGAAGAAGAGGAATTGAAATAATTGGATGAAATATCATTATGGGGAACCTGAATCTTATTTTCAAACACCCTATCACTGAAAACAATGATGATGAAGGTCCTAGCTTCAATCCTATCACAAGTAATGATCCATCCTCATCATGGATAGACATTACACCCTTAAATCATATTCCTCCCTCCGATTCTTCCAACGGTGATTCATTAGTGAATAATCAAGTCCCTCTCTCTTCACAAGGGAATGCACATCCTTCTGGATCCCCTCCAGGGATGATAGGAAAAGTTGAAGAACCTCTTGATGAAGCATCTACCGTTCTCCCTGAACAAGAACAAGTCGCTGAATATCATGTTGATCAAACTCCTCAACCTCCGGCTCAGCAATGGACTAAAAATCATCCAATAAATCAAATTATTGGTGATCCAAACGCAGGTATTAGAACCCAATTTCTTACTTACCATACTCTCTATGAGTGTTATTGTAGTGTATAAAGTTGTACTTGACTTTCTAATAAAGTTGGTACTACCTAAGAAGATCAATGATGCTATCACTGATCCAAATTGGGTCTCTACTATGCTAGGAGAGCTAACTTAGTTTTATAGAAACAAAGTTTGGAATCTTGTACGTCGTCCATCTGGTAAAACTGTTATAGGTACTAAATGGGTATTTAGTAACAAACTAGATGAAAATGGCACTGTTATCCATAATAAAGCTAGACTTGTTGCTCAGGAATACAGACAGGAAAAGGAATAGACTATGTGAGACCTTCATTCCTGTTGCTAGACTAGAAGCCATAAGACTTTTCTTAGCTTATGCCGCCCATAAAGACTTTAGAATTTTTCAAATGGATGTTAAAACTGCTTTTCTAAATGATAAACTTAAAAAGGAAGTTTATGTTGAGCAACCGCCTGGGTTCGCTGATCCTAAACACCCTGATTTTGTTTTCAAACTACAAAAAGCTCTTTACGGGTTAAAACATGCTTCTAGAGCTTTGTATGACATCCTTTCTAAATATCTTCTTGAAGAAAAATTTGTTCGTGGAAAAATTGACCAAACTCTCTTTCTTAGGAAATATAAAGGTCATAAAATTCTTGCTCAAGTATATGTTGATGATATTATATTTGGCTCCACAAGACTCAAATTGTGTATTCGTTTTGCTAAATAAAGGAATGAATAATATAAAATGAGTATGATGGGTGAACTAACATATTTTCTAGGTTTGCAGATTAAGCAATCTGAAAAAGGCATCTTTATATTCCAAAGCAAATATGTTAAGGATGTGCTGAACAAATTTGATATGACTCAAAGTTCAACGATGAAGACTCCTATGGCACCTCCCTTAACTCTGAACAAGGACCTTGATGGGAAACCAGTCAATGTCACTGCCTATAAAGGAATGATCAGATCCCTGCTGTATCTAATAGCTAGCCGACCTAATATCATGTATTCTACTTGTGTCTGTGCAAGATATCAAGTTGGACCAAAGGAATGCCATCTAATCCCTGTAAAGCGAATCTTTAGGTATCTGAACGAAACTCCTAATCTGGGTCTTTGGTATCCCAAAGGCTCAGGGTTCGATCTAATTGGTTATTCTGATAGTGATTTTGCAGGTTGCAAGATTGATAGGAATAGCACCACTGGTGGCTGTCAGCTACTAGGTGGAAAGTTTGTAAGTTGGACATGTAAAAAGCAAAACTATGTGTCCACATCAACTGCTGAAGCTGAGTACGTAGCCGCTAGAAGTTGTTGTGCCCAAATCCTTTGGATGAGAAACCAACTCAGAGACTACGATCTAAAGCTCTCAAACATCCCTATCTATTGTGATAACACAAGTGTTATTGGCATCACAAACAATCTTGTACTTCGTTCTAAGACCAAGCATATCGAGATCAGATATCACTTTATTAGAGATCATGTCATGAAAGGTGAAGTTAAACTTCCTTTTATACATACTGAGTATCAGCTCGATGACCTATTTACTAAGCCTCTTGATGAGACTAGATTTAGTATGTTAATCAGCAAACTTGGTATGCTGAATGCTGAAGAATGAAAATTCTCAGTGATCAACTATATTCAGTGGAAACGTGTTAGGTCTAATATTTTATTGTGACAAAATAAGGAAAGGATGTGCATTAATTGTAAAAGGAAGTTTATAATTCTTTAAACTCTTTCCTTCTTTAA
Organism: Silybum marianum; assembly: GCA_036898165.1. NCBI lineage: Eukaryota > Viridiplantae > Streptophyta > Magnoliopsida > Asterales > Asteraceae > Silybum > Silybum marianum. Next base: position 14,423,731 of record CM072542.1, on the reverse strand, counting down.
TTAGATCAGGCCTTTAATTATAAACAGTGGTAATCATAATAGGAGTCGATTACTAGAGAGCCGATATAATGTCATATTAATATTGTAATCGTACAAAGTGAGATATACGACTACGAAACTTCTTTATCTGTGTGTTCTTATTGTTTTATTCGATATAATCATTGTGCTTGCATATACTGGGATCAACAGGTGTTATCAGAGCCAATCGATCTGAGTTTTGGCTATTTTCTGAAGCGTTCTTCACCAAAGAAGGTAAAATCTCGATTTCCTTTTCTTGAGTTTTTCTCGATTCATACATCTTAAGCTTTACCCGATAAAAATTCTTATAATTCCAGACTTGTTTTTTCCTCTATTCCTTTTACTCGATAAATCCCTATCCTGCTTTAATTTAAATTTTTGTCGATTCAAAAGTTCAATAAACTTGATTTTTATTCAAACTATTTAATCTGTTTTAATTAAAATTATTCTAGTTTATTTTGATTACTTTTAAAACTCTTTATATAAGAAAACTCAGGAACTAGTGACTCTTGCAGCTTTTCTTACTAAAGAATTCTCAAGTAAAAATCTTAGACTCTAGTGATTTTAATTTTTATTCTTGATTGAACAAATAAGAAACTCGAGAACTTAGCTATTCTTGTCCATAAAAAGACTTGTTCTTTTTAGTCAAGAACCATTTGTTCTTGTTTTCTAGGTTTATCAGTTAAACAAAATTCAGATTAAATATCCTTGAATTTTTATCGAGTCCTTATCAATCGACAAAATTTATTATCGAGTCATCTGTAATCGATATAAATTTTTTTGCTTCGATTTTTTTTGCCAAAGAATTTTTATTGAGTCTCTGTCAATCGATAAACATTAGTTATCGACTGTTTTCTGATCGATAACTTCTGCTTATTGACTCAATTTATTCAATAGTAAGTTTTATCGAGTCCCTTCACCAGACAAAATATGTTATCGTGCCCCAATCACCCGACAAAAACTCTTGTCATCTCAACCTAACCCGATAAACTTTTTGTCGACCCTCCTTCTATCGAGAAAAACTTTCTGTGTGTCAAAAACAACCCAGAAAATTTCCAAAACTCACTGATCGTGATCATCGAGCCAAGTACAATGACTACCCGCGAAGCTATCGCCATTGGTTCAGATACGAAACCCCCAATTCTGTTCCTCGGAGAATGCTCTCAGTGGAAGGACCGATTTCTCGATTTCATCGAACGTAGTGATCATGCCGATGAAATCATGAGTTCCATCAAGGACGGTCCTCCACCACCTTTCTATCAAGAATTCTCTGTTATGCCAAATGCACTCCTCCGGTCGCTGCCACAAGAAGAGTAAAACCAAAAGCTTCTTGGGATGCCACAAAAAAGAGAATCATGAATTGTGATCAACTAGCTCGCTCGTACCTTCTAATGAGCCTCCCAAATGACATCTACATGAGCATCGATAGCCACAAAAGATCTGCCAAATAGATGTCGGAAGAAATCGAAAAATTTATGCTCGGAACAAAGATTGGGACTCAACTAAAGATCACCAACTGTATCTCGCAATACGAAGAATTCAAAGCCAAATAGGGTGAAAGTCTTACGAACACTTATACTCGTTTTGTTCAATTGGTGAACGAGTTAAGCAAAAACGAAATTCGTAAGACTAAGATCGAGAACAATGTGAAGTTTGTTAGCAATCTTCAACCGGAATGGCGCCGCTTTGCCAATCAAATCAAACACAGCAAATTTCTCGCTGAACTCGATCTTCACGAAGTTTACGAAACCCTACAACAAGACGAAGAAGAGGTACTTGAATTGATGGGGGCAAACACCAAAAAGAATTCCGATCCAATAGCCTTAGTAGCAAAAGATTCATCTCATACATCCCAAAGCATATCACAAGACGTCATTCTTGATTTTGAAGACGAAGAGTTCGATTATGATCCGGAAATCGCCAAATTCCAACAGCAATTGGCTTTTCTTACAAAATCGTTCCAACAAAAGTTCTCTCGTCGCTCAAATCCCAATCAACAACGATATGCTTCGGGACCAAAGAACCATGAACGCAAAGATATGTTTGAGCCTAAGCCAAGGAGAGAAGAATCTCGTCCAACACCAAAACTGGAAGATAAATTCAAGGGTGAAATGAGCCTGTGCTACAACTGCGGAAAATCCGGCCACTATGCCCGTGAATGCAAAAAGCCAATCGTCCAAGACTCAAACTACTTCACCTACAAATTCATGTTGGCTAAACAAAAGGAAGCCGGTAAAGTACTCATGGCGAAAGATGAACAATGACTCAATCAAGGTAATGATAATGATGATATGGAAAACGAGGTACAAGCACACTTCAGTCTGATGTCTTATTTTGATGATTCCACTTCAAACGCTTCCGACTACACACCCGAGGTAAGCCACTCTGATTATGACAATTTTGTTTCCCAAATGCATGATTTGATGCTTCAATTAAAAGAATTACAATCTAAGTTGAAAACCGAGAAACTTTTGGTTTCCAACTTAGAAGCATGTTTAGAAAATAATCGTAAACAACTACTAATTGCCCAATCTGAACTTGCAACATCTCACAGTATTGCACAAAATCATCAAAAGGAGAAAACCCTTTTTCAAGAAGAAAAATTTCAGTTACAACAACAAATCTCGGATCTCACAACACAATTTAACAAATCTAAAAGTGAGACAGAAGAATTTTCTTCAAAATACGAGTTTGTCAGTATTCAAAGACAAGATCTTTTGGAAAAAACTCAAGGATTTGGAACTCAAACTGTATAAAATTGGTAAAACTGAGCACACAATTCATTTAAACGCTCCAAAAGACTTATGTTCAGAAGCCGGATTAGGATTTGATAACCCAAAACACTTAGAAAAGGCCATCTACAATACTCCGACTATCTATAAATTTGAATATCTGAACCTTGGTCCGGATTACGAAATTAAATTTATGAAGTAGGATTCCAACGTTGAAGAAAGGGAAGATTTGAATAGGAGAAACAAGGATTTTCATCAAATTCTTTTCTGCTATCCTCAAATAGTAGAAGAGGAACCTTCAAAAGAAACACTTCCAAATGACTATTTTCCATCTTATACCGATGAAAAACTTCAAACTCAAATTCTTGAATTTAAACCTTATATTCCCACCTTGTTTTTAGAAAAGAAAATTATTCAACTTGAAAAGGTGTTGGAAACTGAACGTTCTTCGTCGGAAAAGGAAAAAGCGGCATTTATTTTAAAAATTCAAAAATTGGAAAACGAGGCTTTACAATTAAATAAAAACCACGAAAATGATTCTATTTCCAATATTTCTTCGTGCAAAGCTTTTGTTAGGAATTACTTAGATGATTGTGAAGTGTTGTTTAAACTAGATCCAAACTATATTTCTCCTAAACTAAAATATTCCCCTTCTCCCGACCAATTTGATGATAAACTAGATGACCTTGAGCCAATATATTTTTTGAATGCAAATCCTAATCTTTCTTTACTTAACGACGACGAATGTTTAAATAATTTAACTGCCGACTTTGACTTCAATCCTACACTTCCAATTATGCATGTTCCACAAGTCAAACGCTTTACACTCATTCTAACCGAACGAATCAAAATCAACTTATTTCAAAAAGTACTAACATCTGTCCTATTGATGTTTCAGCTGTTCATACTTTAAAGACCAAACAACTTTGGGTTGAAAAAGGAAAACACACTTCAAAATCGTCATCCCGCAATAAAGACAAATTTTCTTTTACAAATTCTACAAATGTCAAAAGATCTAATAGTTACTCTCGATTTCCGCATATAATTCATCCGTTTCGACATTTAATTAAATTTTCTCAATCAAATTTGGTGCTCAAATTGCGGTGTGAATGACTTTGTGCGCTTAAATTCGTTTGATTATGGTTGTGATTATTTTCCGAACATGCATAATTCTTATAATTTTCATCATAATTATTTTCAACCTCCGCTTGTTTATAAATGGGTTCCTAAAAATACCACGACTAACGACCCTAAGTCCCACTTCAAGTGGGTACCCAAAGGTACAAAGTCAATTAACCCCGAAGGATCCATTTACAAATGGGTACCTAAATTTGCCTGATTTTGTGCAGATCGGTCATGTATGGTACTTAGATTCTGGTTGCTCAAAACACATGACCCGACAAACGGAGCTGCTTGCCAATTACAAGGACAAATTGTGCGGATTCGTAAGATTTGGCAACAATCATTTAGCACCCATAAAAGGACATGGAGACATCATTCAAAACAACATCATTATTTCAGATGTCTCCTATGTTCAAGGCCTGAGCCACAATTTGCTAAGTATTGGCAAATTCTGTGACAAACAACTTGAAGTTAATTTTCGACCCGAAAGATGCTGTGTGCGAACCTTTGAAGGAAAAGAACTATTAGCCGGCTCGCGCAAATCCAACCTGTACACCATCGATCTATCCCAAGTGACCGCTCCTTCCAATGTTTATCTAATCTCAAATGTTTCTAATCCCAAGAACTGGTTATAGCATCGACGACTTTCTCATTTGAATTTCAAAAACATCAATCGCCTCTCCATTCACGGATTAGTCACCGATCTACCAAAGATGAAGTTTGACAAACCACACTTATGCGAAGCATACGAGATGGGGAAGATGAAGAAAGTTTCTCACAAACCCAAGGTGGTTCATAGAACAACTCGACCCCTTCAGCTCATTCATATGGATTTATGCGGCCCAACGCGGACTCAAAGTATTCATGGCAACAAAATACATTCTCATAATGGTTGACGGTTTTTCTCCTTTACGTGGGTTAAATTTCTTCGCTCAAAAGATGAAACTCCCAACACGATCATCACTTTCTTGAAAGCCATTCAAGTCAAACTGGAACTCACCGCTCAAACCATCCGCACTGATAATAGAACCGAATTCAAAAATCGTTCCCTTGACGGTTATCTCGAATCCGTTGGCATTACTCACACATTTTATGCGGCTCGAACTCCGCAACAAAATGGTGTGGTCAAAGGCCGCAATCGTACGCTAGTTGAAGCTGCTCGTACTATGCTTACATTTTCCAAACTGGCAGTCTACCTTTGGGCCGAAGCTGTCAATACCGCTTGCTACACTCAAAACCGGTCAATCATCAACAAGTGATTCAACAAGACACCATATCATTTGATATACAACCGCGTTCCATCCATCGATCATCTTCACAACTTCGCTGCTTTATTCTGAATGAAAAGGAAGATCGTGGAAAACTCAAGCCAAAAGCCGATGAAGCTTACTTTCTTGGCTACTCTCCAAATGCCTCAGCATATCGGGTCTACGTTGTGTCACGGAAAGTGTCAATATTCAGTTTGATACTATAGCCGAGATGGCTCCTGAACAAGACAGTTCTGGACCCGCACTCACCGGTATTCTAGCTTCCGAACAGCTGCGTTCGGAACCTGCTCAAAACCCCACTCAAGCTTCCACTTCCAAAACCGCATCATCAGATCTAGATGATTTGATCGAGTACTTTTACTCGGATTATTTCGGCTCTCATACCGAAATACCCAAACAAATCACCACGCCTATCTTGGAGGTTGTCGACACTACCGATCTTTCTAGACCGCCAGTTACAACGGAAACTGTCTCACCTGCTGCAACTCCAAGCTCATCTGCATGCACTCCACCTGTTCAACCTAATGCTCAACCTGATGCTCAACCAAGTTCAGACCCGCTTCCTACGAAACGGGCATCCTCTTCCCCGCCATCTGCCTCCACTCCCAAGGATATCACCAGCTCCAAAAGATCTTGTGATGTGGCTCCTGCCTTGGAATCACTTCAAGATATTCCCTATGAAGACGATACCACGGACCCCAACGCATTTCAACCGCTTCCTCACACTTCCAAATAGGTCCGCTCTCATCCATCCGATCAGATTATTGGAGATCCAACCAAACCAGTCACGACGCGTTCCGCCTCGGCCAACGATTGTCTGTTCTCTACTTTTCTAAGCAAGATCGAATCCACATCCATTCAAGAAGCAATGAATGATCCTGATTGGATTGTGGACATGCAAGACGAACTCAATCAATTTGAAAGCTTGAAAGTTTGGCGCCTCGTTCCCCGTCCACAAAAGAAAACCATCATCGGTACCAAATGGATTTTCAAAAACAAACAAGATGAAGATGGGATAGTCATTAACAACAAAGCCCGGCTTGTCGCCAAAGGATACCGCCAGCCAGAAGTATATGATTATGACGAGACCTTTGCACCCATGGCCCGTATTGAAGCGATTCGAATGTTCTTAGCATACGCGTCACACAAGAACTTCGTGGTTTTTCAAATGGACGTCATAACTGCCTTTTTGAATGGTGTACTCCGTGAAGAAGTGTACGTATCCCAACCTGACGGGTTTGTCGATCCTTCAAAGCCAAATCATGTGTACATCCTCGACAAGGCTCTCTACAGCTTAAAACAAGCCCCGCGCGTATGGTATGATAGCCTTTCTGATTACTTGGTGAAAAATGGATACTCCAAAGGTAAAATCGATCCTACTCTTTTCATTAAAAAGGAAAATGGTGATATCATGCTAATTCAAATTTATGTTGACGACATTATTTTCGGTTCGACTAATCCCCAACAATGCAAGAATTTCTTCGAGCTAATGATTGCCAAGTTCAATATGAGCATGATGGGTATGATGAATTTTTTCCTCGGCCTTCAAGTCAAACAATTTTCAACGAGAATATTCATCAACCAATCAAAATACATCTCAGATATGTTACGTAAATATAACATGACGACATGTACACCGATTGGCACTCCCATGTCTCCAGGTTCGAAACTACACGCTGATTCCTTGGGAAAAACGGTGGATTCTAAAACCTATCGGGGAATGGTTGGTTCCTTAATGTATTTAACGGCTAGTCGACCGGATATAATGTTTGCCACATGCTTATGCGCTAGATATCAAGCATCTCCTAAAGAATCTCACCTTAGTGCTTTAAAACGCATTTTTCGATATTTAAAATGTACTACTGATCTTGGCCTATGGTATCCCAAGGATACAGGTTTCGAGTTAACTGTTTTTTCAGATTCTGATCACGTCGGATGCATGGTTGAACGCAAAAGCACGTCGAGACACATTCAATTCTTAGTCGATAAACTGGTAAGTTGGTCCTCAAAAAAGCAAGCTTGCGTCTCCACTTCTACCACGGAAGACGAATACATTGCTGCCGCAGGTTGCTGTTCTCAAGTACTTTGGATGCGCACGCAACTCTAGGACTATGCATTCTGGTTTGATAAGATTCTCATATACTGTGACTCCAAAAGCGCAATCGACATCTCAAGCAATCCTGTCCAACCCACGACGACTAAACATATCGACGTTCGGTATCATTTCATAAAAGGTCATGTCGAGAGAGGTACAATTGAATTATACTTTATCAATACAGAACTGGAGCTTGCCGACTTGTTCACTAAGGCCTTAGATGAGAAACGCTTCCAGTTTCTACTGTCCAAGTTGGGCATGCTGAATCTCAAAACCTGATTTCCTAATCAGTCTTTTCAAAATACACAAAACGTCTAGCCAAGTTTTTATGCACATTCCCCTTTTCTTAACTGAAAATTTGCATCAATCTTGGTTTCTCATTTGTTGGCTTCTGAATTTTGTTTCCAGTTCTGTATTTTCATTTCATTTCCTTCTTTTCGGCTATTTTCGTCGTGTGTCTAACCATTCCAGCTTTCGAGGGGAAGCGGCAAGGTACGTTTTTCATTAACTCACGATTGTAGGGGGAGCAAAGTTTTATTATTTTACGTTTTTTTAGAGGCAGCACTAATTTTAAAATCAAATCAAATGTTTTTGTCGACCATACTTGGCCCAACAAAAAACCCCACTATGTCCTCGTCATTCTCGGCCCAATAAAAGTTTGCCACGTGTCATCACCCGATGACCCACTCTCAAACTGTTACTTTTCAAACAAGTTTGATTTTCCCTCTTTCTCTCTAAACCCTTCTCGAGTTCATCTATTCCAGAAATTGTTTCCTCAAATCTTCGAGTTTCACAGATCTGAAAGCATCACCAGGTTCGCATTTCTCCCCTGATCAACTTTAATCCATGTCATTTTTCCATTTAACCATTGCATGACTGTGATTTAGGGATATTAACTGTTCAAATTCCGAAAACCCTTTGGGTTTCCGATTTTTGATCTTTCAGTCGTCTTTTAGGTTTGTTTTTAACATCTTTGGGATTATGTTTAGTTTTAGATGTAATAGAGGTCACTAATCGCACTTTAGACTTAGGGTTTTCCTTCTCTTTTAGGCCGTTTTTGCATCTGGGCCCTTAGAACACTTGTCTTGATCTTACTTGTTTTTTTTTATCGATTCCTTAAAGACCAGACTTAAATTTTTGTCGAGTCTCAAAAGCTCGATAAGAACATCTCCAAATTGTCCAAGTGTTTTTATCGACTCCTAAAGACCCGACTTAAATTTTTGTCGAGTCTCATAGGATCGATAAAATGCTCTTCAAATGTCTTAAGTATTTTTATCGACTCCTTAAGACCCGACATAATTTTTTGTCGAGTATCAAAGGATCGGTAAAACTATCTTCAAAATATCTAAGTTTTTTTTCTCGAGTGCTTGAGACCCGATAAACTTTGTTTATCGACTTCCCATGACCCGACATTCTTCTTGTCGACTCACAGGTTTGTTCTTTAACATTTTACCAAGGCTCGATTTCCTTTTTCATCGATCCTATTGCACTCGATAAACCTTTTTATCGACCCTACTAGGCTCGATTTCCTTACTTGCACAAAGGACTCGATATGTTCTCCATTCTTATCGACCAAACCGGACTCGACATTCAGACTTGTAGTTTTTTTACAACCTGTCGTCATCCATAGAACTTACTTTTCCTATGGTTTGATAACTGTTTTCTTTCAGTTCAAATGGCGGCTATCAACGATCCAAATCTTGCCGATGATGAGCACCCCATGCCCTCTGAAAGGTCAACTGAACCAAGTAATAACGCAGTCAACCGAGACGAAATCTTGATGCCTAGAGCCGAACTTAGAAAACTCAAACCAAACAACCACCGTCTCGATTTTGGCATCACGATCGAACACCAAATCATCCTCGATATCCTTCAACGCCACCCCCTTCGCTATGCCTTTGCCTTGGATCATCGCGTTCCCCTGTTCTATCTTCAGCAGTTCTGGTACACCTTAACATACCATCCGGATGACGGTGACCACCACTTCACTGCCAAGATCGACGACTTTGTCACCCGTCTGACCCCTTCTAAGATTCGTCGAATCCTCCGTCTGCCTGTCGCCACCGACGAAAGGCCATTTGATGCCTTGGTGACCAAAGAAGAACTCTGTAATGATATCCAGGCCCTAGGATATAACTCCCCGGAACCTCTAACGAGCCCCGACCAGTTCAAAAGAATGTACCTGCCACAGATCTGGTTCTCACTTTTCACCATCGTTAATCGATGTCTTACTAGCAAACACACCGGCATGGACAAAGCCAGTACTGCGGCCTTACGGATATTTCACGGAATCTATTCAACCGTCACTATGATTATGCGATGCTTATTTGGACGGACTTCGTTGAACTCGTTGAAGACAAATCCAATTATCGCGATCGTGCTTTCGTACCCTTACAACGGTTCCTTCAGCTATTTATTCATGCCATGCTGTCATCCAAACCTGATATAACTCGACGAACAGGATCACCGTTGGGACCAACCAACTCGCTGAAGTTCCTCAAACTCAATGACCGACAGTTTGACTTCATCATGCCTATCCCTGAAGCCCTGCTTGCCTATGCTGATCAGAATGCACCGAGTGTTATAGCATATAGGGAGAGACACGGCTTAATGGCTCAACCACCTCCGGTTGTGCCTGCCCAAGAGCCAAACCGCGAGGAAAATCATAAGAATGGAGAGTGTCTTAGGGTAGATGAGCAGGTTCAGGATCATGGGGATCCTGAACAGGGTGTTGATCAAATTGTAAGGGGTAATGACGAGGGCGGTGCACCTGATCAGCCAATACCAACTACCGCTGCCCCAACTATCCCACTTCCAGCACCCACTATCCCACAGGCTGCTTCTACTTCCCGACCTACTCCTCGCTTCAAAATGCTCGTAAATCGTACCCGCATTCACCCACGACCATCCTCGTCTAATGAGGATGAATCCGATATTCAACCACTTTCCCGCCGTCCAAGAACCGCAGCCATCGAAGAACAAGCTATTCAACCACTTTCCCGCCGTCCATGAACCTCTATCAGATTCCACATCGGACACTGAAGAACAAAATGCTGCACCAACCGATGAACCACATGATGAACCGACTAAACCCTTCGATTTTGAAACAGACCAGTTCTTTGGGTCCATGTCTGACATTTTCACCGAGCCTCAAATTGGAGAGATAAGGAGAGCGGAGGGAGATTTAGTTGAAAAAGAATGTGTGAGCGTGAGCGATTGGATGAGAAAAACTATTGTGAGCGCGATACCAGACTCCCCCATCCAGGTAACCGCGTCTGCTAGCCCTACTTATTCGTTGGGTATGTCTGGTGGACAAGACACTGTGGACCTAGCAGCGCACTTGCACGCCCCTCCTAGCCACTCTGAAGGCTCCCAATAGCCTACAGCTTCACATATACTTATGAGTTTAGCTCCTTATCTAGCTCCCCTCCATTCGGGAGGCACAACTGTTGAATCAAGAGGTAGTAGCTCACCTGCTTCGACTTCAGTTGTATGCACTTCGAGTCTAGAGCCAGTTAGGGAACACGTGTCTTCTTACACTGAGAGCCTTCATAGTGATGTCCATTCCAGACATTTCACGAGGATTGGAAGCAAATCCTACCTGTGCTACAACAATGCCATCACTGAACGTAGGTCATCCAGTTTATTCAACGGTGATGTCAACGGGCAATCTAAGTGATCCCGGTGTTTCCCTCTCAGGTACCACTGCTCCTTCTTTCACGATCTCTCCCGAAGCTCAAGCGCTTATGGATGCTCAATTCCAACGAGCTCAATTTACGTTAAAAACTCTTGAGGCTCGCATGACTGCTGAAAGACAAGCCTTTGTTCAGGAAGTCCTTAAAGCTTCGCGCTCCCGACAGCCAGATCCAAATCAAGCCAGTTCTTCCCGATCGAGCAGCAGTCGCACTCTACCACCGCAACCACAACATCCTGATCCGACTCCGGACCCCCGAAATCGGCCTCCCTCACTACATCGATATGAATACAACAATGATGAATTGATGTCCATGTTGTATGCTAATCTTCTTGCTGAAGCCACTGCTCGGGGTCAACCTGAAGATTCTTTCATGGGTCTTCTAAGGCGAAATCTGGAAATTCCCACAGTCACTCAATATGAGTTTGACCTATTCAAAGCCGACATGGAACAAAAGTTATCTGATATGCATACGACTCAGCAAAGGAATCATGATGAGCTTCTTGGTGCCATTACCGCTCTTTGCACTGAACTTCAAGACTCTTGTAGACCGGCTGTTTCCGTTCCTACCCCTAGACCTGATAAGGACGATCCAGGCACTGCTCCTAATCGCCCTGAGGGGGAAACACGACGAGTCTCAAAAACTCAGTCTCAACCATCAGGCCCAACTTCTACTGGTCCATCTGCGCCATCAACCCGTCAAAGACAGCGTCCTAGTCTAACTCAAGAAGTGAATACGCCTACGGTTGAAAAGCCTGCGGTAGATATTAACTTTGAGAGCACATCTGAAGCTGTTGAACCGGAGTCCAATGAAGAGACAGTCGATGATCAAAATCTAAGGAATTCCGTGAAAAACTGGTTTAAAAACCCATATGAACCAGTTCTCCAAGAGCAAGATTATGTGAATTTGAAGCACACGTATGCTAACTGAAAGCAAGTTTGGTGTACCGAGACTGTTACCTCATTAAATTTTGTGGCAAAGGATGCTAACTGAAAGCAAGTCAAAATGGGTAAATCAGCAGATTCGTGTACCCTATCTTGAAGAAACTATCGAACGGATATTCAGAAAAAATATGAAACCTGAAGACTTGGCGCACATCCACTTAGTAATGGAGATGGATCCAGCTCAAGTCAAAGAGTATGTTCACATCCTGAAGATGAGAGCTCTAAAGCCATCCAAAGTGATTTCACGACACAAGATCATCGGAATTATGCAGATTGGTTCTGACAAAGTTTTTTAACTTGAGTATCCAACTTTCAAAGTTAGAAGAGAAGATGGAAATGTATATACTTTCTCTGAAGCTGATTTTTCTAATCTTGACATTTTAGATTTTGAAACTTTGTATACCGAGCTAAGAGACAAGAAGAAAAGAAACGACGATGAACAAAGAGCTTTAAGAGCGGTGGTGCGACATATTCAAAAGGAACTCCGATATAGTTACCTTCATGATCTACAACGAGGCATTGAAAGTGAATAGAATAAAATTCATATTGCAAAGCCTAATCAAAGAATTCCTGATTTGGATAAATTTGATGTTACAACTGTTCTCACGTATCCAGCTCATGGAGTAGTGTGGATGCATGTGAAGGGTGAGAAAAGATTTATGCGGTTTGATGAAGTTGCTGCCTATTCTGATGGAACATTGTGGGGAATTTGTAACAGACTATCTGTGGAGATTGGTACTGATAAGAAGAGTACTACAAGGATAAGCTCAACTAGAAGAAATTCTATTTTGGAAGCTATCAGGTTAATTGACGAAAGGATAATGTTTCGTCAAAATCTTAGAAGATTTGAAGGCGTGTTCGAGTTAAAGAAATGAAGATACATTTTGCCACAAAGGGGGAGATTGTTAGGTCTAATATTTTATTGTGACAAAATAAGGAAATGATGTGCATTAATTGTAAAATGAAGTTTATAATTCCTTAAACTCTTTCCTTCCTTAATTAGATCAGATCTTTAATTATAAATAGGAGTTTAGAGGTAATCATAATAGGAGTCGATTACTAGAGAGCCGATATAATTTCATATTAATATTGTAATCGTACAAAATGAGATATACGACTACGAAGCTTTTTTATCTGTGTGTTCTTATTATTTTATTTGATATAATCATTGTGGTTGCATATACTGGGATCAACAAGACTAAAATATCTTTCAATATCACAAACCATTTCCTGAACTATGATTCAGTGATACATATAACTTGCCAAGGTATGTCTTTCTATTCCTTACCCTCTCTGAATATTTTGTTATTCAGGGAATGGATCTCAAAAAAGAAAACCCATCATTGACATTTCTTTAATGTTAAATGATGAGGATTTAAAAGGATAATGATTAACATTTATTATTTAAATGATAATATTATCATTTTTCCAAAATAGAAGGACACATCAGAGTTTTTTTTGACATACGACAGGCCTCGACGTTTCCTATCCTATCAAACCCTAGGAACGTGGTGTAGGTCATCATCACCTTTTCTCAAAAAGCTAAAACCGTCGTTTAGCATTCTTCTCTCTCCTCTCTCTCTCTCATCCAACTAATAAGGAAAATTCTTTTCCTTTTCATTCTTACGCGCTCATATTTACTTAAAGCAAAAAATTCAAACACACTCTGCACACTTTTAAGAACACCAAGAACATGCACTTGTGCGTGTTTCTCAGTTTTCAAAATTTCTCTTAAGGTTTGATATTTCTTATTAACTTTTATGCTCAAACAACAACTTAGATGTTGTTTACTACTTCTATTCATCATCTATAACTCCTTGTTATAAAGATTTGTATTTTAAATTCCTAAAACTGTTTCTTTTAGACCTTAAAACCTGTTCTAAGTTCCTTCTCAGAACAGAAGACATTTTGGCCTATTTTTGGTCCAAACTTTTATCTTAACTTTTTCTCAAAACTGTTTATGGTACATCTAAATACCATCAATAAACATTTTATTTAAATCTTCTTTCTAAAAATTGGCCAAAAAAACAAGTATTTTGATTTTGTTCATAAAAACACTTGTTCTTCTTATCAATTTATTATGCTTCATACCAAAAATCTGCTTTATAATCTCCTTTATTAAACCATGATTTTCCTATTTGCTGTTCCTAACTTTGAAACAACAATGGCATCCTCAAGCTCCAAGTTCAAGTATGTCGAAGATGAAGTTCTACCAGTGACAAACTTTGTTGGGGCTCCAGAAGCGAATTTCACCCCTAATCAAGCCAAGTAACTTCATAGCCTTGGTTGATATTCCCGCTGACAAGCCATAGTTTGCTGATGGTGCCAAATTTATCATGAAGTATCCTCTGATGTACGCCTTCACTCATTCCCCTGTCGGAATCACTGCTGACCTTCAGCATTTCTAGTTTACTGCCCACACCACCACTCTAACCACTGAAAGGGGAGCTGAACTCCCGTGCTGTGGAGTTCACCACTAAAAAAGGAACATATGCCATTACCTCTGGTGTTGTTCTTACTGCTCTTCGCCTCCCTTCAAGAGGTAAGAATTAGACCTGGGCCTCTGCACCAACCAAGGAAGAACTCATCTTCTTCCTTGACTACATCGACTACAAATGGGACTCTGATGTGAAGACCATCACCAAAACTGAGAAGAAGCGAATGCCAGCTAGGTGGCAATACATTTTCACCAAGGTGATTTAGTGCTTAGGCACTAAGACTGGCTCTCAGAATCAAGCCAGCAAGCCATTTTTGGAGATAGCTTTCTCTCTTTGCCATTGTAGAAAGCTGAATTTCGTTGAATACATCTTCAGCGAACTCTACCACAGGGTTCAGTCACCCAAGAAGGAGAAGATTATCCCTTTTTCCAAGATTTGTGGCAACAATCTTGGAAAACATCTATGAGGGATACCCTAAGGTCGGAAATCAGACCTTCTCTCAGGTAGGGAAGAAGTCCCTGGAAATTGATGAGCAACCAGGAGATGCCCCCTACCTCCCCTACATGCTGGAGCTTATCAAAGATATTATCCCTGAAGAACTTCTACTGCAGCTTCTACCACTCAGGTAGCCACTGCGTCCACATCATGCCAATCCTCACAGTGATTCACAAAAAGCTCATAAGCCTCTGACAGAGATGCCAAAGCAGAAGGTCTCTCAACAGACCACCCTCTCTTACTCAGACGTATTACCAACGTCTCCTCTACCTACAACTACGACAACGGTTTTCATCTCTGTTGCCGCTTCATCAGCACTACCCCCTCCTTCAGTGACCTCGGTCCCTGATGACATTATAGGCAACTACCCTGAAGCTGCATCAAGTACTATATGAACAACCTTGTCTTCTTTTTCTACCTCCTATTTTTGGTCCGCACAGCAACTCATGATTCAGCGGTAGTTGTCCCTATCTCTAATGAGGTTGAACAACGTGTTATCCAAGAGTCAGCTTTGTTTCGACAATCTGAACTTTGGAAAGCCATATGCACAGCGCCTGAGAATGTTTCTCTTAAACATTCTCAGATACAGGCCAGAGATCCTCAGGACATTACCGTAGCACGTACCATCCATAAGAGTAATACTCTCGATATTCTCAAGGAACCCTTGGTTATACATACTCCCTCCCAACACATAACATCTAACCTAGAGCTCTTTTTGGCTGCTTCTGTCTTTACTTCAGCAACCACCACTTCTGTCGGCGTTGCTGCTCCTCTCAGCGGACCATCTTTCTCAATGGCTCCAACAAGCAACCCTACTCCATCTCCTAAGATCAGAAAAGCTGAAGATCTTTAGAGAGTGAAGATAGAGAAGCCTCTAACAAAGCATCCTTCCTTTGTTGTTGAGATTCCAAAGATCTCTCTGCCTCCTCCATCGTTTCCTGCCATGGATTTTCTGGTCAATGAATGTGCCCTTACCATGCATAGGGTGGATATGCTGCAGGTCACCTTCTTCAGGGATGGTATTTTGCTAAGGTTGTTGCTCGTTTTCTTCAGGGTGGAGGGAGTTTGCTTTGCTTATTAGCTCAGCAGCGAGCTCTTGGGAAAATTTCTCCCCTTCTTTGTTTCCAACAGGTAGGTTGCGCACTAAGAGAGTATACACATTGGAGTTGAGAGTAAAGAGATTCTCAGCCTTTGACGTTTGAGGTTGAGAGATTAAACTCAGGTTCCCTCTGTCTGCGTCAGTAAAGGAGGGGACTTTACCAGATAGGCCTTGAACAAGGCGTAGGATCTCAGCCTGAGTTCTCTGCATATCAGTAAGCCTCTTGTCCTGCTGATCATCTCGTTCAGCGAGACGAGTGATGGCACGTTCATTTGCTGCGTTGTCATTTTTCAATGTCTGAATGTCAGTGAAGATGTTGTTGATAGTAGCCTTCATACCAGGAACGCCATTCACTTGGCTGAAGACTATCTCTAAAGCAACCTACAAGATGTCTACCCTCTGCCTTATCATGGTGCACTCATTCACCAAATAGTCCATGGTCGGGAAGAAGGGAGGAGGCATAGATACCATCGGTAGATCAACCGGTATTTAAGGTAGCTTGGAAGCTGGCTTCTCTCTCTTCACCTTCTTAAGATCTTCAGGCTTCTTGATCTTAGAAGAAGTGAGCTCGCTGGAAGGAGCAGCAGTAATGGTAGTAGTGGTGGTTGCTGATGAAAAAGATAGTGCAGCGACACCTGTTGACAACAAAGAAATATGAGCCAAAAAGAGGTCGGGATTAGAAGAAAGGTGTTGGGAGGTAGTATCTTTGTCCAAGGGTTCCTTGAGAGTATCTGAAGGATTACTCTCAGGGATGGTACATGCTACGGTAGTGTCCTGAGGATCACTGACCTGTGTCTGAGAATGTTTAAGAGAAACATTCTCAGGCCCTGTGCACGTGGCTATCCAAGAGTCAGATTGTTGAAACAAAGCAGATTCTTGGACAACACGTTTTTAACCTCATCAGATATGGGGACAACCATATCTGAATCATGAGTTGATGTGTGGACCAAAGAATAGGAGGTGGAAGAAGAAGATAAGGTTGTGCAATTTTTACATGATCCAACTTTAGCGGAGCTGGCTATTACTTTTTCAGTAACCGAGGTCGCTGAAAATGGGGGTAGAGCTGGTGAAGAGGAAACGGAAACAGGCATAGAGACCGTTGTTGTGGCTGAGGAGATAGGAGGCTTTGGCAGTACGCAGAAGTCAAGAAGAGTAGTTTGATGACAGACACTCTTCTTTTACATCTTTGTAGGGGGCTTGTGAGCAATAGTATTTTTGTGACCGTCAGTTGGTTGTTTTCTTTTAGAAGGGAAGGAAGAAGTTTCTAGGCTGATCACTGATGGACTTTTTAATGACCTTGACACAGTCTCTACTTGAGTGGAAGGAGTAGAAGTTGAGGAACCAGCAAGGCCAGCTTCACTGATAAGATTCATCATGTAAGGGAGGTAGGGGGCGTCTCCTGGTTGTTCATCGATTTCCAGAGATTTCTTCCCTACCTGAGAGAAGCTTTGATTTCCGATTTTTGCCTCATAAACAAATTCCAAGATTGTTGCCACGAATCTTAGATAAGGGATGGTCTTCTCTCTTTTTGGTGCCTGAACTCTGTTATGTAATTCGTTGAAGATGTAATCAACGACGTTCTGCTTACTACCATGGCATAGAGCGAAAGCCATTTCCAAAAATTGCTTGTTGGCTGGGTCTTGGGAGCCAGTCTTGTTGTCAAAGCACTGAATTACTTGAGTGAATATGTATTGCCATCTGGCTGGAAATCTTTTCTTCTCCGTTTTGGTTATAGTCTTAACGTCAGATTCCCGTTTGTAACCAATGGTTTCAAGGAAGTCGATGAGTTCTTCTCTGGAGGGTGCAGAGAACCATTGTTGATGCTCTCCTCTTGCAGGGAGGCGAAGAGCAGCACGGACGACTCCAGCGGTGATAGCGAATGTTCCCATGCTGATGGTAAACTTAATAGCAGGGAGTTCAGTTCCCTTTTCAGTGGTGACAAGGGCGGTATGAGCAGTATACCAGAAGTGTTGGAGGTCAGCAGTGATTCCAACGGGGATATGCGTAAATGCATACATCGGGGGGCATTTATTGATAAATGTTGCACCATCAGAGAAATGAGGTTTGTCAGCGGGAATTTCCGCCAAAGCAATATAGTTGCTTGATTTCACTACAGCTTGTTTAGGGGTGAAGGTGGATTCAGGAGCCCTAACAAAGTTTGTAACTAGAAGGACTTCACCTTCAGCGTACTTGTTAACGTTCATGCTTGAAGATGCCATGTTGTTTCAAAGGTAGGAACACCAAATAGGAAAATCATGGCTTAATTCAAATGAGTATAAAAAAGATATTTTGGTACAAAGAATACCATAAGGATAAGAAAATGATGGGTTTTGATGTTTAGAGAATCATTTTCTGAAATCGAAAACATTCAAAGAGAATCATTTTCTGAAATAGAAAACATTCAAAGAATGTAGGGAAAAGAAGTACGTACCTTGGCAAGATATATGTATTACTTAATCAGAGTGCAGGTGATGAGTAGTTGGATTTAAAAGACACTTTCTCACTGAATAATGTTAATCACTAAGAATTTTCATTCTTCAGCGTTTAACATACCCAGTTTGCTGATTAATAGATTGAATCTAGTTTCATCAAGAGGCTTGGTGAAAAGGTCAGCGAGCAGATATTCAGTTGGTACAAAGTGAAGTTTAATCTCGCTATTCATTACATGATCTCTGATAAAGTGATATCTTATCTCGATATGCTTGGTTTTTGAATGAAGTACAAAATTATTTGCTATAGCAATAGCACTAGTGCGATCACAATAGATAGGGATTTTAGAGAGCTTAATATCGTAGTCTCTGAGTTGGTTCCTCATCCATAGGATTTGAGCACAACAACTTCCAGCGGCTACATATTCAGCTTCAACAGTTGATGTGGACACTGAATTTTTCTTTTTACTTGTCCAACTTACCAATTTACCACCTAGTAGCTGACAACCACTAGTGGTGCTTTTCCTATCAATCTTGCAACCTGCAAAATCACTATCAGAGAAGCGTGTTAGTCGAACCTTGAGCCCTTGGGATACCAAAGGCCAAGATTAGGAGTTCCTTTCAGATATCTGAAGATTCGCTTTACAGCGATTAGATGAGATTCCTTGGGTTCAGCTTGATATCTTGCACAGAGACAAGTAGAGTACATGGTATCAGGTCGGCTAGCTGTGAGATACAGCAGAGATCCAATCATTCCTCTATAGGCAGTGACATTGACAGCTTTTCCATCAAGGTCCTCGTTCAAGGTCAAAGGAGGTGCCATAGGAGTTTTCATCGCTGAACATTGAGTCATATCAAACTTTTTCAGCATGTCATTAACATATTTACTCTGACATATAAAGATTCCTTTCTTAGATTTTTTAATCTGCAAACGAAGAAAATATGTTTGTTCACCCATCATACTCATTTTGTATTCATTCTTCATGCGTTTTGCAAAACGAGTACATAGTTAGAGTCTTGTGGAACCAAATATAATATCATCCATATATTTGAGCAAGAATAGTGTGACCTTTATATTTTTTTAGAAAGAGCATTTGGTCAATTTTTCCACGAACAAATTTTTCTTTAAGAAGATATTTATAAAGAGTATCATAACAAGCTCTAGGAGCCTGTTTTAACCCGTAAAGAGCCATTTGAAGTTTGAAAACAAAACCAGGATGTTTAGGATGACAGAAACCAGGAGGTTGTTCGACATAAACTTTTAACATTCATTTGAAAAACTCTAAAGTCTTTATGGGCAGCATACGCTAAAAATAGTCTTATGGTTTATAGTCTAGCCACAGGAGCAAAGGTTTCATCATAATTGATTCCTTCTTCCTGTCTGTATCCCTGGGCCTTATTACAGATAACAGTGTCATTTTCATCTAGTTTGTTACGAAGTACCCATTTAGTACCTATAACAGTCTTACCAGATGGACGAGATACGAGATTCCAAACTTTGTTTCTATGAAACTCAGTTAGCTCTTCTTGCATAGCAGAGACCCAATTTGGATCAGTGATAGCATCATCTCTCTTCTTAGGTTCAGTTAGAGAAATAAAGTTACAAAGAGACAGATATTAACTGTACTGTTGGAACCCAAATCCCTTTAATTACTCATACAGTTGATTAATATATGAATGATGAAAGTGTAAAGCGGAAGTAATTGATCAACAGTAAACTAGAATCTTATATGATAGACGAAGAACAATACTAAGAACAATATAAAGCACAATAGTAATTTTTATATCACTCAGTGTATCAACGATTACAACATATAAAATACTCTCTCTGTTCTCTCCAATTTCATCAACGTCTTTAACAGTAAAGGCTAACTATATATATATATATATACAGTAGAAGATGGCACGTCAGCAGTACTTGTAACAAATTCAGTTATGCATCAAATGCATGACGTGCCATGTCATCAACGCACGTGTTAGTCCATAAAGTATAATCCAGAAGATGCTAATCTTCTAGATTGGCAAAGTTGCTTCTGGACTAATGTTTGATGAGTTTATCTTCTTGAGAACGTTCTTCTAGAGAATAACTTGTTTCTTCTGAACGAGTTCAGATTTACACTTCTAAGTTCTAACAATCTCCCTCTAAGTGTGAATACAGAACCATAATACAAGCTTGAAAAGAAACAAGTTAATAATTTTTGTTACAAGGAAATTGAAATTACAAAAGATACATAAGCTAGAGTCTAAAAAGGAGCCTTAGGATGTCCATAGAGCACTTTATAAAATTGATTTGTGATTTCCCTAAACTTCATAACCCCGTCGATATGTTTCTCTATTCTCTCTGTAGCCATTCTGATCTTAGCAGCAACACCAGTATTCTCTTTCTGTATTGAGACCAATCGTTTGATGATTTCTAAAATTCCAACTGAATATTTGAATGCCTGTGTAATTCTAAAGAACCTTATTCTCCTCGGTCTTCTGAAAACCACTCCTTCTGGTTCAAGTATAATGTGCCTAGCTTGAAGATGTTAATCTATTCTCTATCTTCATTTGCAGCAGTGATGCTCAAATTGGTTACATGATGTTCAAATCCAATCTGGAAATCAACCTTCTTTCTATATTCAACAAATGCTTCCATGCATAAGCTAGAGTCTAAAAAGGATCCTTAGGATGTCCACATAGCACTTTATAAAATTGATTTGTGATTTCCCTTAACTTCATAACCCCATCGATATGTTTCTCTATTCTCTCTGCAGCCATTCTGATCTTAGCAGCAACACCAGTATTTTCTTTCTGTATTGAGACCAATCGTTTGATGATTTCTAAAATTCCAACTGAATATTTGAATGCCTCTGTAACTCCAAAGAACCTTATTCTCCTCGGTCTTCTGAAAACCACTCCTTCTTCTGGTTCAAGTATAATGTGCCTAGCTTGAAGATGTTAATCTATTCTCTATCTTCATTTGGAGCAATGATGCTCAAATTGGTTACATGATGTTCAAATCCAATCTGGAAATCAACCTTCTTTCTATATTCAACAAATGCTTCCATGCAGCTCAGAATCCTGTAAAATGCGACCTTGTCTTGACTTTCTGAGCTTGATTCTAGCTTTTTTTTCATTAGTCTTCCAAGAAGTATCAAATCAGCAGGATTTAAGGAAAGCAAATCATTGTCAGAAAAATAACAGGTTTGTTTATTTGCTCTTTCCACCTGATGGATGATGTAGACAATATCTGATTCTCAAATTTCACATGCTTTAATCCAGTGAGTTTTTTGATAATAGAGAGAGAGAGAGAGAGAAGACATCTTTTCGTTCTTACATGTGTTTTAAGAATTTGGACTCAATTTCATCGCTCACCTTGTAGTCCTTTGCAAAGTTTGGCAGAATTAATGCAACTCTTTCTTCTGTTCTACCATACATACATCTGAAGACTGCTTCTTTTACTGTAGAAGTTTGACATGGAGCAATTCTTTGGAGTTGCTGTGGATCCATATTTCTTCTGGCTGCAATCCTTATCAATATTCTATGTGATTCAATAAGAGTCTTGTCTTTTTCAGTTTGATCATCTGTGATAGGTTCTTTTGGTGGAGGTTGAACTGACTCTTGATTTATAGGGATTGGAGGTTCAGAACTTGTATTTTCTGGTTGATTTGTCACTGGTATTGAAGTGGTTTCCAGAACAGAGGATGGAATTTCAGAGGTTTGAGGATTGGTTTGTACATTTGGCTCAACAGTAGAGGTTGATGGTTGATTTGACGCTTTGGGTCTTGTATGCTTGTTCCTTGGTCTTCTGGGAACTGTTATTCTAGTTCTTTCGAGGCTCATGAAAAAGTTAGCAACTTCTGGATCTTGAGGTAAAGGACGCGTGGCCAATGGAGTTGGAACTTCTGGATCTTGTATGCTTTTGCCTTTTCTCCCCCTTCTAAGGATCAGCCACATCTGGATCCTGGTCATCAGACTTTTTCTTCTTGAGCTCAGCTTTCTTGCATACTCTTTCTTCTTTAGATTTCTTCCTTTTTACATGGTGTGCAGATAGAGAATTGACAGACGTGGTGAGTGAGCTTACAGAGGTATCTAGGGAAGTTACCTTCTGAGTTAGTGCAATTGTTGGGGAAGTGTTAACCTTGGATACAAACTTGTCATTTACGTCGTTAAACTTGTCTAGGGTGGCCTTCTGACAGGTTTCCAAGTCGGAATTGGTCATGATGCCAGAAGATGGGAAGATTCTGAGGGAATAATATCATCAACAAGCTTCATTAAATCTGCAGCAAAAAGGTTAAAATCCTCTGTTGAAATAGTGGCTTGTGGAGTTGGGATTGTTGTTGGAATTTTGAAGATAGCTTCTGCATTAGACTTCATGCTGCTTTCTAACTTTTGGAATTGCTCAATGTATAGATTCTTCTGAGAATCATGAGCAGGAGATAAGAAATTCTTGATCTCTTCCAAAGTTGGAGAATGCACCTTCTGGTTTGCTCGAATTTCGTTCAGAGAGAAGTTGATGTGACTTTGTTTTGAATTAAAATTGGATGTGCATGCTTCAATGGTTTGTTTTAGATCCACCATAGATCCCTTCATTTGATCAACAAATGCTTGAAACGTGTTACACCCCGCTAAAGCGGAAACACGGAGTAAGACAGTTCAAGTTCACAACAGTAGGAATATAAACACCAACCATACATTCATAAATAAAACATTAACGTTTACAGTTTAAAAGTTTATAATTCGACAACTTTGTCTTAACAAACAAATTACATCGAAATAAAAAGATACATATAAAATCTTGATTGGTGTTCCACAAAATAAGTAACTCTTGATCGGTTACCTCTATTTTCCTGTAAAGTATGATAAAACGGAAGGGTCAACTACAAAGAGTTGGTGAGTTCACGGGTTTTCGAATGCACAAAAATATTTTTATATGCACGGTACAAACATAGCGAAACGGATGTTCGCATCAATATTAAGCATTTCAATTTTTATGAGCAAATATGGAAATTGCTTTTACCCATGATATTTAATTATTGAGCCACTACTAAGCCTAAACGACATTCTACGCCCCACGAACTACCTCAGCGGTGGACCTAAAGTCCACATGTGTAGAGCATTCTTAATTGATAAAGTGCACCCCTACTTGCCAGTTAGGTGGGTATGTCAACCAGATAGCGCTATCCACAAATATCATCGGCTCAAATAAACAGAGTTAAATAGTAGTGTAACACGGGGACTTCACATAACTCAACATATCATTTGTAAATTATCAATTTGCTCATCATTACAATTTATATAATTTTCATTCAATCATATAAATCAATTCACTTTCTTTTAAATCAACATGCTTTACACCCCAAAACGCAATAAACATTTAAAAGAGGGGCCGTGAATACTCACCTTTGTGCAAAGCTCCGCTACTCCGAAGCACGATATGATCCCCCACTCAAAGGCCTACCGATTCCCTAACAAAGAGAAATGCCCAAAAACCATCACTTATGGATCTAAAACTACTTATGGAGGTGAGTAAGTCTTAAGCTTATAAATGTCCACATGCATCCATCTTGATTTTCTATAGTGCAATTATACATAATGCACCTATGCTCGTTAATATAGTAATTTATACCGTAAATTGTGTTATAAACAATCAAATGATCAATAATTGTTAAAATCAAGAAATTCCAGAATTTCACTTATGGACAGAAACTTGTAGTACTCAAAATGATCAAAATGTAGAGACTTCCAAAATGACATAGATTCCCATATTTTTATATGTGATATGGTACTGGGTTATGGTGATTGTGACCAAATATGATGCATTTTGGACATGTAAAAATGATTCAAATAATTTATGCAATGCAAAGGGTCATAACTGGCATGAAAGATTACACCATGTTAGTAAATCCCTCATTTGAGGAGTTCTACTCAGTATTTTCTAGAATTTCCAGTTGGATTGGAATCATAACTCATAAAGGAAACTTTTGAGATAAGAATCACTGATTTTGAAGAAGTTATCAAGGAGATATGACACTACAAAGTTGCATGCACAATTCTGTCATTAGCTGACAGATTGCACACTTAACTTTAATAAATTGGTTAATTCCTCAAAACTTCATATTTTTGAATGAAACTGGATTAATTAGAATCCTAACTCACAAAAGAAAAATTTAGAAGAAGAATCATGCATTAAAGACAAATAACAAAGGAGATACTAACACACAAAGTAGAGTTTAGCTGCTGGTGGATATGGTTTCACAGATTGCACACCTAAAGTATTTTAGGTGTTGGGAGGGTCAAAACTCCATATTTTTAAGTGATTCCACTTGCAAACAGAATATAACTCATAAAACTAACTCTCAAAATAAAAATCATCCTTTTTCATGGAGTTTTGAAAGAGATATGGCTATTTGAACATGCATGCACAAATCTGTCATTGGTTGACAGTTTGCACACTCATTTTGTTTCAATTAGTTGGAACCTCAAATCACCATTTTTTTTAATGAAAATAGTGGCATTGGCAAGTTAACTCATTAAATTAACTTCCAGAAGAAAAATCAAGTAATTTGGATGAGTATTCAAAGAGTTATGGTCGTTCAAAGTAGGATTTGCCTACTGTTGAACTTTCAGATGCACATGCATCTTGATATGAGCATTTGGGGGGTCAAAGCTCAATGTTTTTGAGTGAGACCACTTGGTTTAGAACCCCAACTCACTAAATAAAGTTGTAGAAAGAAGATTCAAGATGTTAGAATATATTATTTGCAAGAAATGGACGATTTATGCACATGCATAAAATCTGTCAGCACTAAAAATCACCATTGTTGTTCAAAAACACATAAAATCATGATTTTCCCCTATTTTCTTGTGTTTTATTGTTTGGATCATAGATTATCACCATCATATAACAGTTTACATGTTTTTGGTGTATAATCTCTCCATAAAACTTAGAAAATTCAGAGGTGAGAATAATGATACTTAAAATGCAAGAAATGGTGGATTTTTCACCCAAAAATGGTAAGAAAAGAAAGAGATGATGTTATTACTTACTTGAGTGATGAATGAAGCTCAATATCTTCAAGGAATCTTGCTAATATGATGGATTTTTAATTAGAAAATGGCTGGAATTTGTGATGAAGAAGAAGAGAAAGAGAGGGAAAAGAGAGAGGTAATATGTCTTTTAAGTTCTAGAGAGAGAGAGAGAGAGGTTGGCCATGGATATGGGCCCCACCCAAGTCGATTAATTTTTTTTCTATAAATTATGTCAAGCCCAAAAAAAATGAAATTAAAAGTCCATTTTCTTAATTTTTACCTTTTTCCTTCAAAATATAAGCCCAAAAGTGATTAAATTCTTTAAAATTAAAATTTTTATACTTGACACATTAAAAATATATATTTTATATAAATTGGGTATAAATTAGAACATTTGGCACTATATATAACATTTCAGACAGTTACGGGTCGGAACTGGACTTTCTAAGCAGCTACCGGAAACTCTTGAAATTTCTCGGTCAATCTAATCTAACTAACTCCTATTCTTATAACTTAACTATAATAACACTAAGAAACTTAATAGAAGCTAACCTGAAAGCTCGAATTTTGACAGTTGTCACAGCCTTCCCAGGTTAAAAAAATTTCGTCCCGAAATTTAAGAAGTGGCTTTCTCCGGAGTGTTCGTGAATAAGCTGGGATACTTTTGCTTCATCAAATCTTTACGTTCCCAAGTATATTCTGGACCATGTTTCGCATTCCAATGAACTTTAATAATAGGAATTTTACTGTGCTTTAACTATTTAACTTCTCGGTCCAATACCTCAACTGGTTCTTCAACGAAGTTTAACCGATCGTTAATCTGAACGTCGTCTAGGGGTAACATCAACGTTTCATCTGCTAGGCATTTCTTTAGATTCGACACATGAAATGTGTCGTGGATGGCGCTTAGATTCGATGGTAACTTCAACTTGTACGCCACTGATCCGATTCTTTCAAGTATTTCGAATGGACCAATGTATCTTGGACCCAACTTGCCTCTCTTCCTGAAGCATACCAGTCCCTTCCATGGGGACACTTTTAATAGCACTTTATCTCCCACTTGAAACTCCAACGGCTTTCTCCAATTATCCGCATAACTCTTCTGACGATCTCTTGCTGTCTTGAGTCTTTCTTTGATGGTCGAGATCTTATCAGTGGTTTCCTGAATAATATCGGGCGTTGTCAACTGTCTATCTCCGATTTCTACCCAGCTAAGCGGTGATCTGCACTTACGTCCGTATAGAGCTTCGTATGGTGCACATTGTATGCTGGTGTGATAACTGTTGTTATAAGAGAATTCAACTAGTGGCAGGTGGGTATCCCAACTCCCACCAAAATCTATTGCACATGCACGCAACATATCCTCGAACGTTTGAATAGTTCTTTCCGATTGACCATCTGTTTGAGGATGATAGGCAGTGCTATGATCTAAACGCGTACCCAAAGCCTTTTGAAGAGATTGCCAAAATCGTGATGTAAATCGTGTATCTCTGTCCAAAATAACGGAAATAGGCACACCATGACGTGTAACTATTTCATTAATGTAGATTTGTGCACGCCTTTCCATGCTGAAATCTTCGCGAATGGGAATGAAATGAGCCGATTTGGTAAGTCGATCTACTATAACCCATATAGCATCGTGCCCTTTTCCAGTTCTGGGTAGCTTAGTCAGGAAATCCATTGTTATTTGCTCCCATTTCCATTGTGGTATTTCGGGTTGTTGAAGTAAACCAGATGGTTTCTGATGTTCGGCTTTTACCTTAGCACAAGTCAGGCACTTGCTTACGAACACGGCAATATCTTTTCTTCATTCCCGGCCACCAATAATACTCCTTCAAATCCTTATACATTTTATCTGCCCCTGGGTGAATCGAATATCTGGATCGATGGGCTTCGTCCAAAATGATTGATCGTAGATCACCAACTTTCGGTACCCATACCTTATTCTTAAAGTAATATACCCCATCTGTCTGCGTTTCAAATTCCTTCTCTAGGTGCTGCAAGGTTTCATTCTTTAAATTCTCTTCTTTCAAAGCTTCTCCTTGTGCTCCCAGTATTTGAGTCTTTAAACTCGTCAGAACCATCATTCTCATAGCACGTGCTCTTATTGGTTTTATTCTTTCCTTTCGGCTTAACGCGTCGGCTACCACATTAGCTTTGCCTAGATGGTACTTTATTTCACAGTCGTAGTCACTAAGTAGTTCAACCCATCTTCTTTGCCTCATGTTTAACATTTTCTGGTCAAGAATATGTTGAAGGCTCTTGTGATCTGTGAATATAGTACACTTAGTACCGTAGAGATAATGTCTCCAGATCTTGAGTGCGAACACCACCGCTCCTAGCTCCAAATCATGAGTAGTATAATTCTTCTCGTGAATCTTCAGTTGTCTTGATGCGTATGCAATAACCTTGTCTTTTTGCATTAACACGCAGCCCATTCCCTGATGTGAAGCATCACAGTAGACTACGAAGTTATCTACTCCTTTGGGTAGAGCTAGAATCCGTGCGTTGCATAACTTGTGTTTGAGTGTCTGGAAGGCTTCTTCTTGTTTCTCTCCCCAAATAAACTTTTTATCTTTTTGTGTTAGAGTTGTTAGTGGTTGCGCGATCTTAGAGAAATTCTCGATAAATCGCCGGTAATAACCTGCCAATCCCAGAAATTGGCGGATCTCGGTCGGTGTCTTCGGGGCTTCCCATTTCTTAATGGCGTCAATCTTAGCTGGATCAACTTGGATTCCCTTTTCATTCACCACATGGCCAAGAAAGTGTACCTCACGAATCCATAATTCACATATAGAGAATTTCGCGTACAACCTTTCGTTTCTGAGCAATTCCAATATCAACTTCAAATGTTGCTCATGCTCCTTTTTGTCTTGAGAATAAATGAATATATCATCTATAAACACGATCACGAATTTGTCTAGGTATGGTCGACATACTCTATTCATCAAATCCATGAAGACTGCCGGTGCGTTTGTTAGACCAAATGGCATGACTAGGAACTCGTAGTGACCGTATCGAGTCCTAAAGGCCGTCTTGGGGATATCTTCTTCTCGCACTCTCATTTGATGATATCCAGACCTAAGATTGATCTTCGAGAAGTACGTTGCACCTTGAAGTTGGTCAAACAGATCATCAATCCGGGGAAGGGGGTATTGGTTCTTAATTGTCAACTTGTTGAGTTCCCTATAATCGATACACATTCGAAAAGATCCATCTTTCTTCTTAACAAATAAAATTGGGGCTCCCCAAGGTGAAGAGCTAGGTCTGATAAATCCTTTGTCGAGTAATTCCTGAAGTTGTTCCGACAGCTCTTGCATCTCTGATGGTGCTAATCGATATGGTGCTTTCGCGACTGGCGCGGCTCCAGGAATTAATTCTATGTGAAACTCTACTTGTCTTGGTGGGGGTACTCCAGGCAATTCGTCCGGGAATACCTCAAGAAAATTCCGAACTATAGGAATATCTTGAACGCGTTTTTCTTCAGCCTTCTTATCCTTGATGTGAGCTAGAAAAGCAATGCAATCCTTTCTCAAATACTTTCGCATCTTCATACATGTCACTACTTCAATACCCCTCCTGGGTTTATCTCCGTGTACTTCGAGTTTTCCCCCTTCGGGTAACGGAATTCGTACGATCTTTTCGGAGCAACAAATTTCGGCTCGGTTTTTGGATAACCAATCCATGCCCACAACCACGTCAAAACTTCCTAGTTTAATCGGGATTAAATCTATACGGAAATCCCTACTAGCCAAATTTATAGTGCAGTTCATTATTACATCATTGACCCTACACTCTTGACCATTGGCATATTCAATACGTATGATTCTTTCAACTTTTGAGGCCTTAGATTTATCTTTGGTCTAAAATCTAATGACACAAAACTCCTATCTGCTCCAGAATCAAATAGTATAGATGCATCATGATTATTCAGGAGAAACGTACCTGTAACGACATCTGGATTCTGCCTTGCTTCTTCAGCTCCAATCTCGAACACTCGACCTCTGGCCAGTCCTCCTTGGTTTCCTTGGTTTGTTGGTTGCGCTTGCCTGGCATCTGACCTCCAATTCCTTTTTGGACATTTATTCCTGAAGTGATTCGGGCTTCCACATTCATAACACACCCGCTTATCACCCATTCGACAATCCTTTGCAACATGGCCTTTCCTATTACACCTGACACAAGTAATGCATCTTCCCTGATGATGATTATTACATTTATCACATTTCGGGTACGACCCTTTTCCTTTCTCCATTGCCGATGCCTGAATACCATAATTTCTTGATGTTCTTTGATCCTTACCCGACCTCTTCCCAAACTGTCTTCTTGCAGGTTCATCCACCTTTCTCTTTCCCAATGCCTTGTTGGTTGCAAACGTCCCTGTACGGTTCGCATTGTTGGTGAGTCGTGTTGCTACGTTTACTGCTGCTTGAAGTGTCTTTGGATCAGCTGAAGTAACGTCCCCTCTAATTTTCGGAGACAAACCCCATACGTATCGGTCAACTCTATTCTCCTCAGGTGTTACCAAATGTGGTACTAGCTTGGCCAATTTATGGAAACAGGCAGTATAAGTATCAATTTCGTTTCCTTTCATTTCATGGTTCCATAATTCTGCTTCTAATTTCTGAATTTCACTTCTCGAACAATATTCTTCCTTCAGCATTCTTTTAAAGTCTTCCCATGTAAGATTGTTTGTTGCTTCCCTCCCTCGTGTCTGTACTTGAGTGTTCCACCAAGTTAATGCTCGCTCTTGTAAAAGACAAGCAGCATACTCTACTTTCCTTCCTTCTGTACACTTGCTAATGTGGAGAACAGACTCCATGCTCTCTAACCAGGTCAGTAAACCGACGGCTCTTTCAGTTCCGTGGAATTCTTTAGGGTTACAACCCCTGAAAGATTTATATGTACATTATCTATCTCCCGGTCCACGGTTGTTATTTTGATTAGAATTTAGGCCAGCTGCTACTTGGCTAACAATGTTTGGAAGTGCAGCCATGAGTTGTTCGGATACCAGTCGTGCAACTTCTGGGTCTCTCTCCTTGGAGGCATTGTTCTAAAACAACATTTCAAATGGAGTCTTGGTCAGATTCTAATACTATGGTCACATATAGTCTACATACTAAGTTATGTGTATCTTATAACATTCACTCAACAATAATAAATAAACTCATACACGAACAATCATGCGGTAAATAATTATCATGCATAACTCCAATATAAACCATAACAATTTAACATAAAAAAAAAATTCAAAATACAATACCAACAAAACAATAAAGTGTTTAAACTTAACATCTAGGCTACAAGCCTCAAAATAAAATAACTATTGTTATCCAAAAGATTCATAAAGACAGAAGCCTCCTAATGCATCAAAACCCAAATCAAGACTCCTAGCATCACCATCAACGCTCCTAATGCCCAAGCCAAATAAGTGTACAGCCTCCTAATCGCCCTCCTAGACTCAGAGGTGATCTCCATGAGCCTATCTGTAATCTCATCTTGTGAGTACAGGGCTGTAAAAATGCCGTCTATGGACTGCTGGAAATGGTCCAACCTCAGCCGATGAGTGTGTACTTCGTTGGCCATACCCGAGACCCAGTAGTTCTCCGCTGCGGTCATTCCTCGAGACTGGGGCTCGGGTACTCCAACTGCGGGTGAAGGAGGAGTCATACTTCGCGATGGAGTTCGCGATCTGGATGGCTCGCTCGGAGGTTTGGAGGGAACTGCAATAGTCACCCTCCTAGGAGGGAGAACACGCTTTCAGGCGGTTCTCATTGTCCTAGGTCCTCGCGACAGACCAGCCACATCGACTGGAGGTGGCGCAGGTACAGAAGTTTCCACAGAAGTCTCTCGGGTTGCCGCGTCACTTTCTTCAGACGGATCGCTCTCATCATGGATGGGTTGGTTCCTCCTAGGGAGGCTAGTAAAATACCCAGATTCGTCGGGGGAGTGCTCTTGAAGTGAGGATGAGTGAGACATTTTTAAACTGCGACAGTAACAAATTTAATTACTAAATGTACTTTAGTAAATAATAATTTCTAAAATGCTTATGCAAACTCACGCTATTTTTCGATTTGAAATAAGAAGTTTTCCGATCTATGCTAATTTTAGTATAATTAGTCCAAGCCCCTTCTTACTCATACCATATTTAGACATAGGTAATCAGGCTTTGCGTAATTATAATATGCTAGGACGATGCTTATTGTAGTTATACTAGTAGTAGGTTTTTAAATTTTTAAGTTCATCTAAGAAAATAAAATTTTGGTTATAGTGCATGGTTTTTATTAGAAAACCGGTGTTCTCTATAACCTAAGGCTCTGATACCAAGTCTGTCACACCCCGCTAAAGCGGAAACACGGGGTAAGACAATTCAAGTTCACAGCAGTAGGAATATAAACACCAACCATACATTCATAAATAAAACATTAACGTTTACAGTTTAAAACTTTATAATTGGACAACCTTGTCTTAACAAACAAATTACATCGAAATAAAAAGATACATATAAAATCTTGATTGGTGTTCCACAAAATAAGTTACTCTTGATCGGTTACCTCTATTTTCCTGTAAAGTATGATAAAACGGAAGGGTCAACTACAAAGAGTTTGTGAGTTCACGGGTTTTCGAATTCACAAAAATATTTTTATATGCACGGTATAAACATAGCGAAACGGATGTTCGCATCAATATTAAGCATTTCAATTTTTATGAGCAAATATGCAAATTACTTTTACACATGATATTTAATTATTGAGCCACTACTAAGCCTAAACGGCATTCTACGCCCCATGAACTACCTCAGCGGTGGACCTAAAGTCCACATGTGTAGAGCATTCTTAATTGATAAAGTGCACCCCTACTTGCCAGTTAGGTGGGTATGTCAACCAAATAGCGCTATCCACAAATATCATCGGCTCAAATAAACAGAGTTAAATAATAGTGTAACAAGGGGACTTCACATAACTCAACATATCGTTTGTAAATTATCAATTTGGTCATCATAACAATTTATATAATTTTCATTCAATCATATAAATCAATTCACTTTCTTTTAAATCAACATGCTTTACACCCCAAAACGCAATAAACATTTAAAAGAGGGGCCGTGAATACTCACCTTTGTGCAACGCTCCGCTACTCCGAAACACGATATGATCCCCCACTCAAAGGCCTACCGATTCCCTAACAAAGAGAAATGCCCAAAAACCATCACTTATGGATCTAAAACTACTTATGGAGGTGAGTAAGTCTTAAGCTTATAAATGTCCACATGCATCCATCTTGATTGTTGTTAGGTCTGAAATTATTGTATCCGAGATGACAACTATTGAAGACATGAAGGACCAAAAGTGAAAAGTTAACAAACTCAATAATTAGGAAGGTTTAATATAAGGAAACGTTGTTTTATTGTAAATAAGGCAAGTGTATAATGCCTTATCTCATAGTTTCCTTATTACGATAATTGTTCTGCATATAAATAGAGGGTTAGGGTCATTCTTTAGGGGTGTGCAAGATTATTTACAAAATACTGTCAAATCATATTGTAACCGTACAAGTAAGATATCCGACTACGAAGCTTCTTTAATATCCGTGTTCTTATCGTTTTATTCGATATAATCATTGTGCTTGCATAAACTGGGATCTACAAGTGGTATCAGAGCCTGAGATCACGAGTTTTTACAATTTTCTGAGCAAACCACGAAACAGAAGGTACTTATTTCGATTTCTGCAAATTTTGTTGTTCATTGAAGTTTTATCGAGTCTTACTGCCTCATGCTTTACCCGATAAAACTTCATTCTGATTTTTGTCGACTACCTCATACTGATCACTGATTTTTTTCTCGAACGCCTCTTCTGTTGATTGAATTTTTATCGATTCAACTTCACAAAATCTTGAATTTTTATCGACCCCTACATGAAATACTTGAATCTGTTTAATTAAAATTATTTTAATTTATTTTGTTTACTTTTGAATATCTTTACATAAGAAAACTCAGGAACTTGTGACTCCTGCAGCTTTTATTACTAAAGATTTCCTTAGTAAAATCATAAATTCTCGTAATCTTGATAGTTTCCGTAATTGAACAAATAAGAAACTCGAAAACCCAGACAGTCTTGTCCATAAAAAGACTAGTTCTTTTTAGTCAAGAAAACTGTGTTTTTGTTTTCTGGTTTATCAATCACAGAAAACTCGGAATTAAAGTATTTTTTTTGTCGAGTCCTATTGAATCGAGAAGAAGTTTGATCGAGTGGTCAGTATTCGATAAAAAAAATTTAAATCAAAATTATATCGAGTTGTTATCGAGCCAATTTCATTCGACAATAATTTTTATCGAGCATCTTTCAATCGACAATAATTTTTATCGAGCATCTTTCAATCGACAATAATTTTTATCGAGCATCTTTCAATCGACAATAATTTTTATCGAGCATCTTTCATTCGATAACAATTTTTGTCGAGCATCTTTCACTCGATAATAATTTTTATCGAGCACCTTTTCACTCGATAACAATTTTTTCTTTTGTCAATCGATAAAAACCTACTGTTTCACGAGGCTACTCAGAATTTTTTTTAAAACTCACCGATCGAGGTCAACTAGTAAGTACAATGACTACCCGTGAAGCCATGGAAATCGGTTCAGACACAAAACCCCACGAGGTAAGTCTTTCTGACTATGACTCTTTCGTATCTCAAATGCATGATTTAATGTGTCAATTAAAAGAATTACACTCTAAATTAAAAACCGAGAAACTCTTGGTTTCCAATTTAGAAGCAAGCCTAGAAAATAATCAACATCAATTGATTCTTATGCAAACCGATCTTGTCAATTCTCAAAGTATAGCGCACAATCTCGAAACGGGGAAAATGGTTTTAAAAGAAGAAAATGATCTTTTTCAACAACAAATATCTGATCTCACACTTCAACTTCAATCATCTAGGAATGAGACTGCCAAATTTTCATCACAGTTTGACTTTGTCAGTTTTCAAAGACAAGATCTATTAGAAAAACTCGAAAATTTGGAATTAAAACTTTACAAGCTTGGTCAAACTGAACACACAATTCATCTAAATGCTCCAAAAGATTTAAGTTCAAAAGTTGGATTAGGATCTGATAATCCGAGACTTTTAGAAAAGGTCATCTACAATACACCGACTATCTATAAATTTGAATATCTGAACCTTGGTCCGGATTACCAAATTCAATTTATGAAGTCGGATCCTGATGTCGAAGAAAGGGAAGATTTGATAGAAAAAACAAAGATTTTCATCAAATTCCTTTCTGCTATCCACAAATAGTAGAAGAGGAATCTTCAAAGGAAACTCTTCCAAACGATTATTTTCCGTCTTATTCTGCCGAAGAACTTCAAAATAAAATTCCTGAATGTAAACCCTACATTCCCACTCTATTTTTAGAAAAGAAAATTCTTCAACTTTAAAATTTGTTGGAATCTGAACGTTCTTTGGCGGACAAGGAAAAAGAATCATTACTTGCAAAAATATAAAAACTTGAAAACGAGAATTTACAAATCAACAAAAATCGCGAAAACGATACAAGTTCAAATTTGTCTTCATGTAAAGCCTTCGTTAGCTCGTATTTGAATGATTGTGAAGAGTTGTTTAAAAGAGATCCAAATTATATTCCTCCAAAACAACAATGTTTCCTTTCTCCCGACCAAATGAATGATGAATTAGATGCCCATTCTAATGTTTCTTCAATTAAATCAGACGAATGTTTAAATGATTTAACTGACGACTTAGACTCTCTTGAGAAAATGCCTCGTTTTGACGAGTACACTGATTCCTCACCGAACCTTAAATCCACGGAACAGTTAGATGACATAAATGTCGATTTTGACTTCAATCCTACACTTCCAAATCATACGGAGTTTTTGGACAAAGGCAAAAAGCCAATCGAATCAGTTTTACCTCCAACGGATCCGAATGAGTGTTCCACAAGTCAAATGCATTACACCCATCCTAACCAAAAGGATCAAACTCACTTTTCCAAACCAATCAATTCTCATTATGTGAAAAATACTAACCATGGTTCAGCGTTTCGAACTTTAAAATCAAAGCAAATTTGGGTCGAAAAAGGCAAAAGTGCTCCGAAGTCATCATCCCGCAAAAACGACAACTCTTATTATTCAAAGTTTACTAATGTTAAAAGAACCAATCGAAAATTTCAATTTCCTTGCACTATTCGTTCTGTTAAACATTTAATTCATTTTTCTCGGAATAAAATTTGTTGCTCGAATTGCGGTGTGAATGACTTTGTGCAAATAAATTCTTTCTCTTATGATTATGGTTGCTTTCCTCGCATGCATTGTTCTTACAACTCTCATTATGTCAATCAAAGGATCACTCATAAATGGTATGGTACTTATAGTATCCCCACTTCCCCATTTATTGCATCAAAAGCTAACCTCCGAGGACCCAACAAAGCTTGGGTACCAAAATCTTGTTAATCTGTTTTGTAGGTACGTCATGTATGGTCAAAATTCCGAATATTCACATCACATGACGATCTTTCAAAAGGTTTTGCAACATTTGAGGGGGTGGGGGGTACCAAATTTTTACCATTTATTTAGCTTCATAGTATCTCAGCTATGGACCTGCTCTTAACCCATTTTTTTAACATTATGACTTCTGAATACTTCAGTTCAGAACTCGGACTTTAATGTTTTAACTCTTTGTGTGTTAGGAATTAGAAGTTTCTATGGTCAATCCAAAGCCGGAAGGATCTACCCATGAAACAAATCCCTAGGTTAGATTAAGATATTTGTTTCATATATCACGGAGAATGAGCCTATCTGCTATCTTTTCTTCACTCGGAAGATTAAGATATTGAAAAAGGAAGACACACCTCCGGTTTCCGAACTTCACATTCAATGCACATTGAGTCTGTGAAATGTATGTTCACATTTTGAGCCTTAAAATTAGCATTTAATGCATAAATTCTTTCTACACATTGCACGAGTCTTTGTGATTCACATTGCATATCTTCGTGTTTATGCCAGAACAGTTTGAGAAGTTAGTTTTATAACTTACTTCTATGATAAATGGAAGTCCTATCAGTGTCAATCCGTTGCCACCACTGAACATAGGCCACTCAATTAAATTTAATTTTTGATTAAGTGATAATAGTTGCTATTTGTGCTTCTATGTTAGACTTTTTACCCATTTTTTTCACATCCACTTATTGTCTTTGATCGTTCATAATGCTTCGGATTCTCCTTATCATTCTGAGGGGGAGAGAAAGTATCAAAGACAAATGCCCATTATGAGGGAGAATAGGTACATCAAAGACCCGACAAAATTTCTTGGGCCCGACATCTTCTTTTGTTGATTCATCTTGGCCCGAGATCTTGTATTAGAGTGCTTCTTTTGAGCCGACAACATGTTTTATCGGCTCAGCTTGACCCGACAATCAGCTCAGCTTGACCCGACATAAATTTCAAATGTTTGAAGATGAAGATGAAGACTTGTCGACTTCCTTTGAACCGACATATTTTCTTGTCGCATCCCAAAGAGCCGACATTTATTCCTAAGTGTTTATGTCGACTCATGTTCAACAAGTTCAAATCATCATATGACAAGATCAAGTTATCGCATCTGCCTAACCCGACAACCTCAATGCCTAACCCGACAACATCAAGATGTCACAACCAACTTTTGCCTCTTTCATAATTAAAAAAAATTCATCAAACAAACATCAAGATACCCTGCGACATCACGGCTCCTTCAACTTTCTTTTCGTGAACTTTATGCTAAAGTTAAGGGGGAGCTACAAAGCTTATCAAGTGATCATATTCGAAGGGGGAGCAAAAAAATTCAAAAGAGTGATTTGTTGACAAAATTTCATCGTCTTCAAAAGTGCTGATTTGCTGAAGTGTAATCCCGAATACAAAGGGGGAGATTGTTAGGTCTGAAATTATTGTATCCGAGATGACAACTATTGAAGATATGAAGGACCAAAAGTGCAAAGTTAACAAACTCAATAATCAGGAAGGTTTAATATAAGGAAACGTTGTTTTATTGTAAATAAGGCAAGTGTATAATGCCTTATCTCATAGTTTCCTTATTACGATAATTGTTCTGCATATAAATAGAGGGTTAGGGTCATTCTTTAGTGGTGTGCAAGATTATTTACAAAATACTGTCAAATCATATTGTAACCGTACAAGTAAGATATCCGACTACGAAGCTTCTTTAATATCCGTGTTCTTATCGTTTTATTCGATATAATCATTGTGCTTGCATAAACTGGGATCTACAATTTTCTATAGTCCAATTATACATAATGCACCTATGCTCGTTAATATAGTAATTTATACCGTAAATTGTGTTATAAACCATCAAATGATCAATAATTGTTAAAATCAAGAAATTCCAGAATTTCACTTCTGGACAGAAACTTGTAATACTCAAAATGATCAAAATATAGAGACTTCCAAAATTACATAGCTTCCCATATTTTTATATGTGATATGGTACTGGGTTATGGTGATTGTGACCAAATTTGATGCATTTTGGACATGTAAAAATGATTCAAATAATTTATGCAATGCAAAGGGTCACAACTGGCATGGCAGATTACACCATGTTAGTAAATCACTCATTTGAGGAGATCTACTCAGTATGTTATAGAATTTCCAGTTGGATTGGAATCATAACTCATAAAGGAAACCTTTGAGATAAGAATCACTGATTTTGAAGAAGTTATGAAGGAGATATGGCACTACAAAGTTGCATGCACAATTCTGTCATTAGCTGACAGATTGCACACTTAACTTTAATAAATTGGTTAATGCCTCAAAACTTCATATTTTTGAATGAAACTGGATTCATATGAATCCTAACTCATAAAAGAAAGTTTTAGAAGAAGAATCATGCATTAAAGACAAATAACAAAGGAGATACTAACACACAAAGTAGAGTTTAGCTGCTGGTGGATATGGTTTCACAGATTGCACACCTAAAGTATTTTAGGTGTTGGGAGGGTCAAAACTCCATATTTTTAAGTGATTCCACTTGAAAACTGAATATAACTCATAAAACTAACTCTAAAAATAAAAATCATCCTTTTTCATGGAGTTTTGAAAGAGATATGGCCATTTGAACATGCATGCACAAATCTGTCATTGGTTGACAGTTTGCACACTCATTTTGTTTCAATTAGTTGGAACCTCAAATCACCATTTTTTTTAATGAAAATAGTGGCATTGGCAAGTTAACTCATTAAATTAACTTCCAGAAGAAAAATCAAGTAATTTTTGAGTGAGACCACTTGGATTAGAACCCCAAGTCACTAAATAAGCTTGTAGAA
The DNA here is from genome assembly GCA_036898165.1 of Silybum marianum. NCBI lineage: Eukaryota > Viridiplantae > Streptophyta > Magnoliopsida > Asterales > Asteraceae > Silybum > Silybum marianum. The sequence goes on along the minus strand of CM072542.1, from coordinate 14,385,054 downwards.
ATAATATTCAAGATATTAGAATATATTATTTGCAAGAAATGGACGATTTATGCACATGCATAAAATCTGTCAGCACCAAAAATCACCATTGTTGTTCAAAAACACATAAAATCATGATTTTCCCCTATTTTCTTGTGTTTTATTGTTTGGATCATAGATTATCACCATCATATAACATTTTACATGTTTTTGGTGTATAATCTCTCCATAAAACTTAGAAAATTCAGAGGTTAGAAGAATGATACTTAAAATGCAAGAAATGGTGGATTTTTCACCCAAAAATGGTAAGAAATGATGTTATTACTTACTTGAGTGATGAATGAAGCTCAATATCTTCAAGAAATCTTGCTAATATGATGAATTTTTGATTAAAAAATGGATGGAATTTGTGATGAAGAAGAAGAGAAAGAGAGGAAAAAGAGAGAGGTAATATGTCTTTTAAGTTCTAGAGGGAGAGAGAGAGAGGTGTTTGAATTTGAATTGCAAATGAGAGGAAATGAAAAAAAAAACACTTTTTATATGTGAGAGCATGGGTCGAAAGTGGCTGGTCATGGATATGGGCCCCACCCAAGTCCATTAATTTTTTTTTTAATTATTTCAAGCCCAAAAAAAATGAAATTAAAAGTCCATTTTCTCAATTTTTACCTTTTTCCTTCAAAATATAAGCCCAAAAGTGATTAAATTCTTTAAAATTATAATTTTTATACTTGACACATTAAGACTATATATTTTATATAAATTGGGTATAAATTAGAGCATTTGGCACTATATATAACATTTCAGACAGTTACGGGTCGGAACCGGAGTTTCTAAGCAGCTACCGGAAACTCTTGAAATTTCTCGGTCAATCTAATCTAACTAACTATAATAACACTAATAAACTTAATATAAGCTAACCTGAAAGCTCGAATTTTGACAGTTGTCACAAAACGCAACATTTGTGACAAAATCAGGTGGGGGGTAATCGATGCATCTCCAACACATGGAGCCTCTTTTCCCTCGCATCTAGAGGGGCCCTCATTCACACCAATTTGTACGTTGAGTGTGTAGGACTTCTATCCTGTCTCTGAGGGATCCTAAGAGGCACCTCTTCGGATGTTCTAGCTGTATAGACTTGAGCTTCATCATCAGAGGTTGGAGAGTCAATAACAATGTGCGTACCTTTGAATAATTCAAAAATTGAGGTACTTTTTGTCCCCTACAAACCCTCTGATGGGACTTCATTGGCTTCTGGATTGGTAGTTAGCATGGACGTGCCAACTGCCAACCAATCTACATCATCGGTCACGGAGACATCGATGTTTCGTGTGGGAGGTGGCTAGTTCTAGGGCGAATGAACTCTTGTATTTACATCATCATCCTTTTGAGAGGAAGATGATGAGGAGGTTTCCCCAATCCTGTTTCAATAGGTGAAGATGTGTTGGCATCAACCCTAGTAGATGTGGTAGCTCTGGGTGGACTCGCTTGGATACGCTCAATTGTGTCTCTATGGACATCTTTTGTACTCTCTTTTAATAGGCGCTCAACATGGGAAGAATCACTCGGGTTTTCACTCTGATTCTTTTCAATCTCAGTCTCATTCAACCCTCACTTTCTACATTGGCTTCTAAGTACTCAAAGGTAGGTAATCTCTATTCTAAGATTACCAGAGGGTTTCTATAGTTGAGAAGAAGAGAAGAGGTAGAAGGTACAAGGTTAAGCATATACCTGGAGATTTCACGCTGTGTTGTGTAGCCATCCTTGTGTATCGTGGGACGATGAGTCTTCATCACATGTATCTTTCCAAAGGGTTTGTTAGACCTAAGAAGTATGAACCATAAGATGGAAGTATGATATGACGTGGCACACTCTTACCTCATGCGTCTCCGCTTACAACTGAATTCTGTTATACGCTCCTACCTGCTTACGTGTCAGTTTGTAATTGGTTAGCTTGTTGACTTTACATTCATTGTAATAGTATAAATAGATTAAGTCTTTGAATGTAAAAGTTGTCGATTGGAAAACATACTTTTGGAGATCATATTGTGCATTTCATTCATGTATCTGTAATCAATCTTCAAGGTTATCAATACAATCTCAGTCTGTTCTTCATTTCTTATTACTTATTGTTCATTGATAATTACTGTTGTTAATTGATTTGAATTGCTTCCGCTTATACTTTGATTCTCAAATCTCTCAATTAACTATTTAGAAAGGGATCTGGGTTCCAACAGGGTTGGACGCAAGTGATTTGGAATCTGGTTATTTCTCCTTGAATGAATAATGCTATAAACCTAGGAAACAATGGTGCAGAAGGGGGTTTGTTCCTTTTGATTGAAAGATCCCTATTTTGTACAGCTCCACATAATTCTTGAAAGATTAAGTCTATGTAGTCATTGTGATGATGTTTATGCTAGCTTGATCCATAGATCCAAGTTTGCATGTGAGACTCTTGATTAGAATGGAAATCAGAACATTCCACATTGGAGGTAAGCATTGCTCTTGAAGTCAAAAAGTCGAGTAAGCTTCTGGTTGTACCCGAGAAATTCCAGAAATTTCACCAATACTTCGGAAGATGGGTTCTGTTCAAGATCAGGATTTGGTGTAGGAACGTTGTTTTCCCAGAGACGAGAATCGGGGAGTTGGAAGACTTTGGAAATTCTTTTCCTGGTTATTGGCACTTTTACTGCTTGTTCTTCTTTATTTGCTAGACCAAAACTACCACTGAGAGTGTATTCATCTTGGATTGAGAGGATTTGCCACACTTCTTGGATAAAAATATTAGGGATGTTGATGTTGGCTATGTTCAGGGCTCAGTTTAGTGGATGATCTTGGAGGACTTCAATCATGATGCGATAATCTTCAGGGAAGGAATAGGGATCAAGGATTACCTGGAAATTGTTGGGTTTACTTGGAAGGATCACTAATTGAGGGTTTTCAACAGTCGAATCGATCATTTGTTATTCTTCATTGTGCACATTCACAAGGTTTTCACTTGGTGCAGTGATTTGGGGGTTAGGGTTTTTAGTGAACTTTCATATTCTGAGCAGTAAGATTCTTCTAATTGCAAGAAATTCGAGAGCGATGAGACGGTAAAACGTTTGAAATGACGGAGACTCGGTTTTGATGACGTGGTGTACATACCAACAAGGCATGCGTACCATAGGGAAAGGACGCGTGTTTTGACGGTTCAGATTTGGCAGTGATGGGGTTTTGACACGTGTCTTTTGTCAGATAAAGATCCGTTTGAGCGTGAGATGTGCGTAGAAACCCCAAACGTTTTCCCTTAATTCATGATTCCAAACATTTATCTCAGAAAATGAAAATGCAATCTACCAGTCAAGAAAATAACCGTTTGATAACCAGTAGAAGGTTTTAAAATAGACGCATTAAAAATAAAGAAATAAAGAGAAATAATCCTTTTAATAACCTTGACGGCAAGAGAAATTTAAAAGATGATTCCGCTTAAGTCCTTATAGAAATTGTTCTTCCAGAAGGCTTAATAGTTATCACATAAACTTCTGTATAGTCTTGGAGGCAAGATCTATGTACATGAGTTCTGGATGACTATGTTTGCCTTCAAACAATTTTCCTTTAACATTGATACAGCAAAGATTCTTTGAGAGATATTTAAAATCAGTCAATTGGTCGAAGAAAAATGTTTTGGGACCAAGAGAAGGTTTGTTCCTATTTGAATGAATTTTCAGAGGAAATTTTATTAGTTCAAAAACTTCTGGATAACCTTGACGGCAAGAGTTAGTCCAAAAGAGAATGAAAGTCAGAATTTTTTCAAAGAAAATTTCATTCAGTAGGCTTCTAAGACATACCAAAGTCTTCTGTGATGCAGAAATTATGGATGAATTAGGTATTTTTGAAATTTGGTTATGCCTGGAGAAATTCTGAAAGTTTAGACACTTCTGATTATTCTTGACAGCAAGAGTTAATACAGAGGTTCTGAACAGGCTGTCTTCAGAAAACTGAAAATTATCCCCCTTGAATTTTGCATGCAAGCCTGCCCCCCCTAGATATGTGCATAGATCTTCTGCTCCCCCTCAAACTGTGCTTGGATCATAGAATCGTAAGGTATATAAACAATTTGAGATGCAGAAGCATTTTTAGTATGGCCAGAGGCTTCTGATTTATTATAGAAAATGATGAGCTCAGAAGATGATGAAATATTTAAGAGAAAAGACATGCTGTAAACGAATGTTAAAATAATTATTTGACAAATAAATTTTTAGCTTCGTATTACATATTAAGCATGCCCAACTTGCTGATTAGGAAATTAAAACGATTTTGTCTAAGGCTTTTGTGAAAATGTCAACAAGTTGGTAATCAGTGGAAACGAAATACATTTCAATTGTGCCTTTTTCCACATGATCCTTTATGAAATGGTACCTGACATCAATGTGCTTTGTCTTTAAGTGCTGAACTGGATTTTCTGTGATGGCTATTGCACTTTCTGAATCACAGAGGATGGGAATTTTATCGTATACCAGTCCATAGTCTCTGAGTTGGGTTTTCATCCAGCTTACTTGTGAACAACAACTAGCAGCAACTACATATTCTCCTTCTGCTGTAGATGTTGACACACAGTTTTGCTTTTGGAAGTCCAACTGACTAATCAATTTCCCAGAAGTTGACAGCTTCTAGAGGTGCTCTTTCTGTCTAACTTGCAGCCTGCGTGATCAGAGTCAGTGTATGCAATTAAATCAATACCAAGGTTCTTTGGATACCAAAGGCCTGATGAGGGTGTTCCCTTTAGGTATGTATATATCCTTTTCAGAGCAGCCAGATGAGATTCTTTTGGATTAGCTTGATATCTTGCACAAATTCATGTGGCAAACATTATATCTGGTCTACTTGTTGTTAAGTATAGAAGTGACCCAATCATACGTCTGTAGTTCTTGACATCAACCTATTTCCCAGAGGGATCAGAGTCAAGCTTCGTGTTTGGTGAGATTGGTGTTTTCATAGTAGTGGAATTGTGAAGTTTATATTTCTTTAAAATGTCAGAAACATATTTGGCTTGATTTATGAAAATGCCAGAGGTAGTTTGTTTGACTTGGAGTCCTAGGAAGAAAGTTAATTCTCCCATCATACTCATTTCAAATTCACTTTGCATTAATTTTGAAAATAATTCAATTTCTGCCTATTTCATAAACCTAAAAATAGTGTCATCCACATAGATTTGAAGAACAATCAACTCTGCTTTGCACCTTTTGATGAACAGGGTAGTATCAATTATACCTTTTTCGTACTCATTGTCAATCAGAAACTTTGATAATCTTTCATACCAGGCGCTGGGAGCTTGCTTTAAACCATACAAGGCTTTGTCCAGAAGAAAGACATATTCTGGATGACTTGCATTTTCAAAGCCTGTTGGCTGTTGAACATATACTTCTTCTTTAACTTTGCCATTCAGAAAGGCACATTTCACATCCATTTGATATATTTTGAAATCTTTGTAAGCAGAGAAGGGCATAAATAATCGAATTGCTTCCAACCTTGCTACTAGGGAAAAATTTCATCATAATCAATGCCTTCCTCTTGACATTATCTTTTAGCAACTAGCCTTGCTTTGTTTCTGACTACAATCCCATCTTCATCCTTTTTATATCTTAATACCCATTTTGTGCCTATTGCTGATTTATCTTTGGGTAATGGTACAAGTTTCCATACTTTGTTTCTATCGAATTGAAGAAGTTCTTCTTGCATTGCATCAACCTAACTTGGATCTTGTAAGGATTCATGGACTTATTTTGGTTCTACCATGCTCAAGAAGTTTACAAAGAAGGCTTCATTCGTAGTAGCATATCTTGTTTTGACACCAGCTGAAGGATCACCAATGATTTGATCGAAATTATGAGCTTTTGTCCATCTTTTCATTCTCGTTTGGGAGACTTGTGGGGGTTTTTCTTCTGAAATTGGAACAACTTCTGGAGTAGAGCCTAATATCTCCCCCTCAAATGAAGGAACACTTGGTTCTCAGATTAAATACTCTAAAGGCTTTTGAGTTTAGAGAATATTCCAAGAATTTGGCTTCATCAGACTTCTTGTTGAATTTTTCAAGCTGCTCACGATCATTTAGAACGAAACACCTGTAGCCAAAAATCTATAAGTATTTAACTGTATCTGTTATTGATAAGCTCATAAGAAGTTATGAGATGTCTCTTGACGATGATTGATCTACTCTGTGTAAAACAGGCAGTGGAAACAACCTCAGCCCATAAATGAGTAGGTAGTCCAGAAGCTGCAAGCATGGTTCTTGCTGCTTCCACACCATTTTATTGAGGGGTGCGTACAGCAGAGAAGTTTTGTTTTCCTCCTTCATTCTCGAGATACGCATCAAGTTTGGCATTCTTGAATTCAATACCATTATCGCTTCTCAATTGCTGAATTTGTTCTTGGAAGCACCTGTATCCTCTCAATCATGTTAATTAACACAACTGGAAGTTCTGATTTTTGTCTTATGAAGGCAAGCCATGTGTACCTAGAATATTTATCAATTAGCACAAATATGTACTTTTTGCTAGAAAGACTCTGAACTGCAATGAAACCACAGAGGTCAACATGTAATAGTTGCAGAGGTCTTATACATGAATGATCACTCTTTGTTTTATGTGAAGCCCTTCTTATTTTTTCCATTTCACAAGCAGGAAGAGATGATCCTTCTGGAAGTGAACCTCTGGGAGGCCATCGACCAGGTTGTGCTTGACAAGTAATTCAAGATTTTAAAATTTTAAGTGTGAGAGTTTATGATTCCAGAGCCATGCTACTTCACTCTTCTTGGAGATGAGACAGAGTGTTTCTGTACCATCTTTAGAAGTGAAATTCATTATATACAGGTTTCCTTTTCTGTCGGTTCTCCAAAGTTCTTGACCTGCTTTAGAAATTAACAATGTTTTTCATCAAATAACACTAACATTTTAGGATGACATAGTTGACTTACACTCAAAAGATTATGTATCAATCCAGAAACATGAGCTACTTTTGATAAGGTAACATTCCTTTCTTGAAGAGTACAGTAGACTTTTATTTGACCCTTACCATCATCTCCAAACGTTACTACTCCACCAGATTTGTCTTTGAACATGGAGAGTCAAGATACCAGATGTGCACACGTTGTTTCTGCAATCATAATCTGAGAGATTTAGGTACCCATTTCATAATGGGTCCTTTATAGTTAAGTTTCTGATTCATAGTGTTATTATTTTTGTGTTCAGAAGATTTTGCAGATTTGTTGAAAACTTCTGGTTTATCTGATTTTAGCTTAGACTTATTTGATTTCTGATTTTTAAAATTTGATCTTTTCTTGGAGTGAGAAGAAAAATAGTTTTGATTGGAAAAGAATTTTTTGAGTTTAAGAAATAGAGAGAAACATTCAGAGTTCTGGGACATAAAAGAATTCATTGAAAATCTTATCTAGCCTAGACTTATGCTGAGGAACTAATGATTCTTCTCTGTTGGTTTCATCTTGAAAATCTTATCTCTTGTCTCTTTGGAAGGATTTACTGAAACAGAAGAATTAGGAGTATTAAGCTTCCATTTTGCTTTTTGTTCATAAGTGTACTTGTAAGGCTTTTACTTTAGATTTTGTTGCGCAAGTTTAACATCCTGCTTGAGTTTAGCCTCTTTCACAAGTTCGAAAGAACTTCTTATGCATCAACTGTTCGAAAGAACTTCTTATCTAGCCTAGAATTATGCTGAGCAACTGAATGATTCTTCTCTGTTGGTTTCGTCATGAAAATCTTATCTCTTGTCTCTTTGGAAGGATTAACTGAAACAGAAGAATTAGGAGTATTAAGCTTCCATTTTGCTTTTTGTTCATAAGTGTACTTCTGAGGCTTTGACTTTAGATTTTGCTGCGCAAGTTTAGCATCCTGCTTGACTTTAGATTTTTCTATGCAAGTTTAGCATCCTGCGCAAGTTCCAGACATGTTTTAGCTTGTGAACACATTTCATGAAAATCTGGATGAATGGAAACCTCTGTTTTGTGTTCTTTTGGAGAAACAGAGTTTAGGGGTATTCCATTTGGAAGTCTTTTAACTTCTAGTCCAACAGCCCTTACTTCTGGTGACTCATTTGTATACAAAAAGGAAGCATTGCTTTCTTTGATACAAGTCTTTACCGGAAGATAAATAGATGGCATGCGATTTTCAAATTTGGTGAGTGATTTATCTGACATGTAAAAGAAATCATCACAATTTTGATCATCGTTTTCCCAGGGATATACTACTTATGTTTCAATGTCTGTCTTTTTAGGAAGATTTAAATCAACGAAGGAACAGGGAAAAATCTCTGGATTATTTTGAGAAGATTTTGTTTGAAGATTTGTATTGTTTTGAGAACAACAGATATCCAGAGTTTTAAGAATATATTTTTCAAATGTGAGTCTCAACTCTTCTTCTGCCTGTATTGGTATGAACTCCTCAGCTTCTGGGTTTAAGGTTAAATTAGAGAATGAACCAAAAATAAACATCTCATTTTTCTTCTGGATTTGTTTAAGATTCACTTGATCAATTTTAGCAGAAGAATAATTGATATTTTTTAATTTTAACTTCGAACTTAATGGCCATTCTCATATTTTGGCCTTTTAAACACAGATTGTTCATATAATATTGGAAATACAGGTTTTTGTTCTTTGCGCAAACAAAAAACAGACTTTAGAGTAGATCTCTTCTTATACGTAAAAGGATCCAGATCCTCGAAACCAACGCTGGTTTTCCCAACTTGTGTGTTTATTTTATCATGCCCTTTTTGAGTATCTTGATATGTTTTAATCAAGAGCTCCTTCTTTTGAAGCTCAATGTGCAAGAATTCCATTTTCTTTTGAAAATAATTTTTAAGTGCTACAGAGTTTAATCTGTCACTTTCTTTGACTTCAATATCTTTACTGAGTTTTGAAATTCTTTAGCAAGAATATCCATTTCCCTTTTAAGAGCAGATGATTTTTCTAGATCTTTTCGTAATTTCTTCTCGCTCGAATGGTATGATCCCTCCGTCACCCTTTTAAGATTTCAAAATCCATTGTTAAGTTTAAAGTTGTTTGTTCAAGTTCAGAAGATTCAGAAGTAGAGCAAACCGGTATTAATCAAAGGACAAACATCCTCCACATGTTTGCACATGTCATGTACCTTTTGCTTTGCATTAAATGCAAACGGGTATAAATAGATAGGAAACCCTTTTCCATCTTCATGCATGCTATCTTATTTCTCAAATCCTCTATTTCTATTTCTTTCTCTCCTTGTGCATCAACTTAGTGTTTTCTTAAGTTACAAATAGAATAGGTTTTAAACTTGTTCTTATTCCACTTGTAACTGTAAATTTGTTTATTTAATATAAACTCATTTAAAAACTTAAAAAGACTTGTGTTTGTATTCAACCTCCCCCCCTTCTACAAACTGTTCTATATCTTTGAACTCTTGTAGACTCCTTTAGGACCAACAAGTGGTATCAGAGCAGTGTCTTTTGCTTACAAATCTTTAAAACAACTTCTTATCACAAACACCAACTACATAGATAATGGATCTTTAGTTAAACCTCCAAGATTTAGCCGTGATAATTTCCCACTATGGAAACAAAGAATGACTCTATTACTAGAACCGTCAAATCCTAAGATCCCCTATTATCTAGATAATGGACCATTTGTTCCTATAGTCCTGGCTCTTGCAGTACCGGCCACTACTACCTCTCCAGCTATTTCTGAGAGACGAATTGTCAAAACTCCAAGTCAATGGAGTGATGAAGACAAAAGAGAAATAACTATTGATACAAAAGCTAGATCTATAATTGTCATGTCTCTCCCTGATGAAGTTTATCACTCTGTGATGAAAATGAGAACTTAAAAATCCATGTGGAATAGTCTTTGTATTTAATATGAAGGAACTGATGAAGTTCCGATTACTCGTAGCATAAATCTGGTGAGACAATATGAAAGATTTATGTTTTTGAAAAATGAAACACTCTCTGAAATTCACCAAAGACTTAATTGTCTTTTGATTGACATGAAAACTATTAACAGAGAATACTCAGATGCTGAAATACTGAAAAAATTCACGTAGGCACTACCTGAACAATGGGAAGTGTATACTACATGTCTTAAACTGTCAAAGAATATTGAAACTCTGTCTCTAAGTACGTTACATGGAATGTTGCTCAATCATGAACAATCCCAAGCCTTAAAAAGAAACCTCATAAAGGACATCAAAAGTACCAAAAGTACTTCTTTGGCACTTGTGATCTCAAAGGCGGAACCTTCAAGACGTATTTCCTCTTCCATCACTTCTATCACTGAGTTAGATCAAGCTGACTCAGAAGAACTCACTGATGCTGACCTCTCTGAATTTGATGATGTTAGGTCCGATTCAACAAGATCAAAAGAGGAATCATACGGAAATCATCGAGTCGAATGTTTTATTGATGAAAGCATTAAAGAACTACAAACACGAATGTAATTTAGACGACTCTCATTAGCGAATCCTCTAACCCTAGACTCCTTTATATACTAATTGTCTATTACATGGTAAGCCCAAGCCCATAAGGTATTTCACACAATTTAGAATATTACATTAAATCCTTTCCTTCTTTATAAACCATTCCTAATTTTGAAACTCAATTGTGGTCTTTGAATTAAGCTTTTGTCGGGATCTGCATGAAGTTCTCGGCTGTAAGGATCCGATAAGATTGGATGTCGGGTAAAGTTGACTCGACAAGAAAAGATGTCGGGTCTTCAAGATGCCATAAGTGAGCATGTCGAGTCATAAGTCCGAGAAGCATAGGTCCGAGAAGATAATAAGTCGGGTCAAGCTGAGTCGATAAAACATGTTGTCGGCTCAAACGTAGTCGATAAGTGAGGAACTCGGGCTAAGGAGATTCGACAAGGTCAGATGAAGGGCCAAGGGGACCCGATAAAACATGATGTTTGCTCAAGCTGGTGCAATAAAAATTTATGTCGGATCAAAAATTATGGAGTAAATTAGGCAAGCTTGCCGAATTAGTGGGGATTGAGAAGAAAACTTGTCGGGTCATATGGACTCGATAAAAGCTCATAGAACATTATGAAGGGAAACTTGTCGATCCTTTGTAGCTCGACAGAAAAACATGTCGGGACTTATGAGTTCGATCAGAATTTATGATGGACGCCCAGAAACTCAAAATATATCATCTAGATCGGATCGCATGCTTAAATATTTATAGAGAGATGGTTTTCTGGGCAAAAGAAATTGAATGGATTCACTTAATCTCCAAGAAATCGATTAGAATAGATAAGATATTCAATCTTGAACTCGTAAATAAAACTTCTAGATCGAAATACACCATTAACTCAGAAAAACGAATCTGTAGTCCCGAACCTTCAAAAAACGATGCACAATGAGAAAAAAATAATGCTCGATAGTACCTTGATCTTGATGAATATGATGATCGTATCAAATCAGATAGATTCGATTTCGTCTATGATACCACTTGTTAGGTCCGATTCAACAAGATCGAAAGAGGAATCATACGGAAATCATCGAGTCGGATGTTTTATTGATGAAAGCATTAAAGAATTACAAACACGAATGTAATTTAGACGACTCTCATTAACGAATCCTCTAACCCTAGACTCCTTTATATACTAATTGTCTATTGTAAGCCCAAGTCCATAAGGTATTTCACACAATTTAGAATATTACATTAAATCCTTTCCTTCTTTATAAAAATTTCCTAATTTAGGATATTTGATCCTATCAGATGACTCTCTAGCCCTTCTCACTAACAACTTCAGGAGATTCGCTAGATAGAGTAAGTTTAGAAAAACACCGGCTATCACTGACTATGATAAGTCGAAGACTCTTCCTGCTGATAAGGCTTCGGCAATCTGTTATAATTGTCAGCGCAAGGGTCACTTTGTAAGTGAGTGTAGATCCAAGAAAGTCGCTGCACCAACCACTTCTCAGATCTCTGATAAATTTAAAAAGGAAAAATATTCTACATTAAAAGGGAAATATCATAATCTGAGAAATAACCAGCGAAAAGGAAAAGCCCTTGTCGCTGAAGAAGCAGATTGGGATCAGGAAGATGATTGGGCAAATACCACTGATGAATCTGAATCAGATGAAGAAGACACAGCTCTAAAATGTCTTATGGCCAGAATTGAAGAAGCTGAAGACGCATCTGACACATCTTCTTCAAAATCTCCATCAACACAGTTATTCATTCCTTCTAACTCCTCTATACCTGAAAATGATAGCTTGTCGACTCTCGACTCTATGACTGATGAATTTTACAATGCTCTAAATGGCAAGATTAAAGTTGAACAAATTAACATTGATTTATCTGAACAACTAAAGAATTGCCATCTGAAATCAAAGAACTTACTAAGATCGAAGAAGATCTTAAGGATCAAATCTTTGTAAATAAGACATTAAGAATTGAAAGACAACAAGCTATCACTGAGCGCGAAAAACCCATTGCTGATCTTAAGGCTGAAAAAGCCACCATTGAAGGATGGTGTAAGTCTTCTGATAAGATAAATGAGATCATATAAGCTCAGATCCCTACTAAGGTCACGAGTGGTCTTGGATATTCTTATGACCAAGAAGAACCTGACACTGATCGTTCCATGCTGAAATTTGGAATGTTTGTTTCTTCTATCCCTGACCCCTCGTCTTAGAGTACTTTAACCTCAGAGACAGGACCTTCTGAACCTATTCTCAAGGATTCAAGGAAAGTGACTAAAGACAAGTTCTTTAATCAAGTTCCCAAGGACAAGAAACTCCTTCCATTGAAGAAAAATCCTTCTTTTCCTTCAACAAGTAAACCTTCTAAATCCAAGAAGAAGATCCCTGATTTCTCTCAAAGGCCAGCTCCTCGGGTTAAGATTGACTTGACACCATCTAAGGCTGAGAAACCAGTGGTCCCTCCAAGGTCTATGGAAAAATGAATTTTTGGACCCTGTCCTGAAAATGCTACTTCCACTAAGCATGTTTCTATTTAAAACCTAATTTCAAATATAGGAAGTGCTATCACTGTGGTGAGACTACCCACATTGCTAGCAAATGTCCAAATGCCACTAAAGCTGAGAAATTATCCCATGGAAAGAAAATAGCCGAAGCTGCGAAATCAGCGAAGGGTAAAACTACCAAAGTTGGTAAAAAAACTAAGTCAGAACAAACCATAAAGGATAAAGTTTCAGCTAGTACCTCCTCTAGTTCTCCTGTTATTTCCACTAACAATGCAGGACCCATAGTAATATGGGTACCTATGAAAAATTGATCCTCTTATTTTTGTAGAGTGCTAAAGGTATCTGGTATCTAGATAGCGGATGCTCAAGGCACATGACAGGTAGAAAAACTCTGCTCACTGAATATAAGGAGGAAAATGATCCTTCAGTGACCTTTGGTGAAAATGGCAAAGGATACACCAGAGCTTATGGAATTCTATCTAATAGATCAACTTCCTTCTCTAGAGTTGCATATGTTGAAGGAGTAAAGCACAATTTATTGAGCGTTAATCAACTCTGTGATAAAGACTTTAAAGTTTTGTTCACAAAGACCAGGTGTGCGGTCGTTGACAAAAATGGCATGCCTGCTTTAAAAGGCAAAAGATCAGAGAACGTATATGTCATTAATATGGACAACACTCACTCTGACAATGTGTGCTTTTCTATCAAGAGCCTCCTCTGATGTCAACTATCTTTGGCATAAGAGACTTTCTCACCTTAACTTCAAAATGATAAATGATTTATCAAGAAAGGAACTTGTTAGAGGTCTACCTAAACAAGGCTTTGCAAAAGAATCTCTTTGCTCATCGTGTGAAAAAGGCAAGCTGACAAGGGCCACGTTTAGATCTAAGCTAGTATCCTCAATAACCACTCCTCTTTATTTACTACATATGGATCTTTTTGGACCTGTCAATGTTCAATCCATATCAGGGAAGAAGTATACTCGTGTAATTGTAGATGAATACTCCAAATATACATGGGTGTTCTTTCTACGATCTAAGAGTGATACTCCTGATGAAATAATCTCTTTCATCAAGAAGATTGAGTTGGTGAACAATGTTCCAGTTCGTTCCATAAGAAGTGATCATGGTACTAAATTCAAGAACAGTACCTCGGTAGATTTCTTTGAAGAAAAAGGCATCACTCACAATTTCTCTTCAGTAAGAACCCCTCAGCAAAATGGTGTTGCTGAGAGAAGAAACCGAACTATTATCGAAGCCGCTCACTCAATGCTTAGCGAATCTCATCTTCCAACCTAATACTGCTTGTTACACTCAGAATTGATCTCTGATTGTAAAAAGATTCAACAAAATTGCCTATGAACTATTTCATGAGAACACGCCCACAATTAAACATTTGCATATCTTCGGATGTAATAGTTACATCCTGAATGACAGAGATCATTTAGGAAAATTAGATCCCAAAGCTGATGATGGTATATTTCTTGGGTACTCCTCTGTATCCAAGGCATTCAGAGTCTTTAATAAGCGAACACAACTTGTAGAAGAAACCTTCAACGCCAACTTTGACGAATCTCGTCCTACAAGTTCTGCTCCCATACCTGAAGAAGATTGTTAGACCTTATTCACAGAGAAGTATGAACCAGAATTGTATAAGTGCAGAAGATCAGAAGTTTATCTTCTGATCCCACTTATCACAGAGACGCCCAGAGTTTGGAAGAACAGCTGGACTACAGCAGAGGCATCATACGCGTTCCTGATGACGTGGCTTGCACATGTTCCGTGTATCTAACTTTGTAAAAGAATTTGTTACAAGCTTAGCTTACGTGTCAGTTTGTAATAGGCTAGAATGTTGACTTCTATTCATTATACTAGTATAAATAGATTCATTTTTGAATGTAATAGTTGTCGATCTGAGATACATTTTGGAGAGCAAATAGAGCATTTCATTCATCGTACTGTAATCATCTTCTAGGTTATTAATATGAATTACCATTTGTTCTTCAATATCGTTCTTACTGTTCTTACTGTAAACTGCTTTAATTCGTAGATCTAATTAGCTTCCGCTCATATTTTCACATTCGATCTATTGATTAATAGTTAGAAAGGGATCTGGGTTCCAACAATTGGTATCGGAGCCATCTAATCAATCTATTGATTATTAGATCTCTTCCATTTGGAGAAATCCCTCTTCTATTTACAGTAATTTTTAGTTTTAAGCTACTGTTTGTAATTCTACCCTGTTTTACGAGAATATGTTAATTTCATAACAATTTTCTCCAAATCGGTGGTAATTTGGGTTTAAATCTGAAAATCAATAAGAATATCGTCCTGTTTCAATTCGTTTAAAATTTATTTGTTCTAGATTTCAAAAATCTTCCTGTTATTCTCTCAACTTCATGTTTTCTGAAAAAATGGCAAATTCAAATTTGAATGTTGTTTACACCTCCGGATCCCTGACCAAACCTCCTACTCTAATTTGTGACGAATATCCACAATGGAAGATCCGTATGATCAACTTTTATGAAGGATTGGATGTAGAACTTTACCCTATTGTTCAAAATGGTCCGTTTATTCCAATGACAACGATTCCAAGGATTCCTGCCACTACTAATACCGATGAAATCCCTGCGAGAAAAGTTCCAAAGCTGAGGGAAAATTGGTCTGATGAGGAAAAGGCAAAAGTAGAATTGGCCAAAAAGGCAAAGAGTCTCTTGATCATGGCAATTCCAAATGAGATATTCCAGTCTCTGGATTCGTGTGATACTGCTAAAGAGCTATGGGATAAACTGGAAAACATTGTAGAAGGCGGAGCTAAAATGAAGAAAAATAGAAGAGCTCAAGCTCTGAATGAATACAATAGCTTCCAGGCTATTCCTAAGGAGTCTTTGGAGCAAACTTTTCATAAATTTAATACTCTGTTAAATCTATGCAAAAGGTGTGATATCGGCAGATCTAAGGAGGACAACAATGTCTTATTTCTCAAGCGATTGAATCCTGAGTGGTCAAATTTCTCAATGTCTCTTCAAGCAAATCAGGATCTCGAACAATGGTCTCCGCATGATGTATTTGGCACACTTCAAGCTCATGAGAAAGAGGTCGTTCAGACGAAAACAACAATTGGTGGACCTCTTGCTCTAATTTCTGAATCTAAAGGATCAGTCAGAAGGAGTAAAGAAATCGAGAGAAAAGGAAAGAATAAGGCCTTCATATCAAATGCTATTCTAGAAGATGTTTTTGACTCTGATGATGAGATCAAAGCTTTTACTGAATCACTAGCACTTATTACCAAAAAATTCACAAAAAAAATTTGGTAATATATCTTTCCAAGGAAGCAAAAGATTTGATCGTTCTACTCCAAATTATACTCCTAGACAAGAGATACAGAGGGCTGAAAAGACAGAGGCAGAGAAGAAAGAGGATGAACTGAAGATAAAGAAGGATGTGTGCTATAGATGTGGCAAGCCAGGGCACTATTCAAAGGATTGCAGGGGAGCTCTGGACCAAGACAAAACGTACTACAAGAATAAATACAAGTACAATGTCGCTGAAAGAGAACACTATGCAGAAAAGGAAAACTGGCTAGGAGATGAGTCTAGTGATGAAGCCATGTTCTGCGGAATGGCCAAAACTAATGAATCAGAAGATCAGCCTTCTGAATCACCAATTAGTACTATCTCTGAATCATCTGAACTCGAAAACACCATTATGCTTTTGACAAATAATTTTGAAGAACTTAAGCAAAAGCTTACAGTTGAAAAGAAATTGCGAAAAAAATATTGAACAAACTCTTTTTCTAACTCAAAGGGAAAAAAATATTTTTACATATTGAACTTCAAAACAAAAAGCTATATATCAAAACATATCTGGATGCTCAGAAAGTTCATGACAAAATAAATACACAAGTAGGGAGATCTGGACTTGGTTTCGAGGATTTGGATCCCTACACTTGTGAAAAGAGGTCCACTCTGAAATCTGTTTTTTGTCTAGGACAAGAACAGAAGCCAGTGTTTCCAATTTTATATGAGCAATCTATTTTTAAAAAATCAAAATATGAAAATGGTCATCATCAAAGATAACTTAAGTTTAAAAACATTGAATATTCATCGGGAAAAACAAATGTTGGTCTGAATAAAATTCAAAAGAAAGGTGATATTTTCAAATTTGGCTCAAATGTTCATATAACTTTGAATCCAGAGGTTGATGTTTTTATTCCTACACAAGCAGAAGAAGAGATACGACTTGGTTTTGAAAATGATATTCTCTCAACTCTGGATAAATGCTTTAAACTTGAACATGAAAATGTTCAGAAATTTTTTCCAGAAAATCATCCAGAGATATTTCCTTGTTCTTTCATCGGCTTAAATCTTCTAGAAACTCAAGACAATTTGGAAATAATCACATATCCCTGGGAGAATGATGATTTGAGTGATGATTTATTTGATAACTGAAGGAAATATTTTTCGTACTTAGAAAATCAATTACCTTCTGTTTACAAAAAGGTTCCAGAGATAGTTAAGAATGAAAACGCACCCTTCTTATATACAAATGAACCTCTGGAGATCAGAGCATCTGGTTTGAATGTTGAAAAACATTCAAGTGGAATACCAATACTCTCTGTTCCTCCAACAGGACAGGGAAAACCGGTTTCCATTCATCCAGACTTCATTGGGATGTGTCTTAAGGCCAAATCTTGTCTTGAACTTGAGAAAGAAGAGAGCCTTAAAAAGAAATTGAATGTTCAGCAAAAATCTCTGCAAATAAGTCCTCCAAATTTTACTTCTACTCAAAAAGGCAAATGGAAATCTAATCTTTCTGCTCTTGTTTCAGTAAGTTCCAAAGCTCCTGAGAAGGTTTATCAGATGAAGCCTCAACAGAAGAACACTTATGATTCTAAGCATAAGTCTAGCCTAGCTAAGAAGTTCAATAGAACTACTGATACTAGTATAGACAGAAATAAGAAGAATTGTAATTATCATTATTCTAATGAAAATTTTTATGTCTCGGAATTCTGAATGTTTTGCTTTATTCCTAAAACTACAGCAATTTTTCTCGAGGTCCTCTGATCGTTTATATGATAGTTTTTCACACTTCAGGTCTAAACCAAAGAAAAACAAAAATACAGAAAATAAAAAGAACAAACCTTTAAATCCTGCTAAATCAAATCAAGTGCAAGATAAAAAAAAATGAAAAGTCTAAAACTAACATTAAAGGATCCATTATGAAATGGGTACCTAAAACACTCTGATTGTGATTGCAGAAGTAGCGTGTGCACATCTGGTATTTTGACTCTGGATGCTCGAGGCACATGACTGGATCGAAAAACTTACTCTCTCAATTCAAAGACAAATGTGGTGGAGCTGTAACGTTTGGAGACAACGGTAAGGGTCAAATTAAAGGCTACGGTACTTTACAATAAGGTAATATTACCTTATGAAAAGTAGCTCATGTTTCTGGTTTGAAACATAACCTACTAAGTGTAAGTCAACTTTGTGATTCTAAAATACTTGTCGTATTTGATGAAAAGCACTGTTACTTGTTTTCTAAGGCAGGTGAAGAACTCTGGAGAGCAGACAGAAAAGGTAATCTATATATGATGAACTTCACATCAAAGGACGGTAAAGAAACCATCTGTCTTATCTCCAAAAAGAGTGAAGCTGCGTGGTTATGGCATCACAAAATGTCTCACTTAAATTTTGATAACCTTGAGATGGTCAAACACAATTTGGTAACTGGTCTTCCAGAAGTCCACTTTCAGAAGGATCACCTCTGCCCTGCATGTGAAATGAGAAAAATAAAACGAGCATCTCATAAAACAAAACATGATCATTCATGCACTAGACCTCTGCAATTGCTACATGTTGACCTCCGTGGTCCCATTGCAACCCAGAGTCTATCTGGTCCTATTGTCAAGAGGCAGCTCAAAACCTCTTAGGAGCTAATAAATAAAAGAAAACCTTGTGTTAAATTCTTTCATATCTTTGGCTGCAGGTGTTTTATTTTAAATGATAGAGAAAAATTTGGCAAGTTTAATAAGAAATCAGATGAAGCTAAATTCTTAGGATACTCGTTAAATTCAAGAGCTTTTAGAGTTTTTAATTTACGTACTAAGACTGTTATGGAGAGCATCAACATCGATTTTGATGATCAAACTCAATTGACTTCTGAGTATTCATCTTCGGAACTCAAACTTAATACTGTAACCTATGATTATCTTTCAGGTTCCAGAGAATCCGAAATCGATGCCATTTTTCAAGATTTTATGGGCGAAGAAATATTTTCAGAGCAAATACCAAAGAATCCATCCTTGAGTATTCCTGAAGTTCTTCAAGCTTCTGGAATTACTCTTTCTGGTCCTGAAATATCTTATGAGAGTCCACTAGCATCTTCTGTTCTTCCCATTCCATCAAGTGACTGTCCAGCAGCCACTTCTGTGCCTATATTTGAAGGGGAGACTTTAGATAATGTTCCAGATTCAGAATTAATTCCAGATGAGGTTATTCAATCTTCTAGAACAGAAGTTCAAGCTCAACAAGTACCTCAAACTTGGATGACGAGATGGACTAAATCACACACTTCAGATCTTATTATTGGTAGTCCTTCTAAAGGTGTTAAAACAAGATCTGCTACTACAAATGAAGCTTTTTATGTTAATTTCCTTAGCATGATCGAACCAAAACATGTTCATGAAGCCTTGCAAGAACCTACCTGGGTAGAAGCTATGCAAGAGGAATTGCTTCAGTTTGAACGAGACAAAGTTTGGAACTTAGTACCCTTGCCAAAGGACAAACTCGCAATTGGTACTAAGTGGGTCTTCAGAAACAAGAAAGACGAAGACGGCATAGTGATCAGAAACAAAGCTCGACTGGTGGCTAAGGGGTATTGTCAAGAAGAAGGAATAGATTACGACGAGACCTTTGCCCCTGTAGCAAGACTTGAGGCGATACGACTATTTATGGCCTTCTCTGCATACAAAAACTTTAAAGTGTAACAAATGGATGCTAAATGTGCATTTCTGAATGGATATCTCAAAGAAAAAGTGTACGTTCAACAACCTGCTGGTTTTAAAGATGCTAAACATCCAGAGTATGTCTATCTTCTCGGCAAAGCTTTATATGGTTTGAAGCAAGCACCAAGAGCCTGGTATGAATGCTTATCTACGTTTCTAATCAGTAAAGGTTACGAAAAACGTAAAACTGATACAACTCTGTTCATCAAAAGAGGCAAAGGTATGTTAACTGTTGTCCAAATTTATGTGGATGACATAATTTTTGGCTCTACTCATCAATCAGAAGTTGATCTATTTTCAAAATTGATGGAACAAGAATTTTAAATGAGTATGATGGGAGAACTAACGTTCTTTCTAGGACTCCAAGTCAAACAAAATGCCTCTGGCATTTTTATAAATCAAGCTAAGTATGTTTCTGACATGCTTAAGAAATTTCATCTTCAAAATTCCTCACCTATGAAAACTCCTATCTCTACTAGCACGAAACTTGGCCCTGATCCTTCTGGGAAATCATTGGATGTTACGGGCTATAGAGGTATGATAGGATCTCTTCTGTATTTGACAGCTAGTAGGCCAGATATTATGTTTGCCACTTGCCTCTGTGCTCGTTATCAGGCCAAACCAAAAGAATCCCATTTGGCCGCTGTTAAACGAATTTTTAGATACCTTAAGGGAACTCCTTCACTGGGTCTCTGGTATCCTAAAAATTCTGGATTTGATCTGATGGCATATACAGATTCTGATCATGCAGGATGTAAGTTGGACAGAAAAAGTACCTCTGGTAGCTGTCAACTTCTGGGGAACAGACTTATAAGTTGGACATCCAAGAAACAGAACTGTGTTTCAACATATACAGTTGAAGCTGAATATGTTGCTGCTGCTAGTTGCTGTTCCCAAGTCATTTGGATGAAGACTCAGCTCAGAGACTATGGTTTAGTAAACGACAAAATCCCCATCCTATGTGACTCAGAAAGTGCCATTGCCATCACTGAAAATCCAGTTCAGCACTCCAAAACCAAACACATTGATGTCAGGTATCATTTTATCAAAGATCATGTAGAGAAGGGAACAATAGAAATGTATTTTGTCTCTACTGATTATCAACTTGCTGATATTTTCACAAAAGCTCTAGACGAGAAACGCTTTCATTTCTTAGTCAGCAAGTTGGGCATGTTAAATATGTAATTCTCTTTAATTCTATAATCTTCATAGGATTAATTATAATTACTTATTTCTATCCATAATCTCTGTTTGTTTTATTCTCTTTCTTGCTTGTCTTCTGTTCGAATAAATCAGAACTGTCCAAGAAGCCTCTGGTCACTTCTGATAAATCAATCCAGAGGCATCAAAAGCCTCTAGACACCTCTGTTCTTCAACGAATATATCTTACATTTTTCTGAACCAAGTGATGACAGAAAGGAAGCACTACTTGAAAAAGCAAGGGGGAGCAAGATGCCAATTTTGAGGGGGAGCACAGAGATCAATTCGAGGGGGAGCATCTCAAGTCTAACAGAAGTTAGCTGTCTTCTGAACCTCTCTTTACTTAAAGTTTTCTTTGAATCTGCTTCTTCTGAATAACTCTTGCCGTCAAGGTTACTAAGAATTTTCGTATTCAACTAAAACTCTTCTGAAAATATGTTCTTTTGACATTATTGGTCACAAAATGTTTTCTATGACCAGCTATTTTCTGATTTCGTTTTTCCTCTGAAATTTTCATTTTAATAAGTTCATTTTATTTAACTCTTGCCTTCAAGGTTACTTAAAATTTTCTTATTTTATTAAAATTTCTTAAGAAGCACATGTCATTGAAACTTTCATTTGGTTCAAAAACTGATTTATTCAACCAAATGCCTGATTTTAAATTCATTAAAAAGCTTTATTAATCTCAAAAATTATTTTATTCAACAGATTACCTGTTGATTAATTAATAATTTTTCTTTTTAATTTCATTTTAATTTTTTTTATGGGATTAATTAACGGTTTAAAAGTAATTAAACCCTTTCAGTGACTCATCCATACCTGTGCCAGTCATCACACATGCGACCAAATTGTCCACGTGTCAATAATCTAGTTACTGCATGACTGCACGCCTTACATCAGCATAAACGAACCGTTTTTTGCCCAATCCCAAGTTAAAACCCTTTCAATTCCAAATTACACTCGAGTACTCATTTCTCTCTCATATAAATACCCTCACAACGACAGTGCATCGTCTTCTTCCTCACGCTATTATTCGCAACTACAGTGCATACCTGGTCTCTCATCATTTTCAAAACCCCCAAATTCCATCAATGGCGACCCAATCTGCAAATCTCGGTATCCAAGAAGAAGAAGGAAGATTAATCGACTCAACGGCTGACAGTGCTCCAGTCATCAAACTGCCATTGAAGGTCAACAATGTTCAGGTACTTCTCGATCCAAACACCTATCTGGTCGATTACAGGGTCATGATAGAGTTCCTCCAACACCATTCTCTAAACCGAACCCTAACATTAACCAACCCCAATGTCCCTAAAATTTATGTCCAATAAGTTTGGCAATCCATGTTTATACAAGATGAAGAAACTCTTATTGGAAACTTCAGCCATCCTATTGAATCTGACACTGCTGTGGAAATGCCCATTACAAAGAAGAAAATCGCAAGGTATTTTCATTTGCCCCAACCCATTATCGATGTTGGTGAACAAAAAATACCCAATCCTTCCCTTGAACAAAACCCTACCCCTGAAGCCCTACTTGCTTTCATCAACTTCTTGGGTTATAATGAGCCTCTCACAAAGTTATCTGAGTTCAAGAGAAAGAAGTTACCTCCTATGTGGAATGTGTTGGTCTCTATACTGAACAAAAGCTTAACCTACAAAATCGGCTCCTTAGACCAGGCAAGCAAGAGCATACTTACAATCATGTATGGTATGTATTTCAATCGACCACTGGACTATGTGAGTTTGATCTTCCAAGAAATAAAAGATGTTGTGCATACGAAGGTTACTCACCAGAACCAAGGAAAAGCCCTCCCAGCCCTAATGTTTCCACGATTTTTATCCCTATTCACTTTTCCAGCCATAGGGGCTCTGAAAGCTCCTATACTTCAACCATTCTGCAAGATTGCATCAATGAGCTCACATAAGCCGACCTTCTACAACAATGGGTTTTCATCACCAAGGGCGCTCTCTAGGTACATGCTAAATCTTATCCCTGAAACCTCTCTTAATCTCATATCTTATAGAAGCTCTCTAGTATCTTCAGAACCGAGAATACCTACCCCAGAGCATTTAGAGCCTAGCTTAGGCAGTGAGGGGTCAGGTGAGCATGAGGTTCAAAAGAATTTGAGTGAAAATCCGAGTGCTTCTACCCATCCTGACCTCTTAATGAAAGAGGGTACTAAAGATGTCCACAGAGACACATATGAGCGAATCTCACCTTCTTCCCTAAGGGTAACCACATTTGCTGAGGTAGATGCCAACACATCTACTCTCATTGACCAAGGACTACCCAGAAGCCAACCGATCAGAGGATATTCTTCTTTCCTCTGGATCTAGCACTATCGGGGATTCCACCTCTTCTTCATCATCCTCTCAAAAGGGTGATGATGAAACTATAAGAGTTCCATTGCCCCAGAACTCGCCACTACCATCACCACTCGTTGACGTCTTCATGACCAACAAAATCCTAGGGCAAGCAGAGGGTACGTCCATACCCTTTGAAAGTATAGGTGCTAACGAAGTCCCATCAGAGGGGTTACAGCCACAGGATGCACCACTTACCGGGGTCTTTACCCTTCATCAAGGTAAGCACATTGTTTTCAGCTCCTCATCCTCTAATGATGAGGAACCAGTTGAAACAATTAGAACAACCGAAGAGGTATTTGTTAATAACAGCCCTCGAAGACAGGTTGGAAGTCCCTCCACACTCAACGTCAATACAGGTGTGAATGAGGTCCTCTCTGAACGCGAGAGACAAGGGGCTCCATGTGTTGGAGATGCACCGGTTACATCTTCTGATTTTGTCACCAATGCAGCGTTTAAGGCATTTGGTGATCAAATTCAGAGATCTATGGACGATCGAAAACTATCCCTTGACTCTCAGCAAACCACTCTTAACAATATTCACACAGAACAGTTGGCTCAGTCTCAAGCTCTGAGGCCATCAAGAAGCTCATCACTGATAATGCAGATTCTAAGAGGAATTTTGTTTCTGACCATTTTCATGCTCTGGACGCTGGCATTAAGGCCAATTCAGAGGCAATTTTCCATCTTCCTGAAGAGCTTCCATCTCCAGAGGTCACCATTTTTATTGCCGAATACGGTTCTTTCGTAGCTGATATTCAGAAGATTATTAAGGCCGTTATTCCTATTGAAGATGCTTCCGCTTCCTCCTCCTCTCTCGTAAAGAAGTCTGACATGGCTGTTTTCCAGAAAGCTATGATTGACAGGATAAATGCATTGACTTCGAGGTATGTCTCTAAGACAAATACTAGCACTTCAAACATGGATCAGAAGATCACCTCTTTAGAAACCTCTATCTCGAAGTTATCAACAATGGTAAGTTCTATCTCTGCTGCTTTTGATGAAAAGAAGAAAGAAAAAGAGGCAAGGGTATGCAAGAGAGCAGAGCACAAGCGCAAAAAGTCTGAGGATCAGGATCCTGATTCTCAGAAGGGGGAGAATATGGAAAATATTAAGAAGGCCGAAACCGAAACTGCTCAGAAAATGGATCAAAACAGAGGTAAAGTTCCTGCCTCTTCACCCTCTGCACCTCCTCCCTCTAAACAAACTCCTTTAACACCAACGCCACTCGCAACACACACTGGTCCTCTTCCTAAAGATCCAGATGTGGCCAAGTTTCTGCTTGAGATTATTGGTAATACAAGGAGACAATCTCAATCTTCAAATGCAAAAAGCTTCAGAGTCCAGACCTTCTGCCCCTGCCCCTCAACCAAATATAGAAGCAGAAAAAGCCAGAGCTGAAGCCGATAGAGCCAAAACTGAGGCTGAACTCAGAGCTAAAGCTGAAACTGACAAAGCTAAGGCTGAAGATAATAGAGCCAAGGATGAAGCTGAAAGAGCCAAGGCACAAGCAGAAATAGACAGAGCAGAAGCTGAAAAGGCTAAAGCTGAAGCTGATGAAGCTAAGGCCGAAGCTGAAAGAGCACGAGAAAATTTTGAGAAAGCCAAATGAGAGGAGTCATTAAAATGCAGAGTTGCATATGAATAAAGACAATAGAAGCTGGGAAGACTTAAGCTACCTACTCTGGAATCGAAAAACGGGCACATGTATGCTCCTACTGATCAGAAGATATTCTTGATGCTGCCTAATTTTGCCAATGACTATCACATAAGTGATGTTGTCAAAGATAAATTTATGAGTCATAGGCAAGCAAGAAAGGATGCCTACTCGATTGTACCAATCAAAAAGATCTCTGCAATCAAACACACTCAATTCGAACGATCAGAGATCTGGTACACGATATATGAGGTGGTCAGAGAAGATAAACAAACTTATTACTTCTGTGACAATGATCTATTGTCCATTAACCCTTCTAATCTTCTAACTCTAGAAAAGTTCATGAAGATTCAAATGAATAGAAGAAGAGATAGTCAAGATAAAGCTGCCTACATCAGGATCATTGAGTGCATGGAATCATTTATCAGATACAGAAGACAGGTAGACTTCCAGACTGGGCTGAACTACAAAGTTGACAACTTATGCATCTCTGCTCCAAATGTAGACTTGGAGGGTCTCAATGCTCTAAGAATTGGAAAGGTGCTGACTCAGCCAGAAGAAAGGGTTGTGTTCAAGAGGCCACACAGAAGAAGCTTCTTCAAAATAAAAGATGCACACAAATATTCATCAGAGGTAGTATACATTGTCAAATGTTATGCCTCTGTTGAAGTTGATGATCATGGCCAAAAAGCAATAGAGAAGATAGTGAAGAGACTTGATAGCGTCTTGAAGATCAGAGAAATCACAGATCAGATCTCCAAGATTATCTCACAGGTTGCCCCCTTCTGATACAAGATGAGCTGAATGATCAAACAACCTTTTAGCCTAATAAAACAAACGAAACTAAAGCCAAACGAAGTCATCTTTCAACATTATGGAATTCATACTTAGGGGGAGATTGTTTGACCTTATTCACAGAGAAGTATGAACTAGAATTGTATAAGTGCAGAAGATCAGAAGTTTATCTTTTGATCCCACTCATCACAGAGACGCCCAGAGTTTGGAAGAACAGCTGGACTACAACAGAGGCATCATACGCATTCCTGATGACCTGGCCTATACATGTTTCGTGTATCTAACTTTGTAACATAATTTGTTACAAGCTAGCTTACGTGTCAGTTTGTAATAGGCTAGAATGTTGACTTCTATTCATTGTACTAGTATAAATAGATTCATTTATGAATGTAATAGTTGTCAATCCGAGATACATTTTGGAGAGCAAATAGAGCATTTCATTCATCGTATTGTAATCATCTTCCAGGTTATTAATACGAATTACCATTTGTTCTTCAATATCGTTCTTACTGTTCTTACTGTTATCTGCTTTAGTTCGTAGATCTTATTTGGTTCCGCTCATATTTTCACATTCGATCTATTGATTAATCAGATTGTTTCTAGCCTTCGCTGCCCACAAAAATTTCAATGTCTATCAGATGGACGTCAATAGTGTCTTCCTGAACGGAAAGTTGAAGGAAAAAGTCTACATTGAACAACCTCCTGGCTTTGCTGATGCAAGACACCCAAAAATATGTGTTGATCATAACTCCTCTCGATGATTTGAATATGATTCCTTTTGTATACTTAGTGAAATTCCATTGTATAAGCTTCTGTTAATATTCAGCAATAGCATACGCTGATTACCATCAGCGATCGCTGAAGATCATGGACCAGCAAGCTTATCTCTGAAGTCCTGAAGATCAGCTATCATACCAGAAAACCATTCAGCGAAAGTCGAAGACCTTAGCTGAAGAGAGAGATAATCAGCTAAGTGAACATAAATGGTTCAGCGATAGCAGCGATTATCTAATCAAAGTGTGAAGTTTTATGAAGCCTCAGCGATACTGAAGATTCCTCCTTGAAGATTCAGAATCAGCGATCAAATGACGCTTCCCTTACAAGATTAAAGATTGATCTTCTCCTCGAGGCACAAAAGTCAAACCTAATACCTTGTCAGAAAAGGACGTACGAATTGTCTCTTATGTCCCCATCATATCTGATACGGTAATGTTCATATTCGGCCAAAAGCATGGATGTCTTATTTGCAAGGACAAGCTTGACACGTGGCATGTACCTTTTGTCTTGCATTAAATGCAAACGGGTATAAATAAGATGAAGATATCTTCTTCATCTTAATGCATGCTTCCTTCTAGCCTAAACCCTCTTGATTTCTTTCTTCCTTCTTCTTGTGCATCAAACTTAGTGTTTCTTAGTTACAATAGAATAGGTTTTAAACTTGTTCTTATTCCGCTTGTAACTGTAAATTTGTTTATGTTATATAAACTCATTTAAAAACCAAAATTTGTGTGTTTGTATTCAACCCCCCCCCCCCCCCCTCTTCTACAAACTATTTAGTATTTATTGAACTCTTGTAGTGTTACACTTTTGAAAGTATGAACCACAAGATGAAGAATATGACGTGGCACATACATCAAGGATGTCTACCTTTTGCAACTGACTAGTTTGTTACACGCTCCCATCTCTCACACGTGTCAGTTTGTAATAGGTTAAGATGTTGACTTTTACTTTATTCTATTTGTATAAATAGATCCTTTCTCTACTGTAAAAGTTCTCAATTGAAATCGTTATATTGAAGAACTTACTGTGCGTCATTCCATGTATCTGTAATCATCATTCAGGTTATAATACATAGTTAATCTGTTCCTCAATCTTTGATCGATTCTTATTACTGTTGATTAATCGATATAAATTGCTTCCGCTTATACTCTGTTTTATGAATTAATCGATTAATCTGTGAAGAAGAGAATCTGGAACCAACAATTGGTATCAGAGCCTGATAATCAATCTATTGATTATTAGATCTCAATTTGGAAATTTCTCTCTTCATTCATTCAGTAATTTCCTGTTTTAACTAGTGTTCATAATTCCACCCTGTTCTACGAAGATTTATAGAAATTCTGTCTAAAACAGTGGTAATTGTAGTTAAAATTTTGAAGAATTAGTAAGATTTTGTTGTTCAAATCAATTGAAATTTACTTGTTCTAGATTTCAACTCAAATCTGTCATTACATACTTCTCGATCTTAAAAAAATGGCGAATTCAAATTTGAATGCTGTTTACACCTCTAGTTCTCTGACCAAACCTCCAACTCTTATTCGTGGTGAATATCCACAATGGAAGATACGAATGATAAATTTCTATGAAGGATTGGACATTGAACTTTATCCTATTGTTCAAAATGGTCCTTCGTACCAATGACTACAGTTCCCAGAGTTCCTGCTACTACCAATACTGCTGAAATACCTGCCCGAAAAGTTCCAAAGCTAAGGGAAAATTGGAATGATGAGGAAAAGGCCAAAGTTGAACTTGCTAAAAAGGCAAAAACTCTTCTTATCATGGCTATTCCGAATGAGATTTTTCAATCTCTGGATTCCTGTGATACTGCTAAGGAATTATGGGATCAGTTAGAAAATCTTCTGGAAGGTGGTGCTAAAATGAAGAAAAATCGAAGAGCTCAAGCGCTGAATGAATACAACAGCTTCCAGGCCATTGCGGATGAATCTCTGGAACAGACTTTTCATAGATTTAATAATCTGATAAATCTATGCAAACGATGTGATATTGTTCGATCTAAGGAAGACAATAATTTCTTATTCTTAAAGAGATTAAATCCAGAATGGTCAAATCTATCCATGTCATTACAAGCAAATCAAGATCTTGAGCAATGGTCTTTACACGATGTATTTGGAACTCTTCAAGCTCATGAAAAGGAGGTTGTGCAAAAGAAAACAACTATAGGTGGACCTCTGGCTTTGATTTCTGAAACAAAGGGAGCTTCCAGAAAAAAAGTGAAGATAGAAGAGTGAAAAACAAGGCATTCATGTCAGAAACTGTTCCAGAAGAAGATTCTGATTCTGATGATGAAATAAAGGCATTTGCTGATTCCTTGGCTCTTATTACCAAACAGTTTACTAACCGTTTTGGAAATAAGGCATTTCGAGGAAATAGAAGGTCAGATCACTCTAACTATACTCCTAAACGAGAGGTTCAGAGACCTGAGAAGACAGAGGCAGAAAAGAAGGAAGAGGAAATGAAGAAAAAGAAAGATGTATGTTAAGATGTGGCAAACTGGGTCATTACTCGAAGGATTGCAGAGGGGCTCTGGATAAAGACAAAACATATTACAAAAATAAATACAAGTATAATGTTACTGAAAGAGCCCACTATGCTGAGAAAGAAAACTGGATTGGAGATGAGTCCAGCGGTGATGAAGCCATGTTCTGTGGAATGGCAAGTACAAATGAATCAGAAGAACAGCCTTCTGAATCACCGGTTAGTAATCTTTCTGAATCTTCTGAACTTTAGAATACAATTGTGCTTTCATCAAACAATTTTGAAGAACTTAAGCAAAAGCTTACAATTGAAAAGAAGTTACGAAAAAATATTGAGAAAACTCTTTCCACAACACAAAGGGAAAGAGATATTTACAAAAGAAAGATGGATATCTTAACAGAAGAAAAACTGGAACTTGACATAGAAAAAGAAAAAATTTCTAAAACCTTGAAAGACACAGAAGTTTTGGTAAAAAAGGAGCACTTGAGTTATAAGAAACTTCTGGAAGAAAAGGATAAGGAAATTCAAGTTAAGGAAAGTGACATATTAAATTCTGTAGCACTTAAAAACTATTTTCAAAAAGAAAGAGAATTTTTGTACATTGAACTTCAAAACAAAACGCACCAGATCAAAACATTTCTGGATGCTCAAAAATTTCATGAGAAAATAAGTACACAAGTAGGAAGATCTGGAATCGGCTTTGAAGATTTAGATCCTTATACGTGTGAAAAGAAGTCTGGTTTAAACTCTATTTTTTGTATAGGACAACAACAGAAGCCTGTGTTTCCAATTATTTTTGAACAATCATTCTTTAAACGATCTAAAACTGAAAATGGTCATCATCAACGGAAACTCATGTTTAAAAACATTACATATTCTTCTAAAAAGACCAATATTAATCTAAATCAAATTCAGAAGAAAGATGATATTTTCAAGTTTGGATCAAGT
This sequence comes from Silybum marianum, assembly GCA_036898165.1. NCBI lineage: Eukaryota > Viridiplantae > Streptophyta > Magnoliopsida > Asterales > Asteraceae > Silybum > Silybum marianum. The sequence continues at coordinate 14,354,876 of CM072542.1, read as the reverse complement.
GTTCTTACAAAATTGAATCCAGAGGCTGATGCGTTTATTCCTATTCAAGCAGAGGAGGAATTAAGACTTAGTTTTGAAAAAGATCTTCTCTTGACTCTGGATAATTGTTTTAAACTTAAGAATGACAAACAAAAATTAGAAAATAATCCAGAGATATTTCCTTGTTCATTTATTGATTTAAATCTTTCTGAAACTCAAGAGGATTTAGAAGAAATCACATATCCATGGGAAAATGATGATCAAAGTGAGGATTTCTTTGACAATTCAGACACATATTTCTCTCATCTTGAACATCAATCTCCTATTTATGCTAAAACTCCAGAGATCATAAAAAACAAAGACGCTCCTTTTCTCTTTACAAATGAATCTCTGGAGATAAGAGCTTCTGGAATGAATGCTAAAAAAAATTCAAGTGAAATTCCGATTTTCTCTGTTCCCTCTGAACAACGAAAACCTGTTTTTATACATCCTGATTTTATAGGAATGTGTCTGAAAGCTAAATCTTGTCTTGATCTTGAGAAGGAAGAAAAACTTAAAAAGAAAACTCCTCTCCAACTTCCTAACTCTTATCCTCCAAAACTTTCTTATGTTCAGAAAGCTAAATGGAAATCTAATCTTTCTGTTCCTGTTTCAGTAAATACAAAAGCTTTTGAGAAGGTAAATCCGAGGAAATCTCCGCTGAAGAATACTTCAGATTCTAAACATACGTCTAGTCTAGATAGGAAGTTCTTTAGAAGAACTGATACTAGAAAAGACAGATCTAAGAATAATTGTAATAATCATTGTCGCAATGAAAATTCAATAAAATCTTCTATGTTTCAGAATTCTGAATGTTTTTCTCTATTCTTAAAATTACAGAAATTTTTCTCACAAACTTCAAATTCCTTTATTGCAAACCATTCATACTTCAATAAAAGTAAAACAAAGCAAAATAGAAAAACAAAAAATCCAAAGAATACGTCTTTACCTTCTGTTAAATCAAATCAAAAGCAAAAGGCTGATAAGACAAAAACTAACGTTAAAGGACCCATAAAGACATGGGTACCTAAGAAACTCTGATCTTGATTGCAGAAACAGCGTGTGCATATCTGGTATCTTGACTCTGGATGCTCGAGGCACATGACTGGTTCACGAAACTTACTCTCCCAATTTAAAGACAAAAGTGGTGGAGCTGTAACGTTTGGTGATAATGGTAAGGGTCAAGTTAAGGGCTATGGTACTTTACAGGAAGGTAACATTACCTTATCTAAAGTAGCTCATGTTTCTGGTTTGAAACATAACCTCCTAAGTGTAAGTCAACTATGTGATTCTAAGATACTTGTCGTCTTTGATGAAAAACATTGTTACTTATTTTCTAAGGCAGGTGAGGAACTTTGGAGAGCAGACAGAAAAGGTAATCTATACATGATGAATTTTACCTCCAAGGATGGTAAGGAAACCTTATGTCTTATTTCCAAAAAGAGTGAAGTTGCATGGCTTTGGCAACATAAAATGTCTCACTTAAACTTTGATAATCTTGAGATGCTTGTAAAACATAATTTGGTATCTGGACTTCCAGAAGTTCATTTTCAAAAAGATCACCTCTGTCCTGCATGTGAAATGGGAAAGATAAAACGAGCATCTCATAAAACAAAAAGTGATCACTCTTGCATAAGACCTCTGCAATTGCTACACGTCGATCTCTGTGGTCCAATTGCAATTCAGAGTCTTTCTGGTAAAAAGTATATTCTGGTACTTATTGATGAATTTTCCAGGTATACTTCGCTTGCTTTTGTTCGACAAAAGTCAGAAGTTCCTATTGTCCTTCAAAATATGATGACCAGAATCCAAGTTCTTTTACACCAAAAGATTCAATAGCTGAGAAGCGATAACGGTACTGAATTCAAGAATGCCAAACTTGAAGCATACTTTGTTGCAAATGGAATTTCTTAGAACTTCTCTGCTGTACGCACTCCCCAACAGAATGGTGTCGTTGAACGTCGCAACAGAACCTTGGTCGAAGCAGCCAGAACAATGCTTGCAGCTTCTGGACTCCCAATTCACTTCTGGGCGGAAGCTGTAGCCACTGCTTGTTTCACTCAGAATCGTTCCATAATTGTCAAGAGGCATCTCAAACCCTCTTATGAGCTTATTAACAAAAGAAAACCATTTGTCAAATTCTTTCATATTTTTGGCTACAGGTGTTTTATCTTAAATGACAGAGACAAACTTGGCAAGTTTGATCCAAAATCAGATGAAGCAAAATTCTTAGGCTATTCTTTAAATTCCAGAGCCTTTCGTGTTTTTAATCACAGAACTAAAACCGTTATGGAGAGCATTAACGTCGATTTTGATGATCAAACTCAACTCACCACTGAATATTCTACTTCAAAACTCAAACTTAATACCGTTACTTCTGACTTTCTTTCAGGATCTAGGGAATCCGAGATTGATGCCCTTTTTCAAGACTTTCTGGGCGAAGAAGTAATGTCAGAACCTGCTGTAACTTATCCTTCTTTCAGCATACCTGAAGTTCTTCATGCCTCTGGCATAACTTTATCTGGTCCTACCTCTTCTGAACCTAGCTCTTCAATTCCTTCTGTTCCTGTTTCATCTGATTGTCCAGAAGTTTCTTCTGTTCCATCATCTGAGGGGGAGACTTTAGAATCAAGAGGTTCAGAATCAAGAAGTTCAGAATCAATATTTCCGGATGAAGTTATCTCATCTTCTGACACCGAAGTTCAAGCTCAACCATTGGTACAAAGTGGGTTTTCAGAAATAAAAAGGATGAGAACGGAATTGTGATCAGAAACAAGGCTCATCTGGTGGCAAAAGGATATTGTCAAGAAGAAGGTATTGATTATGATGAAACCTTTGCTCATGTTGCGAGACTGGAGGCGATAAGACTTTTTCTGGCATTCTCCGCTTACAAAAACTTTAAAGTCTATCAAATGGACGTTAAATGTGCATTTCTAAATGGAAATCTCAAAGAGGAAGTGCATGTTGAACAACCAGCTGGCTTTAAAGATTCAAGACATCCAGAATATGTTTTTCTTCTTGACAAAGCATTGTATGGCTTAAAGCAAGCACCCAGAGCCTGGTCTGAACGTTTATCCAAATTTCTGATCAGCAAAGGATATGAGAAAGGTAAAATTGATACCACACTTTTCATCAAAAGAGGCAAAGGTATGTTAACTATTGTTCAAATTTATGTGGACGACATAATTTTTGGCTCTACTCATCAAACAGAAGTTGATTTGTTTTCTAAGTTGATGGAAACCGATTTGAAACGAGTATGATGGGAGAATTAACTTTCTTTCTTGGATTTCAGGTTAAACAAAGTACCTCTGGTATTTTTATTAATCAAGCAAAATATGTCTCTGACATGTTAAAGAAATTTCATTTTCAGAACTCATCAACTATGAAAACACCTATCTCTCCTAGCATGAAACTAGGTCCTGATCCCTCTGGAAAACCTGTAGATATCACGGGATACAGAGGTATGATAGGTTCTCTTCTATATTTGACAGCAAGTAGGCCTGATATTATGTTTGCCACTTGTCTTTGTGCTCGTTATCAAGCTAATCCTAAAGAATCTCATTTGGCTGCTGTCAAAAGAATTTTTAGATACTTAAAGGGAACTCCTTCATTAGGTCTCTGGTACCCTAAAAATTATGGGTTTGATTTAATTGCATATACAGATTCTGATCATGCAGGATGTAAGTTGGACAGAAAAAGCACCTCTGGTAGCGGTCAACTTCTGGGTAATCCACTTATCAGCTGGACATCCAAGAAACAAAATTGTGTTTCAACATCTACTGCAGAAGCTGAGTATGTTGCTGCTGCTAGCTGTTGTTCCCAAGTTATTTGGATGAAAACCCAACTCAGAGACTACGGTCTGATCTATGATAAGATTCCCATACTCTGTGATTCTGAAAGTGCAATTGCCATTACGGAAAACCCAGTTCAGCACTCAAAAACGAAGCATATTGATGTCAGGTATCACTTTATCAAAGATCATGCAGAAAAGGGTACTATAGAAATGTATTTTGTCTCTACTGATTACCAACTGGCTGATATTTTTACAAAAGCTCTGGATGAGGAGCGTTTTAATTTTTTAATCAGCAAGTTGGGAATGCTAAACATGTAAATTTTATTCTTAGAAGTTATCAGAGATCTCTGATCGTCTTCTGAACTTCATCCAGAAGCACTCAGAGACCTCTGATCGCCTCTGGTATATGTTTTATTTTGTTGCGTTTTATTCCTTTTCATCCAAGTTATATCAGAAGGCACCAATTCCTGAAGCGAAGGGGGAGCTTATCATTCAAGGGGGAGCTTATTATTCAACGAGAATTTATCATTCAGAGGGGAGTTTATCACTTAAGCAGTTCAAAGTCTAACACTAGGTTAGCTGTCTAATGAATTTTTTCATCCATCTAAGTTTCTTCTGAATCTTCTTATTCTGTGTTTCTCTTGCCGTCAAGGTCTCTCAGAATGCCTATGATTCATTTCAAACTTATCATAGATAATGATTCAAAATTGACATGTTTTTCAAAATATTTTTTCTATGAATCAAACTATTCCAAAAATTTTATTGAATATATACATTTTATTAACTCTTGCCGTCAAGGTTATTTAAAATTTCTATATTCAATTTTAATTTTTCTTATTATTTTTTTTCATGAAAAATCAAACTTTCATTTGGTTCAAATTTTTTTTTTCATCAGATGACTGATTTTAAATCTAAATAAACAGATTTATATATTTCAATTTGTTCTTTAACTAATTTTCTTTAATTACTCAACAAATTGTTTTATATTTTCTTTTTATTTACTTTTGGGATAATCAACCGATTTTAGGCCGATAACCCTTCAGTTTTCTTTTAAAAAAATCATGTCTTACTCATCACTCCTACTTTCCACGTGTCATTCATTGTGTGACTGCATGTATCCACGCCTGCATGCTTACATCATCTTTTCTGAACCGTTTTCTTCTACTCCCAATACATAAACCTCTTCCAATATCAAATTGGTCTCATATAAAATCCCCAAATTTCAGATACCCATCTTCTTCATCTTCACAGTTACTGCTCACACTTTCTTACTCACGAACTTGCTTGCAATTCTCACCAACTATCATCAATGGCTTCTCATCTTGCAAATCCAACTCTTAACGATGACGAAGGACGTCTTGTCGATTCCACTGCCGATAGTGCTCCGTTCGTCAAGCTGCCATTGAAAGAAAACAATGTGCAGGTTCTTCTTGATCCTAATACCTACCAGTCCGAATTCAGAATCATGGTTGAATTTCTCCAACAACATGAACTTAACCGAGCCCTAACTCTGACAAACCCAAATGTTCCTGAAATTTACGTTCAAGAAGTGTGGCAATCGATGTATATTCATGATGATGAGACTTTGCTTGGTAATTTTAGTCACCCTGATCAACCTGATACTGCTGTGGAAATTCCCATTACCAAGAAGAAATTAGCCAGGTATTTTCATTTATCCCCTTCACAGATACTAATTGATGGTGAATTTGTGCCAAATCCAGCCCTAGAATCGAACCCATCTGATGAAACATTGTTATCCTTCATCCTCTTTCTTGGTTACAATGAACCCCTAAGCAAACTATCTGAATTCAAGAGAAAACAGTTACCCCTAATGTGGAATCTCCTCGTTCTATCCTGAACAAGAGTCTCACTTGTAAAATTGGGTCTCTCGATCAAGCAAGCAGGAACATTCTGACCATCATGTATGGCATGTTTTTTAATCGCCCCTTGGACTACGCAAGCCTTCTTTTTCAAGAGATTAAAGCTGCTGTGCACACTAAGGTAACCCATCAAACCCAAGGAAAATCTCTTCCAGCTTTAATGTTTCCAAGATTTATATCCCTGGTTACCTATCCTGCAATTGGTGCACTCAAGGCTCCATTAGTTCAACCATTTTGCAAAATTGCTTCTATGAGCACTCATCGTCCAACCATCGATCGCAACAGCTATCCCTCTCCTAGAGAGCTTTCAAGGTACATGCTAAACAGAGAATTTCTACCCCAGAGCACTTAGAGCCAGTTCTAGAAAGTGAGGGGTCAAGTGAGAATGAGGCTGAAAATAAATTGAGTGATCATCCGAGTGGTTCTACCCATGCTGACCTCTTGTTAAAAGAAGGTAATGAAGATGTCCATCGTGACACAATTGAGCGAATCTCACCTACATCCCAAAAGGTAACTTCATTAACTGAGGTAGATGTCATCCCATCTACTTTCATTGACCAAGGACAACCCAGTCCAAACCACCCAGAAACCATCTGATCAGAGGATACTTCTTCATCCTCTGCATCAAGCACAACCGGGAAAACCTCTTCATCATTCTCTCAACAGAATGATGATGAACATATAAGCGTTCATTTGCCCCAGAACTCTCCACTTTCCCCACACAATGTTGATGTCTCTGTGACCAACAAAGATTTAGGAATCTCAGAAGATAAGTCCATATCTTCTGATAGTTTAGAGGCTCATGAAATCCCATCAGAGGGGTTACAGCCACAGGATGCACCACTTACCGGAGTGTTTACACTTTATCAAGGTAAGCACATTGTCTTCAACACCTCATCCTCTGATGATGAGGATTCTGTTGAGACAATCAGAACAACCGAAGAGGTGCCTGTTAATAACAGCCCTCGAAGACAGGTTGAAAGTCCCTCCACACTCAACATCAAAACAGGTGTGAATGAGGGCCTCTCGGCACGCGAGAGTAAAGGGGCTCCATGTGTTGGAGATACACCGGTTACCCATTCTGAATATGTCACCAATGTAGCGTTGCAGACATTTGGTGATAAAATTCAGAGATCTGTGGAGGATCTAAAACTTTCTCTAGACTCTCAAAATGCCATTCTTCTGGCTATTCAGAACGAACAAAAACAGCAATCACAAACTCTGGAGGCCCTCAAAGAACTCATTTCTACAACTGCTGCAACTCACCAGAGCCAAGCTTCTGATCATTATTCTTCTCTACATAAAGGAATCCAGGCTAACTCTGAGGCTATTTTCTGCATACCTGAGGCAATTCCAACTCCAGAAGTCACAATCTAAGTTGATGAATATAGTTCCTTAGTGGCCGACCTTCACAAAATTATCAAGGCTATTCATCCCTCTGCAGATACTTCTGAGTCTTCTCTGGTAAGGAAATCTGACATGGCTGTCTTCCAGAAGGCCATGCTTGAACGCATTAATTCTCTTTCCTCCAAGTATGTCTCCAAAACAACTGCATGCACTTCAAATGTGGATTTAAAGCTATCATATATGGAAACCTCTCTGTCGCAGCTTACAGGTCTGGTAAGTTCTCTTTCTGATTCTTTTAATGAAAGGAAAAAGGCCAAAGAGGAGCGTGCTTGCAGAAAAGCAGAACTTAAACGCAAAAGGTCTGAGGATCAGGACCCTGATTCTCAGAAGGGGGAGAAAGCTCCAGCATCCAAGAAAGTCAAACCCACTACCAATACTGAAAGCTCAAATCCAAATCCAATGCCATCTCCATCTACTTCTGACAAACACCAATCATCCTCCAAGCAGCAAACTCCTGCTCAAACTTCACACACACAAACCCCTCTGACTCAAACTCCATTAGCCACTCACTCTGGGCCTCTTCCAAAAGATCCAGAAATAGCTAAATTCATTCTTGAGGTAGTCGGCAACACAAGACAAACACCATACTCCTCATCAACTCAAGCTGCAATAGCCAAAGAAAAGGAAGCCAGAGCCAGAGCTGAGGCATCAAAGGCTAAAGTTGAAGCCTTGAACAAACAAAGAGAAGAAGAACGAATTGAAGCTGAAATCAGAGCAAAAGCTGAAGCAGAAAAAGCCTATGCTTCTCGAATTGAAGTTGAAATAAGAGCAAAAGCTGAAGCAGAAAAAGCCTTTGCAGAAGCATCAAGAGCCCAAGCAGAAATGGAAAGAGAAAAAGTTGCAGCTGCAAAAGTAAATGCTGAAGGATCATCAAGTCGAGCAGCAGAGAATAGACAAAAACTGCAGAGACTTGGAAGAATTGATCTTCCAATTCTGGAAACCACAAAAAGGTACATGTATGCTCCTATAGACCAGAAGATCTATCTCATGTTGCCCAACTTCTCAAACGCCTACAATGTAAGTGATTCTATTAAAGACAAATTCATGGCACACAGACAAGCGAGAAAGGACGTTCATACCTCTGTACCTATCAAACGAATCTCTGCAATAAAACATTCACCATTTGAAGATACAAAAATATGGTACACAATTTATGAGGTTATCAGAGAAGACAATAAGACTTATTACTTCTGTGATAATGATCTATTGTCCATTTTTCCCTCTGATCTTATCTTTCTGGAGAAATTCATGAAGGCTCAAATGACTAAAAGAAGTGATGATCAAGATCAAATTGCTTATTCTCGAATCATTCAATGCATGAAGTCCTACATCCGGTACAAGAGACAGGTAGATTTTCAAATAGGAATCAATTACAATGTTGATAACCTAGCTATCTCTGCACCCAATGAAGATCTAGAAGGCATCAACAACATGAGAATCGACAAAGTACTAATAGACCCAGAGGAAGGGGTGATTTTCAGAAGGCCAGACAGAAAGAGCTTCTTCAGAATCAAAGAAGCACACAAATACTCATCAGAGGTCGTTTACATTGCAAAAAGCTTCATTTCTGTTGATAGTAACAATCACAATCCAGAGGTTATTGAGAAGATGATCAAAAGGCTTTCAACTTTATTATCAATCAGAGAGATCATAAATAAGATTGGAAAGATTGTATCTGAGGTCGCTCCTTTCTGAACAGACTTCACTCTTCTGGTTGCATACATAGGGGGAGATTGTTACACTTTTGAAAGTATGAACCACAAGATGAAGAATATGACGTGGCACATACATCAAGGATGTCTACCTTTTGCAACTGACTAGTTTGTTACACGCTCCCATCTCTCATACATGTCAGTTTGTAATAGGTTAAGATGTTGACTTTTACTTTATTCTATTTGTATAAATAGATCCTTTCTCTACTGTAAAAGTTGTCAATTGAAATCGTTATATTGAAGAACTTACTGTGCGTCATTCCATGTATCTGTAATCATCATTCAGGTTATAATACATAGTTAATTTGTTCCTCAATCTTTGATCGATTCTTGTTACTGTTGATTAATCGATATAAATTGCTTCCGCTTATACTCTGTTTTATGAATCAATCGATTAATCTGTGAAGAAAAGAGAATCTGGAACCAACATGTAGACCCTTATTGGGACCAATAAGTGGTATCAGAGCAGTGTTTGCTTCTTTAATCTTTAAAATATTTTTTCCTAAAACTATTTTAAAATGTCAAACCCTAATACGAACTACAATGATAATGGATCTTTAGCTAAACCTCCAAGATTTAGCCATGATAATTTTCCATTATAAAAGGAAAGAATCTCTCTATTTCTTGAAGGATCTGACCCAAAGATCCCCTGCTATCTAGAAAATGGACCATTTGTTCCTACAACTATTGTAGCTGGTGTTCATGCCACCACTACTACTCCAGCCATCCCTGGAAGGAGTATTGTTAAAACTCCTAACTGATGGACTGAGGAAGACAAGAAAGAAATTGCTATTGACTCAAAAGCTAGATCTATAATAGCAATGTCTTTACCTGATGAAGTCTATCATCCTGTTATGAAAATGAGGACTTCTAAAGCCATGTGGGAAACTCTATGTATCCAATATGAAAGAACTTCTGAAGTACAAGTCACTAGGTGCATAAACCTTGTAAGACAATACGAGAGTTTTATGCATCATAAAGGTGAATCTCTTACTCAAGTTCACCAGCGATTCAACTGTTTGCTGATTGATCTCAAATCAGTGAACAGAGTGTACTCAAACGCTGAAATTCTGACAAAATTCATGGAGGCACTACCCGATCAATAGGCAGTGTACACTACATGTCTAAAGCTGTCAAAGAATCTTGAAACCTTATCTTTAAGTGCTTTATATGGAATGCTCTTAAATGACGAACAATCTCAACTTCTGAGGAAGAACCTCATAAATGAACTCAATGGTGCCAAAAGTACTTCTTTGGCACTTGTGACTTCAGAGGCAACTCCTCCTAAAAATGTTTCTTCTTCCACTATCACCTCCATCACTGAATTAGGTCAATCTGATTCAAAAGATCAACTCACTGATGCTGACATCTCTGAGTTTGATAACCCTCTAGCTCTCTTAACTAAAAATTTTAAAAGATTCGCTAGAAAGAGCAACTTTCGAAAACCTTCAAACCTCTCTGACTTTGAGAAGCAAAAAACATTGCCCGCTGAGAAAGCCTCAGCGATATGCTTCAACTGTCAGCGAAAGGGTCACTTTGCTAGTGAATGCAGGTGAAAGAAAGTTGCAGCTCCCACCTTCTCCTAGACCTCTGATAAAAAGGAGAAGTATTTGAAATTGAAAAACAAATACAAGGATCTGAAGAAACACCAGCAAAAAGGCAAAGGCCTTTTCGCTGAAGAAGTTGATTGAGACGCTAAAGATGACTGGGCCAAGACCTCTGAAGAGTCTGGTTCAGATGAAGAAGATCTTGCCTTCCTCTGTCTAATGGCAAGAATAGAGGACGCTGAAGAAGCAACTGAAACTTCTTCCTCTGAGTCCCCATCTACTCAGAGTGCCAAAGGTATATGGTATCTTGATAGCGGATGCTCAAGGCATATGACTGGCAGAAAATCTCTGCTCTTTGATTACAAAGAAGAAGCTGGTCCATCAGTGACCTTTGGTGGAAATGGCAAAGGATACACTAAAGGTTATGGAATTCTATCCAACGGAGCCACATCGTTTTCTCGTGTTGCCTACATTGAGGGACTAAAGCACAATTTCTTGAGCGTTAGTCAGTTATGTGACAAAGACTTCAAGGTTCTATTCTTAAAGAATAGATGTGATGTCACTGACGGAAATGATAAGCTTGCCTTAACAGGCAAAAGAGTGGAAAATGTGTATGTCATAAATATGAATAGTTCTCACTCTGAGAACATGTGCTTTATCTCTAAAGCATCCACTGACATAAACTGGTTATGGCATAAAAGACTCTTTCATCTCAACTTTAAGACAATAAATGAATTGTCTCAAAAAGATCTAGTCAGAGACCTCCCAAATCATACCTTTACAAAGGAATCTCTTTGTTCAGCGTGTGAAAAGGGAAAGCTTACAAAAGCCTCCTTCAGGTCAAAGCAAATTTCTTCAGTGACCGCTCCTCTTCAGCTACTCCATATGGATCTATTTGGACTTGTCAATGTCCAATCTATTTCTGGAAATAAATATACTTTAGTGATTGTTGATGAATATTCCAGATACACATGGGTGTTCTTCCTTCGATCCAAAAGTGATACCCCTGAAATGATAATTTCTTTTATCAAAAGGATGGAAGTTTTGAACAATCTAATTGTTCAATCCATAAGAAGTGATCATGGTACTGAATTCAAAAACAGTACTCTGGTAAACTTCTTTGAAGAAAAAGGCATTTCTCACAACTTTTCCTCAGTGAGAACTCCTCAGCAAAACGGTGTTGCTGAAAGAAGAAATCGAACTATCATTGAAGCGGCTCGCTCAATGCTCAGCGAATCACATCTACCGAATCAATTCTGGGCTGAAACAGTCAACACAGCATGCTTCACTCAAAATCGATCCCTGATAGTTCAGCGATTTAAGAAGACCCCCTATGAATTGTTTCATGGAAGAAGACCTACTCTGAAATATTTCCATACTTTTGGATGTAGATGTTACATTCTGAATGACAAAGATCATTTGGGTAAATTTGATCCAAAAGCTGACGATGGTATATTTCTTGGATACTCCTCTGTATCTAAATCCTTCAGAGTCTTCAACAAAAGAAGACAACATGTTGAAGAATCCATGCACGTTAACTTTGATGAATCTTGTCCCATTCATACTTCTCACACTCATGATGATGATGAAGAATTGAATGCCTGGATGTGATCTCATTATGGGGAACCCGAAACATATTTCAGCAATCAACCTTCTGCTGAAGATTATGATGATGAAATCCCTGTAAATCCTTCAAGTGACAATCATCCATCTTCAGCGATGAATGTTACTCCTCTAAATCAGATTCCTGTTGATGACTCCTCTCTTGGAAATTCCTCAGTGAACAACCAAATTACATCTGAAAATCAATCCCCTGAATTGATTCTAAATGAAGTACCTGTTGCTGAAACAACAAGTCCTATTCCAGAAACTGCAGAACAAGTCGTTGAATCTGCTGTAGATCTTGATCTCTCTCCACAACCTCCAGCTCAGCGATGGACTGCAAATCACCCAATAAATCAAATTATTGGTGATCCTAATGCAGGTATCAAAACACGTAGAGGAACAGGTAATATATGTCTTTATGTTAACTTCATTTCTCTCTCCGAACCTAAAAAGATAGATCAAGCTATCTCTGATCCTAGCTGGGTTTCAGCTATGCAAGAAGAACTCACTGAATTTCGTAGAAATAAAGTTTGGAATCTTGTTCCTAGGCTCTCTGATAAAACTGTCATAGGAACCAAATGGGTTTTCAGAAATAAGCTAGATGAAAACGGGACTATAATTCGCAATAAGGCTAGACTTGTTGCTCAAGGTTATAGACAGGAAGAAGGGATTGACTATGATGAAACCTTTGCACTTGTTGCTCGTTTAGAAGCCATAAGACTCTTTTTAGCTTATGTTGCCCATAAAGACTTCAAAGTTTTTCAAATGGATGTTAAAAGTGCTTTTCTAAATGGAAAACTCAGCGAGGAAGTGTATGTTGAACAACCCCCTGGTTTCTCAGACCCTAACCATCCTGGTTATGTTTTTAAACTTGAAAAAGCTCTTTACGGGTTAAAACAAGCTCCTAGAGCTTGGTATGATACCCTTTCTAAATTTCTCCTTAAAGAAAAATTTGTTCGTGGAAAAATTGACCAAACCCTGTTTTTAAGAAAATATAAAGGTCATACTATACTCGCTCAGATATATGTTGATGACATTATCTTTGGTTCCACAAGACTCAAACTATGTACTCGTTTCGCTGCAAGAATGCAAAAACAATATAAAATGAGTATGATGGGTGAACTAACATATTTTCTAGGCTTGCAGATTAAGCAATCTGACAAAGGAATCTTTATTTGTCAAAGCAAATATGTTAAAGACATGTTGAATAAATTCGACATGAATCAATGCTCAGCGATGAAGACTTCTATGGCGCCTCCTCTAACTTTGAACAAGGATCCCAATGGGAAACCAGTCAATGTCACTGCCTATCGAGGGATGATCGGATCTCTGCATTATCTTACAGCGAGTAGACCAGACATCATGTATTCTACATGTCTCTGTGCTCGGTATCAAGCTGAACCTAAGGAATCCCATCTAATCGCTGTAAAGCGAATCTTTAGATATCTGAAAGGAACTCCAAATCTAGGTCTTTGGTATCCCAAAGGATCTGGATTTGATCTAATTGGTTATTCTAACAGTGATTTTACAGGCTGTAAGATAGATAGAAAGAGCACCACTGGTGGGTGTCAGCTGCTAGGTGGAAAACTAATTAGTTGGACAAGTAAAAAAGCAAAACTCAGTGTCCACCTCCACTGCTGAAGCTGAATATGTAGCCGCTGGTAGTTGTTATGCTCAAATCCTTTGGATGAGAAATCAACTCAGAGACTATGATCTCAAGCTCTCTAAAATTCCTATCTATTGTGATATTACTAGTGTGCTATTGCCATTGCTAACAACCCTGTACTTCACTCCAAAACCAAGCACATTGAGATCCGATATCACTTTATCAGAGATCATGTGATGAATGGTGAAGTTGAGCTTCATTTTGTACCCACTGAATATCAGCTCGCTGATCTTTTCACCAAGCCTCTTGATGAAACTAGATTCAATCTACTTATCAGCAAACTTGGTATGTTGAACGCTGAATAATCTCTTATTCAGTGACTAACAACAAGGGATACAAATAAAGCCTTCAAACTCTCTATTCACTGAACTCTGATTCAGCGATATCTGTGTCATCTCCTCAGGTATTATCTTTAAATCTTTATCACTCTTTGATATCTTTTCTCATCAAAGAATGAATCTCTGAAAACTAAAACCCTTCACTGACAATCCTTTATTATCAGTGATGAAGATTTTTTTAATTAGTAATGATAAACCTTCCTTGTGGATAATTATCATTATAATCTTTTAAAAGTAAGAAAAGGACAGGTCAGACCTTTTTCTGACACATGACGGACCGCGACGTTTCCATTCCAACTCCTTTCTTGGAACGTGCGCCAGGTCATCATTTCTTTTTCAAAAAGCTAAAACCGTCGTTTAGCACTCCTTCTTTCTCTCTCCTCTTGCTATTTAAGCAATTCATTTGCCTTACTTGATTCCTTCCGCTTTCATATCTCTCCAAAAAGGCAAAAGTACCTCCGAATCTTCAAGTATTCTCAAGACACCAAGAACACGCATTTGTGTGTTTTTCCTTCTCGAAATCAACTAAGGTTTGATCTAAACCTTTACTTAAGACTGGAAACATCTTCTTTCACATCTTCTTCTCCTTAAATCCTTTAAAATGATATAAAAACTGTTTTAGAAAGAAAATAAAACTAATCTGGATTAAACTTAAAAAGTTTTCTATTATCAAAACCCTGTTCTAAGTTCTTTCCTTAGAACAGAAGACTTTATTCTTAAAGTTTTATCCATTTTTTATTTCTTATTTATCTTCTCATTTTTTATATAATCTTCTATTTTATTGTTGTTATAACAAGCATTTTGATCTTGTTCATCAAAATACTTGTTTCCTTCAATCTTACATTTGGTACTCTTTATACCAAACTCTGGTTTATACATTGATGTATAAAACCATGATTTATCTCTTTGGTGTTCCCATTTTTCCTACAGAAATGGCCTCTACAAGTAAGACCGCTGCAACCTCTGCTATTGAAGACAACACTCTGGTCGCTGCACCAACCTGCCACTTCCCCTTGGAGAAAGTTGTTTTCAAGTCTTGCAATTACATTGCATTGGTAGACATTCCAGCTGATCGTCCTCAATTCGCTGAAGGAGCTACCTTCATCAAAGCGTGCCCGCTAATGTACGCTTTCGTCAACAACCCAGTGGGCATCTCCTCTCATCTCCATGCTCTCTGGTACACGGCTCATTGTACCACGCTCACAACGGATAAGGGAAACATGCTCTCTGCTATAGGCTTCAAGATCCCAGATCTTGGCTATTTCTCCTTCACTGATGGGTTCGTGAGGAAAGCCCTTCGTCTCCCTGTCCGCGGCAAGAATGAACAATGGGGCGCTGAGCCAACCAAGCTGCAGATAGACACCTTCTTGGACTCAATTGGTTACGCCTGGGAGAATCCATCCCTAAAGATGGTGGGTTCCAAGGTTGAAAAGAAGATATTTCCTGCTCGCTGTCAATATATCTTTACCCAAGTAATTCAATGCCTTGGGTCAAAGATTGGCTCACATGATCAAGCAAGCAAGCACTTTCAGGATCTTGCCTACTCTCTCTGCACTGGCCACAAACTTAACTACGCTGACTATATCTTCAGCGATATGGTTAGCCGCATCAACGCTGCCACCAGACACCCTGTCATCCCCTACCCTCGTTTCTTCGCAACAATCTTGGAAGTTGCCTTCGGGGAGGAATACCCGAAGGTCGGCGATCACTCCTTCTCTGTAGTGGGGAAGAAGTCCCTGGATATTGAGAAACGTCCAGGTGATGCTCCTTTCACGCCCTACATGCTGAAAGTGATTGGAGCCCCTCTCTCAGTGTCTACCTCGGTGCCCAACCCAACAGTGAGCATCCCGGACACTGCTACCGCTGTTGCTGCTGCCAAGAGGAAACAACCTTCTGATGGTCATAAAAAGACCATCGCATCCAAGAAGCCAAAGAAGTTGGTCTCTCAAAAGACCACCCTCTCTGATTTCGGTGTACTACCAACACCAACTGCAGCCACAACCACTTCAACGGTCTTTATATCCGTTGTTGCTTCATCAGCACTACCTCCATCTGCAGGGACTCCGGTCACTGAGGATGTTATAGCCAGCTCTGCTAAAGCTGGATCAGGTACTACTTTCACAGCCTTCTTATCTTCTTCTATCTCCTCTTCTTTGGTCCTCACCTACGCACATGACTCAGCGATAGTTTTCCCTGTCCCTGACAATGCTGAAATGCACGCAGTCCAAACCTCAATGTTGTTTAGGCAATCTGAGTTTTGGAAGGCCAATTTAAAAGGACCTCAGAGTGTCTCTCTCAGATACTCTAAGACACTGGTTAGTGATCCTCAAGACACTACTTCTGCAAACGTAGTCCCTGGGAGTAATCCCCATGATACTCTCAAGGAGAAAAATAAATTTTTTCATCCATCATCTAATCCAGATATGTTTTTGGCTACTTTGTCTATATCATCATCAGGTGTCGCTCCTCTCTTCTCCTCAGCAACAGCGACAACCACCACCACTAGTGCTCCTCCCATCAGCAAGGACATGGGAAAGTCTCCTCAGGGCCATCCTAGTGCTGCAAAGCTCAGAAAGGTCAAGACAGAGATGGCGGCTCCCAAGCTTCCAACTCCCATCACTGATCTTCCTCCAATTGTCCTTCCCAACCCTACATTCCCTGCTGTTGACTATTTGGTCAGGGAATGTGCTCTCACTAGGGCTAGGGTGGACAACCTTCAGACGTCCGCTGAACTCTCTTGAAGTATTCCAAGTTTTCTCAAGAACACCAAGAACACGCACTTGTGCGTTTTTTCTCCAGTCCTTCACTTCCAAGGTTTGATCTAACCCCTTCTTCTCTAAAAACAACTAGAATGCTCTTTAATTCATCCATAAATCTTTTATAACATCTTGTCATAAAGATTTCACCTTTAATTCTGGATTAAAACCCAAAACTAATACCTGTTCTAAGTACCTTTCTTCTTAGAACAGAAGACATTCTTTTTGGCTAGTTTAATCCAAAACGTTCTTCAAATATTTTAATACTTGTTTTTGGTATATTTTCATTAACAAAATCACAAAAGATTTGGTTTGATTCTTTATTTGTTTTAACAAAAAGTTTTCAAAATTCAGTCATACTTGTTTATCCTACTTTCTTTATTTGGTATCCTTTGTACCAAAAACACTCTGGTTTATACATTGTTGTATTAAGCCATGATTTTTCTATTTGGTGTACCCGTTTTTGAAACATAAATGGCAACTCCAAGCAACGTCTCTGTCTCTGACTCTGAAGTCATCTCGATCACCACATTCGTCGCTGCACCGGAAGCCAGCTTTCCTCCTGAACAAGCTCAGGTGAAACCAAGAAACTATGTTTCTCTCACTGACATCCCTGTTAAACGTGATTCCCTAAGGGATGGCGCTCTCTTCATTAAGTGTTGCCCGCTAAAGTACGCCTTCATCTATGTCTCTGCTGGGATCACTGCACATCTTAAGCAGTTCTGGCACACATCCCACTGCACTACCCTCACCACTGACAAGGGTAGGAAACTCATCGCACTCCAGTTCAGCACTGCACTTGGAACTGTGGCTATCACCTCTGGTGTGATAAGGAATGCTCTCCAACTTCCAATTAAGGAGAAGACTGAACGATGGGTTGTGCCTCCCACCACTGAAGAAATTCAGGCATTCTTGGATGCCACTGGCTACATGTGGCCAGTTGATAAGGAGACTAGGGGTGTAATCGAGTCGAGACAGCTCGTGGGATACTTGAGATCGACTCAGAAGGTATTCGAATTCGACTCGTGAATTGTCGAGCTCGAGCTCGAGCTACTCGAGTAGATAATCGAGTCGAGTTCGACCTATAAATTACTCGGCTCGCGAGCCTTATTGAGCTTCTATAAAATTACAATTATACTCCATATATGTGTATATATTAAATTATCGAGCGAGTCGAGTCGAGCCTTATCGAGCTTCTATAAAATTTCAATTATTATTTATGTTGTTATGTGTGTTTTAAGACACGAGCGAGTCGAGTCGAGTCGAGCTCGAAAGTGTCGATACCTGTCACGAGATCGAGCTCGAGCTTGAAAATTTAGGCTCGACCGAGTTCGAGTCGGGTATCGAGCTGCGAGTTTGCGAGTCGAGTCGAGCTCGAGCTTGGTACTGTGTTGGCTCGACTCAGCTCGATTACACCACTAAAGGAGACTAAGCAAGTCACTAAGTCCATCACCAAGGTGGAGAAGAAGAGGATGCCAGCGAGGTGGCAGTACATATGGACGTACGTCATTCAGTGCCTAAGCTCCAAGCTTGGCTCGCAAGATCAGGCTAGCAAGCCTTTTCAGGAGATAGCGGTCGCTCTCTGCACAGGCTGCAAGATCAATTTCGCTGAATACATATTCACCGAAATGTACAACAGGGTTAAGGCCCATAAGAGGGACAAAGCTATCGCTTTTCCCAGATTTGTTGCTATCCGTTTAGAAACTATCTATGAGGGTTACCCCACTGAAGGTAACCAATCCTTCTCTCATATTGGGAAGAAGGCTCTTAAGATCAATGAGAAAGATGGAGATGCTCCTTACACTCCATATATGTTGCAGATTATTCAGGGTGCTGCTTATGAATCTTCTATTCCTACCTCTCAGGTAGATGTTGTGCCGACGTCACTAAAAATCCATTAGTGACTAGCCAAGGCACCTCCTCCCCTATCAAGCGAAAGCGGCCAACCGATGGACATAAAAAGTCCATCGCCCAGAAAGCCACCAAGAAACTCAAGAAAAAGGCTCCTCAGTCAAGCACTCTCTCTGATTTCGGCATCCTCTCAACCTACTATACAACTTCAGCCAGCCTAACAGCCACGAAAACAGCTTCTGGTTCTATTGCCGCTTCATCAGCTCTACCTCCGTTTTCTGAGTTATTAAAGAAATCATCGCTCTGATCAACATTATCCCAGGGATATGTGATATTTCCAAATTGTCTTGAGTTTCTGGAAGATTTAAGTCGATGAAAGAACAAGGAAATATCTCTGGATGATTTTCTAGAAAAAAAATTCTGAACATTTTCATGTTCAAGTTTAAAGCATTTATCCAGAGTTGAGAGAATATCATTTTTAAAACCAAGTTGTATCTCTTCTTCTGCTTGTGTAGGAATAAAAGCATTAGCCTCTGGATTCAAAGTTATATGAACATTTGAGCCAAATTTGAAAATGTCACATTTCTTCTGAATTTTATTCAGACCAACATTTGTTTTTCCCGATGAATATTCAATGTTTTTAAACTTAAGTTTTCTTTGATGATGACCATTTTCATATTTTGATTTTTTAAAAATAGATTGCTCATATAAAATTGGAAACACTGGCTTCTGTTCTTGTCCTAGACAAAAAACATATTTCAGAGTGGACCTCTATTCACAAGTGTAGGTATCCAAATCCTCGAAACCAAGTCCAGATCTCCCTACTTGTGTATTTATTTTGTGATGAACTTTCTGAGCATCCAGATATGTTTTGATCTGTAGCTTTTTGTTTCGATGTTCAATATGTAAAAATTCTCTCTCCTTTTGAAAATACTTTTGAAGTGCTACAGAATTCAATCTGTCACTTTCTTTTGCTTTGATCTCTTTTTCTTTTCCTTCCAAAAGTTTAAAGTTCAATTTGTCTTCCTTGAGCTTAACTTCAGTATTTTTTTAAACTTTGGAAATCTTCTCATTTTCAGCACTTAGCTCCAGTTTTTCTTCTGTTAAAATATCCATCTCTCTTTTGTAAATTTCTCTTTCCCTTTGAGTTACAAAAAGAGTTTGTTAAATATTTTTTCGCAATTTCTTTTCAACTGTAAGCTTTTGCTTAAGTTCTTCAAAATTATTTGACAAAAGCAGAATGGTGTTTTCGAGTTCAGATGATTCAGAGATAGTACTAACCGGTGATTCAGAAGGCTGATCTTCTCATTCATTAGTTTTGGCCATTCCACAGAACATGGCTTCATCACCACTAGACTCATCTCCTAGCCAGTTTTCCTTTTCTGCATAGTGAGCTCTTTTAGCGACATTGTACTTTTATTTATTCTTGTAGTACGTTTTGTTTTTGTCCAGAGCTCCCCTGCAATCCTTTGAATAGTGCCCTGTCTTGCCACATCTATAGCACACATCCTTCTTTATCTTCAGTTCATCCTCCTTTTTCTCTGCCTCTGTCTTCCCAGCCCTCTAGATCTCTTGTCTAGGAGTATAATTTGGAGTAGAACGGTCAAATGTTTTGCTTCCTTGGAAAGATCTATTACCAAAAAAAATTGTGAATTTTTGGTAATAAGTGCTAGTGATTCAGCAAAAGCTTTGATCTCACCATCAGATTCAGAATCATCTTCTAGAATAGCACCTAATATGAAGGCCTTACTCTTTCCTTTTCTCTCGATTTCTTTACTCCTTCTAACCGATCCTTTAGATTCAGAAATTAGAGCAAGAGGTCCACCAATTGTTGTTTTCTTCTGAACGACCTCTTTCTCATGAGCTTGAAGTGTACCAAATACATCATGCAGAGACGATTGTTCGAGATCCTGATTTGCTTGAAGAGACATTGAGAGATTTGACAACTCTGGATTCAATCGCTTGAGAAATAAGACATTGTTGTCCTCCTTAGATCTGACGATATCACACCTTTTGTATAGATTTAACAGAGTATTAAATCTATGAAAAGTTTGCTCCAGAGACTCTTCAGGAATAGCCTGGAAGCTATTGTATTCATTCAGAGCTTGAGCTCTTCTATTTTTCTTCATTTTAGCTCCGCCTTCTACAATGTTTTCCAGTTGATCCCATAGCTCTTTAGTAGTATCACACGAATCCAGGGACTGAAAATCTCATTTGGAATTGCCATGATCAAGAGACTCTTTGCCTTTTTGGCCAATTCCACTTTTGCCTTTTCCTCATCAGACCAATTTTCCCTCAGCTTTGGAACTTTTCTCGCAGGGATTTCATCGGTATTAGTAGTGGCAGGAATCCTTGGAATCGTTGTCATTGGAATAAAAGGACCATTTTGAACAATAGGGTAAATTTCTACATCCAATCCTTCATAAAAGTTGATCATACGGATCTTCCATTGTGGATATTCATCACGAATTTGAGTAGGAGGTTTGGTCAGGGATCCGGAGGTGTAAACAACATTCAAATTTGAATTTGCCATTTTTTCACCAAACAGGAAGTTGAGAGAATAACAGGAAGATTTTTGAAATCTAGAACAAATAAACTTCAAACAAATTGAAATAGGACGATATTCTTACTGATTTTCAGATTTAAACCCAAATTACCACCGATTTGGAGAAAATTGTTATGAAATTAACAAATTCTCGTAAAACAGGGTAGAATTACAAACAGTAGCTTAAAGCTAAAAATTACTACAAATAGAAGAGGGATTTCTCCAAATGGAAGAGATCTAATAATCAATAGATTGATTAGATGGCTCTGATACCAATTGTTGGAACCCAGATCCCTTTCTAACAATTAATCAATAGATCGAATGTGAAAATATGAGCGGAAGCAAATTAGATCTATGAATTAAAGCAGTTAACAGTAAGAACGGTAAGAACGATATTGAAGAACAAATGGTAATTCGTATTAATAACCTGGAAGATGATTACAATACGATGAATGAAATGCTCTATTTGCTCTCTAAAATGTATCTCAGCTCGACAACTATTACATTCAGAAATGAATCTATTTATACTAGTACAATGAATAGAAGTTAACATTCTAGCCTATTACACATTGACACGTAAGCTAAGCTTGTAACAAATTCTGTTAAAAAGTTAGATACACAGAACATGTGCAGGTCACGTCATCAGGAACGCGTATGATGCCTCTGTTGTAGTCCAGCTGTTCTTCCAAACTCTGGGCGTCTCTGTGATGAGTGGGATCAGAAGATAAACTTCTGATCTTCTGCACTTATACAATTCTGGTTCATACTTCTCTGTGAATAAGGTCTAGCACCGTCAGACCGCACGCGTCAGAACCGCGCGACTCAGAATTGCCGTCATCAGAACCGAACGCGCCAGAATCGCTGTCGTCAGACCGCCGCCGTCAGAACCGCCGTCACTGCCGTTGTCAGGCCGACACCGCTGCCGCCACCCACTATTGCCGCCACCGGCAGCCGCTACCCACTGCTGCTGCCACCGACCGCCGCTGTCGCCTGCCACCAGCTGCCGCCGTCCGCTGCTGCCGCCGCCGTCCGCTGCTGTCGCCGCTAATTTTTTTTTCTCCTCTATCACCGATAATTTTTCATCATCAACCAAACTGTTTACAAAGGTAGTGTTTCAATAGAACAGCCGTTAAGTTCAGGAAGCCGGCCATTGTTGTGTTTGAACACTATTGTTTCAGTCTTGATTCGATACGTAAATCCTAAGAGTTTGCGAAAATGGCTGAGGACGGAAAGACCAAAATTGAGAAGTTTGATGGACAAGATTTTGGATGGTGGAAGATGCAAATCGAGGATCTTTTATGTCAGAAGGACTTGGATCAAGCTTTGACAGGAACAAAACCCGAGAAGATGGGAGACGCTGAATGGGCTGCTCTAGACAGAAAAGCCGTAGTTGTTATCAGATTTACACCGGCCAAGAATGTGGCCTTTAACATTGTGAAGGAGACTACTGCATGTGGATTGATGAAGGCTTTGTCAAACATGTATGAAAAACCTTCTGTTTCCAACAAGGTATTTCTGATAAGACAGTTAGTAAACACCAGAATGAGAGAAGGTATGTCTGTTACCTCACACATTAATGATTTCAATACCATTATATCCCGCTTGTTATCTGTCGATATTAAGTTTGAAGATGAAGTCCAAGCTTTGCTTTTGTTATCCTCGTTACCGAAAAGTTGGCAGGAACTGTCACAGCCATTAGTGGTTCAGTTGGAACCTCTAAACTCACCTTTGAGGGCATCCGTGACTTCATCCTAGGAGAGGATATAAGGAGACAGAGTTCTGGAGAATCTTCTAGTGCTTTACTAAGCACTGAAGGGAGAGGTAGAAAAACAGGAAGAGGTAATGGCAGAGGCTGATCAAAGTCTAGAAAGAGGAGCCAGTCAAAACCAAGGAAAGACATCCAATGTTGGAAGTGCAAAGAAACTGGGCACTTCAGAAACAAATGCCCTAAACAATCAGATGGAAACAGAGAGGTGAATGCAGCAATTGATGATTCAGAAGATGTTCTTATCTGTTGTGTTGAGAGTTCAGCAGAATCATGGATCATGGATTCTAGTGCATCCTTCCATGCTACTTTCAACAAAAATATGATGAAGAATCTACGAACAGGTAACTTTGGTAAAGTTCGTTTAGTTGATCATCACGCTCTTGACATCACAGGACTAGGTGACATAGACTTGAAGACTTCATTGGGTACCATTTGGACACTGAAGGACGTTCGAGTCATTCCTGAGCTAAAGAAGATGTTAATCTCTGTTGGCCAGTTGGACAATGAGGGATTTGATGTTACCTTTGATGGGGGACAATGGAAAGTTGTCAAAGGAAATCTTGTAATCGCCAGGGGTAAAAAGCGAGGCTCCTTGTACATGGTTGAAGTTCGTGATAGTGAGGTGAATGCAGTAACCAGTGAACTGAAACCATCCAGACTGTGGCATCAACGACTAGGCCACATTGGTGAAAAGGGAATGAAGATGGTCGTTGCCAAAGGAAAGCTTCCGGATTTAAAAAGGTGGATTCTGAGTTCTGTGAATCCTGTGTTCTTGGCAAGAAAAAGAAGGTATCCTTTGTGAAGACAGGTCAGACACCGAAAGCTCAGAAATTAGAGCTTGTTCACTCGGACATTTTTGGACCGACACCAGTTTCCTCCTTGGGAGGATCAAACTACTATGTGACCTTCATCGATGATTCAACACGCAAGGTATGGGTTTATTTTCTTAAAAATAAGTTTAATGTTTTCAATACTTTTAAGAACTTGAAAACTGCTGTTGAATTGGAAACTAATCTGAAGGTAAAGTGCTTGAAGTCGGATAATTGTGGAGAATACATTAGCACAGAGTTCACTAACTATTGTGCTGAACATTGCATTCGGATGATAAAGACAGTTCCAAGAACTCCTCGGCAGAACGGAGTGGCAGAAAGGATGAACAGAACTTTGAATGAAAGGGCCAAAAGTATGAGACTTAATGACGGGCTTCCAAAGACGTTATGGGATGATGCAGTTAACGCTACAGCTTATCTTATCAACCGAGAAATATCAGCACCATTGGACTTCAAGATACCAGAGGAAGAATGGAAAGGTGAAGCAGTCAGTATGACATCTGAAAGTTTTCGGATGTAGTGCCTATGATCTAATGAAAGATGGTGACAAGCTAGATGCAAAAGCCAAGAAATACACCTTCATTGGATATGAATCAGATAGTATGGGCTACAGGCTTTGGGACTTTGAAAGCAGAAAGGTAGTGAGAAGCAAACATGCGACATTCAACGAGGTTGAGCTTTATAAAGACAGAGGCATTCTAAACTCAAATGATCAGAAAGAACAGGTTGAGTTTGAAAGTGATGACATCAGAATCAGAGGATCAGAAGACACTCAGTATAGTGGGAGTACCGGGCCTGATTTTGAGAATAATGACGAGTCTGAAGATGATGAAGAATACACAGTCAACGGGGAAAGCTCAAAGGATGAAGAAGAACCTTCTTCTCCGGTACAGCCTCAGTCAGTTGAATCACACTGGGTCAGGAGATCCACCAGAGTTTCTAAGCCTCCAGAAAAATACAATCCATCAGTCAATTATCTTCTTTTGACTGAGAATGGTGAAACAGAAAGTTACTCTGAAGCAGTTAAACAAAAAGATTCGTTGCAGTGGGAGCATGCAATGAAAGAAGAAATGGGATCTCTAAAGAAGAATAAAACTTGGGTTTTAACGAAGCTTCCGCCTGACAAAAGAGCGTTGCAGAATAAATGGGTCTTCAGAATCAAGGAAGAGCATGATGGGTAATGAAATATTTTCTCCAGTAGTGAAAATGACCACCATCAGGGTGATCTTGAGCATTGTAGCTGCAGAGGGCTTGCATCTAGAGCAGCTAGATGTCAAGACAGCATTTCTACATGGTGACCTTGATGAGGATATTTACATGGCACAACCTGAGGGGTTTCAGGTTGCTGGTAAAGAAGGTTGGGTCTGCAAACTGAAAAGGAGCTTGTATGGTCTAAAACAAGCACCTAGATAGTGGTACCTGAAGTTTGATAACTTCATGGAAAGAACTGGGTACAGAAAATGTGAGATGGACCATTGCTGTTATATGAAGAAATTCAAGGGCTCCTATATCATCTTACTTCTCTATGTAGATGATATGTTGATCGCAGGTGCGGATATGAAAGAGATCATCAAGTTAAAGAAGCAAATGTCTGAGGAATTCGAGATGAAAGACTTGGGTCCAGCCAAACAGATACTCGGTATGAGCATTGTTAGAAACAAGAAAGATGGATCTTTGACACTATCCTAGGAGAAATACATCGGGAAAGTGTTAGAAAGATTCAAGATGAATGACAAGAAGACTAAACCTAGAAACACGCCTTTGGGAAGTCATTTCAAGCTTACCAAAGACCAGTCTCCTAGTTCAGAAGACGAGAGAGCATATATGGCTAAAGTACCTTATGCATCTGCTATTGGTAGTCTCATGTATGCCATGGTTTGCACGAGACCAGACATAGCCCATGCTGTCGGGGTTGTTAGTCGCTTTATGTCAGATCCAGGGAGAGAGCATTGGGAAGCAGTCAAATGGTTACTTAGATATTTGAAGGGTACTTCAAAGTTGGGATTATGTTTCAAGGGTAAAGACTCAATTCTCAGAGGATATACTGATGCTGATTTGGGTGGATGCAAAGAGACGTTTAAAAGCACATCGGGGTACATTTTTACAGTGGGAGGAACAGCAGTTAGTTGGATGTCCAAACTTCAGAAAAGTGTGGCCTTATCGACAACAGAAGTTGAATACATGGCAGTTGTAGAAGCCAGTAAAGAGCTAGTTTGGTTAAAGGATTTTCTTGAAGAGATTGGCAAAGAGCAAGCTGATTACTCGTTATACTGTGACAATGAGAGTGCAGTGAAACTTGCAAAAAAATCAGTCTATCATGGGAAGACAAAGCACATTGGGAGGAGGTATCATTTTATTAGAGGATTGATCAGCGATGGTACGATAAACTTGAATAATATCTCAGGTGCAAAGAATCCAGCAAACATGTTCACCAAATCGATGACGCTGGATAAGCTGATGTTCTGTATGACTTCAGCTGGCCTTCAGGAATAATGTTGAGAAGGCAAGTGGCAGCTAGGGGGAGCTCAAGCCCAGTTAAGTGTTTACAGAAGTACAGAGGAGTGCAGGAGAAAATGTTTCGAAGCCTCCAAGTGGGACATTGTTAGGATGTAGGCTTCGGCCCATCAGAAAGGGGGATACGCAGAAAAAGGGGTCGGCCCAAGCCCTCTTCCCTCGTTTCCTTAAATAGGAGATTCCTTAATTAGTAGGTTACCATAATTATGATAGTCTATATATATTAATCTCTTGTACTTGTAAACATAGAATCACTGAAATAAAATACAGAAACCTTAGTTTCCCCCGTGGATTAGCACGATCACCCCGGTCGTGAACCACGTAAATTCTCGTGTTCTCTTTTGTTTTTCGGTTTGTGTGTGCGTGTTGTGTGTGACGTGACTTAACAGCTACTTTCTTCCAAGTTTAAAATTCATGGTTCTTCACTTCCATTCCACCAACAATTAACAAAGATTTAGCAAAAATAGCAGGTATGTTATTATATTATTAATATTAATTATTAGTTTTTGACTTATTTTTGGACAAATGTAATAATATAAAACAAATTTATTTGTTCAAACTCTGGTTAATTAGTTTAGTTGAGGCTTTAAATTGATGTTAATTTCTTCTAAATTTCTAATTATATATATATATATAAATTGTAATTTGTTTGAATTTTGAATGATGAATGATGAAGTTTTTTTTAATGATCGTAGGTTTAATCATGAGCAAGAAACGAACAATTAATTTTTTTTCAAGCGAAAAGAAGAGATTAATGATCCAAAATTGATAATAATCGATTCTTATAATTGTTAATTCTTTGTGCTTTAACGTTTGTTAGTTTGACGTATATGTTTTATGTTTAAGTCATAACTAATCTTTTTTTATTCCAATCACATTATCCAATAAGGAAAATGATTGACAATGCTTATAACCATTGGAAGGTTATGTATTACTCTAAGATGTAAGTTTATTTTGTTAATTCTTTTGTTTGGATACAATATTATCGGTATTATTTTTCAGTAAAGTACGACATTGAACATCTGAACCCCCCCCCATCCAAAATTCCTGACTACGCCTTTGACTACCAGCTACTGTTAGAGATGAAGTAACTATGTTCTAAAGTCTTTAGTGTAAAAACTATAATAAATACATGTTTAAAAAATAATTGAACAAAAACCACTGGTTCAAAAAACAAAAAAGCAAACTAAATGAAGTCACTATCTTCTAAAGTCTCGTTTAGTGTAAAAACTATAATAAATACATGAAGAGTAATAATTGTAATTTTTATGGACAAAAGGGGCGTTCAAAATATGGTAACCTGCTCGATCTTCTAGTACTAGGGTTCCAAATAAACAGAGTATCTTCCTCAATCGCTATGCATAACAATCCATTGCAAGAACCAACTATCCAAACAGACTTAAGAGGATGTTTCAATGGATAATCCAGCTCTAATGCATTAACAGATTTATCATACAACACATCATAAAGAGGACAACTCTTGAGATTTATCCTTGGCACGGTACTAGTTAGTAATTAATTGTAATTTTTGACCAAAAGATGAATAACTACTTCTTCCATCTCAAAAATGTTCACTTTGTTAGTATTAGAGACAGAACTTTGTTAGTACTGGAGACAAAATAGAAGCGAGATGATGAGTTGACAAAAGACCGGTGCCTTAAGTTGTATGAGTTGGAAATTATGGTTGCCAATACTAGTAATACACAATAGTAGTCAATTTTCAACATTCTACTTATAGTTTTCATCTTGTCATGACCTCCTCATTTAAACAATCATTTCGCAAGGTCTTACCGGTTGTCTTGAGTCCTAGGTTTTAAACTTTTGATGCACATATATCATGAAAGTTACTATTTAGACTCAGATGCAAGGATACCGTAAGGTGTAAAGTTCCTTCAGTTCACCATGAAGAAGATAATTAAATTTAAAAACAAGGAGTGTGTGTTACGAGCTGCTTGAAAACACAATCAGTTCCTAGAGAAGCAATTAATAATTAAAAAACACAATTTTGACTGTAAGCTTCGAGGTTGACAATCAATACCTAGCTTAATTAGGTTCCAAGCCCTTCAGATTGTTTATTTTGTTTTTCATATGCGTATATAAAGGGCATTTTTTTGACCTTTTGCCTGGGCATCCGAAATCTCAGGATCGGCCTGAATATTCTCCACACTCTAATAAGTGTGTGAGATATATCCAACTAGCATCCACATTGTGGTGTGGATTGATGGCTAAAACTTGATTTTGTTTTTCAAGTATTCAAATTTTGTGCAATCAAGTGTCCGTACGGTGTGTTTCTACCTTAAAAGAACTTTATAGTGGATCGTCTCGTTGAGTTCACTCAACAAAGAGGATTAGCCCGGTTTTGGGTGAACCTTTCTAAGTTTGTTTGTATCTCTCTTCTGTATCTCTTTATTTTTGTTTGTTTGGTTGGTTTTGTTGAAAGCTTAACAAAAGAATCCATCTTGTATATTGTTATATTTTTTCTTAAAAAATATTTTAAGAAAGTTTTTGAAAAGTAAACACCCCGGGCAAGTTGTCCTAACAAAGTTGTTGAAGATGATTATCAAACTTTTTATTGATTTGTTAATAATGACATAGCCAAACAAAATGATAGTGTTGACTTTTACCGGGTAAGTGCTTGATAAACAGCCCCTAATTCTTTATTCTAATAACAAGATGATTGAATATAGTGTTTAGTTTGAATCTTACAACTCATTTATAGTCCACTAAATGAGGGATTCGATAAGGATACATTATGAGATAGTAGGAGTATTACTTGGAGTGTCATCGAGTTAGGAAACCTTTGTCATACAAATTTATCATATTATTAATTTGTTCAGGTTAGTAAATCGTTGCTTTGTTTGAGGTCTATTTCGGGAACATTTATAATCTATTTAAAGTTATGTCGTGTACCCGACCAACGAAGGGTTATAACACTAGTTTCTAATGTGGCATGTGCGTTTTAGAAATTACCTTCCACTATAAGAATTTCTAAATAACACGTCATCATAAAAAACTATTGACAACAAATTTATAATTAAATATTTATAACTTAATACCAAATAATTTATTAATTAAATAATTATAGTAAAGTAAAATAAATAAAATATTTAAATTATATTATAAAATGTTTTTATTCAATAAAAAAGAAAAAATTATATTAAATACACAACATTTAATAAATGTTATCTCTTTGCACCACATATAAGATGACTCACAAATAATAACAAAACATGATTGAAGTACCCCAAATGCTTTCTCTATATCTTCCCTAAGACCCTCTTGCTTCTTTACAAATGATCATGAAATGATGAAAATGGATCTCATGTAACGTAACAACCACAAATCCGTAACATTTGGATTTAATAAACCAAAAGCCAAGCGAGCAATATACAACGTCAAGGTATAAGGTCATTCCCAAAACAATCTCAATATTCAACATGTACTATTTTTAAAAGCAGTAGGCTCAAATACAAAATAACAATTAGCCTAACAAAATACGGGGCCATTTATCTTTATTTTAAAAAATATCCCATCATGAAAACTAGAAAAAATTACATCTCTATTTCTAAATCTAAAATACTTGAATTAAACTAAAAATAATTAATATTTAGTTTGATACTAATATTGAGTTTGTAGTTTATATTTATAAAGTAACTGTTTTATTCAAATGTTATCAAACAGCTATATTTCATTTAATACTAAATCATACAGAAGATAAAAAAGGAAATTTATTGTCACTAAAACTATCCATTCATTTACCAAACAACCAATTTCATTCTACACCATATTATACAAAGCATCTCAATCATTCTACATCAAACCATTCAACTACCAAACAACCCATCTTATAAATACTGTAATCGGCCAAATCTATAATTCACTCCTTTTAAAACTTTGTAGTCTAAAAAAAATATTTTAAATATAAAACTACGTTGACAGTGGAATAGCAATTCATAATTGGTCAAACACATTTGGCAATGTCTTCGTCAAAAATTATAGCCTTAAAGTTAAACTTTAAATATAAAATTACCAGCTACCGATAGAGATGAAGTCCCTATGTTCTGAAGTCTCTTGAAGTCTCGTTTAGTGTAAAAACTATAATAAATACATGTTTCAAAAATAATTGAACAAAAACCATTGGTTCTTCAAAAAATAAAAAAGCAAACTAAACAAAACAGTAAGACCTTGTAATTATTTTTTTCATTTTAAGCTCTTAATCACTACTTATATCTATTCATTCAGACGTTTCATAATTATTTCAGAACTGAAATCAGACTTCAGACTTCAGCACCTCATAAAAAAACAAATGCTGCCTAAATCTCACGAAAAGTTAGGGTTTGAAAATGATAAAAAGCTATAAACTAAATAAATTGTTTTCATGAAGACACCGGATTTAAGAACTAATTCAAAAAGAACAAAACGAACAATAAAATGGCATTTAGGAGCGACAAATGATCCCGTCCCTTACAACAACAATAATAATAAAGCAGTCACAGAATGAACGAATGATAAGGGCTCGTGCCAAAATTTGAACGCCCCTTTTGTCCACAAAAAAAAACACAATCCTCCAACTAAAATATGTCTACACTCCGGTGGCTAGAAAACAAACAAACATAAATTACATACCTAACTGCCTCTTATGAAAACGATCAACAGCCGAGGCGCTTAGGCTTTTAGAATAATTAAAAATGCAAAAGAGAAACATAACTTCTTTTATTCCATGCAATGCAACAAATAGCTACCATATGAATGTTTTCAATTGGCTGCCTCACGGCTGTAGAAGGCATCAAGGGTCTTGGCGGGAATACGGTGAAGAAGCTCACGGGGAAAGATCCGAAGAAGTGTCCATGCTAAATCCAACGACTGGAAGATGTTTCGGGTGTCGTATGCTCCTTGGGCCACAAATTTCCTCTCAAACTTGTCCAAAAATTCCAAGTATAGCTGTTCCATTTACCATCATATGTATATATATAAATGACAGGATTTCTTTATCAACCATATACAGCTATGTACTAGAATACATGTATACATATACATCTAGATGTATGTATGTATGTATGTATGTGTGAGTGAGTGAGTGAGTGTGTGTGTGTGTGAGGAGAGAGAGAGAGAGAGAGAGAGAGAGAGAGAGAGTCAGACCAAATCCTCAGAAGAAAGAGCTTCTTCTCCAACCACTGCTTTCATGGCCTGAACATCTTTACCAATGGCATAATTTGCATACAGCTGAACATATAACAGTCAAATTATTCATTAATTTGGTGTGTCACAACTTTTGTAGACTATGGATATATATATATATATATGACAGACAAAGAATGTTGACCTGATTGGAGACATCAGAATGGTCCCTGCGAGTCATTCCCTCACCAATAGCACTCTGCAAATCATACAAAGCATTAATTAAATTCTAATTTGTGTTTCCTAATTGAGAACTTAATACCAATAAAGTATATCAAGCTATATTAGAACAAGAACTTTAGAGACTTACCTTCATCAAACGGGATAGGGATGGAAGCACATTGATCGGAGGGTATATCTGTAAATTTCATCATATCAACAAACTTTCAGTTCAAGTGTTTAGACCAATCAGCCATCATTAATAAACTCAAAGATCTTCCACCCCATTGTTATAATCTGCCCCCATAGTTATCAAAACATTAAAAAAAAAAGCAAATACTTATAATGTAACCTGTCTGTTGTGGAGCTGTCTGTCAATGTAGATCTGTCCTTCAGTAATATAACCCGTAAGATCAGGAGTTGGATGGGTAATATCTGTTGAGTTGATGTACAAAGTTGAGAAAAAGTAATTAACAGCCCAAAAATAAATAAAAAATATGAAGCGTAAATGTTACCATCATTGGGCATAGTTAAAATTGGAATTTGCGTGATGGATCCCTTTCGGCCTTCAATTCTTCCAGCACGCTCGTAGATTGTTGCCAGATCGGTATACATATACCCAGGATACCCACGTCTTCCAGGCACTTCTTCTCTAGCAGCAGAAACCTGCAATAGTAGAAATGTTAAGTTTAGCAGCAGAAACCTGCAACAAATACATACATACATATATATATATATATATTTATTCACCCAAATTGCCCAAACAACAAATATATATATATATATATATACAGATACAAAGAAAGAAACAAAAAGCGAAGAAAGTGTTGGTGAGAATCATATGATGATTACCTCACGAAGAGCATCAGCATAAGAACTCATATCTGTTAGGATGACAAGAACATGTTTGCCACATTCATATGCTAAATATTCTGCTGTTGTCAAAGCAATACGAGGAGTGATGATACGCTCAATTGTAGGATCATTGGCCTATAAAAAAAAGTGTGAAAAGTTAAGCATTTGAAAACAGTTATAATAAATAATAAATAAATAAAACAGTAATGAGCTCAGCAAGGGACTTACAAGGTTTAGAAAAAGAGTGACTCTCTCCATTGATCCATTTTCCTCAAAATCACGTTTAAAAAATTGTGCAGTCTCCATGTTGACACCCATAGCAGCAAAAACAATGGCAAAGTTGTCCTCTTCTCCACCGCTCTGTACAATTCAGAATGCTTTAGTGTTAAGTTTTTTTATTAAATATCAAACATTATTCAATTGGAGTAAGAGATGCACATCGTATTCAGACCATAACAAGTGGATTCATACATTATGTTACCAAATGTAAAAGGAAGAATACCTCAAGCAAGTTTTCAGTTTTTTCCAACCGTTTCACCAAACCAGCTTGACGACAGATCTGAGCAGCTATTTCATTGTGGGGAAGACCAGCAGCAGAAAAAAGAGGAATCTTTTGTCCTCTAGCAATTGAATTCATGACATCAATTGTGGAGATACCAGTCTGTATCATTTCTTCTGGATATGTTCTCTCACTAGGATTGATAGAACTTCCTGTAATAATAATAATAATATTAGACAATGCTAATTATGCTCAAATTGTGTCTCTACTTCAGTGTGTGCAGAGGGAAGGAGACTGTATGTTTATTAGTTTTCAATATTCTGATTTGGGTTCCATATTGATGATTCCACTTGCTAAAAAGTAAATAAAAAGCAATAAACAATATAAAAACAAGAAAGAATTTTCTCACATGCTTTTGAATTCAATTTCTCGTCCAGACTACCCAATAATTTATGGTAACTGTTTGTTTTATTCGGTAGACTATAACAACTATATGATCAATCTTTGAGAGAGATTGAGGGTAAAACATATTTTCGTATTTGTAAAGATGTATTATTTAAAAAAACATAAAACACAAACAAATCTGTAGATACAGAAAACAGCCTTACCAGAAATATCCAGATAAGCCTCAGGCAAAATAGGAGGGCCATTATCAATTGGCTTCCCAGAGCCATTGAATATGCGCCCAAGCATATCCATAGATACAGGAGTTTTTAAGACCTGGACAAGCATCAATCATTTCTTTAAACAACAACATTTAATGCATTTTTATGTAAGAGTTCTTTTGACATAGAATAAAAAAAACGTAAAAGGAAACTTATGTACCTCCCCAGTAAACTGCACTGTTGTGAACTTATTGTCAATTCCAGATGTTCCTTCAAAGACCTGGTCAATATAAATTAGATATTTGTTTTAGTATAAATGCAAAGATATAGAGATGATACAGGAAACAATTTAGTGTTCATATGATGGGGCATCAAACTATGTGAAGGGCATGAAAGTCATGAAAAACAAGGCTTCAATTTTTTTGCCATTGAAGACGTTGCATAGTACCTACCACCTCCAAGATAACATTCCACCCATTACTCATGTCAATAGTCTTTTTCCAGAGAGTGGGAAGTCAAGTCTAAAAACTAGATCACTTGGCCGGTAATCATGCAATAGTCATAAAGATATACTATTGCCTAGTACATAGGGAAAACAAAATTCCATAACATATTTTATTTAGATAATCTTCATATCTTTTTCCGGAGTAACATCTTTACCCATTAATATATGCATGCTTCTTGTCACAATCAAATGAAAGACGTATCAAAAAGATATTTTGAGAAGTTGATACTCTATATTATAAGAAGTGGGGTAGTAGACAAACCAAATTAACATATAGGTCTTCATTTTTTAATCCAGCTAAGCTTAGATTGTAATAAGGGGTTGTTCAGTTGTCTTTTCATATAAGGACTGCTACAGAAACGGATTTTTGGTCACAATTTTTCCAACAGTCGCAAAAAGAATATACAAGTAAAAGTAATTCGAAACTTTCATTCCAACATGTGTCCAATTCATTATTTAATATGCCTTCAAAAAATATACTTTCACCATAAAGACAGATTTACTGAGCAGCATAATGATAGAATGAAAACAGGGAAAGCATGATGCATAAGAAAAGTATTAGAAGCGAATTTTGTCAGGTGTATTACAGCCCACAATGCTATACTACTGAATCAAAGGCAGAAAACCTGTTCCATTGGACTAATGATTGAGAGGAAATAAACACTATGGACAGAATGTAGATGAGAAATGCCACAAAGTGATCACCTGGACAACAGCTTTCTCTCCATCAACTTCCAAGACCTGACCACGTCTGGTTGTTCCATCTCCTAAACGAATATTGACAATCTCTTGGTACTTTGGTCCCTATCATTATTTAAAGAAGAATGCACACATCAGTAGTTAGTGGTGCGTATCTAGAGAGATAACCATCATACAAAAAAATGTATGAAATGTTCAAGGCCCTCTGCAAAACAAGAGAAAGAGCACAAGAACTAACCTTCACTTTATCAAGGATGACTAGTGGTCCAGCAACTCCAGAGACAGTTCTATATTCTGTGCAACCATCAAGTAGTGAGTTCAGAAACCATGCAAGGTCAATGATATTACATATTGACCAGACGAAAACCGTGTATGTGTGTTACTGTTTCTAGAAGCTACATATATCAGTGTTTAAATCTAACAGAAAAATGCAATTGTTTATGATTTTGACACAAAATTTTAGGTGTCAATTACAATAATAAGTTAAAATATGGTCTCAGTATTATAAATCCAGAAGATAGCGATAGGTAAGTTACAGGACTATAAGAAATTATCATCTTTATGGATTATGGCCACATAAATAGGTAGATAATTTTCTTCCCATTGACATGATCTTTTTTACAAGAGCAAAATTTGGTGGGACTCCAAATATTTTTCCAGGGGGTCATTGGCCCAACAATATCCCAGTTACCGGTAAATCCTAGACTCCCTGTTGGAGGTCATGGGTTCAAACCTCACCAAAGGTGGGAAGTGTGTGTGGTACAGAACAACAGACACTTTTGTCATATGATATCACCTTGGTCTCTAAATCGCTCTTGATTTGCTAATATGGTGACACATTAAAGAAACTATGATTAGACTACACAATTAGAGACATCATAAAGCCCACATACAAACACAAACGTCCATTCTCATTTCCATTTCCATACGAATATAATGGCATGCAATAAATGTACATCAAAAGAAGGAAAATTTTAAATGTATGCTTACGCGTAAGCCTAACCACTCAATACTGGCAATGACTCCAAAATAAAGCCTTCTTGGGCTTTTTAGTATCGAGTATTGAACATCTGATGCAATCTAACGTTTAAAGAAGTGAATGAACATGTGATACTGAATTGTCAAACCATATTACCCTACGCAAATATCAAAAGCTATACTGTTTGTTTACATGACTTGTTAGTTGCTACTTACTAGCGCGGAAGAAAATATATTATCAAATTCTTATTAAATGAATTCAGGTCTAGTTTGCAATTAATTTCCTACAAAAATGATTCTCGTCAGATAACAATGGTTCTAGAGTTTAAAGTTACAATGTCATAGAGAACCTTGTAAGAGATAATTTTCTCCCAAAAGAAAATGTTAGTTTTATATCTTAGAAACCTGTCTTGTTTGTTTCTTTAATTACATAAATAGAAGTTCCATTTTTTCTTAAAGATCCAACCAAGCAGTAAAGATAAACCCAATGAATCCAACACTTAACTATATTGCACAAGAAAAATGAACTTGCATATCCCATTTTGCTCTCAAAACCAACAATTACAACTTGATTCAATTGCATTATACTTTCTATCTCCTGTTTATGCAACCTTTTTATCTTTTGCAATGCTTATATGTTCATTAATGCTGCTATGGAAGTTAAACTCTTACTGATTTCAGTTTGACCATAATCACCATATCATTAAACTCATGAAGAAAATCATGTATTAAGACATTGTAACATAGGCTTACCCATTCCGATTTCAAGTGTTCCTTCCTCCATGCTGACATTGTTTTTCTCAACACCCATATTCAGCTATAAAATAACCTACAACAAATTGTGTAAAAAGCAAATGAATCTGAGATTCAAAAATTTTAAACCATTGTACAGGCTAATACAAGTATCTAGTACTACACCGCATCCATTGCTTTTAGTCGATACAATAAAGCAAATAAGCCAAAAGAGAATATTAAGATATATTAAAATCCAATCCAAGAGCAATTATGATTAAATTATGAGGTCAGTAAGAAACAAAATTGAGATCTAAACACAGAGATGAGAAAAAACTGATTCTGGTTGAATCAAATTGTAACTACGTATAATCCTCATCAAACTTCAAACGATAAACCTAGCAATGAAAGAGAAGGTTCTCGTCTATAACTCGATCCAAGTATTCAAATACCGATTTATGATTACCGATTGATCCAATGATAATGGGCATAAAAATCAAAATTAAACATAGACATCTACCGATTCTTCGAAAATCAATAACGACATGAACAAAACTCTCAGATTTTCAAAACCTATAAACGTATAATCTACGTGGATCTGTATGCTACTACAGATGCATAACACAAACAAATCACGTACAGATATATTAAAGAGTAGTCTTACTTGTTCTTCGATTAGTTTAACTTGGTTGATTGATGACGACAACGAAGAGGGCAGATTTCACGTCTGTGGAGAGTAGATGATCGGATGGAGGGTTTTGAAAACAGATCGAATGGAGCGATTTAGTGTGTGGCTCTCGTAGAGAGATTGGGGACACGACAATCTCAACGTTGATTGGAGTTATTTAATTAGTGTTCTTGTTTTTGGATATTTTCCCATAAATATGATATTTACATTTTTGATCCTTAGATTTTCATTTTCATAACATTTATGGTCCTTAAAATTAATATCCTCAATTAGAGCTCCATTAAAGCTTCATGTGCCCCCAACAAACCCATCTTTTCACCAGGGGTGAACATGGTACAGACGTACAGTAGAGTTGGCCAAAAACCGATCTCAAATCGGTTCTGAACCTAAACAGTAAATTTTTGGACCGGACCTTTGTAACCGATCCCGATCCCGGTCTCTTCGAAAAAAGTTCGGTCCGTTTAAGCTTATTCATAACCGGCTATGGGTAAACGGTCCTGGGCCGGGCCCAAACAAGTACTATACTAAAAAAAAAATTGATAATTTTTTTATTATTACTTTAACATATGTAATTGGGTCACTCAAATACACCATAAAAATACGTTTTATTGTAGTTTTATAATTGATTTTTAATCAGTTACACTTAAATAATATGTTTATTATAATTTTATAATTGATTTTCATTCAAATACGTTTTATTATAAATTTGTAACTGGTTTTGAATCAAATATACTTAAAAGTTAGAAATAAATTTAAAAATACATATAAATATATATATATATATATATAAATACATTTATTTGGTAAAATTGGGTCGGTCCCAACCGGTCCCACGACTTGCTCCAAAAGTGCAACCTGTCTCGGTTTTCGGTCCCTACCTGTCCTGGGTCGGGCCGGTCCTCCATCAGTTCCGGTCCCAGTCATTTGTCGGTCCTCCATCGGTCCGGGTCCCAGTCATCTATAGGTCCCGGCTCGGGCCAGGCCCATTTGGACATCTCTATCGTACGCTACCAAGTTTTTTTCAAATACCGTGTACCAACCAATTATAATAGTTACGCAAAATTCTATCCTATGTACCAACCAACTATACTTGGTACCAACTTTTTTTGGTTGGTACGTGTTGGTACGGTTTTGTACCAACTAAAAGTTGAAGTTACAAATTTTTTATATTAACACCTTTACCAACTAGATTTAGATGCACCAAAACCATCGAATATCCAAATAACGTGTTGATATGTGGTGTATCACTTATCACTACATATACAAACATTCAAAGATTTTTATGATACAACCAATGGTTAATAATCTAATACAAACGGTCATTAAGAAGCGATGACGGACAATAGAAATGTTGACAGGTTACTAAAGTTGTTAGGGTTGGTCGAATGGATTCAATCAAGTTCTATCTATCCGTCGATATCCATAATTTAGCAAGACTTTAGATAAGAACATTTAAATCAAAACATGTTGTATTATACTATTTTAATTAATAAATAGTTAAGAAAAAAAATAGAGAATTTTGCTGAAATAGCCATTTTAGTAACTTAAATTACTGAAATAGCCTTTTTTTTCCTCAAAAAGTTGCAAAAATAACCATCACTACGCCAAAAAAATGCTACGCCATGGCGTAGTACAAGAATCTCCGGGATATTTGCAAAAGAGTCCTCAAGTACGCCAAAATTTTGCTACGTCATGGCGTACTTGGTCCCTGAAGTTTGAAAAATTGGCAAAATTGGCCCCTGGACTTGAAAGGATCGAAAGCAAGAATAAAAAATGACAAAATGGTCCCTGGACTTTACTACGCCATGGCGTAGTACCCATTTGGCGTAGTACCAAATTTCAAAAACTGGCAAGATTGACCCCTGGACTTGAAAGGCTGGCGAGAAGAATAAAAAAATGGCAAAATCGGTCCATGGACCTTACTACGCCATGGCGTAGTAACATTTTGACGTAGTGGTCAAAGATTCCATGGAATATGCTTCTAAAATATTGACTGGACCTTACTACACCATGGCGTAGTTACCTTTTGGCGTAGTGGTCAAAGATCTGATGGAATATGCTTCAAAATATTGACTATGCCATGGCGTAGTTACCTTTTTGGCGTAGTTGTTGGGTTTTGATCAATTTGACATAAATAGTGGGTAATTGGCATTGAATAGGGTAGCTGAAACACATTGGGAGGAGAGAAGTCACGGGTGCATACACATTCTTGGTTATAAATTGGACCTTGTGGTCCATACCATCCCCACCACTCTCCATAAACAAACATATATTTTTTATGTTCTTGAGAAAACGACAAGTTAATTAGCGATATTTTATTCAAGCGCACGGGCCCTCGGGAATAAGTACAATCCACGTCAAAAGCCACGTCTACACGTCAAGACATGGAAAGTGCAAACCCACAACCAATGGTAAGTTATTTCGTTTTAAATACTATATGTTTTCTTGTTTTATAAATCTGTCAATATCTGTTTACATAATTTCTTATAAAAGACCCAAAAATATATATATATAAATCTGTGAATAACTGTCACGGAAGATATTACGAATAATTATAATTGTTGATAAATAAATTATATCTTTTTTTAAGTTGTATATTTATTTTAAACTATGATATGAAAAGGTTTAATAGGATTTGAGAAAAAAAAATTATTGATATGGAACCGGTTGTTTTTATTAAATGCAATTACTTTCACTATTCTATATTTTCATTTAAAATTTATCTTTTATTAATTAATACAATTTTGTTTGAAATTTATGTTAAAAGCTATATATATATATGTGTGTGTGTGTGCGCGCACGCGCGCGTGTGCGTGTATGTGTGATGTGTATTAAAATATAATAAAGAAAAAATAAAAAAATAACTATATATATAAGGACGAAATTTTAATAACAAATTTTAACAACAAATTTTAATTGTGTAACTTGCCAAAAGTTTTTAACAACAAATTTTAACGGTGTTAGTTGCAAGGACGAAAATGTAAAAAAAATAAAACCATAGGAACGAAAAAACAGTTTTTAAACAATATATATAATTTTTTTTAATAATACAATTGTGAATCTAATCATTACAAATTAATTAATACAATTAATTATATAGAAATCAATATATATAATTTTTTTAATATATATATATATAAGGTCACGGGTTAAATATATATATATATATATATATAATTTTTTCTATTATACATTTGTTTAATATACATCTGTTTCATATCTGTTTAATATATATCTGTTTAAATATCTGTGTAATGTACATCTGTTTAATTTTCATCTGTTTAATATTCATCTGTTTAATATTCATCTGTTTAATATACATCTGTTTAAAGTTAATTTAAATTACTTAATGATATCTGTTTAATATACATCTATTTAATATACATCTGTTTAATATTCATCTGTTTAATATTCATCTGTTTAATATACATCTGTTTAAAGTTAATTTAAATTAATTAATGATATATGTTTAAATATCTGTTTAA
This sequence comes from Silybum marianum, assembly GCA_036898165.1. Classification (NCBI taxonomy): domain Eukaryota; kingdom Viridiplantae; phylum Streptophyta; class Magnoliopsida; order Asterales; family Asteraceae; genus Silybum; species Silybum marianum. Next base: position 14,314,263 of record CM072542.1, on the reverse strand, counting down.
TATACATCTGTTCAATATTCATCTGTTTAATATTAAACTGTTTCATATCTGTTTAATATACATCTGTTTGAATTATGAAATATTGATGAACGAATATCAACAAAATCTTTATATATACAAAAAAAAACAATATCATAATACAACGTAAAAATTTGACAAAATTACATGTTATTCATGTATTTCATGAAACGAAATAATTGCATTACACCGAAAGATTTTGTCAAATGGGTGTAAATAGCCCTAAGGTTATAGGGACTTAAGTAATCCACGTGATTTCCCTACTACATGGAAATCCAAAAGGCGTATCTGCGATTTATTTTCGAATTATGAAATATTGATGAACCACTATCAACAAAATCTTTATATATACACAAAAAACAATATCATAATACAACGTAAAAAATTGACAAAATTACATGTTATTCATGTATTTCATGAAACAAAATAATTGCATGACACCGAAAGATTTTGTCAAACGGGTGTAAATAGCCCTAAGGTTGTAGGGACTTAAGTAATCCACGTGATTCCCCTACTACCTGGAAATCCTAAAGTGTATCTGCGATTTATTTTCGAATTATGAAATATTGATGAACCACTATCAACAAAATCTTTATATATACAAAAAAAACAATATCATAATACAACGTAAAAAATTGACAAAATTACATGTTATTCATGTATTTCATGAAACGAAATAATTGCATGACACTGAAAGATTTTGTCAAACGGGTGTAAATAGCTGTAAGGTTGTAGGGACTTAAGTAATCTACGTGATTCCCCTACTACCTGAAAATCCAAAAGGTGTATCTGCGATTTATTTTCGAATTATGAAATATTGATGAACCACTATCAACAAAACCTTTATATATATAAAAAAAAAACAATATCATAATACAACGTAAAAAATTGACAAAATTACATGTTATTCATGCATTTCATAAAATGAAATAATTGCATGACACCGAAAGCTTTTGTCAAACGGGTGTAAATAGTCCTAAGGTTGTAGGGACTTAAGTAATCCACGTGATTCCTCTACTACCTGGAAATCCAAAAGTCTAACAGCGATTTATTTTTCGAATTATGAAATATTGATGAACCAATATCAACAAAATCTTTATATATAAAAAAAAAACAATATCATAATACAACGTAAAAAATTGACAAAATTACATGTTATTCATGTATTTCATGAAACGAAATAATTGCATGACACCGAAAGATTTTGTCAAACGGGTGTAAATAGCCCTAAGGTTGTAGGGACTTAAGTAATCCACGTGATTCCCCTACTACCTGGAAATCCTAAAGTGTATCTGCGATTTATTTTCAAATTATGAAATATTGATGAACCACTATCAACAAAATCTTTATATATACAAAAGGTATGCTCATGAATTTTACAAACTCAATATGTAGGTCCCTGTACTCACGATAAGGAATAAAATTTCCTTGATTAAGGATATTCGGGCTGCTCTTTTAGTTTCTCCAGCGAGAGAAGAGCTTTTTAGGACTACTCCCTTCGGTCCTTGGTTGGACCTCAACGTGCAGATCCATGACAGTCTTCTTACAGCGTTGTTCCTAGAAAGGCAGATTCCTCCAGTTGAAGGACAAGAGGAAGAGTTATGGTTTAATATTTCCGGACACATCCTTTGTTTCAGCCGAGAGGACTACTGCCTTATCACAGGCCTACGTTTTGGAGTCCTGCCGGACATCACTCCCCTCCGAAAGCACAGCTTCCTAAGGAGGGTCTTTCCTGATGCTTGCGGCGAGACTGCTCATCATGACCCTCGTCTGCAGCTTTCCTCAGTTCGTAGCATGATTAAGCTAAAGATGCCCAACTTAAGCGACAAGGATGCTGTCCGAGTCTGCTTACTAGGGATGGTCGAAGTAGTATTCGTCGGACGTCAGGTTACCCAGTTAGTTAATCCCCAACTATTTAATATCGTGGAGCGTCTTACATTATTGAATCGCTATCCATGGGGAAGCTACACATGGGAACCGACCTACCAACAACTGAACCATGCTTGGGCTAGACGCGACCAGCACAACAAGATGTCGATTACGGGTTTTGCATACGCCTTAAAGGTTATATAATTATTAATTTGAAATTTGTTTCCTTTATGATAATGTGCATACCTTTATGTGTTGTTGTATGTTTTTAGATATGGATCGTTGAGGTGTTTCCAGTCTCCCGACAATGGTTTACATGCTCAGACGCGTCCCCGAGGGGGATTCGTTGGAGCCGGAACCATAATTTGAATATTAATGTGTGCCTTGAGTTCCTTAATTGTCAAGAGGTATGTTTTTGTGTGTATTTCGAAGTCTATTTATAATAAATTAAGACTATGGTTTACTTAACGTGTTATGTTTTCAATTGACCAGGAAGGGCGGCGCCCACACTACCCTCTTGTAGCTTATCCTTCAAAGCAGGAAACGGATTGGTATAGGGATAGCGATGCCTACTTCGATAGCGATGAGGGCCTTCGAGCATCGAAGAGGCTCCGACGTACGCAACGCTCTCCCTCTCCCTCCCCCTCCCCATCTAGCTCTGGCAATGGATCCGGCTCCTCAAACCACTCTCATATGGAGGTGGACCCCCCCCCCCAATCCCCTAGAGTCCATCGAGCTAGTCCACGTTTTTCAGATCATAGGGACCCTAGCCTCGACGAGGATAGTCCCTCACTTGGATATTATGGTCCCGAATGGGACAGGTTGGATCGGCAAAGGTTGAATGAGGTATACTATGTTTTCTATTACTACAAGGAGCGAGTCGATAGAGATTTGTATACCCACCTTGATGAGCAAAACCTAATAAATGCCGATCAAAACCAAATAAATGTGGATTATAGAGCAAGGATTGAGGATTTGGAGAAACAGATCCAAAGGATGAATGTAAGTTATTCGTTTAACCTCTTGGATTAAAGTTGTTTTAATGTGTTTACTAAAAAACGTTTGCATACTTTTTTTAGATGGGGAGCCAACCGTCCGGATCAGCCATGTTCCTATCTCCGGCGTCTTGTTATCCGCAACAGGTAAGTTATCAAACCTGGTTATATAGTAATCGTTTAACTCTTTATTTACCCCATATTTTTTTGTATTTAACAACATTCTTTCTAAGGGCACAAGCGGTGACCATTTCGGGTACTCCCAGTATCCACCCCAGTCGGCAATCATGAGTATGCCCTCGTCTTCATACATGACACCGACCCCCTCTAATTTCCCTGTAAGTTAAATAAGTAGTATTAAAACCTATCTATATCGGGATTTGTAGTATTTTACATGGTAATGATCGGTATTAATTTAATAGGCTACAATAGTTGCTACAGAGCTAGGATTTTATCTACCCTAGTCGTCGAGCTTGGGGGAACATCAGCTGCCGTACTCCACCGCCCCTCTCCCCTACATACCGAACGTAAGTAAAAAAGTTTGGTATTAATATTTTTTTTAATTAATTGAAGACGTTCCATCTTAATTTGCAGGTCGCGCTTGATGATTTCGAGTCATCGTTCGAGTCGTTCGCCTCTGTTGAGCGGTCATTATTTGATGGTGACCCAGCCGAGCCGTCGTCTCATGGATTCGAGTCGCCATCGGGGACGTCGGCCCCATCTATATCGGGGTCAGGTCTTAAGGTATATCGGCCGCCGTCCAGCATCACAGCTGAGACAACACCGGTGGTCAAGGACAAACGAGAGAGGGCACCGAGTCAATATCTGACCACTCCGTTTACTAAACCACCTGATACGACACCAGCTCAAAAGCGCCCTAAGGCGATACAAAGGGGCAAGGGCAAGGAAGCCTCATCAATGACGCCCATGATCCGCAAAAAATACCAACAAGATCGTTTACCCGAGATGAGGCTTCCGTTTTTTAGGTCCCCGATTGACAGGACGTGGTGGGACACGCTGCTGGGCGAGGAGGGCAATGGTGATCTCACCGGCGATGTGAGTATATAAATTTGAGTTTATTGTGTTTTTAAAAATATACCGTATTCATTCTCTAACTGGTCGTCTATTATTTACTAGCATGTGAATGCATGGGTAAGCTATATCATGCTTAGTTGTCATCCAGACGCACAATGGACGGTGATGAACGCTGATTTTGGGAAGTTCTTGAGTGATGGTCGTGGTCCTGACCTTGTGATCAACATGGTATCGGGGATAGCCGAAGGTTCGATATCGTGGGTCAACCTAAAGCAAGTGTGTAAATTAGTTTACATCAATTTTACACAACTTGTATTCAATCCTGTCCATTATTAACTATATTTTTGGCGTTTTGTTCCAAGTCTACTGCCCTATTGTCATTGGTCAAGAGCATTGGGTCCTAGGGGTTTTGAACCTTAAGGATTTCAGTATGGTTGTCTACGGTAGCTTTAATAATAGCCCTGGTTATCGGAGAGCCTTTAACGAAATGATGGTCAAATGGAAAGGTGCTCTGCCTTATTTGATGGGCCAACTTCATGAGCTTCAACTTAGAAACGCCGCCCGAAAATTCAGCCATACCTACGCCAAGAATGTACCACAACAGGCTTCTAGCCGTGGAGATTGTGGAGTATTTATGTGCATGTTCCTATCCTAGTTGATTAATAATGAGACCATAACTTCCAAAGGGAATCAGGTGATAGCTGCTCAGAAATGGCGAGATTACATGGCAGAGACCTTATATCTTTATACAGATTATGCTAGTATGACCGATTAGCGGGTGACCCATTGTTATTATATTTGTATCACAACTAATAAAAATAAATACAAACATTTTGCTGCATCTCTGTATTTGATTTCTTTTTCCCCTTTTTGTCTTTGTGTAATTTCCAAGAAATCCAAACCATTAAAATCCAAGCAACTTTCACTTTAATAAATAACTTCCACCAGTAATAAATTAAAGTTATAATTCTATAAATTATTATTGTAAAAACCAAAAGCTAACACATTCACCAGTAATAGTAGTAGTAGTAAAAAGGAAAGCAGAAAAAAACAACAGGTGACAAGATACCCCTCCTACTTTGTCAGTGAATTATTACAAGCACATGGTCCTATTCCTAGGATGTCAGTTGACCATAATGGCCTATGATCCTAGTCGTACTAAAGGACCATCAATGAACCAAAGTTAGGGGTTGTAACTCCAAATTAATTCGTCTTTAAAAGGGAGGTGGTGCTTTTCATCAAATTACATCCCTGCTTCATTGATTCCATCAAATCACCGGTGAGTTAAACTTTTACCCTAATCCAACCGGTATGGAAAAAGTTAAGTTATTTCTTCGTTTCGGTGGTAAATGGGAGTTTGTAAACGATGCGTGGGAATTCATTCCCTCCGGTCCACCAAGTCAATTTCAGGTACTATTGCCCAAAAACATTACACATTTTAAGTTGGCCGGTTACTGTCAAAAAAAATTAACTTCGATAATAATGGCGGTGAAATGAAGATACTGCACAAGACAAATGGCGAAATTTATCAGATATCTGACGATGAATGTGCTCGTTGGTTCATGAATTACGCGTCGGGGTGCGAGAGATCGCCTGCACTCTATGTGCATGTTGATTATCCAGTGTACGGTAGAGGTGATGTCGGTGGTAGTTCCAACGTTGAAGACACACAAGAAGAAGAAGAAGAAGAAGGAGAAGAAGAAGAAGAAGAAGAAGGAGGAGAAGAAGAAGAAGAAGTGGGTGATGAAGAAGAAAAAAGTCGTTTTGTTGGCTTTGCTGATGATGAAGGTTTTGTTTTTGACATGACTGATACGGATGAAGACGAAGCAGCTGTAGAAAGAGTGACTCCTGCCAATAATTCGTTTGGCGGGCTAAATGATCTATTTGATATGCCTTCTCCTCTTGAAACCCCAGAGTCGTATGTCACGCCTAAGGACCCTGTGCCTTATAATCGTAGTTACAGAATAGCAATAAACCAGACGTTCGACACGAAAGACGAGATGATTGTAGAGTTGGGAAGAAAGTTTCTTGAAGAGGGCTTCCAGTATCAAACGTCGAGATCTTCAAAAACCAGGTATAGGGTTAAATGTCGTGTAAATGACTGTTCTTGGCGTATGATGGCATACCCCGTAGGAGGGGCAAACAAGATGTTCCAAATAAGAAAGTTAGTGGACGTACACACTTGTTGCGAGACCCAATTAAACCCCCACCACTGTCAAGCGAACACAAAGATCTTGGGTAGTATACTAAAACATAAATTTCTAGACGCTAGCAGGACATGTCGATCAAAACACATTATTAGTGATCTACAAGAGATGTACGGTGTTAAGATTGGGTACCACCAAGGTTGGCATGCTAGATGGAGTTGAAAGATCTATATGCTCAAGAATCATTATTAGGATGATATTGCTAATAATATATGATCCTAAAGGGTCACACCAATAACAACTTGATAAAAATAGATTATTTATAAGAATTTGATTATTGATAAATATTTATAACTCTTATAATTAAATTGAAAGTTATTTGTTTTATGAAAATGACAATTTTCAATGTCAAGTATCAACTATATTATAAGGTATGATTGATTAAGTCATGTACATCATTTTGAACTAGTAAGACTTTTGTCTTTTAGTTAGACATGCTTCTATTATTTAAATAGGAAAGACATGCTTTAGAAGGATGTCTTGACACTATGGTTAAGCATGGGTAGGATGTCTTGACACTATGATTAATCATTAGTTGAGGTATGGACCACATGGGAAGACTAACTCAAGTAACCATATACTTGATGCATTCTCTTATTTTCTTTAAGACTCTAAAAAAAACTTGTTAAAAAAAAAGAAAAGTCTAGAGAAGAATTGATACTTGCATACTCTCTTTAAGTCAAAACTTGGTTTTTGTCTTAAAGCTTAAGAGTTTAGGACTAGCATCCTTTCAAGTTGGTAATTGTTGGTGAACATCTTTGGAGGAGTTCTACTCTTGCACTCTTGCCATCTTCTTCAACGATCTAGCCTCCCAAGAGGAACCAAAAGCTACAAAGGTTGTTATTCTTTTCTTCCTATGGTTGCATAATCTTTCCATACATGTAAAATGATCCTTGGTGGGTATAAACTTGTTTTATGTTGTTCAAATCTTTATTGCTTCCGTTGCCATCTATGTATTTTAGAAACCAAATTTTTGACCTAAACCCAACAATTGGTATCAGAGCCATTTTGCTTGCATGATTAGATTTTAGATTATTTGGATAATCTTAGTTTTTGGAAAACATGGATAACTTTCTTTTATAAGAATATGTTCATACATGTTTTCTATGACAACTTGATAATTGTTATTATTATTATTTTTTTGTGACCAAAAGTTTACATGCATTTTTGGTCATAAAAGTTGTCTTAGAAAAACAAAGAGTTGTTTTATGTTTATATGTATTTTTGAGTGCATAAACAAGCCATGGACCATTTGTGATGTTGTTTGTGTTGATTATTCAAAATGATTGTAATATTTTTTTTTATTCATATGGTATGTAATAATTTAATAGTTAGTTTTTCTTCTTGTTTAATTTTGTAAGTAATAGATTAGTTTTAGACTAGTTTATCTTTATATAAAATGTAACAAGATTGAAGATGGTGGCCATTTTGAAGATCCAAACTAACCCCATGGTTTTGTGAAGTTTTACAACTTCCATGGATTTTTCAACAACTTGTTACAAAGAGTTGTCTAAGCAAGTGGGAGCTTGAAGAACATCATTTAGAAGATTTGGTTCCATTTGTCCCTTTAGGAATGGACTTGGCATTTTGTGATGGCTCACAAAATGTCACTAGTTTATGGCTTGGTTTATGCACATATGCATGCTCGTGATGTTTATTTCATGTTAATATTATGCTTGATTGATAAAATGAGATTTTACATGCTAAATAATATTTTGAACATAAATATCATCACATATTTCAAAATATGACTTTTAAACTTAAGATGTATAAATTGAGACTTCAAAATAAAATAGTTTTGTTTTGAAAGCCCTATTACGACAAATTTTGAAATAATAATATTAATAAGTTTGAAATAGTGATTTTGATACTTATCCAAACTCTAAGTCTTTATAATAAAAGGAAGTTTTATTAAAAGGTTATAAATGGTTCTATAACGCTCAAACGTCGAACTTAATATAAGATATTAATTTTAAAATTTGATTGCGTCGAAATATATAAAACTATATTTATAAAGAACCTAAAACGTGATTTTGTGAAAATGATACCATGGCTTATTGGATGCATGCAATAACGATGATATCACATGTTTTAAACTAGAATTATAAAACTTTTAAATCCCTTTTAAAAACGCAAGTCTATGCCATCCAATTATAGGAACATTCTCACATCATTTGTATAAGTTTGTGGGAAGAAGGATACCTAACCGCTTGTATTATCTCTTGATGGCCGAAGTGTATTCGTGATTCCTATAACTAGTTATGGGCCGATTACACAAGTTTCTTTAATTGGATGACTTGATCGGGAATCTTTTGCGATAAAGGTTACCTAAGCATAAGAGGCCCGAGGCATAGATGGGATCAAACATGTCGATTAACAAAAGTTGTTTAGGATCCCATATAACTAGGAATTACATTTTGATGTAATTAGTAAATTGTCACTTACCTTGTTGAAATAAATAAATGGGAAAAATGATACCTAACTATTTATTTGTTTTGCAACTTGGATCCTATACTTTAATAATTAATGTTTTAGAAACATAAGGGTATTAATTTTAAAGAATTAAATACTAAATAAAACTTTGTTAAAATTTTGTAGATGGCCCCACCTGCATCTGTCCCACATCACTCTCACATAATATCCCTACGATCTGTCCTAGAAAAGCAAAACTTGATCATTCCAACTTTTTGGATTGGCATCGCAATCTAAGAATAGTCCTTAAACAAGAAAAGAAGGACTACATTCTTGAGGGCCCTATTCTCGAGGAACCCCACACCACTCCTAAGGTTGCACATGACTTATGGTTGAAGCATTGTGATGATTCAATCGATGTGTCATGCCTCATGCTTGCTATGATGATCCCGGACCTCCGAAGGATGCGGAACATCACTGCTTATGATATGATCACACACTTGAAAGAAATGTTCGATAAGCAAGCAAGAACTGAGCGCTTTGAAACTGTTCGAGGCTTGCACGGTTGCAAGATGGAAGAAACTGGGAATGTTAGCACACATGTTCTCAAGATGAAGAGCTATCTGGATCATTTGGAGAGACTTGGCTCTCCATATCCACTTGATTTGGCAACAGATGTGATCCTAAACTCTTTGCCAAAATCATATGATACCTTCATCATGACTACAACATGAATGGTTGGGATAAACCTATCTCAGAGTTGCACTCGATGCTTAAAACTGCCGAGAAGAACATTCCCAGGAAATCATCTCAAGTGCTCATGATAAGGGAGGGGCAAATCAAGAAGCCTAAAGACAAGAACTCCAAAGGCAAGCCATATGTTGGCAAGGGCAAAAGGAAAATGTTTCCCCAAGCCCAACAGCCTAATAAGAAGGAGAAAGTGGCAAAAGAAGATCCATGCTTTGAGTGTGGAGTCATTGGTCACTTTGGAAAAGGAAGCTGTCCTACTTATCTTGCGGGGTTGAAAGCTAAGAAGGCCGGAGAAGGCACTTCAGGTATATATATTTTCATGATTGAAATGGGAATCTTTACTTTTTCATCTAACACTTGGGTATTTGATACTGGGTGTGGAACTCATATTTGTAATTCGTTACAAGGGTTCAGAAGGAGTAAGCAGCTAAAGGCAGGCGACATGGTATTACACATGGGCAATGGAGCAAAAGTTGCAGTCCAAGCACTTGGAAATTTTGATTTGTGTTTACCTAATGGCCTGTATTTAAAATTAGACAATGTATGTTTGATTCCTAGTCTGACTAGGAATATTATTTCGATTGCGCGTTTAAAACAATGCGGTTTCAATTATCAATTTGTTGATCATAATATTCACTCCTTTATGAATGGAATGTTCTATTTTGAGGCTAGGCCTATTAATGGAATTTATGAGTTAAATCTTGATTGTTCTTCAAACAATAATTCCATTTATCATGCAAACACCAAAAGGGTCAAATATGATTTAAACCAAACCTATCTATGGCATTGTCGACTTGGCCATATAAACAAGAAGCGCATATCCCAACTTCAAAAGAATGGACTTTTGAAGGCAAGTGATGATGAATCATTTGATATATGCGAATCTTGCTTATGTGGAAAGATGAAAAAATCCCCTTTCTCTGGTTCTAGTGAAAGGGCAAGTGATTTGTTAGGAATCATACATATTGATGTATGTGGTCCTTTCAAAACGATGTCTAGATATGGTGAGAGATACTACATCACCTTTATCGACGACTTTAGTCGTTATGGTTATGTTTTCTTAATGAAACATAAGCATGAAGCATTTGAAAAGTTCAAATTGTTTCAAAGTGAAGGCGAAAATCAACTCAACAAGACCATTAAAATCCTTCGTTCAGATAGAGGAGGCGAGTACCTAAGCCAAGAGTTTCAAGATCATCTTAGGAGTCGTGGGATTGTCTCACAACTCACTCCACCCAGAACACCACAACATAATGGTGTATCTGAGCGGAGGAACCGAACTTTATTAGATATGGTTCGATCTATGATGAGTAGAAGTACTCTTCCTTTATCGTTTTGGAGCTATGCCCTACTCACTGCTGCTCGTATTTTGAATATGGCTCCAACTAAGAAAGTAGATAAAACACCATATGAGATCTGGAATGGAAAAGCTCCATCCTTATCTTACTTGAGGGTTTGGGGATGTGAAGCTTATGCAAGACAAGAAACTTCAAGTAAACTTGAACCAAGATCTACTAAATGCATTTTTATAGGATACCCTAAAGATTGTTTAGGTTATTACTTCTACATTCCCAGCGAGAATAATATCTTTATTTCTCGAAAAGCTGATTTCTTAGAAAGCAAGTTTCTAATGGATGAATCAAGTGGGAGGCGCGTGGAACTTGAAGAAGATCATGAACCACCGCCAGATGCATCACAAGTTGGCACTAGTTCTCAACAAGAAATTGTTGAACCTGAAAAATTAGTTGTTCATGATTCTAACGAAACACAGAGCGTTCGTAGATCTGATAGAGTTCGTCAAGAACCTAAGAAATATGGATTTCTCATTGACGAATGCTTCTTGATAGATTCTGATGAACCCATCAACTACCAGACTGCTATATCAGATTTTGAATCTGACAAATGGCTTGAAGCCATGAACGCAGAGATGCAATCCATGCATGAGAACCAAGTATGGGACTTGGTTGATCTTCCTCCCCATAGTAAGACTGTAGGGAGTAAGTGGGTTTTCAAGAAGAAAACTGACATGGATGGTAATCTATACACTTTTAAAGCAAGATTTGTTGCAAAAGGTTTCACTCAAACTCATGGTATTGACTATGACGAAACTTTTTCTCCAGTCGCTATGATTAAATCTATTAGGATACTATTTGCCATAGTTGCATACTATGACTATGAGATATGGCAAATGGATGTCAAAACCGCTTTTCTTAATGGACACTTACAAGAAGATGTCTATATGGTTCAGCCCGATGGTTTTGTCAATCAAAAGCATCCTAATAAAGTGTGTAAGCTTAAAAGATCCATTTATGGATTGAAGCAAGCATCTCGAACATGGAATATTCGTTTCGATGATGAAATCACAAAGTATGGTTTCATCAAGAACGAAGATGACACTTGTGTTTACAAGAAAACTAGTGGGAGCACAGTAACGTTCCTAGTCTTATATGTAGATGACATACTAATCATGGGAAATGACATTCTGACCTTGCAAGGTGTTAAGTCTTGGCTCGGAAAGTGTTTCTCAATGAAAGATCTAGGAGAGGCTGCATACATTCTTGGAATAAAGATCTATAGAGATAGATCAAAGCGATTAATAGGTTTAAGTCAAAGTGCATACATTGACAAAGTCTTGAAACGGTTCAAGATGGAACACTCTAAGCGAGGATTCGTACCAATAGCACATGGCACGATTTTGAGTTCATCTCAAAGTCCTAGCACAAAAGTTGAGCTAGAGAAGATGAGTGGCATTCCATATGCTTCGGCTATTGGATCCATCATGTATGCCATGCTATGCACTAGACCTGATGTATCGTGTGCTTTGAGTATGACGAGCAGATACCAACAAAATCCAGGAGATAGTCATTGGATAAATTTGTGAAGAACATTTTGAAGTACTTACGAAGAACTAAAGATATGTTCCTCGTCTATGGAGGTATGGAAGAAGATCTTAGTGTAAAGTGTTACACGGATGCTTCTTTCCAAACAGATCGAGATGATTGTAAGTCACAATCGGGATACGTCTTCATTATCAATGGAGGTGCAGTTTCTTGGAAGAGTTCCAAGCAGAGTGTTGTAGCACAGTCCACTACAGAATCAGAATATATTGCCGCTTCGGAAAGCCGCAAAGGAGGCTGCTTGGATGAAAAAGTTCATTAAAGATCTAGGGGTTGTTCCTTCCATTCAAGATCCTCTAGAAATCTTTTGTGACAATGAAGGTGCCATTGCATTAGCCAAGGAACCCAGATCACATCAAAGAACCAGGCACATTCACCGGAGATTCAACTACATTCGGGATGAAGTTGGAAGTGGTGACATTTGTATTCGCAAAGTACACACTGATCAAAACTTGGCGGACCCATTCACGAAGCCCCTTCCACAAGCTAAACATGAGGGTCATGCTAGAGCCATAGGACTTCGCTATTCTAGTGATTGGATTTGATCTTCTTTTAGTATTGAGTAATGGAACATTGTAAGTAACAACTATTTTAATGATTGTGATATATGGAATATGATCTTTTCATTAAATATTTGTTGTGTTCTATATTAACATGTTTAATCCTCGAATAATGTAGTTATTCTAAATGTCCATAGTCAATCATTGTTGTGGGAGCAACAATGAAGTAAGACTAATATGAATTGGATTGGTTGACAAAGCGTTGCAACCAAGTTCGTAGGTACTTGTTAAAGAACAAGTATTGGACTTGACCCATTTCAAGATCACTTCATGGATCGCTATTATAAGTGATACTTGATAAAGGTATTATCTTTATATCCTTAGACCTAAGATACATATTTGGGACTTGAGTGTGGCGAATGCTATACTTTGATATGGTTAAATCTTTGTTCTTTAACCAGACAGTTATAAAGGCCATTATTAGGTATAGTATGAACTACGCAAGAGGCGTATGTAGTCAAGATGGGATTTGTTCCTCTTATGTGTTGAGAGTTAGACATCTAAGGCGCCTTATCAAAAGTTGAACACTAAATGAGATTGATTGCGATCTATATCTCATATTCAACATGATGTCTGAGACAAAGGGATAATCGATAACTTACCTTGTACATCAATTGGAGCTTTGAGCTTATTGGGAATTAGATGTTGTTGAATGGCACTTCGTCGTATGTTATTGGGGGCAGTGAAATGTTGCTAGACATTCACCACTGTCTATGTCAATATATATTGAGTCTTGAGCAAGTGGGAGATTGAAAGATCTATATGCTCAAGAATCATTATTAGGATGATATTGCTAATAATATATGATCCTAAAGGGTCACACCAATAACAACTTGATAAAAATAGATTATTTATAAGAATTTGATTATTGATAAATATTTATAACTCTTATAATTAAATTGAAAGTTATTTGTTTTATGAAAATGACAATTTTCAATGTCAAGTATCAACTATATCATAAGGTATGATTTATTAAGTCATGTACATCATTTTGAACTAGTAAGACTTTTGTCTTTTAGTTAGACATGCTTCTATTATTTAAATAGGAAAGACATGCTTTAGAAGGATGTCTTGACACTATGGTTAAGCATGGGTAGGATGTCTTGACACTATGATTAATCATTAGTTGAGGTATGGACCACATGGGAAGACTAACTCAAGTAACCATATACTTGATGCATTCTCTTATTTTCTTTAAGACTCTAAAAAAAACTTGTTAAAAAAAAGAAAAGTCTAGAGAAGAATTGATACTTGCATACTCTCTTTAAGTCAAAACTTGGTTTTTGTCTTAAAGCTTAAGAGTTTAGGACTAGCATCCTTTCAAGTTGGTAATTGTTGGTGAACATCTTTGGAGGAGTTCTACTCTTGCACTCTTGCCATCTTCTTCAACGATCTAGCCTCCCAAGAGGAACCAAAAGCTACAAAGGTTGTTATTCTTTTCTTCCTATGGTTGCATAATCTTTCCATACATGTAAAATGATCCTTGGTGGGTATAAACTTGTTTTATGTTGTTCAAATCTTTGTTGCTTCCGTTGCCATCTATGTAATTTAGAAACCAAATTTTTGAACTAAAGTTGAGGGAATGTATTGGAGATCTGCCTGATTTGGTGTTTATGTCTGATCGGGCTGCGGCAATAAGGGCCAGTATTACAGCCGTGTTCCCAACGACCCATCACACTCTATGTTGTCGGAATCTCATGATGAACGTCAAAACGAGGGACGCAAAATAAAACACTATAAATATCAATTCTGGAAGGCATGCAAAGCCTATACGAAATATGAGTTCCCCCGAAGAACGAATACTCTACGACTCCATGTAGCTGCAGGAGCTCAATTAATGGATGAGCTTGGCCTGGAGAAGTGGTCAAGGGCATATTTGCTGGCGTTCGGTTCAATATTATGACCTCCAATAGTGCAGAATCGGTGAATGCGTTATCCCGTTTTGCCCGCAGATTACCGATCATCATGCTTATGGATGACTTTAGAGATTTTCAACAACGGTGGTACTTTCTACGCAGACAAAAAGGAGGTTCCTAAGATGAGAATGTTTTAAATATATAAATATAAATATAAATATAAATATAAATATATAAATCCTAACATAATTTATACATTTTTGTAGAACAAATGCTTCACAATCTAACACCGTGGGCGCAAGCCAAGATCCAAAGAAGGATGGGTAAGTCTGCAAGATGGAATGTACACGGCATTGTAGATGGTTGGTATGAGGTTCGAGATGGTCATAGGGATGCAAAGGTCGATATGCGTACAAATGAATGTACATGTAAAAAATGGCAACTATCTAGGTTACCTTGAGGTCATGCCATCACCGTTGCGAGACATCTCGGATATACAGATTGTAGCCATTTGTCTTCACCCTTCTCTTATGCCTCAGTATACCGGGAACCATATGAAGGCGTAATTCTTCCTGTTGGACCTACTTCAACATGGTTGTCTCCAGATACCCCTCTACCACAAGTCTATCCACCCCTAATAACAAGTAACCCAGTGGGCAGACCCCGTAACAACGATCGAAGGCCATCTTGCGGTGAAGGTCGGATATAGAGAAAGTGTAGTAGGTGCGGCCAAACCGGTCATAATTGTACAAACTGCCCAACTCCTGCTCCATCAAGCGAGCCTACAAGAAGGTTTTCAGGTAGCCAAAGAAGACAGTCTCAGTCATCAACGTCGTTGGAACCACATGGAACTTTGGACTATAATAGTATTGACCTTAATATTGATTTTTAGCTGCCAAAGTTTGCTCCTGCTTTTTAGTTGACTGTTTCAAGTGTTTGTTAACTATTATAATGTTTTTCAATAAAGTTAACGTTATTGCAAACTTTTTATTATAATGTTCACTTGTTATAATATTAATCATTGTTTTATCAAATTTCAAATATCACTACACTAAATAATTTATTCAAATATTAATTATTGTTTTATAACGTTATTAACCATAAATTGATATAGTAAGGATAGTGCAAACATCTTAAACAATGGAAAATGTTACAGTGCAAACATCTTAAACAAACATTCAACTATGAGACATTTAGTGAGGATAGATGTCTTGGCATTGGATGATCCACTGAGCCTTTTCGTTGATCTTGTCCTCAAGAACGTCGTATTCTTCTTTGATTTCCTTTACCAACATCTCCTCCGTACTAATTGTTTGCTCTAGGACTGTAAGCTCTGCTTTACTTTCGTTAATCACCGCCTCTTTTTGAAGTTGTATTTCCCTGTTCTTATTCCATTTCTCCCCAAGCGCTATGATCTCCCGGTTCGCCTCGTTAATTCCTGCCTTCAATTTCTTCGGCATTACTTGTGATGCCGGAGGGTTTGGGCCAGGGTTTAAAAACCTGGAAGAAAACATTTGTGGTTCATTGTATGAAGTTGTCTCCGTGTAGTTATAGAATGCGTCTTCCCAATCGGCACGCTCTTCATCGGTTATTGGTTGGTCGGCAAAAGTTCTCCCATGCATTGCCCACTCCTCTTCTGTTGCGGGCACATGCCAGGTACGCCTATACATTCCATTATTCAATTGTTGTAAGGGTTGTTTCCGTGCGGATCGAGAACTTCCAGCCTTGGAAGCTGATTTCTTCTTGCCAGATCGGTTGTTTCCGGACATGGTTTCTTGAAGGTTAGCTAAATTTACGAAGTGTTATGAAAGGAATGAAATGGTAGATAACAAATTTGTGTGTTGGTACTTCTCAAGAACCATTTATTTATAGTGGTGAACTTTAATAAAAAATACCCGCTAGCACCTGAACTTTAGAATACTGTCACATTTAGTCCCCGAAATTCAGATACGCTTGAAAAGTTATGACAGATTTGTCTGAAAAAGTAGTCAGGATTCGCTTGAAAAGTTATGACAAATTCGTCTGAAAAAATAGTCAGGATTCGCCTGAAAAGTTATGACAGATTCGTCTGAAAAAGTAGTCAGGATTCGCCTGAAAAGTTATGACAGATTCGTCTGAAAAATATTGATATTGTGACCAATACGTCTGACTATATCGTGACGAATATCGCGACTATAAATAAGTGGTATGTTGAAGTGGTAACTTGCAATCTCTAACTTACTACATTTAACCAATGTCTGGAAACCGCCGCTCCGGCAAGAGATCGGTTCATGAGTCTGGAACTTCTTCAGGCTCAGGCAATAAAAAACAACTGAATGATGGAAGGTTCAGGCTTAGATGGAAAGCGCCTGAAACGGACGAGGAGTGGAGACAGATTGGAAAAACTAGGGCCCATCATGCAATAACAGATGATGAAGAGCTAGAATACGATGCCGCATGGCGAAACTATAGGAGTTCACATAACGGTGATACGCCACCAACCTATGACGAGAGCCTGTTGTTCAATCGAGACTCAAACCCTCCGGCAACTCAAGTCATGCCCTCAAAGCTCAAGGCATCGTGTAAAGAGGCTGACGAAGAAATTGAAAGGTTAGCAGAGTTATGGAAAGATAACCGAAAGATTCAACTAGAAAAACAGGCGCTATTCGATGAAAAAAATGCCAACTAAAAGTCCTACAACATGAATTACGTCAAGATGAGGCGGAGATTAATAACATCAAAGAAACCTACACATATCTAGAGGCGGAAATCAACAAGAAGGCTGACTGGATCATCTCCTGTCAGAATATTTATCCGTACTAGATTTTTTAGTTTAAATTATTGTTTGTAGTATTTAAATGTGTGTTTGAATTATCGTTTGTAGTATTTAAATATCTGTTTGTAATATTTAAATGTGTGTTTGTAATATTTATTTTTTATTTTCTTAATAGTTCTATTAATAGGTATTTTCTAAAAATGTTCTATTAATAGATATTTTCTTAAAATGCATTTATTGCCAAAAAAAGGTAAAACATTATATATATTTATAAAAAGGAAACTTTCTGCGATCCTTTCAAGTCCAGGGACCGATTTATCATTTTTTATTCTTTCTGGCGAACCTTTCACGTACAAGGGCCAATTTTGCCAAGTTTTTAAAGTGATTGTTACGCCGAAAGGTTACTACATCATGGCGTAGTAAGGTCCAGGGACCGATTTTGCCATTTTTTGATTCTTCTCGCCAACCTTTGGAGTCCAGGGGACAATCTTGCCAGTTTTTGAAATTTGGTACTATGGGTACTACGCCATGGCGTAGTAAAGTCCAGGGACCATTTTGTCATTTTTGATTCTTGCTTTCGATCCTTTCAAGTCTAGGGGCCAATTTTGCCAATTTTTCAAACTTCAGGGACCAAGTACGCCATGGCGTAGCCAAATTTTGGCGTACTTGAGGACTTTTTTTGCAAATATCCCGGAAATTCTTGTACTACGCCATGGCGTAGCATTTTTTTTGGCGTAGTGATGGTTATTTTTTCAACTTTTGAGGAAAAATGGCTATTTTAGTAATTTGAGTTGCTAAAATGGCTATTTCAGCAAAATTCTCAAAAAAATAAGTCGGTACTGTACGGTATTACCGTGTACACGACTTCTAATACCACGTACCAACCAAGTTTGAATAGTTGGTACCGTAATACCAACCAATTAAGTTGGTACCAATTAAATTAAATTGGTATGGTTGGTATAGGAATTGATTGTTTTGTCATGGTACAAATTGACACCCCTACTTTTTACCTTAATATCTTATTTTCTTTACAAAATTTAATAACAAATTAAATTTATACATAAACTAAATACATATAGGTCATGTTTCAATTGCAAACTTATCCATTTGTGCAAACTTTGCAAACCCATCTACACCATTCAATATAGTGCTCAATGGTCAATATTAAGCGATGGGAATTTTCGTAATTATGTGGAGTTTTAGGATTTTTTTAATTGAATGCGTAAATGGCCAGAGGGTAATATTGTCAAATTGCATATTTTCATCTCGTTCCCAAAATCAAAATCTGTATATGATAATAATATTCCGAAATAGAATCGTTAATAGGGGTGAGCTCGGGACTGGACCGGTACCGAAACCGGAATTGTGAAAATCTAATACCGAATACTGAACCGATTAGTGAAATTCGGTACCGGTTCGGTACCAGGATTTTAGGGACTAGAACCGTTTGGTACCATTTTTTTGAACGACTAAGGTTTTTCACCATTGACCATCGAACGCAATAACAAAAACCAAAATCACTTAACCAAACCGGTACCAAAATCCCGAACCAGTACCGAAAACCGAAATTCATAAATCCCAATACCGAATCCCGAAGCGGTAGTGAAATTCGGCACCAATTCGGTGCGGGACCGGTTCGGTTCGGGATTTCGGTCCATTCTGCTCATCCTTAATCGTTAATCGTCTCTGAGATTGAAGAATCAATTTTAAGAAACTGATTATCAGCAATCTTTAATCAAAATGAAGTTTCAAAATAGAGGTATGCATCATTTTTATCGCTGGAAATTTGTTTTTTAGAATAACATTATAATTTTCGCTAGGGTTCGTGTTTTGTGTTTAGGTCGAAGGTAGAGCGAAAAAATTAGAATGAAGACATCCTTTTCGAAGTTCAAGAATACAGTAGATAATCCTGTTCTGTTAGACAAAGATGAATCTGATGAAGAGCCAATAATAATTTGTACTCAACAAGAAGTCATGAAAGTGCGATTAGGCGACTTGGCTTGGGTAAAAAAATTGTATCCAAAGAAGGTATTGATCTAAGATCATTCTTTAAAAGGTTTTTTTTATTTTATAACGTGTTTATTATTATTTAAGATCATTCAATTTCAAAAGATTCGTATTGAAATTGAGTTGTTTTGTGTTAGTAGAAACCAATGCAATTGGTAAGTGACCAAATTCGTATAGAAATTGAGTTGTTTCTGTATTATAATTTGTTTGCTTTCATCTCTAGATTAAATTGGGTTCATGAACACTTAATTTTTTACAATGAACATATACATCAGGTTCATGAACACCAAGATTGTTTTCATGAACACAAAAATTGTGTGCGTGAACATTTAAATGGTTTTAATGAACATGTCATTGTTTAGGAAAAAAAATTGTGAACTGTTTGTTATTATTGACAATATGTGATTCAAGTTTCATGAACACAGGGGGTTTTCGTGATTTTTTTTGGGTTTAACTATCATATAATCTATGTTCATGAACTGTTTTGTTTATAAATTTGATTAAGGGACATACATTACAAAGTAACAATAGATGTTCATAACACGTGACTGGTTCAACAAAGTTCATGAAAACAAGTTTTTGTTTTTATGTGTAACACTCTAAAAATAAGAGACAACTTAAACCAAAATAAAATTATAGAATAAAGTTTAATAACATAAAGGTCACCCAATTGATGGGGAGGAGTAATAGAGTTTACATCTATGAATGGATACTAGTACAACAACCTATTAATCTATAAAAATTTGGAATATAGATTATGTCCGGGTGTTTCTTATATCCTCAAAATAATTATACTAGTAACTCCAACATATGCACTAGAAAGTGAAATCCCAAAATATGCCCGAGCCGACAACCGCTCCCACTCAAACCTTGGAAGTCCCGCTAATACGATCACCGAATATACATATCATTTGAGAAAAAGTGTTAGGCTTAACACCTGTTGAGAACAAACAGTTAATGTTTAGAGCTATGAAACTTTAAAATATAAAATATAGCTTTGAACCATTGAATTATGAACTTTAGCTCACTTTTACCCTTCGGAGGGTGTAAAACATCAGAAGATGACGGGGGAGACCCGATTTACCACTGGTCGTGATGTGACACAAAGGTAGGCCACAAGCCAATGTTATAAAGTGTTACATAAAAGTCTGGTAACCATTGACATCAATCAAAACCAATATTATAGTCATTTGTGCACATAAGCTCTTACCTCAAGAATTTCATAATTTATCACAATGCCTATTCCGAGAACTGAAAGGATGTGTGGAAATTACACAATTTATCGCAATGCATATTTCCAATTCATAATTAAGCTATCACAATCCTTCAGATAAATAAATACCGACTTATATGCCTATGGATCCATTACATTCTAGCCATATAGTTTAATATATCAATTTAGACATATTAATAACTTCTCAGCACAAAATACTTTGCATAAACGTCATTTCTCATCAAGTGATTATTTACCAAAGTTAGGTCACAGTGATTTTGAGTTCTAAAATCTTCAATATGTTGAACCATGTCAATACTAAATATTTAAAACACTTTCTCATACTCATTTTTACATTATAACTAAAAAACCCAAATTTCTCAAGTTTGACCTAATTTGTCAAAATCAACCAAATGTAAAATACTTGAAATATAAACATGTAGGAAGCAAAATACATCATTTTAACATGTATATAGTTTTATAAAAGTGTAGGATTAACTCACAATACTAGGATTGTGGAAACCCTAGAAAAACACACTTGGTGAGGAAGATGACACTTAAGTTTTGAGATCTAACTTGAAGCTTTTTCTTGACATCTTAGCTTGGAGCATTGAATGATTTGAAGAAATCGGATTTATCTTGGTGAGAAACCCTAGAAATATTTATGGAGAGAAAATGGGGTAGATGAGAGAGAGATAATGAGAAATGAGGCTGAAAAACGTAATCTTAAAGCCTTCTGGACAATACGGGCGATTGTGACATAGGCGATTGTGACATCTCACTATTGCATGTCATTATCGCCCAAAATGTACAGTAAGTTTCCAAGTTTCGTCAAGTGGGGCACTTTGTGCGATTGTGCCATGCGATTGTGCCATGGAACTATAGCCTGACACTATCGCCTAACATGTACCGAGAGTCTCAATTTTTGTCAAATGGAGGAACTTATACGATTGTGCCCTGCGATTGTGCCATGGCACTATAGCCTGGCACAATCGCCCAAATGGTACCGAGAGTATTTTCGTTTCCGGTCTTGTCTTCCAATCCATTGCAACCCAACTTATTTCTTAACACTCACGATAGTTAACTACATGAAGATTAAGATACGAAATTCTAAACTTTGTGTACAAAATTTTGGGTGTTACAATCCTCCCACCCTTGAAATTGATTTCGTCGTCGAAATCTCGACTAAGGGAACAATTTTGGATATCTTCTCTTCATGTCTTCTTCCGCTTCCCACATTACGTTTGATCCTCGACGATGCTTCCATTGAACTTTTACAATGATGATCTCTTTGTGACGTAACATCTTAGACTTTCTCTCTAAGATTGCTTCCGGTTCTTCTATACATCGGTTGTTTTCGACACGAATTTCTGAGAGGGGGATCACACTCTCTTGTTCCGCCAAACACTTCTGTTGATAGCATATGGGATGTATTGTGGATTCCGACCATCTCGAGTGGCAACTCCAACCTATAAGCTTGATGTCCCACTCTATCTAAAATTTTGAACGGTCCAAGAAAACGGGGACTAAGTTTCCCGCGCTTCCAAAAGCAAATGATGCCTTTCCAAGGGGATACTTTTAGCATGACACGCTCATCCTCTTGAAACTCCATTGGTATCTCTTCTTGTCGACGTAACTCTTTTGATGATCTTGAACCGCTTTTAGCCGTTCACGAATACCCCACACCTTATCGGCCGTCTCTTGCGCCATCTCGGGACAGGCGAATTGCTTCTCAACCGCTTGTAACCAACACCAGAGTCCTGCATTTCCGTGCATACAAGGCTTTGAATGGGACCAGTCCAATACTAAAGTGGTAACTATTGTCGTAGGCAAACTCCACGAGTGATAGACGTGAGTCCCAATTCCCACCGAAATCTATGACACACGATCTAAGCATGTCTTCGAGAGTTTGAATGGTCCTCTCACTTTGACCATCAGTTTGGGGGTGGTATGTCGTACTCAAATTTATTTGGGTGCCTAACCCTTTTTGCAAACCATCCCAAAAGTTGGAAGTGAAACGACTATCGCAATCCGACACGATAGTCAAAGGCGCACCATGTCGCGAGACAATCTCATCAACATATAACTTTGCAAGCTGGTCCACTGGCCCGACCTCTCGTATTGCTAAGAAATGAGCACTCTTTATCAATCGATCCACTACCACCCATATGGTATCGTGACCCTTCGAGGTCTTCGGCAATTTAGTCACGAAATCCATAGTGATGTGTTCCCATTTCCATTCCGAGATCTCCAAGGATTGAAGGCTCCCGTATGGTCGTTGATGTTCCGCCTTCACTTGCAACCATGTCACACATCTCTCCACGTAATTGGCTACATCCAACTTCATAACGGGCATCCAATACGTCAACTTCAAGTCTCTATACATCTTGGTGCTACCTGGATGGATGGAATACTTGGACATGTGTGCGTCTTCTAATATTAATTTGCGGTTTCCCCCGATCTTGGGCACCCAAATACGGCCTTGGAACAACTTCAAACCGCGACTGTCTTCCGTCAAGAGTAAGCGTTGCTTCACCATCACTTCACTCTTGAGGAGAACCAAAAGCGCCTCCGCTTGGGACACCTTGATCCGGTCGATCAAGCTTGACATGATGTCGATTCTTGTAAGTAGAGCCCGTGTCCCACTTCCGTACTCCTTTCGACTCAACGCATCCGCTACCACATTTGCCTTACCCGGGTGGTAAAGCAATTCACAGTCATAGTTCTTGAGCAATTTGAGCTAGCGTCGTTGCCTCATGTTTAGATCTTTTTGATCATAGACATACTTTAGACTTTTTTGGTCGGTATAAAGTATACATTTAGTATTGTAAAGATAGTGTCGACACAACTTCAAAGCAAAGACCACCGCCACTAATTCCAATTCATGGGTAAGATAATTCTTCTCGTGCTCCTTGAGTTGTTTTGGCGCATATGCTATCACTTTGCCTCTTTGCATCAACACACAACCGAAACCCATCTTGGAAGCGTCGCTATAAACCACGAAATCTTCGGATCCTTCCGGCAAAGAAAGAATTGGAGCTTCACAAAACTTCTTTTGTAGAGTTCGAAAAGCTTTTTCTTGCTTTTCGGTCCAAATGAACTTCACGTTCTCCTTCGTCAACGCCATCAAGGAAGATGCAACTTTTGAGAAATCTTGAATGCATCTTCTATAGTAACCCGCCAATCCTAAGAAGCTTCAGATTCCTGACGGACTCCTTGGTGATTCCCAATTCATCATCGCCTCAATCTTGGATGGGTCCACTTTCACTCCATCTTGAGTGATCCCATGGCCCAAGAATTAGTCTTCTTTCAACCAAAAGTCACATTTAGAGAATTTAGCATACAACTTCTCTCCTTTCAAGACTTATAAGACTTGTAAACTCTGATCTTCAGAACTTCTGATTCTTCAGACTTCTAAACTTTGATCTTCTAAAGATGACTTTATTTATCTTTTCAGCACAAGTTCAGAACTTCTGAACTATTCATCTTCAGACTTCTGAATATAACTTCTGAGCTCTGAAGTTTGAATGACGTTACAAAACATTTCAAAACATAGGATCCAAATTCATAGGATTCTTCGAATCCTAACACTTTGCGTTTTCTAAGAAAGAGGGTTTGGTCAATTTTTCCACGTACAATTTTTTTTAAGAAGATATTTAGAAAGGGTATCATACCAAGCACGAAGAGCTTGTTTTAACCCGTAAAGAGCTTTTTGTAGTTTGAAAACATGGCCAGGGTCTTTAGGATCAGAGAAACCAGGAGGTTGTTCAACATAAACTTCCTCTTTTAGTTTGCCATTTAGAAAAGCACTTTTAACATCCATTTGAAAAACTTTGAAGTCTTTATGGGTAGTATAAGCTAAGAAAAGTCTTATGTCTTATGGCTTCTAACCTGGCTACAGGAGCGAAATTTTCATCATAATCTATACCTTCTTCTTGTTTGTATCCCTGAGCAACAAGTCGAGCCTTGTTGTGAGTTACAGTACCATGTTCATCTAACTTGTTACGAAAAACCCATTTGGTTCCAGTAACAGTCTTGTCTGAGGAACGAGGTACAAGATTCCAAACTTTGTTCCTGCGAAACTCAGTTAGTTTTTCTTGCCTAGCACTGACCCAACTAGGATCAGTGATAGCGTCATCGATCTTTTTAGGTTCGGTTATAGAAATAAAATTAACAAAGAGATAGATGTTACCTTGACCACGACGAGTTCTTACACCTGTATAGGGATCACCAATGATTTGATCAATAGGGTGATTTATTGTCCATCGTTGAGCCGGAGGTTGAGGTGAGTGATCAACAAGAGATTCAGCGACTTGTTCAGGAAGAGTCGAAGATGCATCAGCTATAGGTTCTTCAGTATTTCTTAACATCCTTGGAGGAGACTCTAAGTGAGTCAGATTCTCTTGGGACGAGAAAGGGACTTGATTATTCACTAAAGCATCACCATTGGAGGAATCAGAAGGAGGAATCTGTTTTAAGGGAGTAACATCTATCCTTGAAGAGGATGGAATGTTACTTGTAGTAGGAATGAAGTTTGGTCCTTCATCATCATTATTTTTAGCGACTAGAGGTGCATTGAAATAAGATTCAGGTTCCCCATAGTGAGATTTAATCCAATTGTCTAGTTCCGCATCGTCTTCAGAGATGGGAATAGAACATGATGAGCGTGATTCATCAAAGTTAACATGCATGGTTTCTTCTACATGTTGTCTTCTTCTGTTGAAGACTCTGAATTAGATATTGAGGACTATCCAAGAAAGATTCCATCGTCAGCTTTTGGATCAAATTTTCCTAAATGATCTCTGTCATTCAGAATATAGCACCTACATCCGAAGATATGTAAGTATTTCAGAGTGGGTCTTCTTCTATGAAATAATTCATAGGAGGTCTTCTTGAATCGCTTAACTATAAGATATCTATTCTGAGTGAAACATGCAGTGTTAACTACTTCAGCCCAAACTTGAGTTGGTAGATGCGATTCGCTGAGCATTGAGCGTGCGGCTTCAATGATAGTTCGATTTCTTCTTTCAGCAACACCATTTTGCTGAGGAGTTCTCACTGATGAGAAATTATGAGTGATTCCTTTTTCTTCAAAGAAGGTTATCAGGGTATTGTTTTTAAATTTAGTTCCATGATCACTTCTCATGGAGCGAATAGTTAGATTGTTCAGGACTTCCATTCTCTTGATAAAGGAGATAATTTCATCAGGTGTATCACTCTTAGATCGAAGAAAGAATACCCATGTATATCTGGAATATTCATCCACAATCACTAGAGTGTATTTCTTTCCAGATATGGACTGAACGTTGACTGATCCAAATAAGTTCATATGAAGCAAGTGAAGAGGAGTGGTCACTAAAGAAACTTGCTTGGATCTGAAAGAAGCTTTTGTCAGCTTTCCTTTTTCACACGCTGAACAAAGAGATTCCTTTGTAAAAGAGTGTTTTGGAAGATCTCTGACAAGTTCTTTTTGAGATAGATCATTGATCATCTTAAAGTTCAGATGAGAGAATCTCTTGTGCTAGAACCAGTTAATATCGGAGGAGGATCTTGATAGAAAGCAAACATTCTCTGAATGAGTACTATCCATATTGATGACATATACATCCTCTGATTTTTTTGCCTTTTAGAGCAAGTTTATCATTTTTATCATTGACTGCACATCTGGTCTTTGTGAACAGGACTTTAAAGTCTTTATCACAGAGTTGACTAATGCTTAAGAGATTATGCAACATAAGCAACACGGCTAAAAGAGGTTGCTCAATTGGATAAAACGCCATAACCCTTGATGTCTCCTTTACCATTTCCACCAAAGGTCACCGAGGGACCAATTTCCTCCTTGTAATCAGAGATCAGAGATTTTCTGCCAGTCATGTGCCTTAAGCATCCGCTATCGAGATACCAGATACCTTCAGCACTATGCATAAACACAAGAGGCTTAATTTTTCATAGGTACCCATACTACTATGGGTCCTACAGTGTTAGTGGAAATAACAGGTTTGGCGGATATGTTACTCGCTGAGGAATTTTCTTCAGTGGTTATATTTGCCTTGAATGTTTTACCACCCTTAGTGGATTTCACTTTAGCTGATTTTTCAGCGAGAGCTACTTTCTTACCATGAGCCAATCTTTCAGCTTTAGTAACATTAGGGCATTTTCTAGCAACGTGGGTAGTCTCACCATAGTGATAGTACTTCCTATATTTAATAAAAGGTTTTGAGCATGAAGCATTCAGAGAGGAGGTCAAAATAATTTCAGGACCAGGACCAAGAATTCATTTATCCATCGTCCTCGGATGAACTACGAGTTTCCTAGGTTCAGATGAAGTGAGATCAATCTTAATTCTTGGAGTTGACCTTTGAATCGATCCAGGGATCGTCTTTCCAGACTTAGGACGATTCACTTAAGGAACTGAAGGATTCTTCTTCAGTTTTTGGAAATTCTTCATCGTGGGAACATGGTCAAGGAACTTGTCATTGATCACCTTCCTTGAATCCTTGGTAAAGGGTTTAGAAGGTCTTTTCTCAGAAGTAAGGACACTCTGAGAAGAGAGATCAGGGATAGAAGAAACAAACATTCCAAATTTTTGCATGGAACGGTCAGTGTCTATTTCTTCTTGGTTAGAGGAATATCCTAGACCACTCTTGACCTTTTTAGGGATCTGAGCATTGATGATCTCACTGACTTTGTCAGAAACCTTACACCATCCTTCAATGGTAGCTTTTTCAGCCTTGAGATCAGCGATGGCTTTTTCGCGCTCAGTGATAGCTTGCTCTTTCTCGATGCTAATTGTCTGATTTACAAAGATTTGATCTTTAAAATCTTCTTCGATTTTAGTAAGCTCTTCTATTTTTAGATGGAAATTTTAAGCTATTCAGAGAGATCTATATTAATTTGTTCAATTTTAATTTTACCATTGAGAGCATTGTAAAAATCACAGTCATAGAATCGAGAGCTGACACACTATCAGGCATAGGTTTAGAGGAGTTAGAAGGAATAGATACCTGAGTCGATGGAGACTCTGAAGAGGATGAGTCAGAGGCTTCTTTAGCTTCTTCTATTCTTGCCATAAGACATAGGAAGGCCATGTCTTCTTCATCTGATCCAGATTCATTAGTGGTTTGAGCCCAATCTTCTTCTTGATCCCAATTGACTTCTTCAGCCATAAGGCCCTTCCTTTTCGCTGGTTATTCTTTTTTAGATTATGATATTTTTCTTTTAATTTAGAATATTTCTCATTCTTATTTTTATCAGTAGTCTGAGAGTTGGTTGGGGCTGTGACTTTCTTTGATCTGCATTCACTTGCAAAGTAACCTTTGCGTTGACAGTTAAAGCAGATCGCTGAGGCCTTGTCAGCTGGGACAGTTTTTGACTTATCAGAGTCAGTGAGGGCATGGGTCTTTCTGAAATTGCTCTTCCTAGAAACTCTCCTGAAATTATTAGTGAGAAAAGCTAGATAGTTATCAAATTCAGATATATTCGTATCAGTGATATCTTCTGGGTTAGATTGATCTAATTCAGTGATAGAGGTAATAGAAGAAGATACAAGTTTAGAAGGCTTTATCTCTGAAGTCACTAAAGCCAAAGTAGAACTTTTGGCCGACTTAGCGTCCTTTATGAGATTTCTTTTTAAGGCTAAAGATTGCTCATGATTGAACAATATTCCGTACCGAGCACTTAAAGAAAGAGTTTCAATATTTTTTGACAATTTAAGATAGGTGGTAAAAGTTTCCCAATGTTCAGGAAGGGTTTCCATGAATTTTGTCAGGATTTCAGAGTTAAAGTACTCTCTATTAACAGTTTTCATATCTATTAATAGACAGTTAAACCTTTGGTGGATTTTAGGAAGAGTTTCATTTTTCAGACATATGAAAATTTCATATTGTCTCACCAAGTTAATACAACGAGTAATCTGAACCTCATCAGTTCCTTTATATTGAATACATAGAGTATCCCACATGGACTTTGAAGTTCTCATCTTCATCACAGAATGATAGACATCATCTGGAAGAGACATGACAATGATATATCTAGCTTTTGAATCAACAGCTAGCTCATTTCTATCTTCATCACTCCATTGACGTGGAGCTTTGGGATTTCTTCTTTCAGGAATAGCAGGGGTTGTAGCAGTGGCAGGTACTGCTGGAACCATGACTGTTGGCATGAAAGGTCCATTTTCTAGATAGTAAGGGATCTTAGGATCTGATTCTTCTAGAAATAGAATCATTCTTTCCTTCCAGGCTAGGAAATTATCACGCCTAAATCTTGGAGGTTTAGCTAAAGATCCATTGTTTATGTAGTTTGAGTTTGTATTAGCCATTTTAAAATGAAAACAAGAAATGAGTTCGTTTTAAAGATTTGAGAAGCTTAAAGCAATAAATCACTCTGATACCACTTGTTGGTCCCAAAGGAGCCTACAAGAGTTCAATGGATATAGAAATAGTTTGTAGAAGGGGGGTTGAATACAAACACAAGCTTTTTAAGGTTTTTAAATTAGTTTATATTGAATAAACAAATTTACATTTGTAAGCGATATTAGAACAAATATTAAACCTATTCTATTACAACTAAGAAGTACCTAAGTTGATGCATAAGAACAAGAAAGAAAAGCAACAGAGGTTTAAGAAGAGAAATAATATGCATGAAGATGAAGAAGGGTTCTTCATCTATTTATACCCGTTGCATTAAATGCAAAGAAAAAGGTATATGGAACGTGTCAAGTTTGTATTCGAGACTTGTCTTTTGTTCATAAAGCAACCATGCTTTTGGCCGAATATGAACAGTAACCAAATCAGATTTGATGGGGACATAAGAGACAATCCGTATGTCCTTTTCTGACAAGGTATTTGAGGTTTGATTTTTGTGCATCGAAGATAAGATCAACATTGATTTTGCTTAGTAGGCCCCACTTTGATCACTGAACCAGAAGCTTCAAGGATGAATTCTTCAGGTATCATTGAGGCCTTTGCAAGATCTCACACTTCAGATAGATGAACGTTGCTATCACTGAACCGCTTTAGGTCACGAGCTATCCATCTCTTTCTTCCGCTATCCCTTCGACATTCGCTGAATGACTTGGTGGTGTGAGTGTTGTTCTTCGGATCTTCAGGGATAAGATGTTGTTCCTGATCATCAGCGATCACTGAACACAGTCAGTGTGTCTTATCGCTGACTTCTGAACACTATCCTATATATGGAATTTTCACTAAGTATAAGAGAAATCTGTAGGGTTTTGAAACCGGGATCACAATAAACATGCGCAGCGGAAACAAAACAATAACCGGTAAAAACCCTAGATAGCCCAGATCCGTTACGAACAACTTTAAGGATTAAACATAACCATAGGGGGTTTAGAACAATACCTTAATGATTTGGATTGGTTGATCAAGATCAAGCGTTAGGAATCAAAGTAGATTCCCTCTAGCGGTATCCACGCGAATGTGAATCCGATCACGAATGGTTGCTAGCCCGAATACCCGAAGAACACCAAGAAGAAATCGATTTCTCAATTGTGTTATGTGAATTATAAATTCAATAAGGTAATATGCCTCGCAAGGCTTTTTCCTCTAATCTCAGACCGGGCTCAATAAAGCCTGCAAGGCTTTGTTGACATAATTAAATCATTCCATATATTAATTAATTAATTATTAACATAATAATTAATTAACTAATTGGCCTTGGACTTAAATAAACCTTACTTAACCCTTTGGGCTTTTAAATAAAACATTATTTTAGGCCCGATGGATATTTAATTATAACTATTAACATAATAATAAGTCCAATTTAATTATTAACTTAATAATTAAATTATATAATTAACATAATTATATTTCACACACTTTAATTATTATTCTACTAGAATAATAATTCTACACTTTACAACTTGTAACTTTGCCGGGTTATAACCAACTTGGTTAATTCGTGATCTACACACTCTTATGCGTGTGACCCTCTAGGTTAATCTGAAGTCAGCAGTGTTTCATATGACGTGGGCATATAAGATCCTACAGTCTCCCACTTGCACACGCCACATAAAATACAAACAGTGGTTATGTGTCTAGCAAAGCGCCACTACCCCCAAAGTCAAATGAATGAACGCTCTTCAGCTTTATGTTCTATTGACAACAGTCAATGTGATGATTAGTGTATTCCTTATCCCTTTGCTTCACGATATCTTAATTGAACTCAAGGCATTGATCTGGTTCATCCTTGATTGTTCAATTATTATGTTTCTCGATCCCGATATTTAATTAGAACAAGTACTATTGATTCAATCAATCTACTTTTGTACGACCATACATTTCTCATTTTAATATCATCGAGGGGCCCAAAGATTTCTCTCTCAACTTGTATTGCACCTAACATAGCCCTTATAATCACCCGATCAAAGGCGACGTTAGACATATATCAAAGTACAATACTCCTTATGCTCGAGGTCCCAATATACATCTCAGGTCAAAGGATAAAATGAGTAACTATCATCTTCAAGATTCACTTTATGACGCCGATCTATGAAGTAATCTTGAAAACGGGTCTTCCAACACTTGAACCTACAAGTGCAAGTGACTTTGGTCGCAACATGCTGGCCCAACTTGACCTTAACCAAACTTCACATGATCTTATTTTATCACCAGTCCCCTAGTGATAAGTGATCATGGATAGTTTAAACCATATCATATAGTTTAGGATCTAAACATGTTAATATAGAACACAACGAAATTAATGTAATCGCTTATACCCAGTATGCCAAAACAGATAGAATTTCATTGCTTAATGTTCCAAAGGTCATACTAAATTTACAGATCATTTCAAACACTTAAAAACCTCAAACCTATTGAGCTAGTGTGGCAAACATGCCTACTCTGACTCATAGGTTTAGTGAATGGATCTGCCGGATTATCTTTCGAACGAACTTTACAAATCTTCACATCTTCCCGATTGATCATCTCTCAGATAATGTGAAATTTCCTCAGAATATGCTTGGACCGTTGGTGCGACCTAGGTTCCTTTGCTTGTGCCATGGCACCCTCGTTATCGCAATAGATTTCGATGGGTCCATCCACGCTAGGAACTACTCCTAGGTCCGTTATGAATTTCTTCATCCACACGGATTCCTTCCCGGCATCCGAAGCTGCTAGGTATTCTGACTCAGTAGTTGAGTCTACTATAGTGCTTTGCTTGAAGCTCTTCCAACGCACAACACCACCATTGAGTGTAAACACAAAACCTGATTGTGGCCTGAAGTCGTCACGATCAGTTTGGAAGCTAGCATCTGAGTATCCTCGGACACACAGATCTCCTTTTTCACCATCGTATAGCAGAAACATATCCTTAGTTCTTCTCAAGTACTTAAGAATATTCTTTACCGCAACCCATTGCGCATCACCAGGGTTCGACTGGTATCTACTAGTCATGCTCAAAGCATAAGATACGTCAGGTCGAGTACATATCATGGCGTACATTATAGATCCAATAGCTGAAGCATAGGAAACACCCTTCATGCGATCTATATCTTCCTTCCCCGAAGGACATTTGAGACTTGCTCAATTATACTACATGTACCATTGGCAAGTTCCCCCTCTTAGAACTCTCCATCTTGAAGCATTTTAAGACCTTGTCAATATATGTACTCTGGCTTAATCCAATTAAGCGCCTCAATCTATCCCGATAGATCTTAGTTCCAAGGATAAAGGCAACTTCTCCTAAGTCCTTCATTGAGAAACACTTCCCTAGCCAGGCTTTCACACCTTTTAGCGTCGGGATGTCGTTTCCAATTATCAGCATGTCATCCACATACAGGACTAGGAAGACAACAATTCTCCCACTATCTTTCTTATATACACAAGGTTCATCTTCGTTTTTGATAAAACTAAATTCTTTGATTTTCTCGTCAAAACGAAGATTCCAACTCCTAGACGCTTGCTTCAGTCCATTAATGGATCTAAGCAACTTGCACACTTTACCAGGATGTTTGGGATTTTCAAAACCTTTTGGTTGTATCATGTACACGTCCTCACTTAGCGTTCCGTTAAGAAACGCGGTTTTGACATCCATCTGCCATATCTCATAATCGTGATATGCAGCTATAGCAAGCAAAATCCTAATGGATTTTATCATGGCTACCAGAGAAAAGCTTTCATCATAGTCAACACCATGAGTTTGCGTGAAACCCTTTGCTACCAATCTAGCCTTATATGTGTGCACGATCCCATCCATGTCGGTTTTCTTCATGAAAACCCATTTTCTTCCTACGACTTTACAGCAATTGGGCGCATCTACCAGATCCCAGACCTGGTTATCATCCATGGATTGAAGCTCGGCTTTCATAGCATCATGCCATTTGTCAGATTCTGCATCTGACATAGCCTGTCGGTAGTTTGACGGTTCATCATCAACCATATTGTGTCAGCCAAATGAAATTAGAAACCCTAGGTATCTATCTGGCTATCGACGAATCCTTCCCGACCTTCTAATGTTTGTCTCTTATTGGTACCTTCAACATCTTGCTATGGTTCAACATCTTGTTGAGCGCTAGTGTCAACCTGTGGATCAGGTGTTTCCCGAACTTCCTCAAATTCCACCCTATCCCCATCGCTTGGCTTAGTTAGAAAATCATTTTCTAGAAACTTGGCCTTGCGTGAAATGAACACCTTGTTCTCACCGGGGTTGTAGAAATAATACCCAATCGTCTCCTTGGGATATCCTACAAAGATGCATTTATTAGATCTGGGTTCTAGCTTCCTTGAAGCGTCTCGCTTAAAATAAGCATCGCAACCCCAAACTTTCATGTAAGATAGACTTGGGATCTTCCCAGTCCACATCTCATATGGAGTCTTGTCGACCTTCTTGGTTGGTACATTGTTTAGTATTTTGGCGGCTGCTTCCAAAGCATATCCCCAAAAACTCATAGGAAACTTGGTATGACTCATCATAGACCTAACCATATCTAACAAGGTACGGTTCCTCCTTTCAGACACACCATTATGTTGTGTTGTTCTTGGTGCAGTAAGTTGAAATACTATCCCACACTTGCTAAAGTGCTAAGTTAATTCATGGCTCAGATATTCACCACCTCGGTCCGACCGAAGGGCTTTTATCTTCTCGCCTAGTTGGTTTTCTACCTCATTCTGAAACTCTTTGAAAATTTCAAA
The DNA here is from genome assembly GCA_036898165.1 of Silybum marianum. NCBI lineage: Eukaryota > Viridiplantae > Streptophyta > Magnoliopsida > Asterales > Asteraceae > Silybum > Silybum marianum. The sequence continues at coordinate 14,280,538 of CM072542.1, read as the reverse complement.
GCTTTCAGACTTGTGCTTCATTAGATAAACATATCCATATCTACTGTAATCATCAGTAAATGTAATGAAGTAGTAGCAACCATTTCTTGTGGCTGGGTTGAAGGGTCCACACACATCAATATGTATCACTCCCAACAACTCATTCGCTCTTTCAGGCTTTCCTTTAAAAGGTGCCTTAGTCATCTTCCCTAATAAATAAGCTTCGCATTATATCAAAAGAATCATCAGTTGATTCCAAGATCCCGTCCACTTGGAGCTTGGCAATGCGCTTCTTGTTTATATGGCCAAGACGACAATGCCACAAGTATGTTTGACTTAAGTCTTTTAGCATTCACATTATATATCGATTTAGAGTTGAGACTACCATGAATATCTATGTCATAAATGCCATTAACTGGCCTGGCAATAAAATATAATATACCATGCACACATGCAGAAATAGATCCATCATCATTGAATTTAAACATAAATCCATCTTGTCTCAAACGTGCAACTGAAACAATGTTTCTAACGATACTAGGAACGTAAAAACAATCATTTAGTTTCAAGACTAGACCATTTGGAAGGGTCATATCGTATTTCCCTTGGGACATAGCATCAACTCTTGCCCCATTGCTGATCTTGAGCTCCAACTGGCCTGGTCGCAGTTGCCTTTCACTTCCTAGTCCCTATGGAGAAGTATATATGTGAGCTCCACATCCAGTATCCAATACCCAGGAATCGTAATCAGAAGTGAATAAATCGATGGTAAACATACCTGAAGGTCCGGCTATCATAGCTTTCTCCTCCTTTGCCTTAAGAACTGGATCATTTCTTTTGAGTGAAACTGAGTCTAGGAGAAACTTTCCCTCATTCTTCTTGGTTTGATTGGAACATCCAATCTTTGCCTTTCCTTTTACAGTCATAACTTTCACACCCCGTTTCTTTCTTATCCCTCTTTGCGTTTTGATCATCAAAGCGGCTTTGGCTTTCTCCAACTTGGAGTAATTCTCTTCTTCAAAAGATTTTAGCATCTCAAGCAATTTAAAGAGAGATACATTCAGCCCTTTCTTATAGTAGTTGAGCACAAAGCTACCATAAGATTTAGACAGAGAGCTTAGAACCAAATCGACCCCTAGCTCTTGTCCAAAAGGGTATCCTAACCGAGCCATTCGGTCAATTTGTCCTTTTATTCTTTTGAAATGGACCTTGACCGGTGTTCCCTCCTGCATAATACAAGCATGTAGTGATCGCAAAGTTTCAAAATTTTCTTGTCTCAACTGTTGACCAAACATGGTCTTCAGTCTGCTTATAATCTCCCAAGCTGTTAACTCCTTATGCTCCCGACAAAGTTCAGGAATCATAGATGCTAACATCAGATAGGCTACGCTGATAGAGTCTCTTTGGTACTTATCATGAGCAACCTGAGCACTTTCAGATGCGTCCCTTGCTGGAAGATTTGGAGGGGAAAGCTCGAGTATGTAGGATTTCTTTTCGTATCTTAGGACAAGCCTTAACAATTGGAACCATTCCAAGAAGTTTTGTCCATTCAGAATTCCCACATTAAAAAACGGGTCGAATAATGTACCGAGACAGGTTCGAGTTTGTGTTTTCTTGATTAGCAGACATCTACAGAATTTAAAGTCCGATTTTAGTAATGATTTAAAACTTTGAATAACCCTTAAAATTCAAACATTTTAACTAAGATCCATATTTCATTAATTTTTATGATTGGGCAATACGCATATGGTGAAAACTAATTATTTAGGCAGACAACTTCCAATTGTGATCATCACAACTCTTAGATCCTTCGTGAATTTTAAAAACAAAGACATGTTTAATCTCACTTCTTCACCTTGAGATCATTTGTAGACGGACAATACATAATGTACAAATATCCCAAGTGAGTTTAACCATACTAAAACGTCACAATTTCTATTTTGAGTAATTGGTCGTCCGGGTCACGATTATCATTATAGGCGGGTAATACACAATGTGCAATGATCTCGTGAGTCGGCACATTATCTCACCACATACTTTTCTGACCCGGATTCGTCAATGCTCACCCGAAATCGACTAGTTATGCGCTCGATAACCGTTTTAAATGGTGGTGAAAAATTCACATTTTAATTGTAAAGGGTTTTACCGATCTCATTCCAATTTTACAAATTAATTAGTCTTAAAATTATTTTGAGTCGGTACCAATTTATTTAATTTTGATTTACTAGTCTATGTCTATGTCTTTGCCCTATTTCTTTTTTTATCTTTATTTTAGTCATCTCATCTTTTATTTTGTTTAATCGTGTGCTCGAAGTTTTTATTTGTGTAGTTTGGCCAATGTACAAACGGGAATGAAAAGTCACGATTGACGAAAAAGGAGGTGAGTGACGGGCCATTGAGATGTGTTTGGTAAGATCGGGATAATTATTACCTTTAGAAATGACGTGTGATATTATCTCTATCTCGTTAAATTCTTCTCGTGTGCTACTTTTATCATTTTTTGGGTTCGATATTTTTAATGTCTAGCCGGACATCACCGACCCTTCTCTCTCTACCCCTTGATTAATATTAGGTTGTGGGTAGCGTAACATGATATATAACGAATACACACCTAATATCCGGTGTCTTTTATGTGTTCACGCAACCCCCTCGTGTTTAATTTGCGGTTCGAAGTCAAACTCGTGACCTTAAACAAGTCTCCGTTCTTCCTCCTATTTTCTACCACAATTTTTTGGTTTTTCCGAATCTAACACACTCGAAAAATCGACCCCCGAGTGTCTCCCAACACTTTGTATTCATTTTTTTTCGTTTTTTCCAGCTTTTGAACTTTCTGTTCAAATTCACGCTCCTGAAAAAATCTTTCACGCTCGCGAAAGAATTCAATCCATCAGCTTTGAACTTTCTGTTCAAATTCACACTCCTGAAAGAATCTTTCGCGCTCGGGAAGAAAATAAAAACGAAAAAAATATGATTTTTTTTTATTTATCTTTTATCTTATAGGAGTAAATCAAAGGTGTAAAAACCCTAATTCTTTTTACCCTAATCTCTACTCCCCCCCCCCTCCCCCCCAATTCTTCCATCGCCACCAGCCACAACCGTCATCATTTCAGCTCGAGACTCTACCCCTTCAAATTCCCTCTCATTTCCATTTTATCTCAACACACCCATTTTCAAGATCATCCCAATGATCAAGAAACTCAATTATTATTTAGATCCCTTACTGATATCTATCTTTGGGTATGTTTCTTGGGTATGTCCCTTGAAATAAACGTGAGACCGAAGAATTTTCATCTAAATTTGAGTTTGTCACCATGCAAAGACAAGATCTTTTAGAAAAACTCAAGGATTTGGAACTCAAACTGTACAAGATTGGTCAAACTAAACAAACAATTCTCTTAAACGCTCCAAAAGATTTAAGTTCAAAAGCTGGATTAGGATTTGATAATCCAAAACGCTTAGAAAAGGCCATCTACAATACACCGACTATCTATAAATTTGAATATCTAGGCCTTGGTCCGGAATACAAAATTCAATTTATGAAGTCACATCCCAAAGTCGAGAAAAGGGAATATTGGAGTAGTAAAAACAAGAATTTTCATCAAATTCCTTTTTGCTATCCTAAGCAAGTAGAAAAGGAATCTTCAAAAGATACTTTTCCAAACGACTATTTTCCATCTTATACTGACGAAGAACTTCAAACTCAAACTCCTGAATTTAAACCATATATTCCCACCTTGTTCTTAGAAAAGAAAATTATTCAACTCGAAAAGGTATTGGATTTTGAACGTTCTTTGTCAGCAAAGGAAAATGAGGCGTTAATCTCTAAAATTCAAAAACTTGAAAACGAAGCTTTACAATCCAACAAGAACCCTAAAACTGATACAACTTCGAATATTTCTTCATGTAAAGCTTTCGTTAGCGCTTATTTAGATGATTGTGAAGAGTTGTTTAAACTTGATCAAAATTATGCCTCCTAAACAACAAACTTCTCTTACTCCCGACCAAATTAATGCAGAATTAGATGACCTTGAGCAAATGATTTTTCCGTATGAAAATTCTAATCCTTCTCAGCTTAAAAACGACGAATGTTTAAATGAGATGAATGCTAACTTTGACTTCAATTCTACACTTCCATGTCATACGGAATTTTTGGACAAAGGCAAGAAACCAATCGAAACAGTCTTGATTCCGGAGGATCAGAATGAATGTTCCACTAGTCAAACTAAAAACACTCATTCTAACCAAACGAATCGAACTAATTTTTTCTCAAAAGATGCTAACCGTAGTCCTGTTGATGTTTCAGCTATTCATACTTTAAAGACCAATAAAGCTTGGGTTGAAAAAGGCAAAAGCACTCCAAAGTCGTCATCCCGCAATAAAGACAAATTTTCTTTTTCGAATTTTACAAATGTCAAAAGAACCAATCGTCATTTTCTATTTCCGTATACTATTCATTCCTTTCGACATTTAATTCAATTTCAAGTAATCAAATTTGTTGCTCAAATTGCGGTGTGAATGACTTTATGCGCTTAAATTCTTTTGATTATAATTATTATCCGGACATGCCTTATTCTTTCAATTGTCATCAAAACTATCCTGTTTATAAATGGGTTCCTAAAAAGACTATGGCTTCCGCACCTAAGTCCCACTTCAAATGGGTACCCAAAGGTGCCAAGTCAACTAACCCCGATGGACTCATTTACAAATGGGTACCTAAATCTGCCTGATTTTGTGCAGATCGGTCATGTGTGGTACTTAGATTCTGGTTGCTCCAAACACATGACTGGACAAAAGGAGCTGCTTGCCAACTTCAAGGAGAAAAAGGGCGGATATGTATGTTTTGACAACAATCATTTAGCACCTATCAAGGGACATGGAGACATTATTCAAGACAACATCACTATTTCAGATGTTTCGTATGTTCAAGGCCTGAGCCACAATTTGCTGAGCATTGGCAAATTCTGTGACAAACAACTCGAAGTCAACTTACTACCCGAACAATGCTGTGTGTGAACCTTTGAACGAAAAGAATTATTTGCCGGCACGCGCAAATCCAACTTATACACCATCGATCTTTCCCAAGTTCATCCTTCTTCAAATGTTTGTATACTATCAAACATCTCTACTCCCAAGAACTGGCTGTGGCATCGACGACTATCTCATTTGAACTTCAAAAATATCAGTCGCCTCTCCATTCACGGATTAGTCATCGGATTACCAAATATAAAGTTTGACAAACCTCACCTATGTGAAGCATGAGAGATGGGAAAGATGAAGAAAGTTTCACACAAACCCAAGGTGGTACATAGCACAACTCGACCTCTACAGCTCATCCATATGGATCTGTGCGGCCCAATGCGAACTCAAAGTATACATGGCAAGAAATACGTTCTCGTTATGGTTGACGACTTCTCTCGATTTACGTGGGTTAAATTTCTTCGCTCAAAGGACGAAACCCCCAAAACAATCATCAATTTCTTGAAAGCCATACAAGTCAAACTGGAACTTACCACTCAAAGCATCCGCACTGATAATGAAACCAAATTCAAAAATCGTTCCCTTGACGGCTATCTCGAATCAGTTGGAATTACACACACATTTTCTGCAGCTCGAACTCCACAACAAAATGGTGTGGTCAAACGCCGAAATCGTATGCTAGTAGAAGCTGCTCGAACTATGCTTGAATATTCCGAACTGCCACACTACCTTTGGGCCGAAGTAATCAATACCGCTTGCTACACTAAAAAACGTTCGATCATCAACAAGCGATTCAGCAAGCACCCTATCATTTGGTCTACAACCGCATCCCATCTATCGATCACCTTCACACTTTTGGAGGTCGCTATTTCATTCTGAATGAAAAAGAAGATCGTGGAAAACTTAAGCCAAAAGCTGATGAAGCCTACTTTCTTGGCTACTCTCCAAACGCCGCAGCTTATCGGGTCTACATGAAACATGCTCGTTTTGTGATGGAAAGTGTCATTGTCCAGTTTGAACAAGACCGTTCTGGACCCGCACTCACTGGTATTTTAGCTTCCGAACAACTCCGTTTGGAACCTGCTCCAAACCCTGCTCAAGCTTCCACTTCCAAAACTGCTACCTCAGATCTGGATGACTTATTCGAGCACTTTTACTCAGATTATTTTGGCCCCTACACCGAAATTCCTAAACGTATCACTCCGCCTACCTTGGAGGTTGCCGAGACTACCATTCTTTCTGGATAGCCAGTTACAATGGAAACTGCCTCAACTGCTGCAACTCCAAGCTCATCTCCAACTGTTACCCCGTTCCGCCACCTCCTCAACCAAGTTCTGACCCACTTCCTATGGAACCGGCATCCTCTCCCCCACCATCGACATCAACTCTCAAGGATGTCACCAATTCTACTATATCTTCCGACGTGGCTCCAGCCTTGGAATCACTTCAAGATCTTCCCCTCGGCACTTATGAAGAAGATACCCCGGACCCCAACGCCTTTCAACCACTTCCCCACACTACCAAATGGGTACGTTCTCATTCAGCGGATCAGATTATTGGAGACCCAACAAATCCGGTCACAACGCGATCCGCCTCGGCCAACAATTGTCTGTTCTCTTCATTTCTAAGCAAAATCGAACCCACATCTATTCAAGAAGCAATGAACGATCCTGATTGGATTGTGGCCATGCAAGAAGAGCTCAATCAATTTGAAAGTCTGAAACTATGGCGTCTCGTTCCCCATCCACAAAACAAAACCATCATTGGTACCAAATGGATCTTCAAAAACAAACAAGATGAATATGGGATTGTCATACGCAACAAAGCCCATAATATCTAAAACACAATATGAAATCCTTTCCGTCTTTATAAAACTTTACTAAACTTAAGACTTATGGTCCTAACAATCTCCCCCTAAAGTTTTATAAAGGAAGCATCTTCAAATCTTCTCCCCCTTGCTTTCTTTGGAAAAGCTTTAGTGTCATCGGTCTTCCAAGCTCCCCCTTGAAATAAGCTCTTAGTCTTTGGTTTCAACTGAAAAATACCAGATCCAATGTGCTATAACTGCCACTGATTGCACAAAATGCAGCTTCAATCTGTAGACAACTCGACACAACTGTTAGCCGCATAAATCAAAGATACATGTGCGAGTAGCTTCAACGCTCAGTGCATAATCAGCAAGAAAAACATTGAATCTATCTTCAGCTGCAAGTTGAATAAGAATTATGTGTAAAGAACTTTAATCTGATAAGCTCAAGGAACTTGGATCACCGAGGCAATATATATCATGACGAACTGGGAAATGATATTTCTTGATGAGCATTGCTTCTTTGACATATAACTGTTCAGACTATAACCGATTTCCATAATACTTCCAAAACATAAAGCAACCAAACTCAGATCCAGTCTTCTTAATCAGATGAATGAATATCGTCATTAAACATTGTAGATCACAATCAAACCTCCAGACAGTAAATGGTTAGGAGTTATAAGCACAAAACAATAGCGTACACTTACTGAAACTGGCATCTAAACAAAACTCCAGAATGATGATTGCAAAGAGTCAGACTTCTGATTAATCCAATCAGATACAGAAAATAATCACTCTTGTTCTGATTTTTTTTCTAATAAGGCTTTGAAAGAAATCCATGAACAATGTTCCCCCTCCCGAGACTCAGCACGAGGGTTCCGCTATAAGGAATGATGCAGGGCTCTTGAATTTTTTCTTTTGATACTATAAGGAATCTTAGGTTGAAACTTAACTGTGGTCGACGAGATATGCTTTGGTCGGGATCTGCACGAAGTTCTCGGCTGTATGGAGTGCGACATTCAAGGATGTCGGGTGTCAAATGTGCATGAATGACCCGAGAAGATTGTATGTCGGGCCTTAAAGAGTCGACAAGAAAAGATGTTGGGTAGTGCTGACTCGATAAGAAAGGATGTCAGGTGCTATAGGTCCGATAAGAATTTATGTCGGGTCCTATAGGTCCGATAAGAATTTATGTCGGATAGTGTTGACTCGATAAAAGCTCTTAGAAGTTTTTCAAGGAAAAAAATAGGCAAACATGTCGATGCTTCGAGACTCGACAAGAAATCATGTCGGGTCTTAGGGAGTCGACAAGACTTCAAGCAAAACTCAAAAAAAATCTTCTTAAGTGTTCAAGTGGTCCGACAACAATACAAGAAGATGGATGTCAAATGAAACGATATGCTTTAATATCCGAGAAAAGAAAAACGATGGTAACTTAATCTCCAAGAAATCAATAATGAACATATGGATATTCAATTCGAACACAATAATAAAAACTTCCAGATTCAAAATACCATTAAAACAGAAAGACGAATCTGCAGCCCCGATCTTCAAAAAGACGCACAGTGAGAAAAAAAATAATGCTCGATAGTACCTTGATCTTGATGAATATGATGATCGTATCAAATCAGATAGATTCGATTTCGGCTCTGATACCACTTGTTAGGTCCGATTCAACAAGATCAATAGAGGAATCGTATGCAAATCATTGAGTCAAATGTTTTATTGAAAGCTTTCTTAACGGAATACAAACACGAAAGTAATTTAGACGACTCTCATTAACGAAACCTCTACCCTAGACTCCTTTATATAGAGGTGTCTATTACAATGTAAGCCCAAGCCCATAATATCTAAACCACAATATGGAATCCTTTCCTTCTTTATAAAACTCTCCTAAACTTAGGACTTACGGTCCTAACAGGTTCTTCTGGTTCTGGATTGACCATAGAAACTTCTATAATTCTATCGCACATGCAAAAATATACTATGCTGAAATATTAATGTTGTGAGGAGCATAACATTAAACTCCGAGTTCTAAACTGAATTGTTTAGAAGCCAAAGAAAATAAAGTACAGGTTCTGAATTGTCTAGATGTATTGAGAAACTCATTGAAAAACACAGGCTCTAAACTAATGTGTTCAGAAACTAAAACATGAATGTTATTGTTTAGGAATATCAATGAAACAAATACGAACACTAAGCATATTATCTCAATAAGCACAGTGTTTAATGAAATGAATATTCAACGATTATTGAGATTAATTGTGAAGAACAAGTCACAATTATTATTTCGATAAGAATAGAATCATTGAAAATAATTAAAGACAAAAAAAATGAAAAAGATAAAGAATATCAAGCGAGTGTATTTCCACCGAATATGCAACAAACTATGAGACGTGGAAATAACTTTTTCAAGAAAATATTACTCGTGGTAAACTGGTAATCCAAGAATAGATTTTTAATCGGAAAAAAATGAACACTAGTTTCTCGAATTGAACTACCACGGTTTCATGAAATACAACATTTCGAACAAGATAATATGGTATATAAGATTTTCCCCTCAAAGATAGAAATACTTACTCCCCCTAAAACCATTAACAAGTCCGATCATGTTTTTAAATAATCGGAATTCGGCACGACATATGACAACCTGCAAAACAGATTAAGCAGATTTTGGTACCCATACCTTCATGGGTCCTTGCATGTTAGCTTGGTCTGTGGTATATTCTAAGATCCGAACCATCTATTGCCATTAGATGTTCTAACATTAGATCTTATCACTAGGGATTCAGGAATGGAATACGTACCTACCATCTGTTTACATACCTTTGATTTACAAAATCATTTGTCCCACAAGTTGAACAACATATCTTGTTTTGGTTTAGACTGATCAACTCATTGATTGATCTGACAAAGTATGGAAGATCAGTCCTGGAAGCAAATGACTTTGCACCAACTGCAGGAGATTGACGTAGTTTGTTTCCAGCCTACACATCTGCAATTTATTTCTTTTTCTAAACCATTTTAACCTTTGCATGAATAAAGCTTGAGGAAGTCTTGAATGAGCATACAGACTCAACTGAATCATTATACGGTGACTGAGCAATAGTATCAGCAACTAGCTCTGTCAGATAATTTAACCTAGAAATTTATGTCTTCAAGCTCATTGACTTTAGCACTCAGAACATTATGTTCTTCAACGATCAAAGAAAATTTCTTCAATATTTCAGACTTCGTATTCCTCTCTTTCATAATGTTTGTTTGAAGTCCAAATAACTTCCGTGTAAGATCAGCAATCTTTTTCTCAAACGCTTCCTTTTCTCTCTTAACATCTTTTCTCTTTCAACAACTTTAAAAATTCCAATATCGGTACTCTTAGCCAATATTGCTTTGTCATCTTGGATCTTCGTTTCTAACTCTGAAATCATCTTTGAAAAAGTACCAAGCTTTGCTTCAAGAATTTTTTGTTCAAATTCAAAGTTGCTTTTGTCATTGTCAAAGTTAATTTCCAACCACTTTTTCTTCTCAGATAAGTCTTTGACCAAAGAAGCTTTCTTCTTCTTAATCATTTTTTTTCGTTCGCAAAATCCTTCTGTTTTTTTTTCTAATCTATGCTATAGATCAGAATTTTGCGTGGTTAGCTCTAAACTCTTTTTCGTGATCTCTTTTCTCTTTTCGTCAAACTTACTTCTTTCCATAACAACTTGTTCAAAATCAGATAGTTGCTTTAAAAGTTTAGCAATTGTCAACTTACAAGCCTTAAGATTGTTTTCAAGACTTCTCTTTTCAGTCTCTAACTTCTCTTATAAATTAGATTTATACTTATCTTTCTTTACAATACAATACTCAGAATAAATCCATTTATCATGCTCTAAATTAGTAATCCTTATCTGAAGAACAACATTTTTCTTTATCATCTCAATATTCCTCTTTTTACTAAAATCTTGATATGTGTCAGTAGTTGGATATGAATGAAGTTCAATGAGTTGAGCATGTAACGCCTTCATTTTAGTGTAATCAATTCTCAACTCCTTAGTCAACTTAATATTTGCAATACAGTTGATTTGGAGCTTATAAAATCTCTTTCTTTTGGCTTGCAAACTGTGCTTGTAGAGAGGATACCTGAGAATTCAAATAAGTGGTAGACATCGTTATCAGATGCGAATAATAGTTAATCAAATAATTTGCAGAAGATTTGAACACCTTTGACTATCAAACAATTGCGGAAAAATCAATTTAAAAGGTCAAAGTCAACTCTCAGGTAAAAAGTCAACTAAAAAGTCAGACCCCAATTTTTTTTCAAATTTTGAAATATATTTTTGAAGTAAGAATCTGAAACTAATCCCAAAAATTCAAATTTGAAAGAACAAAATTTTCCAGACATTGTTTTTGAAAGAAGTCCGAGGGTTAGGGCCGTTAGGCTCGTGCGAAGCTCGGCTCAGATGTGCGAAGCTCGCAGGAAATATGCGAAGCTTGGGTAGATCTCAGATAAGCTTGATGCGAAGGTGACGTCGTGCGAAGCTCGGCTCAAATGTGCGAAGCTCGCAAGAAATATGCGAAGCTTGGGTAGATCTCAGATAAGCTTGATGCGAAGGTGACGTCGTGTGAAGCTCGGATAGGCTTGAGCAAGGCTCAGACAGATTGATCTTTCCCGTATATATAAATGTCAATTAATAAGTAAAAACACAAGAGTTTAGGACAAGGAAGTCGGCTGTGTATTAGATTTATGAACAGAGTTACAAGATTTACAAGTATGGAAAGTACACGTATATCGTTCAACTATAAACTGAATAATTGCCTATCTAAATATGCAGGTATAGAGATGCTAATCTAACATGTATGCACAACACAGACCAATAGCATCTAAACACGTGTCTGACAGTTCTTCAGAACTTTTCTCAGAACTTTTCTTCAGAGTTCCGAAGTCTCCTCTTAAGAACTTCTGAAGTTGTCACTTTAGAACTTCATGCCTTAGGATTTTCTTCAATCTTCTTTCATCTGAAGTCTCATACTCAGACTTTTGAGACTTCTTCTGAAGATGACTTGACTTTATCTTTACAGCACTAGTTCAGAACTTCTGAACTCTTTATCTTCAAAACTCTGGATTCCTTTGAAGCAATCTTCAGATTCTATCACAGATTTATGTGAGGCTCGGATATAAGTTTGTGCGAGGCTTTGATGCGAGGTTCAGGTAAATTCGCACCTCTTTATGCGAAGGTTACTCTTCACTCACACACTTTATGCGAGGCTTATGAGTTCCTGTGATATGCGAGGGTGATGAATGTTCATCGTGTGAGACCTATGAATGTGAACAGTAACTACGAACAAAACCCTGATAATCGTCGAATTTCACCCTAAAGCTTATCCAAATGATCTAAAATTGGTATGCAGGCTCACAAAACTACCAGAAACACTTTCAGTTCTTAGACTTATACCAAGATTGCACTAAAAGTGAGATTTGAGAACCAAAACAGTAGGTTTTTCAACCAACCTCAAAAATAACAAATTTGATCCTAAATATAATCAAACATGTTCTAAAACCAAAATTTGAATCAAATCAAATATTCCTCTATCAAATGTGAATCCAATGATCCTAAACTCAAACAAATTCAACCATTAAATCTTCCAAAATCGACCAAAATCAAAATTTTCTAATTTTTCATCAAATCTCTTGATTTCTGCTCTGATACCAATTGTAAGTCCAATCTATGTCAGATAACGATGAATTTAACAACAAAATATCAGCAACGCAATCAATGATCTTCGATATGTCATATGTATTGATGAATATTCTCTTTCTACAATATATTCTCAATGTAAAGATCTCAATGTATTACTATCGAAGTACATTAACAAAGGGTATTTATACCCCTACTCTGTACAAAGAGTAAACTACAATTAAGCTCTATGTTGACTTTGTTGACTTCAAGCTTTGACTTCTTCGTCTTGAATATTGTAATCTCAGATACAATATATTTAGACCTAACAAAGATGTTGACTGATATTCTGGGACCGGTTTTTGATGATCGTCCAAATATGGTAACATGTGTGATTTTCTGTTTGTTGAATCTAGTGTTAACTCGCTTTCTGCACCATTCAAGTTCATCATTCTTCTTGGCTTGAGCTTTCTGAATATCTTGGTTCGCGGCTTGAAGAAGTCGTTCCTGAGCCTTGAGAGGATTCCTCATTTTGGAGTTAGAACTGACTAACTCTTTCTTAGCAAGAGCTTCAGTGACCTTGAGGCTTTCATGTGCTTCTTTTATTTGCTCATCTTTAAGCCTTTAGAGCCTCTTCTCTTTCAGTGGGTGAAAGGAAGGAAAATTCATCTTCTATAGGAATATTTACAGGTAAGGAGTCTTTAATACTAGAGGTACGAAGAGGAATTTTTACACTGGTCCTCTCGAACTCTTTTATTAGCTGAGCCCTCCGAGCTTCTTTCTTGGGTTCAGGAATGGAATCTTTATTTACTTGCCTTCAAACTAGGCTTTCTTCTTCATCGTCCTATTCGTATATGAACATGAATAGGTCCGCATTTGAAGGTTCAGTGGTGAAGGACATCACCTTTGGGGGACAAGGTGAGTTGAGAATGAGAGAAGAAGGTTCAGGGTTAGTAATTTCTTCAATACTGCGAATAGTGGAAGTATTGGCAGGGATTACAAGAGGTAGAGAAGATAGAGGTTGGGGTTTAGAAAGGGGATTGTATATAGTAAGTGGAAAACTTACCTCAGAAAGATCAGGCTCCCCCTCTTTATCTAGAAAGATGCGCATGTTCCCCATCTGTTGAGTCTGAAAAGACTTGTTTATTTTTCCCAGAAGGATTTGGCTCCTGACTAGGAGGGGGCCTATCCTCTAAGGGTGTCTTGAAAACTATACCAGTTTGAGGACCTGCCCTAACCGCTGAGAAGAAAGTGTTGGTCCCAATAAGGGTCTACAAGAGTTCAATCAAGAGTAAACAGTTTGTAGAAGGGGGGGGGGGGTTGAATACAAACACACAGATTTTTAGTTTTTAAATGAGTTTATTAAGATAAACAAATTTACAGTTACAAGCGGAATTAGAACAAGTTAAAAACCTATTCTATTGTAACTAAGAAACACGAAGTATGATGCACAAGAAGATGAAAGAAAGAATTAAGAGGGTATAAGTTAGACAGAAGCATGCATTAAGATGAAGAAGATATCTTCATCTTATTTATACGCGTTTGTCCTTGAAACAAGACAAAAGGTATATGCCACGTGTCAAGCTTGGATAGGAAGCTTGTCCTTGTTAATAAGACAACCATGCTTTTGGCCGAATATGAACAATACCATATCAGATATGATGGGGACATTAGAGACAAGTCGTACGTCCTTTTCTGACATGGTTCAAGGTTTGACTTTTGTGCATCGAGGATATGATCAATCTTTAATCTTGATAAAGAAGCTTCATTTGATCGCTGATACTGAATCTTCAAGGATGAATCTTCAGTGTCGCTGAGGCTTCACAAGACTTCACACTTTGAGTAGACAATCGCTACTATCGCTGAACCGCTTCAGTTCACTTAGCTGATTATCTCTTTCTTCAGCTAGAGTCTTCGACTGTCGCTGAATGGTCTTCTGGTGTGATAACTGATCTTCAGGTCTTCAGTGACAAGCTCGTAGTTCCTTGACCTTCAGCGATCGCTGATAGCAATCAGCGTGTGCTATCGCTGAATTAGAACAGAAGCTTAACAATGGAATTTCACTAGGTATAGTAAAGGAATTATATTCAAATTACTGAGAGGAGTTATGATCAACAATCTCCCCCTATTTGATTATGATTAATCAACATAGGAAAATTGCTTTAAGAGACTAGTAAAGGACTTAGGAAATATTAAAGAAAATTTTTCTAAGTGCTAATCTGTAAAGTCTTTTTCAGCTAGTCTATTATCTGAATTGAGTTTCATTTATAAGGATATGAAAGCAAAATTTTTTAAGTAGATAAGCTTAAAGTACATTCACTGATTGACTTTTCAGAGTGAAAGATCAGTGAGTAAAAGATAGTGTAACGAAAATAGAACTCTTATGTTCATTGTCCCTTTTACTGTTTTCAGGGATCTTTTCAGTACTAGGATGGAGTAAAGTACTTTGAATTTCATTAATTATAATCTGAAGAATTACAGCGAAATGAAATTACAATTATAAAGGTAAAGTACTTATACACTGAAGAAATATTACAAAGGAAGTAGAAAACTATGACTAGTCAAAGATATTCTCATTTCTTCTTTGTAACTCATTCTCATAAAGCGTCTTCTGTCGGTTCATCAGAGGAGTCTCTGACCAGCAGCGCCAAAGCATAATCTTTATGACAGAGGATGGGGCCTTATGGATTTCTTGGTTTCTGAAGAGTCCTAAGAATCCTTCATTATCCAAGAATATCATACCAGGTTCAGGTAGTGAGATGATTTCGTCTTCTGCATATCTTCGGTCTTGAGGGAGAGAGGTACAAAGCATTGATATATCAGGGAGCTCAAGATGACCAAGAATGCTTTAATAATCAAACTTAGTTTCATGCTCATTTCTGGCACTTGAACTTCCTTCAGCGTTTGATCTTTTCTTTTTGGAAGATTCAGGGAGAGGGGGAACTTGCACATGTTGTGACATTCTTTGCAGCAACTGATTCAGCACACTGTCCACCACGTCCTTGAATTTGGATTTAGAACCCTGAGTGGCGTCTCTGATTTCTAGCCATTCCGTGTATCCATAAATTTCTAAGAACTTGGCTTCTTCTCTCTCTGTCCTGTTCGTCCTTGTCAATCTTACATATACCTTTGGACCACCTCTGTTGGAGTGTCTCCCTTGGATAGTTGCATGAATGATTTTGTCTTCAGATCTTCGAAATTTCAGCCTGTCAGTGCACCAATCAAGCTCTTTATCTTTCTGCTGAGTGGCTTCAGAGGTTAGTGCACTTAGGATCTTCTGTTGAGCTAGAATTGGATCTACGTTTATGTGCTCTTGTGCTAGTTCTCTCTGAACGAGAGCTTAAGCGACCCTTTCACTCTTTTTCAATTGTTCTTGAGCCGCTTTGTCTTTCGCAGAGTCTTCTCTGAGTAACTTTCTTGCTAAGGCAAGATCATTCTCAGTTTGCTTGATTTCCTCGTCCCTGATTCATCTACCATCCTTATTGGTACGGCTTCAATGGGTTCATCTTCAGGCACCCTTATTCTTCTTGATTCGAATTCCCTAAGGAACTTTATTCGCCTTTCTTCTTCTTCAGGCTCGCTTATTATCGGCTTTTGAACGCGACGCCTGGGAATGAGGCCTTCTTCTTCTTCAGAGTCAGTTTCAATTATGTACATAAACTGCTCTTCAGAGGAAGGTTCCCTCCTTGAAGTTGAGTCCTTTAGGGGACGGGGATCACTGAGTGAAGGAGAGGAGGAAAAAGTATTGTCAGAGGGAGTTTTTGTGGGTGAAGAGGAGATTATGGGAGTTTCAGGGAGAGGTGTAGAGAAAGGGATAAGAGGAAGAGATACCTCAGTTGTGGTCTCCCCCTCAGATATAGGGATAGTGGCATCCAGATTTACCACTTCCTTTCCTTTGCCTGAGGGATCGGATTGTTCCTTCGAAGGTTGCGGTCCGTCCCCCAAGGGCTCTTGATGAGTGACTCCTGGTCTTGACAGTCTGAAGTGCTCTAGTGCACTTCCAATGTCGTCATCATCTTCATCATCATCCATCCCCCCATAGTAAGGGATAGGTTCTTCATCATCTTCTTCATCATCATCATCATCATCTTCTTCATCATCTTCATCAGCAGCCTCACCTTCAGGCCGCTGAATGTAAGGAGAGATTCTTTCTTCAGGGAACCTCTTATTGTGTTCAGAGATTAGCTCATCAGCGAACTCTTTGGCACATCTCTCCCCCTCAATGTTATCAGGAGGTAGCCAATGCACCGTCAGAGTACAAACGTTAGTCTGAACGTCCTTCAGATTCTCCTCATTACCTAGAAGCACGGTCCGATCAGCAGCGTTGTAAGAAGAGGAACCTGCCTCAGAGAGCTTTGTAAGCATCTGCATCATGTCGGACTGAGTCTTTTGAACAGACTCAAGGACTGTTGCTTGAGCATCGACCTTCTTCTCCAAGCTTGTCAGGGTCTGATGGAGGGCCCTGTTATCCTCCTTGAGACTAAAGACGTCAGAGATCAGGTTGCTGACATTCGTCTTGATCGCCGGGGTACCAATGATCCGCCTGAAGATCAGCTCTGCAGAAGTCTGAAGATTGTCCACCCTAGCCCTTGTGAGAGCACATTCTTTGACCAGATAGTCAATTGCAGGAAATGTGGGGATGGGAAAGACAACTGGAGGCAGATCGATGACTGTAGGAAGCTTTGGAGCAGCCATCTCTTGCTTAATCTCCCTGAGCTTTGCAGCAGAGGGATGGCTCTGAGGAGATATTCCCTTCTCCTTGCTGATGGGAGGAGCGCTGGTGGTGGTTGTTGTTGTCGCTGAAGAAGGAATGGAAGCGACACCTGATGATGACATAGATAAAAATGCCAAAAAGGAGTCTGGATTAGAAGAAGGATGAAAAATTTTATTTGACTCCCTGAGAGTATCTTGAGGATTACTCTTAGGGACTACTTTTGCAAAGGTAGTGTCTAGAGGATCACTGACCAGTGTCTTAGAGTATCTGAGAGAGATACTCTGAGGTCCTTTAAATTTGGCCTTCCAAAACTCAGATTGCCTAAACAATAATGAGGTTTGGACTGCGTGCATTTCAAAGATTATCGCAGATAGGGACGACTATCGCTGAATCATTTACTGAGGTGAGGACCAAAGAAGAAGAGATAGAAGTAGAATAGAAGGCTGTGGAAGTAGTACCTGATCCAGCTTCAGCAGAGCTAGCTATTGCACCCTCAGTGACCGGAGTCCCTGAAGATGGAGGTAGTGCTGATGAAGCGACAACGGATGTAAAGACCGTTGAAGTGGTTGTGGCTGCAGTTGGTGTTGGTAGAACACCGAAATCAGAGAGCGTGGTCTTTTGAGAGACCAGCTTATTTGGTTTCTTTGCTTTGGTTGCGATGGTCTTTTTATGACCATCGGTTGGTTGCTTCCTCTTAACAGCAGCAGGAGTGTCTGGGTTGCTCGCTGTTGGGTTGTACAGCAAGGTGGACACTGGAAGAGGAGCTCCGATCACTTGCAGCATGTAAGGAGTGAAAGGAGCATCACCTAGACGTTCCTCAATGTCCAGGTATTTCTTCCCTACGACAGAGAAGGAGTGATCGCCTTCCTTTGGGTATTCTTCCCCAAAGGCAACTTCCATTATTGTTGCAAAGAAGCGAGGGTAGGGGATGACGGGATGTCTGGTGGCGGCGTTGATACGACTGACCATGTCGCTGAAGATGTAGTCAGCGTAGTTGAGGTTGTGGCCTGTGCAGAGAGAGTATGCCAAGTCTTGAAAGTGTTTGCTCGCTTGATCATGCGAGCCTATCTTCGACCCAAGGCATTGAATCACCTGAGTGAAGATATACTGCCACCGAGTAGGCAGTCTTTTCTTCTCGAGCTTTGAACCCACTGTCTTCAGAGAGAGGTTCTCCAAGGCGTAGCCGATTGTATCCAAAAATGCATCGATTTTCATTTTGGTAGGTTCAGCGCCCCATTGCTGATTCTTAGCTCGTTGAGGGAGACGAAGAGCCTTCCTGATGACTCCAACGGTGAAAGAGAAAAATCCAAGATCTGGAATCTTGAACCCAATGGCAGGGAGCACAGTGCCCTTTTCAGTCGTCAGCGTGGTACAATGTGCTGTGTACCAGAGAGCTTGGAGATGAGAGGAGACACCCACGGGGTTGTGGACGAATGCATACATCAGAGGGCATGCCTTGATGAAGGTAGCACCTTCAGTGAATTTAGGGCGGTCTGCAGGGATCTCTACCAGGGCGATGTAGTTGCAGGACTTGAAGACGGCTCTTTCCAAAGGGAAATGACATGTTGGTGCAGCGACCAAAGTAGTGTCTTCAGCAGCAGAGGAGGTTGCAACAGTCTTACTTGCAGATGCCATTGCTGTGGGAAAGATAGGAACACCAAAGAGGTAAATCATGGTTTTATACATAAATGTATAAACCAGAGTTTGGTATAAAGAATACCAAATTTAAGATCAAAGAAAACAAATATTTTGATGAACAATATCAAAATGTTTGTTATAAACAATAATAAAAAAAGTTAAGGTAAATGGATTAAAGTTAAAAAAAATCTTCTGTTCTAAGGAAAGAACTTAGAACAGGGTTTTTATAGAGGAAATACTTTTTAATTTTGGTCCAGATTATCTTTAATTTTATTTTTAGAGTGTTAAGGAGAAGAAAAGGTGAAACAAGATGTTTCCAGTCATAATATAAGGTTTAGATCAAACCTTAGTTGAGTTCTTAGGAGAAAAACACACACAAGCGTGTTCTTGGTGTTCTTGAAAAGCTTTGAAGATTCGAAGGATTTCTTTTGCCTTGAGAATAGTTATGAACGCGGAAGGAGCAAAGTAAGGCAAATAGTATGCTTAAATAGAAAGAGGAGAGAGAAACAAAGGAGTGCTAAACGACGGTTTTAGCTTTTTGAAAAAGAAAATGATGACCTGGCGCACGTTCCAAGAAAGGAGTTGGAATGGAAACGTCGCGGTCCGTCGTGTGTCAGAAAAAGGTCTGACGTGTCTTTTTCTTTATTTTTAAAAGATTATAATGATAATTATCCATAAGGAAAGTTTATCATTTATAATTTTAGAAAAAATCTTCATCACTAATAATAAAGGATTTTCAGTGATGAGTTTTAATTTTAAGAGAGACATTCTTTGATGAGAGAAGATATCAAAGAGTGTTTAAAGATTAGAGGATAACACCTGAGGAGATGGCCTAGATATCGCTGAATCAGAGTTCAGAGAATGGAAAGTTTGAAAGCTTTATTTGTAATCCTTTGTTAGTCACTGATTAATAAATTATTCAGCGTTCAACATACCAAGTTCGCTGATGAGTAGATTGAATCTAGTTTCATCAAGAGGCTTGGTGAAAAGATCAGCGAGCTGATATTCAGTAGGAACAAAATGGAGCTCAACTTCACCATTCATCACATGATCTCTGATAAAGTGATATCGGATCTCAATGTGCTTGCTTTTAGAGTGAAGTACAGGGTTGTTGGCAATTGCAATAGCACTTGTGCTATCACAATAGATAGGAATCTTAGAGAGCTTGATATTGTAGTCTCTTAGTTGATTTCTCATCCAAAGGATTTGAGCACAACAACTACCAGCGGCTACATACTCAGCTTTAGCGGTGGAAGTGGACACTGAGTTTTGCTTTTTACTTGTCCAACTTATTAACTTTCCACCTAGTAGCTGACACCCACCAGTGGTGCTCTTTCTGTCTATCTTACAACCTGCAAAGTCACTGTCAGAGTAACCAATAAGATCAAATCCTGAGCCTTTGGGGTACCAGAGACCAAGATTTGGAGTTCCTTTCAGATATCTGAAGATTCGCTTTATAGCGATTAAATGGGATTCCTTCGGTTCAGCTTGATACCGAGCACAGAGACAGGTAGCGTACATAATGTCTGGTCTACTCGCTGTAAGATACAGCAGGGACCCAATCATTCCTCGATAGGCAGTGACATTTACTGGTTTTCCATTGGAATCCTTGTTTAATGTCAGAGGAGGCGCCATAGGAGTCTTCATTGCTAAGCATTGATTCATATCGAATTTATTCAGCATGTCTTTAACATATTTGCTTTGACAGATAAAAATTCCTTTGTCAGATTGTTTAATCTGCAAGCCTAGAAAATATGTTAGTTTACCCATCATACTCATTTTATATTGTTTTTGCAATTCTTGCAGCGAAACGAGTGCAAAGTTTGGGTCTTGTGGAACCAAAGATAATGTCATCAACATATATCTGAGCGAGAATAGTATGACCTTTGTATTTTCTTAAAAACAGAGTTTGGTCAATTTTTCCACGAACAAATTTTTCTTTAAGAAGAAATTTAGAAAGGGTATCATACCAAGCTCTAGGAGCTTGTTTTAACCCGTAAAGAGCATTTTCAAGTTTAAAAACATAACCAGGATGGTTAGGGTCTGAGAAACCAGGGGGTTGTTCAACATAAACTTCCTCGCTGAGTTTTCCATTTAGAAAAGCACTTTTAACATCCATTTGAAAAACTTTGAAGTCTTTATGGGCAGCATAAGCTAAAAAGAGTCTTATGGCTTCTAAGCGAGCAACAGGTGCAAAGGTTTCATCATAGTCAATTCCTTCTTCCTGTCTATAACCTTGAGCATCAAGTCTAGCCTTATTTCGAATTATAGTCCCGTTTTCATCTAGCTTATTTCTGAAAACCCATTTGGTTCCTATGACAGTTTTACCTGAGGGTCTAGGAACAAGATTCCAAACCTTATTTCTACGAAATTCAGTAAGTTCTTCTTGCATAGCTGAAACCCAGCTAGGATAAGAGATAGCTTGATCTATCTTCTTAGGTTCAGAGAGAGAGATGAAGTTAACATAAAGACAGATATTACCTGTACCTCTACGTGTTTTGATAATTGCAGTGGGATCACCAATAATCTAATTTATTGGATGATTTGCAGTCCATCGTTGAGCTGGAGGTTGAGGAGAGAGATCAACAATAGATTCAGCGACCTGTTCTTCAGATTCTGGATTAGTACTTGTTTCAGCAACAAGTACTTCATTTAGAATCAATTCAGGAGACTGATTTTCAGAAGTGGTTTGGTTGTTCACAGAGGAGTTTCCAAGAGAGGAATCAGCAACAGGTATTTGATTTAGAGGAATAACATTCATCCCTGAAGATGGATGATTATTACTTGTTGAGTTTACAGGGATTTCATCATCACTTGCTTCAGCTGGAGTCTGATTGTTGAAGTATGTTTCAGGTTCCCCATAATGAGATCTCATCCAGGAATTCAACTCTTCATTATCATCATGAGAGTGAGAAGTATGAATGGGACGAGATTCATCAAAGTTAACGTGCATAGATTCTTCAACATGTTGTCTTCTTTTGTTGAAGACTCTGAAGGATTTAGATACGGAGGAGTATCCAAGAAATATACCATCGTCAGCTTTTGGATCAAATTTTCCTAAATGATCTCTGTCATTCAGAATGTAACATCTACATCCAAAAATGTGGAAATATTTAAGAGTAGGTCTTCTTCCATGAAATAATTCATAGGAGGTCTTCTTAAATTGTTTAACTATCAGGGATCGATTTTGAGTGAAGCATGCTGTATTAACTGCTTCAGCCCAGAACTGAGTTGGAAAATGCGATTCACTGAGCATTGAGCGAGCCGCTTCAATGATAGTACGATTTCTTCTTTCAGCAACACCATTTTGCTGAGGAGTTCTTACTGAGGAGAAGTTGTGGGAGATGCCTCTTTCTTCAAGGAAGGTATCCAGAGTACTGTTTTTGAATTCAGTGCCATGATCACTTCTAATGGAACGAACAATTAGATTGTTCAAAACTTCCATCTTTTTGATAAAAGAGATTATCATTTCAGGGGTATCACTTTTGGATCGAAGGAAGAACACCCATGTGTATCTGGAGTATTCATCAACAATCACTAAAGTGTATTTCTTCCTAGAGATAGATTGGACATTAGATCCATGTGAAGTAGTTGAAGAGGAGTGGTCACTGAAGAAACTTGCTTTGACCTGAAAGAGGCTTTTGTCAGCTTTCCCTTCTCACACGCTGAACAAAGAGATTCCTTTGTAAAGGTATGATTTGGGAGGTCTCTGACTAAGTCCTTTTGAGACAATTCATTTATTGTCTTAAAGTTGAGATGAGAGAGTCTTTTATGCCATAACCAGTTTATGTTAGTGGATGCTTTAGAGATAAAGCACATGTTCTCAGAGTGAGAACTATTCATATTTATGACATATACATTTTCCACTCTTTTGCCTTTGTCACATAACTGACTAACGCTTAAGAGATTGTGCTTTAGTCCCTCAACGTAAGCGACACGAGAAAAAGATGTGGCTCTGTTGGACAGAATTCCATAACCTTTAGTGTATCCTTTGCCATTTCCACCAAAGGTCACTGATGGACCAACTTCTTCTTTGTAATCAAAGAGCAAAGATTTTCTGCCTGTCATGTGTCTTGAGCATCCGCTATCAAGATATCAAATACCTTTGGCACTCTGCATACAACAAAAGATTAATTGTTTAAAGGTACCCATACTACTATGGGTCCTGCTTGGTTAGATAGAGGATTGGCGGAGGAGCTACTAGCTGAAGAACTCTCTTCAGTGGATATCTTCACCTTTGATGGTTTTGCAACCTTGGTGGATTTCACTCTCGCTGATTTATCAGCTTGAGCTACTTTCTTTCCATGAGCTAGTTTATCAGCTTTAGTAGCATTAGGACATTTGCTTGCAATGTGGGTAGTTTCACCACAGTGATAGCATTTCCTATATTTAAAGGGTTTGGAAATCAGAGAGGGAGCAGGAAATTTCTCAGGGATAGGTCCAATAATTCCTTTATCCATGGTCCTTGGAGGTATTACAACCTTTTCAGGAGTAAGAGTGAGATCGATTTTAATTCTGGGGGTTGGTCTCTGAAAAAAGTCAGGGACCTTCTTCCCAGTTTTAGAAACTTTCTCTGAGGATTTCTTGTTCCTATCTTGAGTTTTCTTATTCTTTGGAACTTGATTAAGAAACTCGTTCTTGATCACTTTCTTAGAATTAAGAATAGAACGCTTTTCTTTTGAAGAGGAGGAAGAAGAGTTTGAAGAAGAAGGATCAGGGATAGAAGAGACAAACATTCCGAATTTCAACATGGAACGGTCATTCTCTGATTCTTCCTTTTCAGGGTTATAGCCTAACCCACTTCTTACTTTTATAGGTATTTGAGCATTGATGATCTAATTGACTTTATCAGAAGCCTTACACCATCCTTCGATGGTTGCCTTTTCAGACTTGAGATCAGCGATAGCCTTTTCCCTATCAGCGATAGCTTGTTGTTTCTCGATGCTTATTGTTTGATTTGCAAAAACTTGGTCTTTGAGAGATTCCTCAATTTTGGAAAGTTCTTTGATTCTTATATGGAAATTTTTTAATTGTTCAGATAAGTCAGTGTTAATTCTCTCGGCCTTAATTTTTCCATTTAAAGCATCATAGAAATCAACAGTCATAGCATCGAGAGCTAACAAGTTATCACTTTCAGAAGGTGAAGGGACAAAGGGAATAGTTACCTGAGTAGGAGACTCAGAGGAAGAAGTCTCAGTGACTTCTTCAGCGTCTTCAATTCTTGCCATTAGACAAAGGAAGGCAAGATCTTCTTCATCTGAACCAGACTCTTCAGAGGTCTTGGCCCAGTCATCTTCAGCATCCCAGTCAACTTCTTCAGCTACAAGGCCTTTGCCTTTTTGCTGGTTTTTCTTCATATCTTTGTATTTGTTTTTCAGTTTCAAAAGCTTCTCCTTTTTATCAGAGGTATGGGAGGTAGTGGGAGTAGCAACTTTCTTTGACCTGCATTCACTTGCGAAATGACCCTTTCGCTGACAGTTGAAACAAATCGCTGAGGCTTTCTCAGCAGGCAACGATTTCTGCTTTTCAGAGTCAGAGAGGTTGGAAGGTTTTCGAAAATTACCCTTTCTAGAAAATCTTTTAAAGTTATTAGTTAAAAGGGCTAGAGAGTTATCAAACTCAGAGATGTCTGCATCAGTGAGTTGATTTTCTGAATCAGTTTGACCTAATTCAGTAATGGAGGTGATAGTAGAAGAAGGAGCATTTTTGGATGAAGTTCCCTCAGAAGTCACAAGTGCTAAAGAAGTACTTTTAGCACCTTTGAGTTCATTAATTAGGTTCTTCCTTAGAAGTTGGGATTGTTCCTCATTTAAGAGCATACCATATAATGCACTTAAGGACAAGGTTTCAAGATTCTTTGACAGTTTTATACAAGTAGTATACACTGCCCATTGATCGGGCAATGCCTCCATGAACTTTGTCAGAATTTCAGCGTTTGAATAAACTCTATCGACTGATTTGAGATCAATCAGCAGATAGTTAAATCGCTGGTGAATTTGAGAAAGAGATTCACCCTTTTGATACATAAAACTCTCATATTTTCTTACGAGGTTTATGCATCTAGTTACTTTAACTTCAGAAGTTCCTTCATATTGGATACATAATGTATCCCACATGGCTTTTGAAGTCCTCATTTTCATGACAGAATGATAGACCTCATCAGGCAAAGCCATTGCTATTATTGATCTAGCTTTAGAGTCAATAGCAATTTCTTTCTTGTCTTCTTCAGTCCATCTGTTAGGAGTTTTAACAATACTCCTCTCAGGAATGGCTGGAGTAGTAGTGGTGGCAGGAACACTAGCTACTATAGTTGTAGGAACAAATGGTCCATTTTCCAGATAGTAGGGAATCTTGGGATCAGATCCCTCCAGAAATAGAGACACTCTTTCCTTCCATAATGGAAAGTTATCATGGCTAAATCTAGGTGGTTTAGCTAAAGATCCATTATCGTTATAGTTTGTATTAGGATTAGACATTTTAAAATAATTTTTAAGAGAAAATATTTTAAAGAGATAAGAAGCAAACACTGCTCTGATACCACTTGTTGGTCCCAATAAGGGTCTACAAGAGTTCAATCAAGAGATAACAGTTTGTAGAAGGGGGGTTGAATACAAACACACAGATTTTTAGTTTTTAAATGAGTTTATTAAGATAAACAAATTTACAGTTACAAGCGGAATTAGAACAAGTTAAAAACCTATTCTATTATAACTAAGAAACACGAAGTATGATGCACAAGAAGATGAAAGAAAGAATTAAGAGGGTATAAGTTAGACAGAAGCATGCATTAAGATGAAGAAGATATCTTCATCTTATTTATACCCGTTTGTCCTTGAAACAAGACAAAAGGTATATGCCACGTGTCAAGCTTGGATAAGAAGCTTGTCCTTGTTAATAAGACAACCATGCTTTTGGTCGAATATGAACAGTACCATATCAGATATGATGGGGACATAAGAGACAAGTCGTACGTCCTTTTCTGACATGGTTCAAGGTTTGACTTTTGTGCATCGAGGATAAGATCAATCTTTAATCTTGATAAAGAAGCTTCATTTGATCGTTGATACTGAATCTTCAAGGATGAATCTTCAGTGTCGCTGAGGCTTCACAAGACTTCACACTTTGAGTAGACAATCGCTGCTATCGCTGAACCGCTTCAGTTCACTTTGCTGATTATCTCTTTCTTCAGCTAGAGTCTTCGACTGTCGCTGAATGGTCTTCTGGTGTGATAACTAATCTTTAGGTCTTCAGTGACAAGCTCGTAGTTCCTTGACCTTCAGCGATTGCTGATAGCAATCAGCGTGTGCTATCGCTGAATTAGAACAGAAGCTTAACAATGGAATTTCACTAAGTATAGTAAAGGAATCATATTCAAATCACTGAGAGGAGTTATGATCAACAGAAAGAGATAGGGTTAGCACGAAAGTTATCATCGTCGTCACCATCATCATCTCCCAGAGAGTATGATGGTCCTTCTTCCTCTTCCTCTTCTTCTTCATCTTCTTCCTCTTCTTCCTCTTCTTCCTCATCATCAGGGATGATGAGGTTTTCTTCATCATCCTTTACCATGTTGGCCTCAGGGATTTATTGTTCAGCGTTTAATAGCTCATTGCACATTGGCATGAGCTATTATTTGTTCTTTAAGCTCTTTGGCACTTCTCTCCCCCTCTTGTTTCCGTCAGGGAGAATGCACACCATCATAGCATTTACCTTCTTCTTGATGGTCTCCAAGGTTTCAGATTGATTCTTCTGAACCAACGAAAGTTGATTCAGGGATTCTTTTTCAACATCGGTGAAGGAGGAGGTGGAGACAACATGGGTCTAAAGGAGTTTGAGGATCTCTGAAAGCGTCTTCCCCTGTTTGTCTATTTCACTGCCAAGGGAGGTGATGGAATATGTGTTATGGCGCTCTTCAGAGTGGTAACCTCTGACTTGATTGAAGAAACATCTGATTGGATGTCTGAGATATGATTTTTCATATCAAGTATCCCAACAACCTGATTAAAGATGAACTCAGTCGATATCTGAAGGTGACCGACTTTCTTGTTCAGTAAGGCCGCCTCACCGACCAAGTGATAAAGCGGTGGTAACTGGAAGATTGTAGAAGCAGCATCCAACGAGACCTTTTGGATCTCTAGCTTCAGCTTGAGCATAGACTTGCCCTGTAGCTTCTCTGACTTCAGGGAAGCCTTCTTCACCTTCTCCACCTTCAATGATGGAGACTTTGCAAGAGCTGCATCAGAAACACCTGTAGGTAACAAAGATAAATGAGCCAATAATAGCTCAGGCTTAAAAGAAAGAAGTTGGTTGGATGAAAGTGTATGCACGGGTTCCTTGAGAGGATTTGAATGAGTACTCTCTGGGTTAGAACTTGCGGCGGATATGTCTTGAGGATCACATTCTTGTCTCTGAGAATCTTTCTAAGAAATATTTTCAGGTCCTGTGTATGTTGCGTTCCAGTTTTCAGATTGTCTAAACAATGCTGATAACTGAATAACACGTTTCTCAACCTCTTCAGATATAGAGACTACCATATCTGAATCATTGGTCGATGTGAGGACCAAAGAAGAGTAGATGGAGGCAGTGATAGTATTACCTGTACCAGCTTCAGCGAAGCAGGTTACTACAACCTCAGGGACCTTAGTCTTCTGTGGTGGCGGTAGAGCTGATGAGACGACAACAGTTTCAGATACTGTTGACGCGATTGAGGTAGGAGGAGCCGTCGGTGATACGCCGAATGCATATAGGATCATCTTTTGAGAGGCGTCCTTCTTTGTTTTCTTCAGGGATGTTTGTTTGTTGTGGGCTTCTTTCGTCCTTCAGTGGCCGGATTCTTCCTTTTCTTAGACGGACAGGAAGACGTGTCAATGTTAATTACTGATGGGTTTTCCAGTGGCTCAGACGCGTTATCTACCATGAAGGTGGGACCAGCAGTATCAGCGAATGGGGGTGTGGGACCTCTGATGATCTCCAACATGTTTGGGAAGAAAGGGGCATCTCCCTCATTGACATTATGTTCTAAGGACCTTTTCCCTATCTGAGAAAAACACAGGTTTCCCTTCTTTGGATAGTCTCTAAAGACAAACTCAAAGATCATGCTCACAAATCGCAGATAAGGGATGGTCTTATCCCTTTACTTCTCGTCGACCCATTTCTTCAAATCGTCAAAAATGATTTTGGCGTAGTTAATGTTGCGGCCATGGCAGAGAGAGCATGCCATGTCGAGGAACTTTCTGCTTGCATGTCCCTGACCTCTAGTCTTAGTGCCTATGCACTGAATGATGTGTGAGAAGAGGTATTGCCAAATAACTGGCATTCAACTTTTATCGATCTCAGTCAGCTCTTTGTTCAACTCCTTTTCTTTGTTTTCCTTTGTACGCCAGTCGTAGCCTATCTGCTCAAGGAAATCCACAATCTCTTCCTTAGTAGGCTCAGATGCCCATTGCTGACCCTTTCCATGTTGGGAAATCTTAGGGCAATCCTGATAGCACCTACAGTGATGGCCAGAGAGCCTAAGCGAACTTGGAAGGCAATAGCAGGGATCTTATTCCCTTTTTAGTGGTCTTGGTAGTGGAGTATGCATTGTACCAGAACTTTGAAGGAACTCAATGACTCCCACCGGTTTTTGATAGAAGGCATATCGGAGAGAAAACTTTTGAAGGAACAAAGAACCTTCTCTGAAGTAGGAACGATCTTCAGGGATATCCAGAAGAGCGACATGGTTGCAGGGCTTCCAAATATGTACCATAAACAGATTTTAGAAAACATTTTTAGAGTATTTTGGATCAAAATGACAAAAAATGTTCTTTTGTTCTAAGAAGGGACCTTAGAACAGGTTTTATGGTTTTTGAGTTTGAGGTTTAAATCACGAAATCATAGAAGAAATCAGTTTAACAAGTAGTTAAATGTGATGGGTAGAAATTCTTAACAACATTAAAGTTGTTGTTACAGGATAAAAAGGATCAAAACCAACCTCTTTAGTTGAAAAACAAAGAAAACACAATAGTGCGTGTTCTTGGTGTTCTTGACGAATACAAAGAGAAATCAGATGGCTTTTCTTGCTTTGATAGATATGAGCGCGTAAAGAATGAAAAGAATTTAAATTTACCTTATATAGGTAGACGAGAGATAAAGAGGAGAGAGAAGGAAAATAAACGACGGTTTCTACTTTTTGAGAAAAGGTAATAATGACTTTTGCACACCCTTAGGGTTTGAGTGGATAGGGAGACGTTATGGTCGACGTGTGTCAGAAAAATACTGGCACGTCCTTTTTCACAAATAATAACAATATCATTTAAATTAATAAATTGAAAAGAGCTTTTTTTATCTGAATCAATTTGAAAACCCGAGATTTCAAATAGCCGTTTCATTCCTATTCGTTGTTATGATGTTCCATATTCAAATAGCGGAGATTCATGAAGAAGTATCTCTGTTCGACCAGTCGGTCTCACAGTCAGGCAGGCTTATACCATTACGCTCACGAGATAATCATTGACCTTAAAATCCTCTTATCATTGAGAATAAATGTATTTTCAGTGAAGGGTTTTTCTTTTCAAGAACCAGTCTCTGAATAGGAAGACATTCAGAGAGTGTAAGGAAAGAGATTCATACCTTAGCAAAACTTCCATATAATGATACGTGAAATCAGGGTATGAAATAATGAATTTGAAATATCATTTTAGTATCACTGAAATATGTTGATCATTGAGAGAATTCACTTTTCAGTATTCAACATACCAAGTTCACTTATTAGAAGATTAAATCTTGGTTTCTCAAGAGGTTTTGTAAAAGGATCAGCGAGTTGATATACAATGGGTACAAAATGAAGTTCAATTTCACCATTCATAACATGATCTCTGATAAAATGATATATGATCTCAATATGCTTTGTTTTAGAGTGGAGGACTGGATTATTTGCTATTGCAATGGCACTAGTGCTATCACAATATATAGGGATTTTGGATAAGTAAATGTCATAGTCACTGAGTTGATTTCTCATCCAAAATATTTGGGCACAACAACTCCCAGCGGCTACATATTCAGTTTCAACAGTTGAAGGTGGAAACAAAATTGTGCTTTTTGCTTGTCCAACTTACCAACTTTCTTCCTAGAAACTGACAGCCTCCAGTTGTGCTCTTCCTATAAATTTTGCATCCTGCAAAATCAGTATCTGAATAACCAGTTAGATTGAACATTGAGTCTTTGGGATACCAAAGACCAAGATTAGGAGTTCCTTTTAGATATTTGAAAATTCGCTTTACAGCGATCATATAGGATTCCTTGGGTTAAGATTGATATCTAGCACAAAGACAAGTTGGGTACATGATATCTGGTCGACTCGTTGTAAGGTACAGCAGTGGACCAATCATTCCTCTATAGGCATTGTCATTAACAAGTTTCCCATCGGGGTCCTTGTTCAGTCTCAGAGGAGGTGTCATAGGAGTTTTCATTGAGGAACTTTGAGTGAGATCAAATTTCTTCAACATGTTTTTAACATACACTTACTCTGACATATGAATATGACTTTCTCTGATTGCTTTATCTGAAGACCAAGAAAATATGTAAGTTCGCCCATCATACTTGTTGATCCAAACTCCTTTCAGTGATTTGAATATGATTCCTCTTATACTTAGTGAAAATTCCAATTATAGGATAGTGTTCAGAATCAGTGATGGCACACACTAACTGTGTTTAGTGATCGATGATAATCAGGAACAACATCCTATCCCTGAAGACCTGGAGAACAACACTCACACCACAAAGTCATTCAACGACTGTCGAAGGCATAACTGAAGATAGAGATGAATAGCTCGTGATCTGAAGCGGTTCAGTGATAGCCAGGTTCATCTATCCAAAGTGTTAGATCTTGCAAAGCCTCAATGATACCCGAAGACTTCATCCTTGAAGATTCTGGTTCAGTGATCAAGTGGGGCCTACTCAGCAAGATCAATGTTGATCTTATCCTCGATGCACAAAAGTCAAAACTCAAATACCTTGTCAGAAAGGACGTACGGATTGTCTCTTATGTGCTCATCCAATCTAATTTGGTTACTGTTCACATACAGCCAAAAGCATGGATGTATTCTGGACAAAGGACAAATCTCAAATAGAAACTTGACACGTGACATATATCTTTTGCTTTGCATTAAATGCAACGGGTATAAATAGATGAAGAACCCTTCTTCATCTTCATGCATGCTACTTTCTCTCCTCAAGCCTCTACTACTTTTCTTTCTTGTTCTTGTGCATCAAATCTTAGTGATTTCTTTAGTT
The DNA here is from genome assembly GCA_036898165.1 of Silybum marianum. NCBI lineage: Eukaryota > Viridiplantae > Streptophyta > Magnoliopsida > Asterales > Asteraceae > Silybum > Silybum marianum. The sequence goes on along the minus strand of CM072542.1, from coordinate 14,249,490 downwards.
GTAATAGAATAGGTTTAATATTTGTTCTTATTCCGCTTACAACTGTAAATTTGTTTATTCAATATAAACTTATTTAAAAATCTAAAAAGCTTGTGTTTGTATTCAACCCCTCCCCTTCTACAAACTGTTTCTATATCCATTGAACTCTTGTAGAATCCTTTGGGACCAACAAGTGGTATCAGAGCAGTGTTTTATTGCTTTAAGCTTCTAAAATCTTTAAAACGAACTCATTTCTTGTATTCGTTTTAAAATGGCTAATACAAACTCAAACTACATAGATAATGGATCTTTAGCTAAACCTCCAAGATTTAACCGTGATAATTTCCTAGTCTGGAAGGAAAGAATGACTCTATTCTTAGAAGAGTCAGATCCTAAGGTCCCCTACTATGTAGAGAATGTACCATTCGTTCCTACACTCTTAGTCCCTGCAGTTCCTGCTACTGCTACCTCTCCAACTATTCTTAAGAGACGCATTCCCAAAACTCCAAATCAATGGAGTGATGAAGACAAGAAAGAGCTAGTTGTTTACTCAAAAACTAGATCTATTATTGTCATGTCTCTTCCAGATGATGTCTATCACTCTATGATGAAAATGAGGACTTCTAAGTCCATGTAGGATATTCTCGGTATCCAATATGAAGGAACCGATCAGGTTCAAATTACTCGCAGAATCAACCTGGTGCGACAATATGAGAGTTTTATGTTTCCGAAAAATGAAACACTTCATAATCAACATCTATTGAGTATCAAAGGCATATGGGTTCCAACAATTCCGATCAATATCATGGGCAACAGATGCTTCCATGTAAAGGTAGCGAGTTCTACGACAAAAGAACTCTTATATTTTCATCATCTTCCTTTTGAGAGGAAGAAGATGGATGATTGAATTACTTTGATGAGTGCGATCCAGAAGCATGAAGAGACGCTTCTGGATTGGTTTGGTTAGGTTCAAGGTTCAGATGGAGCTTCAATCTTTTTTTAATAGGTTCTGGTGCTTGATCACCAACCCTAGATTGTATGGATGCTCTCGTTGGACTCGGTTGGATTCTCTCATTTGTGTCAACTTGGACATCTTCTATTCTCACTCTTTCATTCCTCTGCAGATAGATAGAAGCGCTCCGGGAGTCACTTACTTGATTCTTTTCAGACTTATCCTCACTTGACCCCTCACTCTTATTCTGGATACTAAGTACTCTGGGTAGCTGGTCTTTGTACTAAGACCAGCGTAGAGTTTCTATAGAGTTGAAGGATTAGATAAGTGGTAGGAATAAGAGAAAGCATATATCTGGAAACTGGTCGTTCGTGTGGATAGCCATCTTTATGAATGGTTGGACAATGGGGTTTCATGACATGGTATGGACAGAATGGTGTTGCACACTAAATTTTAAACTCTGTAAGCGATTCTCTGAGTAGGAGTGGGATAAATCGTGGGTACATCAAGGTTGTGAGCTTCTTTCCTTTTTCTTGTAAGTTGACCTTTGTGAGTACAAAGGCTTTGATTTCTTTGTTTAGCAATTTAGCATAATCAAGGTTGAGGTTGAAGAACATACCATACAATATGGTAAGTATGTTGGTATTGGCTTGATCCACGGATCCAATTTTGCAGGTAAGCCCCTTGTTTAAGATTGAAATCAGTGTATTCCAGATTAGGGGTAGAAACCGTCTCTTGAACTCAGAAATCCTAGAAATTGGTTGATTGTAACCCAAGTATTCCAAGAAATCTACCAGGACATCCGTTGTTAGATTCGGCACAAAGTCATCTATTTGATGTTCTTGCAAGGTGGGGATGAAGAAGATTGTACAAATTCTGTCTTTGGTAATCGTCAAAGAGCATTCCAAGTCCGAATTTGGGACATCGAAGGTTCCTAGTAGTTTGGTGCCATCTTTATTCACTTCAAATGATTGCAAGAATTCTTGCACGAACTGCACAGGGACTTTGGTATCTACGAGTTCTAGACCTGGTTGTAATATGTGAGTTTTCAAAGATTCGATCATAATGCCAAAATCTGCTCCGTAGTTGCGAGTGTCCAGTTTGACATGGAAGTTGTTGGCCTTGATTGGGAGATGAACAATGGGTTCACTCTCTGTGCCAGTGGATTCGAGGTGAGAATTTGCATTTTTGAGAATTAGGGTGTAAGAATTAGGGTTTTTGAGAGTTTAGGTGCAGGTGAAAAATTTGGGGAAAATTCTTGGAGCTCAAGGAAATTCAAAATCAGGGACGATGAAAAAATGAAAGTGGAGAGTAACTTCGATTTAAATATGAGATCGTGTAAAGGTAATCGAGTGCGTGGGATAACACAGCATCTCCAAATGACGTGGTCCTGAAAATGGTTCAGTGTTTGTGGCCATGGGGTGGTGACACGTGTAAAGGTGTCAGGAAGAAAAACCGTCATTGAAAGAATAAGATTGAGAGACATGACAGTCACTTTGATGACACACCAGCGGATAAGCACGAAGGAAAAACACACAAGTGTAAAAACCTTTGCAGAAGAGATGTTGTGCAAACTCCATCTCTAGATGTGCTTATCGTGGTTCTGGAACTCGAAGTTCAGAAGATAGGAAAAATTAAAAATCAATCAAGCTGGTCATATGAAACTATTTTTGGAACCAGAAGAAGGTTTTAATTTTTGTTGAAGAACAGAGCTTCGAATTTCCAGAGGCTTCTGATAGACATTCCAGAAGCTCTATATTGGCTTTGAAAAAAGTTGGAGCACAGAGGTAATGAATGAGCTATCTGAAATCTTGAAGGAATATCAGAAGATTCGGATAGACATACCAGAAGCTTTTGTATAGTCTTTGAGAAAAGATTATATACAGAAGTAGTGGATTACTATCTAAAGTTTTCGAAAATGGTTTGAAGAAGGATTGATAGACATACGAGAAGCTTCTGTATAGTCTTTGAGAAAAGATTATTTCCAGAAGTAGTGGATGACTATCTGAGTTTAACTTGTTGTTTCAGCTTGAGTTGTGCCTTACGATTTCTTCTCATGATTGTAAGACATTGCTCCCCCTTGAATTGTGCTTTGTCTCTTGCTCCCCCTCAAACTATGCTTAGATCATAAAACGTAAAAGTTGTATGCAGAGTTTGAGGTTGAAAGTCTTTGCATAGTATATACAGAAGCTTCTACATCCCTTAGGAGAAATGCGATAATACAGAAGAGGTAATTGGACTAGAAATAAGGAAAGACATGTTTTTTTAATAGAATATAGAGACCCTACAAATAGAGATTCTGGATTTTCATTGCATATTGAGCAGGCCCAACTTGCTGATTAGGAAGGAGAATCTCTTCTCATCTAGAGCTTTTGTGTATAAGTCAGCAAGTTGGAAATCAGTAGAGACAAAGTACATTTCAATTGTACCTTTCTCTACATGATCCTTTATGAAATGATACCTGACATCAATGTGCATGGTTTTTGAATGCTCGACTGGATTGGCAGTGATGGCAAATGCACTTTCTGAATCATAGAGGATGGGGATTTTGTCGTACAGAAGACCATAGTCTCTGAGTTGGGTTTTCATCCAGATGACTTGTGAACAGCAACTTGCAGCATTAACATATAAACAGCTTCTGCAGTAGAGGTGGACACACAGTTCTACTTCTTCAATGTCCAACTAACTAACTTGTTTCCAAGTAGTTGACAACTTCTAGATGTACTCTTTCTGTCTAACTTACAACCTGCATGGTCAAAATCAGTGTATGCAATTAAATCAAAACCAGAGTTCTTTGAATACCAGAGGCCCAAAAATTGAGTCCCTTTTAGGTATCTAAATATCCTCTTGACAGCAGCAAATGAGACTCCTTAGGATTGGCTTGGTATCTAGCACAAAGACATGTGGCAAACATAATGTCTGGTCTACGTGCAGTCAGGTACAGAAGTGATCCAATCATCCCTCTGTAATTCTTGACATCAACCGATGTTCCAAAGATATCAGCGTGAAGTTTTGTATTGGGAGAGATTGGTGTTTTCATAGTTGTAGAGTTGTGAAGTTTGTACTTCTTGAGAATGTCAGAGACATACTTGGCTTGATTAATAAAAATGCTAGAGGTAGTCTGTTTGACTTGGAGCCCGAGAAATAAGTTCAATTCTTCCATCATGCTCATCTCAATCTCACTCGTCATTAGCTTAGAAAATATATCAACTTCTAGTTGGTTTGTAGAACCAAATATTATGTCATCCACATAGATCTGGACCAAAGTCAACTCACCTTTGCATCTCTTGATGAACAGTGTAGTATCAATTTTACCTTTCTCATAGTGGTGTTTGATCAGAAACTTTGAGAGCCATACAAGGCTTTGTCTAAGAAATACCATGCACGTGTAGTATCATACCATGCACGTGGGGCTTGTTTCAACCCATACAAGGCCTTGTCTAAGAAATAGACATAGTCTGGATGAGCTGAACTCTCAAAACCAGGGGGTTGCTAGACATATACTTCTTCATTTAACTTGCCATTTAGAAAGGCGGATTTGACGTCCATCTGATATACTTTGAAATCTTTGTATGCAGAGAAGGTAAGAAATAATCGAATTGCTTCTAGTCGTGCCACTGGAGCAAAGGTTTCATCGTAGTCAATCCCTTCTTCTTGGCAGTAACCTTTTGCAACCAAACTAGCCTTGTTTCTTACCACTATACCATCCTCATCCTTCTTGTTCCTGAAAACCCACTTAGTACCCATTGCAGTTTCATTTTTAAGTAAGGGAACGAGTTTCCAAACCTTGTTTCTTTCAAATTGTAACAGTTCTTCCTGCATGGCATCGATCCAACTTGGATCTTGGAGGGCTTCATGAACTCTTTTTGGTTCTACCATGCTAAGAAAATTCACAAAAAATGCTTCATTAGCAGTGGCATATCTGGTCTTTACACCATCAGAAGGATTACCAATTATCTGGTTTGAAGGATGATCTCTTGTCCACTTCTTCAATGGAGGTTGAGAAACAAGTTGGGGTGCAACCTCTGAATCATGATGTTCATCTTTTGATAAAGTTAGTGTTGGAGAAGAACCTAGTTGCTCCCCCTCGAATGTAGAAACAGAGGAACAGGGATATGTCGTAGAGTTATATGCTTCTGGAGCAGGAATTTGTTCCACTGGACTTGCATTTTCATTCGAGGGTGCAGAGATGGTGGCTTTTAAAGGCTCGTCATCTGTATTTGCATGGTCAGAAGAAATAGTAGGGGAACCAGAAAGACTAGAAATATTGATACCTGAAGTTCGAAGTTCTTCTATTATTCTGACCAGAACATCTCTATTTGCACTCGCAAAGAATGGTTCATCTCCAAAGTAATCCTCAAACAATGAATCTAGTTCTGAATCTCTAGACTTTGAGATGTAGTCAGAAGTAACGTTGTTCAGATTAAGTTATGAGTTGGAATACTCAGAAGTTAGTTGGGCTTAATCGTCAAAGTTGACATTGATGCTTTCCATGACCGTCTTGGTTCAAAGATTGAATACTCTGTAAGCTTTAGAAATGATTGAATATCCAAGAAATTGGGCTTCATCAGACTTCTTGTCGAACTTGCCAAGTTTTTCACGATGATTAAGGATGAAACATTTGCAACCAAAGACATATAAGAACTTTATATTAGGTTTTCTTTCATTATTAGCTCATAGGAAGTTTTGAGGTGTCTCTTGACTATTATAGATTTGTTCTGTATGAAACAATTAGTAGAGACAACCTCAGCCCAGAAGTGAGTGGGAAGACCAGAAGCAGCAAGCATAGTTCTTGCAGCTTCAACTAGCGTTATGTTTCTTCTTTCCACTACACCATTTTGTTGAGGGGTCCTCGCAGCAGAAAAGTTTTGGGAAATTCCTTCTTTGTTTAGGTACTTTTCAAGTTTAGCATTTTTGAATTCTGCACCATTGTCACTTCCAAGCTTCTGGATCTTGCTTTGCAGAAGAACTTGGATCCGCCTCATCATCCTGATAAGTACTTCTAGTACCTCTGACTTCTGTCTTACAAAAGCAAGCCATGTATATCTAGAATATTCATCAATTAGTACTAGAATACACTTTTTACCAGACAAACTCTAAATGCCAATGGGACCACATAGGTCAACATGTAGCATGTGCAGAGGTCTGGAGGAGGCATGATCGCTCTTTGTCTTGTGGGAGGCACTTTTGAGTTTTCCCATTTCACAAGCTGGACAAAGGTGATCTTTCTGGAATTGAACCTCTAGAAGGCCCTCAACCAGATTGTATTTCACAAGTTTCTCTACATTTGAAAATTTTAAGTGAGACAACTTGTGATTCTAGAGCCACGCTACTTCACTCTTCTTAGAAATGAGACAAAGAGTCTCTTTTCCATCTTTAGAAGAGAAGTTCATCATGTAAAGTTTACCTTTCTTGTTGGCTCTGAGCAGTTCTTTTCCTGACTCTATAAGTAAAGAACAATGTTTCTTGTTGAAGAAGACGCTCATGTCAGCATCGCAAGTTGACTTACGCGGAGTAACTTATGCTTTAGTCCAGAGACATAAGCCACCTTTGATAATGTTACGTCTCCTTCTTGTAGAGTACCATAGCCTTTTATTTGTCCCTTGCCATCATCACCGAAATTTACAACTCCGCTGATTTTGTCTTTGAATGCGAAGAGTAAGTTTTTGGTTCCAGTCATATGCCTAGAGCATCCAGAGTCGATATACTATATGTGCACACGATGTTTCTGCAATGCAGATTAGAGATTTTTAGGTACCCATCTCATAATGGGCCCTCTTATGTTAGGCTTTGGTTTTGTGGTTGATTGATCTTTGATCTTACTCTTTACCTCAAGCTTTCTTGGGTTGGTCTTAGGTTTTGCTGCTTCTGACTCTTAGGATTTTTACGTTTCTTGGAGTCAGAAGGAAAACAATGTGGACCAGAGAAGAGTTGTTTTAATTTTAATAGAAGAGAAATACATTCAGAATTTTGATAAAGTAAGGATTTCATTGAAATTTCATTTCTAGAATTACATTCAGTTGTTCTATTGAACTTATCTAGTCTAGACTTATTTCCTTTGAAATCATATGTCTACTCTTGAGTCCTCTTCTGTGTAGTCCACTCCCTTTGTACCTTAGGAGATTTCACTAAAACAGAAGTTGTTAGATTGTCTTTCATAATCCATTTTCCTTTCTGTTCCTTAGTGAATTTAACAGGCTTTTGAAATTTAGACGTTGTGATAGAAGTATTAAGAGTTTGAGTTTGAATTCTTTTGTTGACGTTTGCTTCTTTTTCTAGTTTCAGAGCAGATTTGGCTTTGATACACATGTCCAAAAAGTCAAGACACATAGGAATTCTAGGTTTATGTTCTTTTAAGGGAACAAAGGTCATAGGAATTCCATTTGTATGTCTTTTGACTTCTGGTTTTGATGTTTTCCTCTCTATAAAGTCCACAATTGTAAAATCTCTTGATTCATTTGTAAAAAGAAATTTACCATGTTCAGGATTTGGATTTACAGTTGGGACATATTACAGTGGGTAATAAGTTCTCAAAAGATGTCAGAAGTTTTTGTGAATATTGAAAGAATTCATCATCATTTTGATCTTTAGATTCCCATGGGTAAACTTCAAAGCCATCGTCATCTCTGTCTAGGCAGTCGTTCAAGTCAACAAAGGTACAACGAATTATCTCTGGATGACTTGTAGTAGGTGCAGAGCAATTATATATTTCATTTTTAGAAGTTTTATTTTCTTGCTCTGCAACTTCTTTGATCATGCATCCATTTCAGAGTTGCAAGTAAATCTTTTTCAAAATTCGATCTTATCTCTTCCTCTGCATGCATGGGTACGAACTCATCTGCTTCTGGATTTAAAGTAATATAAGTGAATGAGCCAAAGGTTGAAACTGCATCCTTCCTCTGTACCAGTTTTAAATCTACTTGATTTATTTTGCTGGTTTTTCGATCAGAGGAATGCTTGATGTTTTTATATTTCAGTTTTCTAACTCTTTGTCCATTTTCATATTTTTGATATTTTGAACATAGATTGTTCATATAGAACTGGAAAATCAGGTTTTTGTTCCTTTCTCACATGAAATACAGATTCCAAGGTAGATCTCTTTTTGTAGGTATAGGGGTAAAGGTTATCAAAACCAAGACCAACCTTATCCATTTGCATATTTTTTTCATGCACATTTTGAGCGTATTGATAATTTCTAATCAAGAGCTCCTTCTTCTAAAGGATTATCCAGAAATTCCCTTTCCTTTTGAAAATAATTTTTAAGAGCTACAGAATTCAATCTGTCACTCTTCTTTTCTTCAATCTCTTTGTCCTTTTGTTTTAAAGTTGTTTAAGCTCATCAATCTCCTTTTTGTAGATACCTTATGTGGAACATTTATGTTTTAAAAGCTTTTCATTTTCCACAGAAAGTTCTAGTTTCTCTTCAGTCAGAAGCTCCATTTCTCTTTTGAAAATGTTTCTCTCTTTTTCAATAAGTTCAAAAGATTTTTCAAAAGCTTTTCTCTTTTGTTTTCAGATGACAGCTTCTGTCTGAAAATTTCAAAATCGTGAGTAAGAATAAAAATTATGTTCTGAAGTTCAAATTGTTCAGAAGTAGAGCAAACCTGAGTGTCAGAGGTTGGATCCTCTGCATCATTCTCCATGGTCATGCCGCAGAACATGGCTTCTGCATTGTTGGATTGATCAGAAAACCAGTTTTCCAAGTCGACCACCTTTGCCCTCTCATCTCTGTTGTACTTGTTCTTGTAGTACATATTATCCTTAACTAGAGGGCCTTTGCAGTTTTTGGAGTAATGGTCAGGTTTGCCACATCTGTAGCAAGCATCCTTCTTATGTTTCAACTTCTCTTCTTCTCTTCCTCCTTGTTCTTTATCAGAGGTGCCTCTTGTCTTGGCACAAATACTTGATTTGATCATTCACCTCTGTCAGATCGACCTCTGCTCTGAAAAGATCGATTCCAAAACTTTAGGTGAACTATTTGGTGATCAGGGCCAAAGATTCAGCGAACCCACTGATTTCATCATCTTCTGAACCAGATAGTCAAGCTTCTGTATCAGCTTTGGAAATGAGAGCCTTGCTTTTTCCTCTCGTTTCTTCATCTCTGGTCCTTCTGCTCGACCCTTTGGATTTAGATATAAGGGCCAGAGGACCACCAACATTCGTCTTCTTCTTCTGAACCTCCTTCTCATGGGCTTGAAGAGTCTCAAATACATCATGCAGTGACCATTGCTCTAGCTCTTGGTTTGCTTGAAGAGACATTGACAGGTTTGACCATTCTTCATTCAGACGCTTAAGAAACAAGACATTGTTGTCTTCTTGCGATCTGATGATATCACACCTTTTACACAGATTAATCAGAGTATTAAATCTGTGAAATGTTTGTTCAAGTGTCTCTTCTGGCGGAGCACGGAAGCTATTATATTCATTCAGAGCTTGTGCTCTTCTGTTCATTCTTATTTTAGCTTCACCCTCAAGTTGATTTGCCAGTTGATCCCATAGATCCTTTGCAGTCTACATGAATCTAATGACTGGAAAATGTCATTTGGATTGCCATGATAAGAAGCCTTTTGGCTTTGAAATCAGTCTCGACCTTTCTCTTGTCTTATTCATCCCAGTCCTTCCTCTCTTTTGGAATTCTTTGAGAAGGGATTTCAGCAGTGGTGACAGTAGCAGGAATTCTGGGAATAACTGTCGTTGGAATATATGGCCCATTCAGCACTGAGGAGTATAAATCTAGATCAAGACCTTCATAAAAGTTTATCATACGAATTTTCCATTGAGGTTACTCTTCCCTTATGAGAGTTGGAGGTTTGGTCAAGGATCCTGAACTGTACATTGCGTTCAAGTTTGGGTTTGCCATTTTTGCAGAAAATTGGATTTATCGAAGAAGAATTAAGAAATATGAAGAATTAGGATTGAAAATGAAAAATTGAAGCTTGAAACAATCGTGAGTATAACACAATTTTTAGAATGGAAAGCAGCAATTGAAACTGAGAAATTCTAGTTGAGTGGAGATCTTTTTCATACTGGATTTGATCGGCTAATCAATAAATTGATTAGTTAGCGACGATACCAATTGTTAGAACTCAGATCCCAATTAACACTCAAACAATGTTGATCACAATAAGAATAATGAACACTAGCGGAAGCAGTTTGATGATCAACACAGTAAACTAGAACGATTAATTGAATGGATATGAATAGGTTCAATTACTCAATAACCACTTGTATTTCACTCAAGGAATAAGCAATTACAGTAAGGATCAATACAAGGAACTCTTGTTCTCTCCAATTCAACCAACATATTTTACAAGGATCACTCCGTCTATTTATACTAGTCTAAGTATGTAAGTCAAAGAGCTAGCATATTACAAAGTGACACGTAGGATGGAGTCTCTAACAGAATTTGTTAGGTAGTTAAGACATGACATCTAACGCGTGTTGTTGATCTTCATGAGTATCCAGAGATGGCACTGTCTCTGGATAGTCTTTTGTAAGAATAGGCTATCTTCTGGAGTGTCCTTCTGGAGAGCAACACTTTGTCTTCTAAAGTGTTTTGTTCATACTTAATATATTCTAACAAGGACAATGCCCAAAAGTGGTGAGGCCATACCTTTCTCGGGTTTTCTCTCAGTATCAAGTGTATTATTTGTATTTAAAATCTAACAAGTACTAGGTCATTGGCTCATTTGATCAAATCTTATATAGTTCAAAATTTTGATCTTTTTGACCAACGTCCATTGCCAAACAGGATGAAGATTTCTATCTTTATCGTTTAGATGCAATTGTAGCACATAATGGTTTGTTTGGGTTCTTCAGAATTGGTCTAGATCCCCTAAAAAAATATAGTGCACTACTCCAAATCAAATGTTCACTAGAAAGCTTCTAAAGAGAATGGAATACATTTTTCTTTTACCAAAAAGGAGTTCTTGCTCTCTAGTAGCAGTTGGGATTGCACCTAATCTGTTTTCACTATGCCTTGCCTAAGATCATGTGGCATATGCCTGTATATGTTGGGGTTAACATCTAATATGTACCCAAAGTTACATGGTGGTGCTCTTCGGTTATTGGTGAGTCACTTGTATATGCATCAACTCATTGGGTGGGAAATAACAATTTCAACATCAAGACTTTCCAGCAAGAAATGATTCAAAGTGTAAAGACTTTCATATGAGAAGCAAATTAAGATCCTTTTGACCATGTCTCCTGATCAGGCATTGGCAAGGTAAGCATGTTCCTATTTTGAAGAAACATTATTGAAAAAAGTTTGTATTTATTAACTTTTGTTGTATTATATAACTAATAGTTGAATTTAGTGAAGAAGCAGTATAGATAAACGACAAACCCAACAAAGAGCCAATATTTTTTTTCACCTTTCTTGAGAGATCGAGAGGCAGAAGACGAGATCGAGGGGCAAAAGAAGAGATCAATAATGCTTCTTGTAAAAAAAGATTGTAAATATAGTCAAGAGGGAAGAAGAGACCGAGAAGTAGAAGAAGACCCATTACCTTTTGAGAGATCGAGAGATGCAACACCGTCTATGGTTGAAACCGAGAGTTTCTGAAATCAAGAGGAAGAAGAAGAGATCTAGAGATCGAAGCTTGAAATTGAGAGCTGAGAGCGAGATTGGAGGCGATTAAGAGTTAGGTTTCTCACGTACGCTATGTTCTCTAACTCGGAGGGAAGAGAAAAGAAAAGAAATGTAAGGAAAAGAAACGGAGGGGAAAGAAAGTTTTGGGAGGAAAATAATCATTTCTTTCCTTTCCTTTCCTTCCTAAATAAGTTTCAAAAACACGAGTTTTTTTTTAACTTTCCTCCTTTTCCCTCGTTTTTCTTTCCTTTCTCTCATAAAATGAGTTTCGAAAACACATCGTTAAAGTTTAGATGACGGTCAGACGATTTCAAGCTCTTAATTTGAAAAACAAAACAAAGACATAAGATGTAATTAAGAGGAAAATTTTGAAAAACAAATAAACCCTCAGTTTTTGTCTTGTCCCATGTCACGCTAAACGTGAGACATTATAATCAAAACATGTTTACCTCAGTGGTACGGTAACATCCTAAGGGGTCAGTGGATGGTATCCCTGACTACCCGGGTTCGAACCTTGCGGTGCGCATGTGAAGATATCCAGATCATGGGTCTGCCATTTAATGGTACCCTTAATTGGGCTGGACCGTGGTCGATGGGGATTAGTCGAGTGACATCCTTAAATGGGAGCCCGGATATCCCAGGAAAATATGTTTGTATTAACTTGCATTTCAAAAAAAAAACATAAAGACATGGTAAAACGTGCGACGATGAGTTTTGGCTATGTTTGGCAAAAGTAGCTGATAAGGTAGCTTATGACTTATAAGGTAGCTGATAACTTATAAGGTAGCTGATTAATAAGTCACGTTTGCCAAAAAGTAGCTTATAAACATATAAAATGACCAAAAAGTAGCTTCAAAATAATAATAATTAATATTAATTAGGGGTATAATCGGAAGAAAATGATAAAAAGTTCAATAAGTCATTAATAAGTCACTCCCAACTAACTTATCAATAAGTTAGCTTATAAGTGATAAGTTAGTTTGCCAAACATATACATTAAAAATAAGGTAGCTTATAAGGGGACTTATAAATTACCTTATAAGATGCCAAACACAGCTTAATAGACTTATTTTTGTCAAACATGTACATTGAAAATAAGGTAACCATAAGGTGCCAAACATGTACATGTCCGGTCTGTCGCATGCCCATGGACCAAACACAGCCTAATAGACTTATAAGAGCTTGTTTTTTAAAATAGAGCTTGTTTTTTTAAAACGAATAAGGCCTAAATCGCTCCATTCGATCTAAACACATCAAAAACAAAGGCCTCTCTTTCAAAAATCTCCATCCGATCCATCTACCACTCTCCACACACGTGAAATCTGCCCTCTCTTTGTCGTCATCAATCAACCAAGTTAAACTAATCGAAGAACAAGTAAGACTACTGTCTAATATATCTGTACGTGATTTGATTGTGTTATGCATCCGTAGTAGCATACGGATCCACGTAGATTATATGTTTATAGGTTATGAAAATCTGAGAATCTTGTTCACGCTTGTTATTGATTTTCGAAAGAATCGGTAGATGTCTATGTTTAATTTTGATTTTTTATCCCCATTTTCATTGGATCAATCGGTAATCATAAATTGGTATTTGAATACTTGGATCGAGTCATGGACGAGAATCTTCTCTTTCTTGGTTAGGTTTATTGTTTGGAGTTTGATGAGGATTATACGTAGTTACAATTTGATTTAACCAGAATCAGTTTCTTCTCATCTCTATGTTTATACCTTAATTTTGTTTCTAACTGACCCCATAATTTAATCATAATTGCTTTTGGATTGGATTTTATTATCAACATTCTTTTTTGTCTTATTTGCATTAGTGTATCGACTAAAAGAAATGGATGGGGTGTAGTCTTAGAAACTTGCATGAGTAGCCTGTACAATGGTTTAAATTTTTTGAATCTCAGACGCATTTGCTTTTACACAATGTTGTCAACTATGAGCTGTTAATACTTTGTTTCGAAATGTTCTAATTTCAATTTTGTAGGTTCTTTTATTGCTGAATATGGGTGTTGAGAAAAACAATGCCAGCATGGAGGAAGGAACACTTGAAATCGGAATGGGTAAGCCTATGTTACAATGTCATTATATATGCTTTTCTTCATGAGTTTAATGATATGGTCAAACTGAAATCAGGCAAGAGTTTAACTTCCGTATCAGTATTAGTGAACATATAAACATTGCAAAAGATAAAAAGGTTGCATAAACAGGATATAGAAAGTATAATGCAATTGATTGAAGTTGTAATTGTTGGTTGCAAAATGGGATACACAAGTTCATTTTTCTTGTGCAATATAGTGAAGTGGACTCATAGGGTTTATCTTTTAATGCTTGGTTGGAGTTTTAAGAAAAAATGGAACTTCTATTTATGTAATTAAAGAAACAAAAAAGACTTGTTTGTAAGATATAAAACTAACATTTTCTTTTGGGAGCAAATTATCTCTTACAATATTCTCTATGACATTGTAACTTTAAACTCAAGAATCATTGTTACCTGATGAGAATCATTTTTGTAGGAAATTAATTGAAAAGTAGACCTGAAGCCATTTAATAAGAATTTGATAATATATTTTCTTCGGCGCTTGTAAGTGTTAACTAACAAGTCATTTAAACAAACAGTATAGCTTTTGATATTTGCATAGAGTAATATGGTTTCAGGCTCCATTCAGATGAATGTCCATTAGTCTTGACAATTGGTTATCACATGTTCATTCACTTCTTTAAACGTTAGTTTGCATCAGATGTTCAATACTCGACAGTAAAAAGCTTAAGAAGGCTTTATTTGGAATCATTGCCTGTATTGAGTGGTTAGGCTTAGGCGTAAGCATACATATAAAAATTTCCTTCTTTTGATATACATTTATCACATGCCATTATATTCGTATGGAAATGGAAATGGAAATGAGAATGGAGGTTTGTGTTTGTATGTGGGCTTTATGAAGTCTCTAATTGTGTGGTCTAATTATAGTTTCTTTCATGTGTCACCATATTAGCAAATCAAGAGCGATTTAGAGACCAAGGTGATATCATATGACAAAAGTGTCTGTTGTTCTGTACCACACACACTTCCACCTTTGGTGAGGTTTGAACCCATGACCTCCAATAGGGAGTCTAGGATTTACCGGTAACTGGGATACTGTTGGGCCAATGACCCTCTGGAAAAATATTTGGAGTTCCACATTTTGCTCTTGTAAAAAACATCATGTCAATGGGGAGAAAATTATCTACCTATTTATGTGGCCATAATCCATAAAGATGATAATTTCTTATAGTCCTGCAACTTACCTATCCGCTATCTTCTGGATTTATAATACTGAGACCATATTTTAACTTATTATTGTAATTGACACCTAAAAATGTCAAAATCATAAACAATTACATTTTTCTGTTTGATTTAAACACTGATATATGTAGCTTCTAGAATCAGTAACACACATACACAGTTTTCGTCTGGTCAATATGTAATATCATTGACCTTGCATGGTTTCTGAACTCACTACTTGATGTTTGCACAGAATATAGAACTGTCTCTGGAGTTGCTGGACCACTAGTCATCCTTGATAAAGTGAAGGTTAGTTCTTGTGCTCTTTCTCTTGTTTTGCAGAGGGCCTTGAACATTTCATACATTTTTTTGTATGATGGTTATCTCTGTAGATACGCACCACTAACTACTGATGTGTGCATTCTTCTTTAAATAATGATAGGGACCAAAGTACCAAGAGATTGTCAATATTCGTTTAGGAGATGGAACAACCAGACGTGGTCAGGTCTTGGAAGTTGATGGAGAGAAAGCTGTTGTCCAGGTGACCACTTTGTGGCATTTCTCATGTACATTCTGTCCATAGATTCTTGATTGTCACAATTGATCTACATCGTGTTTATTGTCTTTCAATCATTAGTCCAATGGAACAGGTTTTCTGCCTATAGCATTGTGGGCTGTAATACACCTGGCAAAATTTGCTTCTAATACTTTTCTTATGCTTCATGGTTTCCCTGTTTCCATTCTATTGTTATGCTGCTCAGTAAATCTGTGTTTATGGTCAAATTATATTTTTGGAAGGCATATTAAATAATGGATTGGACACATGTTGGAATGAAAGTTTCGAATTACTTTTACTTGCATATTATTTTTGCGACTGTTGGAAAAATTGTGACCAAAAATCAGTTTCTGTGCAGTCCTTATATGAAAAAGCAACCGAACAACCCCTATTACAATATAAGTTTAGCTGGATTGAAAAATGAAGACCTATATGTTAATTTGGTTTGTCTACTCCACTCCTTATAATATAGAGTATCAACTTCTCAAAATATCCTTTTGATATGTCTTCATTTGATTGTGACAAGAAGCATGCATATATTAATGGGTAAAAATGTTACTCTGGAAAAAGATATGAAGATTATCTAAATAAAGTATGTTATGGAATTTTGTTTTCCGTATGTACTAGGCAATAGTATATCTTTATGACTATTGCATGATTACCGGCCAAGTGATCTAGTTTTTAGACTTCACTTCCCACTCTCTGGAAAAAGACTATTGACATGACACATGAGTAATGGGTGGAATGTTATCTTGGGGGTGGTAGGTACTATTCAACGTCTTTAATGGAAAAAAAATTGAAGCCTTTTTTTCATGACATTGATCATGCCCTTCAAATAGTTTGATGCCCCATCATGTGAGCACTAAACTGTTTCTTGCATCATTTCTATATCTTTGCATTTATACTGAAGCAAATGTCTAATTTATATTGACCAGGTCTTTGAAGGAACATCTGGAATTGACAATAAGTTCACAACTGTGCAGTTTACTGGGGAGGTACATAAGTTCCCTTTTACGTTTTTTTATCCTACGTCAAAAGAACACTTACATAAAAATGCATTAATTTTTTTGTTGCTTGTATAATGGTTTATCGTTGCATGAATTTGCTTTTCTTAAAAGGAAAGAATTTGGCACAAATTGAGCAATAAGAATACAATTGTTTGGCTCTGATAAGCAGATAAGTAAGACAATACATAAGAAAAATTCATATGATCAAGGTTAAATGATTTTGTATACAACATTTTTAATATCACAATGTGAGCTAGGAAGCTTATTTCCAATTGAAGCTCTATTGTGTTTTGGATTTGCAGTGTAAGGGGGTAGACAACTTTGTTTTAGTTTGTATGAATCCACTTTGATTGATGCCATTGTAAGCAAAAGATTAAATGATTTTACTCACACATAACTTCAATTATGTTGAAATTCATACAAGCTTTATTAGTGTGAAACTGATGTAGTATCACAAATATATCGATTGAAGGCATAATAGGCCTCTTATCAAACTGATATAGTATCACAAATATACTTGTATGTTTACATAATCTAAACTAATATTGCTTAGGTGATTAAGCGCTAGAACTAGAAGGTTGCTTGAGTGTTCAACTCAGCTTAATGCATCTTAGAACACTGTTTTTGGTACATTTAAAATTCTTCAAACTATATTATATTTGTGTAAACAATTCATTCAATTGCATATGTTTAGAATTAGATGAACTACTTGAACATCTTTCAAGTCACTTGCATCAGTTATGTAATTTGTTCTACTCAATTGGTTTTTCTTTTTATCCACTTGAAGTCTATCGATTGATGTTATTACAACAGAATGAAGCTTTGGTTGACAAGTTAATTAAGTTGAGACAAGCTTAGATGGGTAATGGGTTGTTCATTCTCTTGAGGTGTAGAGAATCCAGGGTAATTGAAATATTATTTTTGGTGGTTTGATTATTCTTTCAACAACCTAAACATTATAAGACTACTGAGTTGTGTGGCACACTTAATTGCTTACATATCTAAAAATGATGTTAGGACTTTGAGGGATCTCAGTTATCTGTTAACCGCTTATTGATTATCTGTGGTGTACATGAAATTTTAAAAACTGTGAGTGATTTGGTCCATAGGAATAGGACTGGTATTTCCATAGTTTCTTCATTTGCTGCTTCTTTTCGGTTATCTCAATCTTTATACTTCATATTACGTTGGTGTAAGTTATATTATTGTGCCCTATAAGACGACTGAGTTGTGTGACACTTAATTGCTTATATGTTAACCGCTTATTGTTTATGTGTGGGTACTTGTGAATTTGGATGTGTACTTGAATTTTAAGAACTGTGAGTGATTGGGTTCATGAGAACTGGTATTTCTTTGTACTACATATTACTTTGGTGTAAGTTATATTGTTTAAAGAAATGATTGATGCATGTGCAGGTCTTAAAAACTCCTGTATCTATGGATATGCTTGGGCGCATATTCAATGGCTCTGGGAAGCCAATTGATAATGGCCCTCCTATTTTGCCTGAGGCTTATCTGGATATTTCTGGTAAGGCTCTTTTCTGTATCTACAGATTTGTTTGTGTTTTATGTTTTTTTAAATAATACATCTTTACAAATACGAAAATATGTTTTACCCTCAATCTCTCTCAAAGATTGATCATATAGTTGTTATAGTCTACCGAATAAAACAAACAGTTACCATAAATTATTGGGTAGTCTGGACGAGAAATTGAATTCAAAAGCATGTGAGAAAATTCTTTCTTGTTTTTATATTGTTTATTGCTTTTTATTTACTTTTTAGCAAGTGGAATCATCAATATGGAACCCAAATCAGAATATTGAAAACTAATAAACATACAGTCTCCTTCCCTCTGCACACACTGAAGTAGAGACACAATTTGAGCATAATTAGCATTGTCTAATATTATTATTATTATTACAGGAAGTTCTATCAATCCTAGTGAGAGAACATATCCAGAAGAAATGATACAGACTGGTATCTCCACAATTGATGTCATGAATTCAATTGCTAGAGGACAAAAGATTCCTCTTTTTTCTGCTGCTGGTCTTCCCCACAATGAAATAGCTGCTCAGATCTGTCGTCAAGCTGGTTTGGTGAAACGGTTGGAAAAAACTGAAAACTTGCTTGAGGTATTCTTCCTTTTACATTTGGTAACATAATGTATGAATCCACTTGTTATGGTCTGAATACGATGTGCATCTCTTACTCCAATTGAATAATGTTTGATATTTAATAAAAAAACTTAACACTAAAGCATTCTGAATTGTACAGAGCGGTGGAGAAGAGGACAACTTTGCCATTGTTTTTGCTGCTATGGGTGTCAACATGGAGACTGCACAATTTTTTAAACGTGATTTTGAGGAAAATGGATCAATGGAGAGAGTCACTCTTTTTCTAAACCTTGTAAGTCCCTTGCTGAGCTCATTACTGTTTTATTTATTTATTATTTATTATAACTGTTTTCAAATGCTTAACTTTTCACACTTTTTTTTATAGGCCAATGATCCTACAATTGAGCGTATCATCACTCCTCGTATTGCTTTGACAACAGCAGAATATTTAGCATATGAATGTGGCAAACATGTTCTTGTCATCCTAACAGATATGAGTTCTTATGCTGATGCTCTTCGTGAGGTAATCATCATATGATTCTCACCAACACTTTCTTCGCTTTTGTTTCTTTCTTTGTATCTGTATATATATATATATATATATTTGTTGTTTGGGCAATTTGGGTGAATAAATATATATATATATATATGTATGTATGTATTTGTTGCAGGTTTCTGCTGCTAAACTTAACATTTCTACTATTGCAGGTTTCTGCTGCTAGAGAAGAAGTGCCTGGAAGACGTGGGTATCCTGGGTATATGTATACCGATCTGGCAACAATCTACGAGCGTGCTGGAAGAATTGAAGGCCGAAAGGGATCCATCACGCAAATTCCAATTTTAACTATGCCCAATGATGGTAACATTTACGCTTCATATTTTTTATTTATTTTTGGGCTGTTAATTACTTTTTCTCAACTTTGTACATCAACTCAACAGATATTACCCATCCAACTCCTGATCTTACGGGTTATATTACTGAAGGACAGATCTACATTGACAGACAGCTCCACAACAGACAGGTTACATTATAAGTATTTGCTTTTTTTTTTAATGTTTTGATAACTATGGGGGCAGATTATAACAATGGGGTGGAAGATCTTTGAGTTTATTAATGATGGCTGATTGGTCTAAACACTTGAACTGAAAGTTTGTTGATATGATGAAATTTACAGATATACCCTCCGATCAATGTGCTTCCATCCCTATCCCGTTTGATGAAGGTAAGTCTCTAAAGTTCTTGTTCTAATATAGCTTGATATACTTTATTGGTATTAAGTTCTCAATTAGGAAACACAAATTAGAATTTAATTAATGCTTTGTATGATTTACAGAGTGCTATTGGTGAGGGAATGACTCGCAGGGACCATTCTGATGTCTCCAATCAGGTCAAGATTGTTCGACTGTCATATATATATATATATATGTATATATATATATTCATAGTCTACAAAAGTTGTGACACACCAAATTAATGAATAATTTGACTGTTATATGTTCAGCTGTATGCAAATTATGCCATTGGTAAAGACGTTCAGGCCATGAAAGCAGTGGTCGGAGAAGAAGCTCTCTCATCTGAGGATTTGGTCTGACTCTCTCTCTCTCTCTCTACATATATATATATATCTATATATGTATATGTATACACACAAACACAAGAACTTACATGCTTCTCCCTTTGGCCATGTTTGGTAACCATGAGCTAGCTTATTTTTTGAAAAATCCTATTTGGTAAGCCTTAAACTTGTTTTTTGAAAAACTATTTTAGCTAGTTTTTTATTTTCTTTAATAATTAGGCTCTTGTATTTTACATAAATGACCAAAAGCCCTATCCTTTTTGGTAGTTTTACATTGTCATCCACCTTTTACCAAACGTGACTAGTTTATCCGTGTGACAAGCTTAGTTTGCCAAACATAGCTTTACTCCCTTGAAGATTGGAACAACACATAATTTTAACAAAATGTTAGGCTATTACTTAAAGGTGTCAAGTAACCTTGAATAATGATAAAAAAAAACTTGTGGGTCAAAATCAATAACTTTATTACTTGCAAAACACACACACACATACATACATATAGACTATATGTATATACATAACGGTTTATGGTTGTTAAAGAAATCCTGTCATTTATATATATACATATGATGGTAAACGGAACAGCTATACTTGGAATTTTTGGACAAGTTTGAGAGGAAATTTGTGGCCCAAGGAGCATACGACACCCGAAACATCTTCCAGTCGTTGGATTTAGCATGGACACTTCTTCGGATCTTTCCCCGTGAGCTTCTTCACCGTATTCCAGCCAAGACCCTTGATGCCTTCTACAGCCGTGAGGCAGCCAATTGAAAAACTTTCATATGGTAGCTATTATTGTTGCATTGCATGGAATAAAATGTGTTGCTTTTCTGTTTGCATTTTTAATTATTCTAAAAGCCTAAGCGCCTCGGCTGTTGATCGTGTTTTCATAAGAGGCAGTTAGGTATGTAATTTATGTTTGTTTGTTTGTTTGTAGCGACTGGAGTGTAGACATGTTTTAGTTGGAGGATTATGTTTTTTTTGGACAAAAAGGGGCGTTCAAATTTTGGCACGAGCCCTTATCATTCGTTCATTCTATGACTGCTTTATTATTATTGTTGTTGTTGTAAGGGACGGGATCATTTGTCGCTTGTGAATGCCATTTTATTGTTTGTTTTGTTCTTTTATCTAGTTTTGTCATGAAAATAGTTTCTCTACTTTTTAGGTTTTTACCATTTTTAAACCCTACCTTTTCGTCCATTTGATTATGATTAAGCAACATAGGAAAATTGCTTGTATGAATTAGTAAGGCCAAAGAAAATTTAAAGTAAATTTTATAAGTACTAATTTGTGAGATATTTTCCAACTAATTCACTATCTGAATTGAGTTTCATTTATAAGGATATGAAATCACAATTTTTAGAAGTCTATAAACTATAAAGTGCATTCACTGATTAATATAGAACATAAAATCAATGAGTAATAAGGTGTTTGAATGTTATTAGAACTCATATGTTCATTGTCCCTTTTACTATTTTCATGGATCTTTTCAGTACATAGATGGAGTAGAGTGCTTCATTGAATTTCATTATTAATCATTATGAAGAATTACATTTGAAAATGAAATTACAATATTAAAGTAAAGTACAATACAATGAAGGAAACTATAAAGGGAAAAAAATTAGGAACTAAGGTGTAGGTTACTAAGAGTTATCAGAGAACTCTCTTCTTCTTCGTAGCTCTTCCTCAATTATTTTCTTTTGAAGATAGAGTGGATCATTATCTAACTAGCAGCTATGGTAAATAATCTTGAGGAGTTTGACATGAACGAAATGAATCTCCTTATTTCTGAGAAACTTTATTATACCATCATTGTCCATAAAAGCCATCCTTGGTTCAGGATTGCCAACCATTTCATTTTCTTCAAATTTTCTCTGAGTTGACAGGGAGGTGTTGAACATTGAGAGATCAGGGAGGACAAGATGGGCGAAAAGACTTTTAAAGTCAAATTTTATCTCATGTTCATTTCTGAACGATGGACCTTCATCAGATTCGGACTTTGATCTTTTCTTTTTGGATTTTGAGGGAAGAGGAGGTACCGTTACATATTGTGAGATCCTTTTCAAGAGCTGATCCAAATATCGTTCTACTACGCCTTTGAACTGAGATTTTGATTGCTGAATACTATCTCTGATTTTCAGCCATTTAGAGAAACCATAGAACTTCAGGAACTGATGAGCTTCTTCTTGTCTATTGTGTTCTCTGATCATGTTTACCTTTATCTTTGCACCAAATTTTGAGTTCCGTCCAGAGATAGTTACATTGGTAATTGTTTCAGGGAAGACACGAGTATTTACCTTCTTTTTGCACCACTCTAATTCTTCATTCTTTTGTTCTTTGGCTTTCTGATGATCTTCATTCGCAACTTGTAGAATCCTCTGTTGGGCTCTGAGAGGATTTCTTATCTTTAGATTCGATTCGGCTAGTTCCTCTTTTGCTAAAGCCTCAACGACTTTGAGGCTTTCTTGAGCTTCTCATAGACGATCTTCTCTGGGTCGCTGAGCTTTTAATCTTTCTTTTCTTGCCAAGGCTTCATTGAGCTTGAGGCTTTCTTGTTCTTCTTTTTCTTGTTCATCTCTTGCAAGGCTTGCTCTCTTTCTTCAGGAGAGAGAAAAGAGAATTCATCAAAAGTATTTATTGGTATGGGAACTTCAGGGCCAGAGTACGAAGAGGGATTTTTAATCTGGTCCTCTCTAGTTCCTTTATTAAAATAGCCCTTCTTGCTTCTTCTTCTTCTTCAGGTTCAGATATGGGCTTCTTATTTACACGCCTTTGAATTAGGCCTTCTTCCTCTTCAGAATCTGACTCAGATATGTACAAGGACAGATCTGTCGTGGAAGGTTTATTCAGGATGGGAGTCACCTTTGGGAGATAGGGTTCGCTGAGAGAAGGAGAAGATGGTTTAGAGTTAGATATTTCATCAATACTTCTAATAATTGAAGTATTGGTAGGGATAGAAACAGGTAGAAGTACAAGAGGGAGGGGTTCAGAGAGAGGATGATAGATTTCGATAGGAAGACTAACCTCAGTGTTATTGAGCTCCCCCTTTTTATTTAGGGAAGTGAGGTCTTCAGATTCCATCACTTGTTTATTCTTTCCTGAGGGATCAGACTACTCCTGACCAGGAGGGGTGTTGGTCCCAAAGGGTCTACAAGAGTTCAAAGATATAGAACAGTTTGTAGAGAGGGGGGGGGGGGGTTGAATACAAACACAAGCAGATTTTGGTTCTTAAATTAGTTTATATAAATAAACAAATTTACAGTTACAAGCGGAACAAGAACAAGTATAAAACCTATTCTATTGTAACTAAAGAAATCACTAAATTGATGCACAAGGAAAGAAAGAAATAGCGATAGAGGTTTTTAGAGAGAGTAGCATGCATAAAGATGGAAAAGGATTTCCCATCTATTTATTCCCGTTTGCATTTAATGCAAGATAAAAGGTATATGCTACGTGTCAAACATGTGGAGGATGTTTATCCTTTGGTTAATAGGATGGCCATGTTTTTAGCCACCTATGAACAATACCAAATCAGATTTGATGGGGACATAAGAGACAATTCGTACGTCCTTTTCTGACAAGGTGTTGAGGTTTTGACTTTTGTGCTTCGAGGATAAGATTAAGAATAATCTTGTTGATAGCTTCACTTGATCGCTGACCTGGAGACTACAAGGATGAAGTCCCTGAGGTATTACTGAGGCTATACAAGATTTCACACTTCTGTTTAGATGAGCTTTGCTATCACTGAACCGCTTCAGATCACTAGCTGTTCATCTCTATCTTCAGCTTGGTCTTTGACTGTCGCTGAATGGACTTGTGGTGCGATTGTTGTTCTTCAGATCTTCAGGGATAATGTTAGAGTTCCTGATGTTCAGCGATCGCTGAGTGTAATCAGCGTGTGCTATCTGAACCTGAACTATAACTTATACATGGAATTTTCACTAAGTAGAGACGAATCATATTCAAATCACTGAAAGGAGTTTTGGATCAACAATCTCCCCCTATTTGATTATGATTAAGCAACATAGGAAAATTGCTTGAACTGATCAGTAAAGACTTAGAGATTTTTTAATGTAAAGAATTCTAAGTACTAATCTGTGAGATCTTTTTCAGCTAATCTACTTTCTGAATTGAGTTTCATTTATAAGGATATGAAATCACAATTTTACAAGTTTAAAAGCTATAAAGTTCATTCACTGATTTAATTACAAAGTGTAATATCAATGAGTGAGGTTGTTTTAATGAAGATCGAACTCTTATGTTCATTGTCGCATTTACTATTTTCAGGTATCTTTTCAGCACCCAGATGGAGTAGAGTACTTCATTTAATTTCATTAATGGATAATCTGAAGAATTACATTAAAATGAAATTACAATGGTAAGGTAAAGTACAATACACTAAAAAAATAATACAAAGGAAAAGAAACTAATGACTAATTAGATAG